>OU466861.1:41273757-42523757 GCA_911865555.2 Thlaspi arvense | reverse complement strand
TATACTTTCATTTAGGTTTGAAGATTTGGGTATATTAGGTAGTGATTTGAGCTTAGTTTTAAAAAATATGAGTTTATTGGCATGGGTCTATAGCGGATTAAAGGTAGATAACATTATATGGGATAAGGGTTTTGGGTACGTAATTTTTTTTTCTCCTTTTCTTTTTCTTCTTTCTTTTCTTTCCCTTCTTCTAATACAATTCTGTTCACATAACAACGCATAACAAATTTATTATTTTGTAAGATAAAATGGTATAGAATAGAAAAAAATAGTACTGATAATACAAAACTGGAATTTATTATATAAAGACTCAGTTGTGTCTTACAAAGAGATAACACCTCAGCATCCTTTTCTGATACATCAGCAGACTATTTCTTTTTCTGTTACTAATTAAAAAAGAAACTTTTTGTTTTCTCTCTCACTGCAGCATATATATTTAAAAGACTTTTTATCTTCTCTCTAAGACTACCCACATTGGTTTTTGTTTTCAGCACCCATTTTTTTACTTTTTAACACTCCACATCATCTTCTTTCTCTTCCACATACTTATTCAACACATTCATATATTTTTTTACTCTACAATAGTTTGTTTAATAAAATTCAACACTCTACCCTACAATTCCATATCATATTCTTATTTCTTAATTAGTAACAAAGAATAATTATAGTTATAATTAAGAGTTAAATAATCTTTTTTTCAAATAATGAAAACAAGAAATAATGATAACTATTATTAAAATAAAAAATTACAAAAACATATAATAAAATACAATACATTAAATAAACACATGCCATAATTAATAAAGTTTGTAAACAACATATAGAAAATTAAAAATCACACAAAGAAATTCAACTCACACACAATAAAACTCTTAAATCACACATTTTACCCACATGTGATTGACTATATCTGCTTGCAATTCATGATGCGCATTTGAATCTTGCAGCACAGATCTAGCACGTGCATGATTTCCAAATACAGGTAGCACTTCAGTTGAGAATGGTTGCGGTGCACTAGACCCACTTGCCACAGATTAATCATAGTCGGTTGCATGTTGAGCATATGTATCTCGTTCATCCTCAACTATCATATTATGCAATATGATACATGACCTCGTGATGACAGCCAAATCGGTTATGTCCCACAAGCGAGCTGGTTCGTGAATAATTTTGAATCGAGCCAGCAACACCCTAAATGCATGTTTGATTCTGACATCCCTCCTGACGTTGTGCGAATAACTTGTCTGGTTCACGTTGAGAAATTCTAATTGATTTGACGAAAGAAGCATAAGAAGGGTAAATACCGTCAGCTAGATAGTAAGCCATGTTATATGGATGTTAGTTCATAAAGAAGTTCACTCTTGGAGTATTTCCCGGTTCCACATCATCGAACACTGGGAAACGGTCTAGAATATTTATATCGTTTAATGTGCTCGGACATCCAAAAAAGGCATGCCAAATCCATAGATCATGAGATGCAACAGTTTTAAGAATAACAGTGGCGCTTCCCTTATCTCCCTGAGTAAATTGACCTTCCCATGCCGTAGGACAATTTTTCCACTCCCAGTGCATGCAATCGATTCTCTCAATCATCCCTGGGAATCCCCGCCTTTCACTGACATGTAGTATTATTTGCAAATCTTCTTAAGTCGGGGCTCTGAGATACTCTTTCTCATACAATTGTATGATTCCCTTACAGAATCTATGCAAAAATTCCAATGCTGTAGTATTTCCTATTTTGATGTATCGACTGCGTCGCCGCCATACCATATGCTAACTTTCGCATTGCAGTCGTACATTTTGCTAATGGAGATAAACCTTCTTTATTAGCTGCATCAACTCTTTGGGTAAAGTAGTTTTTACTTCTTGATAGGTACCGAATGATCCAAAGAAAAACATGTTTTTGCATCCGGAATCGCCGATGAAACATTGCATCATCATATGTAGGTTGGCCGGCAAAGTAGTCGTCAATCAGTTGTTGGTTTGCTGCTACATGATCTCTCTTGTAATATTTTCTCTTGCTAAGAAGGGCATAGTCTTCTTCTATTTTGTTTCGGCGATCCTTAAACCGGTTGACGATATACCTCTCTTCAATTTCAGACTGCTTTTTGTAAGCTTTGATATCAAAAGGAAATTCTGATGAACCCATTGATATTTTTTAGGAAATATGAGATTTATGGTATTGATATGTCCATACAAGAAGTAGTCTCCATTTATAAGAAATTGAGTGGTTAAAATCAATGGATTCCAAACATATATTAGAATACAGTAAATTTAATAGATAAGCATCCGGTTCTCTTAATAAAAGTTGAAACTGACAAAATATAAACAGACACACTTGACACACATTATTAAAGCAGAAATTGACAAACACACATAAAGACACTAGACAGACATTATTAAAGCAAAGATCGATAAAATACAAATGAAAAAATACAACCATACACTTGACAATAATTAATCTCCAAAGAGACTGTGGCTCAATTTCTCCAACAGTTGTTTGTTACGGTCATCGAGGTGCTCCTTTTCACTTAGCTTTATTAACATCTTCATTTTCTTAGCATCCGTCTTTTCTTTCATCAATTTATTTACCTCTTCTTGCATCTTAGCTATTTTTTTCAATCGTTCCAACTCTTCCTGCTTCAATTGTTTGAATTCATTCCACTCTTCATTAATGACTTCCAAGGCTGCACCTTTTCTTTTTTTTACCCTTTCTTTTAACTGCATCCCTCCCCATTGGGTGAGCACTAGATCCTACAGAGTTGGAGTCACTTGCATCACTCTCGCAGGATCTCTTAGATCCACTACTTTCAGAGCCAGTATTTCCTCCCACTTGACTAGCATAATGTGGTTGATCACAGATAGCGAGCCATTCCGCCATTAAATTGAAATGTTCATTCGTACCACTAGAATATAGTTCATGAGCTTTCACCAGTACATCATTCACCGATCACCCGCTTTGTTACATACGCCTAGTAAGCGCCAAATCTATTTAGCCAACTTTTTGTTCATATAGTTGTAGGTATTTCTATATGAACCTCCATCACGCAGACGATCAAATGAGCAATGCTCGTTACAGTACTCTGCAATTCCCCCCCCCCCCCCCCCCCCCCCCCCCCCCCCCCCCCCCCCCCCCCCCCCCCCCCCACCAAATAAGGTTCACTTTTTTGGTTTCTCCCGACAACACTATCTATTCCATATTTGATCCATCCACTAAGTAGTACCAAATTTTGATCAGTGGTCTATTTGGGGCTTTTCCGGCGGGCATGAGCTGGATCATCTGTATTTGGAGAGGCTTCATCAACATTACTTATACCACCAAGTCATTTGTGTAGAAAATTCAGAAAATTCAGTTGGTTCAATATTTTGAACATTTTCATTGCCCGTTGGAGTAGAAGAAAAATGGGGTATTTCAGAAGAATATGACATCATTGATCCATAATATGGATGGTAATTTGAAAGAGAAGATGGTATGAAGAAATTTGGTGAAAATGCATAATTTGATATATTTTGGGAATGATTAGAAGATTGGTTTTGAAATGGATAATTGTGGGGATTTGGGTAGTTAAAAAGGGTATTTATAGAATTTTCTGTGTTAAAAGATTTATTATTAGAACCCATTTAATCTAAAAGGAAATTTTTATGTTTTTTTTTTCTGAGTGGAGCGAGATTAGTTTCAATTTTTAGAGAATAAAATATGCTGAATTTTGGTCAAATTGTTTATTTTTTAAAAAATATTTCAATATCAATTATTTGAGGTCAAATGACTTAGGTTTAGGTAAGAGAAAAATCTCTAAAAATCTAAAGAGCTAATAAAATAGTCACACGGCAAAATCTACACCATTTGAGTAGGGCGTGGGTGTTACAACACCTTTACTCTCATCCTATCAAATTTCGCTAGCTCATCACGCGGAATTCATCAAATTTGTTATTCAATATGTTAAAAGTTTTTAACTCCATTTAATTCACCTAGATTCACAGTTTATTTAAAAAATTCATTAAAGTGATTAAGTAGTTGAATATTTTTTATTCAATAGCCTCTTTGTGGGTAGTCTAATTGCAGCTAAAATATTTCATTCCCAGGATTTTTGACTTTTCAATATTTCATTCTGAAGCTTTGTCTCCTCTATTGATTCTCTACGTAAGTAATCAAATTTTCAAAACCCATTAAGAAAAGTTTGTCTCAAAACCCATTAAGGCATAATTTGATATATTTTGGGAATGATTAGAAGATTGGTTTTGAAATGGATAATTGTGGGGATTTGGGTAGTTAAAAAGGGTATTTATAGAATTTTCTGTGTTAAAAGATTTATTATTAGAACCCATTTAATCTAAAAGGAAATTTTTATGTTTTTTTTTTTCTGAGTGGAGCGAGATTAGTTTCAATTTTTAGAGAATAAAATATGCTGAATTTTGGTCAAATTGTTTATTTTTTAAAAAATATTTCAATATCAATTATTTGAGGTCAAATGACTTAGGTTTAGATAAGAGAAAAATCTCTAAAAATCTAAAGAGCTAATAAAATAGTCACACGGCAAAATCTACACCATTTGAGTAGGGCGTGGGTGTTACAACACCCTTATTCTCATCCTATCAAATTTCGCTAGCTCATCACGCGGAATTCATCAAATTTGTTATTCAATATGTTAAAAGTTTTTAACTCTATTTAATTCACCTAGATTCACAGTTTATTTAAAAAATTCATTAAAGTGATTAGGTAGTTGAATATTTTTTATTCAATAGCCTCTTTGTGGGTAGTCTAATTGCAGCCAAAATATTTCATTCCCAGAATTTTTGACTTTTCAATGTTTCATTCTGAAGCTTTGTCTCCTCTATTGATTCTCTACGTAAGTAATCAAATTTTCAAAACCCATTAAGAAAA
Source organism: Thlaspi arvense (assembly GCA_911865555.2). Lineage (NCBI taxonomy): Eukaryota > Viridiplantae > Streptophyta > Magnoliopsida > Brassicales > Brassicaceae > Thlaspi > Thlaspi arvense. Next base: position 42,518,875 of record OU466861.1, on the reverse strand, counting down.
GTTTGTCTCAAATATTCAAGTATATCACGATTTTATCTGTCTTTTGGCAAGTGCTATGTATTCTGGTTTTCCAATGTACAATCGATCAAATCGTCGATAAGCAGCCACCGTCAAACAAGCTTCACCTCCACCGTCTAAAGGCCCGGTTCTAGGCATGGGCTGGAGGTGCATTTACACAAGGTCTTAATATTTTTTCTTGTTTTTAGGCTTGTCAAAAGGGCCCAAAAAGTTTTTTAAAATAAATTTCTAACTAAAAAAGGTCCATTTGTTTGTTTTTAGCTCAGGGTCCTCTTTAATATTGGGCTGGGCCTGGTCCAAAGACATACCTCCCTCCAAATCTTTACCGTGCAAAACGATCTAAAACCACCAGCTTCATTGGCGGCAACGACTCTTGCGGCTGTGACAAAAACTGTCGCGGTTAATATGGGTAAATCAAAATGCGCATCAAAGAGGTGGAGGACGAAGAAGGCGCTTCAGCAGTCGGAGTATTCTGATAGAGCAGCCAGAGAGCTCGACACGATAGAGGCTTTCCCTCTGATCATTCTCGCCGAAGAAGCTAGATTGCTCGATGAGCGGTTACGTTAAGCCGCAATGGGTGAAGCTTTCCTGATTCTAGGAGGAAATTGTGCAGAGAGCTTAAAAGAATTCAATGCTAACAACATTTGTGATATCTTTAGGATTCTTCTATACATGGACCATGGTGGTGTTTTGATGTTCGGAGGCCAAAGTCCCTATCATTAAGGTTCGCTTTTAGTTTTTAAAATGTTTGGATTTTAATTTATTTGGAGGTTATTGAGATTTTGAGTATTAGTGTTATCTTTGATTTTGGGTTTAGGCATCATCTCTGCCTCTAATTATTCTCAACGGTCTTTTGCTCGGTCTTTTAATGAATTCCTTGGGATGTATATAGCTTGATGTAGGATGTGTTGGTGTTTATTTGTAAATAATAAACATATTGTCTTGATTATGTAAATATTATTAGAGTTCACATAATTATATAAACAGCTCATCAGTTATGTATGCGTCGGTTACGAAAAGTGTCCGGTTGTGGAAAACACCGATTGATATATGAAAAGCATCGCTTTGATCAATATATATACAGACTTCACCACGACATAGAACAAGAGAGAAGAGAGACAAAAGTTAGAGAGAAAACAATACAAGAGAGTGACAAAGAAGAGAGCGATTGGAATTGATTATAATCTTCTTCTTTTAACCAGTTTCTGAGAATCTCAAAGTAGAGTTTGCAAGAGTCTCTGTAAGGTGTCAATTCAGAGATCGATAATTGTATCCTGCAAGATAGAAGCCCACTAAAGCTACATACACCACAGTAGGGGTGAAATTCTGTCTTAGGAGATTGCTTCTGCAAGCCTCTATCAAACGTTTCTCTGTTTCAACAAGCAAGAAAGAGAAATCATCAGTTAGTTTCTGTTTTGTATCGATTCTGATTTGATTTGTAATCCATTCAATAAAACAAACGTATATTGATACGTGATTTGATCTGTATCTCTAATTCTTCAAACAACAATCTAGACAGAATTTTCCTTTTTCTAAACATTGTTTCTGGAATTGATAGATGGATCAATCTGCTGCAAGTGTGAAAAATCACATCGAGAAGCCTTTTGTGTTCCGTGGCGTGGATTTCAAAAGATGGCCGCAAAAGATGTTGTTCTACCTCACGCCTTGAACTTGGTGCAATGCTTAATGTCTGATGGACCAGAATTGCCTGTTGAAGGTGATATTCCAGATGATGTCATCAAAGCATCAGGGCTTGGTCACAAAACGAGTTTTTGTGCAAAAACTACATTCTCAATGCGTTGGACGATTCTCTGTACGATGTTTATCAGATTTTCCAAACTCCAAAACAGTTGTGGGAATCACTAGAGAAGAAGTATAAGTCTGAAGTAGCAAGCGTTAAGAAGTTTAGCGTGGGAAAATTCTTGAATTTCAGGATGAGTGACTCTGTTTCTGTGGTGAAACAAGTGGAGGAAATTCAAATCATTGCTCATGAATTGAGGGATGAGAGTTTGGGCCTGAGTGAAGCATTTCTGGTTGCTTCAATTATTGAGAAATTGCCTCCAACTTGGAAGGATTTCAAGATCTATCTGAAACACATACACGAAGACATGAATCTAGAGCAATTAATTCTCAAGCTTCGTGTAGAGGAAGAGAACCGTAAGAATGAGAAGTCTGAATTCTCTTGGATGGAAGCAAAAGCCAACATTGTTGAAGGAAACAGTTCCAAGTTCAAAGGCTTTAAGAATAACAAGAAGGTTAAGAAACCTTTCACCGCTGCAAAGGGCTATGACTTCAAGAAGAAGCCGCAAGGTGCATGTTGAGTTTGTGGAAAACCTGGACATAGGAACAAAGACTGTCGTAATAAGAAGGAAGGGACTTCGAGTGGAAACGCTAACAGCGTTAACCTTACCGAAAACCAGTTGTTGCGGTTGTTTCCGAGGTGAATATGGTGACAAACACCAATGATTGGTGGCTTGACACTGGCGCTACAAAGCATGTGTGCTCTGACGTACGAACAAGGTTCTGGTGGAGAAAAGCTCTACATGGGGAACGCTAGCACTGCTACCATCGAAGGGAAAGGCAAAGTGATCTTAAAACTCACTTCGGGGAAGGAACTTGCACTTACCAACGTGCTCCATGTCCCTGAGATTCGAAAGAATCTGATTTCGGGTTCACTCCTTAGTAACAAAGGTTTTAAGATTGTATTTGAATCTGATAAAGTTGTACTCACTAACGGTGGGATGTATGTCGGAAAAGGCTATCTTTGTGATGGTCTTTTCAAACTGAATGTTATACCTATCATTAATAAAATTGCAGGCAATAGCTCTGCTTCTGTTTACTTGCTTGATTCAAGTGTCTTATGGCATGAAAGACTGGGCCATGTGAATTATAATTCATTAGAGAGAATGATGAATTTAGGATTGTTACAAAAACACAATCTTAATAACGTGAAGAGAAGTAAATGTGAAGTATGTGTGGAATCAAAGTACTCACGTCACTCTTACAAATCTGTTGAAAAATCAAATGACTTACTTAGATTGATACATATTGATTTATGTGATTTTCAATCAACACCAAGTCGTGGAAGAAAGAATTATTTTTTTTCCTTTCATAGATGATTATAGTAAGTTTTGTTATTTAATTGGTACGAAAGATGAGGCTTTGAATATGTTTAAGAAATTCAAAGCAGAAGTTGAAAATCAATTAGATAAGAAATAAAAATTCTCAGATCAGATCGTGGTGGAGAATACACTTCAAATGAATTCTCAGATTTTTGTTCTCAACATGGAATCATTCATCAAACTACAGCACCTTATACTCCAATGCAAAACGGAGTTGCTGAAAGAAAAAATAGAACGCTTAAAGAGATGATGAATTCTATGTTAAACAACTCTGGTGCACCACGTAACTTATGGGGTGAAGCGATCCTTACAGCTAATTCAATTTTGAATAAAATCCCTTATAAGAAGAGTGATAAAACTCCATATGAGATGTGAAAAGATAAGACCCTTCGTATAAAAATATGAAAGTGTGGGGTTGTCTTGCAAAGGTTCAAGTACCTTTACCAAAGAGGACTGTTATCGGACCAAAAACGGTGGATTGTGTTAACATCGATCCTGCAGAGAACAGTGCAGCCTCTAGATTTTTAGGTCATAAGTCTGATAATACTGAGGTAAAGGTAAATACAATAATTGAATCTAATGAGGTTGAGTTCTTTAAGGATATTTTTCCGTACAAAGAGCCAAGAGAAACAAGTACTAAACGAGTACGTAACAAGGATGAAAATGCTTCAAAGGTTCAAGAAGAAAAAAACGAACCAAGGAGAAGTAAAAGAGCAAGAATTACTAAAGATTTTGGTATAGACTTTATAACATATTTAAGCGAATACGAACCTCAAACATATAAGGCTGCAACAAATTCTTTGGAAGCACCTTATTGGAAAGAGGCAATTCAAAGTGAAGTGGAATCCATTTTGAGTAATCATACATGGGAATTGATTAATTTACCACCTGGTAATAAACCAATTGTACATAAATAGATTTTCACAAAGAAGTTACGACCAGATGGTATTATTGAGAAATACAAAGCTAGACTAGTGGCGAAAAGATTTCGCCAAAAGGAAGGTCTTGATTTCTTTGATGCTTATTCTCCGGTGACTAGAATCACTTCGATCAGGTTGCTCATAGCAATTTCTGCCATATATGATCAAGAAATTCATCAAATGGATGTTAAAACGGCATTCTTAAACGGTGAACTAGATAAAGAAATATATATGGAACAACCCGAAGGCTTTATAGTCAAAGGGAAAGAGAAGAAACTTTGTAAGGTTATTAAATCCTTGCATGGACTTAAGCAAGCACCAAAACAATGGCATGAAAAATTCGACAACACAATGAAATCGTACGGTTTTAAAATAAATGAATGTGACAAGTGTGTACATTAAGCAAACCAAAGTTGATACGATCATTGTATGTCTATATGTGGATGATATGTTGATAATGGGAACAAGTAAAGACATTATCAATACCATAAAGAAGATGTTAAGTGAAAATTTCGAAATGAAAGACATGGGATTGGCTGATGTAATTTTTGGTATTAGAATTAAACGAGAGCCTAATGGGTATTCACTTACTCAATCCTATTACGTGGAGAAAGTTCTAAAGAAATTTGGTCACTTTGATGATAGGCCAGTAGTCACTTCGTACAATCCGACATGTAAACTTTCAAAGAATGCAGATGAAAGTGTGTCACAGTTAGAATACACACAAATTGGTGGGAGCCTCATGTACATTACAAATTGTACAAGACCAGATTTGGCTTACTCGTTAAGTCGATTAAGTCGATATTCAAGTAATCCAAATAGAGATCATTGGAATGCTTTGATTAGAGTATTAAGATACTTAAAGCATACGATTAATTATGGTCTATATTTCACAATATTTCCTCCTATGTTAGAAGGATATAGTGATGCCAATTGGATCTCTGGTTGTACGGATACTAAATTCACAAGTGGTTATGTTTTTACACTTGATGGTGGTGCTGTGTCTTGGAAATCATCTAAACAAACGTGTATAGCACGTTCAACAATAGAATCTGAATTTATCGCCTTAGATAAAGCTGAGGAAGAAGTTGTATGGCTTAGAAATTTTATTGAAGATATTCCACTATGGCCAAAGCCGGTTACTGCTCTATGTATTCATTGTGATAGTATGTCTGCCTTAAATAGGGGGAAAAATAAAATTTACAATGGCAAGTCAAGGCATATTCGCTGGAGACATGCCACAATACGACAATTGCTTTCCAATGGGGTGATAGCATTGGATTATATAAGATCAAAGGAGAACTTGGCTGGTCCTTTGACTAAAGGCCTACCGAAAGAGCAAGTCGTATTCACTTCGAGGGAAATGGGTTTAAAGCCAACACAATGAGTCACTACTTGGTGGCAACCTTACTTAGCAACATTGGAGATCCCATGGTCTAAATTCAAGAGGCAAACTGGCTGAGAAAGACTCAAAAGAGCGAAACACACATTTCTCTTTCCTATGAAGTAAAATATGTTTCCATTGACGATTAAGGGATTAATTTTTATTAATAACGTTAATATCTTTTCTAAAGTGGGATAAAATAAACTATTCTTAATTAATGTTACCTATATGAGAGTGGTGTCGCGGTCGTACCTTTGAGAACTGAGATGGCTAAATTCTCTAGAGCTCTCATGAAGTCGGGAAATGTTCAGGACCGAAATGAGCACAACCGTAAAAACTTGAAATGAGCTGATGATATGTGTTTCACTTATTGTCTCGGCTTACTATCAAACGTGGTCAGTTCAAGACTATAGTTCACTACCCACAAGTAAATCCGATAAGTGCTTACTAGGGAAGGTTTAAGTCCAAAAGACACCTTCACCGATGCATATTGATTCTATTTTCTCAAAATTTTTGTTCTTATTTTCTATTCAAATATGGGGTATTGTTAATTTTGAATGGAAAATGTGGGGTATTGTTGGTGTTTATTTGTAAATAATAAACATATTATCTTGATTATGTAAATATTATTAGAGTTTACATAATTATATAAACAGCTCATCGGTTACGTATGTGTCAGTTACGAAAAATCATGTCCGGTTGTGGAAAACACCGATTGATATATGAAAAGCATCGCTTTGATCAATATATTGTCAAGAACCTTTGGAATTTATGAAGAGGATTCTTATTGATTCTGGTAGAAGGCAATGCTTTATATACAACTTGTAAAGCATACAACTCTTAACCTAATGGTAACAATACAATTTATAATATCGTAGGCCCAATAGGCCCCCAATACCCCCCCCTCAAGGTGGAGTGTGAATGTTAATAACACCCAGCTTGAGAAGAAACTCCTGAAACTCCTTTCGTCCCAATGCTTTGGTGAATATATCCGCCAATTGCGTTTTGGTAGAGACATGTTTTGTTGCTATAACTCCACAAAGTATCTCGTCGTGAATGAAGTGGCAATCCTTCTCAATGTGCTTTGTACGAGCATGGAAGACTGGGTTCGCAGCGAGTTGAATTGCCGAGAGACTGTCCGAGTGAAGAGTAATCGGAGCAGAATAGGGGATACCAAGTGTAGGAAGGAGTATCGGCCATGGCACAATATTCAGCTTCAGCCGAGGAGCGTGAAACCACATCATGCTTGCATGTTTTCCAAGACAACGGTGAGCCACCAAGTTGGATGAACCAACCAGTGAGAGAGCGGCGAGTTAACGGACATCCAGCCCAGTCCGAATCACACCAAGTAGTGAGAGTTAAATTGGAATCAGAGCTAAGGAGAATGCCTTGGCCCGTATTGTTCTTCAAGTATCGCACAACACGAAGAGCTGCATCCCAATGTGCTGGTTTCGGATTAGTCATGAACTGAGACAGAGTGGATGGCGTAGGACAATTCCGGACGTGTGGTTGCCAAATATATGAGTTTACCAACTAAGCGACAATAACAAGAAGGATCAGAAAGTGGTTCACCTTTTGCTAATGCCAACTTATGATTTTGCTCCAATGGAAAAGACGATGGCTTAGCACCCATCAAACCTGTTTCAGAGATAATGTCAAGAGTGTATTTTCTTTGACAGAGATAAATGCCGGAAGGACTGCGAGCAACTTTAATGCCCAAGAAATACTTCAGCACACCCAAGTCTTAGTATTCTTTGAAACCGTTGATGATGATAATAGAACTCCCAGAAATTATCAAATCATCAACGTACACTAGGACTTGGAGGTGATTATCGCCTTGTTGTAGAGTGAACAAAGAATCATCAAAGTAGTTCTGTGTAAACCCATACGCTTGCAAAGCTGTCGCCAATGTCCCAAACCAACACTGAGGGGCTTGCTTAAGGCCATAAAGGGATTTATGTAAGCGACAGACTTTGTTTTTATCTCTATCCTTGGATCGAAAACCTGGAGGAAATTGGATGTAAACTTCTTCTTCCAAGTCGCCGTGAATGAAAACGTTATGAACATCCATTTGATAGATTTCCCAGTTCTTAGATGCTGCAAGTTTCAGAAACGCACGGACAGTGACCATTTTAACAACAGGGGCGAAGGTTTCATTGTAGTCAACTCCTTCAGTCTGATTGTTTCCAAGAACCATGAGTCTTGCTTTGTAACGTTCAATCGTACCATCGGCCTTGCATTTGATGCGATAAACCCACTTGCAACCAAGAGCTTTCTTTCCCGGTGGAAGATCAAAAACTGTCCAAGTACCTTTGTCTTCGAGAGCAACAATTTCATCAGTCATAGCGTCACACAAAACCTCGAATTCGACGGCGTCTTTGAAATATTTTGGTTCATCGACAGAGGTGATGGCCAAAATATACGCTTGATGACTTGCAGAGAATTGAGAGCTGGCTAAGTAATTATCCAAAGGATACGGGGTGATTGACGGAAAGGGCTGATGCAGAAGAGTAGTGACATAATCTCGAAGTTTGACTGACCTTTCCTTCTTACGTAAACCACGACCAAGTACGATATCTCTATGTGGAGTTGAATCTGGAGAAACAGGATCATCATAATCGAATTCTTCATCACTGGTGACCGGAGTAGTGTCAGTGGAAGACACGAGCACTTGATGAGCTGGACCAGAGTTTGGTATGTCATAAGGTGTGATATCCGATGATGAAACCGGAGCAGAGGGAGTCGAAGCAGAATCAGTAGCGACAATATCAGAACTCTGCAGAGACTGTGAAGTTGAAGAAGGAGACAGAGAGATCGTTGGTTCAACAGAGGAAGGGGAAACGGTACCAGGGGACTGAATTTCATTCGACAAAGTAGTTGGAGTATCGAAAAACTCATCATCTTCGTCCAAAATTTGTAATTGAACCGATGACAGAGGAGAGCTAGGCTGAGCAAACTCTGTTTTTGAGTAGGGGAAGATTGTTTCGCAAAAAACAACATCTCGAGAGACTGAGACGATTCTAGTGGCAATATTGTAGACACGCCAACCCTTCTTAGCAAACGGATATCCAACGAAAATAGAAGGATTGCTACACGAAGCGAATTTGTCACCACCATGTTTTTGGTTGTGAACATAACAAAGACAGCCGAATACACGTAAATGATGCATAGGCGGAGGTCGATTGTAGACGAGTTCAAATGGCGTTTTGCCATTCAGAAGCTTGGTCGGAGTTCTGTTAATTAGGTACGAAGCAGCAAGAGCACAATAACCCCAAAATTCTGTAGGCAAATGAGCTTGGAACCGAAGTGCACGCGCAACATTAAGAATATGCCGATGCTTGCGTTCGACACGTCCGTTTTATTGTGGAGTACCAACACAGGAGGTTTCGTGAATCATCCTTTTTTGAGCAAAGAAATCTGTTAAGCAAATGAACTCGGAGCCATTATCGCTTCGAACAGTTTTGACCTGTGTTGCCAATTGCCTTTCAACAAGGGCAATGAAGTTCTTTAAATGTTGTGGTGCATCTCGCTTTGTGGGTAGTAAGTAAATCCAAACGGCTCGTGAGAAATCATCAAGGATGGTTAAGAAGTATTTGGATTCGCAGAGAGAAGGAGTTCTATACGGTCCCCAAAGGTCACAATGAATCATCTCAAAAGCCGAAGTGGTTTTATTAGTACTTAATGGAAAACAATCTCTCGTTTGTTTTGCACGTAAGCAAATATCACAAGTCTTGGAGACAAAAGCACTACTACTGAAATCATAAAACTGCAACATCTCTAAAGCTTTAGACGAGGGGTGTCCGAGACGACAATGCCAGAGCTCCATAGGTTGAGAGTTTGTCCCTTGCATCACTGCAGCTGCAGCCAATCCTCGAAAAAAGTAAAGTCCATTGCGTTGTTCACCCGCTCCAATCAGCATCCTCGTGGTGCGGTCCTGAACAACACAAATCCGATCAGTAATCTGAAAGACACATCCACTGTCTTTAGTCAACTGCGATACTGAAATCAAGTGACAATGAAGGCCATCGACAAAGAAGACGTTTTGGAGAGATAACGTAGAACCCAACTGTGCTTTTCCTTGTTTAGAGGATGTAGTAAACCGGCCATCAGGAAGTTTGATGAGAATGGGTACTATATCAGAGATTTCAGACAGAAAGTCAATGCTTCCCGTCAAAAGATTTGAAGCACCTGTGTCAATAATCCAGGATTCAAGAAAGTACATACCAGTAAGACGATCAGATGGAGCAGGTTTGCGTTCTTCAAGCATACGGACCAATATCTTCCATTGATCATCGTTCAAGCCACTGATTCCCACACGATCAGTTGCTGTGAGATTTGCATATGCCGGAGTTGACTCATGGCCAACGGAGACGTGATTTGCACGGGCAGACTCACGAGCAGGGGCGTTGGTATTTGGAGTTGTCAAGATACCACGCCCAGCGCCGTTGGTGTCAGAAGGTCCTCGTGAGTAAGCATTCCCAAACTTCTTTTTGTTTTTGTCGCCAAACCAAGGTGGAGTGCTGATTCGACGGAAACAGTTCTCGGTAATGTGGCCCTGTTTACCGCAGAATGTGCACAGAACAGAGGTGTTGTTGCGCGATTCAGAGACTCCACGTTGTGATGATGATGATGATGTCTGCACTGCAAAACTCACGCCGTCAAGTCACTCCTCATGTAAACGACCAGTCAATTTGGATTCCTCATCTTTAGTTAGAACATTATATGCTTCATCCAATGTAGGCAGTGGATCGCGAGAGAGTAAATTCGATTTAACAGCACCATAAATCGATTCATCTAATCCCATAAGAAATTGATGCAGTTTATCGTCTTCACGTTCTTTCTGAATTTCAGCTGGAGTTCTGGCTCGTTGATAATCAGACAAGCTTGACCATAGCTTCGTAAGTTGACCATAGTATGCTTCAATAGCGAGTCCCTTTTGTCGACAATTTGCAAGCTCAGTTTAAAGTCTCTGAACTCTTTGTCCATTTTTTCACAGAAAAACGTCTTTGGATATGTAGCCAAAGTTCGTGTGAATCATCACTATGAGATACAGAGGATCGCAGTGATTCGGCAATTGTAAGTTTGATCCACAAGATGACTAAAACATTGTTTGCACATCAATCTTCCAGGTCTTCTGAATCGTCATCAGGTTTTGGAATTGAGCCGTCTGCAAAACCAAATTTCTTACGTGCTTGGAGAGCTAAACGAAGATTTGTGGACCATTCATCGTAATTAGGTCCACGCAATAGCAGCTGAGAAATTAACGTTCCAGGATTATCGCCTGAAGTTAGGTCATATGGAGATATGGTGCGTCTCACATATTCAACACGGGTTTTAGATTTTCTTGTAGTAGTAGCAGATCCAGTTTGAGATATGTCTGTCATTGTAAGAAGAACTTCAACGAAGAGAGATCGAAAAAGATAAGGTCAAAGATAGCGGAAAAAGAAACAGAGATCTGAAACAGAGTGTTCGGATTTTGATATTAAGAGAGGTCCAAAGAGATTGATAACCAATAACTGAGTTAGGTTATTGGCTTTGATACCATGTCAAGAACCTTTGGAAGTTATGAAGAGGATTCTTATTGATTCTGGTAGAAGGCAATACCTTATATACAACTTGTAAAGCATACAACTCTTAACCTAATGGTAACAATACAATTTACAATATCGTAGGCCCAATAGGCCCCCAATATATATATACAGACTTCACCACGACATAGAACAAGAGAGAAGAGAGACAAAAGTTAGAGAGAAAACAATACAAGAGAGTGACGAAGAAGAGAGAGATTGGAATTGATTCTAATCTTCTTCTTCTTTGAACCAGTTTCTGAGAATCTCAAAGTAGAGTTTGCAAGGGTCTCTGTAAGGTGTCAATTCAGAGATCGATAGCTGTATCCTGCAAGATAGAAGTCCACTGAAGCTACATACACCACAGTAGGGGTGAAATTCTGTCTTAGGAGATTGCTTCTGCAAGCTTCTATCAAACGTTTCTCTGTTTTAACAAGCAAGAAAGAGAAATCATCAAGTTAGTTTCTGTTTTGTATCGATTCTGATTTGATTTGTAATCCATTGAATAAAACAAACGTATATTGATACGTGATTTGATCTGCATCTCTAATTCTTCAAACAACAGGATGAGCAATATTTTGTGGATCCACCAAATATAGAAAACGCTGAATCCCTTTATAGGCATCAAATGGACGAGAACATACCCAAGAAGGATAAAATAATGTTTCTTATGAACATTGTAAGCCTATATTAATGGTTTGTTCTGCTCAACCTTGGCTTCTTGTTTGTATTGTTATTGGTTTATTCGCTGGCTTCTCTATACGAACCCTTAATATGAGCTGGACTATGCAGCTTTTTGATATCGAAGATGATAAAGAGGCGGTTTATGGAGCTCTTGATGCTTGGGAATGCAATTTCCGTATTACTTTTCTCAAAAGAGTAATATTTGAAAAGTAACGTCAATGGCATCAAATGGTCTAGGTATTCATCATCTGAATGCTCTCTGTCCCGTTTACCTCATATCCTTTATTTTATAGTAACTGAAAACGTATTATAGAATCTGAGAGAGGTTTATACTTTTTGTCCACTGTTTAATGGCTTCTAGGTAATAAAGTGGATCCTAATTAAGGGGCAAGGGAACATGATGAAGACTTATGGACAGATGATATGGGAGCTAGATATGGACATGAGAGCAGAAGAAGCCCATGCTATCAAGAAAATCAGCAATGATCTGCATATCGTGCATTGGCAACTACGCTTACAAATGATTCGTATATATTTTGGGAACATGTTACATGAACTTGTAAAGGTTTTTTTTTTTTTCCTTCGCTCATAGTCTATTTTAGATGATATGCATTTAGCTTGGTTTAATCTTTGGCCGTTTTCTCTTCAGTCTTCACTGACCAAAATTCTAGTAATAGTTTGAAACACAAGAACTTCATTTCTGATTTTCCTGGTGATTGATGATTGATCATTTAAACAGCTTGGTCTTTGAGGCCGCAGAGCAAGAGCATTAGCCCATCAGAACTTGCCAAGCGTCCTGACCCTTTCTTTCTACCCAATCTCTTTGATGGGTTAAAAGAGAGTATATATGCATGGCTTGCTGATGATGTAAAGAGACTTTGTGATGAAGATATACAAGAAGAACCAGACTTAACCAAATCCCAAGTGATAGAAGTGCAAATCGGAGCTATAACTAGAGAAAGAGCAAGGGTGCTACAACATAAGTATAATCAAGCCATTATGTTAGCCGCCCAACAAGCTAATTATCAAGAGGAGTTTCAAGCTTACAAAAGCCCATTCGGAGCTACAAAAGAATTACAAAAAAGGCCCTTATTTCTTAAAACAAGTCTCACAATCTTTTTGAAGTTACAAGCCAAGCCCAAGACCAAAACTAAAGCTTTCTCACCACGGTCAAAACATAGTTACAAAGACTTACCATGGACTTAGACACCAAATCCCCCGAGCTACCAAAGAAGGTAAGTATTTTGTTATTCTTTCAATCATATTTTGACTAATAAAACTTTGCTTTTGTTTTAATGATAATGCAGCGAAAACTTAGCTTAATTTTCTTTCTCATTCATTGTAATTTTCTTAATGAACTTTTGTATTTTATTTTCTTTTTTTCTTTGGCTGAAGAACCAGTTTATAAGGTTCCACATGCAGCTTGTAATCCTTACCTTTGATTTTTCTAATAAAATACCTAAATTTTCTTCACTAAGATTATATCAAAATCTTGTGTTTATTTTTTTGTTTTGTTAAGACCAGTACCTCCAAAATTATATAGAAATTACATGTTGTATCAAAGGAGTTTCTATTGCCTTTGTGGTATACATCGATTCCCCCGGATCTGATTTTATTCATCTCGCTCGACCACCGTCATACTGTCTGAGTATCTCGACTGTACGACCATACTCTCGTCTCGCTCGTCCACCCGGGTCATTCAGTCCCTACCACGGACCATACGACCGTCCCACTCGACCCATTCACTTGACCATTGCTTTGTGTCCTGAGTATCTCGGCCTCAATAGCAACCCGCTTCCACCGTTCACCAATCTACCTAGACTGATCGTTCCATGCTCGTACCGGAGGACATACTAGCCAGCCTTAACCCCGAGCTTCTATAATTTTTGGTATCAGAGCTGATGTTCCTTCAGCACCAGGTTGCATCTATCCAACTTTTTGATTTTATCTATTACATTTGTTTTCATAAATCCTATAAAAAAAAAAAAATTATATAAGCATTCTTCTTGATTCATATTTTGTTTTTTCATATTACCATCATATCTAGTTTTTTATTTCTACAAAACAAAAGAGAGAAAAATCATCATGCATCATCATTAGTTATTTCTCATCTATCATTTGTGTCAAATTTTATTAGTTCAAATCACAAAAAGTCAATAACAAATTATTATTCATTTGCATTCATTCTAGTTTCCATTTATAGAATCGTATCGCCAATCAAACCATTTGCATATTAATACAAGTATTGCACTACTATACTATAATATTTGGTCCGTGTTATATTAATTCAAAGACTTTTACCAAATTTTATATTTGGTTTAAGGTACTTGAGTCAAAACGATATGAGAGAAGAAGCTAACAACGCAAATGATCTGGTCAGTCAAATGATGGTCATGATGAGGGAAGAGTTTCAAGCCTTTAGGCAAGAAGTGGGGGAACGCCTCACTCATGTAGAGCAGACACCTCGCACTCCCTTACGACTCGTGAGACACGTTGGAGGACTTGGCAATACCAACATTCATGGAAACGGCCAAAGACACAACGGCATTCAAATTAATGAGCCTGTGGATGGAGGTCAACAACGTGACGATGATTCTCAATTAGATGAGGATGATCCACCACCTAGAACGAACCGCGTACGAAGAAGGCGAGTACAAAGAGAGGAGTATAAAGAGGACGAGCCACACGACCCTAACCCGAGACAAACCAAGGGAACATCAAACTAACCGCGCCAAACTTTTCCTGTAAAATTGATCTTGAGGCTTATCTCGAATGGGAGAAGAGAATGTACCATATTTTTGACTATTACAACTATCCCGGCCCCAAAAGAATAGCACTAGCCGTAGCTCAACTGACGGACAATGCCCTCATTTGATGGGAAAGAGTGACAGCCGACATAAGGAGAAACCGCCAAAGGACTATTGATTCTTGGGTGGAGATGAAAGACCGCATGCGACGAAGGTATATCTGATATATCATGGTTTTTATAGTTTTTAACCATGATATAAGTCCTTTTTATTGAGTCTTCTTAGTCTTTTTAGAGTCCTAGAAGAGTCTTTGAAGGTTATAGCATGTTTGGAGCATAATTGGAGATATTAGAGCATTTTGGAGCATTTCGAGTTGAAGCCACGAAGTACCTAGCTCGGAGAAGAAAGTATGTGATATGGTGACGATCGTCACCACCCTTGGTGACGCTCATCACCCACCAAGGAAGGAGATCGTGGCTGTTTATTAAAAGATAAAGCATTATTTGCAGAATTAGCCCAGAAGTTCCATTATTTACAAGAAGGCCCCAGATCGTGTTTAGCCTCTATTTATTAGGTTTTTCAGCCATTGTTGGCTTTTATCTTAGATTTTAGAATTCAGAGAGTTTGAGAGAGATTTATTCATAGTTTTTTTGGGAGACAGATCATGTACTCTTTTGAAAAGATTTCGAACCCTCTTATTCTTTTACTCTTTCTCTTAATGCAATTTTATTCAGTTATGTTTTGTGATTCCGTAATCATTTCTGAGTAATCTGCTAGTTAAGTTAGGGCTTTTCAAGGGTTGATGAAGAGATTGTAGAATCGCTATCTGTTAGGAATATCTTTTGGTTTTTCATCTCTCCTTGCTTTAAAATCGAATTTCTGAGACACATCATCTAGAAATCCGAAAATCATAGGTTGTTAAATATATGTGAGAGCATTATTGATAACCAGAACTAGTATTTGATGAGTAAAACAATTTAGTGCAAAGAGATTTGGCTTAGGAGTTTTGTGAACAATTGAACCTGATCATTACTGCATGTTTAGATTGTTAGGGTTTGCAAAGAGATTTGAAACTCTGTGATTTAGGCATAGATAACTTCTGCAATGAGAACTGATTAGTTATACATCAGTGATTCATGTTTAAAACGGTTCTTAATCATTCCTGATTTCATGCATTCTACATTCTTGGATTCAACCTGCGAACTGTCCTGACTTAACGCTTTTAGTCGTCTGAAACTTAGATCAAACACCAGATTCGCTTGCTCACTTTCATTTAATCATTTGTATTACATACATTATATTCTGCTTAGCTAAATCTGAACCTACTTTCGATGGTGTAGTTTGCATTACTCTCTTGGGATTCGATACCCCTTGTACTACAACTGTTTTTGTTGTGCACTTGCAGTAGGGATCTTGTCTAAGTTTTAATTTGTTTACTGACTTTCACTTTCTTTTTTTGTGCTGGTTTCAGGTGTATGCATAATCGCAGTACCAGAAGCAACAAGGAGAAGGAGCTTGTGACTTTGAGCATCGACGAACTCGCTAGGTTGGAGAGAACTAACAGAAAAACTAAGAAGCAATCTACAATGGTCGCTCCACTTATCTTGGTTGAAGATGCAGAAGGTCACTTTGTTGACAGAGAAGGAAACAAGAGGAGCGAAGAGGGGCAGAGGATTGATCAAGAGGGGAACGTCATTGTTGAACAGCAGGTTCAACAAGTGGCATAAGACGTTGGAGTCCCTATTGCTGCCAACAACGCTGTTGGGCATTTTGTTCAGAGGACTCTAGGTGACTACAACAGACCTGATCAGTTCTATGCCAACAGAGCTGCAATCCGCCCTCCTGCCTTCCAGAGGAACGATTTTGAGGTTAAACCTGTCTACTATCAGCTGGTTGGCCAGCATCCATTCCATGGCTTACCTCATGAGCATCCTATGGATCACATTAAGAGGTTTGAGGATTTGGCTTCAAGTGTCAAAGCTAATGGTGTTAGCAATGACTTTCTGTTCTGCAAGCTTTTCCCTTACTCTCTTGAAGGAGAAGCTCCATATTGGCTGAAGCAACTGGAACCTGCTTCATTGACCACTTGAGAAGATACTAAGAATGCTTTTCTGAATAACTTCTATGATGATGCAAAATCAGAAGACATGAGGACGAAAATTGCTTCCTTTACACAAGGTCCTACTGAAACTTTTAAGGCTTCTTGGATCAGATTTAAGTCTTATCAAAGGGATTGTCCTCATCATGGCTTCAGTCAGGTGCAATTACTTGGGATCTTCTTCAGAGGCATTGACTGGAAATACCAGATGGCGCTGGATGCAGCAAGTGCAGGAAACTTCAACACCAGCAGACCTGAAGAGGCGATCAGGTTGATTGAGAACTTGGTCTGCAGCAACAGCATCAAGATTGCAGATTTTCATAGAATGAAACAAGCTGGTGTGGATGATGGAAATCAGATTGCTGAAGTTAAGGCTAAGCTGGACAGTATGCACAGCCTCTTGGTGGGAAAGAAGTCAGTTCAGTTTGCTGCAGAAGTGGAGAGTTTCAAAAATCCTGAAGAATTTGAGCAGAAAGATATTAATTTCATCAATGGAGGGGATTTTCAGAGCCAGAGGTTTGGAAATCAGCAATGGAACAGAGGCTACAACAGCAATAATCTGCAGAGTATCCTCACTGGAAACCAGAATTCGATTGGATACACGCCCAAGCCACAGTTCCAGAAGACTGAAGTTGAGAAACCTTACCAAAACAGCAGGAATTTTGGTTCTTCTTCCTACCAAACTGCACCTCCAAAAGACAATAAGATGGAAGCTATGCTGGAGCAGTTACTTGAAGGACAGCAGAAGATGACAGTGAACTTCAAGAGCAAGATGGATTTGCTGTATCAAGACCTGAATGGGAAAATTGAGAGTCTGAACTCTCACATGAAGAAGCTAGATGTTCAGGTTGCTCAAACTGCAGAAGCTGTTCAAAGCCAAGAGGGATTCCTTCCTGGAAGGACTGATATAAATTCCAAGCACCAGGATAATGCCATCACAATCATGAGTGAAAAGGACCTTGAAAAAGTGCAGGATAAGAGGATGAGTGCAGAGCAAATCGTGCAACAAATGAAGCTTGAAGATGAAATTTTCGCTGTCTCAGAGATCAGTGACGAGCGTCACCAAGGAGGGTATCGCTCGTCACCCAAATTGCAAGCCCCCAACAAATTTTCTCCAGAAACTGATAACGCTCGTCACCAAACTGGAGCAGAAAGTCGCGATTCGTTACAGGTGAGTGACGGTCGTCACCCACCCCAGAATGACGATCTTTCGACTGTAACTGCAGATAATAGCAAGGAGCAAGCATATAAACCTAAGATACCCTTCCCCAAGCATCCTAGAAGGTCTAAACAGGAGACAGAAGAAGCCAAATGCAAAGCTATGATAGATAAGCTGATGGTTGAGATCCCCCTTGTAGATGCAGTCAAGCTTTCACCAGCTCTAAGAAGGTATGTAAAGAGAATAGTTGTGAATGGTGTAAGTCCTGAGGAAGGAGCATTGCTTACCAGAGACATCAGTGCAATCCTCTTGAGCACAGCCCCAAAGAAGAAGAAGAAAGTGACTGTTTTTGAACAAGTCAATACCATCACTCAAACCAGAATTCCAGAGAAGCTATCTGATCCAGGGACCTTTGTTCTTGATTGCTCAATCTCTGCAGGACGTTTTCCCCACTCTCTATGTGATCTAGGGTCAAGTATTAACTTGATGCCTATCTCTGTTGCTGCTAGACTTGGAATGACTGATTTCAAGCCAGCTGGGATCTCTCTCATCCTAGCAGATCGATCCATAAGGACCCCAGAAGGCATGTTAGAGGATGTTACTGTTAACATTGAAGGCTGCATAATTCCTACAGATTTTGTGGCTCTGAAATATGTCGAAGAACCTAGAGATCCTCTTATTCTGGGAAGATCATTTTTGTCTACTGCTGGCGCCATCATTGATGTGAGAAAGGGGAACATTGAGCTTGATCTTGGTGATGTTGTCATGAACTTTGACATGGATAAGTTAAGAGGAAGTTCTACCATTGATGGTCAGACCTTTTCTGTAAGGACTTCCAGAGATGAAGAGCCAGTCATGGAACATTCAGAAGACATTACTGTTGGCTATGTCACTGAATCTGATACAAGTGGGCAAGTGAACAAGATGGTTATTGAAGAGGCAATATCTGAAACTTCTGCAAAGGCTGTTGAATTTGAGGATTGGAGTGAAGATGATACCTTCGACATTAGGCTCGAAAAAGAGGTTCCAATGAATGCCAAGTTGCTGGAGGAAGACGTGTTTGTGATGGAGGCAAGACTTGCAGAGCTGAACTGCAAGAAAACTGCAGCAACTCGAACTGCAGAGTCAGTGACGAGCGTCACTGACCTGGTGATGCTCGTCACCAACCTGGACACAAAGGAGAGACGTGATATTTACTCTACAAGTCCATCTTATGTTGCCAAACCGAAAATTCAACATTCCACAACCCAGAATCCTGCAACTAGGCAAAGGTATGCACTTACTGGAACCAAATCTAAACCTCCTAATCTCATCAATAAGAATTTGAAAGGTGCAAAAGACGTTTCACACTTATGCAAGCAACGGGATTCTCGTAGAATGCTTGGTGTTTCTTTTGATGATACTGCAGGAAAAAAAAGTGTCCCACCCACATTCACGACCCACCCTGCTGATGTTCATCACTTCCTTGGAAGAGTTCGTGCATCTACTGCTTATAAACCACCATGGATGAGGAGACATTCTTCTCCAAGGCATTCACTGCCACCTTCTGCTCCACCAGCTGTCTGAGCAGCATTCAAAGTCGAGCTAATGACTTTAAACAAGCGCTTAGTGGGAGGCAACCAACTGGTAAGTTTTCTTGTACTTAGTTTAGTTTTCTATTACATAGCTAAAAAAACCCAAAAACATAAAAAAAAAGAGTCAGTTTGTCTGTTTGCTTTGATGATGTCTTGTGAACTTGTTTGAACCATGAATTATACTTTGTTTGGATGTTTTGGATGTGTGTTTTGAGTGCTCCAACAGTCTAACTTCGGAGTACAGATGATAACATTACGTTTATAACCATCCAACATGACGATTCTGAAGTCCAGTCGTGGTGACGCTCGTCACCAGACTGGTGACGCTCGTCACCCGACCCTTTGCGAGGTAACACTTTTTCGCCTTGGTTCTTCGACTTCTCATTCATCTTTTTGACCAACTCTTGGCTTAATAACACTGGGGAAAGTGTTGTTTAAGTCTGGGGGATGTGGTTACTGACATTGTGTGCTTTGTGTCATGATTATAGAGTCTTAAAATTGAGTCAAAAACCTGTTTTTATAGAGTCAAAATTTTGAAATTGTCAGTTTTTCTTGGAACTAACCATAGGACGTTTTTTGATTATAAGAATTATTGCCACAGTAGTTGATTACAAGTCTTACTAAGTTGAAAGTCATAGGTAGATCAGTCTAGCAATGAAGGTTTAGGTTCTTAGAGAATCTGGAAAATTTGCTGTTAGCTCCACTTTAATGAACTTTAAACTTCTTATCTTGGGGCTTGATTCTCATTGATCTTGACTCTCTCTTTCAGCACTGACAAGTATGTTAAGATACAGTCTCTCTTTGATCTTCCCTGATGTAGTTTTTAAAAGTTTAAGTCCAAAGAATGGTGCATTCATGACCCTGTCTCCTCACAAGGAACAACAGTAATGAACACACTCAAGAACTTGTCTCCTCAAAAGGAACACAAGTATAGAGTAGCACCATATCTTAGACTGTAAAAGTTGAGAAAAAGAAGTGAAAAATCGAAAATATCCAAAGGAAATGATTAAGGGAAGAGAAAATAGGAGAGCTGTGTTGAGACTGCTTTGTTCAGTTGTGTAGGAAGGGAAAAGAATCTATAAGTGATTGAGATGATAAAACCTTGATGAGATATCACACTTAGATAAAAAAAATAAGGAGTTAGCAGTAGAAATTTCGGATTTCTTGAAGGGATTTGGACTGAACTTGAGATATTTGCTAAGCTTGTGATGATTAGACTGAAATTTGATCTTGTGTTGACTTTGTGGTATGTGGATTCGAAATCTCTAACCAGTGTGGTGTTCCTGATGTCTGACTGACCGTTTCTTGTTTTCAAACCTCGACCTTATTCTTTGTCTGATGTTTGCTTGAGGGCAAGCAAAAGCTAAGTCTGGTGGAGTTGATATATCATGGTTTTTATGGTTTTTAACCATGATATAAGTCCTTTCTACTGAGTCTTTTTGGTCTTTTTAGAGTCCTAGAAGAGTCTTTGCAGGTTATAGCATGTCTGAAGCATAATTGGAGATATTGGAGCCTTTTGGAGCATTTCGAGTTGAAGCCACGAAGTACCTAGCTCGGAGAAGAAAGTATGTGATATGGTGACGATCGTCACCACCCTTGGTGACGATTGTCACCCACCAAGCAAGGAGGTCATGGCTGTTTATTAAAAGATAGAGCATTATTTGCAGAATTAGCCCAGAAGTTCCATTATTTACAAGAAGGCCCAATATCGTGTTTAGCCTCTATTTATTAGGTATTTCATCCATTGTTGGCTTTATCTTAGATTTTAGAATTTAGAGAGTTTGAGAGACATTTATTCAGAGCTTTTTGGAGAGACAGAGCTTGTACTCTTTTGAGAAGATTTCGAACCCCTTTATTCTTTTACTCTTTCTCTTAATGCAATTTTATTCAGTTATGTTTTGTGATTCCATAATCATGTCTGAGTAATCTGCTAGTTAAGTTAGGGATTTTCAAGGGTTGACGAAGAGATTGTAGAATCGCTATCTGTTAGGAATATCTTTTGGTTTTTCATCTCTGCTTGCTTTAAAATCGAATTTCTGAGACACATCATCTAGAAATCCGAAAATTATAGGTTGTTAAATATATGTGAGAGCATTATTGATAACCTGAACTAGTATTTGATGAGCAAAACAACTTAGTGCAAAGAGATTTGGCTTAGGATTTTTGTGAACAATTGAATCTGATCATTACTGCATGTTTAGATTGTTAGGGTTTGCAAAGATATTTGAAACTCTATGATTTGGGCATAGATAACTTCTGCAATGAGAACTGATTAGTTATACATCAGTGATTCATGTTTAAAACGGTTCTTAATCATTCCTGATTTCATGCATTCTACATTATTGGATTCAACCTACGAACTGTCCTGACTTAACGCTTTTAGTCTTCTGAAACTTAGATCAAACACCAGATTTGCTTGCTTACTTTCATTTAATCATTCGCATTACATACATTATATTCTGCTTAGCTTAATCTAAACTTACATTCAGTAGTGTAGTTTGCATTACTCTCTTGGGATTTGATACCCCTTGTACTACAATTGCTTTTGCTGTGCACTTGCAGTAGTTTTATTTGTGTAAAACCTTAGCCCTATCAATATCCCTCCTCATTTCAATAGAGACTTACAATGCAAGTTTCGCTCTCTTAAACAGGGAACTAGGTCAGTAGAGGAATACTTTGAGGAATTTGAACACTTGAGGAACCGCCTGGAGCTACATGATGATGAAGAAGCATTGATGGCTCAGTTGTTAGATGGCTTGCAAGAGAGAATCAGCCGTAAGGTGGAGAGACAAGTCTACCAAGACTTTAAAGATCTTTTCCATTTATCTATACAAGCCGAACAACACATAAAGAGGAAGACGGTGAAAAATAGAAACAAACCTCAAAGCCCTTGGAATTCAAACATCAACAAAACGATGGACAAAAGCAAAGGCATTGAGATAGATTCGCGGTACAAGGGGAAAGCTTCAGACAATGTCAAAGACAACCGAGCAGAGCCAAGTAAGCTTATAAACCCTCAGCGTTCTAGGGATATAACGTGTTTTAAATGTAGAGGAAGATGGCATATGGCGAGAGGATGCCCCAACCAGCGAGTTATGCTCCTTACCGAATCAGGCGATTACGAATCACACAATGAAGTTGATCTAGAAGAGAATGGCGAATTTGGTGACATTGAGTATCCTGATTCAGGAGAATTTCTTGTTATGCAACGTGTACTTAATACTATGGTGGAACCAACCGAAGTAATTCAAAGAGAAAATAAGAGAAAATATATTCCATACCCGTTGCAACATTCAAGGCAAGGTATGTAATTTAATAATAGATGGTGGTTCTTGCACCAATGTTACAAGTGCTCATATGGTTGATAAGCTTGGCCTTGAGAGAAAACACCCACGGCCCTATAGGCTAAGGTGGCTTGATGACAAGGTAGAGCTTAAAGTTAGTGATATGGTCACTATACCAGTTAGTGTTAGTAAATATCAAGATCAAGTGATTAGCGATGTTGTTCCTATGCAAGCTGGTCATTTATTATTAGGTAGGCCATGACAATTTGATAAAGAAACTAAGCATGATGGTAGGACTAATATGTATACGTTTATGCATAATAAAAGAAATATTAGTTTAGCTCCTCTTATGCCATCTCAAGTTCATGATTTACAAATGAAAGTGGTTAAGGAGAAAGAAATTGTTGCTAAACCAAATTTTCTTATTCAGTCTAGTCATGTGAGAAAAGCTTATGCTTCAAAACAGACTATGATACTTATGATCTTTAAGGAGGTTTTGAGCGCAGTTTGTATCTTAGAAGAACTACCAGCTGAATTGAATGCCGTACTAGACAAGTTTAAAGGTGTTTTTTCCCGAAGACATGCCAGAAGGACTACCACCCTTAAGAGGCACTGAACACCAAATAGACTTCATTCCGGGAGCAGCATTACCCAATAAACCGGCATATAGGATGAGTCCTAAAGAATCTAAGGAGTAGGAGAAACAGTTCCAGGAGTTGCTTGGCAAAGGCTACGTGGGAGAAAGTCTTAGCCCATGTGCTGTACCGGTTCTGTTGGTGCCTAAGAAGGACGGCTCTTGGTGTATGTGTGTGAATTGCCGGGCTATAAACAATATTACAATCAAAGACCACCATCCCATACCAAGGTTAGATGATATGCTTGATGAATGAAGTGGAGCTAACTTGTTCTCTAAAATAGATTTAAAAAGCGGATATCATCAAGTGTGAATGAAAGAAGGTGATGAATGGAAGACATCCTTTAAAACTAATCAAGGGCTCTATGAATGGATGGTCATGCCATTTGGCTTGACCAATGTTCCTAGCACCTTCATGCGATTAATGAACCAGGTTCTTAGAGCTAATATCAGTAAATTTGTTGTTGCATATTTTGATGACATCTTAATATATAGCAAATGTTTAGCTGATCATGTATCACATCTTGAGCTTGTATTAAAGACACTTCGCCAAGAAGGACTTTATGAATACTTAAAGAAGTGTGCATTTTGTACTAATAAGCTAGTTTTCCTAGGTTTTGTTGTAAGCTTACAGGGTTTACAAGTTGATGATGAGAAGATAAAAGCCATTAAGGAGTGGCCAACGCCAACAAGTGTTAGTCAAGTAAGGAGTTTCCACGGCCTAGCTAGTTTCTACTGCCGGTTCGTAAAAGACTTCAGCAGTATAGCAGCTCCTCTCACCGCCGTAGTCAAGAAGAACATATAGTTTACTTGGGGTGAAGCTCGACAACAAGCATTTGAGGCTCTCAAGGAGAAACTTACCAATGCACCGGTCCTAACCTTACCTGATTTTGAGAAGACGTCTGAAGTGGAGTGTGATGCATCTGGAGTTGGCATTGTTGCTGTACTGACTCAAGGAGGCAAGCCAGTAGCCTTTTTCAGTGAGAAACTAGGAGGAGCAACGTTAAATTACCCCACATGTGACTGGGAGCTATATGCTCTAGTAAGAGCGCTGGAGACTTGGCAACATTAGCTAATGTCGAGGAAGTTTGTGGTGCATACGGATTATGAAACACTGAAGCACCTCAGAGGACAAACTCATTTGAAGAAGAGACACGCTTGTTGGATGGAGTATATAGAGACATTTCCCTACATTATCAAGTATAAGAAGGGAAAAGAGAACATCGTGGCTGGCGCTCTATCTAGAAGACATGTTCTGATCTCAACTATGGAGGCTAAAGTAATGGGATTTGAATACATTAAGGAGCTATACCATGAAGACAACTATTTAAAAGACAGCTACAACGGTTGCAACAATGGAGGACAAGGCAAATTCTACATCTATGAAGGCTTTCTATTCCGTGAGAAGAGGCTTTGTATCCCACATTGCTCTCTTAGGTATTAATCGTAAGGGAAGCTCACGGTGGTGGACTTATGGGCCATTTTGGCGTAGATAAGACTCTAGCCATCGTCAAGGAGCACTTTTACTGGCCTCACCTTAAGAAAACCGTGGAAGCTCATTGTGCCAGATGTGTGATGTGCAAGAAAGTGAAGTCTAAAGTACACCCTCACGGTCTATACTTACCTCTACCCATCCCCACGGCTCCTTGAGTGGACATCTCCATGGACTTTGTACTTGGACTACCAAAGATTCACAACAAAGACTCCATATTCGTTGTAGTAGACCGCTTCTCAAAAATGGTGCACTTCATACCATGTGCCAAGGTGAACGATGCTTCTCAAATGGCTGACTTGTTCTTGAAGGAGATAGTCAGATTACATGGAGTACCGAGGACAATCATATCAGATCAGGACAGCAAATTTCTTAGCCATTTATGGAGAACCTTGTGGAAGAAGCTAGGGACAAAGCTCTTATTCTCTGCAACTTGCCACCCTCAAACGGATGGACAAACCGAAGTAGTCAACCGGACCTTGTCAGCCTTGCTAAGAGCTACTATTGGGAGAAACATGAAGAATTGGCTTGAGTGTATACCATTCATAGAGTTCGCTTACAACCGGGCACAACATTCAGCCACTAAGATGTCCCCTTTTGAGATAGTCTATGGATTCAACCCTACTACGCCCTTGGACTTAACACCATTACCACCAGCTGAAGCAGTGAGTTTAGTAGGAGAAGAGAATGCAGCATTTACGAAGAAGTTACATCAGAAAGCTAAAGAGAACTTGGAGAATAGAACCAAGCAGTATACAAAGCACGCCAACAAGAGAGGATCCCAAAAGCAAAGGAGCTCAAAGCTACATATGAGGCAAGAGAGGATCCCAAAGCAAAGGAGCTCAAAGCTAAAACCAAGAGGAGACGGCCCATTCAAGATCCTTGAAAAGATCAACGACAATGTTTATCGCCTAGAACTTCCAGGTGAGTTTAATGTATCCTCTACCTTTAACGTTTCTGATTTAGCTCCATTTCTTGCAGATGATTCTGTTTTGAGGTCAAAACCTATTCAAGGGGGTAGGGAATGATGAAGATATACAAGAAGAACCAGACTTAACTGAACCCCAAGTGATAGAAGTGCCAACCGGAGCTATAACTATAGAAAGAACAAGGGTGCTACAACATAAGTATAATCAAGCCATCATGTTAACCGCCCAACAAGCTGATTATCAAAAGGAGTTTCAAGCTTACAAAAGCCCATTCGGAGCTATAAAAGAATTACAAGAAGAATGGCCCTTATTTCCTAAAACAAGCCTCTACAATCTTTTTGAAGTTACAAGCCAAGCTCAAGACAAAAACTAGAGCTTTCTCACCACGGTCAAAACATAGTTACAAAGACTTACCATGCACCTAGACACCAAATCCCCCGAGCTACCAAAGAAGGTAAGTATTTTTTCATTCTTTCATTCATATTTTGACTAATAAAACTTTGCTTTTTTTTAATGATAATGCAGTGAAAACTTAGCTTAATTTTCTTTCTCATTCATTGTAATTTTCTTAATGAACTTTTGTATTTAATTTTCTTTCTTTGGCTCAAGAACCAGTTTATAAGGTTCCACATGCAGCTTGTAATTGTTACTTTGATTTTTCTAATAAAATACCCGAATCTTCTTCACTAAGATTATATCAAAATCTTGTGCTTATTCTTTTGTTTTGTTGAGACCAGTACCTCCAAAATTATAAAGAAATTATGCGTTATATTAAAAGAGTTTCCATTGCCTTTGTGGTACACATAGATTCCCCCGGTTCTGATTTTATTCATCTCGCTCGACCACCGGTCATACTGTCTGAGTATCTCGACCGTACGACCATACTCTCGTCTCGCTCGTCCACACGGGTCATTCAGTCCCTACCACGGACCATACGACCATACCACTTGACCCATTGACTCGACCATTGCTTTGTGTCCTGAGTATTTCGGCCTCAATAGCAACCCGCTTCCACCGTTCACCAATCTCCCTAGACTAATCGTTCCATGCTCATACTGGAGGACGTACTAGCCGGCCTTAACCCCGAGATTGTATCACTTTGTGATCTGAAAAGAAACATCTTCAATGGTTCTATCTCAGTAGAAGACATCAAAACTACAAAACAGAAAAAAAATCAGTCAAGATCCTTACCATTTATTCTGATGATGAGTTGCCTCGAGAATCAGTTACTGTAAGTGAAGTTTTATCGCAAAAATTATTGTTCATGGACATTGAATTCATTTTTGTTTTCCATCTTTTAATGCCAAGTTTAAATCTTTGTGATCTCAATCTGCGTTTCTATGATGTAAAGAGAAAAAAATTATTGGGATCTGACGCGAATCCTAAAGGCTATTATGAGGAAGATTCATCAAGGATTTCCACAGATCATGACAATTCATCTCACTGAAAACCATAACATTGAGCCTCCAGTAACAATCTAAACTCCATTACGAAAACAATAATAAAGTTTTTAATATTCTGTTGCATCAGAATACTTTATGTCTAGATATACACAAATTTAATACTATATCATACTTTTAAGAATATTTGGAACTAAACTGACCCTTCTTAATTTAACTAAGAGCTGTGTTGTTTTGAAATTTTGTTTATCTATTTGATCATATACTCATAATAACCTTTATAAATAGGGGGAATTGCTGAATATGACTCAAAACTTGAGTTGAAATGCAAAACTAGACCCCCTATTGCATGTTTGACAAAAATAACTCACAGAGGTAGTGAAATTACAACTTTAACCCTTATGACCAAACAAAAAAAATACCAACCTCAATTACTATTTTAACCCAGAGAAGTCTACTCGAGAAGTTAAGTAGATAAAAATCTACTCTTTAATAATATGTTTACAGTTAATTTTAAAAATCATAAAAGATAATTTGATAAAAAAAATTAGATACATAACAACAAATATATACTTTTTACACCTATTAAAAATAAAATTTGACAGAAAATAATCAATTTAAATCATCATAGATAAATTAAGATAAAAATCAATACTAAGAGACTTCTCGAGTAGACCTCTCGGTTTCTCGAGTAGACTTCTCGAGTAGACTTCTTGGAGAAGTCTACTTACATAAAAAAATTTCTACATTTATAAGGAGAGTTTAACCTAATTGTATTAACAATAAAGTCTCTCTCTATCTAAAAAACGCCTCTCTCTTCTCTCTTCTCTCTGGCCATGAATTTCTTCTCCTTCCTCTCTTGCTATCAATATCCTCTCCATCCTCTCTATCTTGCATTCAACCTCCTCTCACTTGCAGGTTATGGTAGTGGTAAGCAAATCTGAGTTTTTGTGTTCCTCTTTTTGTTTGCTTTGTATTCATATTGCAAATCTGAGCTTATTATTATAGATTTGAGCTTATTGTTGTAGATCTAAGTTTATTTTTGTAGATCTTAGTTCATTATTGTATAAATTTTGTAGATTTTGTTAATTTTTGTTATTATTGCAGAGCTGAATTTTGTTGATTTTTGTACAGATCTGAATGTTATAAATATAGTAGATTATTATTATAGATCCGAGCTAATTAGTTTAGATTTGAGCTTATTGTTGTAGATCAAAGTTTATATTTGTAGATCTGAGTTTATTGTTGTATAAATTTTATAGATTTTGTTCTAGATCTAAATTTTTTGTTATTGTTGCAGAGCTGAATTTTGTTGATTTTTTTGCAGATCTGAATGTAGACTTCTCGAGTAGACTTCTCGATCTCGAGCAGACTTCTCGAGTAGACTTCTCGATCTCGAGCATACTTCTCAAGCATACTTCAGTTGCATACATAATATTTAGAGATTTTAGTTTACTAGTAATTTCTTATGTCAATTTTAAGATTTATAATCAGTGATCCTTAAATGTTTGTTTGTTTAGAGGGTTATTTTCTATGTAATGTTGAATTGCATTGAATGTTTTGTATCAAATTCCTAAATTATCTATGTTTATCTATTCTACAAAATAGACTTCTCCTGTCTCGAGTAGACTTCTTAAAGACATTAATTTTACATTACTTATAAGTGATTCAGAGGGACATTTCTCCCATTTATATCATATAACTTGTCAACCGAGTAGACTTCTCTTGTTTCGAGTAGACTTTTCCTGTCTCGAGTAGACTTCTAAAAGACATTAATTTTAAATAACTTAAAAGTGATTCAGAGGGACATTTCTCTCATTTATATCATATAACTTGTCAACCGAGTAGACTTCTCTTGTCTCGAGTAGACTTCTCCTGTCTCGAGTAGACTTCTAAAAGACATTAATTTTACATAACTTAAAAGTGATTCAGAGGGATATTTCTCTCATTTATATCATATAACTTGTCAACCGAGTAGACTTCTCTTGTCTCGAGTAGACTTCTGAAGTAGACTTCTCATTGTCTCGAGTAGACTTCTGAAGTAGACTTCTCATTGTCTCGAGTAGACTTCTTAAAGACATTAATTTTACATAACTTAAATGTGACAACATTCACCCTCCTTTGCTATTCGCCCTCCTTTGCCAACATTCACCAAGAAGCTCACCATGTGTGCAACCATCTTTTAAGAACAACATTCGTCCTCCTTTGCTAT
Source organism: Thlaspi arvense (assembly GCA_911865555.2). Taxonomy (NCBI): domain Eukaryota; kingdom Viridiplantae; phylum Streptophyta; class Magnoliopsida; order Brassicales; family Brassicaceae; genus Thlaspi; species Thlaspi arvense. The sequence continues at coordinate 42,489,651 of OU466861.1, read as the reverse complement.
TATCCACCTCAAACTACCACACTGATTCACTCTTAACCCATTCTCCATAAACAGCGGGTATGTGAGCCATTCTCTGTGAAAAAAGAACAAAATCCAAACCACATTAGACATCAAAATTGCATAAGTAGACTTCTCTGAAAGTCGGATGAAGTCTACATAGTAGACTTCTACAGTAGACTAAGAAGTCTACTCTTAATAAGCTAAGTATCATATAAAACATGAAAACTCATTCGACTATACCTATAAAATATAAACATGCAAAACTTATACATAAGCAAGAAAACTTAATAACAGAAGCTTAGGATCACGAAAATCTTAAAAATTCGTTATATATTGTATAAAAATGATTTTTTTTTTTAAAACAAGAAAAGTAGACTTCTCGGATAAAAGTAGACTTCTCGCAGGTTAGTTTTGCAATTGCCAAAATATTAGTAGACTTCTCTATGAAAAGTAGACTTCTCGGAGAAGTCTACTTTTGCATAGAGAAGTCTACTCTACAAAGTCAAAGGTTGGTCAATTGCAAAAATGACCTGCTTCTAAAGAAGTCTACTCGAGAAGTCTACTCCATTTTTTTTGTTATCAAAGGAAATTGAGTAGACTTCATTCGGACCAAAAGAAGTCTACTTTTTCATGCGGTCAATTGCAAAACTAACCTGGGCGTTGACTAGTAGACTTCATTCAGACCGAGAAAAGTCTACTTTCGGAGCATTTTCGTAAATAAGTGAGGAAGATGAGGATTAGTTGGTCATTTGGATTTCCAAAAATAAAAGAAATTAATTAAAAATAATGACAATTTCGTGAATAACTGAAACTATGAAGGATTGTTTGGACACAAAATGGCAAATGTTGGGAAGATGATTTTTGTGGGTTAGATTTACAATTCAAATCAAATTTTAGGTCATTTTTGCAAGAATCCCTTACAAATAATGATAATAAAAACAAAAATAAATTAGAAAATGTGTTTAACTTTAGATAAAAAAAAAAACCTTAAAGTAACAAATGTGTAATTCGTAATCAACAGACAACTTAGACATATTTCAGTTCATGTACCATGAAACAGATAATTCTTTTGCAGATGAAACATTCATCGCATACTTTATCCAAATTACAATCCTCACAGTCTTCCAAAACCTCCATCAGACTAAGTAGTATATCATATTCACGATATTGCTTCACACTCATCTCTAAAATAGATCGTCGAGTGTTCAATTGACATTGCCTCACTCCCTCACTATTTCTATTTTTTTATTTTTCCTTGATTCAGTAAGATAGTTTGCATACAAGTTCATAGCTTCTTCAGTGTAAAATTTCAAGCTCAAAGGAGCACAAATGAGTTTTGGTGTATTTCTTTGACGTCATTAATTGTTTTAAATTACTATATGTCCGTCGATGTAATATTTTGGAGACATGCTTTTCATAGTATACCCATGTTCCTAACTTACTTCACATCATTTTTTTTCAAGACGAGCATGTTAGCTACTCTATTCTAAACTAAAGAGTTCCAAAATTATGTTTTTTTATTTTTGAATCTTAGCTCCAAGCTTTTTGTAAAATTAAGTTATTTGATATTTTTTAAAAACAGCATATAATTGGTTTGCTATTCTCAAAATTAACGCACAAATAAATCTACTGAGTATTTAAAATATAATATGAATTGCAAAACAAAAAAAACAAATTAAATTGTAAATCTGCCTGTTTATGCATGTAACGATCTGGGTCCGGTTCATTTGAATAAGTTTAAATAAATTAATTTGGCTATCTATGTCATCAAAGTGCATTTATCTTTTCCATTACTAGTCATGAGAGAACTCTACAGTTTAGCGTGCTTGAGCTAGAGCAGGACTATGATGGGTGATCTTTCAAAAAATGATTCCCAAAATCGTGTGAGTAAAGCTAAAACACGGAAAAAGATCATGTAATGATTGCAGGGTCAGTAAATAAGTTGGTTGAGCACCGGGAAAAATAACGCACCGGCTGTCAGACAGGGCCCACGAGCTCAACGGAGGGATGGGTGACTCACTGGTAGGGACAGTCGAGGGCGTTACAAGTGGTATCAGAGATCTGGAAAGTCAAACTGGTTCTGTCGGAGAAGACTGTTCAGGGGTTTGGGGGTTAAGGCTCACACTATCGGGATCAGAATTCGGAGACGAATTCCCGTTTAGTGGGAGAGAATTGTAATGATCCGGACCCGGCCTATTTGAATAAGTTTAAATGAATTAATTTGACTACCTATGTTACCAAAGTGCACTTATCTTTTCTATTACTAGTCTCGAGACAACTCCACATTTAAAGGTGTTTGAGCTGGAGCTGGACTAGGATGGGTAACTTTTCGGGAAGTGATTCCTGGAACCGTGTGAGTGAGGCCAAAACACAAAGACAGATCATATAGTAATTGTAGAATCAGTAAATAAGTCGGTTGGACTCCGGAAAAAATAACGCACCGGCTGTCGGACAGGAACGGGGCCCACAAGTCCAACAGAAAGATGGGTGACTCGCTGATAGAGGTAATCGGAGACCTTACAATGTGAGTCATCACCTAATAATAATAAAATAGCACCAATTTTTTTATTCTCTCTTCTCACTCTATCTCTTCCCACTCTTTTTTATCCAAAATAGTCAGTAAAAAGGTATTTTTATCTAAATAAATATATTATAATTATTTTTTATATTTCTATTTTCTTATGGCTACATTCTTAATTTTCCAATATAGTTAAACATAATACTGATAATGAAAAAATAAAAACTGGTTTTCCCCCTTTGGCGTTCCTTCTCCTCCATTCGCCTAATCAAATCTACAATTTAATCGATGACTTCTCAGAACAATTCGATATAGAAGAAGAAAAGCCATCTTGTCTCTGTCCACAATTGGGTGTCGTTAACCACCGTAAAATCATCGACAATATCGTAGGATCCAGAAATGCAATGACAGCTTTCTCCAAGCAAAATAATGCACATGCTTCTTTAATCTTATCAGAGAAGACAAATGTTTTCTGGACAAATGTTTTCTTTTTGACCAACGATGCTATGAAACTTTTGTCTAAAATAATGTTGTAAACTATATGTTGATTCTTCTCTTATTGATGCATTCTAGACCAAAGTTTCATAGCATCGTTGCTCCTTCCAATGGTAAAATATCCATAATCAAAATGTTTTGAACTAGGATGATATACCATTGCATTTAATGTTTTGGTTGCTGCATATAAACAATTTGCTTTTACTTTTAATTACATTACTAGATGTTGGACATGCGCGCCCGCGCAGGTATATGATTCTTGAAGTAAATTTATAAATGTTTAAATTTTGTAGTATAAGGAGATTTATATATTATGTTATAAGATAGACTGTTTTCTGGTACATATGTATCATGGTTTTATTTCGAGAGAATGGATAATCCGTTTTTCATATGTGTATAGAAAAGCTAATTGTTTTTGCTAACAGAAAAGATAATTGTCTTGATGATGGATTAGCTAACTCTGCTTTTTTCCTTCCTCTAGGTGTCCAGTTTTTAGATTCGGTTCCACCTAGTTTAGTTTCGATTTTCAGTTACAATATGATCGGCGCGCCCAAGAAGAGTTTGTGTGTAGCTGGTTTTTATGTTTTGAATAAAATCAAGAGACAATGTCTCCCCCACCCCCCTCTTACAAAAAAAAAACTATAGTTATATTAATAATAAATTGTTTATTTATGTGTTACGAGGATTAAAATTAAGTTTTGTAAATACAAAATATAAAATTAAAAATAAGATAATATAAGTTACGTGCAACTAATTCAATATTATAGACACACGAGTTGTTATTGTAAAATATGATAATATATTATTGGTTTTATATGAAATTTATGTTTTTTAATATTGTATTTAGTTTTTTTTCTTCTCCTTCTCCCTTCCTATTCTTTCTTCTTCATTTCTATTATTTGTTTCTTTTTTTCTGTTTTTCTCCTTCTTCCCTTTTTGGATTACCATGAAGGTCTGGACCAAAGTCTGCAATCTCTGCAGACCCAAAACCACATTATATAATATTAGTTTAATCTTAAACGTCACTCGATCATGTGATCCCTAAGCTTTGCCTAGATCTTTTACCAGTCGAGTTAACGACTCTTGGTTACTCCTTCGTCTTCTCCTCCATCCCTTCTTCTTCTTCTTTTTCATTCTTTCTTCTAATTTTTCTCCTTCTCCTTCGTTGTTCTTCCTCTCCCTTCTTCTTCTTCTTCTATGTATCCATATTCTTCTTCATCCCTTCTTCTCCTTATTATCATTCGTCTTCTTTTTCTCTTCCTCCTTCATGCCTTCTTCTTCTTCATCCGTTCTCTTTCTTTTTCCATTTTTTTATCCTTTCTATTAGTCTTATTCGTCATCACTTCTCCTTTTTCTCATTCACTTTTCTTCTTTTCCATCCCTTCTTAATATCCTTTATTTTCCTTCTTCTAATTTATCACTTATTCCCCTTCTTCTCATGTTCTTTTTTTTTCTCTTTCTTCTTCTCTGTTATTATTCTTTTTCATGTACTCTTTTTCTCATCCATCTCTTCTCTTTATTCTCCTCCTTCTTCTTCTCCTTCTTATTTGTTCTTTTTCTTCTTTGCCAAACAAAAAAATGATAAATTTAAAACTAAAAAGATTAAAAATAACAATCATATGCATAGTAAACAAACTGAAACAAAATATTTAACATATAAGAAATTAATTTCGTCTAAAAAATATTGATGTTTGCAAAGATATTTTTCTTTGAAAATCTAAATAGAAAAAAAAAATTAGCCAAAAAAAATTAGAGAAAATGAGATAATGTGAGTTACTGCTTTTATTTCCCTTATAGTTTATTGAAATACTACTATCATAAATAGTTTTATTTTGTTAATTGTAAATTATGAAAAATAAATAGTATTAATTTACTGACTTTTTCTATTATTAATATCTTATTACATCTACAATAAAAAATTTATCAATATTGTTTGTAATATTTTTGAAAATATGCTAAAATCCATATTTTTAGAATGTGCTTTAAATTTATGCAGTTACTGTTTCTTAATTAAAAAATATTTTGATTTTTATTTGGGAAGCTTGCTCCATAATTTTAGTAATTGAATATTAATAGAATATTACAAAATCGATTCATTAGATATTTTATAGAACTAAATATAATTTAAATAAATTATATGGTTTTATCATTTACTGTTAATTAATCATGGTTTTTCTAAATTTGATCATGATGCTTTTAAATTTGAAATTAATTTAATCAAAATTTAATTTAATATTAGATTGAACTAAACATATAACAAATAATATACAATTATCCATGAAAATTAGGTTTTAGTTTATTTTCCTATAAACATATGTGTTTGGTTATATTATTGCATAATAATAAGAATATGATTTTTGTTTTTCAAATATTTTTTTGCGATTTTTCTTTTATATTGTGTAAATGTATATAATTTAATTATATTAATTATAATTTTTATTTTCTTATATTGTTACATAGTAATAAATATTTTAAAAAAAATATTTGTTATTTTTTTGCAAAATGTTTTAAATTGTATAAATGTTTATAATTTAATATTATACATATAGTAATTATTATTATACTTTCGTTTATATAAACTTGGATGTAATTAATTCTAAGATTATTTAGAATTTTTGAAATAACTATTTATGGAAATATTTAAATTATTTAAATGTGTTTGGTAATTAAATTTAAACTAATCGAAATAATATTTGAAAATTAATGTGTTTGGTAATAAGAATATAAGAATTAAATAAAGGAAAAATAAAATGAATATTAATTAGTTGTATTAACAAATGACTAAACTACCATTAATGAAATTCTAAGGAAAAGATTAAAATGCAATGGCATTTCGTGTAATATAACAAATAAAATGTGTTTAAATATTGAAGTGTTCCTCTTTTAATAGTATGGACTAGATTTTGGATCCGTGCACCTTGCGCGAATTTTATTTCACAAAATACTTTTGGACTACCGCAAAAGTTGGCTTATGTTATCAAATCCAAAATAATGGCATAAATAGAAACTGATTTGATTTAGCTTAGAGTGTGTCTATTTTTTCTTTAGACAACAAAATGAATCCATTTTTTGTCTGAAATTGAGAAAATTTCCATTCAAAGAAATCCCTACCAATCCCTAACAATTCGAGTCAATCAACAAAATTTTGTCTAGATTTTAGATTCGCGCTTTGCACAGGTTTTTTTTTTTAATTGCTCCATTCGAAAATAATATTTTTTTTCAACAACAACAACAACTCATTCAATTTGTGTAAGATATATTTTTGTTTTTTCTAAATTTTATATTTAAATTTTAATCTATATCTAATAGTTTAGATGTTTATTTTGTTTTCAAGTCATTTTATTTATGAGGACCAAAAGAATTTAATATTTTTTGTATATAGATTAGCATAGATTGTAACTCATATGTGATAATACATTGTTTATTAATCATTTATTTTAGTTTTTCATGCATATTGTCTTTCTATTTTAATTGTTGATATTTATTGTTTATAGCTTGATTTCTAACATATTAACTCGTAAAAAACGTTAATAAAAAATCATTTGATAGTTTTGAATTGCTTATCATCTATAAAAAAATTTCTATATTTATATATTTCTAATGTAAAATTAATAGCTGTCTATATATTTCTAATGTAAAATTAAATTTTATGGTTTATCTTTATGAATCAAAATAAGAGACTAAACCCGTAAAAATCAAAAGAAAAACCAATTCCCATCAGATCCAAAAAAAATCTGACCCGTAAATGTGATCCGTAAAACCTGATCACATCCTCTTTCTTTTCATGATTCACGAGTTATTTCCTAGAATTAACTCTAAACTCTTGTTTTTTCTCAGTTATGTTAGTATCGTTTAAATCAAAGTTGTTAATCTAAATTCCAATTAACAATACAACCTTCGAAAAGAACTGAAGCAGATCTACATTCATAAATTCATAAATTTTATGTGTTTTTTCATGTCCTGAAATTTTTACTAATGCTCTTAAGATTTATAACAATAATTTTGAAAAATTTATATAAATCTCTTAATTCTTTAAAATATATTTATCTGAAATGTTTTCGTCATTAAAAATTTCATGCATTTAAAAAAAATTATTTTGGTAAGTTAAAATAAAAAATCTCACTTTTAAAAAAATTTCAAATGTCTCAAAACTTTTACTAATGGTCTTAAAATTTCTAATAATAATTTTGCAAAAAATACTTAAATCTCAAATTTTGAAAAAATATTTTTATCTGAATTTAGTGTACTATTTTTTTTGTTAATAAATTAAATCAATCAATCATATGTGTGATAGTTCATTAGAGTTACAATGGTCTTTCATATTATAGCAAAAATGATAAGACAAAATACCTTAATAAAATTATAACATTTTCTAGTAAATGCAATGGCACATATTGTAAATACCATGATAGCTTTTGAACATTTATTAAGAATGATTCTCTTTTAAATGAATTTAAAGTTGTGATTTTTGTCTCACTTCTCATGGGTTATATTTTTTTTATATAAAATTTAAAGTTGTGATTTTAATCTATCTTAAAAATAGACGACGGTTTTTTTTTATATTTCATCTTAATTAATATACTATTTTAAAAAAAAATCTACTTTTTAGTTTTCTTTTAGACAAAATATTTTATAGCTGAAAGTCATGAGAAGTATCTAATTTTATTTCTGATATAAATATATTATTTACATCCGTTTAATAAACTTTTAACCTGCTATAAAGGTAGGAAACGATTTTTTCATTTTTTATTATTTTTATGTTATATATTTTATATAAAAAATATTTGTGTAACGTTTAAAATATGGTGGTAATTTTTAAGTTTATATTATAACCCCTATGCAAACCCAAAAAAAAAAGATTCTATCTAAATGTGGCAATTTTGTTTTTGTATATCCAAATATATTTATGAAGGTTAGGCGATTAAAATATAGAAATATAAATAATAGGTGGACAGTACAAAAAATTAAAGCATATTTACAATAGGTTATGATTACCAAAATTTGTTAACAGATTAATTGCCTATATTCCTTAAATTTCTGATATTATGTCAAATATTAACTTAATTCCGCCAAGAAAACATGAAGCAATTTACTAAATTTTTGGTACATATGGATTATATAATCTATTAAATTTTTAACCCACTATTAAGATATCAAGCATTTGTTATTTGTTATCGCTTATATATTTTATATTTTTGTATAGAAAAAATAATATTTTTAAAATGTGTTGAAAATTTTAAATTTACAGTTTCTAATCTGCTTATTGTACTACAAAAAAAAACTAACCTAATCATGATAATGTTTTTGTATAAAAAATATATTTATTGAATATCAGAGTATGAAAATGAATAATGGTTTAATAGTAAAAACTTTTTAAAAATGTTTATATAGGATTACGATTTAATTGGGTTTTTTCTTTCTTTAAATTAGTTGGGTATATCCTTTATATTCATGATATTGTGCAAATATTAGTTAAATTCTGATTTGTAATTTTTAAAAATTAAATTAAATTTATCATGTTTTTATATTTAATCTCTGTAAGATTAATTATTTATTATTTTGAAAAGTCTAGTAATTGAATTGGTAATCATATACTTCTTTTACTGGTGCAATCTTTTAAACATAAGTGATTTACTGCCAAATTTATAAAAATTATGTGATTTTACCAAACTTACAAAATCACATTTCTAACAAATCTGCAAACGCGTATTTTTCTCGTAAAACTATATTTTTCCGCTAATATCCATAAAATCTGTCAAAAGCTGTAAAACCCGCAAAATTATGTTTTCTATCAAAACTGCAAAATCTCCCATAAAATTCGTAAAACTGTATTTTTCTTGCCAAAACATGTAAACCCGTGATATTTGTAAAACTCGTAAAAACGAAAAATCATATTTCCTATTAATACTATAAATATTTTGTTTTTATAGGCAATTTTTCAAAATCATGTTTTTCCGCCAAACCTATAAAATTTGTTAAAATCTAAAATCATGTTTTAGAACATGCTTTTTTATATAGATAAAAATAAAATTCTAAAAATATACTCTTTTTAATTATTTGAAAAATTTTGCATCTAAAATTTTAATATAGAGTCAAAACGAATAATGTTCTTAATAATCATTTACAAAATTCTATAACCTCTTATATTTAAGTTCACACTTCACAAATGTCAGAGACTAAGACTTAAATATTCCGTGGTGGATCCATCGTAGTCTAACAAAAATGTTATATACTTAGGCTCTGATTGGTAACACTTGTGGAATGGTGGAATGGTGGAAAAGCCCAAAAACGCAAGAATTTTGCCAATCAAAAAAATCTGCGGAAAAATGCAAAAACGCAAAATCTGCGGAATTGCGTTTTTGCTTACAGAAAATACAAAAAAATCTTCATTAAGCGGAAAAACGTGTTTGGAGTAGATTATTTGCAGAATCAATGTTTATATTATTCAATTATATTTTATTATTTAAATAAATACAAATAAAGAATTTAGTGTTACAAAAAATTATTTAATGATAAAGTTATATCTGTTATTTAAGGTTTACAATATTTTTTTTTATGAAAAACAAATTATTAAAAAGTTACAATTAGAATTATATCATTTTATAATAATTGATTGAATTATTAATATTTTATTTTTTATGATATATAGTAAAAAGCAGAATATTTTCAATAAATATATTCTGCAATTCCGCCATAATTTATCCAATCGTAAAAGTTTCGCAATTCTGTAATAAATTATTCTGCAATTCATTTTTTTCGCCATTCCACGATATAAAAAATGTGTTACTAATCGGAGTAGATTACTGACAATGAAATGAATTACAATGCCAACTAAAACACAAACCAAAAACTGAGAAATTACCAAACTGAACCACATTGTTTTGCTACTAATAAAAAGTTATAATCTCCAACTATGTAAGTTCAATAGAAAATAAATAGAACATCGTTTCAAAGCTCCGGGCAATCACAACAAACAAAAAAGTCAGAAATTGAGAAACTTAATCACAAATCAGCCAATCTATTGAAAAGTTTTGAAAAGTGAGAAAAGGAAATCACAGCCAATAAATCGGATAAAGTATCTATTAATCGAATCAAAGCAAAATCCCTAAAACCATAATCGTTCTGCAATTTCAATACAACTTGGAGAGATCAAAGATGAGAATCAGATTTTGAGATCGAAGCTACACAGCTCCGCCACGGCCAAGAGAAGAACCATAAACTACAACATGAGTTTGGTCGGCAGTTTGCAACTCATCCCCCCACCATGGCCGAGAGGCAGCACAAGCTCTTGTCTGTGTGTTCAATGAAAAACCAAACAACACAACCACTCTCTCCTTCTTCTTCTACGACTCCAGTCTCCATCTTACCAAAGCTAATCTCTTTTGCCCTTGCTCTCTCTCTCTCTCTCTCAGTTCCTCCACTTCCCTAGCCTTAGCCATACCTTCTTTCTCCTCTTTTCAACCTCTCACTACTCCTTCTACCCAATCCAAGTTCGCTCAGACCAGTCTTCTCAATGGGTTTGTTCCTCTTCTCTTACACTCAATTTTACATCGTTGTTGTTTTATGCTAATTCCGATCTCTTTCTCATCTGTGTAGCAAAATCAGGTCTTGCCCTTCCACGAACCCATGATGTATATCGACAAATCCGACCTCATCTTCCTTCTCATTTCCGTTGACGATCCCAGAAACCGATACACAGGATCTCCTTTAGGTCTTTTTCCCCCTTTTTAACAATTTAGGGATTTAAATCGACACTCATTCAATTAAGTTTAGTCTCGTTTCTGATTCTTGTTTACACATAAGTTGAAGGAAGCAATACAGAGGACCCAGAAGAATCTCAAGTTTGTGGCTATTGAAAATACCATCTATGATAATTATCTTTCATTCAATTACGAAGATGAAACTACAACCTTTTCGGTTTCTGATAAATCTAATTAATCTTTTTTTCAGCAATAAAACCAAGTAATATATCAGTCTTATAAATTGTAATAACAAAAATATCCTTAATGAAATCATGAAATTTTCTAGCAAATTTAATGGCATGGCTCGTCAATACCACAGTAAAATTTGGACATATTTTAAAAATGATCCTCTTTTGATTGTTTAGAATTTATAAATGTAACTAAATAAAGAACATTATGTTATGTGTAATTTACACCGTTCTAATGGAAATATAAATATTTGAATTAACAACATTTAACCTAAAAGATGTTCATATCGTTTTCATGTCAGAATTTTGTCATCTCCATCCTTGTGTTTACGTGAAGTTCAAACCATACAATAATTTTAAGATAATCACCATAAACTCGAACCGATGAAAAAGGAATGCACAATAAAATTCATGATCTGCATAAAAACAAAAGACGAAAAAATGTCACAAATGTTTGCAAAATACTAAAGGAGAGGGAACAAATCGGTTCTCAATATTCCCACCTTAACCAAAAGTTCTCTCTTTTTATTCCTTCCAATACCAAACCAGTTCTCTCACAAACCCCACCAAGATAGACACTTGGTCTCAAGCTTTAACGCCGAGTCTTGCTTTGAGCTCATCCGCAACCGCGTCGATGAACTCCTCCGTGTTCAGGTAAGTGTCTCTCGAGAGCCTGTAAGAACAAAAACAATATAAATCAAATGAGAACATATAACAAAAAGCGGAAGAAGAAGAAGAAGAAGAAGAGGAAGAGATCGTTGAATTTACTTTGAGCCATGAATGATAAGTGCAAGATCTTTAGTCATCTTCCCGGACTCAACTGTACCAACACAGGCCTCTTCGAGCTTCTCGGTGAAATCCAAGAGCTTCGCGTTGTCATCTAACTTAGCCCTGTTCGAAGAAGAGATTGCATTCGTTTATCCTTCTTGGAAAAGAAAAATATTAAAGATAATCTCGTTTTTTGTTTACCTGTGTGCAAGTCCACGAGTCCAAGCGAAGATGGAAGCTATGCTGTTTGTGCTCGTCTCTCCACCTTTCTGGTGAACCCTGTAGTGACGCGTGACAGTTCCATGTGCTGCTTCGGCTTCAATCGTCTTCCCATCGGGACAAACCTAAATCAAGATAACACAAAACGTTGTCAAAAGCAGAAAACTTAGAATCAATTAAGAGAACATGTTATATGAGATTGTGTAACGATGCATACCAAAACAGATGTCATCAATCCAAGTGACCCGAATCCTACAAAGATTACAAGAAACTATTTAGCTAACAAGAAATGGGCATATTCATTTACAATCATTGATGATCACACGAACCTTGTGCCAAGAAATCACTTTGGACATCACCATCATAGTTTTTGCAAGCCCACACATAGCCTCCCTCGCTCTTGAGAGCGTATGCAACCATATCATCAATGAGACGGTGCTCATACCTAAACCAATTTTAATCGTTTAGGTTCTTCTCGAGTGAAAGGTAACATAAGGCAAAAAAGAGACTAAGTGGTGACTCACCAGATTCCAGCAGCTTCATACTTTGACTTCCAGCTAGCTTCATAGACTTCTTGGAAGATGTCTTTGAATCTTCATAGTAAAACAAAAATGCAATAAAAAAATCAAATATGGGCAGAGAAACTCTCTCCTCAGTTATAAGCAAAAAAATTGTAATCTACCTGCCGTCGTATTTCTTGAGAATGGTGTTCTTTGTGCTGAGATAAAGTGGCCACTTTTTCTCGTAAGCAGTGTTCATCGATGCCTCAGCAAAAGCACGGATGGACTGAATTACAAGAAAAAATTATAACTTAACCTTGAGGCCTGTTTCCAAAAGAACAAGTAATATTGAGTGTCATTGGAAGAAAGCGTAAGTATAACTATACCTCATCAGTGTTGTACATGGCCATAGCAACACCGCCTTCACCGGTAAATGTAAAGACTTCAGTTTCAGTTTTCCCATCTTTTCCCTCTGAAAATCAGTGACATTTACAGAATTCATTAGTACTTGACAAAAACGAAAGAAGAAACGGAATGAGATTACAAAATTATGACCACTGAAAGGTAATAAGTTTACCAAAAACCAAAGTTAGTTTTCCTGGTCCCTTAATCACAGCATCAGTAGCACGGTACTGATCACCAAAAGCATGCCTTCCAATACAGATAGGCATTGTCCAGCCTAAATAAAACAAGACATATTCACTCAGAACCCTTTCGCAATAAATAAATTGTTAACAGCAACTAGCCCATTGTCGATAATTTACCTGGTACAAGCTTGGGAACATTTTTGCAGATAATTGGTTCTCTAAATACAGTTCCTGTGAGAAAGACAAGCACAATGTAAGTAAATCAACAGAGAATGATATTTTGATAGGCTTTATAACATACAGTTCTGTATATTTTTACCATTCAAAATGTTCCTGATGGTCCCATTTGGACTTCTCCACATCTGCTTCAAGCCAAATTCCGTGACACGGCCTTCATCTGCACTTGGTAAAATATAAACACTTGTAAATATATTCAATTGCTAAAAATATAAATCAAAACATACCTGGAGTGATGGTGGCACACTTGATCGCCACATTATACCTAAAACAAAATCACAAGCGTTGAAGATTATTAACTGTGTTCCACACAGAATATAACAAATATGCAACATAAGTTTGCTTCAAAGAATCAGACAAACACATACTTCTTAGTGGCTTCAGCACTTTCGACGGTAACTTTGTCATCCGTAGCATCACGGTGAGGAAGACCAAGGTCGAAGTACTTGATATCCAACTCTACGAAAGGGGTAATAAGCTGAAAACATTTGAAAAACCAAATTTAATTAAAATGATGAAAACATGAACCACACGTTTAATACACATCAGAATAGCTTATAGTACCTTATCCTTGATGGACTTCCAGATAACTCTGGTCATTTCATCACCTATTACACAAGAACAATGAAGCATACGTGAGTAAGAACAGCAAAATATTTTAAAATTAAGGTCTAGGAAATTCGCACAAAAAACTCGAAATATGGGAGATCAGAAAATCATAACTAGAAGCTGAAAACGCAGCATTTCTTTGATCTAGAATTCTGACTAAGAACAATTGTCTCATTTTCGTGATCAAATATTGAAATTATTTCGCCGATTAAAAACTGTAAATCAGATAGTCGCACTGAAACGAGACCAGATTTTTCATTAGATCATAAAACTCAATCAATCAAATCGATTAACAGAGCTACGTTTTTTATTGATATATACGTAATACACGTTCAGAACAAAAATATCCAGCAAAGATCACACCAATACAAAATCGAGCATGAAGTAAGACTCGTTTACAACATACTTATATATTCAATCAAATCAGATCAGAGAGACGAAACAACGAAACTTCGATAAAAACTAGGCAAGCGAAGGTAATACGTTTCATTTCCGTATCGAATCAACGAAAAAGATCTGAATCAAAAAATCGAGACAGAGGAAGACTGAGTGTGAGAAAGAGAGAGAGAGAGAAGGAGATCTCACCATCCATCTCGACGATGGGATTTGCCACCTTGATCTTCTCGAATGCCATGATTTCTTAGAGAGACGGCTTCAATCGATGAGATCTGCTGCGAGAGAAGTTTATCCGGCAAGAGACGCAGATCGTCGAAGGAGGGAGATGGGCTGGTGACTGGAGTAGGTGAAGAAGGCTGTGAGGGAAGAGGGAGGGTTGTATTTATGGTATTTAAATTCTCGGATATTATTTTGGACCCCATTATTAGTACTTATTACATTTTTGTCCTTACTTTCATTTTCTTCGTTGTGGCCGCCACTTGTTCTAGAAGGAGGTTGAGTAACAAATTCGTGATCATGTTGAAGTGTTGGATTTGGAAACTCTCAATTTAACGTCTTAACCTCATGCATGCATTGTTTACAGAAAAATCGAAGCTGGAAAATTAATTACCACGTATTCTTTTATTTCCATATACCCAGATTTTCTTCGAAAAAGACTATACTTCATATAAGTAGACGTTTTTAAATTTTTTTATACCATTTATAAAATTACGAAGCACATACAAATGTATCGAAGTGATAAGGAATTTTAGGAAAAGCCTTCATCAGTTTACTGCTTACCCATCGTGGATGGGCTACAATTACAATCACAATCACCATCATCATCTTCAATAGTATTTGAAAATTCCTAAACAATTTTCCAAACATATAATGAAGACCCTTTAAAAAAAAACAATATCAAAACATATTTAAACTTTTGTATAAAGTATATGAGATTTTTAAAAATATACAAAATTGTTGGTTATATATGAAAACAAAATAAAATATAAATCTTTTAGCTGAAAAAAATATATAGGTTCTTTTAGCTAACATTTGTTTATATATTTAATGAATCGTTTTAAAATTCTGAAGTAACAAATAAAATTTCAGTAAATAAATAGCTAATAAACTAACAAAATATTTTTAAACAGTTTTTAGAACCCAATGCTGTTTAGAACAAATATTTTTTTTTCTTAAAACTAATATTCTGTCTCTGTGTGTGTTGTATCAAATTCATATTGTACATCGTGTTAGTATATATTTTGTAATGTATAAATAACAAAATATTGAAAAAAAAAACTTCGTTAATAAGTGAAGAGAAAAACATAAAAATGCTATATATATGATTCGATATTTATAACAAACAGCAAAATATGGTTTCAAATACCTAAGTCACCAATTTTCTCTACATATAATGACTATTTTTATTTATATACATATCATCGTAAATTATGAATAAGTATTATTAGTTGGATCAGAATGCAGAAAAGTGGTCACTTCACATGCACTTTAAGGGTGGGGATGGTCCACAAATGAAATATTGTAATATAAACAATTTTCCCCCTCTCCGTAAAAGATGCAGACCACCTAACCACTCTAACCAGATCCACTTCTTTTGTTCTTTTCTTACATCCATATTCTTGTTTTCTTCGCAACAATATCCACTTCTGATAATTCTCTTTAGATATATAATAGGTGTTGGAATCTATTTTATCGGGTCGAAGAAAAACTCGTCACGTAGGCCTAAGCTATATTGAATGCTGACACACACCATACTAGTTCGGTCAACCACTTCTGTGTACTGTACTGAGGCAGTTGGCGGGCTTCCTCTAACATGCCATAATGATTACTCTCATCTACTCCCTGGATACGCGGCTTGGAAAGGACAGGACGAGAGAATGGCGAGTATAAATGGAAGAAGAACCCTTCAACGAAGAAGGAAGGGAGAGAGAGAGGCGAGGACAATCAGAGAGGCCTGCTTTCCAACGTTTAAGATAACATTCCCGGCCATGCAGCAGGATCACGGGCGGACTCCACGTCCCTCTCGGGTGACTGCCGACTAGGTTAAGTCATCCCTAACTTGGAACCTCGCCTTTATATCCGCTGCATTCCCCTTTTCACGAGTAGAATTCCCTCTTGAAACACTCTAAACTAGACTTGAGTCTTGATCTTCGGACGAGTCCCCTTACGACTAACCTGTAGAAAACTCCCCTCCCTGAGTACCTGTTCCCGGTAGGACGCTCACTGACTTGGGCGTCAGAGAACCTTCGGAAGGAAAACCCCCTTCCGGTCTCCCCCGAAGGCTTGCCTGACGTTTTTTTAAGTGCTTGCAGAATCGAGTACGGCGCATGCCTTGCCGCCTCGCAACAGGGAGCTTCCGCTCCAGAATGACGATTCACCGTCTTTCCTCTCCAAAGGACGAAACTCGGAGACCCGGCTCCGCCTCCGACAAATCATGACCCCAAGTGGCATCCCGAAATTTGCTCCCAAACAGAAGTAAATTGCATACTTGTATTTAAAAAACAAAATAATAAAGTCTAAGCGTATAGAGAAAATATTCTGTTAATTTTTAAAAAATTATATACATTTTTATAATAAAAATAATAGATCTTTTATATCTCTTATAAGAAATCTTTATAATAAAATATATTTAAAAAATTTATATACATTTAAAACAAAAGGAGAAAATAAGATAAATATAATTAAAAATGTGTTCTTGCTATTAATTTTATTTTAAACTTATAAGAATTTTTTGATTTTATAAAATTATGAAGACAAGATTCTAATAATAATCCACATATTGAAAACTTTTGATTCATTAATTTTTGATATTATATCATGGTAAAAGCCAGCAAATTATGCTTATATGAACCTCTGCACAGTTTAATCCCCAATACAATACTTTGATTTTGAGATATTAAATTTGCAATTGAAACGCAGATAATATAAATATAGATAAAGACAAAAGATGAAAACAGAAACTACTAAACTATCGAGTATGGCGCATGCCCCGCCGCCTCGCGACAGGGAGCTTCCGCCTCGGAACGACGATTCACCGCTTTTCCTCGAGATGACGGAACTCGGAGACCCGGCTCCGCCCCCGAAAAATCATAACCCCTACGTGGCATCCCAAAATTTGCTCCCGAACAGGTGGCGCTAGAAGGAGGGGAGATCACCGGCGGACGTTCCACGAAGGAAGCAAAGCGTTCGAAGATAGCTGCGCAGAGCGCGCGAATTGAGCAGGCTACGGTTCTACTCAACCATCTCGGGATCTCGAGACTATTGTGCGTATTGGCCCCAAAAACCAAGACTCCATATCCGCGACACGAGATAAGGCGCAAAAAATGCAAAAGACAAAGCTAGGCAAAATAAGATAAAGCATCGTTACTTAAAAAAGGCAGGCCAAAGCGACCGCCGGTTCGAGTTCGAAAGTAAAAGTTACAAGCGGATTGAGTCTCCGAAAGAGAAATAAATTAAAAACCCGGCAGGCGCGAAGGTTCCGCCGGCGAAAAAGGGCCCGCACCCCTCGCGCCTCCGTCCGCCCCTAAAATGCACGACCCTCGCGATCTGCCGCGCCTCCGCTCTTCTTTGAGTTCCCGCCTCAGCATGCAAATTGTTGTCTGGCTCATCGAGAAAGCCATCAGAACGTGCCTCAAGATCCCGTTGGCTGTCGACAAGCGCCAAGGACAGGTGCTCCATCTCCGTGCTAAGATCCTCTCCACAGACAGAATTCTGGGCCACGGCGAGCTGGTCCCGGGTCACCAAGAGCTCGGCCTGAAGCTCGCTAGTCCTATCAGCAAGGCCGCGCTCGCGATGTTCAGCCGTGTGAAGCTCGTGCTCCAGTTTCTCGAGCGAGCGCTGACTCTGTCGAAAGATAAAAAGCATCAGTAAGAAACAGGTAAAGAACCGGAAAAGCAAAGGAAGACGTCCCGAGAAGTTAGCTTACCACTGGGTGAGCTCTGAGGCTGTCAGCCGCCAGCCGGTGAGCTCACGGGTCGAGCGGGCGGTCGGACGAGGAGGCACAACCATCGGCTCCGACTCTGAAGAAACGCTCATCGCCTTCGGCGAGACCGGGGCATCAGGGACCAGAGTAGCGGCTCGTGCGGCCCTGGACCTCTCGACGGTCCCTAGGTATTCCATAGTGTCGGAATCTATGGGTGCCCCACCACTAGCAGTTGAAGCTGACTCGGAGGAGTAGTGAACGGGAAGGGCCGAAGAGGGTCCCCAGGACCATGTCGACCTCACCACAGGAGATTCGGTTAAGCATGTTGGTTGGGACGAGGCTTCCCCCTCGGGAGAGTCCGCACGAGGTCTCCGGCGTGGTGTTTGGACTGCAGTAACCTCGCTGGGGGCAGACGGACGTCAGGGCATAATCTTCCCAGATCTCCTTGATCCGACTCTGGGAACCTGCAAAGATAGGATTCACAGGTGAAGACCAAGGGACCAGCACAAGGCCAAGGACGAAAGAGTCAAAGTCAGTACTTGGGGCGTTCGGGGTCATGCCGGACGAGAGGACGAGCGAGCTCGCCCCAATGCTCGTCGGAAAGAGCAGGAAGTCGAATGACCGGAACCGTTCGGGGATCCCGAGAAAGCGGTGTAGGTCGACCCGCTCAGAAGCGGACGGTGCCCTGGAGCCTGAAAAAGAGAAGACGAGGCGGCAGTAAGAAGATGGCCGACGGATTAAACTCGAAGTAAAGAAGGGTAGTGGTAATAGAAGAATCTTACCCCTTGACATCCAGGTAAGCTGGACGTTGACTTCCGGCAGCACCGTCCAGAAGATGTACCGCTCTCTCCAGTCGCGGCTCTCGGAGTGGTCACCCAGGATGGGGGCAGTGCACTCGTCCCGGGTATGCAATGTATAGCGAAGGGCATCGGCGGTCAGGCTCCGGAGCTGGTAAGATAGCAGCATGATGGAGCCACAGACCTGGACCCCAGACAAGTCAGAAAGGACTTGGAAAGCGCAGAGGAGCCCCCAGGCGGAAGGATGGAGCTGACTGGGGCAGATGCCGGTGAATCGGCAGAAATCGACCACCATCTGAGGGAGGCTGTCTTGGAAGCCGTAGAAGAAATAGTCGCCATGAATCGCGATGCAGCGCCGTGGAGGCCGGTCTGCCTGGTCCCATTCACCGGGGAAAATGGCATTGAGCCGGGAGGAGTAAGGGAGGTTGACCGAAAGAACTCTCTCCAGAGAGTCCGATGTGCAAGTAGAAGGAGGGTGATCCGCGGGTATGGACGTCGAGGGCACCCCGGCAATTTCCTCGGCCTCACCCTCAGCTTAAGGAAAGTCTGTGGGAACCGGCTCTGAAGATATTTCGGCGGTGTTTTGTACCTCACCGTCGGCCCAAGAGTGACAAACGCGCCACGCGAAGAAAGGTGTGTATTATGAATAAGAAGAAGCAGTTTGAAGAAAGAAGGTTCTGAGATTTGCTCTGGAAATGGAATAAATCCATGGATCTGCGAGTTTCCCAATTTTATAGAGGAAGAAGAAACCGAAGAGGCATGCGAGAGGAATCGCGTCAGTCGTGGAAAGCCAATAATCAGTGAAGAAATAATTATCAGTCTCTCGAGCCGTGCATGGGAAGTGATGCACATTTAATGCAAAGAGAGAGAAAAGGAGCCGGCCGGAGCAGAAAAGATGATCGGCAGTCCTCGGGGGAGTGGCGCACACTGCGTGAAGTGACGCGCTGCGGTTCGAACCACCAGAGACTCGCCATGTGGATTGCACTCGCCAGGCCCCGAAGATTTGCGCCGGATCATTCGAAAGAGAACCACTGATCCTACCGAAGGTCTTCTGAAGATCAATTAACAAACAATCGCGACGGTATGAACTTTGTACCCCTACAGGATAACCGCAAGCACGCTACATGGGAGAAGCCATCCCCGGGATAAGGCATGGCCACGCCCGTAGGTCGAACGTAACCGTCTGGGCCACGGGCCCCGCGGCGGGTTTTACGGTACCCATGACCGTGGCAGAAATACGACTGCCCCTAGCAAGGCACCTACCGCTAAGGACTTCCTAGCTCGCGTGTCTGATTGCTTGATTTCTTGATTGCTTGATTTCTTGATTGCTTGATTTCTTGATTGCTTGATCTCTTGCTTGCCTGATTGCTTGATCTCTTGCTTGTCTGATTGCTTGATTTCTTGCTTGCCTGATTGCTTGATTTCTTGTTTGCCTGATTATTTGATTTCTTGCTTGCCTAATTACTTGATTTCTTGCTTGCTTGATTGTTTGACTTCTTGCTTGCTCGATTGCTTGATTTCTTGCTTGTCTGATTTCTTGATTTCTTGCCTGATCTCCTGCTTGCTCGATTGCTCGATTTCCCAATCGCGCGTCAACATCTCTTCTCCTCGGTAGTATCTATAATCTCCCTCGAATCCCCTTTTCTTGGCTTGCTCCCCCGCGGACTCGCCCATCCTCTAGGATACCATTCCTCAAGAAATTCAGGACTCCAGTCTAACAAGCCCCTGTGACTCACCACATGCCAACTCCCTCCGCGGACCCTGTGCACCCTGAGATTAGATTCTAGAAAGATTGTTGAGGATGACAAAGACTGGCCTTGGTCAATGAAGCAAGAACCGTGGACTCTAACAAAGGGGCTAAGAGCACGACAACTACAGATGAGAAACTCATGCACGGTGATTGGAGCAAGCCCATTCTCTAACGCTAGAGCTCAAAATGCTTCCAGTAGGGCTAATGTGCGCTTTCTTGGGAACTAGCCACTTATCCAGTAATAGTCAACAAGAACTTAACTGAAAACGAATTAGCCTCTCTTCTTAAAGAACTAAGAAAGTATAGGATCTGTATTGGATATTCGTTGGACGATATCAATGGCGTCTCCCCTACTCTTTGCACTCATAGAATTCATCGCGAGGACGAGTCAATGAACTCTATGGAGCATCAAAGATGGTTAAACACAAAACTTAAGGATGTGTTAAAAAAAGAAATCTTAAAACTGCTTGACGCTGGTGTAATTTACCCAATATCGGACAGCCGATGGGTTTCCACCAGTGCACGTTGTACCAAAGAAGGAGGGTGTAACCGTTGTTAAAACCGATGCCAATGAACTTATTCCCACACGAACCATAACCGGGAATCATATGTGATAGACTATAGAAAGCTAAATGCAGCCTCTAGGAAAGACCATTTTCTTTTACCTTTCATAGACCAAATGTTAGAGAGCCTTGCAAATCACCTCTTTTATTGCTTCGTTAACGGCTATAGTGGTTTCTTCCAAATCCCCATACACCCAATGACCAAGAAAATACAACATTTACATGTCCATACAGCACTATTGCTTATAATAAAATGTCGTTTGGACTATGTAATGCACCGGCCACATTCCAACGATGTATGATGTCGATATTCTTAGAACATATTGAGGAGATGGTGGAGGTTTTTATGGACGATTTTTCTGTGCTTGTTTGTCTAACCTTTTCCAGGTACTTACGCGTTGTGACGAACTGGAAGAAATGTCATTTCATGGTGAGAAAAGGCATAAAGCTCGGACATAAGATATCAAAAAAGGGAATCGAAGTGGATAAGACAAAGATTGAGGTGATGATACACCTTAAACCACCAAGCACGATAAAGGAGATAAGGAGTTTCCTCGGACATGCTGGATTCTACCGATGTTTCATCCGAGACTTCTCAAAATAACCAGGCCACTCACCAGGCTTTTGTGCAAAGAAGCTGAGTTCATCTTCGATGAGGAAAGTCTTCACGCCTTTACCACGATCAAGGAAGCTCTTGTGAGCGCTCCCATAGTCCAAGCACCAAATTGGGAGTTACCTGTTGCATATTAGACGTGAGTGTCGACTAGATTTCTGCTTACGTAGTATATCATATAAAGGTGCTTGTCCACTCTTTTTCCCAAGACTTATCAACAAGGTGTTTGAGAACCTTCTCAAGAAGCACGGAGTTAAGCACAAGGTAGCCATACCTTATCATCCACAAATCAGCGGGCAAGTAAAGGTATCTAACCAAAAAATCATTGCAATACAAGAAAAGACAGTAGGGGTGATAAGGAAAGACTCAAGCCCTATTTATCAAGTGAGAAGTACCAGTTGGGAGAGAAGAATTCAATCCCTCTCCAAAACCCCACCCAAGCCTAAATGGCTAGAAAACGTCAAGCTAAGCGACATAAAACAAATGCTCTTGGGAGGCACCCTAAGCTTAATCTTCTTTATATATTTACTGTTTTTTATCTTAAACAATCTTCAGTTGGAGTTTTGTAGGTAGACTTAATAAGGTTACAAGAACACAAAGGTTAAGCATGGAAGATATCTCGATCTATCCCAGCGGTTCGATGTCGTTGCAGGAGAACGATGTTAAGGCACGGTCACAGTTTGATGTAGATGAACATATTTTTCCCTTATCGGAACAATACCACGTCTTTAAAATGTGAGAGAAAATCACATCGGTTGGTATATTGGAATTAAACCGTTGTACTTCACCTTGGCAATGTATCAATGTCCCGAACAAGACAGATACACTTCAGCACAGCCACATCGAACACAACCAACAGTTACAAACCGATGTGACCGTAGGTAATTTATTTCCTTCTCCCCCGACTATCAAAACTCTTCTTAAACTCTTGGTATTTTGGTTGCCTTCTTTTGAATTTTTGTTATACAAAGACTGTGTAATTTAAGTTTGGGAGAAGGTTGTGATTAATATGTGTTTTGTTTTCTTATTTTCTATTTGCATCCTTTAAGCCTCATGCATAAAAATTGGTAAATTGTTTTTAATTTTTCCAGCATAATTAGCTGCTTTTCACCTTAGGATTAAGCCTAGAATATTCACATTTAGGTTTCATAGTATGTTGCATAAAATATTTTCTTGTTCACTAGGAGTGGCAATTTTTAAGTTATGAACTTGATGGCTAGATTCTAGCTTATTTGATGCATTTCGAATCAAGCTGAATAAAAGGCAGCCCCACATTTGGAATTCACGTTTTGAAACTCTTTTCTTTACATAGGCATTGTTGTTAGAGATGAGACTCGTACCGCCTCTAACAAGCCTGATATGAATTCTGGTCGGCCCGTCTAACAAGTTTCAGGTCGGCGACATAAAAGGAAATCTTCTATTTATCGAGCGACCCGGGAGAAAAGGAAATTCCTTATTGCCGACATGAAGAGTTTCCTATTCCAAACAGGTTGAAGACCGACCTGATCAGCTATAAATACAGGAAGTCCTCGACTTCTCAATCTATCCAAAAATCATCAATCAAGACCTAGAGCAAACTAAGCGATCAGATTGTTCTAGCTTTTGGTTAACTTACCTAAAGAGTTTTAGGTCGGCGTTTTTATTCCGACGACCTAAACACCGTTGTATTTTACCAAGCTCCGGCTTCTTCTAATAAAAGATCTCTCTTTTAAACCCTCAAACCCTAGTTCTTCTATAAGTCGAACTTGAGTTTTTACAGTTGGCGCCGTCTGTGGGGACTAAGAGAGCAATCTTTGACTTAGAACGGAGTTTGAAGATGGTTGAAACACCGATCAACACTACCGACCTCACAGGAGGAGCCTCCGATCCGACAAGAAACACTCAGGATCCGATCATCGACCAAGCCACCGGGCTTCCAGTGATCCACCAGACCGATCAGGAAGACAACACAACTACCGCGCAGAACATCGGTGGGACAGATCAGGTCGGTCAGACGGGTGGCACAAACACGACCGGCCTGCCACAGCCACCTCCCATCGACATGGCCACCATCATCAGGTCGGTCGCAGCACAGTTGCAGCAAGGGATGGATGCTCGCTTCGAATCCCTCCGTGCCGAGCAGATCGCCTACAGAGAAGACCTAGATCGGCTTCTCAACTCTAGAGTTCATACCCAAGAGCAGGCCGATCTAATCACCCCTCCTCGCCCTCCGATCCGCAACACAGATACGACCAGGGTAGTCAACAACCTGTTCGGCACAACACCGACGGACGACTTGCAGAGAGCACAAGCAGAAGGCTCGAATGCCCGCTCATCCCGCAATACCGCAGGAACCAACCCGACGGCGACCTCGTAACTCGATCTTCTTCACCATCGCCTTGATGATATCCACAGCAAGATCCACAAGGCGACGACTTCAGCGCCCGAATTGGATAAGATCCTTCAGAGACGCAGTAAACCCCGTTTACGTCGGCTATCACCAATGCTCCTCTTAAGGACATAGGTCGGATGAAGCTACCTCCGAGTTACTCCAGCACGACAGACCCAAAGCGACATCTGGCAGCATTCAATGCAGTCATGGGACGTGCTCGCTTCACCGATGAGGAGCGGGAAGCATGTCTCTGTCAGTACTTCGTGGAGACGCTCTCCGGAAGCGCCCTCACCTGGTTCTCGCAGCTTCCCAAGAACTCCATTGATAGCTTCAAGGAGCTCACAACTCGGTTCCTGAAGCATTATTCGATTTACATTGACACGGAATCCACAGCGCTCGATCTATGGGCATACGTCCAGGGCGACACAGAGCCGCTGTGCGATTTTATCGACCGATTCCGATCAATCGTCTCCCGGTGCAGTCTGTCGGACGAACTGTGTTTCAACATTCTTATCAAGAATTTGAAGGATGACTCATCGTATTGTGAGCGATTGAAGACGGGAAAAACCAAAACCCTCGAAGATGCTTTGCACAAGGCATCCGGCTACATCAGAGTCGAGGAGGATCGGGCAGCCAAGGCCAAGGCCAAGTTGCCCGATGAGAAATCTTCGCGCGACAAGAAAGGCAGGTCGTTGAGTCAGGACGATTACAAAGAGCCCCGTCAGCACTACGACAAGGATGACAAGAATCGCAAGAGCATCAACGCAGTTGGACGACCAAAAAAGCCATGGAACGTCTGGGACCGCTCAAGCGACAGAGACCCCGACAGCAAGAAGCCGTGGTGCAAATACCATATGGCACACGATCATCATACCGATGATTGCCGCACCCTCTCAGCCCTCTTGAGGAAGGTGTGGGATGATGTTGAGATCACCCTGCCAGAACCCCGGAGTTCACGATGATCCGACAATGAGGACAGGTGACCCGATGGCGATCGCGACAGAAGAACCAGCGACGATCGTGATAGAAGAGATAACACCGATCGCTCTTCTAAACGCGAAGGTAAGGAAGCAAAGCGTGACCGTGAAGACGATAACACACCTCCAAGCTCACCACGTCGGCGGATCAACATGATCATGGGAGGGCTCCTCTCGTGCACCGACTCGATAAATTCAATTAAACGGCACGAACGGAAAGCAGCTAACCCCCCGAAGGACGTCCCACCGCTGTTCAAGGACAACCTACCGATCACATTCACAGAGCAGGACGCGCAGTTCATAGACCGACCTCATAACGATCCACTCGTCATCTCACTACGACTCGGAGAAGACGACGTCTCCAAAGTGTTGATCGACACTGGAAGTTCGGTCGACCTCATCTTTATGGATACTCTACGCAAGATGAGTATCCCTGAACGGGACATCAAAGTCGCACCATCACCCCTCACTGGATTCGCTGGAGACTCGATCTCGACGATAGGAACGATAACGATGCCTGTCACTATACGCGGGAAGTCAATTACAGTCAAGTTCGAGGTTATCGACCGACCTGCGATCTACAATGCCATCCTTGGAACACCATGGCTGAATGCCATGCGGGCCGTCCCTTACCATCAATGCATCAAGATGCCGATCAGGGGCCGTGTCATCACCATCCGTGACGACCAGACAGTGTCCCAACATTGTTACATCGACAACAAGCGCGCCCGCAAAGCATCAACGTTCGTGATCGGCAGTAGTAGCGATTTTGATCCACGGATTGTTCATCACGACGAGCAACCAAAGAGTGATCTTATCGCCCAAGTCAACATCGATGCTGCCCACCCAGAACTTTGCGTCGGTATCGGCACGGAACTGTTGCCTAGCATGCAAGACGAGCTGATCAGTTTCCTCCGAGAGAACGTCGCAACGTTTGCGTGGTCTATGGCCGACATGAAAGGCATTAACCCCCGAATAACGAGTCACGAATTGAACGTCGACCCGACTTTCAAGCCGATCAAGCAGAAGCGACGAAAATTAGGACCTGAGGGAGCACAAACCGTCTACGATGAAGTAGATAAGCTCCTGAAGGCAGGATCAATCGCCGAAGTGACGTATCCGGATTGGCTCGCCAACCCGGTGGTCGTCAAAAAGAAAAATGGCAAGTGGCGAGTCTGCGTGGATTTCACCGACTCAACAAAGCTTGCCCGAAGGACAGTTTCCCTCTTCCTCGTATCGATCAGCTCGTCGAGGCTACGGCGGGCAGCTACTCTCCTTTATGGATGCATTCTCAGGATATAATCAGATTCTCATGAACCCGGACGACAGCGAGAAGACCACATTCATCACAGATTGGGGCACCTACTGCTACAAGGTCATGCCGTTTGGTTTGAAAAACGCTGGAGCCACTTACCAGCGCCTTGTCAACAAGATGTTCGCCGACCAGCTTGGGAAGACGATGGAGGTGTATATAGACGATATGCTCGTCAAATCAGCTAAAGCAGCCTACCATATCATCCATCTGCGAGAATGCTTTCTCATACTGAACCAGTATGGCATGAAACTCAATCCCGTAAAATGCACCTTCGCAGTCACATCCAGCGAATTTTTAGGATACTTGGTCACTCAGCGTGGCATCAAAGCCAATCCTAAGCAGATCTCCGTGATCTTGGAGCTACCCTCGCCAACTAACACTCGCGAAGTTCAGCGCCTAACAGGAAGAATAGCCACGCTGAACAGATTTATATCTCGATCCACAAATAAGTGTCTTCCCGGCTACCAACTCCAACGAGGCAACAAGCGATTTGAATGGGATGAAAAGTGTGAAGACGCATTCGTGCAGCTTAAAACCTACCTCTCGACACTGCTGATCCTAGCCAAACCTGAGTACGGCGACACTCTGCTACTCTACGTTGCGGTCTCCAGCGCGGCAATCAGCGGAGTCCTGGTTTGAGAGGACCGTGGGGAGCAGAAGCCGATCTTCTACTTCAGCAAAACCTTGGATGGTGCTGAAACTCGCTACCCGACCTTGGAAAAACTCGCTCTTGCTGTTGTCGTCGCTTCCAGAAAGCTGCGACCTTATTTCCAGTCTCATTCCATTGCCGTAATGACCAGCCAACCTCTTCGTTCGATCCTGCACTGCCCGACGCAATCCGGCCGCATGGCGAAGTGGGCAATCGAGCTTTCCGAGTTCGATATCGAGTATTGAACGCGGACTTCCGTGAAATCTCAAGTTTTGGCAGATTTGCTGATCGAACTATCGCCGGAGTTCTTGAGCACTGACCCGTCACATTCGGAGATATGGACACTACACGTCGACGGAGCATCGTCCCGCTTAAGAGCTGGTATCGGCATTCTGTTGGAATCTCCCACCGAAGAACTTCTCGAGCAGTGTTTCTGTTTGGAGTTTAATGCATCCAACAACGAAGCCGAATACGAAACGCTGATCGGAGGTCTTCGGTTAGCTCGGGGGATGAACATCAACCACATTCGGACATTTAGCGATTCGCAGCTCGTTGCCAAACAGTTCAGCGAAGGATACGACGCAAAGGACGACCGAATGGACGCCTACCTGAAGCTGGTGAAGCAGTTAGCAGCGGAGTTCACGACCTTCAAACTACATCAGATCGACCGATCTGCCAACACCAGTGCGGATGTCCTAGCTGCTATTGCATCAAACAGAGATTCAGCCCTTCGGAGAACTATTCCAGTTCAAGGAATATCCCAGCCCAGCATAGTCCCGCCCCAGGAAGTTCTTCAAATCACAGCCGATGAAGACGAAAACGTTCCTGTAGCAACCACTAACGACCAGCCAGCACCAGATTGGCGAGTTGAGATACGACGCTTCCCGGAAACTGGCGAGCTACCACCGGAGAAATGGCCAGCTCGGTGAATTCATTCTCGAAGCGCCAAGTACGCAATCATCGAAGGTGTCTTATGCCGATGGACTGAATCAGGCATCCTTCTTACTTGCCTCCATGGCGACGAAGTTCAACGATGCATCAAGGACGTTCATGATGGTGCAGGTGGAAATCATTCCAGCGGACGAGCTTTGGCTCTAAAGATTAAGCGACAAGGCTTTTTCTGGCCAACCATGCAGGAGGACTGCATTCAATATGCTCGGAAATGCGAGTACTGTCAGCGACATGCCCCGATGATCCATCAACCAACGGAGTTTCTGACGCCGGCGATCCCTCATTACCCCTTCATGAGATGTGCAATGGACATCGTCGGCCCGATGATCTCCTCTCATCAACGCAAGTACGTGCTCATCATGACCGACTATTTTACCAAATGGGTCAAAGCTAAGGCGTTCGCCGACATCACCGCAACCGAAGTCCAAAAATTCATCTGGAGGTACATCATATGCCGACATGGTCTACCCTACGAGATCGTTACCGATAACGGTCCCCAGTTCAGATCAAAGAAGATTCAAGCATTCTGCGACAAGTGGAAAATTCGCCTCAACAAGTCTACACCCCGCCATCCGCAAGGCAACGAGCAAGCCAAAGCAACCAACAAAACGATCCTGGACGGCATCAAGAAGCGTCTCAATGCCAAGAAAGGTTTTTGGGCGGACGAACTGGACGGCGTACTATGGTCTCATCGCACAACTCCAAGAACTGCAACCGGGAAGACTCCTTTTTCACTTGCATACGGATGCGAAGCTATGGTTCTGGCAGAGATTAACATCGGCAGCTTACAACGCAGAGTACTCCCGAGTATTCCAGGAGTGAACGCAACAATGTTGGTCGATAATATCGACACATTTGAAGAAACACGCAACCAAGCGTTGCTCCGAATGCAGAAGTACCAGAATCAGGCAGCTCGGTACTACAACAAAAAGGTGCATAATCGACATTTCGACAAAGGCGACCTGGTCCTTCGAAAAGTCTACGAGAACACCAAAGAAGAGAATGCCGGGAAACTCGGAGCAAACTGGGAAGGTCCGTACATCATCACTAACATAGTGAAACCAGGAGTTTACCGGCTCGAAGCCTTGGACGGCGAGTTGATTCCACGAGCCTGGAACTCACTCAACCTAAAAAGATACTACAGTTAGATCGGCACCTCCTTTAGGTCAGCATCGTCAAAAAAAAAGAGGGAATAGTCCCTATGAACTACGAAGCGGTTTGATCCCCGAAAGGGGTACGTAGGCAACCTATCCTCGGATGGTGCAACTGCTCCCCCTCCCAAAATGGGGGGGGGACTCAATTTTTCTTTTAGCTTTCAGGCCGTCTTCAGATTGTAAGTCTACTTTAATTCAATAAAACCTTACTTTCCAAATATATATCGTGTTCATTATCAAATCGGCATCCTGGCCAGATGCTCGATCCACCTAAAGCTAAAGTCTGATCCACTTTAGCTCGGCAACTTAAAGCCAAATCCGTCTTGTATTGTACAGTTTTACCTGTTTTACTATGTCCGAGCCATGCGTTGTTATCAGCCAAGTCAGTCTTGCATCCGCATTCGACTCGGATACTTCTAAGTGATACCGATGCATCAACGCCGACCTGAATCGCACATCGAGTATTCACACTTAGAAGAGAAGTGGTACGAACAATCATAAGCCGGGCCTCCCGCACGTTCGTATTCACACTTAAATATGCAAGCCAGAATCCGCACTGCAATTCTTAAGCCATGCGAAATATATAAGCCGACCTGATCGCAGTTCGTATTCGACTTAAGAAATTTTCTAAGTATCGAATATATGCCGATCTCATTTGCTTATTCGTTCAAAACTTTGAAACTCAAATCGCATAAACTTAAGCCGATATCACGTCGCCGTTGTGCTCAGATTTTTAAATAAAACTTTTATTAAAATAGAAGCCAGAACGGCACAAAAAATACATCAATGTACACATCAGATTATAAAAAAAAAGAGAAAAAGCTAATCTTCAGTTTCTTCCTCAATTTCTCCCTCTTCCTTGTCAGTCTCGTGACCGCCACCCTGCTCGGCGTCTTCGCCTTCCTTGCTTGCATCCATACCGTCTCTATCGGCTTCTGGGTCCTCTTCCACGCCGGCTCCCTCTAACGAAACACCACTCGAAACCTCGAGAAAAATCTCCATCTCTAGAACCTTAAGCTCGTCGGATGTGAAGCTAACTTCTTCGAAGGAATCTTGTGCCGGCTTGCTATCCACAACCATCTTTTCCACACTTTCCTCGATCGAAGTCGGGAAAGAGTAACCTTGCCTACGGACGATTTCGAGGGCCCTTTTCGCACCAGCCCATTGAGCCGCGGTTGAAATAAGCTCTTCGGCTTTCCCCTTACGAGAAAGCGAGTCCTTCACCTTCGTCACCAGACCGGCATAGTGATTATTTACAGCAACATCTACGCGCTTAGCCGCCTCTTGACCAAAGGTGAATTTTGCTTCTTCAGCCGCTTTGCACTCGGCCTCAAGCCTTTTCTCTGTGTCGGCCCTTTCCTTCGTAATCTGCTTCACCGCTCGGTTCAGCAGCTTATTTTTCTCGGCATTATCGGCACGAAGCTTCGCCAAGTCTTCAGCAGACGCTCGCATCACGGCATCTAGCTCGGCATTCTTCTGCCTCTCAGCCTCAAGGGCTTCCTTCACGGCTTCGACTTCGGTATAATCGGATAGACACCTTTTGGCATCACGGTCATACTCGCATAGTGTCATCAATACGGTACTAAGAGCCTGCGTTCATAAATCTTACTATTAAAACCAAAATAATGCTTGGGAAACAGAAGAAAGCAGTCGGGGAAATTTACCCTAGCCTGGTCTTTAGCAAAGCGCGCGATTGCTTCGCTGCGAACGAAGCTCCGAGGGTCCATCGCAGGAAGGTCCGGATGGTCCCTCAACCGGAGAAAATAATCAAGACAGGATTCAGGATCGTTCACCAATGGGCTATTTCCTCGATAGTCGTAGGAAAACCCAAACCGATGAAGCTGCTGATCGGTCCGAGGTCTCTTCGACCGTTGCGAATCCTCGGGTATGTCACCCATATTCTGCCCATCTTCACCTGCGGGCTCTTCCAGATCGGCCTTCCTGGCAGCTCTTTTATCGGCCGACTTCTTTGCCTTGGCCAAATCTCTCTCCCTCTTGTCGGCAGCCGCTTTGGCCTTGGCCGGATCATCCTCTGATACGACCGGATTCCTGTGCTCTTCCGAAGACCCTGCCGACGCAGGATTTTGGGCCTCCTTAGCACCCGGGGATTCAAACAACAACTCCAGGTCAGCAGATAAATCTTTGAGTGGGCGAGATTTCATCTTGTCAGTTCGGTTCTGGTGTCTAAGAAGAGCAACTGCAATTAAAGAGGTGTCAGCCGACCTTATCCCTAGAAACTCACAAACATAAGTGAAACGCTTTGTACCAACCTCTTGTCCTCTCGATCCTCTCTTTCGTAATCTCTGGCCAGGTGATTGCGCTGATCGCCGCAAACCGTTCGGAAATCTCGTAAATATCGAGGGGATCGTCAACAAAGAGAAGATGCCTATTGCCTGCAAAATTAAAGATACCAATCAGATAAGTTCACAACATGATCTTAAACAATACTTTAGGTCGGACATGTCTCTACCCATGACCTCCGCCCATTTTGTTCGAATCTCGATGTCTCGATCGATGATGGAGTGCTCGTTTATCAGCACGAAGAAATAACAGTCCCTCCAATCGTTGACCTTTGATTTCTGGCCATCTGTGACTATGTTGAACCGGGTCTTCATGCTCGTATAGTATGATCCTCGGTTCCTCAATTTTTCCTTTGTCCTCCTCGTATTCGTCATCGCGTCAAACGCAGCTCGGCTAAGAGGAATATTATGCCTAGTCGACATCACCAGCATACTGACGATCAGACGGATTGTCGAGTGAGAAAATTGCGAGATCGGCATCTCCTTGTGATCGGCAAATTCCAACAACAGTCTTGGAAGAGGGAACCAGAGATGGAAATCCCTGAAAAAGCATTCGTAGATGCAGAACCATCCCTCCGGAGCATCCCATGGCCGCTCTGACGGGCTCGGTATCATGAAGATGACTTCAGGGCCGATGTCACATTCTTCCTTCAGTGTCACCAAAGACTCCATAGTCGATTTTTTTGGCATTACTCCGAGGAGGTTATCACAAATCGGCTTCGGAGCTGGCTCGCCCTTCTTCCTTTTGACCTTTTTAACAGGAGGATTCAAATCGACAATCCCGAACTGATTCGCTTCATCTTCAGCAATGAGTGTATTCAGTTCGTCGGAGATGTCCATCTCGTTCGATCCACCCCTCTCGTCTGACTCATCTCGCAGTTCGGGGATCAGAAACGGTTCCCTCGTCGACGCCTCACCGCTCCTCAAAACAGCACCGACCTGACCCGCATGGAAACGCTCGGCTGCTGCCCTCTGGTTTCCCTCTCTGACTCGCTCCTGGAAAGCCCGATCTAACGCGGACAATTCGCTAGCATCAGAGGACCGATCTGACACTATATCGTTTGCAATCTCTTTTCCCTTTGATCGGCCTCTCGCGGCCTGGTTGTCTTTCTCCATCTGAAGAAATTCCTCCGGAGAGACGCCGATCTCATCAGCTTTCCCTCTAATCGACCTTACTTCCTTTGACTCTGATCGTCCCTCTTTGATACTCAAACACTTGCTCATCACTTCAGACGGTGGTTTTCGCAAATCGGAGAAATCAAACGGCAGAGAACGAACGAAACGCGGCGGAGGTCTGATCAGAGAATTTCTAGCTAAAATAAAAGAAGAACAAAGAAGAGAGAGAAGAGAGCAAACCTGATTTTGACAGAGTTTCGCTAGAAATGCAGAAGTGGAGAAATGGGAGCCGAGTCCCTCTTATTTATAGGAAGGTCTGGACGGTTATCAAGAGTCATCATGAGCTCGGGGACCTTTCATATTTTTTCTTATATATTTTTAATCGTCCTCTTCGCCTTCTCCTGCTAGGGTTTGACACGTGTTAACCCTAGTTCTGCATACGCGGACTTGGGCCTAGCCTACATCATCTTTGGGCGGGAGTTTTTCGCCCCCATATTCACCATCTGACCTACGAGAGCGATCCGATCTGTAAGGTAATTTTTTTTATATATTTTCCTAACTGTTTTGCAGCCGACCAGGATTCACATCGAGCAGCACTTCTTAAAATTCGCCAAGCAACGCGTCCTCACTTGCCGAACTGGGGGGGGGGGAGACTTACTGTTAGAGACGAGACTCGTACCGTCTCTAACAAGCCCGATATGAATTCTGGTCAGCCCGTCTAACAAGTTTCAGGTCGGCGACATAAAAGGAAATCTTCCATTTATCGAGCGATCCGGAAAAAAAAGAAAATTCCTTCTTGCGGACATGAAGAGTTTCCTATTCCAAACAGGTTGAAGACCGACCTGATCAGCTATAAATACAGGAAGTCCTCGACTCCTCAATCTATCCAAAAATCATCAATCAAGACCTATAGCAAACTAAGGGATCAGATTGTTCTAGCTTTTGGTTAACTTACCTAAAGAGTTTTAGGTCGACGTTCTTATTCCGACGACCTAAACACCGTTGTATTTTACCAAGCTCCGACTTCTTTTAATAAAAGATCTCTCTTTTAAACCCTCAAACCCTAGTTCTTCTATAAATCGAACTTGAGTTTTTACAATTGTGATTCGAATCGTTTTCCCCAATGAACTTAAACTGATTTTTTTTTGAAAATTAATTATTATACTTGTCTCAGATTTCAACTCATGGGTTTTCACTTGGACTTTCTTTTCCCTCTTTTATCACTCGCCTGCTAGTCCAAGTATTCGTCCACACTCAAAGCCAAACCATCCTTCTTAACCCTCTAAACACTTTTGTAAATGATGCGTGAGGCCTCTTGTATAATCATTTTCGAATCTTTTTAAGTAAAAAAGTATTGGGTTTAGGCTGATAAGGTTAAGTTCTCATGTAGACGTTGTCTCACATCTCGAGTCAACATATGCTAGCTGTTACATGTGGGTAGACTAGGAAAGAATTTGTGCTTAGAATATCTTTATCTCGGAAAAGTTGGGAGAAGGAAGCGCCACAGAAAGGAGCCAAAGATGAGCCACAAAGCCATAATCTGAGGTTAAAGAAGAAGTCCCTCATGACAATCAAAGAAGATGAAGGAAAAATAAAAGGTACAAAAGCAAAAAGGCCTTGGGAAAAGGTAGCTTAGGAAGGTGAATAACAACGGAGTTAAAGCTAAGGTAGAAGTCAATTAAGTGTGTGGGTATGCGTCCATTAGTTTTCACCCTTAGCATTTTGCATTAAGAAGATTTCTTTCAATTGAGCGGTAATTCAATAGGACCTTTCAGATTAATTAAACCCCTATCAATATTATTACTACATCAAACTTTAACCAATATTGGGGTATTGACCTGTAAGATTAAAAATCTGCTGTCACCATCCTTGACAATCTGAAAATAAATAAACAAATCACTTTTAATAATAAATAATAAAAGGTAAAAATATTATATATACAGTATAAAAAACAAAAAGGCAACACACGAAAATTAAATGTCATATTATAAATCATCATCCAATATATTTTTTTTTATTATTAAAAGTTAAATTAAAATTAGTTATATAATATTCGGATTAGCTTAAAGTAAAAAAATAATGGTGGTTTAATGATTTATATGATTAACCAAGTTTTTTTCAAATAGTCTCTTTATATTCTGAAAAATAAATCATGTATTATGTAAACAAATATGTATAATATATATAAAATTATAGTAGAAATTAAAGTTACATTATAGGCGATTTATGGAAGAATCATTAAGTAATTAAAAAAGTGTTCATGATAGATTTTTGGGTCTATTGTAAGCTTGAGTTTATTTGTCGTATGAAACAACATCAATGTTATTAGGATCGTATTAGTACTTGTGCTTCACTTTTGGTGATTTTGTCACATATGCTTCTCTTTTGGTGATCAGCTGGGATGTCTCTTCTTGAAATAGGGATATGGACAATATGGTGTATATGATGCTAAATTCAAGAGCAACAATATTTTACAAGATGAAAAAGCGAGGGTCTAGGTAGACCTAGTCAAAGGTTATTATGAACCAAATTTGTTGTTTGGTGAAAATAGAAAAGATTTGAGAAAAAAAAATTGGAATAGAGATACGATTACATATTTTAAAGTAAAAAATAAAAGTTTAATTTATATTTATACGTCTATATATTTTTTTAAAAAAATTTGAATCACTCTCATCGTAATATGTAGGACAAATGTTTTTTTTGGTGAGTTATTCTGAAATCCATGAATTATATAATTTTTCTCTACCTTAACATTTTTTTAGTAATATATTATATGTTACCAAAAAAAAGAAAAATGGGTGTAGGAGTCTTCGAGTGTCCTTGTCGCCTTTAAGATCAGATGGATTACTTTCTGATGGTTAGCAAAGGAGAGACTCTTCGATAGGGGAACAGCCACCTAAATTCTAAGTCCTAACGTTCCCAAACTTTTATCCAAACCATTTTAGATGTGGACGTTTCAGGTTTCGTCAAACTCTTTACCATTTCCATATATATATATATATATATATATATATATATAATATCTATTCATATAAGTCGAAAGCATACTTTTGACTTTTTTGAGAAGGTGTATTCAATTTATAATTGGTGAGGATTTGAAAGAATTTAAGTTTTAATGAGTTTTAATTAATTTTTTATGATTTTAAGTGAATTATTGAAATTGTTATGATTTCTATTAAAACTCAATGAAATTTCAATTAAAATATTAGAATTTAATTTTTCTTAATATTTTTAACTAACAAACTATATTAAAATTATTTGAAATTACTTAATTTTTTTTTATAATCCACTACTTAAAATATTTTCAATAATAGTGAATTTGATTTAGTTTTTACAAATTCTTATATAAATAATAGATTTTATTTGATTTTACATAAATTTTCTGTTTAATAATATAAGATTTAGAATAACATTTAAAAATAATTAATTAAATAACATAAAATTTAAAAATAATCACATAATTTTTTAAAATTCTCAATCCAATTTATCATTGTAATATTTTTCTTTTTTTTTACATGAATCTTCTTCTCTAAAAAAATGTTTTTTTTGTAAAATTTCGTGAAAATATAAAATAATATTAGCAATCAATCTCAAAACCATATTAGTACCATAGTAATTATTTCAAACAAGTGAAAAGATACATCAGAATTATACATTTGTGAAGCCAGAAACAAAACTCTAACAAACCAAAACTAAAACAGAATCAAAAACTGATTAACCAAAAACAAATACAACTTCAAACTTGTAAGCTTTATATATCTTCTGGTGCGCCTAAGCCCGAAAATATTGAAGATGTCCACGACTA
Source organism: Thlaspi arvense (assembly GCA_911865555.2). NCBI lineage: Eukaryota > Viridiplantae > Streptophyta > Magnoliopsida > Brassicales > Brassicaceae > Thlaspi > Thlaspi arvense. The sequence goes on along the minus strand of OU466861.1, from coordinate 42,453,109 downwards.
ACCAACGAAACCAAACTTCCTCTTATGCCAGAACTAGAATCAAAGCTTCATAAATTGGCAAGTAAGTGCAGCAACAAAACTCGCGGAAACAAACCGTAAAGCAAGAGCAACAACTTGAAAACTTCCAGAAATGGGGCTGTCATAACGACAAAAAAACGCCTAAATAGAAACCACCCAAGCTGCTTCAGCAGCAAAGGACAAATGACTAAGAGAGAAACCTAAACCACCCTACAATACAAAGACCACGGCAACAAGAAAGAATAAGCGGAGAGAAACAGATTAGCGAACCACAGACCATCAATAAAGAGAAACAGAACAAGCAAGAATAAAGCCATAAAACAACCCAGAACCGGTCGATCCTCTGCTTAGAAAGGTAAAGAGCAACCACAGAGAGCCGAAGACATTTCTGCTAGAATCTGAGACAAGCCAACTGATATATCATGGTTTTTGCTGGTTTTTGACCATGATATAAGTCTTGTTTATAGAGTCTTTTTGATATTTTTTGAGTCATATAGAGTCTTTGCAGGTCTAGGTACGTTTGGAGCATAACTGTGGGTTTTTGAGCCTTTTGGAGCTATGTTGAAGCTGATGCTGAAAAGACCAAGTCGGAGAACATTATGAAGCAGGGTGTCGATCGACACCCACCACTTGGTGTCGATCGACACCGGTCGTGGTCACGAAGAGAGTGTCAAAAATCATTGGAAGAATTTGCAACTTGGCTCAGAAGCTTCCCACTATTTGCACTTTTGCCCTAGTTCGTGTTTAGACTTGTATTTAGGTTTTCTAAGCCATTGTTAGGCTATCATCTGTTTTTCATTGAGACTAAGAGAGAGATTAGATTGAGAGCTTTTGGGGAGACAAATCCATACTCTGTAGAGAAAAATTTTGAACCCCTTCATCTTTTTTTTCTTGTCAGAACAATTTTATTGATACTAAACAGAGATTACAAAGTCAGATATACAAAATTTCCGGAAAATAAATTATTACATAAGCAATATATGCGCCATATATTAAGAAAGACAACATGATAAAAAGTGAATTTGACAAGTAAATTGTACTTGCTAACGAAAAAACAAATTCGTTATTTTCCTTCTCTGTATGTGATCTCCCTATGATGCAAATGTGGCTGGCTAGCAATTCTTGGCTGAAGCACGTAATTACACACAACATGATAAAACCCAATACTTATGTTTGATGAAATTCTGTTTCTATAAATAGATACCAATTTATGGATATCCAATACCTTCTAACAGGGTTTGACTTCGACATTGTACTCTTTGAATACATCAATTGACTCCATTTACTAGATATGTTTTCCTCTTTGAATTTTGCAAAACTGCTAAACCATACCAAGGTCATAATGGAGGCAAACATCTAGTCGCTCGAAGAAGTTTGTTTTACCCCGAAGCGAGATTAACTCCATCCAATCAAACAGAATCGCTACAGCGTACACCTTCCGATACCCAAGCACACCCAAAAGCCTATCCTCAACAAACTTTATATACTGGCTCATTAGGTTTCGATTCATCCCCACCAACGTGCATGGAGGCGCATCATACACAAACTCCCTCTCGATCTCCTCGGTGTTGATGAGGCACGCGAAATTGCAGTGTAGGTTTTCGTCTCGAGAGATCAACTCGTTGGAAAAGGCCGGTCCCGACATGAGTCTGCGTTTCTTCAGCCAGAAAATCGAGCAGAAGCTACCGGAGAAGAAGATACCTTCGACACCAGCGAAAGTCTGAGATTTGTCGATCCACCCCTTCGCCCACTGCGCCGTCTTCGCAACGCAATGGATGGGTTCCATTGCGCGAAATAGATGGTCTCTCTCGTTGTTATCTGAATTTTCAATAGATTTGCCCGGATCCCAAATCAAAACGGTTACAAAATTGAACCGAAAAAGCTGACACAAAAGCTCTTGGTTGGTCGCACGGTTTTTTCGAACCCCTTCATCTTTTACTCTATTTCTTAATGCAATTTTATCCAGCCATGATTTGTGTTTCACTTGCTATGTCTGAGTAATCTGCTAGTTAGGTTTTGGGTTATTCAAAGGTTGACAATAAATTGTTAGAACTACAAAACTGGAAGGATAAATTATTTGGTTCTTCATCTAAATTTCTTTAACACTGGTTTTAAGATTGATCACCGAGAAATCAGATCTTAGGTTGTTTAATAGATGTGGAAACATTGTTAATCACCAGAAATATCTTAGATGAGCAAAATAACTGATTGCAAAGGAATTTGGATTGGTGATTTTGTGAACATATCGAACCTGGACCATAATGCTTGTTTAGGTTGTTAGAATTTGCAAAGGAATTTGGAATTCTAGAATCTGATCATAGTTAATCTCTGCAACGGAAGTCGATTGGTTTTACATTAGTATTTTCGAGTTCTAGAACGATTTAATAAATATTCCTTTCAGTCCGTTGTCTGCGATTTATGTTAACCTGCGAATCTCTCATTGCCTAACGTCTTGTCTCTATTGATTTTAAGAACTCGCAATCCACTCCTGATCTTGTTACTTTCATTCTATTATTTAGTTTTATTTATTATTGACTGCTTAGCTTCATTTGAATCTAAAATATGTTGGGTAATAGCCTTAAGTCCTTGTGGATTCGATCCCTAAGTACTACAGTGATCTCTTAATTTGAGAAAGTAGTTCTAAGGGTTAAACTTGAGCATATCAAATTTTGGCACCGTTGCCGGGGACTTAGATATTACTTTCAGATTTTTAGTTTTAAAATTTTGACTAAGCTTTTATTTTCTGTTTACTAACTTTCTTCACTTCTCTGTTGTCTGTTTCAGGTGCATGCATAATCGCAGTACCAGGAGCAACAAAGACAAAGAACTTGTGACTCTAGGCATCGACGAACTCGCCAAACTAGAGAGAACCATCAGGAAAGCCAAAAAGCAGACTAAAATGGTTGGACCACTTGTTTTGAGGACAGATGCTGAGGGTCATTTAGTTGACAGAGAAGGGAACAGAAGAAATGAGGATGGGCAGATGATAGATGATAATGGCGTTGTGATTGAGGAGCAGAATTTGCAACAACAAGCTGCTGGAGATGTTGCTGGGCGTCATCCACAGAGGACTCTGGGAGATTACAACAGGCCTGATCAGTTCTATGCAAATAGAGCTGCAATCTGCCCACCAGCCTTTCAGAGGAATGACTTTGAGCTGAAACCCAGTTACTACCAGCTTGTAGGTCAGCATCCTTTCCATGGACTTCCACATGAGCACCCTATGGACCATATAGAGAAGTTTGAAGACCTGGCTACAAGTGTTAAAGCCAATAGAGTCACCAATGATTTCCTATTTTGCAAGCTTCTCCCTCACTCTTTGGAAGGAGATGCATCACATTGGCTCAAACAGCTGGAACCTGGTTTTTTGACCACGTGGGAAGACACCAAATCTGCTTTCCTCAACAACTTTTATGAGGATGCTAGGTCAGAGGAGTTGAGGATAAAAATCACCACATTCTCCACAGGTCCAACAGAAGCTTTCAAAGCAGCATGGGTGAGGTTCAAGCTGTACCAAAGGGATTTCCACACCATGGTTTCAATGAGGTTCAGCTGCTGGGTATTTTCTTCAGAGGTATTGATTGGAAGTACTAGATGGCTCTGGATGCAACAAGCAATGTAAACTTCAACACTAGAGTTCCAGTTGACGCCATCAAACTGATAGAGAACCTAGCTTCCAACAACAGCACAAAGAATGCTGATTTTGAGAGACAGAAAAACGCTGGCAATGCAGGGAGCAATCAGTTTGCTGCTGAGATGAAGGCCAAACTGGATTCTGTTCATAACCTCTTGATGGGCAAGAAGTCTGTTCAGTTTGCTGGTGAGGTTTAGACATTTGAGCCAGCTGAGGAATTTGAAGAAGAAGATGTCAACTACATCAATGGAGCTGGTTTTCAGGGTCAGAGGTACAACAATCAGCAAGGAAACAGAGGATTCAGTGGGAATATGCAGAGGAGCAACATCACAGGGAACCAGAGTTCTTCTGGTTACACCCCCAAGCCTCAGTTTAAGAAGTCTGAGTACCAGAAGCCTTACCAGAACAACAACTTCAACAGGAACTATAGTTCCTCATCTTATCAGCCTGCACCAGCACCATCAGCTTCACGTAAGATGGAAGCCATGCTTGAGCAGTTGCTAGAAGGTCAGAAGAAGATTACAGTTGACTTCAATGGCAAGATTGACGCCCTATACCAAGATTTGAATGGGAAAATCAAAGCTCTGAACACTCATGTTAAGACTCTGGATACTCAAGTGGCTCAAACTGCTGGAGCTATGAAAAGGCAAGATGAATTTCTTCCAGGAAGAACATATACCAATCCAAGGCACTCTGTCAATGCCATCACACTGAGGAGTGGAAGGAATCTGTAACCAGTGCAGAAAAAGGGCTTGAATACAGAGGATTTCGAGCAACTGCAGGAGTTTGAAGACGAAGATTTTGCCAATATGGACGAGTGTCGATCAACACCAACCCCTCAATGTCGATCGACACAAGAGGAAATTCACGGTTCTTCGACTCGAGGCGAAGAGATATCGAGCGAGCTCGACAAACGCTCGACACCACTTCCAGAAGCCAGTGTCAATCAACACCCACCCCCTGGTGTCGATCGACACCCACCACAGAAGAAAGCTGCGAATTTGCAGACTCCAGAAATTGCAGAAGAAAGGGTTTACAGGCCAAAGGTACCTTATCCAAGGAACCAGAAGAAGACTAGACAAGAGCTGGAGGATGCTAGGATAAAGGCTATCATGGATAATCTTGTGGTGGAGATTCCTTTGATAGAAGCTATAAGGACTACTCCTGTGATAAAGAGATATGTAAAAAGAATGATGACCAAGAATCTGGGGATTGAGCAAGGAACAATGCTAATTTCAGAAAAAGTGAGTGCAGTTATACAGAACAAGATACCAGAAAAGCTCACTGACCCTGGGAGCTTTGTTCTAGACTGCACAATATTTTCTGAAAGGTTTGAGAGGTCATTATGTGATTTGGGGTCAAGTGTCAACCTGATGCCTCATTCAGTTGTTGTCAGCTTGGGCATGACTGATTTCCAGCCAACCAGAATATCTCTTATCTTAGCAGACAGATCTGTAAGGATCCCTGAAGGCATTCTAGAGGATGTGCCAGTCAAGGTGGGAGATTGTGTGATTCCCACAGACTTTGTGGTTCTGGCTTATGGGGAAGAACCAAAGGACCCTTTGATTTTGGGAAGGCCATTTCTGGCTACTGCATGCGCCATCATTGATGTCAGAAAAGGGAGCATTGCTTTAAATGTGGGCGATTTGGTTATGAACTTTGACATGGACAAGTTGATGAAGAGACCAACAATAGATGGCCACACATTCTATGTAGACTCCCTCACTAGTCTTGCAGAAGAGATCTTTCAAGAGATGCATCCTGCAGACCCTTTGGAAAGGGCATTGACAGTTTCTGCAGAAGCAACAGAGCACCTAGACAACATTGCTGCTGGTTATGTTAGAATGATGGATGCAAGTGAGCAAGTGATGCAGCTAGTGGCATAACATGAGATCGTTGGGACATCTGCAAAGGCTGCAAAGCTGGGCGATTGGAGTGAAGAAAAAGCTCCTAAAATCGAACTCAAACAGCTTCCTGCAAGTCTAAGGTATGCTTTTCTGGGACCTAACTCTACATATCCTGCTATAGTTAGTGCTACCTTAAACAATGCAGAGCACACTTTATTGCTAAGCAAGCTGCGCACTTTTCGCAAGGCTCTTGGCTATTCTCTTGATGACATTTCAGGTATTTCTCTAGAGCTGTGCATGCACAGGATACACTTTGAGGATGAGTCAAAGTCGTCAATTGAGAACCAGAGGAGGCTGAATCCGAACTTGCAGGATGTAGTGAGGAAGGAAATCATGAAGCTTCTAGCTGCTGGGATCACCTATCCGATTTCAGATAGCACTTGGGCCAGTCCAGTACATGTGGTTCCCAAGAAAGGAGGAGTCACAATGGTTAAAAATGAGAAGAATGAGCTGATTCCTACAAGGACCGTCACTGGCCATAGAATGTTCATTGACTACAGGAAGCTCAACGCTGCAACAAGGAAGGACCACTTCCCACTGCCATTCATTGATCAGATGCTGGAGAGGTTGGCGAATCACTCCTATTACTGCTTCCTGGATGGCTACTCTGGCTTCTTTCAGATCCCCATTCACCCAGATGACCAGGAGAAGACCACATTTACTTGTCTTTGTGGCACCTTTGCATATCGCAGAATGCCATTTGGACTTTGTAATGCTCCTGCGACATTCCAGAGGTGCATGCTCTCCATCTTCACATATATGATTGAGAAGTACATGGAGGTCTTCATGGATGATTTCTCAGTATATGGATCCTCCTTCAAAGACTACCTTGACAATCTCTGTCAAGTGCTTGCAAGATGTGAAGAGAAGCACCTGGTTCTGAACTGGGAGAAATGCCATTTTATGGTCAGAGATGGGATTGTACTTGGGCATCGAGTTTCTGGTGAAGGTATTGAAGTGGACAAAGCCAAAATCGAAGTGATGACAAGTCTGCAGCCAACAGATTGTGTGAAGTCAGTAAGGAGCTTTCTAGGACATGCTGGATTTTACAGGAGGTTCATTAAGGATTTCAGTAAGATTGCAAGACCACTCACAGCTCTGCTCTGCAAGAATGTGAAGTTTGAATTTACTGAAGAGTATCATTCAGCCTTCCAGCAAATCAAACAGGCATTAGTGAGCGCCCCTGTTGTGTAGCCTCCTGATTGGGATCTACCATTTGAGGTGATGTGTGATGCTTCAGACTTTGCAGTGGGCGCTGCTTTGGGTCAGAAAAAGGAGAAGAAGCTTCATGCAATCTACTATGCAAGCAGAACCTTGGATGATGCTCAGAAGAATTATGCAACTACAGAGAAGGAATTGTTGTCTGTAGTATTTGCATTTGAGAAGTTCAGACAATACTTGGTTGGAGCTAAGGTAATTGTGCACACAGACCCTTCTGCTCTCAAGTTCTTGATGCAGAAGAAGGATGTAAAACCAAGACTGTTGAGATGGATTTTGTTGCTCCAAGAATTTGATATTGAGATAAGGGACAAGAAAGGGATTAAAAATGGTGTAGCAGATCACCTCTCAATAGTCAGGATTGAAGACAACGTCCCCATGGATGATTTCCTGCCAGAGGAGAATATAAACTTCATTGAGGCAAGGTTGCAACCTTCAGAAGTGGAAAAGCTGCAGTTTTTTCGACCTGCAGACAGGGTGTCGATCGACACCAACCTCGACGCGAGCCAATATCTAGCAGGATCGACATCGACGTCGCCACCAAGTCGTCACCGTCGACCGACACACCCCCTCTAATGTCGTTTGACACCAGTCGCGTACTGCACTAGTCCTTCAACAGATCCTGCGTGATGTATTCTCTCAGTCTATCTTCGCAGTTAGAGCCTCTTATAGGCCTTGGTATGCTGATATTGCCAACTACCTAGCTGCAGATGAGATCCCTGAAACCCTCAAAGGGTATGAGAAGAAGAAGTTCATGAGAGAACTTATGAGATATTACTAGGATGAGCCTTACTTGTACAACCACTGTTTAGATGGAATCTACACAAGATGTCTTGCAGAAGCTGAAGTTCAGAATGTGCTGTTCCATTGTCATGGCTCTGAGTATGCAGGACATTTTGCTACTTTCAAGACGGTCTCCAAGGTTCTACAAGCAGGGTTTTGGTGGCCTACAATGTTCAAAGATGCTGAGACATTCATCTCACAATGTGATGTCTGCCAAAGGAGAGGGAAGATCAGTAAGATACATGAGATGCCACAGAATTTCATACTTGAGGTTGAAGTTTTTGACTGCTGGGGCACCGATTTCATAGGACCCTTTCCTTCATCTTATGGGAATAAGCACATCATGGTTGCAGTGGACTATGTCTTCAAGTGGGTGGAAGCAATTGCTAGTCCACACAATGATGCTGCAGTGGTCCTGAAGCTGTTCAAGACCATCATTTTTCCCAGGTTTGGAGTACCACGGATTGTGATCAGTAATGGTGGAAAGCACTTTATTAATAGAGTGTTTGAGAAGCTGCTGCAGAAATATGGTTTTCATCACAAGGTTGCTACACCTTACCATCCTCAGACAAGTGGTCAGGTTGAAGTTTCCAACAGGCAGATCAAGGAAATCCTGGAGAAGACAACTGGAAAGACAAGAAAAGATTGGTCAGCCAAGTTAGATGATGCACTTTGGGCCTACAGGACAGCATACAAGATACCACTTGGCACCACTCCATTTCATTTGCTTTATGGGAAAGCATGTCACCTTCCAGTGGAGCTTGAACACAAGGTAAATTGGGCTATCAAGAAGATGAACTTTGACTGGAAATCTGCAGCAGAGAGGCGCCAGATACTACTCAATGAGTTAGATGAGATCAGATATCATGCATATGAGATTTCAAAGCTGTAAAAGGAGATGACTAAAGTGTACCATGACAAGAAGATCCTTGCTAGACACTTTGAACCAAATGACCAGGTACTTTTGTATAACTCACGTTTACAATTATTTCCTGGAAAATTGCGTTCTCGTTGGTCAGGTCCTTTCACAGTCAAGGAAGTCAGACCATATGGTGCAGTTATTCTATCAACTCCAGAGGGCAGGGAGTTTGTTGTCAATGGGCAAAGGGTGAAACATTATTGGGCGAAAGCCGCGATTCCTGAAAGACAGATTGTACATTTGGCAGATGCACCCACAACCTGATCCTGAGGACAGTCAAGCTAATGACGTTAAACGAGCGCTTGGTGGGAGGCAACCTACTGGTAAGTGTACATACTTAGTCTAATTTTTAATTTTTACAGACTTATTTTCGTGTTATTCAGCCAAAAAAAAAGGGAACAGGGTGTCGAGGCGAGTACATGTCGACCACGGTCGACACCCTGGTCAACATTGACCGGTGTCGATCGACACCACCAGTGTCGATCGACACCATCATTAATCAGGTACGCCGCTTTAAACCCCCCGAACTCATCTTCTTCCTTCTAACTTCTCTCAAACCCGAAAAACACAAAATTTCTTCCATAAATCGCAACTTCTTTGTTTGTTAACGGATTTGAGTGATTCAAAAGCCTAACTTGGGCGAAATTCTGTGCTCTTTCTGAATATCCAACTCATTCATCCGATCTGCAAGGTATGACACTCGAAATCTCACTTTTTCAGTTCGACCCCAAGGTTTGAAACTTCCGATTTGACCTGTTTTAGCTCGATTTAGGACTTGAATCATGCTTCTCTAGGTTGTTTAGGAGGAATTCGAGCTTGCCTTTTAGTTATTCCAGCTTGTTTTGCAAAATTTTGAAATTTTCGGATTGATGATTAATTTTGCAAAAATAGGTTCGAATTTGGGGTTGCTGGTTAGGTTCCGCCATTGATGATATAGGCCAGATTTTGAATTTTCAAATTTTTGATTTTTGGCCTGATTTTTGAAATTTTTGTGTGTTCTTGGTTTTCTGAGTGCAGATGGCTCCACAGAACAAGCGATCACGTACTGAGACTGGAGAATCCTCCAATCCAGCACCTGCTATACCCTCTCTTCCACCATGGCCTCAGAGAGAAGGGTTGAGGATCCCGATGGGGAGGGTTTGGGAGGATACTCCGGCGAAGGAGGTAGCGAAACGCGACTGCGTTTTCCGGAATATCAGTGAGCAGTGGGACGATTATGACAATGCCTGGCTCAAGATGGACATCACGCCTACACGGTTCGCGGATGAAGATGCACTTCGCCGCCTCGGGCTCAAGGAGGAGGCACTGCGGGTGCTGCAGAAGATTGGCTTGGGCACCATTTCGACCAAGCAGTACGACCTATACCCGGATCTAGTGCGCTAATTCATTGCCACAGTGAGGGTGTATTACACCAATGAGATCGTGAAGAGGGCAGATGTGGGCACTCTCACATTCATCATCTGAGGCATCAGGTACAAGATCAACTTCACTGTACTCTGTCTCATCTTTGGGTTCGATTCAGCGCGCACTGGCGTCTCTCTCCCGATGCCATTTCCTGACCTGCAGAGTTTCTGGTCCCATTTCGGGAATGGGATGTATGACTCCAAGGTACACTCAGACATATGTGTGCCATCCTTTGCTGCGATACCTCGTCCGCCTCTTCTCCCCCACACTCCTGTGCAAGTCTGAGCCCGGGAAGATGCGAGTTTCTGAGCTGACTCTCCTGTACTATGGCATTGAGGATGTGTTGACAGAGGTGTATCCGGTTGACAGTGATGACAACATGGCCGCCATCTTTGCCCATCACTTGGCTTCACTGAAGACCAAGGCATTCACCGGAGCTCAGGGCAAGCCCGATAGTATTGGTAGTCTCCTCACTCCCATTTTCCACTACTGCCACATCGATTCTTCGACTTGCAGAGTTGTGATTGAGCGCCACCTTCTGGACCTGGACTACTTGAGGAGGACACATTGGATCGCAGGAGATGAGCCGTTATGGAGTTTTGTCAGTCACACTGGTCAGCGATGCCTGATTCCGCTACCACAGCCTGCTCTCACTACACTTCAGATAGACTCCCTCAGCTTCCAGCCTGATGCTACTTTGCTACGATCCGCGCCAGCTACTAGGCGCAGAGGAGGATCTTCCTGAGCTGCTGCTTCTGCTGCTGAGGATGCACCTGTTGAGGGCCTTGCTGGAGGTCCATCTCGTTGAGCGAGAGCACCACGCACTTACACGCTGCCTAAGCCGATTGGTCGACATGAGCTTCCACCGATTCCAGACATTACAATGGAGCAGGCCACTTTTCAGCGTTTCATGGTGCAGAGTGTTCAGGCGCTATGGAACGCCATCTCAGGGTTGTCTAACTGCGGTTGTGTTCGTCCCCACTCGCCTGATCTTGATGAGGATGAGGATTAGCTCCTCTATCCATCCTGGTTACTTTTTCTTTTCCCTTTGTTCTTTTGCATTTTCTCTTGAGTCAGTTTTTATGTCTTTGTCTTGAGTCAGTTTGTCAGCTTTGATTATGTTTTGAAACTTGTTTGAACTGATGAGATTATGGATTATGCTGTTGCTTTTAATTGTTTGCTTGAGTGTTTCTAACAGTCTTGACTTGGGAGAACTTCAGCTAACAATCTAACTTGCAACAAATACATATGTTTGGGTCATCCCATTCTATTTTCGGACAGGGTGTCGATCGACACCAACGATGTGGTGTGGATCGACACCACGCACAGATGCAGGTACCATTCTCTCATCTCTGTACAAACCGTTTCATTGATTATTTTTACCAACTCCAGGCTTGATAACACTGGGGACAGTGTTGTTAAGTCTGGAGGAGGTCGTTGCTGACACTGTGTACATTGTTTTTGATTTATAGAGTCTCAAAGTTGAGTCAAAACCTATTTTATTGAGTCAAAATTTTTGAAATTGTCAGTTTTTCTTGGAAACAACCACAAAAATTGATGCTTATAAGAACCATTGCCACAGTTGTTAATTGGAAATCTTACTAAGTTAAAAGTCATAGGTAGATCAGTCTAGCAATGAAGGTTTAGGTTTTTAGAGAATCTGGAAAATTTGCTGTTAGCTCCACTTTAATGAACTTAAAACTTCTTGTCTTGGTGCTTAATTATCTTTGATCTTGATTCTCTCTTCTAACACTGACAAGTATGTTAAGACACAACCTCTCTTTTATCTTCCCTGATATAGCTTTAAAAGTTTAAGTCAAAAGAATGGTGCATTCATGACCCTGTCTTCTCACAAGAAACAACAGTAATGAACACACTCAAGAACCTGTCTCCTCACAAGGAACACAAATATTGAATAGCACTATATCTTAGGCTGTAAAAGAATGAGAAAGAGCTTAAAATAAAAAAAAATTCAGAAAAAAGATCAAGGGAAGAGAAAATAGGAGAGCTGTGTTGAGATTGCTTTGTTCAGTTGTTTATGAAGGGAAAATAATCTATAAGTGATTGAGATGATAAAACCTTGATGAGACATCACTTAGATAAAATAAGGAGTTTAGCAGTAGAAATTTCGGATTTCTTGAAGGAGCTTGAATTTAATTTGAAAGATTTGCTAAGCTTGTGATGATTAGACTGAAATTTGATCTTCTGTTGACTCTGTAGTATGTGGATTCGAAAGTGTTAATCAATATGGTGTTCCTGATGTCTGGCTGACTTTTTCTGTGTTTTCAAACCTCGACCCTATGCTCTGTCTAATGTTTGCTTGAGGGCAAGCAAAAGATAAGTTTGTGGGAGTTGATATATCATGGTTTGCTGGTTTTTGACCATGATATAAGTCTTGTTTATAGAGTCTTTTTGGTATTTTTCGAGTCCTATAGAGTCTTTGCAGGTCAAGGTACGTTTGGAGCATAAATTTGGGTTTTGGAGCCTTTTGGAGCCTTTTGGAGCTATGTTGAAGCTGATGCTGAAAAGACCAAGTCAGAAAACATTATGAAGCAGGGTGTCGATTGACACCCACCACTTGGTGTCGATCGACATTGGTCGTGGTGGCGAAGAGAGTGTAAAAACTCATTGGAAGAATTTGCAACTTGGCCCAGAAGTTTTCCACTATTTGCACTTTTGCCCCAATTCGTGTTTAGATTTGTATTTAGGTTTTCTAAGCCATTGTTAGGCTATCATCTGTTTTTCATTGAGACTAAGAGAGAGATTAGATTGAGAGCTTTTGGGGAGGCAAATCCATACTCTGTAGAGAAGAATTTTGAACCCCTTCATCTTTTACTCTATTTCTTAATGCAATTTTATTCAGCCATGATTTGTGTTTCACTTTCTATATCTGAGTAATCTGCAAGTTAGGTTTTGGATTATTCAAAGGTTGACAATGAATTGTTAGAACTACAAAACTGGAAGGATAAATCATTTGGTTCTTCATCTAGATTGCTTTAACACTGGTTTTAAGATTGATCACCTAGAAATCAGATCTTAGGTTGTTTAATAGATGTGGAAACATTGTTAATCACCAGAACTATCTTAGATGATCAAAATAACTGATTGCACAGGAATTTGGATTGGTGATTTTGTGAACATATCGAAGCTGGACCATAATGCTTGTTTAGGTTGTTAGAATTTGCAAAAGAATTTGGAATTCTAGAATATGATCATAGTTAATCTCTGCGATGGAAGTCGATTGGTTTTACATTAGTGTTTTCGAGTTCTAGATCGGTTTTAATAAATATTCCTTTCAGTCTGTAGTCTGCGAGTTATGTTAACCTGCGAATCTCCCATTGCCTAGCGTCTTGTCTCTATTGATTTTAAGAACTCCCAATCCGCTCCTGATCTTGTTACTTTCATTCTATTATTTAGTTTTATTTATTATTGACTGCTTAGCTCCATTTGAATCTAAAATCTGTTGAGTAATAGCCTTAAGTCCTTGTGGATTCGATCCCTAAGTACTACAATGATCTCTTAATTTGAGAGAGTAGCTCTAAGGGTTAATTTGAGCATATCACCAACAAAAAGAGACAGAGAAAACCCGATCAGAAAGAGAGAGCTGACAGTAGGAGCCTGTCCGAAGGAAGGCTAAAGAGCACCGCCAACCACTCCGGCAGAATCAAATCAAGGAGACACATAAGATCAAAGGCGAGATCTGAAAAAAGAAGAACCAAAAGCGGACTCTTACACCAAAGATCCAACAGATCCGACTCTTCCTTCCTCTCCTCACATAGATATGCTAAAAATTGAAGCTTAGAGTCAAACAAACCACCAACTACACTAACCCCAATCAACCCAAAAACTCCAATCTCACAAAAGAAAACCCAACAAAAAAACCAAGGGCAAAAAAAAAAAGAGAAGGATCGGCGTCGGCTCTAAAGGTGCAGCCGGACACCGATCAACGAAAGAATCCAACGGCTGGAAGCAAAGAGAGAAGGGAGAGAAAAAAAACCACTAGGGGGAACCCGTCAACATAGTCTAAAAGAACCTAGGTCGTCAAGAAAGATCTTTATCATCTTGATTTTACTATAACCATGTTGGTTTGTCAGTTGCTAACGGCATCAACCAGCAACGGCAGTTAATTATCATTACTGTTGGTCTTATTTTTATGGTATCCACTCAACAGGTGATATATTATTAATAGACTCCGCTATAATAATGGATTTCCTATCTAAGCTTGTTCATTGGTTTCTAGCCGATTGTTTTCAGGTAGGTGGCAAACTTTCCAATTAGTCAAAGGTATACTGCACTAACCCACCTATTTTCACCATGCGCCGCATCGATAAGATGGGTAAGGACGAAAAGAAGTATAAAAGAGGAACAAAAGCCAAGCTAGAAGGGGATCCAAAGGACTGGATGGGATTTAAGGGGAGAAATGGTGAGAAGAAAGTCGGAGAAAGAGAATAAAGAGGAGGAAATCTGAGAACACAAAGAGAGAGAGAGATCCCACCCAGAGCTCTTCGTATCACCCCGGCCTTAAAGCATGACTGAAAGGGATACACGCAATGTTCCCTGGAAGAAACACCTACCGAGATAAGCTTCCCTTTCCTTCCTAGCCCTTTACTTTAACTCCCATTAAGAGAGATCTTTAACTCCACTCTCTCAATGGTCCATCTACCATGCATCCACATTTACCAAATAACATACGGGTGTCATGATCGTCGTCAGATAGAATACCCAAACCATAAAACCACCACCATTCATCTTCCATTTCAAGTATTTATTCCCAGTGGGACATTATCTAACTTGAGCATCGGAGAACCTTAAGGAGGGAAAGCGCTTTCTGGTTCTCTGGGAAGCCTGGCTCATCTGTTTATAGTAGGTGAAGGGTACAACCAGACTTTCACCCCGTGACCATGTGCCGCTCATCCCCCCCGGAGAATGAAACTTGGAGACTCAGCTCTACAACCCGTATGAATACACATCCCCTGTAATCAATCTGCAATATGCTCTTGAACAATTGGTGCTAGAAGGAGGGGGTAGAACGGTATGTAATCCCATGAAAAAGTAGTCAGTGGTGCCATAAGTCGAAGTAGTAGAGCGGGGAGGAGATGGTAACAAAACCCACAACAATCAAAGAAGGCGGAGCCATCCAGGAGGCTTCACAAGACAGAAGCTAGAAGACAGAAGACAGAGTAGAGCGGGAAGGAGACCCCTGCTCTCGAAGTTGAGCTTAGCTGCCAGTTGGAACTATGACTCTCAGGCCGCCCCACCCCAAAACCTTCAGCCCGTAGGTGTCTAGGAGGATGGGCCCAACCTCAGATGAGGACTAAGGTCTCAACAGGTCGAAAGCTCCCGCGCTTCCGTAAAAATTGGGGAGTGCTGACCGGTAAAAAAAAAAGAACTCCCTAGCGCAGGAAGGGACGCCAGTCCTTAGATGAAAAAACCGTTACATCCCAAGCATAGCCCATCGCCGGGGCCAAAAGAACCCCAGAGGATCGAGTCTAACTATTCGTCCTCTCCTTAGAACCACGATGTGATAGGCGAACGTGTTCCAGTCTAGAAGTCAGCTACAAGGATACCCGGGGGTATTTCTTATATTTGCTCTGGGCCAAAGAAGTTGGTTTGTTGTTGTTTAAAGAAAATCAAAACAGTCCGAGGATCCAGAATGATAAAGAAAAATGCTGAAGAAAATTAAATTTTATTCATATGGCGAACCCCGAAGGGACAAAGACTACAACGCATTGAGAACTGCACTTGATGACGATAGATGCACTAAGAACCCAAAAAGCCATCAAAAGATGGCCGTCCAGATGGGGGAAATGAGAGAAGAGGAGCCCAAGTAGAATGGACACAGCAAAGGCGTGACCTACACCGTGAACCGCTCCAGCCGTGATCGGAGTTAAGATGAAGAGGACGCGGGAGATTGGCCAGAATATACCATGTTCTGTACGATCAAATCACTGTGCGACTAATGCAACTGATCTCTCTCATCCTTGTCTAATGGGACCGGGCGAAACCTCTCAGTGCCACTGTAAGCTTAAGAGTCCGGATACGCACCCAAATTGCAGATCGCTCGCCCTGCAGCTCTGTGTCGGCTGCCCAGAGATCTGCCACCAGAATTGTGCTCTCCTTCAGACTAACAGAGAGACTCGGTTCTTTTCCTTGCTGTTCACCACTACTGTTTGATGTCTCCCTCATCGATGAGCCACCACAAGTAGCTTTCACGGCCTAGGCTGCCTGGATAGAGTATGAGATCATGCACTCCTGGAGAGTTCAAACCTTAACTGTAAGAGCGTCAACCCAGTGATATTTCGGGCACAAGCGCTCTTTAAGAAAAAGAAGCCTGGAACCCGGTTGGGAGCCCGAAACGACCACCCCCCCCTCCCCCCCGGCGGCGGAGGAGTCACCACCTGGGCCGCCTTGGGAACCTGTTTCAGGATACAACAGCAGCATCTTCTCTAGGTCTTTCTCATTTCATTCATGTGCCCACATGAGAGAGTCCCGGAGATAACCCAATGACCCGGTCGCCTTTGCGATACTATCTTGAGGAGAAAACTCTCTCCTTGTATCTCTATCTCTTTAAGAAACAAGTTGATCTTGGATCAAATTCAATAAAGTTTTGCATATATCTTTGAACTTTTATCATCCTCTAATCATGCTTAGTCATATTTTTATGATTCTAAATATGGTTAGTGAGTAGTTTCAATAGGTTTTGAGATGGAATAATTAGGATGATTATATGGGTTATTAATGATGTGTTGCTCTTAATTCTTCCATATGCTTGTTTGATTAATGTTCTTAATGCTTGGCTGACCTTGGGAAAGGTATTCAACCTAAATGCAATCTAAGTTCTAAAAAGAGAAGAAAATGGGACTAAAGAGAAAGAAAACATGCAAAAGAAGACCAAAACATGAACTAATTGCAGGCTTAAATGATGCAAATGCATAAGATATCAATCAGTGATGCTCAAATAACAACACAATGCCAATCCTAAGCAAAGAACATCAAGACAAGACTAATCCAATTCCTTGGCAATAATTCATTCACTAATCATAACCTAAACCTACTTTCAATGGTGGAAATATAATTAGCAAGTATTAAGAATTAGTTCTACAAATCCAATAAGCACCTTAGACAACTAATCCCTTAGGGTATGAATGCAAATCACTTAATCATCCTCTAATCATGCTTAGTCATATTTTTATGATTCTAAGTATGGTTAGTGAGTAGTTTCAATAGGTTTTGAGATGGAATAATTAGGATGATTATATGGGTTATTAATGATGTGTTGCTCTTAATTCTTCCATATGCTTGTTTGATTAATGTTCTTAATGCTTGGCTGACCTTGGGAAAGGTATTCATGTTCATAGGAGTTTTGATGCATTGCAAGTTTTGTTGAAATTCCTGAATGAGTTAATTAAGTGATTTGCATTCATACCCTAAGGGATTAGTTGTCTAAGGTGCTTATTGGATTTGTAGAACTAATTCTTAATACTTGCTAATTATATTTCCACCATTGAAAGTGGGTTAGGGTTATGATTAGTGAATGAATTATTGCCAAGGAATTGGATTAGTCTTGTCTTGATGTTCTTTGCTTAGGATTGGCATTGTATTGTTATTTGAGCATCACTGATTGATATCTTATGCATTTGCATCATTTAAGCCTGCAATTAGTTCATGTTTTGGTCTTCTTTTGCATGTTTTCTTTCTCTTTAGTCCCATTTTCTTCTCTTTTTAGAACTTAGATTGCATTTAGGTTGTAGTTTGCATTTTCCATGCATTTAAGATGTTTTTAGGTACCTAAGAGGCTATAAGGACCAAGGAGGAGTTATGGGAATGAACCAAGGAGCTACCCAAGCTAAGAGGGAGCAAGAGGAGCCAAGGAAGACGTTTTCTGGAGTCTTATCGGTTCAAGAAACGAAGACTATCGGTCAGCTCATGATCGATAGAGGCCTAGAGGTCAAGCTATCAATCAAGGAGTAACCGATAGGAATGCATCGGATGTATTTCGATCACCCTATCGATCACCTTCAAGACCGATGGAAGCCAATCGAGTATATTCTGGTCACCCTATCAGCCACTTTGAAGACTGATAGTCAGCCTATCGATCACCCTATCGGTCACTTATGATCGATAGGATCCAGTCCGAACATGCTTCTATTTACCATTTTGCCATTATGTTAAGGCATTTGTCTTTTAGTATAAATACCATGTTCTGAGAATTTTTAGACCAAGTGTCTTTTCAGTTTACTGTTCTTGGTTGATTTTCTGTTTTTGTAAGAAAAATTCTATCTTTGCTTAATCTAAGTTTGTATTTGCCTTTAATCTTTTCTTAATCTCATTTCTAATCATGTTTAACATCTTTTTTCTTTGTGATTTGATGTTTAACATAATGATGAGTGATTACCTTAGGGTTTCTAGATGTGGTAAATTAGAGGAATTAGAAGCTTGTCTAAGGTTTGTTAGTGCTTAATAACATTGATTCCTCTCTATTAATCTGTTCTTAAACTAGATTTGTCTTGATATCATGAATATAGATTTAGGCTTCATTTTATGCCCACCAAGTGTTTGATGAAATGCTGATCTTGGTTAATAGAGGATATACTGGTCTTAGCTCAAGAGATTGACTGTTTAAAGAGTATTTTGACATGAATAGAGTTGGTTATCATGCTTTTTGAATGTTTTAGCACTAATGAGAATTAGTTCTTGTTAAGATGTTTAGCAAAGTGTTATTTGTCAAGGGATTGAACTTAGCTTGCTTGTTTGTGAACTATATGTCTAGGAATCAGCATTGATAGCTTGTTTGCTTGATCAATGATGTTTGTAACAACCTTAGTTAGCTTTTGAATTCCCAAAAATCAATAACCACATCTAGGAACTTGTCTTTTCTTTATTTGAATTTTGAGCTTGCCAATTACTCTGTTTATTTGCTCTGTTCTTGCTTTATATAATCATTGCTAAGTGTTCTCTTTGAGTTTTGTTGGGGTTTGATCATCTTAGGTTGTTAGTTTTGGTTCTTTGCAACACAATCTTCTCTGTTTCACCTGACTTAGAGTTTTCTACTTGCAACTCTATTGTTATTCAACTTATCTACCCTTGGATTGACAGTAAAGCCCAAATACTACAACTGACTAGTTCAATGGATGATTGACATAAAAGGTCAAAACTCTTGTATCAATTTGGCGCCGTTGCTATTGGGGGTTAAAATTTGAATCATTAGAGTTTGTAGAATCTTTAAGATCAGGTTTCTTTTCTTTTTGGTTACTTATCTTCCTTGAATCTCATTGCTATTTTTCAGGTTTAAGAACTTAAGATCCAGAGGTTCAAGCAATCTTGTAGACTTCATAGACAACATCAATCTGTTGGACAGAGGTCAGAGAGCAAGAAGACAGCAGGAAAGGCAGAAACACTTGGAGAGACTAGGGATGAACAATCAGGAACCACCTGTTGTGGTTGACATGAGATTCCAGGGTCCTCAAGGAGTAGTTGGCGCACAGGGTCTACAAGGTCAGGAGGGTGTTCTGGGCTTGAAAGGTGAGCAGGGAGCTAGAGGAGCAGCTCAAGCTCCAAGAGCAGTGAGACCCATAAGAGCTGGTGACGCCCCAAATGCTTATAACAACAGAACAGGGATCATTCCTCCAACAATGCAGAATAACAACTTTGAGATCAAGTCTGGATTGATCTCAATGGTTCAGGGCAGTAAGTTCCATGGTTTACCACTTGAAGACCCTCTGTGTCACTTGGATAACTTTGATAGACTTTGCTCCCTTACAAAGATAAATGGGGTGAGTGAAGATGGATTTAAATTCAGATTATTCCCATTCTTTCTTGGAGATAAAGCTCACCAGTGGGAGAAAAATTTGCCCCAAAGAAGCATCATTAGTTGGGATGAGTGCAAGAGAGCCTTCTTAGCAAAGTTCTTCTCCACTTCAAGGACTGCAAGAATAAGGAATGAGATCTCAGGGTTTGTACATAGGAACAATGAAAGCTTTGGTGAAGCCTGAGAAAGATTCAAGGACTACACACTACAATGCCCTCACCATGGCTCCTCACAAGCCTCTCTGCTCTCAACTCTCTACAGAGGCGCCCTACCAAAGATCAGAATGCTTCTGGACACTACATCTAATGGTAACTTCTTATCTAAAGATGTTGATGAGGGATTGGAGCTTGTTGAGAATTTAGCCCAGTCTGATGGGAATTACAATGAGGAGTTTTATAGAGCTCCAAGGAGTGCTAAAGATGAACTGGAGTCTAGCAAGAAAGAGATCAAAGCTCTGCATGAAAAGATTGATCTACTACTAAGGAAAAGGAAGGAAGTTCATTTTGTTGGTGACATGGTTCAGTTTGATGATCAAGAGACTTACCAAGTTGAGGAGATGAACTATCTTGGTAACTAATGAGGCTACAATGGTATGGCAAATACAGACCAAACCCCAACCTATCATACAGAAGCAACAATGTTGCAAATCCTCAAGACCAAGTGTACCCACGTCAACAACAACAGCAAGCTGCTCCAAGACCTTTTGTTCCCTACAACAACAATCAAGGTTTTCAACAAGGAACAGCAACTTCCAGCCAAGAGCGCCCTACAACCCTCCAGGATTCAATGCTCTAGCACCAGCTCAAGCTTCCTCAAGATCCCAAGATCCTGAACTCAAGAGTATGATGCAGCAAGTGCTTCAGAATCAGGTCAACACCAATATAAACAAAAAGTTTTCTGAAGTTCATAACAAAATTGATTCAGTTCGTGTGGAGTTAACCAAAAAAATAGATAGCTTAGCAACAAGGGTAAAGACTCTAGAAAACAACAAAGAAGTGGCAACAGCACCACGTCCTCAAGGCACTCTTCCTGGGAAATGTGAGAACAATCCAAAGGAGTATTGCCAAGCTCTTGAGTCTGCAGTTGCCTTTACTCCTCTAGAAGAAGAAGCTATCATTGAAGACTTCCTTTCCTTAATCATTGAGGACATTGACATTCAGAGTGGGGGAGGGGAGCTTATTGAAGCTTATGCCACTAAGGAGAACTCTTTTGAGGAAGGAGCTAACAAGGAAGCAGAGAAGTGGGCCCCACTTGAAGTTGCTGATGCTAAAATAGAAGACTTTGTTAAGGTCTCTAATGCTGAGAGGGTAATTCAAGATGCTGTTCTCCCTATCTACCAGCCTGATATCCCATTTCCTAGAAAATTCAAGGAGCTATTGGTAAAGAAATATGAAACTCTCTATGCTGCTCAGATGGAAATGAGAGGGTTGAATGCTGAAGAGGAGCTTGAGAAACTGAGAGCCAAGGCTAAAGTTTCAGAAGTCAAGGAGCTGGACATCAAGAAGCTTGGAGATTCAGGTTGCTTCACACTCCTTGTGAGCTTAGAGGCAAGACCTTCAAGAGCTGTTTGTGTGATCTAGGAGCAAGCATCAATCTGCTACCAGCTTCTACTGCTAAGGAGTTAGGCTACACAAATTTCCAGCAAAGCAATGTCTCTCTTACCATTGCTGATGGGGCTGCGAAGACGCCCTTAGGAGCTCTTACAGATGTTCCTATGAAGATTGAAGGAGTGGCTATCCCTACTAACTTCTTGGTGCTGGATGTGGAAGGGCAGATTAAGAAAGCCATCATACTTGGAAGACCATTTCTATCTTCAGCTGGCGCCATCTTTAGTACTAGGGAATGCACAACTGAGCTGAGACTTAGTAAAGATAAGTTCTTGAGGTTTGACAGCAAAGGCAACAAGCTGGAGCATGATCCTGCTTTCTCTATGGAAATGAAAAAGGTGAAAGGCATTGGCAAAAACTGGCCAGAGCTTGAGGGCTACCAAGGAGAGAGTTTTGATAACTGCTGTTTATCAAAGCTGTTTGAAGACACCACTGAAAAGGAGGTCCTTGAAGTGGTTGGTTACAAGAATTTGCATGAAATCAAGTTGGTTACTAAGGGATGAGAGGTGGTTTTGCAACCATGTGACTCAAAGGTGGGTGAGGTTTGCTTCAAGATGCAGCAAGAGGGGAAGACTATGCCTTTTTCTAAGATCAAGCTGAATGGAGTCACCACCAGGGTCAAGGGAAGCACGACAACACCAAGGAGTTCCAAGACTCCTTCTCCTCACCTACACTAGCGAGGTAATCAAAGTCAAGCAAAGTGACTCTAAACAAGCACACTTGGGAGGTAGTCCCATGGTATCCTTAGTAAATATTATGCTTTTTAGTTCATTTTTATGCATTTTAATGTCTTTAGAAGCAGGAGTTTGATTTGGGACTTCAGAAGATGTTTGGGGAAACAAGAACAGAGGCATCTTGGCTACTATCGGTCACCGTATCGGTCTAGACCAGATCGATACAGACATATCGGTTTGACTATCGGTCATAAAGTGATCGATGGTTGTGGAGCCAAAGATGCATCGGTCAACGTATCGGTTAGTTATGACCGATAGGGGGAAGGGAGTGCAAAGTGCTGATCTTATCGGTCATCCTATCGATCAGAATATGACCGATGAAAATGCATCGGTTGTATATTGGTCACTTTATCGGTCAAGAATGTGACCGATGGAAAACAATCGGATGTATTTCGGTCACTCTATCGGTCAAGAATGTGACCGATATGATTTAGCAGGAAAACCATCGGCCAGGCCATTGATCTCCAGGTGATCGATAACACTTATCGGTCAAGCTATCGGTCATAAAATGGCCTATAGTCCAGCGAAGTCAGTTCATCATTTTTCAAAAAAATTTCCCTCTCTTGGCTTGGAGCCAAAAAAGTTTAAATTTAAATTTTTGGCTCATTCCTGCCACCCAACTGCAATTCTGAGCACTTTTGTTTTTGTCCCCCACCCATTTGATTCCTTTGGTTCCCCATTAAGCTCTATAAAAGCCAACAAGCTCCTCTTCTCTCTTCACACTTCATTTTCTCTCTTCTCTCACCTAAACCACGAAAATTTCTAGCTCTCTCTCTCTCTTTTTCATTTGTCTCTTAAGTGCTCAGAAGTTCCACAAAGGTTTGCTTTCTCAACTGTTCATCTCTTGTTCTTAAACTTTGAGTTTATTTAAAGTTGTTAAATCTATGGCTTTTAGAACTAGATTTGGTTATTTTAAAGTGTTTTGCTTTGATTTTGCATGGTTGAAATGATTATTCTGAGCAAGTAGGATGTTTAAGTAGTGTCTACTGTTCATAAATCTTATTTCTTACTTGTTTTAATCTCACTTTACATAATCATCTTTACCTTTGTTTAGAGCCACCATGCTAGGTTCACATGCATAAATGTTTGAATAACATTAAGAACTCTAGTATGTTTATGATTGTTAGCTTGAAGACTCTCTTAGTGTTTTGAAAGTTTAATCTTGTTTAAATAGTAGTTAAACTTCTTTCAGCTTAGAGAGATTGTTTTTAAAGCTTTTAGTCATTGTTTCTCAAATTTTGTTCTTTTACTCATAGCATCTTCAAGCTTTGCTCTTATAGGTACCATGGGGAGAACAAAAACTGCTGCTGGAAGCAAAAGGAAAGCACCACAAGAGGAAGCGCCAACTTCTCCAAGCACTAGAAGAGACAAGGGTAAAAGTGTTGCTGATGGGCAGTCATCAAAGGGTGTTGGAAAGAGGCCTGTTGGGAACAAAGCTGCCAAGCCAAAAGGAAAGGTAAAAGCTGTAGAAGAAGAAGTCCCATACAAGGATCCAAAAGAAGGAAGCCCTAAAGTAATGGTAAAAGTGTAATAAAATACAGGTTCGGACCAACTGACCGATAGGGTGATCGATAGGGATCCGATCGGTCTAGAAGATGACCGATAGGGTGACCGAAATACATATGGTACACTTATGTCGTTCACTTCTCTGACCGATAGGTCTGGTCGATAGTCCTTCTATCGGTCACTCCTTGACCGATAGGCCTTGTGTCTTGATCGATAGGCTCTGCAGAGATCGTCTGCCTTGGTCCCTTTTGCTCCTCTTGGCCCAGCTAGCTTCCTAGATCACCCTCAAAGCTTCTCCATGCTCCTTATAGCTCCATAGGTACCTAAAAACATCCATAATGCATAGAAAATACAAATTATATCCTAAATACAACCTAAGTCTAAAAAGAGAAGAAAATGGGACAAATGATAAGGAAAACATGCAAAAGAGAACCAAAACATGCACTAAATGCAAGCCTAAATGGTGTAAAAACAAGAGATATCAAGCAGTGAGGTGGTTGGTGGTATGTATGAATGTGCGGGTCAACCATCTATCCGTTCTTAGGATAAGTAAATATGGTAAAATTTATTTTAGTTTAATTAGCAATAGGCTAAGAGAAAATGTATACTTAAAAATATATATATTGGCAAGAGAATATTGTATAAGGAGAAAAGGAAAGTATAGAATAGATAATATTCAAAACTTATTATAAAAATTTAATTATTATTTAATATAACTTTTACATTTACAATTATATGTTACTGTAAATGTTAGGAAAATAAAAATAAATTCAAAAGACACAAACCAATTGGAAACGTTTGTGTGATTGTTGTTGAACACTAAAACTGTATATGTATAAAAACGTAACGTTCATATAATGTATAAGAAAATTAATGAATACTTAAATATTACAACTAATTATATCTATTAAAAAAATTATACATGTACATGGATTCAGGCCAAAAATAAAATTAAATAAATAATTATATTTTTAATGTTTTCCCGTTTATTTAGTTATCATATTTACTTTTTTTATCTAAGAAAATATTTTAAAATCTTAATTAATAATTTTTATGTTTATTTTCTATAAAATTTTATATTATTTTATATTTAATTTATCGTGATTTTCTATTATTAAATGATTATAATTTTATTATTAATACATAATTAATCATATACAAATAAAACATCTTCAATACTATATTAATCGTAATTGAATATATCAAATGTTTTATAGCTTGCACATGGTACAAGCCGATCACCTAGTTAACATTAATTTCTGAATTATTTAAATAATTATCCATAAAATAAAATAAAAACCTTATTAACATATATACGAATAAAATAAATAATATCAACTTTATTGGACAACAAAAAAAAGTTGTATATCTCATGAAAATAGAAAATATGATCAAATCACATATGATTTTTTTTGAACCAAAAAAGAAAGGCATACTTTATTTATTGAAATATCTTTTATGTGTGTATAAGAGAAAATATCATGAGATTTGATCACACAAATATTACCCACAAAATGACACTGAGCTGAAGCTGTAAGCTAGTGAGTTTGTGAAATGAGCCTCTTTATTTAATAATTAAAGTCTAAAATAACAGATCATCGTGTTTGGTCATAGTCGCCAACAATTGCCAAAGGAAATAAGGAATATGACTTAAATCTAATACATTGGCAATGAGAGACTCGGCCAATGCCTATCTTTGAGAAGATCTAGTTTGATAATCTATTTTGTTTGTTAGTTCAAAAACAAATAATCTCATTTGTTGTGTTGTGATTCACCTATACCTAAAATCGAAGATAATACCGAATGACGAAGGAAAAAAAAAGCGAACAATTATGTTTTAATGATGCAATTCATAGGGCTATAAAGATGGTTTCATAAGAGAAAGAAAACACTCCTATCACATTGTAAGACGAACCATATTACATTTCATTTCATTTCATTTCATTTCATTTCACATTATTTTTTTCTTTCATTTCACAACTTTTACTAAAACTAAGTGATGACCCGCGTATACACGCAGAACTATATTTTATATATTTGATGATTTGTTAATACTATGATATTTTATTTTAAATATAGTGATAAAATATTTTTAAAATCATTAAATATATAATAATAATTAATATAAACACTCTTTCACTTATAGTTTTAAATGTTATTTTATTTTAAAATTATTTTCCATATTATTTTTTGTTTGAGAAAGATTTGTCCAAATTTTAATAGAATTCAAAATTTTGGTTAAAAAAAATAGTTTTTGAGAGATGGAGTTTAAAGAACTTTTAAAATTTTGAGATTCTATAATTATTGATTTATAGATTTTTAAAATCTTAATAAAATCTATTTATTAGTTTAAAGATTTAAAAATTCCATCCAAAATCCTTTATAAGTCAAAAAATTTAGTTTCTTTTTTAAGATTATATGTTTTATTAAAATTTTATGTTATTGAAATATGGATTTTAAACAATTTAACTCATAAAATAAAACTTAAAAAAAATTTCAAAATACTATCTATATGGCTTAGATTTTTAAAGTTAATATAATAAAAACAATTTGACGAATTTTCTAATACAAACTATTTCAAAATTTAGCAAATCTTTTTTCTGAAATTTAACAAATCTGTAAACTTTTAAAATATGTTTCCCACTCACTTTCTCATATCCACCTAATACCCTTCACTAAATTTCCCTAAATTTGTATTAAGTTGTATTTAATCAAATTTCTATGATCATATCTATATAATTTTATGTATTTATTTACAAACTTTCGTGTTAATTTTAAGTTTATTGGTTGCAAGAAATGGAAATTTAAATTTATCAGTTGCAAAAAAACTATTATATAAAATAGGACTACACACATCCACTACATATGTTTTGAACTACAAAAATAAATAAATTAATAAGATATGAGTAGTGTATACAATATTTAAATAAGCTTTAGAATATGACATAATTTTATAAAGCAAAGCTGTTGATGTAAAATCAGTTGGATGGAGAAGTTAAGACAGAAAGCTAGAACACCCGAGCTGAATATGATGATGAGAGCCGACCATGGAGACGGGTGTGCTTCGAACCAATCCAAGATTCCGTTGCCTTCAAGTAAAATTGCTGGTAAACCGAGAATCATGGTCGCAAATGGCGCCATATAGTACACTGTGTTTATGCTAAACAGATAGAGAGACATGAACAATGAGGAGGAAACAAACACTCAGTTCCATAAATTAGAGACAAAAGCAGCAAAATTTCAAATCTTTACATATATATACATAGAAGATTATATCTGAGTCTGCAATTGGGAGTTTCCTACTTTTAACAAAACCATCATATGAAAGTGAAGATGGAAACTTCAGGGAACAGAAGACTGACATGTCGAATTTGTAACCGTGAAGAAGAGATTCCGCAAGAATGGTCTTTGTAGAGGTAGCTAAACAACCAAACAAAGCAGCACAAAAACCAAACACATTAAAGCTAAGTTCTGTAATAGAAGTCAGAAGGATCCCACCGACAATTGGAACCAACGACGCCCAAATACGCCAGTCGAAATATTTCCTCCATACCATCCACCGTAACACAACTGCACTCCAAAAAATACATTTTACACTATGAAACCAATCAGAGTAACAACAAACAAAAAACAAAATCATTATTTTTGAAAAAATCCACAAACCTGTTGTTGCTGGAGTGAAGGATTTGATTGCCTGCATAAAAGAGACAGGGATGTATCTAAGACTGATGTTTCCCAAGATAATGTTGATACAGAATACGACCGACATTGGGAAAATCCTCTTCCATCGATCTTCTGGATCAATAACGATCAATGGTTTTATCTTCAGGACTCTGATCACAATGTAAGCTCCAATCGGTGTACATATGAAATGAACGCACGAAACGGACAACGGAAACTTGAAATCCAGTTTCTGCAAGAAACCAAATTTTCAAACACAGATCATGAGATCAAAAGAAGGAAGTAAACAAAAAAACGAAAAGCCACTAATTTGTAAAGAATGATGAAAGTAAGAGATTGTGATTACCTGGAAGATCCATTTGTTCATGATGATAACGGTAACGTTAAAACCCCACCATTTGAAGAATCGATAGCAGAGATCTGAACATACTCCATTGATGCCATTGACTTCCCTCCTCCATTATCTCTTTCTCCGTCGTAAATTCCCAGAATATATTGACAAGTGAATCAGAGAGAGAGGGAGAGAGAAGAGATAAAACTTAGGAATCTGGGCAGGAGAAGCTGAATAGGTAAATGAGGAGGGAAGAGAGTAACGGAAGCAGTAAGTTCTGCTTCTCATGCGATTTTGTTTCGGGTTCTCCTCTCTTTTTTTGTACTCCATCAATCTTAAAACGTCTTTCTCTCTCGTTGCCAAGAATATATTGTTTTGCTCTTTCGTAGGTTTCCTTGCTCTTTCCCAGGTTTCCACAACCTCCACTCCACTATAGTGCATTTCAGTTGGATGAGAAGCTCATAACCTCTGGTAAAATCGTGATGGATAGAGATCTTGAAATTTGCTATCGATATGCAATGATTGAACCCCTATAAAGTGTTTTAGAAGATTATAAAGATTAGAAAGACATAGAATATTCATCATTGATATTACTCAACTTAGAAGTGCGATGAATGATTCAAACAGACCAAGTCTGAACTTATCTTCTTTATCCAAAAAAAAGTCTTGAACAACTCGGACAAACATCTCAGGAATCCGCCTCGTTAACTTCCCCGCTAAAAGAATCTGTAGAAGAATATAAGAAGCGATTTAATTGACACAGATAATAGTAGGGATTCATCGGTTTGATGAGAGATAAGGAAAATGATTCACAGATTCTTCTGTGAAACGATTTGGTTCACAGATTCAGGTCGGAGACTTTAAATTCCAAAATCTTTCACTGCCATCAGAAGTCAGTCATATTTGTCTCAATCTCACAACTCGAATCAAAAGCAACATCCAATTGACATTTACGAACAAAAAAAAAACAGAATATGGGAAAGGAGCGACCTGACGGAGACTTACGCTTGTTCTAACAACCCGGAAAATGGTCGCTCTCAAGAATATCTTCTTCCCAAGCATCGATCCATCTCACCTGATCTGAATCTTTCGGTATCCAACAAAATTCGACACATAATTCTCACCACGCAAGTTCCAAAATTCAACAAAGCAAAAAAAAAAAATATATATATATATATATATCCAGCGTTAACCCCGACTCCCACAGAGGAAAAGGAAAGGGAAAAAAATAGAATATTTGGGATAGATGAAGAAAACTGATAAGCTTGAGAATTGATTTCACACAGAGCCATAGAGGAAAATTCACAGAGAAAGCGGAGAATAAGAGAGAAGAAATTAGACGCCTATTTTGTTGGATTTTTCTTATGTCTCTTTGATTTCTGAAATGAAAGTTATGTTTTTAGGGAATTGAAATAGTGTAAAGAAAAGAGACGAATCATAAATTCATACCAAAAATAGTCAAAGCTGATGTGTCATGAAAAGGAAAGCTGATGTGTGAAACTCTTGTGAGACACAAGTGAATTTTTATATAATAGATTTTATACAAAAGTACAATGAACTTTCGATGAACGTAGGTGATGCTCTTAAATATTTTGAGCCCAAACACGTAGCCCATTCCATTGGTCGATCTCGTAATAGCAAAAATGGATGTTGAATCTTTGTTAGTCAAGCCTTTCAAATTATGGTTAAGTGAACATTTTGAAAATGGTTCGTAACTTCCACAGGCAACAATTTTTTGGTGTATATTGGTGCTTATTTGTTAGACTAAAAATTATTTGATGTCTCGACTTTTAAACCTGAAATACATTTTACAAGTGCATGGATTATAACCGCGGTCAAATCCACAAAACTCAAGAGGTTCATATACTAGAAATTTGTAAATCATAACTAATCTTGACCAGAATATGTTTATGGGTTTTTGGTTTCCTCAAACATAATAAATAAAGAAATCAAAAGGCAAAACCAAAATGTAAACAATACATAAGCAATAAGATAGACTGATAGAGCATATCTAGGATTTCGTAAACAAAATCCTAAACATGATGATAAACTCTGGGAATCTATGCACATATATAAAGAAATAAAATCGGGTTAAGTCAATATCTTTGATTCCACTACTAGAAGTTAGAGACGGAATATTTAGTCTTTAGCAATAAAAATTTACATTGCTAACACTTTTTGAACCTTCTGAAGTTTACGAATAAATCATCATAACGAATTTAATTGCCCCATGGATTGGCTAAACATTTGATAGTTTTTTTTTTGCGCTTTCTGACTGAGTTGAATTTCATGGTTCAGTGATCGCTTGAAACTTTTTTTCAGTCACTAACTACTAACTAGAATTCTTTGGATACTCCTTAGATAAACAACTTTCTTTTTAACTTTTTGAATGTAATAATTTTTTTTAATATATGTTATTTTTAATATATGTTGGAGGTGGGTTTAGCATCTTTTTACTCTAATACTGAGATCACAGCAAAAAGCCCACCTAATCCACGAGAGTCACCAATTTTACTTTACTATAAATATAGAAATATTGTTCATTAATTACATTATCGAAATTTGAACTCTAAATATTTATTACTAGGTGGTTGGCCCGCACGCATGTGCGGATATAAGTTTTTTGATAGATATATAGTTAGTAGTAATATTTAAATATTGATTAGTTTTTTTATACATTCTGCAAACTTTATATTTGTATACATATGTAGTTTTAGTGTTTAACAATAATCGCACAAACGTTTCATATTATTTTATGCCTTTTAAAACTGATTTATTTAAAAAAAAATTAATTTAAAACGTTACAATGACATATAATTACAAATGTAAAAATAATATTAAATAATAATTAAATTCTTTCATTTTCTAAAAAAATATTATCTATACTATACTTTATTTCCCATTTACATAATATAATCTTGCCAATACATATATATTTTAAATAGATAAATATTTTCTTTGACCTAGTTCAAATTAAACAAAAATGGATTTTACCATCTTTATTTATCTTAAGAGCGGTAAGGTGGTTGGTTCGCATGCATCAAATAGAGATTTAAAGAACATAAGTTGTCTAATAATTAAAATTAATAATTAGACTGTAATCAAGGTTAACAAAATACATGCACGACAAGTTCGCATGCAACTTTGACTATTGCGCAATTAATATTCATATTCTCACGCATATTTGTAGAAAAGTTGAAGTATAGCTTTTATAAATTAAAAGAAAAAGTATATGTTTTGTCATATAAATGTTTATAATGTATGGTTGACTTTTAAAATTAAATAAATATGTATATACAGATTAAAAATAAGTTAATTGTAATATTTAGGTATCGGTTAATTTTTTTGATAATTTCCGCAAACGTTATGTTTTTACACTGTGCAGTTTTTGGTGTTTAACAACAATCACAAAAACTGTTTCTATTGTTTTGTACTCAATCCAAGTTTCTTATTTTTCAGCGTTTTCGATAATCGAATGTTTTAAATTAAAAATTATTAAATATTAAAATAATAATGAAGAAATTTTTTTAAAAAATATATATAATGTTTTACTTTACACCATGAAAATAAATATACTACATTAGATAATATATTTATATATACATTAATTTTCTCTTTTCAATAAATATTTGTTATACAATTTGTGAAATGATATTTTATAAAATTCTATGGTAGCTCTCCGGTCATCTTTTCTTTCATTATTGAGAAATTTGGTTTGATAAATTAAATAATTTATTTTAGGGTTGGCCTGCACACATATATTCATTATAAATTTCGAACTTCACATGAATTCATTATAAAATTTACATCTTAATATTTTTAAATGACTCCATAAAATAAAGCACGAGAGTTTTATGAAAAATCAAAATTGTAGATTTATTTTTATTTTTAATTTTACTTCTACTTCTTACTTATATTTATTTCATCTTATTATAATTTATTTTTTCATCTGCTTGTTTTTCATTTTAATTCTGATCTCAAATTTTTGATCTACAATGACAATGCATTCACCTATATATAAATAAGATTTATACAGTTGTTTGGATATGAAAAATAAATAAGTGAGAATATAAGATAGTAATGGAAGCTCTACAAATTCTAGAAAATAATAATTTTGATATTTTAAGAAATTTGTCATGTTCGTTGTTATTAATTATATTAAACTAATAATTTTGTATTTTTCATAATTATATGGTTTTAATATTTTTATAAATATATAATGTAGTTATATTGTTAATTTATTTTTTAATTTTTAATGCATCTGTAAACCCATCAATCAATATTTTTTAATGCACTTATTTTCAAATGTTATGGCAGTTGTACAAACAGTTTGATAATGTTTTAACTACAAGCTCATGTTTACGTAAACTCGTGGAATCGTAACTGCTACTGCCGAGTTTAAATCAATCAGGCATTTAATTCATTGAAACTATTTCAATGATCTAAGAGCATTTGCATTGTTTAGAGACTTATTTGGGTCTTTCATCCAATATAATATGAATATTATAAATATAATTTAGATTTGAAAAAAATTGAACCAATCATAATCTTTTATTTGAAAGACTCATTTCATTTTTTCTCCTTTTATTATTACTAATGTTTTGCCTATACTACGCATGAATTATATAATTATATTGCAGTTTTATAAAAAGTTGTCAATTAATTTTGTGTATAATATTGTGATCAATTGTAGAGTAGTGTATTTGCAAGTGATTCTTAAATATAATTGAGTAAAGTAAATATCAGAGGGATATATATATATATATATATGAAAAATGATAGAAATTTTTGTATAATAATTTGAAAGTATATCAATATATTTTTTTGGCTTAGTTGAACTTTTTTTAAAGAGTTAATGTACATTTTTTGCAAATATGAAAGGTAAAACTTGACCATTTTGTAATATCTGCAATTTTGATGTGTGTTTTGTTATATTTTTATGTGAATAGTATTTACATGAACTATATTATATTAGAAACATGTTATCTAATATAAATTTAGATATTTTACGTTATAATGTCATTTCTTTCGTGAACACTATGAATATTTTTTCACACTTTCAAAGACTTTTTGCATAATCTTCTCTTTCCCTTAATACTTTTATAAAGAAAAATTCAATCTTTACTACATTTTTGTTTCATACTATACCTTAGGATTTTTTTTTAATTTAATTTTCATAGCATTTCTATACTTATCAATTTTTAAAGACTCAGTGTGTACACAGATATTTTATAATTAGTTCATATATTCAACAAAGAAAACAAATAGCGATTAATAAGAAATTTCTTTATTATATGAGTTCTTTATTAATTGATATAATATTAGTTTGATAGTTTAGCTAGCTCGATCATTTGTCAATACTAGTGAAGAGTGAGGAAATTTATAGTTATATGTTATTTGAGAAAAAAAAAACTTTTCAGGTTTATGTTTCATGAACTTTTGCAAATGAGAATTACCAAATAGTGAGTAATTGTCTTCAATCACCTGTTTCTTAGTTAGGCTTTTACGTTGGGTTTTCCACAATGTCTGATTACAACGAATAATATGGAACTCTATATCAGCTTTAGAAACTTGAGATCTGTTATAAGATTAAAAACTTACAATTGTATAAATTTATTTTTTCTAGAAGAAAGAAAACCGACTCACTCCTCAAGTTTAACTTTTGGCGAGAAAAACGTTCTCCAGCTCCAACAATACTACAAGTGAGACTCATTCTTGCTCGACTCACATTATAAATATATATATAAAAAAAACAGTTATGAGATTATTTAGGAAGATGATTAATTGTTACAAAATAGAGAGTTAGAAACGTCTTAGGAGGCAGTAAAAAACATCTCAGAAACTATAAGCTAAAGCAAGAGATATGAAATGTTGTATTGAAAACATGAGTAAAATTTGAAGATTTGTTTCATTGGAATCTAATTTGAGGGATTAAATATATAATATAAGGAAATAATATGGTTAAATTTTATTGATAAAATTATTTCTCTGATTATTTTTGCTGAGATGGCAGCTCTCATAAGTAAAAAAAACTTTCCCTTTTATATAGAAGATTTTTATTTTAATACTGAGAAATTCATTGAAAGACTCCCCATATATATAGATAGTGTTAATCCTTAGACTATCTCCTTTTTATTTGTAATCGCCGAGAGCTTAGCTTATTTTTTAAATTAAAAATGAGAAAAAACCTTAAAAATACCTCAAGTTATTTTCATTTGCCAGAAAAATTCCTCAATTATTTTGGCTTCCAAAAAGAAACTTAACATATTTTTTGTTGCCAGATTAATACACAAAGATTCAAAATTTGCAAGTTTACAATGTAAATGTTAACGACGTCAGCTCGGCTAACGGAAACAGTAAACGGTGTTTAATGTTTTAACAACAAATGGGTTTAGTTAATTCGAATTTGCACAAAAACCTCCAAAATCGAGTAACCCTAATTTCATTTTCCCCAAATCGATTTCGCCATTTTCCTCTTCTTCTTCTCTTCTCTCTCAGTTCTCTCTCAGTTCTCACTTCCTAACGAGTAATTTCTGATCTCAATTTGTGGTCTCTTTTCTTCTTTCATCCATCGTCAAAAGCAGAGAAACGCAGAGAATGGAAGGAGGACAAAGTTCTGGCGGCTCAGATGCGAACTCGTTTAACCGGAGCTACAGCCAGATGGAGGGGCCTCTTTGCCGCTGCGGCAGAATGACGGTGAAGTTGAAGTCATCGACAGATGATAATCCTAGAAGGAATTTTTACAAATGCGATGCTCACGGATTCTTGACATGGTTGGATAAAGAAAAACCTCATGGGTGGCAGAAAGAGAGCTTAATAGAGGCAAGAGATCAGATTCATCGACAATATCAAGAAATTAACGCACTAAAAGAGTCTGTTCGAGGTCTGAATGAGAAAATTTTAAGTGGAGCAGTTGTGAAGTCGGACACAACTGTGGTCGATTCAGGCGTTGTGAAGTCGGACACAACTGTGGTCAATACAGATGTGTGGAATCGGATTTCAGATGACCGAATGAAGCTTCAGAACGAAGCCATGGCCTCGAAAGAAAGGGAAAAGCTGCTGCGACAATTTGTTGTCATCTCATGGGGAGGATTCATTGTTGTCACAACAATGATCTTGACAATGGTGAAGAAGTAGTCGAATGGAAGATTAGTTATGTCACAGGGACGATTAGTTATGCTTGTTGTTGTGTGGTTTTTGTTGTCGAGTCTTCGGTAGTAGTTGTTTTGTTGTTCTGAGTTTGTGGTCGAGTTCTGGAGTCTCGTAATAGTTGCTTTGAATTTGGTTTAATCTGTTTTTTGGTTGTAAAATATTAATCAATGGTTGTTCTGTCTTGATCGTAATTGCAGTCGAAACACAAAAAGTGCCGTAGATAGATTCTGAAAATTACCAAACAAGCTCCCTAGACCAAACAAAACACAAGAAAGACCAAACAAAACACAAGAAAGGCAATCGAAAGAGTGTAAATAACCGTAGATAGATTCTGAAAATTACAGTCAAATGTGACACACACCAAAATTCAAAGCAAGACAGTAAATACTGCCAATTCAAACCACTAAAAGTGCCAAATTCATAACGATTACTTAAGCAAAAGAAGAGCCAAGATACGAATACCTAATAAGGATCATACAAAATCCAAACTCAAAAGTTTCTAAGGGTCTTCACGTGGAGGAGGACCATTCATATCTTTAGCAGTAGATCCCCAAACGTCAAAAACTCGACCAGTGTAAGGAGAAATATAACAACCATAACCTCTAGGAATTGGCGGCTCACGGGTACGACCACGGCCACGACCACGTGGACGACCACGACCACGACGAGCTGGTTCAGTTGCAGCACCAGAATCTTGTGCAGAAGTTGCAGGTGGAGTCGATTGGCTTTGAGAGTTCTGAGTCGAAATTGGAGGTGGATTCGATTGGCTTTGGGAATTCTGAGTCGAAACTGGAGCTGAATTCGATTGGCTTTGAGAATTCTGAGTCGAAATTGGAGCATTCTCTGAAGATGTTGGAGCTGGAGTTGATTTGCTTTTAGTAATCCGCTTCTTCTTTGGTGCATTTTGAATGCTCCATTGATCATCATCCTATTATAAAATGAAGAACACAGTAAGTGTATGCTCCAACTACATGCATTGAACAAAATAAAGGATATACACTAATTATATATCATTACCGGTTGCTTTCTAGGCCGTCCTCTTTTTCGTTTGGTAGTAGTTTCCACCGCAGGGGGTCGAATACAAGTGCTCTTATTATGACCCGTTTGCTTACAGTTTCTGCACGTCATCGTTCTTCCTTCTCTAGTAACCTTTGTTGGATTATTTTTTGACTCATGTGCCTCCTTGATCCTATCGTAGTTTTTAGGACGTCCTGGCATTCTCCTTCTCTCAGGTACTTGAATCGGATCTTTATCAAGCTTCTCCCACAGTCTCTCGCTATTAACCGGTTTAATATTGTCACTATAAGTGTCTTGCCACTTAGATGTCAAGTAGTAGTCATCGACATAGCTACATTATATTAGGAGAAGAGTTAATAAAGTAAGACATTAAAAATCGAAAACAACTCAATGTGAAATACCACTCACTCTTCTGGATCACGATTCAGCTCTGTTATGACATGAATAGCATGGCGACAAGGTATTCCTGTGATATCCCATTGGTTACAAGCACAATGCTTATATGGACGACAAATCTCGTAGCTACAATCTTGCTCAACAACCTCATACAAGCTTTCACTACTTTTAAGCACCTTACATACCTCACTTTCAGTGCGATTTTGCTCAAAGATCTCCATTATGTTTGGTGGAAACTTGCTTTCCCACTTCATTGTCATCTCTTTCCTCTGAGATATACGCGACATGGCAAGCCTCCTTATCTCCTCAAGCATGTTAATCAATGGCAACTTGCGAGCTTCTTTGATTGTTCTGTTGAAACTCTCAGACAGATTGTTACAAACATCATCACACCTTGCTTGTGAACTGAAAAAGGCTTTACACCAAGTATGCGGTTCTGTTCTCAGCAAATCCTTGTATGCAACTTCATCAAAAGCTTTCAAAGCATCCATATTATACTGATAATTACCTTTACGTGGACTTTTTTCCACTCCCCAGAAATACTCTTCATACTCAATCATCGCATACACTTTTTTCCAATTGGCGAATATATGCCTAGCACAATGTCTATGCTCTGCATTAGGAAGGAGGTCTTTCACAGCATTTATCAAGCCCTTTTGTTTATCAGATATTATAGTGTTTCCATTGCCTAATCCCAAGTCTAAATCTGTCTTCAATCTATCAATAAACCAATCCCAAGACTCATTATCCTCCACTCTAACTATGGCCCACGCAAAAGGATAAATCCTATTATCTGCATCTCAGCCAACAGCTGCCAAAATCTCACCTTTAAGCTCCCATTTCATGAAGGCTCCATCTAGACCAATAATAGGTCGACAACAACGCTTCCAGGAGTTTCTAAGGTTTTCAAAACTGATGTAGAATATGTCAAAGACTAGCTTACCATCATCACGAGGAATCGTCACAATCTATGTCTTTGTATTCGCATTTGTACGCCTGAGTTCAGCCTCATAATTCCACAACTTGGCAAACTGTTCCTTTTGAGTTTCAATAACCATATCCAGAGCTATTCTTCTTGCTTTCGAACATATCCACTTAGAGACAGACAAATTATACCTCATCATGACCTCGTCTTTGATGTCAGACCACTTAATTCCTGGTCTTCTTCTTGCTTCGTCTTTGAATAACATCGCAACTGTCCCTTGTTTCAACATTTTAGCCTTGCTACTCTTCATATGGTTATGACGATCCACATATGTTTTCACCATCCACTTCCCTTTTGGTTTCTCCACAGAACAATATATCTTCCAGTTGCATTTCTCTTTTGTACAAATTGCCGCCAACTTGGTTTTCTCCCATCGACACAACTTCACATCAAAGTTTGTCTTCAGAACATACCGCAACAGCTGCTCTTTGAACTCTTCACCACTCTTAAAAGTCTGCATTAACCACAAGTATGGTGGCTTGTCTTGGCTGTACCTCATTCTTGACATTGCAGTTTCAGTCCTATTGAAATCTTCCCACTCATCATCCGTGTCAAGAGCGGGAGCAGGCTCTTCAGCATCCTTACATTGCCTCTCTAATTCAGCCTCATCATCATCAACAACAGGTTCATCAATCGCCGCATTAGAAGGTGCATGAAGATTATCATTCAACTCACCCAATCCGCCAACTTCTTCATTTTGTACTTCATTCATAAATGTCTGAAATCGAATGTCATCTCCTCCTTCTTCGATAATTTCTTCTCCTTCGTCCTGGCCTCCTTCATTCTCACGAGCTTGATCATCCCCAATATCACTATCATCATCGCACTGTCCTCCATCATCTTGGCCTCCTACATTCTCACCATCTATTCTAGTATCTTCACCATCTTCAAATTGACCAGCTTCTCTTCTACTATCTTCACCATCTTCACCATTATTGGTACTACCAGAAAGGCGTTGCTCAATGAAGATATCAACTGCACATACTGTGATCGCTTGATTACACATCTCACTAATCTGTGCATCTGAAGTGAGCTCAGAAATCATCCTTACTAAACCCATATCCTCCTGCGGAAGCTTATACCATACTTTCTCCACTAAACTGCGCCCAAATCTATTGTCTTCACAGAAAGCATCAAACATCGACCAAGTCATGAAATCTGGGTCGATCGTGATAGCGTTTTTCAAAGCCTGTCCCTTATATGTCAACTTGTTCTCCTTCTGCTCCATTGCTCCTCCATAATACAGATTGATTTTTATAGTATCACGGCACAGTATCAATTGCAACACAAAATCAATGTAATGATTTGAAAATCCCCAGCCCATAATGTGTAATCAAACAAATACGAAATACTAAATCGATAATTATGCCTACAATCAAACTCAAAATCAAATTGTTTAATCCCAAATCAAACTCGTAAGGAAAGGGAAAAACACTTCGATAGAGAGAGAGAGCGAGAGAGATAGAGAGAGATAAACAAAGTACCTCATCTTTTTCGTAATCGATCCTTCACAAATTGCTTTGTTTCAATTTCATTTAACAACACCGTAAGGAGGTGAGAATTGAGAGTGAAAAGAATCGAAGTGAAGAAGAAGAGAAGAAGAAGAGAGGAGGCAAAATCGATATGAGGAAAATGAAATTAGGGTTACTCAATTTTTGGGAGTTTTTATGCAAATTCGAATTAACTAAACCCATTTGTTGTTAAAACATTAAACTCCGTTTACTGTTTCCGTTAACCGAACTGACGTCGTACCATTTACATTGTAAACTTGCAAATTTTGAATCTCTGTGTATTAATCTGGCAAGGAAAAATATGTTAAGTTTCTTTTTGGAAACCAAAATAATTGAGGTATTTTTCTGGCAAATGAAAATAACTTGAGATATTTTTAAGATTTTTTCCATTAAAAATCTCCGAACTTCTCATTACTTTGAACGATCTAATAATTAGCCGAATTCACCACTTACAAAATAGAAGTCCCTGTTTAATAAGATCTAAATTCACCACTTACAAAATAGAGGTATCTAAAGGGCATGTGAGCCGTATTGTTTAAGTTATAAAATTGAATCCACTAAGATTTGATTAAGAAAATTAGATGAATGTGAAATATCTAAAGTCCAGAAAAGAAAAGTATACATAATGTTTTGGATTCATTTGAGAATTTAAAAAAATCAATTGTTTTCATTTCCTCGGATAATTTAATACCTAACAACGAACATGACATTGTGACTTGTGTGTATGTTTCGTAGTCAAAAGGGAACATTGTATATGAACAATTATTATCATAAAAACATTGTATGAACTATGCAGACCCTACGTTCTCCCATTTTTTAACATATGTAGCCATCTTTATACACACAATCCCCTTCGCTCGCATAATTTAGCGTGACGGTCACATAAATGATTTTATGTAACTTATTGTTGCGGGTCCCATTATATAACCACTGGACTAATAATAAGTAGCAAGCCCATGTCAAATAAATACTTTAGCTATCGTAGTCAGTCTTTTTGACATTTGTGACACTATTTGCATTGATTCTCACATGTTGAAGGAACAGTTTCTATGTATTGATCATCTAGTTTGTACAAACTTATATATACAGAAAGAAATCACTTCATCGTCTAAAATTTTGTGATTTTTATTAGGGATTACTCCAGATAACTTCTAAAACACCATTAGTTGAGATACGTTTAATACTTCTACTCACGATGTAGTATGGAAGTTTCGAATGTCAACCATGCCAAGTAAATATCAAATTGAGGTTGTGAGTATTTGGCGAACGGATCCCTTGTTTTCACATGTGAGTGATGATTGTACAATATTATCCTACATGCATGTCGTTCAAAGTGAAAATCCATTTAAGTGTGTTTTGTTCTGTCATGAAAACTAGATTATTAGTGATATAAAATGCATTAATTATCACAATAGAGAGGCATTGCTGCGGTTATATGAATACCAAATATAACCAGAAGTTCCTTTGTCCTCTTCAGTTCACTATATGTCAATGCCGTTTAATGGTATCTCGTCTCGGCAGAGGAACGTGACAATGTTTGCTGTTTCTTCGTCTTTCATGTCATAATATAATAATAATATGCATAGTGACAACCAATCAATTAGCGCCGAATAATCTGAATCAAAACATTCTGACAGTTTGAGATCATTTTAATTTGAAGAGCTTAATGATATTCCCTGTCCTGGTGAACCTTTCAAATAGCGAACGACTCTCGTAATGAGATCAGGGTTTTGATACTTCTAAGTTATAAGTTATAACCATATCCTATGTACCCATTACATTGGCTTTATTCATGTTTTCTTTAGCTATTATAATTTGTAAATCATATTTATAATAAATGCCACATGAACATGGAAGATAAAAACAAGACATTTTGGCATGTCTTAATTGACAAACATAATGAGTCATGGTAGAAAGTTGCTGCACTTGTCTGACATGTCTCCGACTAGTTAAATAAAGAAGCTATATTTGGCCTGAACAAAAAAAGGATTTCATTCCAATATATCCCATGTATGAAACTATAATTGACTTTTCGAACTCTAAAATTTGAATCGATTTTAACCTCATAAAAAAAAAAAATTGAACACAAATAGACAATGTAACATCGTTAATTAGCTATCTTAATTACAAATATAATTTTAAAGTGTAGATCGTTACTAAGAGTATCTCCAACTTTACTCTATTTTCAACTCCAAATGCTATTTTAGAGTAAAATCTTCTCTAACCCTACTCTATTTTTAACTCCAAAATAGAGTAAACCTAAATTTTACTCCATATTTGGAGTAGATCTAAACTCTACTCCATTTGGAGTTAAATTTTTTTATTTGCAAATTAATCCTTTAGATTTAAAATAACTATATTTTATATTATCTAATATTTATAAAAAAATATTATAAAACTGGTAATTATGAATATTTAAACACTGCAATTATTCCTAAAAAATTACAAAATATAATAAACTTTAAAATACATAATAAGTGCGGAAATTAAGATAAACAATATAAATAAATTTAAGACAACAAATACTAAAAATATTAATGATATTTTTTTTAGTAATAGTAACATTTAAATAAAAATTGCAAATGCTTTTTTGTGATGTTATGTAATTTTTATTATTTGATAAATATTTAAGTTATAGTTTTTGAAAGAAATTGTAAATAATAAAATAAGTAGGATTTATTTGTAAATTTTAACTAAAAATTATTTATAATAAAATCGAATAAAAATTTATTTAGAATATTCTTTTTTAGAGTAGAAAATAGAGAAATACATTGGAGCAAAACACAACTGCATTTTGTAGTTACTCTATTTTGGAGTAAAA
Organism: Thlaspi arvense; assembly: GCA_911865555.2. Lineage (NCBI taxonomy): Eukaryota > Viridiplantae > Streptophyta > Magnoliopsida > Brassicales > Brassicaceae > Thlaspi > Thlaspi arvense. The sequence continues at coordinate 42,411,677 of OU466861.1, read as the reverse complement.
AATAAAAAAATACATTGGAGATGGTCTTACAGAGCCCAAACATAGATTTCCAGCTTGTATAATAAAAACTAAACTTTTTTTCTATAGTATGTTTCTTTAGTATATGATAAATTTAGTGATAGTTTAGGGAAACAAAATAATTCAAAAATTTTAAATATGCGAACGACATTATATTTTTAGTTTGCAACATTCTAAAACTTACGGTCGGTTCCGATGTTTTTACATGTACTTTACGTTTCTGTTAAACTTTTCTTTTGCTTATAAATCAATACATTCAAAAAAAAATTAGATAATTTTAAAAATTCCTTTAACAAGATACAAATAATATAACCCATTCACATTGCTATAACGATAAATTCATATAAATAATAATCAATGAACTACATAGTGTCATAGTGAAATTAAATCTTGTACATGTTTTTTCTACATTGTAATAACTTATTTAACGTGTTAAGAAGAAAATGGCTCATGTTCAAATTATGTTTGTAGTTGTAAAATAATGTACACCAAGCTGCATTCACTTTTTCTTACATACTTCGTTTTTCTTAATTTTAAATCGACTAAATTATTTTTTTTCCCTTATTTTCAAACACGCTAAGTTTTTGTTTTCTTTAGTTGATACATCAGTGCTCTTAACTGAAATCTACACTTTTTTTTGTTGGTGTTATAGTTCGTTTAACACGTAAGTTACATATATGATCGAATAGTGTTATTCCATGTTTGAAAATTGTTGAATTTGCAAAGTTCAAAAAAAAAAAAATTTGTTGAATTTGTTAGAACTCAATTTTGATAATAGGGTTTAGGCCAATTTTCCAACCACTTTTCCGGTGAGTTCAGTCATCAAAATAATCGGATTATGGATTTTTTGATCTTTTGTAATTAGTACTATATATAAAATAGTGTAATTGCTTGTTTAAATAAATTTCAATAAAAAATCAATAGTCAAAATGAACATATAATCAAAAAGAAAATAACAAAATATGTATTAATTTCATATTAAAAGTTAGAAACTTTTTTCACTAGTATATACTCTATCTGTTTTTCTATTATAGGATGTTTTCGAGTTTATTTTTCGTTCAAAAATATAGAATGTTCTTATATTCTATGCAATGATATAAATTTTTATTTTTTATTTTTCTATTATTGAGATAATTTCTAATCAAAAACATAAAATTAAAGTGTGGTTAATTAATAAAAAGGTTAAAATAGGTATTTTACAAATTTCTTTAATTTATGTGTCAAACTCTAAAACATCCTATAATAAAAAAACAGAGAGAGTATAGTGATAAACTCACAACAAAGTTCAATAACTTTAAGTGCGAGACACTGTAAAGCTTGAGGGCCATTATGAAAAATGACACACACATGTGCATATGCCGCCGTGGTTGGTCTTGGTATTGGGTCTTGTTAAATATGGGAATTTCGTCCAAATAAGATGTTCTTTCTGAGCTAAAAACCTGTTGAATTTTTTTTCTCAATATTCCAAAAATATTTTACATTAATTTCGATAATTTTTTTATGATTTAGTTAAAATCTTCTATGGAATATTTCCGTTTTTTCCTCATCCTTATCGAATAAGAAATAAAGATATTTGGAAGATTTCTGTTTATCTGATGGTGATGTCAAGGTAAAAAACATTGCGCCACAAGGCTCTCCTCTGCATATATACATGCATCTCTCATTCATTATTCTTCACCACCAAAGCATAAAGTTTTCAAGACACACCAACAAATCTCTCTCGTTTCTATAGTTTTTTTTTGCTAATTTTTGAGAGTATAACATAGTTATCAAAGTTTGCAAATTCTATAATCGAGTGCTGTGATCATAGTCTCAACGTGGTTGTATCCCGTGATGCTGAATCTCTTCAAACCGCCACATTGCGGGAGATTGGTAGCATTAAGAAAAGAGATCAAATCTCGCTTCTGCATATTCGTCTACTTCCATAAAGGTTTTATTCAATCCTTCTATTGCTTAATTTTGTTTATTCTATCGATTTAATCGTATTTCAAATTTGGAATTTTCAATCTGAATTTTCGTGGTCCTACAATCTTAATTTTTTAATCGCTTGAATTTATTGCTTATTTTCGTTTATTTTATCGATTTAATCTTATATTAAATTTGGAATTTCTAATCTATATTTTTGCGGTCCTAGATTCTTAATTCTTTAAATCTACTTCCAGTCAATCGTTTGAATCAGATTGAATATTGTGAACAATATTTTTAGAATGTTTTTTGTCGATCTACAACGATTTTGTGAATGCTTTATAGCTAATTACAGAATGTTTGATATTAAAAATAGATGATTATCAAAAAGACAGAAAATAATATCTGCCTCGGCCCTAGGGTGGATCGCGAAAAGTCTGTCTTTAAACGATTTTCACGATCTAATAAATAGTGTCCAAGAACACTTATAGGTGATTTCTGGAAATGACTATTAGCGTTTTATAACGCCTTTAGTCGATTTCTGTGAACGTATATTAGCGAACTAAACGTTTTAACTTTTTAATAACTTATTCGAATCGAATCCAAAAAACTGACTTCGTTTGTCTTTTGTGAACAGATTCAGAATGTGATATGATCAGAGAAGAGCTTGAACCTGAGGAGCAGCTTGTAGTTGAGGACGCTTTTGGAGTGGAAAAAGAGTATGGACAAGTTGCTATCTTAACCACATTGGTTAAGATACATGATCATCAAATGGGCATGTGTCTCATTTGTACTCTTTTTCCCTTGTCAAGTTTTGTCCCAAAGGATTTTCTTGACAAGGTTTTTAATGAGGCAAATGTTACACATTCAAATCACCCATTTATTGATCCAGACCAAGACAAGATAATCATAATTCGACCCAATCGAGAAGCTACGAAGACCAATGCTTTTTATGGCCATTACAAGCCCAAGAAGAGTCCAATACAAGTATTTATTTTCTGGTCAAGAGGAGTGACGACAATAGAAGTTCAAGGGTCATATTTTTAGGTTCAAACTTGTTTTAATTTCTTGTTATTTTCTAGACAAGTCAAGGAGCATGTTCCAAGACTTGTTTCTTTGTTTTCTGCTTCTTTTCTTCTTTTTATAATCCCCCCTTGTACTTTGGCCGAAAATCATCTATCTTTTAAATAAAATTCCTTTCAAAGTAGATAATCTTTTTGGTGTGTAATATCCAAAAAAACCCTGTTAATCTTACTGGTTTGCAAGAGACTTTCACATCTTTTATAAACTTTCCTCTCAAACTTCTTCCATCATTCCCCCCCCCCCCCCCCCCCCCCCCCCCCCAAATCGTCCATATGCACTTGCTTAACTTTCAAAGTCAAGGTCTTGGCGAGAATATATTAGAATGTCTACAGACGGTGCTAGTAACACTATCATTGATGGTTCAACTAGAGCTGCAACAAATGGGACTACCAACACAAGTGAGCCGACAACCCTAACCGCAAATGGTCAACCACTGAGAGTTCAATCAATTCCGACCGCGTGACTTTAACCCGACAAGTTTGATAGAATCAATTTCATGCAGTGGCAGAAAAGGATACACTTCTTTCTGACCACACTGCAGATAGCAAGGTATCTCACAGAGAGCAAACCAGTCATTGCTGCTGATAATACTGATTTATGTATGCTTGCTACTATCTATGTTTTGATTCGTGGTAACTTTCTCTGCAAAGAGTATATTCTAAATTATCTTGAGAACAAGCTGTACAATTTTCACAATGAGAACTACAAAACTTTCAAAGATCTCTAGGATGCTTTGGAAAATAAGTACCAGACTTTCAACATAGGATCTGGAAAATTCGCAACGACGAGCTTCTCATTTTCGTGATGTAGACTCGATGTCCATAATGGATCAAGTGCACGAGCTACAGATGATATTCCAACAAATATCAGATGAAGGCATGAAGCTCTGCGACACCTTCACAGTGAATTGCTTCATTGAGAAGCGTCAACCAAATTGGGCATACTTTAAAAGCTATTTGGCATATAAGCAGAAGCCTTTGACTTTGTAAAACCTGATTTTCAAGCTGCAGAATGAGTCACTAAAACTTAATAAAGATGAGCCAACTCATACTCATGATGCAAACTTGGCAGATTACAGGAAAAAGGGGGAAAATGCAAAGAATTTTCTCAAAAGACTGTGATACACAAAGTTACTAATCAAGCCTCAACAAACTTCAAGAAACAAGTCCATGCTCCAATGAAGAAGTTCTCTGGGAAATGTAACCATTGTGGCAATAAGGGATATCACCTTACGGAGTGTCGCAGTAAGGCTAAGGATAACAATCAAGCCAAGCTAACTGAAGTTGACATGTGCACAGTAGTAACAAAAGCCAACATGGCTGAAGAAAATCCTAAGGCGTGGTGGTATGATACTGGCGCTACTACTCACATTTGTATTGATAGAAAAATATTCAGTACCTATCAAAAATGCAAAACTGATGAACATATATTGATGGAAAATGTGTCCTACTCCAAGATAAAAGGTACCAGAAAAATGGTGATGAAGTTGACATCAAAAATGGAGATCACACAAACAAACTTAAAGTATGTTGCATATGAGGAAAAATCTGATCTCTGGTGCGTTTATCAACAAGCATGGATTTGTAGTCAACTTCGAATCGGGCCAGCTGATTCTCAAGGAAAAAATGATGTTTTCATTGGACAAGAATTTGTTAAGGAAGGATTAGTCAAAAGTGTCTAATGACAATCTTCAAGAAAACGATGTACCTGTTTCAAACAATAAAATTAATAAGAAACCAGTTACTTATTTAGTTGTGTCTTCTTATATTTTGCATGAAAGATTAAGACATATGAATTATAAGTCTGTACAAAGACAGATGAATTTGAGCCTGATTCCTAAATGTAAAATTAACAAATGTGAAGTTTGTGTCCTGCCCAAGCTTACAAAAATGCCATCACCTCATGTTGAACGAACAATCGAACCTCTTGGCTTAATCTACACTGATTTGTGTGATTTAAAGTACATATAAACTAAAGGCGGTAAAAATTACTTTGTGACTTTCATAGACAATAGCACAAGATACTGCTACGTATATTTGGTGTGCAGTATAGATGAGATGGTGGACAAATTAAAAGAGTACAAACTCGAAGTTAAAAACAACTTGAGAAACCTTTAAAATGGTTAGAAGTGATAGAGGAGGTGAATATGATGGACCTTTCAATGCATTCTGTCAAGAAAAAGACATCATACATCAAATGATTGCTCCCTACTTAGCTGAATCTAACGAAGTTGTAGAAATAAAGAATTTCACTCTAAAAAAGATGATGAATGCAATGTTGCAGGAATATGAGTTACCCTAGAATCTATGAGGGGAAGCGCTGCTCACCACAAACTATATCCTTAAAAAACTTACATACAAAATAACTGGCAAAACATAATATGAACTTTAGAAAGGTTATGTACTTTATGAAGCACTAGACAATGAGTAGTCTTCCTTCCCCATTGGCTTTATGAGGAGGTTAGAGCCTTATGTGACCATGGCGATTGACATAAGAAAATGAATCAGTTTGAGACACCTACCCAAGAACCATGGATGGTGCCTTGAGAGGGAGAAAGTATTGTCTTCGTGCGCAGATCGCTAACACGAAGGGGATTCGTTGCTATTGTACAGCATGTGCTAGCCAGCTAGTGGAAAAACAGGACATTTCGCAGAGGCATTACCCCGACTCCTTTACTTCCGGAACAGTCTTCGCGTTGTGCTTATGCGAAAAGTTTCATGGTTTTAGAATCGTGCTTGGATCTTCCCCAGAGGGAGATATCAGGATGTTTGGGAAGAGAAAGCTCGCGGAAAAGGTAATCTTGATTCTCGGTGGTGCTCTGAAAGGCGAGTGCGACCATGAAAGGATCATATTAAAGAGTTGCATGATCCATGTAGAGAGCTGGCGAGGAAGACCCAGAGGTCTGTGGGACTGGAATCCCTAACTCCCTGAGGTCTGCGGGCGTTCTTCATTCGTCAGTGTGGCAGGCCACGTCACGAATTATTTTTTGCTCGCCGCGTGGGAAGTTATGATGCACTGTTTTTGTACTTCTCACGAACTGGTGGTTCACCATTTCCCTAGGACGGGAAGCATTGCGTCATCTTCCCCATTAAAGAGGTGTCCCTTTGGTGCATGGCTCGAGGCAGAGTTAATTGAAACCTTAATCCTTGACTTTTACCGTTCTTTGATTTTAACTCGAGGTTGCAAACGTCTCTTCACCTCTTGCTGATTTTAGAAAAAGGCAGAGAGAGGGATCTCCCTGAACTTCATCTTCGAAGTAAGCCCTGCTCACTCTTTTCCTTCTTTCCAGTTTGATCGGCTTTGCTGCTCTTTTTAGGCCTTGTCAAAATGGTTGACAAGGACTCTGCTTATTCTGATACTGTAGTACGGCTTGTTAGGCATCGAATACTCTCAGCCCGTCTTCATTTTCCAGAAGTTGTTTAGCTTAAGGGTGTCTCCTCTAGTTCCAGAGGTGAGACCAGTCGTAAGCGTTCCCGTCACTCAAGGCGCGAGCCTCCTCTCAAGATGGGTCGCTCCTTACGGTACTTGCTTCCTCGTATAACGTGATATTGTCTTTTCGAGGGGTCCACTATCTTTTCAGGTCCCTTATTCTCGGACTTGCGAGCATGTACTCTTCCTAAGGGAGCCTCAAAATCCTAGTGCAATGGGCGTGTTCTCTCCACTGACCTGACCATTGCTGTTTTGGCTAAGGCAATTGGATCGGTGGCATACCTTTGGGACTCTTTCATGTTGGCGCAGGAACGAGAGGAGAGGAACCTGAAGGAGATGCACTGGGGGGTCCAAAAGTGGGTCTCGAGGCGGACAAGGCGATGATTCTTCTGTCACAGGGGAGGTTGCCTCAGGTTCTCAGCCGGAAACTGGATTTTCTTCCCTTGAAGAGCGCTTGAGTACGGAGCACCGCCGGGTCGATTCTCTCATGATGGAGATTTGGATGCTCTGGAGCAAATAGTCTCGCTCTCTAGCCAGACGGTCCGGACCAAGCAAACAGCTCGCGGAGGATCGTTTCCAGGGGCGAAATCGAACGATGATGGCGGATGACACGGTGGAGAACCGGACCTCCTCAATAGTCTGAAGGAGAGAATGGCTCTGGTGGATCTTCAAGCGGCCAACACGGAGCTGTGGGGCGAGCAATTTGAACTCTAGATACTCATCCGGACTCTAGAGCTTACGCGGGCTCCGAGGGCTAGTCTGGTCCTGCCAGATGATGATAGGAAGAATCTGAGCGTCAGCCACGCACCAGTCTAATCATACAAAACGTGGTAATGTTCTCGCCAATGTCCCACATCCTCCTTATTTTAACCCTCGGTGCCGGTCTGGCCGCGGGGGAGCGGGGCATGGCATGGGTAGCGTGTGTGCCCAATCCATAAGAACATGTAACAATAATAAAAACATCAAATAATAAAATTACAATAAAATTAAGTTAGAAAATAATAATAATAAATTAAGCTAATGCCAAACTAAATATTAAATAACACAAACTAGATATAATAATAGTCTTTATTCAAAAATAATATAGTCTTAATCAAATAATATTAAATAAAAGAATCTAAAAGTGTTTACTAAAATACTTATGATAGTTAAAAACAATAATTTATTGAAAGCACAAAACAAAATTTCATGACATATAAACGTATATAAATTAAAATACCAGATGAAAGAATAAGATTTTACATTGAAGCAATATGAAATCCGAATAATAAAATCATACAAAAAACAATAATTAAAATTAAACAATAAAGAAAACTTATGCGCGAAGCGCAGATCAACCCTAGTTTACATTATATATCCCAAATGCTATATCCCAAATGTTCTGAAACACCGTTCATTTACATTATGTACGATTAGATCTGACTTTATTATAGCAACATCGACTTAGTAATATGCGTTATAACTTTGTTTCTTAATATGCTATAATGATACCAACTAACATTTACTTGTAACACGTGATGACGTGAACATAAAATTTATAGGCCAACTTCAAATCTATTATTTGACTTCATATTATAAGATCGTTTGAAATCAGGGTAGAAAACTGGATTGTCATATTTTAGGGAAACACTTGTTATTACAAATTAACTATGAAATCATATGATCTTTTTTGTTTTCTATTTGAAAATTACTATGTACTATTGGTTATTCTATTTTGAGTTGACTGCCTATACCCTCTCTTTAGAAAATTGGTTTCCTTTTAATTTTTCCAAATTTAAAATCTCTTGATTTTTCCCTCTAAATTCGTATATTTAATCATATTTCCTCTCAAATTATTTTTTTCTGCTCAATTCCATCTGAAACATTAAAATCTATAAACACGATTTTGTAGCGTTTATAGATTTTAACGTTTCAGGTAGAATTAAGCAGAGAAAAATAGTTTGGTTGGGGGGGGGGGGAGGGGTGAAACAAGACTTTTGCAGCTCTAAACTTAAATGTCCTTAGCTTCTAATCAGTTGTAGAATAGAAATCAGGTATCAATTTATTTGTGGAAGATGAGATGCAAACAATGCCATAAGCTAAGCAATAATGAGGTTTGATTGAACAAGGACAAGTTTAACAACCTAACAATGCAATGGAAAGAAAGCATAAACTAAATGCAAGTGAAAACAGAACTAAACAATAAACTTAAAGCAATGACTAAGGAAGAATTAAGCAAGGTGACTACTCAAGCAAGAACTAAGCAAGATGATCTTAAAGACAATTAATTAAAAGAAAGACTCAAGGTTCTAACCAATTGTGGGGCAGTGGCTTTCAAAAGTGAAAATGGGGATTTCTAACAAAGGCAAGCATCAAGCATTCATAAGCAAGCAATTCTCAATGTTGTACTCCTAGACAAGGTATCTAAAAGGAACCAACTTGGCGTCAATAAACAGTTCATATTCAACAAGATTGAAGTCTCAGACCCACTTGTGATGGCGTATCCTTCAACCATGAGCATAAAGATCAGAACCATTCTAGCCTAAGAGATGTACTAATCAAGCAATCATTCTCACCCAAGCAAGAATTCAGATCAACTTATCAATCTTGTGAACCAATAAAGACATAGCTAGTTAAACACCAATCAAGAATATCGATTTAAGCACAAGAATGAGGCAAAGGCAAGATCTTTTAATGCGTACTATCTAACCATCAAACAAGAATCTCAAAACCAACACTAACTAGCCCTAAGAGAATCATCTAGCAATGGTGAACTATAACTTTGGTGTCACTGAACAAAGGAAACATAGACCAAGCAAAAATATCAAGCCAAATAAGCGAACCATGCTTAGAAAAGAGATAACAAGCCATTTAGTAAACCATATGCATCAATCAATACCATATTCAATCAAAAGGAGCAAGCTTTATGAACAATAAACAACTTGCAAGAGAAAGAGACAACATAGAATAGTTAAATAAGCTTAATCACTCCTTAATTACATCCTAATCATGACTTTCCCTACTTAGAACCCTAAATCTAAAGAAGACTACTCACTAATCATGTTTAATCCCATTTGTTTGGATTTAAACATAACTAGATGAGATTAAAATACAAAGATGATAAATCTAAACTACCAAGGTGAAAGAACAAAGATTAAACCATAAAAATGAAAATTTTATTAAAGATTAAGATCCTTAAGGCAAATCGCTCTTTAAGGTTTAGAGAACATAGAGTTTTTGATAAAAAGCTAAACTTGGTTAAAGACGATGTTTTGTGGCTTCCCTTTTATAGTAGAGATCCAAAAGAAGCATAAAAAACCTAAAAATGGGATAAGTTCAAAGAAAATAAAGTGGCCAATGCGCGGACGCATCGAGGTTGTACGAACGATGTTCTGCTCGATATGCAACCTCGATATGGTCCGTGGAGCGTGCATCGGCTTCCTTCCTCGATGTTGGTCCTCGATGCAGACCAACGGCTTGGACTCCCTGTGCTGATTATCTTACTCTCGTCCTGCTGCTTACATCGAGCATACTTCACAGATGTTCTGCTTGATATACTTGCTCGATATGGACCAGACTTTGCAAGAGCTCCATTTTTGACATCTACTTTGATCATGAGCTGCTTTCATCTCCTTCCCAACTCCAAGAAACTCCAAAAACACCTGAAAACCACCACAAACATGCACATGTATGCAAATATATGCAATCCTAAGCTAAATACATGTCATGTTGATTTTAAGTACAAATGATGCTAAAATGGTAAACTATAATGCAAAAACAGAGGAAAAGATGCATGAAATGCAGCCTAGAATGGTCTAAAATAGCAAGCTATCAAGGGGGAGGGGGGGAAGTGTCACTAAATGTACGAATGTGGAAAGGAAAATCAAAAGCTTTCGAGTTTGGGGAAATGGAGGTAGAAGCATTACTATAGAGAGGGAAGGGCATTCAACCCGTATATAATTCAATTGCTTGATTTGATTTTGCAAATCAGCTTTTACATCTGAAAGCTTTTATCTAAAAACAGTTTGCTTTCGATATCTTGATTCTCTCATGGGCTATACTAAGCATCTCATAATCTGGATTCTCCTTATATGTAGAGATAGGGTATAAATCATTATCAGTGTTCTTAAGGTGATTGCATGCAACTGTACGTTTCTGTTTTTGATCTCAAGGTTCTTTAAGTATTTTTGAGTCTCTTCTCCTTAAATGCAGTAAATGAGAAGCAGAGTATAAATATAGGGTGCCGAGTTCTTACACTAATAAATATAGATTATCAACACCTACCTTTAACCTTCGCAATATTTAGGCTTTATAAAAAAAATTGGTTTCAGCTTTGAACTAATTCATTAGTTTGTCTTTGACTTTTATGTCAACTATTTTTGTCTCATGTTTCTCAAAATCGTATAAGTTGGATGAATTGAGTTTGAATCTTTGATTTCAGATTTTTAAAATACGACTCTAGAAACGATGGTTCATAAAGTTTGTGGTTTCAGCTTTGAATTATTTCTTTAGTTTGTCTTCGACTTTAAAATCATAGAATGTATACGTCTCAAACTTAAAGTACGACTCTGGAAACGATGGTTCATAAAGTTATGTGCATGATATCCTTTTCTTTTCTCAAACACATTCTTATGGAAGTCAATAAGTTAAAACACAAACAATCAGATCTTCTCTATTTTCTAATCAATTCATATTATATTTTGCATTCACATTAAAAAAAATTGATAAAACACTATGTTTATTTTTTTTTTTGAAATAGACTCATTATAAACCAGGGATAATTTATGCTTAGGTACATAATATTAATCAGATATTCAATCAACTAACCAAAGATTTGAATACATAAACCTTAGAAAAAGAAAATTTCAGTTTGTTTCCAAACTCAAAGACAGCAACTTAGAGGTATGTGTGTTATAGTTGAAACGATAACAATTTGGGAGGGTGATATGGAAAATTTATTTACGGGTGATATTCTCCCAAGACATATGTGTAACATTCTGATTTTAAGAGTGAATATATATTTTGAAAGGTTTAAGATATTTAGTTACTTTTTTTATCAATCTGTATTTATTTTTTCGGACACTGGTCCCCAGAAAACTCCAGAGATAAATGTGCTAGAGTTAAAGCACGACTAAGATAGATGACCTATTGGAAAGTAATTCACGGTTTCATGTAAATGAAGACAAAACACGGGGAAAGATCATGTGGTGATTACATGGTCAGTATATCATAATTTTCGAGTCTCATAGATAACGCACCGACAGTCAAAGAGGAGGGGGGCCCATGGGCCCGAGAAAGGATGTGGGTGCTCACTGTTAGAGGCGGTTGGGGTATTATAAGTTGTATCAGAGACGAACCTAGACGAAAGTGTAGGGTTACAAGGGCTCACAACGTCGAGGGTAACAGTCGTGGTGTGCAACGAGGATGTTGCGTTTAGTGAGTGAGAATGAACTGTAACATTCTGATTTCAAGAATATAAATGAATATGTGGAGAAGCTTAAAAAATTGATTTGGTTACCTATATCATCAAAGTGCACTTATCTTTTTGGTCACGAGTCCCGAGAGAATTCTATAGTTAAGTGTGTTTAAGCTGGAACAAGACTAGGATGGGTGACCTATCGGAAAGTGATTCGCGGTATTGTGTAAGTGGGAAAAAAACGCGGGGAAAGATTGTGTGGTGATTACAAGGTCAGTATATCATAGGAGTGGAAATGAATTGAAACATCCCGATTTTAAGAGTGAATGTATATGTGGAGATGTTTAAGATAATTGATTTGGTTACCTATGTCACTAAAATGTACTTATCTTTTCGATCATTGATTCTAAAAGAATTTTAAAATTAAGTTTGATTGAGCTAGAACAAAACTAGAATGAGTGACCTACCAGAAAGTAAAAATAAAACACGTGAAAAAATTATATAGTAATTATAAATTCAGTATATCATGACTTTTGCTCCTGGTTAACAAACCAACCGTCGAACGGCCCGAAACGGACATGAAGCCTTATTGATAGAGACGGTTGGGCGTTACAATACGCATTAAATGCTATTTTTTGTTATCACTGATATGATCACAATCACGAATGTTATTGCCATAATATATGATGTTCACTTACAAAAATGACGAATGCAAATAGTTTTTTTTCCACCGATTGGGACCCAAGAAACTGAATGTATTACGAATCAAATCTTATGCCCACTAACTAATCATATCTTCTTCAAACACTGTTGTCATTTACTACCTAACCAATCACTTGATTTTTTTTCTTTTTTTGGTACTGACCAATCACTTGATTTAATCATACAATTTGGATTGGTTTAGCTTTTATCTTTATATCTTTACATCTGTATTCGGAAACAAAAACACATGCATAATATTGGCTGTGCGTACTCTACTAATCTACTTATTAATTTTTTTTTCTTCGAGTCTGGTTAATTGATTTTTCTATAAAAAAAAAGTCTGGCTGATCTAAATCCGGACAAACATAGTGTTATACAATTGTGATATATGTTTCTAGCAACTAATATATATATTCATCTAACCATGTCTTAGTGGGCTAGTGGTTTCCTCTACGTAGTGGACTAGTGATTTTTTATTTTTTTGAGTTACATTGTAAGTATAGGGTCAATGATCTATGTTTTGTCAATCATGAAATTATCTAACCATTTTCATTCGATCAATCGAAATAGTGTTACGTTTTTGACTCATTAGGAAAGCAGGTGAGTGGACTGTTTGATGGTTACACTGACTCAGAGATTTGTTAGATGGTATTATAATATAAAATTGGAATCACACTAAATTTTATATATTGATCACAAGTTTTTAAAAGTTCACAAGGTTTGGCAGAACATGGACGAAATAGAGATGGATGTGACTAAGATATGTGACTGATTCACTCAGTTAGTTAGTGGGCGAATTAGGCTGTCTAAAGCACATTAACAATTTAAATTCGTAGCTTTTAGAGAATAGAAGTAAATTGCATACTTGTATTAAAAAAAACAAGAATAATTGAACTTATAGAATTGAAATCACACTAAAGTCTAAGCTTATAGAGAAAATATTCTGTTAATTTCCAAAAGTTTATATATATTTTTATAATAAGAATAATTGAACTTTTATATCTCTTATAAAGAATATTTATAATAAAATACATTTAAAGAAAATTATATATATTTGAACAAAATGATAAAAATAAGCTAAATATAGTTATAGATGTCTTCTTGCTATTAATTTTGTTTTGAACTTAATAAGAATTTTTTGATTTTTGAAATTATGAAGACCAGATTCTAATAATAATCCACATATTTAAGATTTTTGATTTGCTAATTTTTGATTTGATGCTATGGTAAAAGCCAGCAATTTAGGTTTATATGAATCTCTGCATAGTTCAATCCCCAATACAATACTTTGACTTTGAGATAGTAAACTTGCAATTGAAACGTAGATAATATAAATATAGATAAAAACAAAAGATGAAAATACAAACTAAACTGTAAACCGATTAAGAGGAGAAGGAAGTCTCAGTTTATTGGCAATTGGCGAAAAAGAAGAACGACATAAAGGGATTTTGAAATGGGGAGAAGAACAATAAACTTCTATCTAAATGTAAAAAGACACTTTTAAATGTTAAAAGACATTCACTTCATTTAGCCGACAATACAATGTTTTTCTGCAAAACCAACAATGCAAGCTGCCAAGATCTAAGGAGAATCCTACAAAGATACGAGGAGAGCTCAGGCCAAAGCATCAACCTGAATAAATCAACCATAACTTTTTCCTACAAAACCCCTCCAGAAATCCGGATCCGTGTTAAGAAAACGCTTGGAATATCTAAGGAAGGGGGTGTAAGAAAATACCTCGGACTTCCGGAAACTTTTGAAAGACGGAAGAAGGACGTATTCACAGGCTTGGTGGATAAAATCAGACAACGATCTCACAGATGGCCAACAAAATTCCTCTCGGGGGCGGGCAAACAAGTGTTGCTTCAGCCGGTGATGTCCTCTCTCCCCACTTACACGATGTCATGCTTTAAAACCCCTGTCTTTATGCAAGTGGATCCAATCTGTCCTCCTCCGGTTCTGGTGGGAGAGTGCCCCTGATCAAAAGAAAATTGTGTGGGTCGCGTGGGACAAAATCGCTAAACCAAAACAGGAAGGAGGGTTGGGTTTAAAGAAATAGAAACCTTCAATGACGTCTTATTGGCAAAGCTGAGTTGGAGAATCCTCAAAAACCCGGATGCTCTCCTCTCGCAAGTTTTAAAAGGGAAATACTTCCCTGATTGCTCCTTTATGGAGAGTTCATCGAAACAGAACGCCTCCCATAGGTGGCAAGGAATTCTAGCCGGCAGGTCTGTGTCGGAGAAAGGATTAGGCTATCTGGTTGGTAATTGATATATCATGGTTGTTAGCCATGGTATAAGTCCTTTTTATTGAGTCTTTTTGGTCTTTTTAGAATTCTAGTAGAGTCTTTGCAGGTTATAGCATGTCTGGAGCATAATTGGAGATATTGAAGCTTTTTGGAGCATTACAAGAAGAAGCCACGAAGTGTGCAACTCAGAAGGATGATTTTAGCTTGGGTGACCCTCGTCACCCGTAGAGGAAGGATCGTGGCTGGTTTTTAAAAGATTGGGAAGAAATTGCAGTTTTGGCCCAGAAATTCTAGTATTTCCAAGAAAGCCCCATATCATGTTTTAGCTTGTATATATTAGGTTTTCAGCCATTATTGGCTTTTATCTTGTATCTTATTCTTTTTGAGAGCTTTAGAGAGAGATTTGTAGCAGAGCTTTTGGAGAGACAAATCAGACTCCTTCAGAGTAGATTTCAAACTCCTTTATTTCTATTTCTTATTTCTTTTATATAATATATTCTTTTCATGATCTTTGTTTCATTCACCATGTCTGAGTAGTTTGTTAGTTAAGTTAGGGCTTTTCAAAGGTTGAAGAAGAGTTTGTAAAATTGCTAAACTTATAGGAAGTCCATTGGTTCTTCATCTGTGCTTGCATTCATATTGATTTCTTAGACACATCATCTGGATTTCGAAACCCTAGGTTGTTTGATAGATGTGAGAGCATTATTAATCACCTGAACCAGTATTAGATGAGAAAAACGCCCTAGTGCAAAGAGATTTGGCTTTGGAGTTTTGTGAACAACCTGGTCATTACTGCATGTTTAGGTTGTTAGGATTTGCAAAGAGATTTGAAACTTTGTGATTTAGGCATAGTTAACTTCTGCAATGAGAATTGATTAGTTATATATTTGCGATTCATGTTCAAGACGGTTTTAATTCATTCCTGATTGCATGCATTCTACACTCTCGGATTCAACCTGCGAATTGTCCTGACTTATCGCCTTTAGCTTTCTGAACTTCAAGAACAATCCCAAAAACGTCCACTTACATTTATTTTGTTGTTTTGCATTACATTCATTACTTATTGCTTAGCTTAATCCGAACCTGAACTCTTTAGTGTAGTTTACATACTCCCTTGGGATTCGATAACCGCTTATACTATGATTGCATTGCTGTGCACTTGCAGTAATTTTATTTGGGTAAAACCTGTGGCTATCAGTAATGACGAAGAGATTCAAGTCTGGAAAGACCCCTGGCTCTCAACTTCAAGCCCACTTACACCGATAGGCCCCCCGAACTTCGCTTCACAAAACCTTAAAGTCTCAGACTTGTTAGACCCGATCTCAAACGAGTGGATTCCCCAAGCAATCCAACTCTACTTACCTCAGTATGAGGAAAAAAATCACCAAATTATCCCAAGCTCCCTCTGACCATCGGACTCCAAGGTCTAGCTCCCGAAGAAATATGGTATCTTCTCTACAAAGTCGGGATACAGAGTAACAGTTAAGGCCCCGATCCAACTTCCGCAACAGCCCTTCAACTGGAGCTTAACCTCCCTCAAAATTAAGCACTTCCTCTAGAAAGCCCTAAGGCACGCGATGCCGGTAGGGGAACAACTTTCCATCCGGGGAAATAATGCGGATCTCCAGTGCAAGCGATGTGGAACCTTAGAGAGTGTAACCCACATCCTCATAGGATGCCCTTTCGCTCAACGGATTTGGGAGCAGGCACCGATCCAAAGAGGACCTATTACTAACCCTGCTCCATTAAATGTAAGACATCTCCTCTCTTCGCTCCATAGAGCCATGAATCTCCCCCCTATAGGAATAATCGATACCCCTCTACCACCATGGATACTTTGGAATCTCTGGACAGCTATGAATCAACTGGTGTTTGAGAACAAGACCTACTCGGAAAGAGAAATTCTGACCAAAGCGATGAAGGATGCAAAAAAATAGGACATGGCAAATATGAAGTCTGAAACCCCCGCACAGAGACCAATTTTCCCACAGCTCACCAGCAGAAACACGGCCCCTTCATGCTTTGTGGATGGGTCGTGGAGGGAGGAGTCAAATTGCAGGGGAATGGGATGGATTATTAAGGAAAACAACGGAAGAACGATCTCCCAAGGATCAGCACATTGAGACTTTGTTGAATCCGCCCTGTTGGCAGAAGCGATTGCTCTTCTGATAGCACTTAAACATGCGCAAGCCTCCCACATCTCCCACATCCAAGTATTTTCGGACTCGTGTGTTCTTATCAACTCCCTGCATTCAGGGACAGATTTGAACGAGATTGCAGGTCTTCTGCATGATATCCGAGACCTTGCTACTCTCTTAACATCCCTATCTTTCTCTTTTGTTCCCGTTCTGCAAATTGTTTAGCAGATGGGCTTGCAAAATTGGGTCTGTCAAACTCTGGATCATGTATCCGCTCTTTAGCCCATTAATCGAAAAGTAAACCTTGACCAAAAAAAAAAGGTGATTTTGGTGGATATTCATATCTGGACCCATAATGAAGAATATAGCTATATGAAATGCGAAACTTAGAAAGTAACTGTCGAATACAACACAATGACGAAAATGACCTTCACTTCATTGAGCGGGAAAATTTGCCCCTTCCAACATGACATGACGTTTATAGAGCATAGCATTTACACCAAATCCTCACGTTTCACTAACCTAACCATGTGAGATTAATAAATTCCGCTTGATGACAGCTTAACTATAAATTATATGGCTCACAATCATTCATATGCATAATAAAAGCTGATTCTCTGTTAATAACCTGTGTATACTGTCTTTGTCCAGTAGAATCATCAAAGTAAGGTAGTTGCAGAGTAAATACAGAGTCGAGAAATAGAGTGGTAAGTTCCTTTATTAAATCAATGTCGGTGGTTTTATGTGATTGTGCTATGAATGTATTCGAATAGAAAAGTATATAAGTGTTTTCGAGATGATAAGTAGACTATAGGTTACCATACCAAACTCCATCTATACTCTAGTAGATACTAATTTGAGTGAGAGTTTTTTATCAGATAGAAGATCAGGACACGGTCGATGTTGTAGCTGGGAATTGGATCCGAGATTCTCATGGGAAATGGGTCTTTGAATCATTACCATCAATTGGAACGACTTTCATATAGCTAAATACCAGGATGAGTCATTCGGAGCTGGTGAATGAAGTGAAAGAGAAGTTAAACTTGATGGCATCGAACCTCTGTAAAACTCTCTTACCAATACCCTACTTGGTTGGAGATTGATGAGGGGGATGCGTGTGATCCGCAATACATAACCGATGATCAAGAAGTATATGTCTTTGTTAAAATGAGGCTAACTATTGAGGAAGTGAATCTATGCGTCACACCAAGCCGATTAGTTCACGGAGTGCAAATGGCAATGGGAGAAACACACCCTCAAATTACAACTGGTACTGCAGCGGAACGAGTAGCTGGAGAAGGCGATTCAGAGCATGACGAACACTGGCATGACTTTGCCATGTCCGAAACACCTATGACACTTCCGGTTACCCAGACGCCTGCAGTTAAAGGCAATGGTAAAAGGCCCCAGAATACTATACTACGAAAGGCAACTGGTATCAATATCAGAGAGGCTGATCGATCAACTCGGCCTATAAGCCATCTTACGGCTTCTCTTTCCAAGAAAGGCAAGGCCCCTGCTCCACTAGAGGATACCGCTTCCGACAGCGATGATGCTATAAACACACAAATGACACCAACAGAGAAAAGGTCTCTAGTGCCCATTAGGAGGAGGTTATTCCACGCATAAAAGAAATAAGAAGTAGAAATAAAGGAGTTCAAAATCTGCTCTGAAGGAGTCTAATTTGTCTCTCCAAAAGCTCTGCTACAAATCTCTCTTTTAAAGCTCTCAAAAATAATAAGATACAAGATCTATGCCCAAAAGAATGGCTGAAAACCCTAATATACAAGCTAAAACACTATCTGGGGCCTTTTTGCAAATATTAGAACTTCTGGGCTAAAACTGCAATTTCTTCCCAATCTTTTAAAAACAGGCCACGACCCCTTCCTTTCTGGGTGGGTGACGAGCATCACCAAAAGTGGTGACGAGCGTCACCCATATGCATACTTTTCTTTCCGAGTTGGGTACTTCGTGGCTTCAACTCAGAATGCTCCAAAAGGCTCCAATATCTCCAATTATGCTCCAGACATGCTGTAACCTGCAAAGACTTTTCTAGGACTCTAAAAAGACTAAAAAGACTCAATAAAAAGGACTTATATCATGGTTAAAAATCATAAAAACCATGATATATCAACTCCCCCAGACTTAGCTTTTGCTTGCCCTCAAGCAAACATCAGACAAAGAACAAGGTCGAGGTTTGAAAACAAGAAACAGTCAGTCAGTCATCAGGAACACCATACTAGTTAGAGCTTTCGAATCCACATACCACAGAGTCAACAGAAGATCAAATTTCAGCCTAATCATCACAAGCTTAGCAAATCTCTCAAGTCCAGTCCAAATCCCTTCAAGAAATCCGAAATTTCTACTGCTAACTCCTTATTTTTATCTAAGTGTGATATCTCATCAAGGCTCTATCATCTCAATCACTTTACAGATTCTTTTCCCTTCCTAACAACTGAACAAATAGATCTCAACACAGCTCTCCTATTTTCTCTTCCCTTGATCTCTTCCTTTGGATATTTTCGATTTTTTACTTCTTTTTCTCAACTTTTACAGTCTAAGATATGGTGCTACTCAATACTTGTGTTCCTTGTGAGGAGACAGGTTCTTGAGTGTGTTCACTACTGTTGTTCCTTGTGAGGAGACAGGGTCATGAATGCACCATTCTTTGGACTTAAACTTTTTTAAAAAACTACATCAGAGAAGATCAAAGAGATACTGTATTTTAACCTTATTATCAGTGTTGAAAGAGAGAATCAAGATCAATAAGAATCAATCACCAAGACAAGAAGTTTAAAGTTCATTAAGGTGGAGCTAACAGCAAATTTTCCAGACTCTCTAAGAACCTAAACCTTCATTGCTAGACTGATCTACCTATGACTTTCAACTTAGTGTGACTTGTAATCAACTACTGTGGCAATGGTTCTTATAAAAAAAAACGTCATATGGTTAGTTCCAAGAAAAACTGACAGTTTCAAAATTTTGACTCTAGAAAAACAGGTTTTTGACTCAACTTTAAAACTCTATAGACATGACACAAAGCACATAATGTCAGTAACCACCTCCCCCAGACTTAAACAACACTGTCCCTAGTGTTATTAAGCCAAAAGTTGGTCAAAATGAAGCATGAGAACGTGTAAAACCAAGGTGGAAAAGTGGTACCTCGCGAAGGAGCTAGTGACGAGCGTCACCATCTCTGATACTCCAGAAATCGACATGTTGGATGTTTAAATGCTATGCCATCATGTGTACTCCGAAGTCAAACTGTAAGAGCACTAAAAACACACATCAAAACATCCAAACAAAGCATAATCCATGGTCCAACAAGTTCACAAGACATCATCCAAGCAAACTGAACAAAGTGACTCTTTTTGTTTTTCATGTTTTTGGGTATTTTTAGCTATGTAATAGTAAACTAAACTAATATATGAAAAAGAAAACTTACCAGTGGGTTGCCTCCCACTAAGCGCTTGTTTAAAGTCATTAGCTCGACTTTGAATGCTGCTCAGACAGCTGGTGGAACAGAAGGTGGCAGTGAATGCCTTGGAGAAGAATATCTCCTCATCCATGGTGGTTTGTAAGCAGTAGATGTATGAACACTTCCAAGGAAGAGAGGAACATCAGCAGAGTGGGTCGTGACTGTGGATGGAAGACTTCTTTTTCCTGCAGAATCATCAAAAGAAACACCAAGCATTCTACGAGAATCTCGTTGCTTGCATAAGTGTGAAGCATCTTTTGCACCTTTTAAATTCTTATTGATGAGATTATGAGGTTTAGATTTGGTTCCAAGAAGTGCATACCTTTGCCTAGTTGCAGGTTTCTGGGTTGTGGAATGGTGAATTTTCGGATTGGCAACATATGACGGACTTGTAGCTGTAAGTTCACGTGCCTCCTTTGTGTCCAGGTTGGTGACGAGCGTCACCAGGTCAGTGACGCTCGTCACTGACTCTGTAGTTCGAGTTTCTGCAGTTTTCCTGCAATTCAGCTCTGCAAGTGTTGCTTCCATCACATACACGTCTTCCTCCAGCAACTTGGCATACATTAGAACCTCTTTTTCAAACCCAGTCATGAAGATATGATCCTCACTGCAATCCTCAAACCCAACAGCTTCTGCAGAAGTTTCAGATATTGGCTCTTCAACAGCCATCTTGCTCACTTGCCCACTTATATCTGATTCCTTGACACACTCAGCAATAGTGTCTTCTGAATGTTCCATGGCATTCGCTTCATCTCTGGAAGTTCTTACAGAAAAGGTCTGACCATTAATGGTAGAACTCTTTCTTAACTTATCCATGTCAAAGTTCATGACAGCATCACCAAGATCAAGCTCAATGTTCCCCCTTCTAACATCAATGATGGCTCCAGCAGTAGCCAAGAATGGTCTTCCCAGAATAAGAGGATCTTTAGGTTCTTCAGCATATTTCAGAACCACAAAATCTGTAGGAATTATGCAGTCTTCAATGTTAACATGAACATTCTCTAACATGCCTTCTGGGGTTCTTATGGATCGATCTACTAGGATGAGAGAGATCCCAGCTGGCTTGAAATCAGTCATTCCAAGTCTAGCAGCAACAGAGAAAGGCATCAAGTTAATATTTGACCCTAGATCACATAGAGAGTGTGGAAAACGTCCTGCAAATATTGAGCAATCAAGCACAAAGGTCCCTGGATCAGATAACTTCTCTGGAACTCTGCTTTGAGTGATGGTATTGACTTGTTCAGAAACAATCACCTTCTTCTTCTTATTTGGAACTGTGCCTAAGAGAATTGCACTGATGTCTCTGGTAAGCAATGCTCCTTCCTCAGGACTTACACCATTCACCACCATCCTCTTTACATACCTCCTTAGTGCAGGTGAAAGTGTGACTGCATCAACAAGAGGAATCTCAACCATCAGCTTCTCTATCATAGCCTTGCATCTGGCTTCTTCTATCTCCTGTTTAGACTTCCTAGGATGCTTAGGGAATGGTATTTTGGGTTTATAGACTCGTTCCTGAACATTATATGCAGTTATAGGCGAAGCAGCTTCGTTCTGGGGTGGGTGACGACCGTCACCAGGGGGGTGACGCTTGTCACTCACTTGTGACAACCCCCGATTCTCTTGTATGTTGGTGACGAGCGTCACTCCTCCTTGGTGATGCTCGTCACTCACCTCTGAGACTGAAAAATTTTCATCTTCAGACTCCATGAGTTGCACGATCTGTTCTGCACTCAACCTCTTTTTCTGCACTGTTTTAAGCACCTTTTCATTCCTGACTGTGATGGCATTAACCTGATGCTTGGGATGATGTCAGTCCTTCCAGGAAGGAATCTCTCTTGCCTTTGAACAGCTCCTGCAGTTTGAGCAACCTGCACATCAAGCTTCTTCATGTGAGAGTTCAGACTCTCAATTTTTCCATTCAGGTCTTGATACAGCGAATCTAGCTTGCCATTGAAGTTCACTGTCATCTTCTGCTGTCCTTCAAGTACCTGCTCCAGCATAGCTTCCATTTTATTTTCTTGTGGAGGTGCAGTTTGGTAGGAAGAAGAACCAAAATTCCTGCTGTTTTGGTATGGTTTCTCAACTTCAGTCTTCTGGAACTGTGGTATTGGAGTATAACCAAAAGCATTCTGGTTTCCTGAGAAGGTATTCTTCTGATTGTTGCCATTAAATCCTCTGTTCCACTGTTGATTCCCAAACCTTTGGTTCTGAAAACCTCCATTGATGAAGTTAACATCTTTCTGCTCAATGTCTTCAGGATTTTCGAAACTCTTCACTTCTGCAGCGAATTGGACTGACTTCTTTCCCACCAAAAGGCTGTGCATGCTGTCCAACTTAGCCTTAACTTCAGCTATTTGGTTTCCATCATTCAAACCAGCCTGCTGCTTTCTCTGAAAATCTGCATTCTTAGTGCTGTTACTGCAGGCCAAGTTTTCAATCAATCTTACAGCTTCTTCTGGTCTGTTGGTGTTGAAGTTTCCACTACTTGAAGCATCCTGCGCCATCTGATATTTCCAGTCAGTGCCTCTGAAGAAGATACCAAGCAGCTGCACCTGATTGAAACCATGATGAGGACAGTCCCTTTGATAAGACTTAAACCTGATCCAAGAAGCCTTAAAAGCTTCAGTAGGACCTTGTGTAAAGGATGCAATTTTCGTCCTCATGTCTTCTGATCTTGCATCATCATAGAAGTTATTCAGAAAGGCATTCTTAGTGTCTTCCCAAGTGATCAATGAAGCAGGTTCCAGTTGCTTCACCCAATATGCAGCCTCTCCTCCAAGAGAGTAAGGGAAAAGCTTGTAGAACAGGAAGTCATTGCTAACTCCAGTAGCTTTGACACTTGAAGCCAAGTCCTCAAATCTCTCTATGTGATCCATAGGATGCTCATGAGGTAGGCCATGGAATGGATGCTGGCCAACCAGCTGATAGTAGACTGGTTTAACCTCAAAATCGTTCCTCTGGAAGGCAGGAGGTCGGATTGCAGCTCTGTTGGCATAGAACTGATCAGGTCTGTTGTAGTCACCTAGAGTCCTCTGAACAAAACGCCCAGCAGCGTTATTGAAAGCAGTAGGGACTCCCACGTTCTCATCCACTTGTTGAACCTGCTGTTCAATAATGACATTCCCCTGTTGATCAATTCTCTGCCCCTCTTTGTTTCTCATGTTTCCTTCCCTGTCAACCAAGTGACCTTCTGCATCTTCAACCAAGATAAGTGGAGCGACCATTGTAGATTGCTTCTTAGCTTTCCTGTTAGTTCTCTCCAACCTAGCAAGCTCGTCGATGCTCAAAGTCACAAGCTCCTTCTCTTTGTTGCTTCTGGTTATGCGATTAGGCATACACCTGAAACATGAACAAAGAAAAGTAGCAGAAAGTTAGTAAACAAATTAAAACTTAGACAAAATCCTAATACTAAAAATCGATAGGCAGCTATTACTCCCCAGCAATGGCGCCAAACACTTGATAGGGTCAGGTTTTACCCAAATAAAAACTACTGCAAGTGCACAGCAAAGCAGTCGTAGTATAAGGGGTTATCGAATCCCAAGGGAGTATGTAAACTACACTAGCGATTATAGATTCAGATTGGGCTAAGCGATAAGTAATGAATGTAATGCGAAATAACAAAAGTAATAAAAGCAAGTAGGCGTTTTTGAGACTGTTCTTAAAGTTCAGAAAGCTAAAGACGCTAAGTCAGGACAATTCGCAGGTTGAATCCGAGAGTGTAGAATGCATTCAATTAGGAATGAATTAAAACCGTCTTGAACATGAATCGCACAGATATAACTAATCAATTCTCATTGCAGAAGTTATCTATGTCTAAATCACAGAGTTTCAAATCTCTTTGCAAACCCTAACAATCTAAACATGCAGTAATGATCAGGTTCAATTGTTCACAAAACTTCTAAGCCAAATCTCTTTGCACTAAGTTGTTTTGTTCATCAAATACTAGTTCAGGTTATGAATAATGCTATCACATATATTTAACAAGCTAGTGTTTCGAAATCCAGATGATGTGTCTAAGAAATCGATATGAATGCAAGCACAGATGAAGAACCACTGAATTTCCTAAAAATTTTTAGCAATTCTACAAACTCTTCTTCAACCTTTGAAAAGCCCTAACTTAACTAACAAACTACTCAGACATGGTGATTTGAGAAAACATCATGAAAAGAATAGATTGCATAAAAGAAATAAGAAGTAGAAATAAAGGAGTTCAAAATCTGCTCTAAAGGAGTCTAATTTGTCTCTCCAAAAGCTCTGCTACAAATCTCTCTTTTAAAGCTCTCAAAAATAATAAGATACAAGATCTATGCCCAAAAGAATGGCTGAAAACCCTAATATACAAGCTAAAACACGATTTGGGGCCTTTTTGCAAATATTAGAACTTCTAGGCCAAAACTGCAATTTCTTCCTAATCTTTTAAAAACAGGCCACGACCCCTTCCTTTCTGGGTGGGTGACGAGCGTCACCAAAAGTGGTGACGAGCGTCACCCATATGCATACTTTTCTTCCCGAGTTGGATACTTCGTGGCTTCAACTCAGAATGCTCCAAAAGGCTCCAATATCTCCAATTATGCTCCAGACATGCTGTAACCTGCAAAGACTCTTCTAGGATTCTAAAAAGACTAAAAAGACTCAATAAAAAGGACTTATATCATGGTTAAAAACCATAAAAACCATGATATATCACACGACTCGGATGGAAAAGAGGAGTCAGACTCTTACTCAGGGGAGGACGAAACAGAGGAGAATGTGGATGGTGAAGGGACGTCAACATTAACCACCTATGGGAAGTTTGAAGAGTCCATACACGCAATGCTGACAGACAACGGTAATGCTAGAGATGCACCTCCTGTCTTTGATATAGGCGAGACTGATGGTAATTTGTCTTAACTCACTCCATCATTGGAAATATACTAAACATATAACTAGTTTTGTATGTACTATATATATCGGAAACTATATTATATGAAAGATGTAGTATGGTAAGGTCTTCTGCAATCTCATATGAATATGTATGCCAATGTAGGGGTTAATAACGCTATGGCTGATGTCGACTACAAAAGTAAGGTCGATTGCAAAATCAAAATAGCTATTCACGCTATTAACAGAAAAGTTCACTTCTGCACGACAAGATCAACACCTGCCTTCATGGTGATGAGATGTATCAATCGGAGTTTCCCTTGGAGAGAAAATGCAGTGAAGCTGGATAACTCTGGCAATTTCCAGATAAGGTCGGAAGTACTAACCCACGTTTGTACCATCGACGCGAGGTGCAACTACCACAAACTAGCGACTACGCAAGTGATAGGAGAAATAATGCAAAGACAATTCATCAGAGCAAAAAGAGGACCTTCCCCAGCTGGTGTTCGAAAGATTATGCTCGATGATTTTCATGTCAATATCTCCTACTGGAAAGTGTGGCGGTCCAGGGACCTCGCAATGGAGAATTCGTACAGTCCATGGCTGGGAGTTATACACTAATGCCGACGTATCTCGCTTTACTGAAAGCTTCAAATCCAGGTAGTATCTGCTATCTTGAGATACAGGAAAACCCACAAGGAGGGTCGAGGTTTAAGTACTCTTTCACTGCATTTAGGGCTTCCGTCTAAGGATGGCCTTACATGTGCAAAGTCGTTGTCATCGACGGGACCAGCCTGAAGGGATGCTATGCTGGATGCTTTGTATCTACATCAGTGCAGTACACAAACTTCCAGATATTCTCACTGGCATATGGGGTAGTTGATAGTGAAAACGATGGTGCTTGGGAGTGGTTTTTCAGGAAATTAAGTACTTTTGTAGCTGATTCTACCGACCTTGTCTTCGTATCTGACAGACATGCAAGCATATATGCTGGATTAGAAACTGAAAGTACAATGCGATTCAGTACAGTGCCATATATTCTACAACATTGGGGATACTATGTTATATATTATACTTTGATATATACTATACAGAACTTAGGTAAGGGGAAATTGGTTGAGCAGGTTTACCCTCTCGCTCATCATGCCGCATGTGTGGTGCACCTATTTCGTAATGTTAATGCTTTTTACCAACCCAAGCAGTTGGCAAATATCGTGAAAGATGCTACTCATGCATACACAGTGAATGAGTTCAATAAGAAATTCATTGAAATTCAAGGATTGAACCATGGATGTGCATCTTATCTTGTTGACATTGGTAAGTGTAAATAGAAAATCAAGTTTTGAAAAAAATGTTTGTGGAACTTTGCAGTCTACAATTTCTATGCTATACTAATTATCTGCTCTGGTACATGATTCAAACATTGGACCAAAGCTCATTTCAAAGGCCACCGCTACAACATAATGGATAGTAACATCGTGGAGTCCTGGAATGCGGTCCTTAAAGAGGCCAGAAAATATCCTCTGTCTGCATGCTTGAGTACATAAGGACTTCTGTAATGTCTTGGCTTGCAATGAGACGTGCAAAGGCATCAAGGTACAAGGGGATAATTACTCCTCACGCCAGAAAAAGAGTGGAAAAAAACTTTGAAAAATCTTCAACTTTGGCTGTGAAAGCTATAAGTGGGTATGAGTTTCAAGTACATGCACCACTCGGCGAATGTTACTCTGTCATTCTATTGCAGAGCACATGTTCTTGCATAGAGTTCCAAACAGTTGGAATTCCTTGCCCACATGCTCTAGCACGAGCAAATAGTATAGACATCCACACAGACGACCTGGTTGCTGCTGCATACTATGTTGAAACATGGAAACGTGGATTGGAGGGGAAGATTTATCATATTCTGTCTGTGGGAACTAATGCCCTCGGAGGAATATTTTCTGGTGACCTACAACCACCAGCTGTGCGCCGCCCCCCAGGAAGGCCTAAGAAGGTCCGCATTATGTTCCGGGGTGAATTAAAAGTATGTTTTCGCAACTATACTCTATCAGATCATTAAATAGTATATAACATTTACATGCTTATTTTTGCCAGAAGGGGACGAAAGAACCCAGAATATGTACTCGTCGTCGCCGGCAAAAGCACAACAAGGCATCTTGTCGCAACCCTATATAAAATGCTTTTTAAGAGTGGGCGTAGGAATGTGGTCCTAGGAGCAGTTTTTTGGAGGACCGGGCTAATAAGGAAGTATGGAAGGGGTGTAGAAAGAAAATGCCATTAGCTACGTCTATTGTTTTTGTACCATGGACTAAATAGAATGGTATATACAGAAATTGTAGTATACCAGTGTATTTAGTATCACTTGTTTACTTTGTAAATACGCACCAGCTGGCCATGTACATAGTACAGCCCAGAAAACCTTTGTTTTGTAGAATATTAATGCAACGTCCTCATTATGTTTAAAGTCACTGATTTCGATTTCCTTTTACAATTAGCTTACTTGACCAGTAGGTTTAGCAAATACTGTATATGAATGCTAGTATAGTAGTGAATCACTTAGTAAACAAATAACGCAGTTCATTAAACACAAGTATTAGCTAATTGAAAATCTATGATTAATTTAAATATACAAATGTAAGCCACTACAACCATATACCCAAACCCCAACTAGTAAACCATATTCATCCAGATGTACACCTCAACCCATAATAACTATTGTAAATAATTGTATACTAAACCCAAGCCACTAGAAGCATATACCTAAGTAGTCTCCTGACCCCCTCCTCCTCCTTAAATATACGCTTTTACAAATCACATATATCCTCAACAGAGTACACCCATACATAATACTATATAGTATAAATGTTGTATAGTAATGGATTTAGTAACAGATGGCCATGTACATCTGGCCACTACAACCCTATACCCCAACCCCAACTACTAAACCATATTCCCCCAGATGTACAGCTGAACCTATAATAACTAGTGTAAATAATTGTAAACAAACCCAATGCAGTACAAAGTATACCCAAACCTTCTTACCTATACCCTAGCCCTTTTATATTTTACCGACCGTAAATATTAAATAAAACCGTATATTTTAAAACTATACCCAATCCAGAACATTTAATGTCCACGTGTTCTGGTCAACAACAATGCCTACCCAATGTGATCCATCAATTTGGAATGGAAAGCAAAGGACAGTTACTAAGGTGCACCATCTTGGACGATTTCCAAGGGTAGCATGGACCAACGGGGAGAATATATCTGCACCCTTGTCTGCAGTCAGAGCAAAAGTTTCATATTCGGCTCTCAGTGCTGCAATGAAAGTAAGCGGACGGAAATCCCATTCTACACTTCCCACACTGTCCCGTCTAAGCTGCACAAACCTTACCAAAACTTCCATGGCCTTCCAAAAAATGAAATTCAGGGTTACATGTACTCCACGATACCTAGGATAATTGAAATTGTTCAATAGAAATGTTCGTAAGCGTACCATTACTGACAGGGGAGACCTAGAATCCATTATCTCCATATAGAATGTATTTGGAATTGCTATATTGTTTTCCCCACCACATGATCTACATATAAAATAATCTTAGTACAATATATCATAAAATTCCACATCTTAGTACAATATATCATAAAATTCCATAATTTGTATAACAACAATTAACAAATAGTCCTTACTTTTCCTCACACATCAACTTCATAAACGAGGATAAGCGTCTTTCAGACGAAGGGAGAAATGGATTGAAACCACCGATAAGTATTGGACCATCTGATGGGGGAATAGGAACGGTATGAATAGATTTTGAAGACGCCGGTTTTTCACCTCAACTTCTGAGCGAGAGGAATATTATCATTGTCACTCCCCCCACCACCCAAATCCTTATCAGCTACATCCTCGGCCACCTTGGTAGTTGGACCTCTAATAGTCACTGACTGAGCATCAGTCTTTCTACCGTCAGTCTCTTATAAATACACAAAATACTACTCTATGTAAACTGTTTATTTACTATACAATCTGATTGTGTAGTACATCCACTTACCTCGGATTGCTGCATTTGCTCCACCGGCAAGGTGAACCCACCGACTCCTACAGACTCTACTTCCGGTGGTGGTTGAAGATGACCACCCAAACAACATCAACCAAATAGATTCAATTCTACTAAACATCACTTATGTTTAAAAGTGTATCCATTGCCATACCTTATCCCTTTCTGAGGCAGATGCCCCATCTTCATTTTTACTTCCCTCATACCCCTTTGCTTTACTGCTTTATGGATTTGTGCTACACTGTGACCGAGCAGGGTGTTTCCTCTTCTCAAACGGCACATCTGAATAGACTAAATTGCTATTATATCTATATATTTGCGATACCAATTATAGTACAACGTACACTAACCTTTTTGATGCCCTCCGGATGTACCTACATCACCCTTAGTTCGACCTGTAGAGACTCCACCATCCATAGACACAGTTTGGCCGCGACCAGTTGAGATAGGTGATTGAGGTTCATCTCTTTTGTTTCTATTGACTATGTCTAATATTTCACCCTTGAATGTGGTAAAGGCGATTTCAAAATGTCTTTTCATACTCTGCGAATATCCTTCAAACATACTAATAGCCCGCTTTTCAAAACCATTTGCCATCTGGCTCATCAAAATTTCAAATCCTCTCCATCGTATTTTCCAGAAGGTTCCATACTAGGCCTAAAAAATGGAATAGTAGGCGATCTCTGACCACCATTCCTATACGACATTCTGTTTACACGATCTGAATTAGGCAAACGAGATGAATGTCCAGTATCCCCAGATTCCGATTCTGAACCATCAGAGTCTTCACCATCCTTCTTCTCTGGATTCAAAGCTTCATCCTCTTTTACCCCTCCACTCTAACTGTTGTGCTCAAATGGAAAGTCCTCTCTAATCATTGCCAGAAGATGATCCACGCTATCATCTTTCACTTCGTCTATGAAAGGAACATACTCGAAATCATTATCAGTCGATGCAGCTAGCAGAGAGCGTACCCTTGCCTGCACAGTTGATGAGAGAATTTTATACAATACTGACACACGCCTACAAGCTATTAACCGTGTATAATGATGGGATTGGGCCGCTGGTTGTTCAACTCTTTCGGCTTGCAATCGATGGATGGACTATGGAAGGAAGTGGATCGAGATGGGGACCTAGCAAAGAGCCGTACAACTCTATTTGCAAGATCTAAATTGTGAGGTGAATAGAATGATGGATCGATAGTCGCCACAAGGCTTTATGGTGATAAACTTTGATAAGACAAGAACTCTTCAAGCAATGAATCGCACAAAGCTTTAGAGAACAAGGGTTTTGTACTTAGACAAGAAGGTGCTTTCTTTATTGATAGTTGGTGAATGATACACGGCTGCGAGGGGACTTTATAAACAGTCCGAACAGCTTTGCCCTTCTAGGGGACTTGAAGCAAATTACAAAACCCTTAGGTTGAACAACTCGGCTAACAATGCCTTAAACAAAAAATATAAATAAAATGTGGCCAACATGCCTTAAACTAAAGTTTAAATGAAATAAAACTAAACCAAAGAAACAAAACAGAAAAGGTTTGATTAGTAGAACTAAACCATATTGAAATTAAGGATTCAGATCATACCTTGGTTTAGCTCAAAGCCTAAGGTGCTGCGTTTCACTCAAGTAACGTGATGGTGAATAAGGAAACCCTTTTGCGTGCATGAATTAATGGCCACTCAAGTGTATAACCTTTGATTTTGACGTGTAGATCATTTGAATGTCCCTCTTAATTTGCATTGGCGCTTGTAGATGTTCCTTCTTGTACGTTGAGGATGCCTTGCTCTTCTAAGCTTGCTTTCACCATGGCTGATTCCCTTGAGATGCTAAGCTGGTCAATCTGAGTCGCCATATCTTCTAAGTGTTGCGTGGTGATGAGAGTCTCCACGGCTTGGTTAAAGTGCTCGGCTAAGTTCTTAGTTCCTGATCTTGTTCTTGGAGCTTGCCTCATGGTAGGTACGTCAGCTTCATCGCCTAAGTTTGTATCAAATACATAGTAATGTCATACATGCACATAACTACCTCACCCTATACATAGTCACTGCTATACTATTTTACGTACCTGTCCTAGAATATCCAAATTCCGGGTGGTTTGAATGTTTATTGACAAGCTTCTTTCAACCACAGTCTGGATAATATCCTCAATAGGAGTCTCGTCTTTTATAACAGGGTCGACCTCTCCTGGTTTAAGCATCATTTCTGGGCAGCAACACATCGTCACAAGGACCATTGCATTGCGAAAACCCTTGAACTGCAATTGACTCTTGCACCAATTGACTCTTGCACCAATTGACTCTTGCACCAACTCCTCTGCAGTCCTCCTCTTCGTCCTTTTAATAGTCAGGTACAAGGACTCACGTCCCAAGGGTGTTTGAGGAATGCATCTACGTCAGCAAGCATCTCCACCACAGCAGGACTAACATTTGTTGCACCGCTTGTAGTGCACAATATACCCTCCACCAGAAGAAGCAACCCCAGCCTAAAACGAGTCATGTCGTCCTTGATTTTCTTACCCACACCCAGTCTCTGCATCAACACGGTAGGAGTAACTCTTTTAAGTTTCCCAAACAGTTCGGTCCAAATTTTTCCACCACTCTCAACAACTGCCTCCTTCTTCGGTTTCTGACCTGCATCTACCTTTCTCTTCCTTTTTCTTGACTTCTCGGCTGGAACAGAGCAATTCAAACCGATAGCCATTGCAAAGTCTTCCAACCCATACCTTATAGGCTTTCCACCAAACAACCACCACAGTTCGTACTTCTTCTTTGTCACAAACTGCCTCATTAGAAGGTAATGAACAAACATTACCGAGAAGGTTGGTGCCGTATCTGCATCACCTTGTTGAATTGGGACTCCGCCAGCATTTCCAAATGTTCATCGTCAAGAGCTTCCTTAATAGTCTCTATTCACCGGAGCGTGAAGTAGCTATTCAGCCTTTTATGCCCAGTAGGTTCATAACCCGCCCGAAACAATCTCCACTCGTACTATACTACAATTACTTCCTAGTAAATACTATATTATTCATATAAAATAGTATAGTATGTAACTATCTATTCAACCATATACACCCGAAAAGTCCGTAACCATAGAATTATCAGTTGTCCCCGACTACTACTCCTAACCCGTAATTCCAATCGCAAATCAAATAACTAAACTCTACCCAACACACCTTCCTAGACCTCATCGATTTTCTACTACCAAATCTGCAAACACTGCCAATCATCAGTAAAAAAAATCAACAATACTATCGACGATGATACTACCGCAGAAATCCTATTTACATAAATACCCGATTTAATTTCCTTAGCTGAATTACGTGAATCAACAGATCTACACAATATAATTCTCACATACCTACTCCGATCCGGTTTTCCAATGCCGAAAAATTGCAAATCCTTCGCTGTCCACTGTTTCAGTCATCTTCTTCGTCGCCCTTTCGGATTTATCAAAGGAGTTGCACGATACTCGATACTAGTTTCTAGTTAGCTTTTGAACTTTCCTATTCTTTGTTTCTCTTCCTATATTTTTTTTTGGGCTTAAACAGGCCACATGTCAGAAGTAAGCAAACCGTTCCCGCGTATACACCAAACCTAGTATAGACTTTAGAATAAACATATCATATATAATAAGGGTTCTTTTGATATTAATACACAATATATGGAAAATATCATAACCACGATTTGCTATGGTTAAACAATGAATATCAGGCCAAAATATGAATATCCATTATAATTTTCCTTTAATATAAGCTTTTGAAACAATATATTTGATTCTAAACGTTAGAGAACTATACTTTACATTAATGTTAATCCTACGATAACCATAATAAACAGGAAATTCAATTACTACTAATTTGGTTTTGTGTTAAATAACAAACTTGTATCATAGTTCCCATTATAAAATGGATTTTTGAAGATATTTAGAAAACATAAAAATACTTCATTAAATTTCCTAATAGATTTGCAAACTACACTTTTGAAAATAAAAAACGAAAAAATGTAGTAAGTTTTGATGTAAATTGGACTCAATTAAAAATGATTTAGGTGAAAGATAAAATGACAAATAACAGGAATAGAACAAATCCAAGGCAGTTAGCATATCCAAGTACAGACAGCTATCGACGACCTACATTAAACATGTATATATGTGGAGGTGTGTGTGTGAGTGTTCGAGGATGCATGGGCATGTGTGTTCGTCTTCGATCTGCACGTATATACGTACATTCCATGCATCGGTTCAATGTATAAGGTCGTCTCCAGGAAACTATCAATTTAATGAATGATTTTCTTAGAAGTGCTTGCTAAAATTAACTCATATATCAACAAATAAGAAAACTCCCTACTTTAATTTAGACAGTATCGTTTTCTAAAGTATTATAATTTGTTTTACAAAGAGTTCTATTTTTCCTTAAATTGTTTTATTTATTTATATATAAAGAGTGTCATCTATTTTCTTAACGCCAATATTTTTATAATATTTTTATTTTTATCATTTTGAATTTAATTTACACAATAAATTGTTAGATAGATATTATTATATTATATTTATATCCTTATGATATGTAATATAAACAGCGTAAATCACCACAACAATAACACTAAAGTCTCTCCATGGTTTGACACCTCAGCTTTTTGAAGCTTTATAAACATGACACCACAGCAAAAATAATCACCAATCAAAACATTTTATTAATACATTTCTAATTTTTAAACTTAAACCCATTAAAAACCCAAATATTTTTTCTATTAATTTTTGTTTTATTTTTTACCAAATCCAAGCCCAAATAATTAATAACAGCAAATAAAAAAATTATTATTTTATTTTTTGCCAAATCCAAACCCAAATAATAAATAAAAAAATAAAAAAATAAATCATTATTTTCTTTTTTTTTTGCGAAAACCAAATCCAAATAATAAATAACAACATATAAATAATAAAAAAAATTTAGCTATCTGTATGTTTGACATAGACGTATATGATTGAAAAAGTGTAGGCTCAACATCAACTATGCTTCCATGACAACAACGCAAAAAACTTTATGTTATAAGAAGCTCACACATCAGCAAAAATTTGAACCGATAAAAACATAACAATTTCTTAGTTTTCACGTGAAAACATAATTTCACGGAAGATAATGCAATTTTTGGGTTTCACAAAAAATTGTAGTTTATTTGTTTTTGTAGGAAAGCGTAATTCTGGGCTTGACGAGAAAATGACTTTTTGGCAGGAATAGACGATTTTTCAGTTTTCGCAGGAAAAATAAATTTTTCAATTTTGGCGGGAAAATACAATTTTTTTTTTGGTTTTTGGAAGAAGATGAAATTTTTTGGTTTTTGTAAAAAAACGTAATTTCTCGGCTTTGGTGGAATAACACAGGTTTTCGCCGGAAAATAAAATTTTAGGTTTTAGGTTTGACGAAAAAATGAATTTTTTGGTTTTGGCGGGAATAGACGATTTCTCAGTTTATTGGAAAAATGAAGTTTTTTTTGTTTTGACGGGAAATGCGATTTCTCGATTTTTGTAAAAAGATAAAATTTCTCTGTCCTAAATTTCCAAGTTAAAATATGTTTACATTAATCATAATTTAATTATTTAACTTTAACTAAAACGATATTTTAAGAGTTCAAACATAATTTTTTATTTAGTTCTAAAACAATAGCAATGGTTTTGATATGAATGTTACTAATTATAGTTTGGTAGTTTTACAAACATATGTTTATAATAAAATATTTGATAAATAAATAAATTTTATGATTTAAAATAATCATATTAATTAATAAATCTTTTTTAAATAGTATTTTGCTTTATATAATTACAAAAGAGGATCAAGTGGTAATTTATTGGAGAAAATATATTACATTTACCATTAGCAAAAAAAGGTACTAAAAATATATTGTTTTATTCTTATATATTTTACTCCTATATATACATTTAGCTAACTAAATTTGATAGCAAATTATAATTTTGAAAAAAAAAAAATAAATAATATATATAATATTTATTCAGATTTAAAACATATAAATACATAACTTAAGCTAATAAAAATAAGTATAATATTCATTTAAATTATAAAAATAATTTTATTATATTAAAAATATATACAAAAATTTAAAAAATATCCTGTAGCATAGCGCGGATAAATACCTAGTATTAGCAATTTTATTGCTAACCACATAATAAAACTACTTTTGGAAATACAATGTAAATACGAAATACATAACATAGATGAAATACTTTAAAATGACTCAAAATAAAAAAAATAGTGTGAAGCGAATATCTCATTAAAGGAAAATTAAGAAACATAATTCTTTTTTTATGATTTTTATAGTATTAGTGCCACTATTCTAACTACTTTAACTTATTGATTAATAGCAAACTGAATATAGATTATTGACATACTGAATGATCATACAATAGAACGTAGACTATTGATAAACTAAATGCAAACTATTAAAAAACTAACGATAGACTTAAAACATACTAATAAACCCTTTTTATATATTATTTTAGGAAGGATTATTTTTTGTAATAAAATTACCAAATAAGTTATTTTAAAGTTATCTCAAGTACATACATCTGATACAAACAGTGAACTCTTTTTCAGGGGGATTCAGATTACATTACTAACTACATATGAAGGCAGTGTGACAGCTACTTTTTCAAACATTTAGATTAGCCCTGAAAATTTCGGGATTCGGGAAGGGAATTTACGGGAACGGGATGGGAACAGAAAATTTGGGAATTCAGAAATGATTCCCATAAGGGAATCCGACAAAAATACAACGGAAAACTACGGTACGGGATGGGAATCTGCGGGTATGGGACGAGAACGGAAATCCCAAACTCTCAATCTAAAAACATATATTTTGGAAAATTTTGGGAAATTTTAGAAATTTTCGGAAAATTTTAGGAAATATCGGTAAAATTCAACAAAATTTGAAAAATTATGTAATTTTTTAAAATATTAATTTTTTAAACAGGAATTCGGATTTCCGATTTGATTCCCTTACCCGTTTGTATAAAATAAATAATCCTGGATGGGAATTTTCTAAAACAGGAACGGGAACAAAACGGGAAATTCAAAACAGCTACGGGTGGGAACCGGGTACCCGTCCCGAAATTTTCAGGACTAATTTAGATACTCAAGCGATACGGTCAGTCATTGACTATATTTTGCGTTGGTTAACAAGACTTGTTTTATATGGTGCATTATCGACCACCCAATTTCTTCCCTTTTTATTTAATACATGAGAGCTTCTTTTTGTGACCAAGGAATTCAAAATTTTCTTCTGCGGCACATGTGTTCTTTGAATCCAGGGATCATAACAAATTAATACTTGTTGCAAGTGTCAGGACTAAATTCGGGACTTTGTGATAAACACGTATACTATAGCTAGAGCCATTTATGTTTTATTTTTCCTTTTCTAAGAGAAGCTCTTGATAAAACCATTTATACGCATGATACATATTTGTATGTGTCAATTTGGGACAAGAGCCTGCGGATAGGACATATAAAACTACTAAACTGCTTTGACACTCCTACGTATACTATTTAACAACATTCTTGAAAGATATCGAAAATCAAAGATTTGTTTTGCTTTGTTACCAACTGAAATCAAGATCGGGTAAAAACTTCATTTTAATTCATATTATCGGCCGACATGAAATCAAAAGGCTACAACTTTTTTTTTGTTAAAGCAAAAAGTTACAACTTTAGTTTTGCTATAATCCAACAGATGCATTATTCGTTGAGTTTGTATGTGTTTGTTTAGCTTTACAAAAAAGATTGGCAGTGTTGGGTGTCCATGATAATAATCATTATTAATCTCGGAATAAAAAAAAAGTCATGCATTGAATACAGTATAGTTGTTAAGATTCCATTCTTGAAAACATTTGAAATCAAGATTTTTCT
The DNA here is from genome assembly GCA_911865555.2 of Thlaspi arvense. Classification (NCBI taxonomy): domain Eukaryota; kingdom Viridiplantae; phylum Streptophyta; class Magnoliopsida; order Brassicales; family Brassicaceae; genus Thlaspi; species Thlaspi arvense. The sequence continues at coordinate 42,374,445 of OU466861.1, read as the reverse complement.
TTTTGACACTAACTGAAATGAAGGTTACGTTAAAATTTTCATTTTCAATCAAATTTTCGGCCCACATGAAAATCAGAAAGTTACAACTTTAATTTTGCTAAAATCTAAGATATGCAATAAACGTTGAGTTTGTATGTGTTTGCTTGGTTTCTTACAAAAAGGGTTGACAATGTTGGGTGTGTGTCGTACTCTTGTCTTAATGCCAGTTGTCTATTAGAAAAATAACAAAAGTAAAAAAAATTAAAAGAGGAAAAGGACAAAAAAAAGTGAGGCAACCAGTAAGAAACTAATAATTGCGGAAGGAAAAAAAAGAGAAACGAATAATTGCCGAAGAAAAAAAGAGTAATAATCAAGAAAACAAAAAAAACTGAAAGTAACCCATATGGTTTTGTGCACACGTGCAATTCTCCCCTCTCATTTTTATTAATAGATAGTATTAAATTAGTTGGAGTTATATATATAACTTATGATTCGCTACTTTAGTACTTATGCACCTCAAACACATTAATTAGTTTCCAAACCATATCAATAGAATTTCATTTGGTAAACCTTTCGTGGTCAACGAAGAAACAAATATTAGAACACCGAACAATTAAAAAACAAATTCCTGTAAAATTGAATATGAATTATCTTGAATTTTGTAGCTTATATATATATGTCTTGATCAACTACTGCATGTATTATCTTGATTTTTTTAGTGAAAGATAATAGTACTCAAATAAAAAATTTACGACTTATATAACAGTCAAATATGTGTCAACAAAATGTCACCGACTTTATTTATATTTCATAACCAAAGAATGTAAACAAAACCAATAATGGTTTTATAACCTCAATTGCTATGTTAATTTCATTTATTTATTTAAAGTTTGAAAGTTTGGTTTCTGCTCCTTATTTATATTTCGGCATGGGACCATAATAATTAAGTTTTACAAATGAATCTTTTTGCAAGTATCAAACATCACAAACTTTTTCAACTGGAGTATTTATATTTATAATTAATCTGCCACCGAGTAGTAAGCAGATTTAAATTTTTGAAAAAAAAAAGAAAACAGTTGGAAATATTAAGCAAACTCGGTGGCATAAGCATTGAGAGAATCTTGAATTTTAGGTTATTTAAGGAAAGAAAAGTATTGAAATTAGGATCATCCATCTACACAGTGGTTTTTTGCTACTTAGCTTAAGAAAAAACATTTTTATATAAGAATATAAAATACCTTACGAGCTGAGAGAATACAATATAAGTGAAAAAAACAAAATTATTTATACACAAATTCTCTTTCTCTTCTTCTTGTTCTTCTCCTTCTCTGACAAAGTTATGGGCGAACAGCAAATCTCTGGTACAGTACCGCGTGACAGAACAGATGAACAGGTTTTGATGAATGTTTCTCAATTTTTATTTCTTCTGGGCTTTCTCGTCTACTCTAAATTTCTTTTTTCTACCTTGAATCTTCTCGTCTTCTCACTGATTCCTGTTTCCCACTTTATCCCACAATTTTCCTAAATATAGGAATTAACAAATTGATGCATTTTCTCCATTTTTACCTTGAGCAAGAGAGATTACTGTTCACACTCTGTGTTCATTGCATAACCAGTTCTCTCTCTTCAAACATTCTGTTTTCTTGAACACATTAGAATCACTTCTCAGGATCTCACAAGTCATAACTCTGTTTCATAGTTAATTTCGAACTATTTTAGAGATCTGTATAAGACCTATCACATAATTCGAGATCTTTCTGCAAAAAAAATATTCAGTGCTTCAGAGTATTGGTAATGATGATTGATCGTTTTGTTGCAGGCAATCTTGGCTTTGAAGAAAGGTGCACAACTTCTGAAATGTCGGAGAAGAGGAAACCCAAAATTCTGTCCTTTCAAACTCTCCATGGTAGATTCCATTGATTCTATTAATCTAATTACCTTTACAATGTAGAAACCAAATCATTTAGCATTGAAGGGTTTTGGTAAAGTTGTGTTTTTTCTTTTTCTTTTGAAGGATGAGAAGTATCTGATTTGGTACTCAGGACAGGAAGAGAGACAATTGAGATTGAGCTCGGTTATAACGATTGTTCGAGGACAGATCACGGTATGTAAGCGAATAAACAAATCTTTTGTTTGTTCATTCCAAGATTGAAGCTGATAATTAAGTGTTTTGCCTTCTTGTTCTTTAGCCAAACTTTCAAAAACAAGCTCAACCGGATCGAAAGGAGCAGTCTTTTTCACTCATCTATGCAAATGGAGAACACACTCTTGATCTCGTGAGTTCGATTTTACGTATAACTCAAATTCAGGACATTTCTATAATTGGATCTTGACAACGTTTTTGTTGGTGGTGATTGTAGATATGCAAAGATAAAGCACAAGCAGACTCTTGGTTTAAAGGCCTTAGAGCCGTGATAACAAAGCACCACAATGCTAGATCTTCGGCGAGTCTACGCACGAGCAGGGGAGCTCAAAGTTGTATCAATAGCCCCGCGGGTTTTCTCCGTAGGAAACAGAATCTCGGACTTTTTGAAGAGACCCCTGACTTTACTCAGGTAACTAAAACTCTTTCTTGATCTTGTTCTTGGTTCATTATTCATAATATTGTTTCAGTTATTGATGTGTATTGTTATGTTTCTTGATCGTGAATCTTGTTTCACCATTTATAATGTTGTTTCAATTCTTGATGTGTATTGTTGTTATGTTTCTTGAAGATGCGCAGTTTATGTGGAAGTCCATCTACATTACTTGAGGAACGGTGTTTATCGAACGGCTTGTCATGTTCTTCAGATAGTTTCTACTCCGTTGAATCAGCTGCTTCTGATGGCTTTGGTCCAGTTTCTCCTTACTATGAAACAGATTACAATCTCAGGAACCCAGATTTTGACCGAACAAGTTCAGAGCTTTGCAAGCATTCTTCTCAGAGGTTTCTTGCTTCTCCTCCTCCTACAATCACAACTCAACCGATTGCAAGATCCAATGTCCTCAAGGACATAATGATTTGGGGAGCTACAGGTGGTCTTATCGAAGGATCAAAGAATCAAAACGATGCGTTATCTCCTCAGCTTTTAGAATCAGCCACCATGTTTGATGTTCAAAGTATCTCTCTAGGCGCAAAGCACGCTGCTCTGGTTACAAGACAAGGTGAAGTGTTTTGTTGGGGCAATGGAAACAGCGGTAAGCTTGGACTTAAAGCTAACATTGACATTGACCATCCGAAACGCGTTGAATCACTCGAGGGTATTGCGGTTGGATCAGTGGCTTGTTCGGATCATCAAACATGTGCTGTGACTGAATCCAGAGAGCTGTATCTATGGGGAATAGACGGTGGAACCATTGGAGAATCAGGAAGACAGTTCTTAACTCGGAAAATATCCGATGTTCTTGGAGGATCTTTGAGTGTTTCTAGCGTCGCTTGTGGCGCGTGGCACACGGCGATTGTGTGTACTTCAGGTCAGCTTTTCACTTACGGTAGCGGAACATTCGGAGTTCTTGGTCATGGGAGCCTTGAGAGTGTTGCTAAGCCGAAAGAAGTCGAGTCTTTAAGGCGAATGAAGGTAATATCGGTTTCTTGTGGACCGTGGCACACGGCTGCAGTAGTGGAAACCACGATAGACCGGAAATACTACAATGCCAAGAGCTCCGGGAAGCTGTTTACTTGGGGTGATGGTGATAAAGGACGGTTAGGACACGTGGATAGCAAGAGAAAGCTCGTGCCAACTTGTGTTTCAGAGCTTCTTGATCAAGATTTCATTAAGGTCTCTTGTGGATGGACTTTAACGGTGGCCTTGAGCATTCGGGGAACGGTTTACACGATGGGAAGCTCGATCCACGGGCAGTTAGGCTGTCCACGGGCTAAAGATAAGTCGATAAACACAGTGTTAGGAAACTTAACGAGGCAATTCGTTAAGGAGATTGCTTCAGGATCACATCATGTAGCTGTGTTAACTTCTTTTGGTAATGTTTATACTTGGGGAAAAGGCGCGAACGGTCAACTTGGATTAGGAGACGTAAGAGATCGAAACTCGCCGGTTCTTGTTGAGTCTTTAGGTGATAGATTGGTGGAGAGTATAGCTTGCGGTTTGAATTTAACGGCTGCGATATGTTTGCACAAAGAGATCTCTTTGACTGATCAAACGGCTTGTAGTTCTTGCAAATCAGCTTTTGGGTTCACGAGGAAGAAGCATAACTGTTATAACTGTGGTCTCTTGTTCTGCAACGCATGTAGTAGCAAGAAAGCTGTGAATGCTTCTTTGGCGCCGAACAAAAGCAAGCTTTCACGGGTTTGTGATTCTTGCTACGATCATCTATGGAGAATAACAGAGTTTTCAATGAATGTTAAGATGGAAGATTATACTCCAAAGTTGCAGATGGTTACAAGAAGGGTATCTGATGAGTGGACAGAGAGTGAAACAGAGAATCGGATTCAGAATCTTCCGCGAGATAATCGATCGTCTTCAGATGAACAGCCTCGATGGGGACAAGTCTCTGTTCCTACTCTGTTTCATTTCGATAAAATGTCACTTTCTTTGACAAGTCATACGAATCTATCAGTCTCGTCAAGAAGACCATCTTCTACAAAGATTTCGACCTCTTCTGAGTCAAATAAGATCTTAATCGAAGAAATCGAAAGGCTAAAAGCCGAGGTAAATGTACTTTACTTTCTCTTACCATAGGGTCTGTAGCATCATATTACACATTCTGTTCCTTGGGTCAGTTCGGGTCGGTTCTTTCGGATTTTAAGTTATCGGATTTGGGGTAACTCGGTTAGGGAGGTTTAACTTTAGACCCATGTAAGTCTCGCATCCGCGGTTTTTGGTATCCGAAATATTCATTTTTTGGATAAAATTTGGTTTAGTTTTTAATAACATTTGGTTTATATATTTAATTTTGCTATATATAATTAAGAATTTAAATATTTGGGTTAAAAAATTATTAATATATTTGAGTTTATATTTTTAATTTTTATTTTAAGTATAAATAAATAAATATTTTCTGGTATATAATTGTATTTTGAGTAATCGATATTCAAAATATTTTGAACAAGAAACCATTTGGATATTTATGACCACTGGTTCGATTTGTTTAAAGGTTTCGGTTCGATTCAGTTCTTTCATTCTGAGTAATTGGCCCAAGCCGTATTGCACACCCCCTAAAGATTTCCACATTTTATGAAAATGTAGATTAGAAATCTACAGAAGCAGTGTGAACTTGGTAATGAGAAGATAGAAGAATGCCAAAGAGAGCTCGAGAAGACCTCTGAAGTCGCTAAAGAAGAAGCCGAGAAGTCTAAAGCCGCTAAAGAGATCATAAAAGCTATGGCTTCTAAGGTAAATATACAAATTATATAACATTGTTTCTTCATCGTTCTCTTTTTCTTGGTTTTATTTTTGATCAACTCTTTGCTTGCAGCTTCAAATGAATAAGGAGAAACCGAGTAATCCGAAAACCGGCATTGCATGCAACCCATCTCAAGTTTCACCAATCTTTGATGATTCAATGTCTATTCCATATCTCACACCAATCACCACGGCTTGTTCACAATCAGAAACCAAACAAGTTGAAGAAAAATGTGTCAAGAACAACATTAGGCTATTAGTAGATGCATCTCCTGCTATCACAAGAACAGGGCATCTCCAAAACGGAACACAAGAATCAACAGCAGAACAAGTGGAGCAATACGAGCCTGGTGTATATATAACTTTCACGGCCTTGCCTTGTGGTCAGAAGACGCTTAAACGCGTACGGTTTAGGTAAAAGATATTATTAAGTGTGGTTTATTTTAGTTATACGTCAGGTTTGAATGTATGGTTGAGTGTTAATGTGATTGTTTGCTTGTTTTGGCTGCAGTCGAAAGAGGTTTTCAGAGAAGGAAGCACAAAGATGGTGGGAGGAGAAGCAAGTTTTGGTTTATAACAAGTATGATGCTGAAGCATGAACTAACTTTGAATGTAATTTGTTTTTTTTTTGTCAAAAACTCTTGAATGTACAATTCATTTTGATGTTTATAAGTGATCAAATATAATTCAGCTTAAAATTAGAGCAGAGGTGGGGATTTGGGGTTTGGTTTTCGGTTTGTTTAGTGTGAACTATTTACTTGGTATCTTTGATCTTCTAACACAGGGATGGAAAATTTAGGTGTGTTTTGGTTTGGAATTATTATTTTTTTTTTTTTGTCAACAGCTTCATATTTTTAAAATGGAGAATATTTATTTTGGAATAAGTAATAATAGCCTATCCAATGTTATATTATTCAAAAAAAATTTGTATGATCATTTAGAATATATTACGTAGTTTTCGACATAATGGTATACTTTCTTCTAGGCCTATTTTCTCCAAATCTTTTATACTAGTTTGTTATATTCGAAAATAAATTTATTAATTTTATGTTTTTTAAAAAGAAAACTCGTGTCTTAAATGTTAGAGAAGACTGTTCAACCAATCCTTCAAAGAAAAGTTAGCGTTTTTGTTGTAAAGTATGTTTTTGGTAATTATACAACTAATTTATTATGTATCTGAGATTTGAACAATGAATTAGACTTTCCATACTCAAATGTGTGAGCTTAGTTGTATGGAAATGATGAGGAACAGTACGGATTAATCTACGACCATCACAATTTCAATCATGTACGGGACGCAATCTGGTATTAGGACAATGCGAAAAGAGTTTAACAAATCTGTGGAAAACCTCATCAACTTGAAAGACACTGAAGACCTCATCACCACAATCAATCGGCTCACCATTACTCAAGATACAAACAATCGTACCAGAGACATGAGCATTATGGATGCGCACCATACCGCCGACGACAACATTACGAGACGCATTACAGACGAACTCCGTACCGCGGATGACAACATTAGGAGAAGCACTCCAGGAAGGCTACCCGAAGAACTGACTTATGATCTAGACGAACATATGGGCCGAACCTTAGAAGTATATCAAGATTTTGAAACCTCACCAAATCTAGCCTGGATTCAAGCCAAGCAAAGTGGCCACTTCTCAAGTTAACTCTCGGCCCAACTATGTTCCTCATCACGCCGGTTCAAAACAACCACACTTAGAGAGACTTGGCGATCAAAACTACTTACCATAATCGACTAAACGTGCAAGAGGCAACGATAAATATATACATTTAATTCTTATATCACGTGATTTTTTCTTTTTTTGCAGGAATTTATTCTTAGAACATTTTAGAGTAACTTTTTGTAATCTTTAGTTTATATTCTTGTATTTTTGATTTTATTTTTATTTCAATTTCGATCCTAAAAAATCAAAGTTGAAGAACTATTAATAAAGCTCGACATGCGAATATGTATTTCATAATTTTACCCATTATCAATAAAAAAAAACTTTCTTCAAACCTAAACCAAGTTCATTGAGTCTTGTGCGGCTATCTCTTGATTCTTGAGTTTATTGACTTATCAAAACTAGATCATAAGACTTGTGGTGTCATTCTCACTTGTCCATCTCATCTCATTGATCTAGTGAAGAGAGCTGTTTGGCTAGTAACTTGATCTCCATACGCTCGTTCAACCAGTTGTTCGTACCGCATATAAAGAGAGTGTCGTGTGGTCAGCTGCATGGATCTCATCATACCGGTCATATAAGATCATATTTTTGATCTTAAATGATTTGATATCAGAGCTTAAACGCTTCTACACCAGGTTTTTAACCACCATGATCAACCGGCTCACCATTACTCAAGATACATACAATCGTACCGGAGACATGAGCATTATGTACGAGCACTGTACTGCGGATGACAACATTACGAGATGCATTATGGACGACCCCATACCGCGAATGACAACATTACGAGAAGCACTCCGGGAAGGCTTCCCAGAGAACTGATTTATGAACTAGACTAACATATGTGACGAACCTTATAAGTATTTAAAGATGCCCGAAGCCTCACCAAGTTTAGCCCGGATTCAAGCCAAGCAAAGTGGCCACTTCTCAAGACAACTCTCATCCCATCTTTGTTCTTCATCAAGTCGGTTCAGAACGACCACACTTAGAGAGACTTGGCGATCAAGACTACTTACCATGATCGACTAAACATGCAAGAGGCAACCGTAAGTATTTACATTTAATTCTTATATCTCGTGGTTTCTTTTTTTGCAGGGTTTTATTCTTTGAACATTCTAGTGTAACTTCATGTAATGTTTAGGTTTTTTTCTTGTATTTTTAGGTTTTCTTTTTATTTCAATTCCAACTCTAAAAGGTCAAAGTCGAAAAGCTATTAATAAAACTCCACATATAACTATATAGTTCACGTTTACCTATTATCAAGAAAGAGAGAACTTTCTTTAAAACATAAACCGAACTCATTGAGTTTTGTGCGGCTACCCCTTGATTTTTGAGTTCATCGACTTATCAAGACTATATCATAAGTCTTGTGGTGTCATTCGAACCATCTATCTCACTTGTCTATCTCATCTCGTGGATTTAGTGAAGAGAGCAGTTTGGCAAGTCACTTGATCTCTATACACTTGTTCCACCTGTTCTTCGTACTGTATCTAAGCAGAGAGTACTGTGTGGCCAGCTGCATAGATCTCATCATACCGGTCATATAAGATCATACCCATTTACACCAGATTTTATACATCTTTTGCACTATGTTTCATTAGTTTTTGTTTAGTTTCATATCAAAAATCCTCAGAAAAATCATAGATCTATTGTTTTTATTTGATAGATTCATATACGAAAATCCAAAAGAATTGGTATCACTAAGTTGTTTTATCTTGCTTTACTCTTCTTGTTTAAACCCTTTGTCGATTCTTTTTGCATTTAATCCATTTATTTCATTTATGAGAGACAGGATCCATAGATGGGAGAGCAATGAGCACCGATTGACATGGCCCAACTCCTAGGTGCTATTCATGCCTTATCCTAGTTGGATTGAGATGTATCTGAAAGGAGAAGGCACCGGTATGATCAGATAACTACTTGGACTGCCATGAGGTTCAACTTGAGGAAGAGATATGTACCACCACACTTCCATCAAGATCTACAAAAAGAAATTCTGCAAGCTAGTACAAGGAAGCTGATATATCATGGTTTTTATGGTTTTTAACCATGATATAAGTTCTTTTAATTGAGTCTTTTTGGTATTTTTAGAGTCCTAGAAGAGTCTTTGCAGGTTAAAGCATGTCTGGAGCATAATTGGAGATTTTGGAACCTTTTGGAGCATTCTGAGTTGAAGCCACGAAGTACCTAGCTCGAAAAAGAAAGTATGCCATATGGTGACGCTCGTCACCAAGCTGGTGACGCTCGTCACCCACCAAGGAAGGAGGTCGTGGCCTGTTTTTAAAAGATTGAGAAGAAATTGCAGTTTTGGCCCAGAAGTTCCAGTTTTTGCAAAAAGGCCCCATATCGTGTTTTAGCTTGTATATTAGGTTTTTCAGCCATTCTTTTGGCAGATATCTTGTATCTTATTATTTTAGAGAGCTTGAGAGAGAGATTTGTAGAAGAGCTTTTGGAGAGACAAATCAGACTCCTTCAGAGCAGATTTTGAACTCCTTTATTTATACTTCTTATTTCTTTTATGCAATCTATTCTTTTCATGATGTTTTCTCAAATCACCATGTCTGAGTAGTTTGTTAGTTAAGTTAGGGCTTTTCAAAGGTTGAAGAAGAGTTTGTAGAATTGCTAAAAACTTATAGGAAATTCATTGGTTCTTCATCTGTGCTTGCATTCATATCGATTTCTTAGACACATCATCTGGATTTCGAAACCCTAGGTTTTTGATAGATGTGAGAGCATTATTAATCACCTGAACTAGTATTAGATGAGCAAAACGCCCTAGTACAAAGAGATTTGGCTTAGGAGTTTTGTGAACAATTGAACCTGATCATTACTGCATGTTTAGGTTGTTAGGATTTGCAAAGAGATTTGAAACTCTGTGATTTAGACATAGATAACTTCTGCAATGAGAATTGATTAGTTATATCTTCGCGATTCATGTTCAAGACGGTTTTAATTCATTCCTGATTGCATGCATTCTACACTCTCAGATTCAACCTGCGAACTGTCCTGACTTAGCGCCTTTAGCCTTCTGAACTTTAAGAACAAGCATAAAAACGCCCTCTTGCATTTATTTTACTGTTTTGCATTACATTCATTATTTATCGCTTAGCTTAATCTGAATCTATAATCGCTAGTGTGGTTTACATACTCCCTTGGGATTCGATAACCCCTTGTACTACAACTGCTTTTGCTGTGCACTTGCAGTAGTTTTATTTGGGTAAAACCTGACCCTATCAAGTTTTTGGCGCCGTTGCCGGGGAGTAATAGCTGCCTATCGATTTTTAGTATTAGGATTTTGTCTAAGTTTTTATTTCTTTACTGATTTTCAGCTACTTTTCTTTGTTCCTGTTTCAGGTGTATGCCTAATCGCAGAACCAGAAGCAACAAAGAGAAGGAGCTTGTGACTTTGAGCATCGACGAGCTTGCTAGGTTGGAGAGAACTAACAGGAAAGCTAAGAAGCAATCTGCAATGGTCGCTCCACTGATCTTGGTTGAAGATGCAGAAGGTCACTTGGTTGACAGGGAAGGAAATAGGAGGAACGAAGAGGGGCAGAGAATTGATCAAGAGGGGAATGTCATTGTTGAACAGCAGGTTCAGCAAGTGGCTGAGAACGTGGGAGTCCCTGCTGCTGTCAATAACGCTGCTGGGCGTTTTGTTCAGAGGACTCTAGGTGATTACAACAGACCTGATCAGTTCTATGCCAACAGAGCTGCAATCCGACCTCCTGCCTTCCAGAGGAACGATTTTGAGGTCAAACCTGTCTACTATCAGCTGGTTGGACAGCATCCCTTCCATGGTTTACCTCATGAGCATCCTATGGATCACATTGAGAGGTTTGAGGATCTGGCTTCAAGTGTCAAAGCTACTGGAGTCAGCAATGATTTCCTGTTCTGCAAGCTTTTTCCTTACTCTCTTGGAGGAGAAGCTGCATATTGGCTGAAGCAACTGGAACCTGCTTCATTGACCACTTGGGAAGACACTAAGAACGCCTTTCTGAATAACTTCTATGATGATGCAAGATCAGAGGACATGAGGACGAAAATTGCTTCCTTTACACAAGGCCCTACTGAAGCTTTTAAGGCTTCTTGGATCAGGTTCAAGTCTTATCAAAGAGACTGTCCTCATCATGGTTTCAGTCAGGTGCAATTACTTGGAATTTTCTTCAGAAGCATTGACTGGAAATATCAGATGGCGCTGGATGCAGCAAGTGCAGGAAACTTCAACACCAACAGACCAGAAGAAGCTGTAAGATTGATTGAAAACTTGGCCTGCAGTAACAGCACTAAGAATGCAGATTTTCAGAGAAAGCAGCAGTCTGGTTTGAATGATTGAAACCAAATAGCTGAAGTTAAGGCTAAGTTAGACAGCATGCACAGCCTTTTGGTGGGAAAGAAGTCAGTCCAATTCGCTGCAGAAGTGGAGAGTTTCGAAAATCCTGAAGAATTTGAGCAGAAAGATGTTAATTTCATCAATGGAGGGGGTTTTCAGAGCCAAAGGTTTGGAAATCAGCAATGGAACAGAGGCTACAACAGCAATAATCAGCAGAGTACCTTTACAGGAGGACAGAGCACGCCTGGTTACACTCCTAAGCCCCCATTCCAGAAGACTGAAGTTGAGAAACCTTACCAAAACAGCAGGAATTATGGTTCTTCTTCCTACCAAACTGCACCTCCACAAGACAATAAAATGGAAGCAATGCTGGAGCAGGTACTTGAAGGACAACAGAAGATGACAGTGAACTTCAATGGCAAGCTAGATTCGCTGTATCAAGACCTGAATGGAAAAATTGAGAGTCTGAACTCTCACATGAAGAAGCTTGATGTGCAGGTTGCTCAAACTGCAGGAGCTGTTCAAAGGCAAGAGGGATTCCTTCCTGGAAGGACTGATATCAATCCCAAGCATCAGATTAATGCCATCACAGTCAGGAATGAAAAGGAGCTTAAAACAGTGCAGAAAAAGAGGTTGAGTGCAGAACAGATCGTGCAACTCATGGAGTCTGAAGATGAAAATTTTTCTGTCTCAGAGGTGAGTGACGAGCGTCACCAAGGAGGAGTGACGCTCGTCACCAACATAGAAGAGAATCGGGGGTTGTCACAGGTGAGTGACGAGCGTCACCCCCCTGGTGTGACGGTCGTCACCCACCCCAGAACGAAGCTGCTTCGCCTGTAACTGCAAATTATGACCAGGAACGTGTCTATAAACCCAAAACACCATTCCCCAAGCATCCTAGGAAGTCTAAACAGGAGATAGAAGAAGCCAGATGTAAAGCTATGATAGACAAGCTGATGCTTGAGATCCCTCTTGTTGATGCAGTCAAGCTTTCACCAGCTCTAAGAAGGTATGTAAAGAGAATGGTTGTGAATGGTGTATGTCCTGAGGAAGGAGCATTGCTTACCAGAGACATCAGTGCAATTCTCTTAGGCACAGTTCCAAAGAAGAAGAAGAAGGTGACTGTTTCTGAACAAGTCAATACCATCACTCAAAGCAGAGTTCCAGAGAAGCTATCTGATCCAGGGACCTTTGTGCTTGATTGCTCAATATCTGCAGGACGTTTTCCACACTCTCTATGTGATATAGGGTCAAGTATTAACTTGATGCCTTTCTCTGTTGCTGCTAGACTTGGAATGACTGATTTCAAGCCAGCTGGGATCTCTCTCATCCTAGCAGATCGATCCATAAGGACCCCAGAAGGCATGTTAGAGAATGTTCATGTTAACATTGAAGGCTGCATAATTCCTACAGATTTTGTGGTTCTGAAATATGCTGAAGAACCTAAAGACCCTCTTATTCTGGGAAGACCATTCTTGGCTACTGCTGGAGCCATCATTGATGTTAGAAAGAGGAACATTGAGCTTGATCTTGATGATGTTGTCATGAACTTTGACATGGATAAGTTAAGAGGTAGTTCTACCATTGATGGTCAGACCTTTTCTGTAAGAACTTCTAGAGATAAAGAGACTGTCATGGAGCATTCAGAAGACATTATTGCTGAGTGTGTCAATGAATCAGATATAAGTGGGCAAGTGAGCAAGATGGCTGTTGAAGAGCTAATATCTGAAACTTCTGCAGAAGCTGTTGGGTTTGAGGATTGCAGTGAGGATCATATCTTCATGACTGGGCTTGAAAAAGAGGTTCTAATGAATGCCAAGTTGCTGGAGGAAGACGTGTATGTGATGGAAGCAACACTTGCAGAGCTGAATTGCAGGAAAACTGCAGAAACTTGAACTGCAGGGTCAGTGACGACCGTCACTGACCTGGTGACGCTCGTCACCAACCTGAACACAAAGCAGCAACGTGATTTTACAGCTACAAGTCCATCATATGTTGCCAATCCGAAAATTCACCATTCCACAACTCAGAAACCTGCAACTAAGCAAAGAATGCTTGGTGTTTCTTTTGATGATTCTGCAAGAAAAAGAAGTATCCCACCCACACTCATGACCCACCCTGCTGATGTTCCTCACTTCCTTGGAAGAATCCATGCATCTACTGCCTATAAACCACCATGGATGAGGAGACATTCTTCTCCAAGGCATTCAATGCCACCTTCTGTTCCACCAGCTGTCTGAACAGCATTCAAAGTCGAGCTAATGACTTTAAACAAGCGCTTAGTGGGAGGCAACCCACTAGTAAGTTTTCTTTTTCAGTTTTCTATTACATAGCTAAAAAAAACCCTAAAAACATGAGAAAAATCGAAAAAAAAACAAAAAAGAGTCACTTTGTTCAGTTTGCTTGGATGATGTCTTGTGAACTTGTTGGATCATGGATTATGCTTTGTTTGGATGTTTTGATGTGTGTTTTTAGTGCTCTTACAGTCTTACTTTGGACTACACATGATGGCGTTACATTACAACACCCAACATGACGATTTCTGAAGTTTCAGAGTAGTGACGCTCGTCACCAGGTCCTTCGCGAGGTACCACTTTCCACCTTGGTTCTACAACTTCTCATGCTTCATTTTGACCAACTCTTGGCTTAATAACACTGGGGACAGTGTTGTTTAAGTCTGGGGGAGGTGGTTACTGACGTTGTGTGCTTTGTGTCATGTTTATAGAGTCTTAAAGTTGAGTAAAAAACCTGTTTTTCTAGAGTCAAAAATTTGAAACTGTTAGTTTTTCTTGGAACTAGCCATAGGACGTTTTTGCTGATAAGAACCATTGCCACAGTAGTTGATTACAAGTCTTACTAAGTTGAAAGTCATAGGTAGATCAGTCTAGCAATGAAGGTTTAGGTTCTTAGAGAATCTGGAAAATTTGCTGTTAGCTCCACCTTAATGAACTTTAAATTTCTTGTCTTGGTGATTGATTCTTATTGATCTTGATTCTCTCTTTAAGCACTGACATTAAGGTTAAAATACAGTCTCTCTTTGATTTTCCCTGATGTAGTTTTTAAAAAAAGATTAAGTCTAAAGAATGGTGCATTCATGACCTTGTCTCCTCACAAGGAACAACAGTAGTGAACTCACTCAAGAACCTGTCTCCTCACAAGGAACACAAGTATTGAGTAGCACCATATCTTAGACTGTAAAAGTTGAGAAAAAAAAGAAGTGAAAAATCGAAAATATCCTAAGGAAAAAGATTAAGGGAAGAGAAAATAGGAGAGCTGTGTTGAGATTGATTTGTTCAGTTGTTAGAAAGGGAAAAGAATCTGTAAAGTGATTAAGATGATAGAGCTTTGATGAGATTTCACACTTAGATAAAAAAATAAGGAGTTAACAGTAGGAATTTCGGATTTCTTGAAGGGATTTGGACTGGACTTGAGAGATTTGCTAAGCTTGTGATGATTAGACTGAAATTTGATCTTGTGTTGACTATGTGGTATGTGGATTCGAAAGCTCTAACTAGTGTGGTGTTCCTGATGACTGACTGACTGTTTCTTGTTTTCAAACCTCGACCCTGTACTCTATCTGATGTTTGCTTGAGGGCAAGCAAAAGCTAAGTCTGGAGGAGTTGATATATCATGGTTTTTATGGTTTTTAACCATGATATAAGTCCTTTTTATTGAGTCTTTTTGGTATTTTTAGAGTCCTAGAAGAGTCTTTGCAGGTTAAAGCATGTCTGGAGCATAATTGGAGATTTTGGAACCTTTTGGAGCATTCTGAGTTGAAGCCACGAAGTACCTAGCTCGAAGAAGAAAGTATGCCATATGGTGACGCTCGTCACCAAGCTGGTGACGCTCGTCACCCACCAAGGAAGGAGGTCGTGGCCTGTTTTTAAAAGATTGAGAAGAAATTGCAGTTTTGGCCCAGAAGTTCCAGTTTTTGCAAAAAGGCTCCAGATCGTGTTTTAGCTTGTATATTAGGTTTTTCAGCCATTCTTTTGGCAGATATCTTGTATCTTATTATTTTAGAGAGCTTGAGAGAGAGATTTGTAGAAGAGCTTTTGGAGAGACAAATCAGACTCCTTCAGAGCAGATTTTGAACTCCTTTATTTATACTTCTTATTTCTTTTATGCAATCTATTCTTTTCATGATGTTTTTTCAAATCACCATGTCTGAGTAGTTTGTTAGTTAAGTTAGGGCTTTTCAAAGGTTGAAGAAGAGTTTGTAGAATTGCTAAAAACTTATAGGAAATTCATTGGTTCTTCATCTGTGTTTGCATTCATATCGATTTCTTAGACACATCATCTGGATTTCGAAACCCTAGGTTTTTGATAGATGTGAGAGCATTATTAATCACCTGAACTAGTATTAGATGAGCAAAACGCCCTAGTACAAAGAGATTTGGCTTAGGAGTTTTGTGAACAATTGAACCTGATCATTACTGCATGTTTAGGTTGTTAGGGTTTGCAAAGAGATTTGAAACTCTGTGATTTAGACATAGATAACTTCTGCAATGAGAATTGATTAGTTATATCTTCGCGATTCATGTTCAAGACGGTTTTAATTCATTCCTGATTGCATGCATTCTACACTCTCAGATTCAACCTGCGAACTGTCTTGACTTAGCGCCTTTAGCCTTCTGAACTTTAAGAACAAGCATAAAAACGCCCTCTTGTATTTATTTTACTGTTTTGCATTACATTCATTATTTATCGCTTAGCTTAATCTGAATCTATAATCGCTAGTGTGGTTTACATACTCCCTTGGGATTCGATAACCCCTTGTACTACAACTGCTTTTGCTGTGCACTTGCAGTAGTTTTATTTGGGTAAAACCTGACCCTATCAGAAGCATGCTAGTGTAGGAGTACTTCGAGGAACTCGAGCAGTTACGTAACCGTTTGGAGCTAAATGACACATAAGAGACACTCATGGCTCAGTTTATTGACGGCTTCCAAGACCGTATAGCAAGAAAAGTTGAGAGGCATCGTATCATAACATGTCTGAGCTTCTACTGGCTATACAAGCGGACCAGCACATCAAGCGTAAGGTAGCTACCACCAACCGCTCCATGCTGAACACGAATTTCACCCCCTCACAAACAAAAGCCTTCGATATGGGCAACACTGTGGAGATTGATTCCCAGTTTTAAGAACCCAATAGCCGAGACCTCCAAGATGACTCAGCCAGAACAAGGGAAGTCTCCATTTAATCCAAGAACCCGTAAAAATAACATGATAAGTGTCAGGGACGAAGCCACATGGAATGTCCCAACAATCAAGTTATGATCCTCACGGCCGATGGAGGATATGAATCCCAAGATGACATGGGAGAAGAACTAGAAGAAACTGGGACGGAAGAGATCAAATACCCTGACTCTGGAGAGCTACGTCTGATTTGTAGAGCCCTAAGTGTGCTAGTAAAACCCGAGTCCGTTCAGTGAGAGAACATATTTCATACACGATGCACCATGAACACCAATGTACATAGTTTGATAATCGATGGTGGTTCTTGCACTAACATGGCTAGCAAGTATATGGTAGAAAAGTTAGGGCTGGAGATGTTAAAACATTAGAGGCCTTACAAGCTAAGCTAGCTCAATGACGATACCGAGCTTAAGATAGCAAACCAAGTGGCCATTTCCTTCAGAGTGGGCAAGTATGTTGACAAAGTGACATGTGATGTGGTACCGATGCAAGCCGGCCATCTCTTGCTAGGTAGGCCATGGCAGTTTGACAAATAAGCTATACACAATGGCCGCTCCAATCACTACTCCTTCATTCATGACAAACGCAAGTACAACCTAGCTCCTCTCACGCCAGCACAAGTACATTAGATGCAACTCAAATTCGCTAAGGACTCCAAGGTAAGTAAGAATAAACTTTTTGTCAACAATAAGGTCATTACAAGAGCTTTAAACTGGCAAGACACAATGCTACTTATGATCTTTTAAGATGGGTTACTTTCAGGGGATAGCGAAGTGGAGTTACCAGCTGAAATTAGAACCTTGCTAGACAAGTACAAGGATGTCTTTCCCGACAAAATACCCTCAGGATTGCCACCAATAAGGCAGATTGACCACCAGATAGATTTTGTACGTAGATCAGCCCTGCCCAACCAACCAGCTTACCGGATGAACCCCGTCAAAACCAAGGAGCTAGAGAAGCAGATTCAGGATTTGATGTCCAAAGGTTTACATCAGAGAAATCCTAAGTCCTTGTGTGGTGCCAGTCTTATTGGTGCCTAAGAAGGATGATACATGACGTATGTGTATATACTGCCAAGCAATCAACAACATCACCATCAAGTACTGCCACCTTATACCCCGTTTGGACGACATAATAGATAAGCTCAATGGAGCTACCATCTTTTCATAGGTGAACCTTAAAAGCAGATACCATCAAGTACGTATTAAGGACAATGACGAATGAAAGACTGCTTTCAAGACGCAGCAAAGTCTTTATGAGTGGCTAGTCATGCCATTCAGTCTTACCAACGCCCCTAGAACATTCATGAGACTCATGAATCACATCTTAAGGATGTATATCAGTAAGTTCATAGTAGTCTATTTTGATGACATTTTAGTAGATGTCTTGCGGATAATTTGAAGCACCTTGGGCAAGTACTAGAGACACTTCGACATAAAGGACTCTATGCAAACCTTAAGAAGTGCACCTTTTTCACTAATGAGCTAGTGTTTTTAAGTTTTTCTATAAGCTCATAGGGACTAAGAGTGTATCAGGAGAAGATTCAGGCTATACAAGAATGGCCAACACCATCCACCATAGGACAAGTCCGAAGCTTTCACAGCCTAGCTAGCTTTTATAGGCGATTCTTCAAAGACTTCAGCACCATAGCAGCCCCTCTCACAGCCGTGATTGAGAAGGATGTAGCCTTTAAGTGGGATCCTACGTAAGAAGAAGCTTTTGACAAGCTCAAGCAAAGCCTTACCAATGCACCGGTATCAATTCTTCCTGATTTTGACAAAATTTTTAAAGTTGGTTGTGATGCATCAGGGTTGGGAATTGGAGCTGTCCTTACGCAAGGAGGCAATCCTTGGCTTACGTCAGTGAGAAGCTAAGCGGAGCCACTCTCAGATACACATATGAAAAAGAATTATACGCTCTATTGAGATTAATAGAGACATGGCAGCATTACTTGCTATCCAAGGAGTTTGTCATACAATCGGATCACGAGACGCTCAAGCATCTTAAAGGACAAACTACGCTCAAGAGAACACATTCTAGATGGCCAGAGTTTGTGGAGACGTTTCCTTACATCATCAAAGTACAAGAAAGGGAAAGAGAAAATTATAGCGGATGCACTTATAAGACTTTATACTCTCATTACAACCATGAAGGCTAGAGTGATGGGATTAAGCATATCCAAGATCATTGTAAAGAAGACCTCAACTTTGGGATCATCTTTTAAGAATGCAACAAGGCTCCCTTAAGTCCATTCGGCATACACAATGGTTTTCTTTTTAGAGATAAACTTTTGTATGTGCCGCGGAATTCCATGAAAGAGATACTAATCAGGGAATCCCACGGAGGAGGACTCATAGGCCTCTTTGTAGTAGACAAGACTTTGAGTGTGGTGGTAGAGCATTTTTTTTGTCGGCACCTCAAGAAAGACGTTGTACGGTTTTGCTCCAAATGAATCACTTGCCTTAAAACCAAATAAAGGTCATATCCCTATGGTTTTTACATGCCTTTTTCTATACTTAACCTACCTTGGGTAGAACACTCTATAGATTTTGTGTTAGGGTTACCCAAAATCAGGAACAATAACTCAATATTCGTTGTGGTGGATCCCTTCTCAAAAATAACTCACTTTATACCATGTGATAAGACCAATGATGCAACTCAAACAGCAGATCACTTTTTCAAAGAATTTGTGAGATTACATGTGTATCAGATGGGGACACCAAGTTCTTAAGTCACTTCTGGAGGATACTTTGGAGAAAGTTGGGGACAAAGCTCCTTTTTTCTACAACGTGCCACCTCTAAACTGATGAACAAACCGAGGTGGTCAACCGCACTCTTTCAGCTCTTTTAAGAGCCACAGCTGGTAAATACTTAAGAAATTGGCTTGATTGTATTCCATTTATTGATTTCGCTTATAACCGAACTACTCATTCTGCTACTAAACTTTTACCTTTTAAGATTGTGTATGGGTTTAAGCCAACTACCCCACTAGACTTTGTACCTATACCACCAACCGAGAGAACCAGCCAGGATGGGCTAAGCAAAGATGACATGATCAAGAAGTTTTCCCAGAAATCTAAGGAGAATTGGGAGAAGAAGGCACAACAAACTAAGCAAAAAATTGACAAGATCAGAAAGGAGATCATTTTCGATCCCAGCGATTATGTTTAGCTACATATGAGTCCCGAGAAGTTTCCAAACTAGAGGAAGAGCTAACTAGCCCCTAGAGAAGATGGACCTTTCAAAGTTTTAGAACACATCAACAATAATGCACACCGTATAGAACTTCCAAGTGAGATCAACATTTCTTTTATCTTTAATATTACTGACTTAGTTCCATTTGATGCAGAAAAAATGGTTCTGAGGTTAAAACCTCTTCAAGAGGGAGGAAATTATAAGGACTTCAGTACGGATCAACCCACAACCATTAAAGTTCCAATCATGTGCGAGCTACCAATGATGCAATCCGGTACTAGGACATTACAAAAAGAGTTTAACAAAGCTGCAGAAACCTCATCAATCTGAAAGACACCGAAGAATTTAACACCATGATTAACCGGCTCACCGTACCAGAGACATGAGCATTACGAACGAGCACCATACCGCGGACGAAAACATTACTAGACGCATTACTGACGAGCCCCGTACCGCAGATGACAAAATTTCGAGAAGCACTCCGAAAAAGCTACAAGAAAATCTGACTTATGATCTAGACGAATATATGGGCCGAACCTTAGAAGTATCCAAAGATTCCCGAAGCTTCACCAAGTCTGGCCTAGATTCAAGCCAAGCAAAGTTGCAACTTCTCAAGACAACTCTCTGTCCAACTTTGTTTGATAAACTAGAATTGGATAGTTTTTACTGATAGGATTTCTTTTAAACAAAGATAAACATTTTTTTTGTCATCTGATAATATTAAAACCTTCAACGGAATCAAGATGAAATACAGGAAGTAATACAAATATGGGATACAATTTTTCTCGCGATTTCACTAAGAAAAGAAAATCTCATATACATAAACCCCAAACAAAGAGGGACAACAACTAATAAAACATAACCAACACAATAAAAACGAAGAAGAAACCGAAGATTGGAATCAAAAAGATACTTAGAAGGGATGAATCACACCTGAGGCTGATGAAATTAGAAAACTTCCTCTCCATTAATGAGCTTAAGGAAATGAGATCTTTCAGTGCCTAAAAAAATTTCCAGTTTATTGAAGCTATGAGAGCACATATATCAAATCCACTTATAAACCACTTTGACACATGACTGGATTTCAGAATCCGCGTGCGTGAACGCAAAACCACTCGGAAAGACAACAACCAATCGAGAAGATGCCAAGAGAAGAACGGCGACAAACACCTCCTCCTCCCCAACTCCATAGATATGACAAAACTGAAACGCACACTCTTTGAAATACCAGATCTCACTTCGAATCACTACCGTACACTGGAGAAGCTCCTCCACCTTACCACACCTCCACAGGACAACCCTGAAAATAGAATCGCCCAAGGAAACCTTCACCAAAACATGGATGAAACTCTTGCTTCTTTCTTGCCGAAGAAAAAAACTTAAACGAAACAAAAACGACGATAGATCTTATGAAAGAAAGGCAGAAAACAATTGGAACCATCCTCTCACAGTTATAATTTTAGTTAAACTATTTAATATTGAAATATTCTATTTTTACTTGAAGTTAAATGCTGAATGTTTTTTATATACATAATTAGGAGAAGTTCAGTGTGTTGCGCCGTTTTGTGATAGTTTAAATATTTTAATTTTATAATTAATTTTATGATATTTGTTAATAAATATTTTTATGATAAATATTGATTTCTGTTTCTTAAATAATAACTACTTTATTAATTTTGTATTGAAAGATTGGTAGAATAATGATATCAATAGTTAATGAGTTTTTTTATTTATTAAAGTAAAAAATATATTAAATTATTTCTTTTTGGTGATAAGAATATGTTGTTTTGTAATATAATCAATCTGAAATATATTTTAGTAAAATTTGTGATTGTAAAATAAGATGTTGATATTTTTTAGCTCTTGTAGATTATCAAGACATATAGCATAATTGTCATATCCTTCCTGTGTAGCTTGTGTTTGTGTTCTCTCTAAGTCTCTGATTAAAAAAAAACATCTAGACTTCTGATGCATTTGAGTTGAAATCTTCAATATCAAAAAAGACTTCGAAGCATTGTGTATTATTTGGTCAATGTGGTTGTATAAATGTCTGAATAAGTTTTATTAACATTTTGATTGATGTATCCATATCATGATGAGTGCGGTATAAGCTAATTATACATTTGAAGATAGAGTTATTTACTTGTAGTATTTGATCAATGGTAATAGGGATTTATGTAGTTGATGTTCTATTCTTGACGGAGTGGACGTGTGATTTTAAGATGTAGTTTGTTTTCAATTGTCTGGGTAAAAATAATTCTCCGATAGTGTAATCCATAGAGAGTTTTATTGAGACTTTCTGTGGTGATAAAAGTGAATTGTGTTTGTTTATTATTGTGTTGTTTTGTCATTTATAGATTGTTGTAGAATTTCTATAACAGTTTTTTTTTGTTTGGATTGTATATAATTGTCTTTATTATTTTGTTTAGTGTAGTTGAATTCTTTATTCTTTTTTGTTGACAATTTTTTTTTGCTATATGTGTAGAACAAGATATGACATGTGGCAACATATAAAAGTTCGTATTGAAAAAACAACTTACTATATTATAGTAGTAATAGGGCTCAGGTTTTACCCAAATACAACTACTGCAAGTGCACAACAATGCAATCGTAGTATAAGGGGTTATCGAATCCCAATGAAGCAAGTAAACTACACTAAAGAGTTCAGGTTCGGATTAAGCTAAGCAATAAGTAATTAATGTAATGCAAAACAACAAAATAAATATAAGTGGGCGTTTTTGAGATTGTTTTTAAAGTTCAGAAAGCTAAAGGTGATAAGTCAGAACAATTCACAGGTTGAATCTGAGAGTGTAGAATGCATGCAATCAAGAATGAATTAAAACCGTCTTGAACATGAATCGCAAAGATATAACTAATCAATTCTCATTGCAGAAGTTAACTATGCCTAAATCACAGAGTTTCAAATCTCTTTGCAAATCCTAACAACCTAAACATGCAGTAATGATCAAGTTTAATTGTTCACAAAACTCCTAAGCCAAATCTCTTTGCACTAGGGAGTTCTGCTCATCTAATACTAGTTCAGAAGATTAATAATGCTCTCACATCTATCAAACAACCTAGGGTTTCGAAATCCAGATGATGTGTCTAAGAAATCGATATGAATGCAAGCACAGATGAAGAACCAATGTATATCATATAAGTTTAGCAATTCTACAAACTCTTCTTCAACCTTTTAAAAGCCCTAACTTAACTAACAAACTACTCAGACATGGTGAATGAAACAAACATCATGAAAGGAATAGATTGCATAAAAGAAATAAGAAACAGAAATAAAGGAGTTCGAAATCTGCTATGAAGGAGTCTGATTTGTCTCTCCAAAATCTCTACTATTGACATGTTTCACTCAAAGGAACAACGAGACTTTCAAATTCTGCAATGGAACTATTAATTTTTATGGCAATAGTTCTTATATGCAAGACCCCGACACAATTTCGTCCCAGATCAGTGACGAGCGTCACCACCTTGCTGATTCTCAAACCTTTGGTTCTGAAAACCTCTATTGATGAAATTAACATCCTTTTGCTCAAATCTTCAGAATTTTCGAAAGTCTCCACCTCTGCAGCAAATTAGACTGATTTCTTTTCCACCAGTAGGCTATGCATACTGTCTAAATTAGCCTTAACCTCAGATATTTGCTTTCCTTTACTCAAACCAGCCTGTTGCAACCTCTGAAAATCTGCATTCTTGGTGCTGTTACTGCAGGCCAAGTTTTCAATCAATCTGATTGCTTCATCAGGAAGGTTTGTGTTGAAGTTCCCATTACTAGCAGCATCCAACGCCATCTGATACTTCTAGTCAATGCCTCTGAAGAAGATACCAAGCAGCTGCACCCTGTTGAAGCCATGATGAGGACAGTCCCTTTGATAAGACTTGAATCTCAGCCAAGAAGCTTTAAAAGCTTCAGTAGGACCTTGGGTAAAGGATGCAATTTTCGTCCTCAAGTCTTCTGATCTGGCATCATCATAGAAATTGTTCAGAAAAGCATTCTTGGTGTCCTCCCAAGTGGTCAGTGAACCAGGCTCCAGTTGCTTCAGCCAATATGCTGCATCTCCTCCAAGAGGGTAAGGGAAAAGCTTGCAGAACAGAAAGTCATAGCTAACTCCATTAGCTTTGACACTTGAAGCCAAATCCTCAAACCTCTCAATATGATCCATTGGATGCTCATGAGGTAAGCCATGGAAAGGATGTTGTCTCACCAGCTGGTAATAAGCAGGCTTGAGCTCAAAATCATTCATCTGGAAAGCAGGAGGGCAGATTTCAGCTCTGTAGAACTGATCAGGTTTGTTGAAATCTCCTAGAGTCCTCTGAACAAAACGCCCAGCAGCAGGAACTCCAGCGTCTTGTGCCACTTGTTGAGCCAGCTGTTCAACTATGACATTCCCATCTTGATCCAGTTTCTGCCCTTCTTCATTCCTCATGTTTCCCTCTCTGTCAACCAAGCGACCTTCTACATCTTCAACCAATATCAGTGGATTAACCATTGTAGATTTCTTATTAGCTTTCCTGATGGTTCTCTCCAACTTAGCTAGCTCGTCAATGCCTACGGTCAAAAGCTCCTTCTCTTTGTTGCTTCTGGTACTGCGGTTAGGCATACATCTGAAACCAACACAAAGAAAAGTAGCAGAAAGTTAGTAAACAAATTAAAACTTAGAGAAAATCCCAATACTAAAATTCGATAGGCAGATATTACTCCCCGGCAACAGCGCCAAAAACTTGATAAGGCTCAGATTTTATCCAAATACAGCTACTGCAAGTGCACATCAATTCAATAGTAGTATAAGGGATTATCGAATCCCAAGGGAGCAAGTAAACTATACTAAAGAGCTCAGGTTCGGATTAAGCTACGCAATAAGTAATGAATGTAATGCGAAACAGCAAAATAAATGTAAGTGGGCGTTTTTGGGATTGTTTTTAAAGTTCAGAAAGCTAAAGGCACTAAGTCAGGACAATTCGCAGGTTGAATCTGAGAGTGTAGAATGCATGCAATCAAGAATGAATTAAAACCGTCTTGAACATGAATCGCAAAGATATAACTAATCAATTCTCATTGCAGAAGTTAACTATGCCTAAATCACAGAGTTTCAAATCTCTTTGCAAACCCTAACAACCTAAACATGCAATAATGATCAGGTTCAATTGTTCACAAAACTCCTAAGCCAAATCTCTTCGCACTAGGGCGTTTTGCTCATCTAATACTAGTTCATGAGATTAATAATGCTCTCACATCTATCAAACAACCTAGGGTTTCAAAATCCAGATGATGTGTCTAAGAAATTGATAAGAATGCAAGCACAGGTGAAGAACCAATGGTTTTCCTATAAGTTTAGAAATTCTACAAACTCTTCTTCAACCTTTGAAAAGTCCTAACTTAACTAACAAACTACCCAGACATTGTGAATGAAACAAACATCATGAAAGGAATAGATTGCATAAAAGAAATAAGAAATAGAAATAAAGGAGTTCCAAATATGTTCTGAAGGAGTCTGATTTGTCTCTCCAAAAGCTTTGCTATAAATCTCTCTCTAAAGCTCTCAAAAAGAATAAGATACAAGATTTCCGCCAAACGAATGGCTGAAAATCATAATATACAAGGTAAAACACGATCTGGGGCTTTTTTGCAAATACTAGAACTTCTGGGCCAAAACTGCAATTTATTCTCAATCTTTTAAAAACAAGCCACGATCCTTCCTATACGGGTGACGAGCGTCACCAGGTCAGTGACGGTCGTCACCCACCCCAGAACAACATTTCTTAGTTGTAAACTTCGGGCTGTAACTTGCAATGCTCCAAAAAGCTCCAAAATTCCAAGTATGTTCCCGACATGCTTTAACTTGCAAAGACTCTACTAGGACTCTAAAAAACCAAAAAGACTCAATAAAAAGAACTTATATCATGGTTAAAAACCATAAAAACCATAATATATCAAGTAAAAAATGAAAAAAACTTTATTATATTTTCTTTATTAGTATACTGCATATAATATATTATATTGAAATTTTGTGTGATAGTAAAAATGAATTGTGTTTTGGAGTTTTTGTTTTTTGTTCATTTTTATTGTATTTATTATTTTTATTTAATATATTCAAATTCTTAATTTTCTTTTGCTGACTTTTTTTTTGACTAACAAATTTCATTAATTTCAAAAAGTGATTACAAAGATATTATACAGAACTATTGTAACAAAAATTATTACATAACAGTTGTATGTGCCATACATTGAAAAAAATACAGAAGAAGGGAGATTGATGATGCTTTCCGAAAAGTAAACTTATTCGCTAACTGATCAGAAGATCTGTTATTGTCCAACTTCATATTTGATTTTTCTCTAAAACGATTTGTATACATCATCTCATGGCTGAATTTTCTTTGTTTTCTTTTTACAAACCGAATCTGAAAACTTGATGTGCCCAAAACGTAGTTCTGAAAACTAAACATAATGGTATCAAAACTTCCATACCAAAATCTTTCTGAGATAATGCATCTTTGTACCAAAGATATTTTGCTGGAAAACAAACCAAGCAAAATACTTGAAATCAAATGTATCATTTGAGGCGCTAGTGGAAACCTACAAAACCCATATCTTCCAAAGCCTCTGTATTCCTTTTTCTGCCTCTCGATATTCTGACTAATTGAATATCTATCAACGTCTCCTAAAGGATTTCCTTTGCACTCACTTATTTCAACTAATCTCACCATGAGCACGAAACAAATGAATACCGAACTTACAACTTGATAAAGCAAAGTTCTAACACCCATCATTTCTCGAATAACTTTGAAAGCCATGACGAAGACTGTAAATCTAGATGAAGCCATGCTAGAGCCTATATCCTCTAAAATCCAGTAGAACAAAGTGGATGTAATGGAACCACAGTCACTTACAACCAGCATACTCATGAACAATAGATTCATTATATGTAACACAAACTTGTGTGTCCTTGCATAGATCACGATTGTAAAGGAGGGCCTGTAGATGCAGTGATTGTAGTGACATCGCCGGAAGTGAGACAAAACAGTTACCCGATAGAAACGATGCCAAAAGAGGGCAAACTCGAAGTAGAAAGTTATGAAACTGATCCAACATGATAACCCGTAGGCCTTTAGATGAGTCGACGCCAAAAAGCATTGAAATAAATAATTAGCAGCCATCGATTTTGAGGAGAGCACAATCAATTCATCTCCTCTGTAATTCATCAAAGTTGAATCGGATTCGCCTGGATCCCAGATCCAAACGGTTACAATGATGAACCGACGGCAGCCGTATGGATAGATCTCCCACGGAGTGAAACCGACACTAAATTTAGAGGACAATTGCAGAATTATGGTCGGATGAATGCTCTCACGAAGAGAAAGAAAAGAACATAGAATTTGAAAATTGAATCTCAAATAGATCTTCATAGAGGTTTCAGATTCTTCAAGATTCTATTGAAGAATAATCCTAATAGACTACGATTAATTGAAAGAGAAGAGTACGCCGAATGTTGTTAGAAGAAGATTAATGTTGTCGGTAGAAGAAAAAAAAACCTGTTAAATCGTCTTCGTTATCGCACTATTATAATAATAAAAAATATATAGAATAAAGATATGATATATATCAAATTTTGAAATGTCAGGTTGTAGCATAACAAAGGTTTTTTGAAAAAAAAACTTTTTTGTATTATAATAAATAGATAATATAATGCTTATGATATATATTTTATTAAGATTTATTATTGTAATAAAAAATGAATTATGTTAGTAAATTATTGTATTGTTTTTGTTATTTAAAAATTATTGTAAAATTTTTATTATATTTTTTTATTTTTGTTTTTTTACTAATATTTTTTTTAAAGTATATAAAATAAACTAAGTGTTTCGTCTGCACCATGTATGGACCGAATTGCATAATAAATTATTGCTTTGAGTAATATCAGATATGTTTAAAAACATCACGAAACAATATTAAGTAGTTCTATAGTTCGAGTAGCATTTTTTGAAACAAAAATAGGAAACATGCATTCTCATTACTGTTCATTGGATCTAGAACTTGCAGTCGGAGCCTTTTCACCACATCGTAGCCTGTAGTAAAAATTTATAAAATGTATAAGGATCTAAATAGTAGTAAACCAAACTTTTTTTTTCTATTTACTATGTCGTTACCTGTCACGGAAACGATGAACATCAGGAACATCGGCATTGAAATAGAACTCATAATACTTCTTCATTGCAATAACATTCATAATACTTAGACAAAAAAAAAATAAGATCACAAGACAACACATATGAACCAACAAACATAGTTTGGTGTATTATATTATTCATAATACCTTCATATTGTTTGTTGATGTACCACCATCTCAGCACACAAATAACCTCTTCATCATGGTTCTGAGACCATTGCAAGGCAAACTCTTCAGCTACTTTTCCCATCGCGCAACATTCAATTACACGTTTCCTATAGAAAAAGGCGTTATAGAATAGCAATGAATAGATAATATGATGTGAAAACAAATAATAACCTTACTTGTCATCATGGAGATCAAAAGGGATCATAGCGTAATCATCTTGTATTTTACTCTCATCAAAAATCTCTAGCTCACCGACGTTTTTGAGAACACCAATTAAATCTAACAAACAACAACACAAAATAACGAAACTCTTACTGTCTTCCTTGTTGATTCAACACAAAAACTAATACTATTTACTGTATAAAAAAATCTACCGATAGCATAAGTGGCATCCATTCGACTTCCAATAACATCCCCAAAATCAACCAACGTCAACAATAAACCATCTTCGGGACCATGCACAGAAATAAATCTAGTGTTTGTAACAAACTTCAGCTTGAAAGGATGTCTTGCTATACGAATGAAAGCATTATAAGTTTTAACTACAAAACCGCTTAAGAGTTCCCACTTTCCTTCGATAAGCTCATCTTCAAACAAATGAAGGTTTTTGTTTCCAATCGAAGCTTGTATCATCGACCCCTGTAAACAATATAGTCATTACAACTGGATACAAATAAAATTTAGCAGACAGGAAACAAATTAAAAGCAAGGATGAATGAACTTACATGCATGTCAACGAAGACCATTTTTAATTTAGGCCGACAATTCCTATCCTTGGCACGCCATTTCTTTAGCAGTTTAATTTCAGCAGAGGGATCCACAACACAAGCGTCTATCTCAGAGATTTTTAAGAACCTCATCGTAGCAGAAACGCCAAAACAACCAAATTCTAAGCTAAAGAACACTCATTATATGAATTAAGAAGCATAAAGTGTATCGATAATTATAATATTAATATTTAGTTCTTTTGGTTGTAGCGTCGATGCTGATTAGCTATATTTATAGGCAAACAGTTTCCTGTAAATTTATTTTGAAATAATAAAAATCAGTTCTGTTTTATGTTTACAAAAACGAAGATAAAATAATTATTCCATAAATATAAATAAAATAATAATCATGCAACACTAATCAAAACTGAGACTAATAACCAAACCAAAACGATGAAAATCCATAACCAAAACAAACCCAGCATCAAAAATAATCTCAGAGCAAGTTCAATGTGCAGAACAAAAACCAAAAATCTAGATGTTCTCAAACACTTCCTTGTGGACAACGTTAAGAGTACGGTTCTTTGGTTTCTCATCCTCGTCAGTTACCAAGATCTTCAAACCGGCACATGATGTTACTCTGGAGACAGGGACAAATAGTTGACCATGGGAAAACACAGGTCTTAGCAAAAAAATACCAACTTTTTGTAGAGTCTTACCTTGACTCTTATTTATAGTCATCGCAAAAGCAACAACAACAGGAAACTGTCAACGACGCATCCTGAATAGAAATCTAGTCTCAGGTGGCGACACAAACATCCTTGAAATCAATACTTTCTGTCCAACCCTGTCTCCTGTGATAAGTTTAGCTTCAATCACATGCGCCGCGAGCTGCGTTACAAGTAATCTCGTTCCGTTGCACAAACCACCCCGAGGATCGATATTCCTTAGCAACATAATAAGAGTCCCTATCTTCAGCTTTAGATCATGATTGGGCAAACCGGAAACTTTTATGCTATTGAGATATTCTTGGGTGTAAACCATATCGTCATTTTTACTTGTGTCCAACGTATCAATACTGTCTGAACTAAGGTACGAATGTTCATCGCCTATGACAAAAAAAAAAAATTAATAGAAAGCACCTTAATGATACAAGATTTTTATTGCTTGTTGTCAATCACCCATTGTACTAGTCAGTTGTAGTATGGGTTTTAATGTCAATCCAATTGGGAATAGTTGAAAACGAAAGAGTTGAGAGTGAAATCTCTAAGTCAAGCAAGCAGGAAAAGGTTTTTGTTGCCTAAGCAACTGTTCTAACAACCTAGTGTGATCAATCAACAAACAAAGTGAAAACAAAAGCAAACTAAGCAGTTTTAAGCAAGAAAAACAGAGCAAAACAGAACAAATCCGAGATTCAAATAAGAGAAAGGCAAGTTCCTAGATGTGGTTATTGACTTTGGGGAATTTCAGACACTAACTAAGGCTGTTCCAAACTACATTGATCAAGCAAGTAAGCAAGCAATGGTGATTCCTAGACATAGAGTTCACAATTAAGCTAGCTAGATCCAATCTCTTGGCAAATAGCCCTTTGCTAAACATCTTAACAAGAACTAACTCTCATTAGTGCTAAAACATCAAGCAAGCAATAGTAAACAACTCTATTCAAGTCAAAATGCTCCTCAAACAGTCAATCTCTTGAGCCAAGGCCAGCAAATCCTCTATTAAACAAGATCAGCATTTCATCAAACATTTGGTGGGCATAAGAGAAAGCTAACAACTTAGATAAGTTTGATCAAGACTAATCTAGCATGAATAACAGATTAATAGAGAGGAACCCTTAAACTGAAGTACTTAACAAACCCTAATCAAGTCTTAAATTCCCCTAATCTACCATATCTAGAAACTCTAAGATGACTACTCACTCATACTCATGTTTAACACCAAATCATAAAGGGAAAGGATGTTAATCAAGATTAGAAGAGAGAATAAAGAAAGATTAAAGGCAAATACTCAAATATATTAAACAAATCAAAGGATTTGTCTTACAAACTTAAAGAAAATGCTTAAGAACAGTAAATTGACATGACCTCTCGAAAATCTGGAAAAAGAGGCTATTTATAGCCTAGAGAAGAAAGCCCTAGAGTAATGGCAAAAGAGTAATTAAAATAGGTTCGGGCTGGGTCAGTATCGGTCAGTTACATCGGTCTTCAGCGATCGATATGGATCCCCATCGGTCTGGATTGATCGACACATATGACCGAAATCAACTCGTTGTGTTTGTGTCGGTCACCCTTGACCGATACTGGTGATCGATACTGCTTCGTATCGGTCATCTTTGACCGAAAACTTCTGCAGAGATTATCTGCTTTGATCCTTCTTGCTCCCTTTTCCCCAGCTAGCGTCCTGGATCATCCCCAAAACTCCTCCAAGCTCTTTTTAGCTCCAAAAGCACCTAAAAACATCCAAAATGCAAAGAAAATGCAAACTATACTCTAAATGCAACCTAAGTCTAAAAGGAGAACAAAATGGGACAAAAGCAAAGGGAAAACATGCAAAAGAGGACCAAAATATGTACTAAATGCAGTCCTAAATGGTGGAAATACAAGGGATATCAACACCCCCACACTTGCCTTTTGCTTGTCCTCAGGCAAATAAGAACAAATGGGAGAGTGAGGTTTGAAGGTGGGCATTCAGATTCCAAAAATGCAAAGGTAAAGAGATGGTTTCAATGCTTAAGTGCCTAGTTGTAGGATGCAAACATAATCAGTTATACTTTAAAGAACCTAGCCATGCTCATCATGTTTCAAAATGATCTCAAATCTCAACCTAGGTAAATGCTCAAATCAACCAACTCTTTAGCATTCAATTAAGTTCAGAACATGAATCATGCTTATGCAAATCAAGTGAAGACATTTGATTGAAAAGGGGTAAGGTTATGAGATAAGAATGATCTCATTTAAGCACATGGCTTTTAAAAACATAAGGGATCACTCAATGACATGACTTCATCTTAGGAAAAATGCTAAAGGTAAAAGCACACTTATGCATGCAATTCAAAGCTCTCTTCTATCCTTATTTCCCAAAGATGAGTCCTAAGCATTTCTAAAACCAAGAGTGAACCCTCTAAGTCTACCCTTTCCTAAACTCTACCCTTTACCCTTCTTCATGGCTGGAGAAACTTCTTCTTTTTGCTTGTGTGGTTACTTCTCTTTGGTTGGGACTTGCTCTTATTTGTTGTATTGACACCTTCATCACCTTTGGTAGATTTCTCATGGTCTAATTTTTGTTCTTTGGACCCTTTCTGAGCTTTTTTGCTGGCGCCTTTCTTCTTTGTACTTAGAGCTTTTCTTCCTTTTACTTAACCACAATTCTAGACTGTTTCCCCTTTTCTACCATTTCAGATCTTTTCCTTTTCTTTCAAAACATATAAACATGATGTTCAAACCACTTACACTACCCTTTTAAGCCTCAAAACTCCTATCCTAGAATCAAGCTCAAGAAGCAAGCTGATATCTACAAGAGAGCTAATCACTGCCAGCCTTATTCCTAACATTTTTTGCCAAGACAAAATCGAAAATGCAATGCAAAGGCCTCACAGCTCTCACAATAGTGTTTAGGATCAAAAGGAGGTTTTGGTTAAGGATGAGGATGTAACTGTCCCATAAGTATGATGATCAGCTATTTGGATCAACAATAGTGGTAGAAAGGAGAAAAATGATCCAAATATGTATATGGTAGCCATGAATTCACTTTTCAATGCACAAGTCATGATAATTAAAAGTCCAAATTAAAGTTCAAGTTGATAGAGTTGATTTTCAGAGAAGAATTGCTTTCAGAATGAGATGAGAAGACCAAATCTAGCAATCTAAGCATGGTTCAGCCTTAGCAATCAAATGATGCATCAAACAACTAAGCACTTAAAAACTGAAATCATCTCTAAACACTAAGCACTTTACAAGGAAAATTCATCATAATGCCCTATGCAAATGCAATGCAACCTATATGTCAACACTAGACTCAATCTTAGAAGAATGAAATGCAACTACATGCTTTCTTTTTGGTTTGCAAAAATGCAAAATTTTTCAAATTATTCAATTTTTTTGTGTTTTTCTATGCCTTACATGAATGCATGATATGCATGAGACTCAAAGTGAAAAGAAAAAGAAAAACTAAGAAAACAAAACACAAAGTCAAACCCCAAATCTCTCCCCCACACTTAAATTACACAGTCCCTTGTGTAATGAAAGTAATGAGAGAGAGAAGCACAAAATATAATACAAAACTAAAAAGATGCAATAGTATAAACAATGGAGAGGACGTGGTACCTTGTTTAGTGGTAGGAGTGGTGGGATGATTGATGAGGGAACCAAAGGAATCAAAAGAGTGGGGGACAAAAACAGAAGTGTTCAGAAGCTAAGAAAGAGGTCAGAAAGAATCCCATGTGAAAATTTAAACTCCCTTGGCTCCAAACCAAAGGAGGTAAAATTTTTTAAAAGTTGAGGTACTTACCTCGGATGGAATATCGGTCACACATGACCGATATAACTGGTCGAAATGGCAGCATTGGTCATGAGTGATCGATATTAGAGACTGATATGCTTTCTGGGATTAATATCGGTCATCACTGATCGACACACTTGATCGAAATCCATCCGATATGATTATGTTGGTCATGAGTGATCGATACTGGTGACCGATATGTTTCCAAGAATCTCATCGATCACCACTGATCGATACACTGGACCGAAAATCACACGGTGAGTTTATGTCGGTCAAGTTTGATCGATGTAAATGACCGAAATGTGTCCTCCTTTCAAACTTTATCGATCACAAGTGACCGGCATGTTGACTGGTGTAGACTGGCTCCACTGATATCGATCAAACATGATCGATACTGCTGACCAAAAATTTGTGTATCGGTCTGTCATGACCGATACAAATGATCGATATCAGCCAGAATACACCTGTTCTTTGTCCCTTTCAGACTTTCTCAAACCCCAGTTCGAACTCCTGTTTATATACACTATAACAAAGCATAAAAAATAAACTAGAAAGCATAATATATACAAAAGGATACCATGGGACTACCTCCCAATTGT
The DNA here is from genome assembly GCA_911865555.2 of Thlaspi arvense. NCBI lineage: Eukaryota > Viridiplantae > Streptophyta > Magnoliopsida > Brassicales > Brassicaceae > Thlaspi > Thlaspi arvense. Next base: position 42,340,559 of record OU466861.1, on the reverse strand, counting down.
GCTTGTTTAAAGTCACTAAGCTTGACTTTGATTACCTCTTTAGTTGAGGTGAGGAGAAGGAGTCTTGGAACTCCTTGGTGGTGGCTTGCTTCTCTTGACCTTGGTAGTGACTCCATTCACATTGATCTTGGCAAAAGGTGTAGTATTCCCCTCTTGCTGAAGCTTGAAGCAAAACTCTCCCTTCTTAGAGACACTTGGTTGCAAAACCACTTCTCCCTTGCTAGTAACCAGCTTAACATCATTCATATTCTTGTAATCAACCACTTCAAGGACCTCCTTTTCAGTGGTGTCTTCAAACAACTTGACCAAGCAGCAGCCATCAAAACTCTCTCCTTGGCAGCCTTCAAACTCTGGCCAATTCTTCTAAGCTGCTTCAGCTTCTTGATCTCCATTGAGAAGGCTTGCCCATTCTCCAGCTTATTCCCCTTAGAGTCAAACCTTATAACCTTCTTCTTGGTCAGTTTCAGCTCAATTGTGCATTCCTTGGCATCAAACACTGCTCCAGCTGAGGCTAGGAAAGGTCTTCCTAGAATGATAGCATTCTTTATATGGCCTTCCACATCAAGCACCAGGAAATCAGTGGGAATGGTTACTCCTTCTATCATCATTGGCACATCCTTGAGACTCCCAAGTGGTTTCTTCACTGTCCGATCAGCTATAGTAAGGGATACATTAATCTCCTGAAGTTAAGTGTAGCCAAGAGCTTTAGCAGTAGAGGATGGGAGAAGGTTGATACTTGCTCTAAGGTCACAAAGACAGATTTTGAATGTCTGCCCCTTAAGCTCACATGGGAGAGTAAAACATCTTGGATCTCCAAGTTTCTTGATAGTGAGCTCCTTAACCTCAGGTGTTCCAGCCTTCACCCTTAGCTTCTCAAGTTCTTCTTGGCCATTCAAACCTCTCAATTCCATCTGAGCAGCATAGAAGGTTTCATATTTCTGAACTAGCTATTCCTTGAATCTTCCTGGAAAGGGGATAGTGGGCTGATAGATAGGGAGATCAGCAGCTTAAGTTACCTTCTTGGCATCAGAGGTTTCAACAAGGTCTTCCCCTGTAGCATCAACAACCTCATGTGGCGCCCACCACTCATCTTCTTCCTTGTTGGTTCCTTCTTCAAGAGAGTTCTCCTCAGTGGCATAAGCTTCAATACTCCCCCACTCTGAATGTCAATGTCCTCATTGATTAAGGAAAGGAAGTCTTCAATGATAGCTTCTTCTTCAAGAGGAGTAAAGGCAACTGCAGACTCAACAGCTTGGCAATACTCATAGGTGGTCTCTAAGGTCTGTATCCTGGAATCCAAATCATCAAACTTGGTGTTGAGCTCAGCATGAACAGAGTCTAATTTGTTATGCAACTCAGCAAATCCCTGGTTCATCTCCAATATTGCAAGGAGTTGTAAGTTGAGGAATTTAGTGAGTATACTCTTGATATCAGCTGCAGTAGAAGTAGAAGCATTGAGCTGAGCTTGAGGGAGAGCAGGCGTGGGTTCAAACTATGGGTGGGTATTGTAGCTGTCTGCAGAGTAGTTCATAGGCAGAAGCTCTTGGTAGAAGTTGTTGCACCTTGGAGTTTCAAAACAGAGCATCTTCTCCACTTGTAGAGAGGTACCTGAAATGAAAATGCTTGAAAAGGAGTGAGTAACCTAATAAAACTAAAAACTTGATCTTAAAGATTCTACAAACTCTAATGATTCAAACAGAAATTCCAAATGGCAACGGTGCCAAATTGATACAAGGTTTTTATTGCTTGTTGTCAATCACCCATTGTACTAGTCAGTTTTAGTATGGGTTTTAATGTCAATTCAATTACGAATAGTTGAAAACGGAAGAGTTGAGAGTGAAATCTCTAAGTCAAGCAAGCAGGAAAAGGTTTTTGTTGCCTAAGCAACTGTTCTAACAACCTAGTGTGATCAATCAACAAAGAAAGTGAAAATAAAAGCAACCTAAGCAGTTTTAAGCAAGAAAAACAGAGCAAAACAGAGCAAATCCGAGATTCAAATAAGAGAAAGGCAAGTTCCTAGATGTGGTTATTGACTTTGGGGAATTTCAGACACTAACTAAGGCTGTTCCAAACTACATTGATCAAGCAAGTAAGCAAGTAATGGTGATTCCTAGACATAGAGTTCACAATTAAGCTAGCTAGATCCAATCTCTTGGCAAATAGCCCTTTGCTAAACATCTTAACAAGAACTAACTCTCATTAGTGCTAAAACATCAAGCAAGCAATAGTAAACAACTCTATTCAAGTCAAAATGCTCCTCAAACAGTCAATCTCTTGAGCCAAGGCCAGCAAATCCTCTATTAAATAAAATCAGCATTTTATCAAATACTTGGTGGGCATAAGAGAAAGCTAACAACTTAGATAAGTTTAATCAAGACTAATCTAGCATGAATAACAGATTAATAGAGAGGAACCCATAAACTGAAGCACTTAACAAGCCCTAATCAAGTTTTAAATTTCCCTAATCTACCACATCTAGAAACTCTAAGATGATTACTCACTCATACTCATGTTTAACACTAAATGACAAAGGAAAAGGATGTTAATCATGATTAAAAGAGAGAATAAAGAAAGATTAAAGGCAAATACTCAAATATATTAAACAAAGCAAATGATTTGTCTTACAAACTTAAAGAAAATGCTTAAGAACAGTAAATTGACATGACCTCTCGAAAATCTGGAAAAAGAGGCTATTTATAGCCTAGAGAAGAAAGCCCTAGAGTAATGGCAAAAGCGTAATTAAAACAGGTTCGGGCTGGGTCAGTATCGGTCAGTTACATCGGTCTTCAGTGATCGATATGGATCCCCATCGGTCTGGAGTGATCGACACATATGACCGAAATCAACTTGTTGTGTTTGTGTCGGCCACCCTTGACCGATACTGGTGATCGATACTGCTCCGTATCGGTCATCCTTGACTGATGTTCGCCGTGCTCTGACCGAAAACTTCTGCATAGATTGTATGCTTTGATCCTTCTTGCTCCCTTTTGCCCAGCTAGCATCCTGGATCATCCCCGAAACTCCTCCAAGCTCCTTTTAGCTCCAAAAGCACCTAAAAACATCCAAAATGCAAAGAAAATGCAAACTATACTCTAAATGCAACCTAAGTCTAAAAGGAGAAGAAAATGGGACAAAAGCTAAGGAAAAACATGCAAAAGAGGACCAAAATATGTACTAAATGCAGTCCTAAATGGTGTAAATACAAGGGATATCACTTAACTAAACAAACAATATTGAAAACAGTAAATGTTACCTATTACGCGAGATAACATATACTCATTTATAACGTCGACGTCAGAATTCCTCGGACTCAAAATAGCTCGACCCTGAAAAAACAACGGATCTCACTCTCTTGAATACGAATGACCATACACTTCTTGGACAATTTTCTCCATAGGATCTCCACCCCCAGTTATCAGCAAATCATCTGGTATATCTATCTCAACCTCTCCAGTGTTAGGCTCATTGATCTTTCCGTGACCTATAGCAAGTATCCATTTTGAAAAAGAATCCAGGTCTTGGGCAATATTTGCATCACCACCGCGAAGAAGACGCATATTCGTGGTAAGTTTCAAGACCATACAACTGCTCCACAACGCCGAAGAGTTCAGAGATGACATGACAGTTTCAGCTCGATTGCCACCAACAATCACAGGTAAAATCTGTCTAAAACCCCACCGAACACAACAACTTTACCACCAAACACTGTCACATTTCAGAATATCCCTCATTGTTCTATCCAACGTCTCAAACAATGTTTGCTCATCATCGGTGTCTCATCCCAAATAATCAGTTTGGCTTCCTTGATCAATTCCGCTTGATGTGATCCTGCAGCAGTTGAACATGTTGTAAACTCGTTAACAGCGATTGGAATGCTAAACCTAGAATAAGCGGTCCTTCCTCCTTGTAGCAACAAAGAAGCAATCCCACTCGATGCCACGTTTAGGACGATGTCACCTCTAGAACGAATATCAGATCCTAACACACTCCACAAAAATGTTTTGCCAGTACTACCATAACCGCAAACAGAAAACATACCACCTTCGTCATGATTAACAGCATGTATAATTTTGTCATAAACCCGTTTTTGTTCATCTGTTATGGTTGCCAGTAACCTCGTATGCTCGGCCTTGAGCTGGTCTCTATTATAACTGCGCTCGTCCATTAGAAGATGATTAACAATGTTATCCATGTCATCATCCATAGCATGAGGCATCTTATTGTAGTTGGTCAACGAATTCCCATTTCGACGAAGGTATTTCTCTATTTTAGAAAGTGCACATCTCTTCAAATCATCATCGGTCATAGTGAAATCTACACAACATGAAACAAATATCAGCATATATTCACTGACCCAACATTTAATGACATATGTAAAACAAAGAGACGATTTACTTAGGTTATCCGATTTTTTCTTGAGCATATATAATATATCCTCGCTCAGGATATGCCATGTCTTGTTCCATACGTTAACAGGCTCGGACATGCTATTAGACAGCAACATAATAGCAAACAGTCTGCGCAAATATTTCCCTGAGCCCCAAAAACTCGTTTCTTCGATAGCCAAAATATACTCTTTATCATCGTCCAGCAATCCCAAGGCGTAGTAAGCTTCTTCGTACGAATCATAAACAACACCTTTGACTGTTCGTATATCCTCATAACTCTTCAGACATTTAACAATGTTCAGCAAAACACGCATGTAGTAACACTGAACATAATTAGGAGGAATGTACGTAATTCTTCCAATGGCAAAACCTCGTTCGCGTAGCTTCCACTCCCTAGTCCTCTGTACCCAAATGAACCTCGTCGGGAAATCAGCATACGTCAACTCTTCTGCCTCCGAGAATTTACTATTTGCTTCCATCCAAGCCATAAATTAGACCGAGTCACAGACGCACGGTTTGTAACATCATCTATAGAATCATCTTCGTTATAAACAGCCATTTGCTGACCCGGTAGATGGAATGAGAGATTAACAACAGTCGTCGAACGAAAATGAGTTGGGAAAGCTAATATTCTCCAAGTTGCCTCGCACGCTGAGATATATCTGAAAAACGAAAAAAATCTCAATAACATATCACATGCACAATGATATTTTATAAATTCCATTCGGTAACCAAACAACAAAACCACGTAATTAATACAGACAAACGTGCAGTTGATGAACTTTTTAACTTCATTATCAACAGTATCATCTTGTTCAACAGAAGCACCAACATTAGTAATATACTTGAATAGATACTTGATTGACCTCGTTTGGTTGCACCACTCAATATTTATATGGGCCCAGAAATGACTCAGAAGGTCCTTGTTGTAAGGAACCACATATCTATCGTCACAATCAAATCCCTTTTTGCGGATAGTTCTATCACTACTTCCACGCTTGTAAATAGGGAAGCCACCATCATCAAATTTTGTTATCGCGCTACAAGGTTTGGGATAAAACTTGGTACATTTACCTTGACTCATGCACACATTAGTTTTATTGACCTCACCACATGGACCATGTATCATCAAGTCACCAACAACCTCGTATAAATACGGTTCCAAGTCTTTATCAGGTATCTCAGCAGAAATAAACCTGTCGATATCATCCCCAGTCGGTAGTTTTGAATCTAAATGCAGAAACAGCACCATATGGGCATGCAGTAAACCTCTTTTTTAAAACTCAATGGTATACATTGCTTCAAATCAACAAAAAAATAACAGTGTAAATAGATCGAGTTACGTATCTACCAATCTTTAATACGAGAGTCTAGTCTAGAATTAACAAAATACCTGAATTCACACAGCCCAAAGCACCACCATCTGTCAAGTAATCCACGAGATTGTCAAGTTTAATTTTAAACACACGACAATAGATATGTGGATAATCTTCCGTTTTCAAGTCGCGTTTTTGCAAATATCTAGTAAACTCGGGCCATTTCAGATCACAAGTAATGGTAATCAAAAAAAATTTGGATATCCATAATACTTACAAGTCGCCATGGCATATAGATAATGTTACATCATATATTTTTTACCTCCAGTGAAAGATGAAGGAATGAACACCCGCTTGCCTTGCTCAGCAAGATTGTAATCACCTTTCTCAGCAGAAGCAGCAATCTTATCATAATACTCGGCTAGAAATTTTTTTCGGACTATGGAATATATATCGCAGCCTATTTGACTCGATCATAGTGTACGTATCAACCAAGAACTGCTGAAATAGTTTCCCATACATCAATATATGCGGCAATTCACCGCTTCTTTCTTTGATACGAAAAGCAAAAAAACTCTCGTATTGTTATGTTTTTCCTCTTCCTACCTTGTGTATCCATAAATCCAATATCAATTCCAAGCCGGAAACCATCTTCTCCATACGTAAACAAGAGAGGATATTGCAAGGGTAAATAAGTAGGATGCAACTCATCAATTCGATCTAAATCTCCGGAAGTGTTCACGATAATAATGTCCCGTTTACTCGTGGCCATGTTGAAATCACCATGAATCAAAGCTGCAACATCTTTCTCACTTGGAAGGTTATGAATTCGCCCATCAGTGGTCCTCTCAGCAGCTAGGACCAACCGCATTTGCTTAGAATCATTGCCTTGTGAAATCCTATCTCGCGCTGATCGAAATGCTCGAACGTGAGGATTATGAGCATCTAGCATGCGCTTCAAAAGCTCAACAATTTCTGGTCGTAGTGACGAACGCGAGCTCTTGTGCATATATTTAAAAACATTAATATCATAGACACGACCGATAGTGGTAACATATCAACTATATAGTATAACTGTCTAAAACTTACCCAGAAGCCGTGATTCTATTGGTAATCTCATTGGCGAGATCATGTATATAGAGCTGAAGAAAAACCGGTGGAGTCCCATCAACGGGCAGCAGAGACCCAATAAGATGACAATTTTCACCAGATAGCTGAAAAACATATGGACCCTTCCCACTATTAATAGCATGATTTATTCTTCCTCCAAGCGACATAAACGAAAACATCATGTTATATGCTCTTATAAACTCTCTAAAATGTGTCCTTGTCTCGTTCCGGTTATATAAGAGACACAGCAATGTATTGGGTGGGGCCTTGAGCATAGGAATATCTACTTTTCCCTTATGACAACACATAGTAAACTCGGGATTCACACACATTGTTCGTTTGCCCACTCGTTCGCCGAACCATATGTAAGCGTTACAATAAGTACAAATGTACGCTTGATCCCCATCGTTATAATAACCTAATGATGAGTTTGAAAAACACATTAAAATCAATTGGTCAACCGGTCAAACAAATTCAAACGAAAAACAATAATTAACTACCGTTCATATCGAATCCAACAGGAAAATAAACGCCTTCACGTGCTGATGGAACATCCACACGTCTGGATTGTTTTCTCTTTGAAGCAGATTAACGATAAGGTCTCGAGTCTCCACCATCATCATCATCTGATTAAGACTCATATGGTAAAAAACAAACGAAATCATCTATTTTTCGGTGGTTTTTTTAAAAATAGCTGCAGTGAATTACAGTGAGTTACAAAGAATGAACATTCTTAAATTAATCAATAAGCCTAAAAAAAAAAAACAAACACGAAAAGATCCCCGACCAGTACCATATTTTTTCTCCAAACGTCGGGATCTCATGATGTCCATACGATTCTTCCTTGCAATTTTACTAAGACCCGCTCTACATATACTATTATGGTTGATAACAGTATGGCGGTCAGGTTTTTTCACGGTTAAATATGGCGCATATTGCTGAGACCTGGTCGTATATCCTGTTACCAGAGGAAGTAAATAAAATAAGATGCATGCCAGAGCATTCAAACATAGAAAAATGACAAAAGAAGAGAAACTTATACGCCTAGTTGGAGTAGGTATCCGCTTTGGTTTGTGATTATTCATTGGCTTTTTCTTGGGAGCCATTATCAAGAACAAGAGTGCTACCCAAGACCTACAAATAACAACTCGTGGAAGTTTACTATTTATACACATATAAAAATAAATTATGTATATTATCTAAAAAGAATATTTTCATTAGAGTAAATATACGAACATATCTTATATATATTATAGCCCAATCTGAGTAAAAAAAAATTATATTCAGTTATGTACAACGCAAAAATAGAAATATCTGGCAATAGAATAACATATATAATTATTTTCTGCAAATGGACTAATCAGATATAGCTTTCATATAAATGTCTTTGTCTTTATACCAGAAAACATATTTCGTAAATATCGTATACTCTGAATCAATTTTTTTATAGCGGAAGAATTCGAAACCATTATAAAAACAAATAAGATATATCATCGTAAATCTTTTTATAATTAACAAACTCTCTTTTACTATAAATCCATCATGTTTCTAATCAAAAAAATTTATGGTCTATATATAATTTTATATAACAACCCAACATAAGTACAAATAACAAACCCTATTTTTAAAACGTGTCCATAATATTGTAAAACCAATACTACATGAATAATCACTATCTAGTTCTCGAGACTAATGCAACATGTTACATATCATAACATCTAACCAAATATAGCAAGAACAAATCATAATAACAAACTTAATTAATATTAAACAACCTGCTCATGATCATAACAGCAGACCCAAAAGATAAGAGTAAATTTAAAAGGTTAAATACGAATATTACAATCCCACACCACAATAGGATAGATAGATATTTAGGTTGTTCGAAATTAAAACTTAAATTTTAGAAAAAGAAGCGTAAGATCTGGCCGTGGACTCCATCGCAATAAATCCCGTCAGTCACCATCGAGTTATCCTTCCATGGCATGCCCATCAACAGCAGCACGGCTGCAGCAAAACAATTCCAATACAATATCAAGTTAAACACCAAACAGAAACAATATAACAAAAAAACAAGTAATTTTCTAGGAAGCTTGTATATCTTGTTTAACAAAGCGAACTAATTAAAATAGACAAAAATATTTAAAAATAAATACTTACATTTTATGGAATCGACAGACATCATCGTCGATAGGGTTGAACACGAACTCAGAACAGGGATAGTGAGATCGTAGAACAACGCCCTTAGCGTCAGCACCTATAAAATTATTAGAAGCCAATGAATTTTGTTTTGAAAATTGAATAGAATATATATATCTTTTAACAAAATAGACAAATACATTACTCACCCTTACCCTCCAAGACCCTCCAAAACCTCAAGACACAGACAGATGATCCATACGGACTTTGTTCATAGGCACGAACGAAATCCCTAGCAATACTACCAATGGCAAAACAGATAACCATACCCTCCTTCCTAGAATAACAATTTCGCTTATCAATAATCAAAAGGCAACAACGAATAAACGCTATTTTAAGTAAACAAAAATCCAACAAAAAATATTTGTTACCTCGCATCCAAAAGCTCGAAACGAACATAAGAGAGATCATCCTCACATGCATCGTTGCTGGCATCCTGGAGCGGGCCCATCCGTATGACCGTCCCCATGACATCTGAAGAAGCATAATTCACAATGGTCTAATTACGGCTAGTCTATAAGAAGAAGACAAAGACAAAGGCAGATAAAGTTAAAAAAAAATCGAGAATTTTTAAAACACTACCGACTAAAGATCCACATTTGAAGGCTCGAGTGTGGATATCAAACAGCCGACGACAGTGTATGAGGTCCATCTTCGTATCTCCTAACTCTCGTTGAGCGATCAAACTGGATCCTTTGACATAATCAGACAATATCACACATCTATTTTCACGCTTGACGATAAAGTCGGAGATCTCGTACCAAGAATCCGCCTTGAAATAGTTTGCAAAGATGAGAAATTCCTCCGGCGTGACGGTTATCAAGATTTGAGTTCCCTATTCATTAATTTTAAAAAATAGAAAATACCATCTAAACAGATCTACATGCAAATCAAGAAGTACAAGAAGCCTGATTTTCAAAAATAAATACCTGATTATCACAGCCGATAACCTCCAAAGTCCGACCAAAGTAGTTGTTTTGCTGCCATCAGCGGAGAACCTTGATATACACCGATCTACGCACAACCCCGTTCTTCAAGCCGAGAAGAGAATCCATGCCGGATTTTAGCAAAATCGAGTTTTCCGTTTGTCTAGTAAATAGTTTTTCGGCGGCGAGATAAGGGAGCGTAAATTAAGTGTGTTAAATAACACTAAATGGGTGTGTTCGCTTATATAGAGGTAGAAGACAGTCGCACCTTTCCGATATTTTAATTAATTATTCTTTATTAAAAAATCTGATAACTTTCCACATTCCCTTTGTCTGTCCGTATTAGGGGATCGTACCGAGACAAACCGTTGCAAGCTGGATAAGCATTTAACTATTTCGAACCCACCATTTTAACAAACATATTTTTTAATACAACTAAAAATACAAACGCACAAGCTTTAACTATATGACAACTGAAAATAGATCTATCTGGAACCCAGCAACAATAATTTATCCTTTTTAAAAGATCGATGCTTAACATATGTTACACATATTAATATCTAATATCTACTATCTTTGTTAATTATTTATGTTTTTACTTTTAGTTGCTTTTGTTTGTTTTCTATACAAGTAAACCAATAGTTTGATCTTAGTTCATCTTCTAAAAATAAATGTATTGATTAAAGTATAAAACAACAATCTTTCAAAATCAATAATAAAATCCAAAACACCAATCTTTAAAAATGGAGGGAGTATAGATATTCAAGTTGCTTTGTATAGTATACATCTCAAACCACAACCAATGATGTTTGATCAATTATCGAGTTTCTCATAATTATCGAATCTCACAAACTATTAAAATATTAAAAACTTATAAAAAAACATTAAAATAAAAGAAACTAAACTCCAAGATTCAAATTAATCTAACAAAATATGATAAAACTAAGGAACGCTTGATCTCGACTTCTCACGACCTCCTCGACATTCCACATCACCAGACTGCCTCTTGTTCCTTATCTCGACCATCTCAGAACCAGCCGAACCGTCAGAAATATTCCCACAAGTTCCACGCATATCAAGCTAACAAAAGATTTAAACCATAATATTAACAGACCAAACAAACACATCGTCTCAAGATACATTAATTATTCTAAACCATCACATTAAATTAATTATACATATAAACATACTAACCCGTTCATATTGTTCCATAAGAGCACCATCATCGTTAACAATATCAATCTTATAAGCCGAATTGCGATTCTTTAAATTATCAGCAGAAATGTCCACCTTAAAAAGCATTGTTTTGCCAATAAGGTTTCCTAGAACCTGAGGCAACACAGAATCATCAACCTATACAAAAAAAAAAAATCAGACAAACGAAAACACAAAAAATAACAACCAACCAAAACAACGAATTTAAACACTTACATCGGCTATCTCATTAGCAAGATCCTCAGCTGTGCTCTGGAGGAAAGGACTCGCAACACCATCAAAAACCAAAAACCTAGCATCTCTTCCAGAACCGTCACCAACCAACAACACCAACTTAAACCTAAGCCAAACACAAGGTATAATTAAAAGCATAAAATATTATAATACAAGTGGGAACCAACATGCTATATATGAGGACGAGAGATTACTTAGCCACGACATCAGTAACATGTTTATCACATTCAAGACAATCAAATAATATTGGATCATCAACCCCAGCATCAACATCTTCAACCTGACGAACTTTCCTCTTACACCTCCTGCATGCAACATAATACCAAATAAGATTCGTCTCAACTGACTTACAGTAGCAGACATCACACACTTCCCAACCTACACACAACCAAACAAGGATCAAGAACATAAAAACAAGCAGCAATAATAACAGCCAGATTCCAATCAACAAACAGCAAGAAATATACCTCGATAGTTTCCAAAATTTCACTTATCGTCTTCCTATTATCTTTAGTAAAGAACTCATCTTCCCAAGACCTAGAAGAACCACTCGAGTACTGGCTATCATCATCACGAGTAATAATAAGATTATCCTTAGCCAACCTACAATAAGCAATCAAAGAAACTATAAAAACCAAACGATCCGAAAATTCAAAACCATCATTGTTTAAGAAAGATATCTCACATGGACCGAAATTCATCATAAAGAGCTCTTTCAGGATCAAATAACAACTGCGTAGCATTGAATGCGTTCGACACACGATACGTATCTACAAACAAATAACCAATCACTCCATAAGAGAGTCAAAATAAACACTCATAAATATAATAACAATAAAAATATAACAAAACAAAAAATTATAAAGATAAGAAAAAAACGTCACCTTTGTAGTGATTAAGACATGCAAACCGAATAATACACACTACTACAGAAGCCAAACGCCTCTCAACATAATCAAGAACTTGTTGTCCATAGTCAGACCAAAAAGTACATACCAAATTCAGTCCACTGTTTTTTAAGTCAGAAAAACATGTCATTGAGCATATAAATTAATCCAAAACAAAACTAACACACTATACAAAAATCAGAAGAACAACATCAAGTTTTTTAGTTGGTTTTCCCCTTACACTGACCTAGGCTATCTCACCGACGTTGATAATCTGACCGACCACATCTACCAACCAGAAACGTAAAACAAGAGTGAAACCTTATAGAAGAAATATAGATTATTATTATTAAATTTTTAAAGGATAAGATAAATATCAAACAAAACATCGTTCTTGACGTTGCCGTTGAGGATTTCACCAAAACACTTCAAATAATCATTAGGCAAACACAACGGAAAGTCGTTGCAAGGGACAATATTCATTGTTCGGAAGAAGACCAGTTTAAACGACAAAGGACATGTCTTATAACTGATGGTATACTTGACAATGGAAAAATTGCTGACTGTAAACTGATCTCTCTCCTTGATAGAATCATCAAATTTCTTGACCGAATCCTCATTAAGAGACGCGTGCACCCGAGTACTCTAAATAAAATATTCATCAGTTAGAGTAAAATATAAAAACACGTAAACATTATAGATAAACCAGACTTACTACTTCATCTTCCAACACCATCTCGATGGACACAATTTTAGACACTTTGAAAACCTTCCACAATTTAATAACATGAGCTTTTAGCTTGATCTTATCGTTAGCCGGATTGATATCATTGATAAGAACACTCTGAAAATTTCCTTCGAACGAATGACATCTTCTTCGGTGAACCTAGACTAAGAAAGCTATACAAACTATGGACACTAACACCACTTATATATAGCGAACAATACACTGCCAACTAAATTAACCTATATTTCTAATTTTTTTAGGAAATTAAAGAGATAAATAGACAAAAGACCCATATATTGAGTACGATAAATATGGTAGATTTACTAATTTACGATAACTACCAAAACAAATCAAGAACATCATTACTGCGTATGATAAACATACATGCAATAAACATCATGTAGTAACCAAATCTATATACAAAATAACTAACATATCACAAAACATCCATTTCATATATAGTTTATTATTAATACTATCAATATATACTATTAAAGATTCGGTATCGAAAACTATTAATATGGTAAATATATATATCTAGATACACCAAATCTATAACTGCTGTATATTCTTGATGTTATCTCTATAAATATAACATATTTATCCCTGTTATACCTATATGACATTTTTAGGAGATTTCTGATATCGCTAAACGTCCAAAATGCAAAATATTTTGATAAGGATAAAGTATAGAACAACTCTTACATATATAACACATATTCCATGTGGTATATTCTAATAAATATACGAGCTAGAAACCGTATTGCAAATACTACTCCAGCCAAAAAGAGACAAAGTATCATGGTCTTTATCGAAGCCAGCTATCCATACCACATAATCTATGTTAACACCTCTACGTTCACATGATAACATCTTTACAACCTCAGAAAATTTGCACAATTAAGCACACCGTAACATTACTCCATAACTTATGTAATAAATTGATGCATGACAATGCCATACGTACTAAATCAATAAATTAAAATCTTTTATATAAAATACCAAAATAAAAAAACACATAACTCAGACTGCAAAGTAGAAAAACCTGCCACCCATAATATTCTTTAATTGGAAACAGAAGGTCTATCAATCAACCCCAAGCGAAAACAGACATCAGTGGCTTCAGCGAATGATGAGTATAAAACACCATTAATTGTTCTAATATCTTCGAGACACGTCGGCCCCCTGACAACAGCTAATAATATTCCGAGGTGATAAAGCTCCCCACATTCTGGCTTCACGTAGGGAAGAACCATCACATTCCTCGTAGACCTACAACAACGCCGCTGGTGCCATTCCCTGATACTCTTATGCCAAACATACAAGAACAGGAAGTCAGTGTACAGGAGATGCCTCCATTCTGGATGGTGTTTGTTGTAGTTCATCCAACGCTGGAATTGAGACCTTCGAAAGTATCTTCAGGACTAGGGGTCAAAAATTCTTCCGAGAAAATAGTGGTCTGGTTCGTCGGTAGATGGAGGCAAGATAGTCATCTGAATATCATCTATGTATAAGACGAAAAAATATAAGAAATATCGTGAGACCTAAAAGCAAAAAATAAGATAATTTCATAAATCAAAAACAACCTAGTATAAAGACCAAATCCTTAAGAAATCAACATCGCAAACCAACGAATAACAATACAGAGTTATGAAATCTAGAGTTAAAAACTAATATATTCGAATTTGAACAATAAGACTAATAACAATAAACACAATATAATCAAATTTAGATCTCTCACTTACAAGCCTACATTTAATAATTAACACAACTAAACTTAATGATATGATACAACATTGTCACAAGATCAATGTTCATATTCCAAAGATAGGACAGCATCAACAGATAAAATATACTAAATAAATTAAATACATAATCAAAGTATTAGCTGTAATCGGCATACGATGATACCAAGTGAAAATTTCTATGAAGCAATACCTTTTATGCAAACTAAACTCACCACCATCGACAGCCATAACCCCGGAAAATATATGATCAATAACGAAACGTTGAAACATAATCAACTATCCTCTCTTGTAATTTAACTGCGACACAAGTAAAACAGAAGAAGATAAATTTAAGATCAGAAACAAACAAATATACCCCACGCTGAACAAAAACAAAATCACGAACTATGACTTACACCTTAATAAACAAATAGACGTGAGCGGTTGTCCAGATGATTGAGACATATGTGACTATATATATATATAATTATATTAAAATCCTAGGGTTTTTCATTTATAAATACAGTTTTGAGTAGTAGTTAAATTTTTAATATGGTCCACTGGACACCAATTTTAAAAAGCCCAATTTATACATCATCGGAGAACCGATGTATCAAACCAAACCAATCGATTTTAGATTCGAACTTTTTCATTAGAGACATGGCAGTCTTTCCACACAAGGGATTAATATCGGAACACTATACAGATGAAGTTACAATATTAAACATGAGATTTTGCCATTCAGATCATGAGTTTCGACATATAAACAAACAATTGACCAACATGGGAGAGATCAAGGACATAAAATAAATGTTTAAATAAATGTAAATAATAAGTTCTTTATAGGAAATCAAAAGCATAAACAAAAGAATAACCATGTTGCTTGGAACATATTAACCACTAACATGTAAGAATAAAAACCTAAACCATTGGATCATCTTGACTAATAATAAAGGTCGAATTTCATCAACTTCCGGAGACGACAGCTCCAACAGCAGATGGGCACATTTATGATCAGTCAAAGCCGTCCAAACACCATTATCCTGGCTCACGGTTGCGAACCTAACAACACAAATAACGACATTGTGTTTGCATCTCCCCAAAGTCCCCAAAACGTCTTTGGCGCAATGATATCTTAGAACAACTGGCAGACGTAAACCTCTGGATTTGTATACATCAAAAACAAACAAAAAACAATTTACCACAGGTTTTCTAAAAACCCATAATATTGCTATATAAAAATATATAATATGTAATACATGTGACGATTATACAGACCTCTTGTCCATCAGCTCCAAGTATATATCACCATATCTACTTGTAAGTAGAGTTCGACTATCAACATAAGTTCCAACATTGACCACCTGACCGATTATATCTACAAAGCAACATAACTTGTCTAAGTCAGCAATCTAAAACAGAAACGATAAAATTCGAGCAAATAAAACTCACCGATACATAACCCGAAATCTATTTCACAGTTAGTTATACTACGGAAATCAACAAAGGAAAAGTAATATCCATCTCCTCTGGACATAACCGATGCAAAAGCCGTGTTCGCCATGCATTCAAATTTGAAGGCATGCGAAGTAGGTTGAAACTCTGTAGACACGAATGAGACCCCAAAATTAGAAAGACTTATCCAGCTACCCTCTATGATTGCCGGTGTGGCACCAATATCTATGCCGTTGTATAGAACAGCATGAATCTTATGACCCTATTAAATAATACCATAAGAAGACTTATTACTACATGATAAATCTTGAACAAACATATACATAAAAACGAAAAAAGTACCTTGTCGTCTACCAATATCATATTCCACGTCACAACTACTCCTTAAGAATGAATAAATACACGAAGGATCTTAGCTCGAATCTTCCATGCACAACCACTTTCATCCAGCTCGGATACATCATAGAAACCATGACCAGAATTGCTCCCATCAAGACTACAAGACATGGTTGCGACGATGACACAAAATGTATCATCTAGCCAAGTATATATAACAACCCAAAAAAACCTAATATCTAGCAAAATATATCAAACCAATAAGCTTGCCGTCAAAATTTACCATTTTTGTAAAATATCAATTATCCATTTACGATAACCACATGAAGGATAAATTATTCTACCTAATAGATTAATACTATACAATTCAAAGATATCTACATCTCATTAAAATATTATACAATTCAAAGATATCTAATATCTCATTATATAATTACCATTTGCAAATTTTATACATTACGCAGTTGCTATCTCTTTGTATTACTAATTAGAAAATAGATAATCAATAATCTAACGATTTGTTTTGAAAGGAGACCAATATCGAATTATGATCCAGAGTCATTAAATACCATCTGTGTGTAGTTATATATGTTAATAACAAGCAATATCTGACTTGGAGAAGTTGATAAACAATAATCAAGAAGATTAGAAACTAACAATATTTATAAAAAGTAAAAACACAATTAAGACTAATCATTAATAAAATACAATAAAGATTAATTATCAATAACCAGCAATACATAAAAGACCAAAGCTTCATAGTTCACGGACGACAAAGATATTTTTTTAATCTGATACGAACTTGACCTCTTTAAACTCCCGGATCTCGGGGTACGGAGGACTAAGCATGACTTTGGTACAAATATATGCCAAAGTTGCGACCCAACGACCTGATAATTGGAAACATGCAATTACTCAATATGTACAGCAATTAGAAGCACAATATTAATACGCCCTTCTTTACTAAGTATAGTTAATTACCAAACCAACAATGCATCACAATACACTACCTCTGCGAATCTCAATCTTTGCAAACCTAATGATGCAGATCACAATACTGTCAGTAATGCTCGCCAAAGAAGTTAGAAAATCAAAAGCATAATTCCCAAGCAGCTGGCATGGCATACGAACACCCCTACATTAACATAACATCCAATATCAAGCCAATATGTCTATATTTTGCAGCAAAAAAACCAACATCAGGACAAAAGAGAGCTAAAACAGTAATAATATAGACACACTACATGTACAATCCCACCTCTGATTCACAAGATCAAATCGCACAATTATCTTATTCTTATTCAAGAGAAATTCATTACGGGAATCGAAGTTACCAACATTGTCAATTTGTCCTATCAAATCTGCAAGACATAAATAATTTCAGGATCCATAATATAGACAACAAAACCATAACAATATTCGAGACTTTAAAACAGGCATCCGTTAGAGACGTACCAACGCAAATAGTAGGATCAATATCATTGCCACTGATGTTCTCAAATTGAACAAAAGAGAAGTATCTCAAGTCAATGTTTACACAGTTGAACACACAGTGAGTCTTCTCTTTGAAACTAATAATAAAAGGATGAGGTACAAATCTAAACATATCCAGAACGGGAAGAAGATCAAAATCCCTGATATCACCCAACCACCATCCAAGAGAGAACCAGTAAAACGTTCGACATATTGATCTTTGAGTGTCGCCCTAATTCTATCACCCTGACTATAAAAACAAAAAATTACGCCAGGAACGTGAGAAGTAAACAGAGCTGTAATAATGTCTAGCTTAGCAGTGCAATAAACAAACTAAACTTACATTAACATCAACCAATATCACGTGGAGTGCATCGTCAACACCAAAAATATGCCTAAATTTCCTCAATACTTTGACCCTGATCACCCACACGTAATTTAATGGATCTAATTCAATGACACTGATCATATGAGAAGCATAAGAACGATGGACAGCATAAGAGAGAAGGTGAGACATTCTACAACCCAACTAATAAAAAACACAATTGGAAGGTAAAAAAAATGCATTCTCTCTCTCTTATCTCTCTTCTCTCTCGCGATATTCATCGCGAAAGTCAGTTTTCTTCTGTAATTTCAACAAAATCTTTTGTCCGATAGTTAGTCTTCCAAATTTTTTGGGTTTTGCTAGTCGGTTTTTGTCAGTTGGGAAGTTACCCAGACGGTTTCCAAGCGAATAACTCGTCTCCTTTCAAACAAAAACCGCCATGGATTTATCTCTATAGATATTTGGTCTTATGAGTGACAACATCCATAGGAAAATGCAAGAAATTGACTTGGGGCAAAACGATGAACCAATTGAATTGCCCCAACCGATATGTAATGAAGCGGTGCAAGCGAATCGGTATGCCATTGTCGGCATGCTCGTCAATCCCAGAAGACAAAAATTGCGTGCGGTTATCAGTCAACTGCCTAGACTCTGGGGCTTAAGTGATGAAGTTATCGGGCATATCTTGGATGCAAAGAAGTTTCAATTTGTTTTTCACTCGGAAGAGGCAGTTAATCTGATTCTGCGCAGGGGACCCTGGTTCTTTAATGAATGGATGCTTGTCATCCATGATATTAACATATATTCTGCATATTTTGCATGTATTTATGATAGTTTTTCATGCATTCATCTTGCATTATAGGATAGTTTGTTCCATTTGTTGCATTTTAGGTCCTAGGTCTCTTTGCATTCACATTTTGCATATTTCTTGCACTTTTGCATCATTAGCAGGTTGTTTAGAGCACTATGGAGTTGAGGAGGCTATGTGGACGTGAGGAGGATCAAAACTAAGCTTGTGGACACTTGGAGAGCTCAACCATGCATGTAAAGGACCCGAGATCGAGTAGCGGATCGAGCAAGGCAGGTCGATCTAGATGAGATCGACCAGAAGATCGAGTGACCCGAGTCGATGCAAGGGGGAAGGATTGAGACCAAGATCGAGAGAGGTGATCGATCTGGAGTACGGACATAAATGACGCCATGCAGAACAAGAGCTAGATCGAAACCACGACTCGATCATCCAAGGATCAAGAAGAAGATCGAGGAAGGTGCTCGATCCATCCAACCAGATCGACTGGAAGATCGACCAAAGGAAGGCGATCCAGCAAGAAGATCGAGTGAGCTACCCGATCCATAGGTCGATTCCTACGGCCTTAACTGTTTTTGGCATCTACTGAGGGGACCATTTCGAGATGTTTGGCTATATGGGGAAAGAGGCGGCTACACTTTCTATACACGTTTTACTTTTATTTTGTTTCTGTGCTTATCTTAGGCAATCGCCATTGTTGAACATGGAAGCTTTTCTTTTAGTTTTTGAACTTGAATTTTTTAATATTAATCAGTTTTTCTTTAATCGCATCGTTAATCATGCTTAGTTCATCCTTTATTGCTTTTCAATCATTTTTAATCATGTGTAGCGAGTAGTCCTTTTTGGGTTTTCAGGGTTGAGGTGATCCAAAGAGTTTAAGAGGTTTAAGTTTTGTGTTTTCTTTGTTCTTCATACCTTCTCTTCTAGGATCTTGGGGCCTTAAGGCTTAGAGAGTCTTGGAAAAGATCTCTATGATTCCAGGGCTGTCTTACCTTGACAGGATTCAGATATCCTAGAAAACCAGATCCTAGAGACTAATCTTTCCTCTCCCAAACGCCATGGTTGTAGAGGAGATTAGTTAGGTCATATATTGAAATCTGTTTTCCTTTCTCTTCGATCTCTTTTTCCACCAAACGCCATGGATTTGGAGAAGAGATTGATGAAGTGAATCATACCACATGCCATGGATGGTTCATTTTTTGTTTTCAAGGCTTAGAGAAAGCTCACATATGAGTAGATCTAAACGTTTTCAAACCATAGCTTAAACCTTTGACACTCTTGAATATGATCCTCGACCCTAAACTCTCTTTTAGTATTTTAAAACCTCTGTTCATCATTCTGTTATCATAAAGTTGCATTATTGTTCATTAGAAGTCGTCTTGCTTTAAGTTGTTAGATCGGTCTGTTTTACTCGATTCAGTGCTCGTTTTTTAGTTCTTAGTAGATTTGTTCTTTCGTTGCTCTGTTTTCTTTCAGTGTTAATTAACCCTCTTCCAGGGATTTTAAAATAGTTTTGCATCTCATTTAGTCAATGCATTTAGTTTTGTTCGATTTTACCGATCATTTTTCCGGTTTGCTTAGATTTGCTTCATCCTTGCTTTCTTAGTGTTCTTCCTGCTTCCTAGGTTGGATTGATACCTCTTGCACACTTTACTACATCCATAGATTGCTTGAGCTTTGATAACAACCTCTGCTTGCAAAAATCCTGTTATCAAATGGCGCCGTTGCCATCTTAGGAATGCTAGGAAGCATTAAGATTTGGGGTTTAGTAAAGACTAAGCCTTTACTTTCATTTTGGTTACTAATCTCTTTCTCTTCAAACTTATGTCTTTCAGGTACATGAATTTGCGTTCTAGGGGTGACAACAACTTACTTATACCCCTGGACAATATTCATCAACTTGGACATGCTAGATCAAGAAGATCTAGAGAGCAAGCTCAAGCCTTTGAAGAGATTGTTCAAGCTGGTTCAGTAGACTTTGCAACAATGGCTGAGCAAGAACATCCTGAGGGACCTCCACCAGCTCACGGTGCTGTAGGAAGGGGCAATGGAAACCCCAACTACGCAGCTAGACCCCCCACAGATCATTGGTGCTGGAGATGCTCCTAATATGCATCACAATCGCTTTGGGATCACTCCTCCACCAGTACAGAACAACAACTTCGAGATAAAGCCAGGGTTCATCTCTATGGTTCAGAACAGCAAATTCCATGGGCTGGCTATGGAAGACCCCTTGGAGCATCTTGAAAATTTTGAGCAAGTTTGTGGGATAATAAAGATCAATGGGATCTCGGAAGATGTTTTCAAGCTCCAGCTCTTCCTATTTTCTCTCGGTGATAAGGCTAGGCATTGGGAGAAGACCTTTCCACAAGGCACCATTACCTCTTGGGCTGAGTGTAAGAAGGCGTTCCTCTCAAATTTCTTCTCGAGCACAAGAACAGCAAGGCTGCAAAGTGAGATCAGCGGATTCACTCAAAGGCAGAACGAGACATTAAATGAAGCTATGGAGAGATTCAAAGACTATACCATTCAGTGTCCTCACCACGGCTTCAGTGAAGAGACTCTCCTAAGCACAATATACCTTGGAGCCTTACCCAAGATCAGAATGTTGCTTGACACGGCTAGTAAGGGCAATTTTCTTAGTCAAGAAGTGGAAGAGGGTATGGAGTTAATCGAGAACTTGGCTTTGAGTGACGACAACTATGCCGAAGATTATGACCGTGCACCACGAGGTTCCGAGTTAGAGTCTCACAAGAAAGAGCTCAAGTCGCTGCATGAGAAGATAGACAAGTTGGTGCTTGCAAACCAGAAGCATGTACACTTTGTGGGTCAAGCTGAAGAAGTCTTGGAGGAGTTAGACTTAAGTCAAGAAGAAGCTAATTGGATTGCTGGTCAGAACTACAACAAGCCTCAGGGTTATTCACAAGGGTACCAAGCCAACAACAATCTCTCTTACAGGAGCACAAACGTTGAGAACCCTAAAGATCAAGTGTACCCCCCTCAGCAAGCAAATCCGTTTGTTCCTTATAACAAGGGTTTTCAACCGAATAATGGCTTTCAAGGGCAGAGGAAAGGGAATTTACAGGGTCAGGAGCAGCAGCAAGGCAACAAAGGCTACACTCCTATGATTCCTCCTGGCTTCGTTCCACAACAACAACAGATGCAACCCCAACCTCAAGATCAGGTACAAGCGATGTTCCAGCAGTAGCTTCAAGGTCAAGCTTCAACTAATCAGAAGTTTTCTGAGATGAACAACCGTCTTAACTCCTCTCTTACTGACGTCTCAACTCAGATAACAAACCTGAACAACAAGATCAAGTAGTTAGTGAAGGGAAAAGCTACTACAAGCGGTCAGAGCAGCTTACCGGGCAAGTGTGAGCAGAATCGCAAGGAATACGCCAATGCCATTACACTAAGAAGTGGGAAAGAACTTCCACCGCGAGTTGCTCCTAAGACCAATGAGGACATTGTGATTCAAGAGGGGGAGGGGTAAGCTTTCAGCTGATAAAGAAATCAACTTTGATAATGTGTGGATTGAGAGGCCAAGGAAAGGCAAAGAAGTAGCCGTAGAGAAGAAAGTGGAGCAAGCTACTAAGGAGAAGGATGTTTATGTACCTCCACCGTATGTACCGAAGCTTCTTTTTCCTGGCCGCTTCATGAAACAGCTGATAGAGAAGCACATACTCTTATTTGAGAAGCATATAAAAGACGTTGAGATCAAGTTGCCTCTTGTGGATTGTCTAGCTATGATGCCGAAGTGTGCTAAGTTCTTCAAAGACACCCTTACAAAGAAGAACAAAGAGAGTAAAGAAGTCTTGGTGCTTAGTGAAGAGTGTAGTGCAATTATCCACAGAGAAATAGTGCTTAAGAAGTTGGGAGATCCAGGATCCTTCACCATTCCTTGCGCTTTGGGTCCATTGAAGTTTAAGAGCTGTTTATGTGATTTGGGAGCAAGTATCAATCTCATGCCCCACTCTATAGCAAAGAAGCTAGGTTTCACACGGTTCAAAGAGTGTAGGATCTCCCTTGTGTTAGTTGACAGAAGCGTAAGGCTTCCAGTGGGTATGCTAGAAGATCTTCCAGTGAGAATAAGCGATGTCAATGTACCAACCGACTTTTTTGTGGTTGAGATGGATGAAGAGCCTAAGGATCCGCTTATACTTGGAAGACCATTCCTTGCAACCGCCGGAGCAATCATTGATGTAAAGAATGGGAAGATAGCTCTACACCTTGGCAAGGACATCAAGCTGGATTTTGATATCAACAAGGTCTTGAAGAAGCCAACTATTGAAGGACAAGCATTCTACAGTGAAACGTTGGATGCTCTGGCCGACGAGTTACTTGAAGAGCTGGCACATGAGGATCACTTGCAGCTTGCCTTGACTAAGGAGCACGGAGAGTTTGGTTTTCTGAGTGAGAGGACTCAAGAATACGTCCATATTCTCGATTCTAGGAAAGTTGTGAAGGAAGATGAAGACGGGTGCCTAGAGATCGATCAGGAAATCGAGAATATCACTCGATCAAAGACAAAGATCGACAAGAAGATCGAGGAAGGTGGTCGATCCAGCAAAACAATCGATGGGAAGATCGAGAGAAGCCAATCGATCAGTTCAGAGAACGAGACGGGGACTCGATCTCCTGCTCGATCCACATCAAATCGAGTAGGTGAATCGAGTGAAGTTATTCGATCTGGACCAGAACGAGTCGAAGATCGACAGGATGACTCGATCTTGGAGGAGACAACGGTTCAAGAAGGCAGTCTAAAGGCATATGTCTCGGGTTCTAAGGAGGCTACTAAGGACAGGAAAGTTAACACAAGCCACGAGGAGGACTGGAGCGAGCTGCTAGCCCCAAAGGTGGACCTAAAGGAGCTCCCAAAAATGCTAAGGTATGCTTTCTTAGGGCTTAATGAGACTTATCCCGTGATTGTGAATGAAAACTTAAGTGATGATGAGTTGCACTCGCTCCTTAATGAGCTGAGAAAGTATAGGAAGGCCATTGGGTACTCTCTAAGTGACATCAAGGGCCTTTCACCAATGCTTTGCACTCATAGGATTCACTTAGATAATGAGACCTCTTCTTCTATTGAACATCAAAGGCGTTTAAACCCGAATTTGAAGGAAGTAGTTAAGAAAGAGATTCTGAAATTGTTAGAGGCTGACATGATATACCCCATCAGTGATAGCACGTGGGTTTCTCCTGTCCACGTGGTGCCTAAGAAGGGAGGGATCACGGTCATTAAGAATGATAAAGATGAATTGATTCCTACAAGAACCATAACTGGTCACCGAATGTGTATAGACTATAGGAAGCTTAATTCAGCTACTAGAAAGGATCATTTTCCTCTTCCTTTTATTGATCAAATGCTTGAAAGAGTTGCTAATCATCCTTATTATTGCTTTCTTGATGGTTATAGTGGATTCTTTCAAATACCAATCCATCCAAACGATTAAGAAAAGAAGACCTTTACATGCCCTTATGGCACCTTCGTATATCGAAGGATGCCATTCGGGTTGTGTAATGCACCAGAAACATTCCAGTGGTGTATGATGTCGATCTTCTCTGATCTTATAGAAGAGATGGTAGAAGTGTTTATGGATGACTTCTCTGTATATGGTGCGTCTTTTTCTGCTTGTTTGTTGAATCTTTGCAAGGTACTTAAGCGTTGTAAGGAAACAAACTTGGTGCAGAACTGGGAGAAGTGTCACTTCATGGTGAAGGAAGTAATTGTACTCGGCCACAAGATATCAGATAAGGGAATAGAGGTTGATAAAGCCAAGGTTGAGGTCATGATGAGTCTTGGGCCGCCGGTTAATGTAAAGGGAGTGAGGAGCTTCTTAGGCCACGCAGGCTTCTACAGGAGATTCATAAAAGATTTCTCCAAGATAGCAAGACCCCTCACACGGTTGTTATGCAAGGAAGCTGACTTTGTGTTTAATGAGGATTGTCTTCATGCTTTCAAGACTATCAAAGATGCTCTTGTATCCGCGCCAATAGTACAAGCACCGGACTGGAGTCTACCGTTCGAGATCATGTGTGACGCGAGCGACTACGTCGTGGGAGCCGTTCTTGGTCAGAGGAAAGACAAGAGATTACATGTTATCTACTACGCTAGTCGTACCTTGGATGACACGCAACTGAGATATGCTACAACCGAGAAGGAGTTGCTGGCCGTTGTGTTTGCTTTTGAGAAGTTCAGATCATACTTGGTGGGCTCTAAGGTTGTTGTCTACACAGATCACGCAGCTTTGAGGTACATCTACTCTAAGAAAGACACCAAGCCAAGACTCTTGAGATGGATTCTTTTGCTACAAGAGTTTGATATGAAGATAAAAGACAAGAAGGGGATATAGAATGGTGTTGCTGATCACCTCTCAAGGATGAGAGTCAATGAAGCTTTGCCATTAGATGATTCGGTTCCTGAAGAGCAGCTCATGATGATCACCACGGCGGTATGTGGAAGGCTTAAAGACAAGTTTGAAGAGGTTTTGAGTTCAAGGAACAAGACTTGCCTTGGTATGCTGATATAGTAAACTATTTGGCTTGTGGATAGGAGCCTTCTCATCTAGACCACTACTACAAGAAGAAGTTCATGAGAGACATCTCTCATTATTTTGGGACGAGCCATACTTGTACAAAAGAGGAGTTGTCAGCTTGTATAGAAGGTGTGTAACAAGGGAAGAGGCTAAGGACATACTTCTACATTGTCACGGCTCTTCATATGGTGGTCATTTCGCTTCTTTCAAGACTGCTACAAAGGTGTTACAAGACGGCTTTTGGTGGCCATCGCTGTTCGAAGACACTCATGAATTTGTTAAAGCTTGTGAAGCATGTCAAAGAGCTGGAAACATCACGAAGTGGAATGACATGCCTCAGGTGCCAATATTTGAAGTTGATGTCTTTGACGCATGGGGGATAGATTTTATGGGTCCATTCCCATCTTTTTACGACAACAAGTTCATCTTGGTGGCGGTTGATTATGTGTTTAAGTGGGTTGAGGCTATAGCTTCCCCAACAAACGATGCAAAAGTGGTGATCAAGCTCTTCAAGACCATCATCTTCTCATGGTTTGGAGTTCCAAAAGTAGTGATCAGTGATGGGGGCAGCCACTTCATCAACAAAGTCTTTGAAGGTCTCTTAAGGAAGTATGGCGTGAAGCACAAGGTAGCAACACCTTATCATCCTCAAACTAGCGGGCAAGTAGAGGTGTCTAACAGGCAGATAAAGGCTATACTATAGTGGACAGTTGGGGCTACTAGAAAAGATTGGGCGGTCAAACTCGATGATGCTTTGTGGGCTTACCGGACCGCTTTCAAAACCCCCATTGGTACTACTCCCTTTACTCTTCTATACGTCAAGGCATGTCATCTTCCTGTTGAGTTGGAGCATAGAGCACTATGGGCAGTGAAGCAGCTGAACTACAACCTCAAGACAGCTCAACAGAAGCGGTTGATTCAGCTACATGAGCTTGATGAACTACGGTTAGAAGCATACGAAAGTGCTAAGATCTACAAAGAGAGGACCAAGGCGGCTCATGACAAGAAGCTGGTTCATAAGGAGTTAAGGGAAGGCAGTCTGGTGTTACTCTACGACTCGAGGTTGAAGCTATTTCCAGGGAAGCTCAAGTCTAGATGGTGTGGACCGTTTGAGATCAAGGAGGTTCTTCCCTATGGAGCGGTTACATGGGTTGGCAAGAGCGGGAATGCTTTCACGGTTAATGGGCACATAGTCAAGCCCTACTTGGCGAGTGATTACAGCAAGGAGAGCACCACAATGCTTCTCCAAGACCCACCTCAGGCCTAAACCAAGGAAAGTCTAGCTAAAGACGTTAAAGAAAGCGCACTTGGGAGGCATTCCCATGTCTATCTTGTATATATTTTTGCTTTCTTTCTATTTCAGTTTTATGCTTTTATTGTCTAAGTGTGTAGGTGCAAGGATAAGGGATTATAAGCCATGATCTTGGATTCAAAAGAGGCGAGAAGGGCTAAGTATAGGCTAGAGATCGAGTGCTAGATCGACTCATCCTAGCTCGATCTTAGCTAGTGAATCGAGAGGAGTCAGTCGATCTAGACGAGATCGAGTAGATAATCGATTGAGTCAGTCGATCATGGGAAGATAAACCACCCATGCGTTTAGCTTGAAATGCAAACGAGTTGAAGATCGATTGACCTCACTCGATCCTCGAGAATAGATCGACCAGTCTACTCGATCTGCCACTCGATCTAAGCCAAAACGACCCCCAAATCGATCGTGTGGCTCGATCCAAGGTGTACAGCCTAAGTGACCAAAAATCATGGAACGAGAGGGTACAATAGGTCTAAGACTCGATGCAATCTGAATTGAGTCCCTGATCGATCAAACCTCTCGATCCTAGCCAACATAGGCATGAGATCGAGTCCTAGATCGACCAAATGGACTCGATCTCATGCCGAGGTAAGTGATTTATTTCCCTCTTATCTTCTTTCCCTCCTATTTTTAAATTTGAATTGTGGTCAAGGCAAGAATCTTTGACCATGAAAGATGTGTCTTGATCATACTTTTGTCAGAAACCACTAAGTTTTGCCCATGGTTTTTTATTTCTTGTTAGCCTTTATATTTTCATGAAACCACACACTCTCTCTCATTTGTATTCCAAGTTTTCTAAAGCAAGAGAGAGTGTGATTTTCTTTTCCTAAAGGCTAACAACATCTGCTTTCAATCTTTGCAAAAATATTTTCGGTTCATTGTTTAAAATCTTTTAGAAAATTACCTTTTATTTGTTTTGGTTGATAGTAGTTGTTAGGGAGTTTAACAAATTTTTAAAAGTAGCTAGATATTAGGAAAAATTCTAGATTTAATCCGATCTCTAGATTTCCTTCTCTATTATCTAGCTATTATTTTTATAAATTCCCTAAAAATCTAGGGTAATTGTTAAAAAGTTTTTCCTTCTACCTTGTCTTTCTCTCAATATTCGCCGCTTTTGCTCATTCTCTTGCTTGAGAATTATGTTTCAGGTACCATGGCTCCAAAAAGAACGAGAGAAGAGACAGCACAAGAGGGAGAAGCTCAAGAAGTGGTCCAAGAGAGGGTCAGATGGACCAAAGAGGAGAAGCAAGCCAAGAAACGGCTGGAAAGGCTTAGGTTCAATCCCACCAAGTTTGCGAGTAGGGATTTGCTGTCGAAGATGGGGTTCTTGGGAGACTTTGATCAGCTTCTCAAGAATATTGGGCTCCGGTGCTTATCAAGAATGGATTGCCCAACCTATCCCGAGGCAACCATCGACTTTCTCGCCACTTTGGAGTTCACTTATGAGAACCCGAGTCTTCCTACTCCTTCCCAAGGCCACATTACCTTCAATATCAGAAGACAGGCCTATCATCTCTCCATCGCTGAGCTTTGCCAAGCCTACGGTTTGAAAGCTGACGCCAAGCAAGTTGAGTTCCCATCTTTCACTCAAGCAAACGACTTGTGGGATCTCATAAGCAACAATGACTACAAGGCGAACACGGCGAAGATCAAGAGAATGAGGAGTCCGGTGCTGAGATACACGCTCAAACTCATCGCCAACACCTTCAGTGGACGGTCTGTGGCCCCTACGGTCACCAAGAACAAGCTTTGCTTTTTGTTCCAAGGCGTTAAGCACCTCCTTTGCGACCCTAAGGAGAACGACGAGCCAATGGAGGATGAGCTCGGTGATGATGTTAACTACGGTTGCATCCTACCTGCTTCCCTAATGAATCACAAGATATATGCGATGCGATGTAAGGCGAGCTCGACGCTGATAGGAGGCTTCCTCACTCTGATGTTTGTCCAAGCCGGTGTGCCACTTCCTGACTTCGTTCCTTGCACAGAAAGAGCCTACATGGATGAGATCTATATGAGGAACACAGATAGCTTGGGACGCACGCCAGCCGAGGGTTTCTATGCTTCTTGTTCATCGACTGTGAGAACGAGAAGAGGGTTTGCATACTGTCGAACAAAGAGGAAACCGAGCTGCTAGGAGTTGGCAACATCGAGTTCTTGCTGAGTGTAGAGGAGTGCATTGCACCTCTAGGAGGAACAGCCGCTCCCACACTAGCCTCTCACCCACGTTCAGAGTCGCCTACGTCAGATGCTGAGATGTCCGAGAGCTTCGTCCTTCCAAACCTTGACTTTGAGCCGAGGACAAAGGCGGAGAAGTTCCTTGCTTCTGTTGTGGAGATGCAAAGGAAGGTGAACAAGTGGCATAGCAAGATGATCAAGAAGCTTGCTCAGAAGATCAAGAAGCTTAAAAAGAACTCCCCTGGTTCACCTTCAAGCGAAGAGGTCGAGCAGCCCGAGAAGAGAAGGAGATCCACCGGAGGCATTGAGATCCGTGAGCCCCACGCAACGAACCAACCTGCACGCCCCCGGTTCACCTTCAAGCGAAGAGGTTGAGCAACCCGAGAAGAGAAGGAGATCGACTGGTGGGATCGTTTTACGTGAGCCACAAGCAACAGACCAACCTGCGTGCCACTTGGTTCATGAGCAAGCTAGCATGGATAAAGGCTAGGCAGTAGCTCATGAAACTCCTAAGAAGAGCAAGAATTCTGGAGCAACCTCAAGCTCCAGCACTACTTAGCTCCGAAGTGCCAACAACCAAACCATTGTATATACCACGCATATTTTCTTTGTTTCTTGCTTTGTGTTTTGAACTCCTTTGAATTTTTTTACCACCGAGACGGTGTCATTCAAGTTTGGGGGAGTGTGTGGTGTGTTTGACATGTTTTCTTTGTTCTTATTTTCTGTTATCATCCTTTGAGTCTTGCATTGCATCATAAGGCATAGAAAACTTAAAAAATTTCAAAAAAATTCATGTAGTTGCACTTGCATTGTAGAATATTTTAGGATTGAGTCTAGAATTTTTAAAAATCATTTAGGTTGCTGTATTTTCATAAGAAGTAAATGATAAACACTTGTCAAGTTGTCAATGTTTGAATTGTTTTCAATGCCTTGGTTGTTTGTTGTTTGATTGCATCTAGTGAGTTTGAAGTTAAGGCTGCACCATACCTTGATTACTTGCATTTGATACTCTAGTCTTATGTTGAAACTGGCTTTGATTTGATGCCAACTCCATCTTATTAGAACCTTAATTTTGACATTGAATTATCTTATTTGTGCATTGAAAGCGATTGCATGGCTTACCCATATACATACTTGGATTATCTTCTTTCTTTCTTACCAATCTTGTTAATCCAAGTAGCTGATCCTCATCATAATGGGACAGTTAACCACGCCTTAAACCAAACCTTCTTTCAGACCTAAACACTTTTGCGTGAGTAGTGAGGCCTTTCATTGCATCATTTTCAATCCTATCTTAGCAAAAAGTGTTAGGAATAGGGCTGGAAAGGAGAAGCTCCCTTGTAGACACCAGCTTGCATTTTGAGCTTGGTACTAGGTTAGGAGTTTGGGGAAAGGGTCATTTGAGTGGTTTGAGAGTTTCATGTTTATATGTTTTCAAAAGAAGAAAGAAGTATGGGATTTAGCAAGGGGGGAACAAGTAAATTATGGTTAAGTAAAATAGATAAAATGCTCTAAGTCAAAGAAAATAAAGGCGCCAGCAGCAACAAAGCTAAGAAGAGGTCAACCAAAAGGAAAAATCAGACCAAGCTATCCGCCAAAGGTGATGAAAGCGGTGCCAAACATTCAACAATGAAGAGCAAAGTTCAAAAAGAAGAAGTCAACCACACGGCAAAGCCAAAAGGAGTTTCCCCCATTGTGAAGAATGAAGATGATCAAGCGCTTTGGGAAAGGGTAGATTTAGGGGTTAACTTTGGGTTTTAGAAGTTTAGGATCATCTTGGATAAAATGGGTAGAAGTGAGCTTTAACTTGCATGCATAGGTGTGCCTTTACCTTTAGCATTTTGCCAAAGATAGGATTCTTTCATTGAGTGATCCCCTGAATTTTTAAACCCCTCTTTAAAATGAGATCATTTTCATCTCATGACCATATCCCTTTGACCAAATGCTTTCGCATAATGTGCACAAACTTGATCCATTGGTTATCGCTTAATGAATGATAAGGAGTTGGTTGATTTGAATTCTTGTGTAGACTAAGCTAGGGTTCATTACTTGCTTTGATGGGTATGGCTAAAGCTTTTAAAGTAGAACAACCTCTTTGCATCTTAGAACTTATAACTTGGGCGTTGAATCGGTTTTTCCATTGACATCTTTCGTTTTGAGCTTCCACTTTCAAACCTCTCTTCCTTTCTTGAATTTTGTTTGCTTCAGGGCAAGCAAAAGGCAAGTTTGGGGGAGTTGATATTACCATATATTCTGCATATTTTGCATGCATTTAGGATAGTTTTTCATGCATTCATCTTGCATTATAGGCTAGTGTGTTCCATTTGGTGCATTTTATGTCCTAGGTCTGTTTGCATTCGCATTTTTCATATTTCTTGCACTTTTGCATCATTAGCAGGTTGTTTGGAGCACTATGGAGTTGAGGAGGCTATGTGGACGTGAGGAGGATCAAAACTAAACTTGTGGACACTTGGAGAGCTCAACCATGCATGCAAAGGACCTGAGATCGAGTAGCGGATCAAGCAAGGCAGGTCGATCTAGACAAGATCAACCAGAAGATCGAGTGACCCGGGTTGATGCAAGGGGGAAGGATCGAGACCAAGATCGAGAGAGGTGATCAATCTGGAGTACAGACGTAAATGACGCCATGCAGAACGAGAGCTAGATCGAAACCACGACTCGATCATCCAAGGATCGAGAAGAAGATCGAGGAAGGTGCTCGATCCATCCAACAGGATCGACTGGAAGATCGACCAAAGGAAGGCGATCCAGCAAGAAGATCGAGTGAGCTGCCGGATCCAGAGGTCGATTCCTACGGCCTTAACCGTTTTTGGCATCTAGTGAGGGGAACATTTCGAGATGTTTGGCTATATGAGGAAAGAGGCGGCTACACTTTCTATACACGTTTTACTTTCATTTTTTTCTGTGCTTATCTTAGGCAATCGCCATTGTTGAACACGGAAGCTTTTCTTTTAGTTTTTGAACTTGAATCTTTTAATATTAATCAGTTTTTCTTTAATCGCATCGTTAATCATGCTTAGTTCATCCTTTATTGCTTTTCAATCAGTCTTAATCATGTGTAGCGAGTAGTCCTTTTTTGGTTTTTGGGGTTGAGGTGATTCAAAGAGTTTAAGAGGTTTAAGTTTTGTGTTTTCTTTGTTCTTCATACCTTCTCTTCTAGGATCTTGGGGCCTTAAGGCTTAGAGAGTTTTGGAAAAGATCTCTATGATTCCAGGGCTTTCTTACCTTGACAGGATTCATATATCCTAGAAAACCAGATCCTAGAGACTAATCTTTCCTCTTCCAAACGCCATGGTTGTAGAAGTGATTAGTTAGGTCATATATTGAAATCTGTTTTCCTTGCTCTTCGATCTCTTTTTCCACCAAACGCCATGGGTTTGGAGAAGAGATTGAGGAAGTGAATCATACCACACGCCATGGATGGTTCTTGTTTTGTTTTCAAAGCTTAGAGAAAGCTCACAAATGAGTAGATCTAAAAGTTTTCAAACTAAAGCTTAAACTTTTGACACTCTTGAATATGATCCTCGACCCTAAACCCTCTTTTAGTATTTTAAAACCTCTGTTCATCATTCTGTTATCATAAAGTTGCATTCTTGTTCATTAGAAGTCGTCTTGCTTTAAGTTGTTAGATCGGTCTGTTTTACTCGATTCAGTGCTCGAGTTTTAGTTCTTAGTAGATTTGTTCTTTCGTTGCTCTGTTTTCTTACAGTGTTAGTTAACCCTCTTCCAGAGATTTTAAAATAGTTTTGCATCTCATTTAGTCGTTCCATTTAGTTTTGTTTGATTTTACCAATCATTTTTCCAGTTTACTTAGATTTGCTTCATCCTTGCATTCTTAGTGTTATTTCTGCTTCCTAGGTTGGATTGATACCTCTTGCACACTTTAGTACATCCATAGGTTGCTTGAGCTTTGATAATAACCTCTGCTTGCAAAAATCCTGTTATCAATCCACCGATGGTCCCCAACAATCTCTGATGATTCCTATAAGATCATCCCCTTCTGGATCCAAATTCGGGAAATTCCACCACAGTTTCTCAACTGAAGACTAATAGATTACATCGCTCACAAATTGGGGACACTCGCCGATATTGATTTCAGTGAAACATCACAAGTTACGGATTTCGTCCACATTAAACTACTTTGGAATATTGACAAGCCTCTCTTCTTCCAGCAGACTTTTCAGTTTGTGCCTGGAGAAAACACAACTCTTCGTCTCCATTTCGAAAGACTACGAAATTTCTGTCTCAAATATGTTATGCTTACCCATGAAGAAAAAGAATGCCCACTGCTGCAAACCGACGATGGTCCTCCGAATGATCCTGAAGATGACAATCATGACGCTCCTGATGATACTAATGACGGCCCTTCCAATGATGGCGACGCCACCAACACAGACGACCATGCTGCTATTCCTGACAATCGAGAGTCACACCAGAATTCTGGAAACATCACCAACCGTATGACGATGATGCGCCATTTGAGATCAAAGATGACACTGATATGATTTCTGAAACCTGGCGTTATCTTCAGACTAAAATGGACAAAGGCAAATTCACGGAGGGTGATTTCACTGCATTACTAAGTGATTATGTTGACCAAGAGGAACACTATGGTTTTGATAGTGTTAAACGTTCTCAAGTGGAAGAGATGCTTCGCAAGTTTGACAACAATGAATCGAACTTCATGGCTCCCTCTTACCACAGAGGCTTCACTGATGATTCTGCTTCATCGGTTATTCCTGGAGTCACGACCAAGGCCCCAATCACATCGCTTCCTTCCTTTTCTGAAATGTCGTCGGAGTTTGATGCATTTACTACCCCTGCAGATCACATACTTTCCAACAAACGCAAACAAGATGATGCACGATACAATTCAGATCCAACATACATCGCATCACTCGACTTCCTTGAAGGGTCACAGAAACGTCAAGCGGTGCCTCCTCCAACTTTCATTGATCCAAAGGACCTGATTCCGATCAAAGTGGAGAGTAGTGAGGATTCTCAACATTCAACCATAATTGCCCAACCACAGTTATGAAGCAATGAAGGTCTTGTACCCTCACGTCTCTGAAGAACAACATGCGTATACTCTCCTGGATCTGTCAAGGGATGGAGTCACCATTGACGAGGGACAGAGTGAAGGAGATATGCCGTAAGACTCAACCACATATTCTCTTTTTAATAGAAAAAATGAATAAATGTGATGTTGTGAGAGATGTCTGTTCTCTTTTAGGATTTGATTTTGTTTTCACCATTCCTCCACAAGGTCGAAGTGGTGGTTTCGCTTTTTTTTCTAAGCAAGACATATATTACTTACTTGTATTATTCGATCCGTATGATCGATGTTCATGTTGATTTTAATGATATGAGCTTCTACTTATCTTGTGTCTACGGACACCCAAACCATTCTCTAAGACACGAACTATGGAAACGTATAGAGCAGATGAATCAAACTCGAAAGGGTCCTTGGCTTTTGTTAGGTGACTTTAACGAAATTCTTTCCAATCATGAGAAGATAGGGGGACCTCGACGTGATCAGCGTAGTTTTCAGAATTTTCATAACATGTTCAACTTCTGCGACTTTTCCAATTTGAGACATAGAGGAAACCGAATGTCTTGGAGAGGAACACACGGAATACACAAGATCCGATCCTTTCTTGATAGAGTTATCGCAAACTCGCAATGGCTGTCTACTTATCTGCATCTGTTGCACAGTTTCAAGGCTTTTGCGCCTCCGACCATCGTCCAATCCTTACTACAATCGCACATGCTGACGATCATACTCCTAAATCTTTTAAATTTGATAAACGATTACTTCACCACCCACAATTTAAACAGATTCTGCAGGAAAATTGGAATCAGAATAACACTACTTCGATTACTGATCAACTCTATTTGCTTCGAAGTACTTTGTCTTCTCATCGTAAAGAGCTTCAAACAAATTCAGCAAAACAGATTGCCAATCTGCAATTACAACTCGACCATGCCCTCACTTCAACAGCTCCAACTGGATATTCTATTTCCCAAATTATACGTGATTTAACTAAAGCTTATAGGGATGAAGAAATATACTAGCATATGAAAAGCAGGAACTCTTGGCTTCTCCATGGTGATTAAAATACAGAATTTTATCACGCAATATCTAAATCCAGATATTCCAGGAATCGGCTACATTCCATTACAGACAATGCAGGTTATATATATTATGGTGATCGAGCAATTGGAACCCACGCAGAACAATATTTTCAACATATGTATACGAGCGAACGGAATAGCATATACATGACCATCTTCGCGGGTTTTACACCAACAGTCACCACTGCAATTAATGCAAATATCACTCCACCGATTACTAGTATGGAGATTTGTGACGCAGTTTGTGCAATAGGTGCTGATAAAGCACCAGGCGTTGATGGATTCACAGCCAGATTTTACCAAGAGTGTTGGGATATCGTTGGGGAGGCTGTTACGAAACAGATTCTACATTTCTTTGATTCGGCGTGTATGGCAGATGGCATAAATCATACAAATATCTGTATGATCCCTAGAAAGAATTCTCCCCAAACACTTTCAGACTACCGTCCTATTGGCCTTTGCAATGTATTATACAAAATCCTTTCCAAAATTCTTGTTTCACGGTTAAAGTACTATCTCAGTTCTATTGTATCTGAATCACAAGCGACTTTTGATCCTGGAAGAATGATATCGGATAATGTTCTTGTGGCACACGAATTAATGGATTCTCTCAAAACTCGCAAACGTGTTTCACAAACCTATATGGCCATCAAGACTGATATGACAAAAGCATACGACTGTGTGGAATGGGATTTTTTGGAGGCTACGTTGAGAGCTTTTGGGTTTAACGAGACTTGGATTCGTTGGATTATGACCATGGTCAACACGGTTACGTATTCCGTTCTCATTAACGGCAAACCTCATGGACATATTCGACCTCAAAGGGGGCTACGTCAGGGAGATCCTCTGTCTCCCTACCTGTTTATTCTCTGCGCTGACGTGTTAAGTCATTTACTCAATACCAAAGCTCGAAAAGGTGATATTACTGGGATTAAGATTGGTAATGGAGTACCACGAATTTCCCACCTCTTCTTTGCCGATGACTCTCTTTTCTTCTGCCAAGCCAATGAACGGAATTATTCTACACTTTGTGATATTTTTCAACTATATGAGCAATCTTCGGGCCAAATGATAAACCAACAGAAATCAATGATAACATTTGGTTCCCGCATCCCAGGTCAGAAACAACTAAGACTAAAATCTATCTTGGGAATATCAAAACATGGTGGTGGTGGTAAGTATTTAGGACTCCCAGAGAAATTCGGAAGGAATAAGAGAGATATGTTTGAAAATATAACCAACCATGTCAAACAGAAAACTAACTCGTGGAGCAACAAATTACTCTCTCATGCTGGCAAAGAAGTATTATTGAAATCAGTTGCCCTCTCCATGCCCGTCTACTCAATGTCGTGTTTTAAACTTCCTAAATCTGTTATTTCTACAATTAATAGTCTTCTAACACAATTTTGGTGGGGAAAAGGAGCGTCTAATTCTAAAAGTATATCCTGGATAGCGTGGAAGCGTTTACAATACTTAAAAACAGAGGGTGGACTTGGATTTAAAGATTTAGAGAAGTTTAATGATAATCTTCTTGCTAAACAAGCTTGGAGGTTATTAAAACATCCTAATTGCTTATTCTCCAGAGTATATAAAGCTCGGTATTACAAAAATGATCATTTATTTGAAGCTAAACCTCGGCCTTATCAGTCTTATGGCTGGTCCTCCATTCTCCATGGCATCAACTTGATTAAACAAGGCTCCGAATATATTGTTGGTTATGGTTCGCAAATTAGAGTTTTCAAAGACAAACTGGCTACCCACACATCCCTTTAGACCGGCAGAAAACATGCGATCCATCTCCGATGACAATATAACAGTTGCTGACTTAATTTCCACAAATGGGACTCACACACAAAGGAATATTCCCTTGTTGGATACGACTCTATCTTCCCAAGACAGTGCTTTAGCACAATCACTTTATATAAGCCAAAATAACAGATTGGATTCTTTACAATGGAACTACACAACATCTGGAAACTACTCTGTTAAATCCAGTTATTGGTTCCTCCGACACCATCCGATTTTACAGAATGATGCACCACCGGTTCTTCCAGGCGACCCTGTCCTCAAAAACAAAATATGGACATTACCGATTCTGCCAAAACTGAAACATTTTCTCTGGAAGATTCTTTCCAAAGCCATTGGTACGGCCACAAGACTACAAAGCCGTGGTGTCGTCTTAGACAACACCTGTCTTCGTTGTGGTTTAGCTCCCGAGACAATTCATCACCTTCTTTTCTCGTGTCCAGTGTCACTCTCAACTTGGCGCCTCACTAACACACCATTTCTGTTTCTAACTAACCCCTAGTCCGACGTTGAAAACACCATGTGAATGCTCCTAGATGCGCAAACGCTTACTGCACCATTGCAAAAAGATAAAATTCTACCTTTCTGGACATTATGGCGTATTTGGAAGGCAAGAAACTCTCTAATATTTAACCGGAAAAGGTTAAACCCCTTGGCTGAGGCTATGAAAGCTAATGCCGATGTTGATGAATGGCTCGGAGCTCAATCTACTACTACTATAATTCCCACACCTTCGCCCGCTACATTAACTTGGACGCCACCGATTACAGGTTACTTCAAATGTAATTACGACGCAAAATTCCAACCAAACACACATCAAAGTACAGCGGATTGGATTGTGCGCGATAGTAATGGTATATGTCAATATTGGGGTTCCGCCAAAACAGGCTCTTCGTTGACAAGTCTTGAAGCCGAGGCCAAAGCCCTCATTATTGCACTTCAGAACACTTGGAGCATGGGATTCCGACAAGGACAGTTTGAAGGGAATTGTCAGATACTAGTCTGTTTGCTCATTGCTTCCGAACAGGACATCACAATCGCCAATTTACTTCTTGATATTAGATATTGGCTTCGGAAATTTAGCACGGTGGATACAAGTTATGTTAACAGAGAAGGCAATTACGCTGCACATTTTTTAGCTCGTTACAAATTGCATAACAATCTTTTTGTTTCTGGCTCTAACAATCCACCCATCTGGTTGAGGCCTATTTTGTATTCTGATATTATTAATCCTTAATCAATAAGAACAAATTTTTGACAAAAAAAAAAGCTAAATATAAGTCTCTAATACATATATACAAAATTACATATTGTACTAACCTAGATATTATCTTTTTTTCTAGTCACATATATTCATAGATAATGGCAATGTGCCAATTTTTATGGATCTTATAGATAAACCATACAATGTACTAATCGGCGTGACATAAATATACTTCGACGATTAATAAACAATAAACTATAATATTAGGATCAATAAAAATATTGTCTTGTGGTTAAAATATGTTGGGAAACAACATCTGGTTAAAACATAAAAAGAGAACGAAACAAAGACCATTACACATGTAACCGTATCAGTCTAATCGATGATATATAAAGGGTTGCGTTCTTCGTCCTCCTCACTCTGTTCACTCTCTCCAATCCTGATTAGACATATACAAGCACTCCAATTACGACAACAATTGATTATTATAATGCATACAAAATATATTTTTCAAAAAATATATAGCCATCTTACAACATATCACGTAGCTCGTGCGCCAACTGATGGTCTGGGTTGAACAGAACCCTCGAGATACCGACATGATCAGACATGTGATATTCTTCTATAAAAAATAACATGGTAACTAAGAAACCGAAGATGATTAAATAATACATAAGTATACTTAATAGTATGATTCCTTTATCTTACCATTGCGTATAACGACACGCCAATCACTCAGAATACAAATGACCAACTGTTCATCACGACAACACCATCTATCGTTGAACTAGATCGCCAGTTTCCCATGTGCAAAACGTGTAATCGTTCGTTCAATAAGACTATGTTAGTTTACACTATCCCAATTGAATAATATAAATTGGATCAATTATTAATCACTAAACAAACACTTACGTTTCATCGGTCAGTGTAAACTCAATTCTCGATGTCACTTTCGACTCCAATTCCTCAAACGAAGGATCCCTAACAACCTCAAGTACACCAACAGTCTCAACGGCACCAATCAAATCTGCAAATATTATTTCAACAGAAAACATATTTAAAACAGAATTGTTGATTCATAAACACAATCGAGGGATCGATAGGACGTCTCACCAACAGGACAAGTTCGTTGGAAATTCCCAAGGTAGAGTTTCTCATAACTAAGAAAATCCAAAACTGGGTCATCTCCCGTATAGAAATCACCAGCCGTGAAATCTCCAAATACTCTCGTGCTAGACCCAAACTCAATTTTCCAATTGTTCTTTGTCATCTGCCTCGCTGATCTCGCCAAGCATGCCTTAAATTTTTTGATCCATTTCCACAGACCTCCCTCATATAATCTCTTTGAGAAATAAGGAACCAATTCCTCGTTTCCAACGATTGCGTGTATCTTCGAATTCCTTAATATATATACCTATTTTCGAATAAAAATTAAAACCAAACCACATATTGAAACAATCGAAACTAGGCGAAAGCTATAGCATAGGATTACCTGATCGTCGAGGAGAACAAAATGAAGAACATCATCACCGCCAGGCACCAATTCAAGCCATCTTTTATAAACCCTCACTCTGATTCTCCAATCATCTCTCGAAGGTTCCAACTCAGATATTCTAGAGATAGCGGCCATTCTGATAATCGAGGAGTGAGATGGAATTTAATTATAGATCTGTCTTTTCTGCGTATAGCAAAACTAAACTGCCGTTTCAAAATGAACTCTATACAAGATTAGTGAAAAGACATAAGATAAAAGACTAAAACGATGAGCCACGATGTAATAATTTTGAAATTATTCGCGACAGTACACATCGAATAAATGAAAAGAGCAAACGGTTCAGAATGTTCACTATTCGCGACAGTTCGCAATATTCAATACAGATTCTTATCATTAAACTGAGATAAATAAAAAACGTCCACAAATTAGAAATGCTTCAATATAATTGGTTTAAATTTGGTCACATCGAGGCCCATATCAAAAATGAAAATAATGGGTTCTTAACTATCAATCTGATATAGTCGATACAAATTTGCGTATACCCAAATCATAACTCATAAACTGCATTAACACGTTTAATAAAATTATATAACGGTGTATTTTGATAATCTGTCATTTTTTAGAACCGAACATCTAATTTGTATAAAGAAACGATTAAACGACATTTTCTTATGACCATCGATAAATCATAGATTTCTCATAAATAATAGTTAAATATAATAGTGCCCCAAACAACCGAGTCAAGTAAAAAAAAGACAAAGATAATATTATCTAGAACCAACCAAAAAACGAACCCCAAATAAAAAGAAATAAGAATCATCTCATAAAAAAAAATCCCAATAAACCCATATGTATCCAATGCTCATTGCATACTTGATCATTTATCCAGATCACCTCGTATCCTCGCCGACGAACCTCTCTTTGGCAAACTACGATAACAACCAATTCCAATTTACCAAAAGACTAATAAAAATTTGATCGATACAGTATGATTATGAATAATTTAAAATCCCAACCTGGACCTGAAATCCTCAGCCTCAACAATCAAAGGATCAAGTATGAAACGTGTAGGATACGTTGTCGAAATGGTAACACGTCCTAAGACAGAAACAAACAACGAAAACAAACCAATAAGATACAACTACAAATTAAAAATACACGATATATACACATATCAATACATGCATGAATATGGATAACACCCCACCTAACCACACAAACAACTACACCAGCCGTACACCTGATCCAATCAGCACAAAACCGATCTGCCACCGCACCAGACAGTTTACACCTAAGAGAAACGCCACTGGAAAAAATCACAATATTAGCTTGATACAAAATCGAACCATAACGCAGTAACGAACAGATGAACGAAGCTTGC
Source organism: Thlaspi arvense (assembly GCA_911865555.2). NCBI lineage: Eukaryota > Viridiplantae > Streptophyta > Magnoliopsida > Brassicales > Brassicaceae > Thlaspi > Thlaspi arvense. The sequence continues at coordinate 42,299,371 of OU466861.1, read as the reverse complement.
ATCCCTGAGATCAAAAGTAATAGTCTCTAACTCACTGCGACCAGAATACGTTGAACCCCTATGACACACGAGACTTGGCCAATCAAATCTACACAAAAATATTCAATAGATTTGAAAAATCTAAATAAGATTTAAACATGGAATGGTAAAGGAAAAATAAGAAGATGGAAAAGTTAAAAGTATAGCTAACCAACTAAGTAATCATCACTATGGACTCGGTCGAGAATCATTTGAAATTTCAAAAACTCAAAGAAGTTACAGCGACAAGGATGAACGAACTTATCGACACGAGTCGTATTCATAAAGAATACTCTACTTAGATGCTTAATAGCATGATAATGCCCAGTCTTGTTAACAACCATGAAATTTTTGATCACAACCCATTTACCCTCTAAGAAACAGGAAGAGAATCTGTCGTAATTCAATGTTGAAACAGTCTCCTGGATCTTGAAACCCTATCACACAAAATAAAAGTATATTTATTGATAATATACACGTAAATAAAATTCCAAAACAAAATATAAAACACAAAACTAACCTTCTCATCACATAAAATGAGCTCCAATCTCTTTCCAGCCGGTTGAGTAAAATGTGTCCAAACACGCAACACGTTCACATGAATAGAACCCTCATACAAACCAGGTGCTAGTAGTGAAACATACGAATAACACGAATGTCTCACAGAACATGGCACATAATCACGATACGGTACACCACTGGTACGATGGATTCCAACATGGTTATGTTCACAATGCAGTGAATCTTTCACAACCATTCCATTCTTGAATTTAATAGGTGTTACAGGCTGAACAACACCTACAATAGAAGCATTATTAGAGACTTATGGAGAAGAGACACCGCGTTGTCCATCTTGCACATGATCATCAGTAGGACCACCAGATACAAAATCGACACGATAATCACAATCAATATCGCCATCAGGTAAACCATCATCATCGTTATCAGTCAATTCCTCGGTAAAAGAAGAGTCAGCATCATCAAGAGCATTATCACTGGAATCATCACCGTGAGACTCATCATCAAGATCATCTAAATCCTCATCGTCATCCTCACAATCGTCTTCATCTCCATCACACTCATAATCACAATCCATATCATCAACATCGCCACCAGACAAACCATCATTATGTTCATCCTCCATATCACTAATATCATCTCCACTCCCAAGCTTACATACCCGATCGGTACGAACAGGGCGCATGCCAGGTTGCAAACAATCGCAAGATCGACTACAACCACCTGGACACGTAATTACAGAACAACACACGTGTCAGCAAACACATAATATATGCATGAAAAAAAATAGCAACAATCTACATCGACCACAACCAACCTAACGAAACCAATTTTTTAAATAACCATATAAAAAGAACGAAACTGACGATAAACCAACTCAAGTACCCAGTCATAAATAACCAAACTAAGCTATCATGTATAGAGGACATTACCACGACACACAACAAGAGACAGAACCATGATCAGAACCAATAACGATAGAAAGTTATAAAAATATAAGCGAATAGCAACATAGTAATTTATCAATTTATAATAAAATAATTTAGGGTTTACAATACTGATGTTTCAATAACTGGGTTTATAATTTTGATGTTCAATAATTACTATCTTAAAATGGACAAACGTTATATTTAAATTCAAGACGATATTAACAAAATCATATATTCAAATATATTGGTAGTTATTACGTGTATATATTACATAACTAATTAACATTTTGAATTTATGGATAAACGGAAATCAACTGGATATACACATGGGAAACATGACATAAAAACCTCATCCCTTTTCAAACTATAAATATACAATTTCCCATTTATACTTATCTACACGAACAACCACTTTGAATGTATCCATGTAAGTTGATATATACGAACAACCATTCTGAATAGCCCCATCATAAATTCTTTACATTTGTAACGCATTTAGTAGAGATATATATTGACTGATATATATGAATCACATATGTGAAAATACATCAACCATGAATATTTATATTATCAAATATATAATACATATATGTTGATTTCAATTGGTACAAATAGACTGTCTATAACCCAAAAAAACAAAAAAACAAAAAATATATATATATATATAAAAATTATACATTTGTAAACCCTGGTAACATAAATGGGATAAACTACATAAATTAATTTGTTGTAACAGATGACACCATGAAGATTTATTGTAAATAATAATGCCATAACGAATACATGCTAATCCAAATTGAATACTACTTATTATTATTATTATATTTTTAAACAATAGAACACGTGTATCGATATTGATATTATCAAATAATATGATTACAAATCTATAATATATATATATATATATATATATATATATATATATCGATATGCGCAAATGAGCTATTGGTTTATACATAGCGCAATCTTTTTACCTGCTCGAGACACGTAACTAATATATTCATCTATATCTATATTTATATTTTTAACACGAAGAAGACATCGGTTGATACATATCACCATGTTTTCTTTTACACCAAAGTAATTATTATACTATTTTTTTGCAAGTTATATTTATTAAAATGTCCAAGTCTTTTAGATTCAAGTTCAAGAACCAATAGCTGCTGTATATTCAATTATACGGAAGAAGACACACGAAAAATCAAATTCAAGTTTCATTAAATTATTGTAAACTCAAAATCAAGGATAAATGAGCCATCGAATATCAATTCAATCCATAAGTGTTTATGTAATATTAATTCTGCTAAAATTTAAGCCAAAGCAACATAATAATCCAAAACATCTAAAACTTAAGTTTCGTTTCAAAGGTCATCAGTCTTCAAATCAACATGTAACCTTGATTGCTGTCTTAGTAACCTGACAAAATTTTAAAACAACTCATAAAAAATTCAACGACCCAAGAAAATTGAAATTTAACTGATAGACTTACGCAGATCCGAATTTGTTTACTTCTACGATGGGGTGATTCAGCATGATCTTAGTAGGAGGAACCGAAGAGATAACAACATTACCTATATATAGGTAACTGAATTTTTTAAAACAGTCTTCTTTTAAACGAAAGTTGTAAAATAACAGATATCACAAACCTTCGTAGACATCAACGATTGCCCATCTCGCTACAAAAATCAATGTATCGTCTTTACATTTAAGTGTATCAGTATGGAACGCGAGAGCATCACTACCAAACATCTTGCATTTCATACAAACGTTACTGCATTGATGCGATCAAATATAAAATATCAAACGTCATCCTCTAAAATTATAAGAAACAATATTTTTCTTACGTACCTCAGGCTTATTAGTTCGAATGCTATCATTGCGCATCGACGCAAACCTTTATAATCACACTGACTCGTTGAGATTTCCAACTTTCCAATATTGACAACCTCTCCAATTAAATCTAAATAACCACACTTCAAGCAGCGAGTACATTAAAAAAATATACCAATACCAAAATTTCCAGCAGAGGAAGACATGATCAGCTAATTAACATTCCAACCGTGGGACTCTCAGTAGGAACATTAAGGAGGAGCCGATCAAAGTCAACAAATTTGAAATAATTTCGTTCAAACGGATAATCTTGCATATCAATATCAGTGGGACTCACAATAAGTAAGTGAATTCAATGACACATAACACTAAATGGGTGATCCATACCAAGAACAACAAATTTTTTCATCGTAACCCAAACACCCTTGCGTAATTGAGTCGAGAAACGATCGTAATCAATAGCATAAACAGGACCACTAATCTCCATGCCCTGCACCATAACATTAAACTAATAATGAAATAACAACAATGAAACAACACACCAGACCCTAAAAATTTAACAACATAACACCAACCTCACCATCACAGAAAATCAATTCCAATCTTACGTTAGACAGATTAAACGAATTAGTCCACACTCGTAGAATCTTCAATAAAACAGTTGCCTCGACAAAACCAGGTTCTAAAAGGGAAACATCAGACGAAGGTAGATTAGAGGGGCATATAATTTGCATAAACTCCATGCCAAAAAGATAGAGAAGATTATATGTCTACTATAGAGAAATTAGGTTGGAATGAATCCAAAAAGCTAGATATAATGTGCATATATAATAGAAAATATCAAAAAATGTTTGGTATTAAATCATAGGTAGATAGATACGATATTTAGTAATTTGGAAACTCAAAATTACTAACATTAATAACATGTAGTCTACCTTAAATAGAAGAGTAAAATATAAAACTATATGTATATTAAATCCAATATACAAAATCTTATACACAAAAACAAACTAACGGGAAACCATCATTTGTTAATATACGCGACCTTTCGTCGTTCTTTCTTTTTTTACTCTTTATATATCAGATTCTCCTAAATCTTATATTCCATCTCAGGCTCTCCATTACAACCTTTCGGCATGGAAGTTGTTCCTCCCATCACCAGACAGTTACTAAGAGATGCTGAAGTGATACTTAACGGTGCTAATCGAGAGAATCTTCCTGTTCTATACACTGTTGCAGGTTTATGGGTTGACAAAACCACTATTACGTGGTTCAAGTTCAACCACTTTCTCTATGTCGCGATCGAAGAGATCCTTAAATACAACTGGGACCATGAGTGGCCGATGTACCGATTGATTCCTGTCCATTTTAAGACACAATGGTTTTTCCTGCTCGCGGTAAGCACCTATCTTTGATAGAAAGCACATAAAACAAAAAATCATAACATGGTTCCATAATCCTGTAACTTATGTTCTTTTCTTTATTTGTAGCGTAAATACACGTGGGACCACAGAAACACTTTAACGGTTTGGACGCACTTTAATTTGTGTGCTAGAATGTTATTCCGAAACTACATGCGTGCGTTGAAGAGGATATGGGCGCGTGGCGGCGATAAGCCCCAGTGGATTAATAGGATAGTGTGGAATAATTTAGTCGACATGTTTGAGGAATTTGGCCCAGATGATGCCGGTTTCAGAACATGAATTCAATTGTTAAATTTATTTGTACTGTCGTCTGCTATATAACCTTTATTTAATGGTGTTTTATCTATCTATGATCACCTCATTCTTCTTCATACCTTGTACAACTCACATCCGAAGTCAACATATATGTGTTATCCATATACAAATTACTAATAAAATCAACATATTATTAAAAGAACATACTAAATCAATATATAATAATCCCGACATTAAATAAAACAAATGAAGAACCAAATAAATGCTTGAAAGCTTACGCAAATATCAATAATCTTACAACCCGTAATCAAAACGAAAGAACGTAAGCTCAAACAAAATAACAAAACTAATCGTCCCATTTTCTGAAAACAGGTAATTGCTCTAAGGATTGGCATGCTTATTCTCGATTCTACTTCTTGAGCGTTTATCCGATATCCTGTAAAACATTCCAAAAAAACATTATTTAGAAACACAACCAGGCAAAGAAACTAATATTGTCCGAAGAACTTACATAGATCTGAATCTAGACACTTCAGCAAGGCAAGGATTCACCATGATCATGGTGGGATATGTAGTAGATATAGTGACTTTTTCTAAATATGTATGCAATCAAAAATAATAAAAAAATCATAAGTTTTAGCAATAAACACAAGAACATAGAAAACAATTAAATCCGACAAACCTGCACAGACATCAACTATAGCCCATCTTGCAACAAAAACCACCACATCACTGCTACATCTAGACCAGTCATTATAAAACTTCCGAGCATCACCACCAAACATCACACATTTGACACACAAGTTACTGCACAAGCGAAAGATGCATATCATATGAATTAGCAATCAAAAATGTCAGACAGAGATGACATATGTTACACAAAAACATACCTTAGATCTCTTAGTTAGAATGCAAACACTGCATTTCCACCAGTATCTTTATTAGGCAATTTCAACTCTCTTACGCACACAACTACCCCAGTTTAATCTAGAGAACAAAAACAATTCCAATCAATATTTAAGACAAACCAAAACAACGCTATATTTTATAGCAGCCGGACATTTAACCAATAACATACCAACCAAAGATCGATCTGAGGGAGCCCCAGTGAGAATCTGTCCAAAGCTTATAAAATGAAAAAAAATCTCGATCAAATCGATGGACTTGCGCATCAACAACAGCCAGACCTAGAATAAGCATCTCATTGCGATGGGATGTAATTCTGTAATCGCTATTTAAATCAGTAACAACAAAATTCCTAACCGTAACCCAAATACCCTCACACAGTATAGGAAAGAAACGGTCATAATCAGCAGCATAAACGATTCCACAAATATTCACACCCTGAAACACAATAATGAAACCAAACACTGGAGTACCCAACAACGAAAATAACAACAGAGAATACAAGAACAGATCATTTAAACAAACACCATCATTGCACAAAACGAAATTCAATCTTTTATCAGACGTACATAACGAAGTAGTCCAAACTCGTAACACTTTAACGAAAACTACTGACCCAACAAAACCAGGTCTCAATTGTGAGACACCAAAAGAGCTTGAACCATGCAAGAACTCTTTTCGTGCGAACTGCATACCAAAGCGATAGCCAATATGAGTGAGTGGACGCAAAACAGCAAAAGAAAGTGTCCCAGGTAACTCGAGAGTCTCTTACCAACTTAGCATCGCAAGCATCGCAAGCATTGCAACTACCACCAGATAACTCGAGAGTCTCGCTTTCCAAGCCCACATACAAAAAATCACAATCCACGTCACCAAAATCGTATTCGCCGAGCCATACATCGTGATGTGCATAATGTCTATCATCCCTATCTACATAAATGAGCAACCGCCTTAAAAACTTCAGGATCAATATAACCAGCACACATGCTCTATACTATAACCTAAACACATCATCCACGAGCATACCTCAGGCAGTTAAAAACACATAGGGCACGTTATATGACCGCAAACTGTCATCAAAAACTCGCCGAACTCGACTCAGCAAAGGAACTTCCAAGAAATCGGAAAGAAACTATGAAATATATAATAACCAAAACAAACCACACCACCACGTATCCATGTCAAAATAAAATAAAAATACCAGTTCCTTTATACGCACGCATCAACGGCCGGGTAGGATGTTCAGGGAACACAGAAGAAGAAGAAGACGGCACAACAACATAGAGAGAAAGAACCATGATCTGAAAATAGGTTATTATCAATGCTGCTACTTATTCTCAAGCCTATCGTAACAGAAAAGGATGTAATAATTAGAGAGAATATATACATCCTGTTAATCTAACCTAAGAATGAGTAATAAATTAAGGTTTACATTTTTATGCTCAATAAATTGGGCCTGAAAACATTTGGTTTCAGATAATAATTAAATAACAAAATAATATCAACATAATAATACAATCAAATATATGGTCATTTGTTACATGTATCTTTTTGAATATACAAACAAACGGAAATCAACACGATAGAGATATAGGAAACTATACATAAAAATCGTAATTACAATATTAAAAATATTAAAATTTACCATCTTATACGCACTATATAACCATTTTGGATATTCCCAAGTATATTGAATAATCATTTTGAATATACCCAATTATGTTAATATATATGAATATCCATTATATAATATATATAATTTCAATATTACAAATGTAAAACTTTCTCATCTTATACGTACTATATACCATATTGGATATTACCAAAATATGTTGAATAATGATTTTGAATATACCCAATCATGTTAATATATACGAATATATCGATGATTACTTTTATGAATCACTAAAAAGACATGTATTGATCGATATATATGAATCACATATTTAAAAATATATTAATCATAGAATATCCATTATTACCCTGTGAATCAACACTAACCATGTATCAAGCGATATATAAGAACAGTATATTTGAAAATATATCAATCATAGATATCAATATTTTCAAATATACAATACACATATATTGAAAAAACTAAAAACCAAGATTAATTAAAATATGATAGACACAAAACATATTAAACAGGAAAATATACCAAATAGATATCGAAGATTCGAATAATTTGTAGATATTCAAATATATCAATCATATATATCAACATTTTTTCAACTATACAATACACATATATTGAAAAAGCCAAAAACCAAGATTAATTAAAATATGGTATACATAAAACATATTAAACAGGAAAAAACACCAAATAGATATCGAAGATTCGAATAATTTGTAGATATATATAATAATAGAGTATTTAAAATAAAAACCAAAACAAAACATAAAATCATAAAACAGGATCATATGTCCATAAAAAACATCAACGCAATTATTAATCCCTAAACAAAACAGGCACCACCTAACCATCGTACCAACGACTTGCCTCCCACAACGCCGCAGTATACTCCTCATCATCATCGACTAAAACCAAAACACGGCATGCATCTTTAAACGTCTGTTAAACAATATCAACCACCATCTTTATAGAATCGAAAGATGTCGGGCCCTTTACCCTAAGCAATAAAAGCCTCAAGTAATAAATCCTCCAGAAGTATCAGGACAATATGCCAAACGACCCGGTTTACTACCACCACGGTATCTAGGCTTCCAACGCTTACTATTCCGATCCCATACAAACTTTGTAAATAACTCTATGTAAGTCAATTGCCCTGCATCAGGGTTAACCTTATTACACTCCATCCAAGCAGTAAACTTCAATGAATTTACGTTGATATTCGCACCAGGAAGATGATAAGGTAGAATATAAGTTCCTGCAACAGTCATAATCAAAGTCAACAACTCTAAAAAAATGACATAAATCTAATGCAAATTTAAGGTCACGGATCGTAAAACATAAACACGTAAAGATATACATATAACTAATACAAAAAGACAAACTAACCAGTATAACGCATCGTGAATAACACAACACCTTGCGGAAGCATTCAATAAAAGAAAAACAGTTAAATACAATAACAAAACTAACACTAACAAATAAAATAGCATACATATCATTGGCATCCAGCAAAGACATAGAATGTTACCCAAGAATAGTCGAAATGAAGAGATTAGGTGATAAACGTAACCCACTTAGTGAACAACAATGAAAAACCTACATAAAGAGGTTTAAACAAAACTATAACAAAAATATACAGGTTAACAAAAAAAAAGACATAGAATGTTACCCAAGAATAGTCGAAATGAAGAGATTAGGTGATAAACGTAACCCACTTAGTGAACAACAATGAAAAACCTACATAAAGAGGTTTAAACAAAACTATAACAAAAATATACAGGTTAACAAAAAAAAGGTTTTAAACAAAACAATATACTATTATAATTTCAAAAGACAGAAGAGCGACCAAAACACAACAAGTATATCAAACTTACCTTGATAACCAGAAGACCAGGTAGCAGCTATCAGTAGCCTATACAAAAAAACACGAACATGAAAACAGCACGAGTTATGATCATTTATATGAACAAAATACGAATATGAAAAAATTATGAGTTATATACGCTAGAAAAATGATATATATATATATATATATATACAAACATAAAAAAACAATATATACGAAAACACAGTAAATATATCAAACTTACCTTGATAACCAGAAGACCAAGCAGCAGCTATTAGTAGCCTATACAAAGAAAACACGAACATGAAAACAACACGAGTTAGGATCATTTTCATGAACAAAATACGAATATGAAAAAATCACGAGTTATATATGTTAGAAAAATGATATATATATATATATATATAATAAATAAAAGAGCAATATATATGAAAACACAATAAATACATCAAACTTACCTTGATAACCAGAAGACCAAGCAACAGCTATCAACAGCCTATACAAAGAAAACATGATCATAAAAACAACACAAGTTAGGATCGTTTACACGAACAAAACACGAATATGAAAAAATCATAAGTTGTAATCATATAGGACACTAGAAAAATGATATATATATATATACAAACATAAAAGAGCAATATATACAAAAACACAATAAATACATCAAACTTACCTTGATAACCAGAAGACCAAGCAACAGCGACAGCAGCCTGAACGAATAAAAGACGAACATAAAAACAACATGAGTTATAATCATTTAGACGAACAAAACATGAATATGAAAACATCACGAACTATAACCATTTAGGACAATATGAAAGAGATATATATATATATATATATACAAACATAAAAGAGCAATATATACGAAGACAATAAAAGGAAACCCTAGGTAAGATAAAAACCTAAAAAATGTGATGGTTTGAAGTTTCGATTGTGAAAGAAGCAAGAGTATTTATACATACTCGGTAACCAAGGGCGAACTATAAATATTCATAAACAAATATATTCGACTACGATTCGAAAAAGAAAACCATCCTTATCCAACTAATTCATAAAATTTGAAAAAAGAAAAATCATCCTTATTAAACTAATTCATAAATGAAACCACCATTATCCAAATAATTCATATATTCGACTACCATATAAATCGGTGATTCGAAAAGAACAACCATCCTTATCCAGCTAACCGAACAATCAATCTTATCTCTATCGAACTTACCATTCATTCGATTTAACAAACTGTGTATAACACTAAACCAATAATTAGACCACGGTTTTCATTCAGGATAAAATTGGAAAAAAATCGATGCATAAAGTATGTTGAGAACGAACATGAAATTAACATGTCGAAAATCTACTTCTCAAATAATAGTATAGATAGTTGACACATGTTAAATTTTGTGTAGCATATCAAAGTTTCTCCTAAAAAAACTATAGATAGATGCCGCATGTTTTCATTCTAATATATTTTTTAAATTAACATTTTTACGTTCTGAAACGTTTCTGTTATTTGGGGTCAGTCACAATTACAAGTCAATCTGGGCTGATTAGTTGGGCTCGTATTTTTTTGTCCACAATTGGGCTCGTGTTTGTAGAGGTGAATTTGAATAAAAAGGAGTCTGTTAAAAGCCCACCAAAAGGAAGTTGACAAGAAAATTGTAAGTACTCACTTCTTGTCTTGAAAGTTCATCTTTTTTCTTCTTTATCTAATCTGGAGAGATACGTACTTGTTGCACACTGAGTGCATTTAAATAAAGAGAAACTTGCATTAGGGCAAAGCTTCTATCGAGAGCTACTTTTATGGGTATGATACAAATATTCATCGGGAAGTTTGCGAGTCAAATACGAGCTCAAAAGAAACTATCTCGTTAGATTGGTTGTGTTCTTGATTGTGTCTTTCACAGTATGGTGTAGGCGTCTAAGAAATCATATATGTGGAATAGTCCTAAGTTGTTAACAAATATAGTTCAATGTTAATTACCATTGGATCACGAGTTAGAAAGCAAAACTAGGTAATATTGGATCACACTCTTGCTAGACTATTGATCTCTCTTATTCTTGTTACAATCACTTATATCTAATTGGCGATTGGCATCAATAAGCTAAAAAGATAGATTGATGAGAAGGAAACGCATTGTTTGAAGAGAGTAGAAATTTAAGAAGCTTAGTAATTTGGGCAATCTGACCCCACACTGTAATACGACAGAGACTTTGACATGTGCCAAAGTTAGGTGCCACATGGAATTTTAGTGAAACCGAGTAACTTACAAATACAATTCAATAATTTTATTATATAAAGTTAAAGTTAAATGTGTTAAAGTTAGTAATTAACTTGATTATATCTAAATCAATCAGAATTTAATATATGTCAATTGAAAAACAATATATTTAAAAATAAATTTTATATAAATAATTTCAATTTAAAAAAATCTTTTTAATCCTATAAGAAAAAAGAAAACAATATTTAAAAACTAAAAAATATATTTCAATCTTATATAATTAATTAAGCTAAAATTCAGTTAAGGAAAATCTAAGATAAAACACTAATCATAAAAGAAAAAAATATTTACATCTATATAAACAAACAAAATCTCTAACAATATATATGCACAGTGCTTTACGTAATCATGATCTATAAATTATCTAACAGGTTTAATAGCATTTTTGACTTATGTGTCATTATCTCAGAATTTTAAATTTTTTAAATTTCAATCATGGTTAAAATTTTAAATAATTTATTTTGCAACCAAACACAATCTTTCTTGCAACCAAACAAAAACTTCTCTAATTATTTATTTTTTATTATATTTAATTTTTTAAAAATCTGTAATTAATATTTAGGTTTTTGTATATAATTTAAACAATTCTATTTAAATAAATATGACAGAAAATTTAAGTAAATCTTTGTTTTTAAAAAAATATCTAACATATATTGAACATGAAGCATTAGCTTAGGTGTCATTATCTCCATTTTCTAATATTTTTATTAATTTATTTTTATTTTTAGGTAACTACCCGAATGTTCGTGCGGGATAATGTTTGTAGAAATATTTAACAGATATTCTATAATTTGTTAAGTTTAAAAATATTTAAGTATCTAAAAATTTTCAGTCGAGATTTAAGAAAATTTTGTTTTTAATTTAAACTTGTACAAAGCAAGATTTACATTTACTTTCGTCTAAGGTTTCCAAAAATAGTATTCTTTTTTCGTTTGTATAATATGTGAATCAAAGAAGTTGTAAAACAATAAATGCTCGTAAATCTAAAGTATGGAAATAATTTTCATTTCCATTAATAAAATAGATAAATTTTTTAATTTATTAAACCAATAAAATTATCTAAATATTGCGATCGGTTTGATTTTTTTTGACAACGATCGGTTCGATTTAAACTTTGTTTATTTTAAGTGATTTAAAAGAAAGTGTTTAGTGATAAGTATAGCATTCAAAAATAAATCAATAAAAAGTATTAGAAAAAATGAGATAATGACACCTAAGCCTATAATGCTTCCTGTTTAATATATGTTAGACTAGTTGGTGATTCGCGCTACGCGCAGCTATGTGATTTATTTTTATATATTTTTGTATTAATTTGTTGTCGTATATTCTTGAGAATTTTAAGATAGATTTCTATTTCTCACAAATATCTTTCTCGAATTTTCCATCTTTTTCAAATTTCTAGTTTGTGATCCATACAACACGGAGATTTGATTATTATTTTATGTATTTTTAAAATTATATTTATTGTATCATATAGTTTTGATATTTTGTGATTGTTTATTTTTTTCAAAGTACCCATCTTGAATTTCTTGTCTTATCTCAATTTCGATCAAATATTTTCTATTGACGATTATTTGATTTATTCAAACATATAAGAAAAAAGAACATATATGATAGTAGATATCAATATTATCCATTTAAGAATTAAAAATATTAAAATTATATAGTTTTTAAAAATTTCCTCGACTTTTCATATTTTTTCAAAATATTTTTTCAAGTTGACTTTCATCCAAATTATTGAGAATTTGTGAATAGATTTTAGATAATGCAATTTCTCGAACCTATCTCGTTACCCGAATCTCCTGTTTCATTTTTATTAGATTTCTTTTTGAAATTGTTATCCGTCTTTCTAATTACCAATTCTCATCACACACTCTTAAATTTTCGCTTTTAATCTTGAAATACTCAAAGCTAAGGTATATTATTATTATTATATATATATATTGTTGTTTTTTTTATTTTCTGACAACACACTATAATTTTTTTTGCTATTTTTTATATTTAATGTTGATATCAATTTTTATTATTTTCCATCTTTCTAATTACCAAATTTTGTTATACACTCGTAAATTTCTGTTTGAATCTTGAAATACTCAAAGCTAATGTATATCATTATTTTTTATAGTATTTTGTTGATTTTTTTTTCTGATAACCTATTATAATTGTTTTTTTTATGTTTACTCTTTTTATATTGAATGTTAATATTTATTTTTTTATGATTTTTCGTCTTTCTAATTACTAATTCCTGTCACACACTCGTAAATTTCTGTCTTAAATCATGAAATATTCAGAGCTAATGTATATCATTATTTTTTGGTTTTGCTATTTTGTTGATTTTTATTTTCTGACAACACATTATAATTGTCTTTTTATGTTTGTTAATTTGTATATTAAATGTTAATGTTAACTTTTATATTAAATGTAAATGTTAATTTTTTATTATTTTCCGTCTTTCTAATTACCAATTCTAATTTTTGCCTTAAATCTTGAAGTATTCAAAGCTAATGTATATAATTACTTTTTTGGTTTTATTTTATTTTCTGACAACTTATTATAATTGTTTTTTTAGTTTTTATTTTTTATATTGAATGTTAGTGTTATTATGTGTTTTAAAAAAATTTAAATGATAAACAATTAATGATGTAATTGCTGAGGTGGCTGAAGGAGAAGTGAGAAAATATATTTTATTTTATTTTCTGATAATATATTATAATTTTCTTTTAGTTTTTCTATTTTTAATATTGAATGTTAATGTTATTTTGTGGTTTATAAGAATTTTAATAATAAACAATTAATGATAGTTGCTGAGGTGGCGGAAGGAGAAGTGAGAAAATGTAACTTTATATATATATATATATATATATATATATATATATATAGATTACCAAACACTTTATTTTTAAATCATTTAAATTAAATCAAATTTAAATTGAACCAATCACAAATAATTCGATAATTTTATTGGTTTAGTAAATTAAATTAGTTACCTGTTTTATTAATGGAAATAAAAATTATTTCAATATTTTAGATCTACGAGTATTTATTGTTTTGTAACAACTTTGATTCACATATTATACAAATGGAAAAAGAATATTATTTTTCGAAACTTCGAACGAAAGTAATTGTAAATCATGTTTTGTATAAGTTTAAATTAAAAATAATAATAACTAAATTTTCTCAAATCTCGACTGAACATTTTAGATACCCAAATATTTTTCAAAACTTAATAAATAATAGAATATCTCTTTAATATATTTACAAACATTACCCAACACGAACTTGCGGGTAATAACCTAGTTCATGTAAAATACCATAATCTTTTAACAAAAAAAGAAGTAAAATACCATAATTTTTTTAACTACGGAATAATTCATCATGAAATCCAAATTTATGATACAGTAATATTGAAAATATATTTGTATTATATGTAAAACTGCACATCGCTAGTTAGATTGCAATAGTTATAAGAAAAAAAAATGGATTCCAACAACAATGTATTAATCAGTTCACTTATGTGAGAGTTTGCTTCCAGATTTGAGTCTCTGCTAGATGGCGATATTTAGATTTTATTAAGTATTATGAAAATCGCGGACCAAGAGAAATCATGGGCGTGGCGCTAACGCATGTAATGTCCTTTTTTTTTTTTTTTGAACTAGATTTTACATGAAACGTCCTTATTAGGGAAACAAAACCCATTTATGTATTTGAGTTAAAATGGAATATATAACGACTAAGAATAAAATTGAATATATAACGACTAAGAATCGAACAACAAATTTGTGATTTATTAGTATAACTTCTATCCATGGGTGCACTAGCAACATTTGCTATCAAATTATTATCTTCGGTGAATGAAGTCGATATATTTATTTTATATATATACTAACGCATGTATGAACCAAAAGAAACATATATATGAACGTGTTTTCCTAGTATTAATAATATTAATATATAAAAAAGCTTAATAAGAACGGTAATGATGAAAATCAAAAAAAAAAAAAAGGAACGGTAATGAGAATCAAATTTACGCGGAAATAAATAAAAATAATACTATTGATAAATAAACACATTAAAGTAAAAGAAAAGATAAAGTGGAAAAAATGTTGTGGGGTTTGCAATTGGCAACCGACCCAAAATGCTTTTTTCTGCTTCTTTTACATAATTTTAATCTCTTTTTGTCTTTCTTACAGTTCCATCATTGATCGATCGAATTCAAACCCTTATATACGCCTCTCTTTCTATATAACTGTCTCTTTATATTCCCACTCCTTTCTCCTCCTCCTTCTGTCTCTCAAGTTCTATATATGTTCATATTTATTTCTTTCATTTTATCATCTAATTCTAGCTAGGAAGTAGATATGGCTCCTGTCTCAATGCCTCCTGGTTTCCGGTTTCATCCAACAGACGAAGAGCTTGTTATATACTACCTCAAACGAAAGATTAATGGTCGGACGATCGAATTAGAGATAATTCCAGAGATTGATCTTTACAAATGCGAGCCTTGGGATTTACCCGGTATTTTATCTCACTTCTCTTTTTTTTTTATTGTTCTCTAAAGATGCAAATCATTTTTATCATCGGCATGAAGAAAAAGATATTAAAAAAAAAATTCTACATCGACATGTTTTGTGGTAAAATATCATATCAAACGAAAAAAACTCTATTTCCTTTATCTTCTAATACAATATATCATTAATCCATTAAGTGATATGCATTAGTTTTTGCAAAATCAATAATATTTTGGACTTTAGAATAAAGAATTAAAGATTCATTTTCTAAAAACTACATAATGTAAACATACCAGTTGATAACGGTAACCCTAATTAGAGAGAAGATACACTTGATGTAATTAATGTCTTTTTCAAAGATGTTTGTTCTTCTTGTGTAACTAATTTCTGGTTTTTTTAAAACATTGTTTTTACGTACCAAGTTATGTATAGACACACGCATCGAACTTGAATGCTTTATTAACTAAATAATAATAATAAAAATCCCTACTTTATCTTAGAATAATATTGAAGTGGACCCACCCTCATCTTTATTCTTTAAAAGGATTGTAATAAAATCGAGAGATGCGGTGGTGAATAGTGAGACAAATTCGGAAGACCGAGTCAAAAAGGTAAGAAGTATAGAAGATACAAAAAAAGAGAGATAAAGTAACACAAGATTTCGCATGTGCTTTAGGGTTTCGGTCCTTTCGGAAACTTCTCATTCACCTTCAACTTTTGTTTTATAAAAAAATGTTCTCTTTATCTGTCTTTTATATATTCTTTTGGATTCTCATGTATCTCCATCTTAAGTGTGTACAAAGTTATTGTTGGATAAACCTTATTTCGGTATGATGATGATCGTGATTTTCAAATATTGCAGGGAAGTCCTTGCTCCCAAGTAAAGACCTAGAATGGTTTTTCTTCAGTCCACGAGACCGGAAATATCCCAACGGATCAAGAACTAACCGGGCGACAAAAGCCGGTTACTGGAAAGCCACAGGGAAAGATCGTAAGGTTACTTCACATTCACGGACTGTCGGAACAAAGAAAACGTTAGTTTATTACCGAGGAAGAGCACCTCATGGGTCTCGTACCGATTGGGTCATGCATGAGTACCGTCTCGAAGAGCAAGAATGTGACTCTAAATCCGGCATACAGGTAACCGAAACTTAACAATATATATAAAATTTTAACCATATTAATTTTAAGTTACCCAATATTGTATAAACATTTTCGAAAGTTCTTCGTGTTGCACCTTTTTTCAATACAAAAAAAAACTTTATAAACATTTCAGGATGCGTATGCACTATGTCGAGTATTCAAGAAGAGTGCTTTAGCAAACAAGCTAGAAGAACAACAACAACATCATGTCGTGAAGAGGAACAAAGCAACGACTAATAGTGAACAATCTACTTCTACTACTTGTTTGTACTCCGATGGAATGTATGAAAACCTAGAAAACTCGGGATATCCGGTCTCACCCGATACAGGACTAACTCAACTCGGTAACATTTCTTCGTCGGATATGGAAACGGTAGAGAACAAATGGAGTCAGTTTATGTCACATGACACGTCGTCCTTCAACTTTCCAGTCCAGTCACAGTTTTGTTCTCAATATGGATCAATATCATATCCTCCCTCAAAGGTAACAAATCTTTATTCACAACTCAAAGATAGCTTCTAAGTGTTTCTGATTTTTCCTCGATTCCTTTTCAAAAACTCAAATTTATGCTATATCTGATGTGAAAACGTTTTTTTTTTCTTGAAGTAATTTAACATATAACTTTTTTTTTAAAAACAAATCTTTATTTAAAATATCTCAAAATAGGTTCGAAATCTAAAATGTGAAATTTTGTTTCAAATTAATCCATAGCTCATTCAACTCTACGTACAAAATAGGTTGAGATAGCGTTAGAGTGTGCAAGACTGCAAAATCGCATGTTGCCACCGGCGCCACCACTTCACGTACAAGATCTCACACATGGCGAATATATGGGAAACAATGTAGTTAATGAAACAGATGAAGTGTTGAGCAAGATCATAGCACTGGCTCAAGCTTCCCACGAGCCACAGAACGGTCTAGACTCGTGGGAAGTTGCTTCTGGTTCCGCAAACTTCCATGGAGACTTTAACTATTCGGTTGATAAAACCTCAGGTTCATGGGTAGAGGCGAACATGAACGCTGTAGATATGCAAGAACATATTGGGAGGTTTAAGGAAGAAAGAATTGTTGAGAACTTGAGATGGGTAGGAGTGTCAAGCAAGGAACTAGAAAAGGTAGCTAAGTTCATTGGTGGTATTTTCTAAACCTTGAAGTGCAAAATATTTGTCGGATAATATGGCACATGCATATATACATATATATATATATATATATATTTCTAACAAATTAATTTTTGAATAATATCCATACCAAATATATAGATGAATAGATAGTGTGATCTAAAACGAATTTACGTTTGATCTTGTACTTTAATTTTCAGAGTTTCATTGAAGAACACTCAACGGTAGTTCCTATAAATGATATTTGGAGTTACCGTAGGGATGATCAAGAACATATACTTCAAGGTAAATTTTGCTTATCAATTATTTCCACAATTGACTCTCTTTTGTTTTTTAAATTGCCAAGAAACTATTGGTCTATGACCAATAATCTACTCCTACGGGGACCATATAGGTTACTAAAATTCTCTCTTACACTTGGTATAATGTTATTGCATATTTCTTACTAATTTTTATATTTTGTTTTGTTGAAGATGGTGTGGGAGTTAACAGAAATAATGATGTGGATGATGTTTACACACTTGAGTTCTCTGAAAGCGAGCACAACGAGAATGTATCGGACAAAATAAACAACAGTGATCATGACACAACGAGTTCCCCACGTTTTGAGATGATTAAGAAAGTTGAGGTTAGCCATGGAATGTTTGTTACAACTCGTCAGGTAACCAACACATTCTTCCAACAGATCGTACCATCTCAAACCGTAATAGTTTACATAAATCCAACGGGTGCCAACGAATGTTGTAATGAGATGACAACAAAGGAGGAGGTTCGTGTCCTTAAGAAGATTAATCCGCGAATTAAAAGCATAGTCTCAAAAATTCTTGGACCTTGGAAAACATTCGCGTATGTTATTGGTTTCATTCCTATGCTTCTATTCCTAGGAGGTAACTATATCAAAAATAGAAGCAGCGAAGGAGATTGTAACGATCGCGGGGATATATTTATGATGAAAAATGCCACAGTGAGAAGAAGCTTTTGGAAGAACAAAGAGAAAGGGATGGTTGATGAACAATGTTTGAGAGCCCAAGATAGTTTCATGTTGAAGAAGTTGGGGCTTTCTCTTGCTATTATCTTAGCTGTTTCGACCATGTGTCTTATTTAATTAAAATTTTAAAAAAATATATTGAATATCAATATATCATATGGCTTTGCACTTTTCCTATTGTACTCCTATTTGTCTAGGAGGGATTTCCTCTCCATTATGTTCTGTGTGGTTTTACATCATGGGATCTAGTTTTTTCTTCCTATTTTACAAACCCATTTGACTTTCGGTGTAACTGATCAATCCTTATATATATATATATGAGTATATTGAATTATATTCGATTAGATCCTTACCAAATACATGAAATAGATTAGGGCCACCATGCTAAAAAATGTGTGATGTGGCTACATATTGATTTAACCACGAATTAGCCATGTTCACGAATTATCCATGGATTTCCGTGGCTATTAGACGATAATTCGTTACCTAAGACTATACATAAACAAGCAAAGAAAGATATCATAACTAAGCAAGAAAAACTACATAATAAATTAAGCAAATTTTAGAGAAATCATAGATCTAGAGAATCGATACAAGATATATCATGGAATAGCAACACAATACAACACAATAAGATGAGATCTGAAATCCCCTTCGACCTTCACTAATCCGAGAGTTACTAAACTTTCATTTTGTGATCTGAAGTGATTAGTGTATTGAGTTGTGGAGCCAAATCTCAATATTAATTTTGTGTTAGTATAACCGAAGTGGGTGTGGGATTTAAACTTGGAAAACAGCGTGGTCACTCCGTTGAAACACAAAATTATATAAGAACGACTCATTACGAGTATTTAAGATATTTGAGGTCTATACTTGTTTATCTTAATTTTTTCCTCGTATATATATTCTTTGAAGCCACCTCTCATCTAGATAACTTGAGTCCGAGAGATATTACTAAAGATAGAGAGTGATAGATCGAGAGAAAGAGAGATCATGTAGCTCCCGATTTTGATTGATCTTAGTTAAATGCATCGGCGGAAAGTGGACCTAGCTTCATACTGAATGTGAAGCATTATAAATTTGTGCATGGTTTTATTTAGTGTTTAATTTTTTTTTTTAAAGTTTGGATTGAGTTTCAAATCCTAGAATATTGAACAATGCCATTAGGTTCTATAAGCTCATAAATTCAAATAACCTTAATTCTCAATGTCTAGATCGTTGGTAGAGGTACTTTATCTTTTTTTTTTTAAAGAGAATGTTAAATTATATTCAAACCAAAAAAATCGATTCTACATCTCATGCAACTTTAGGTTAAGAGCAAAAATAGAGCTGATGAGGTTGAGATTTAATAAAAACTTTTTTTTTTTGTGCTAATCGCCAAGCGATCAGTTGCGTGTCTCGAACCATCTTGCAAGTGCTTCTTCATATCTTGGGTCCAGTTTTCGAATTGAAGATATTCTATTTCGTACCGCTTTGTCAATCAACCCAGTGATTCGTTGTAGGCGAGAAGGGTGTTCTCCATGGCGCCTGCTGTTCCTTTCCCTCCAAATGTAGGTAATGGCGGTTTGTAGAACATACCTCAACAGAAAGGTCTCAATGCGAGGTGCATTGGATGCCGAGATTAAGTGAATAATGTCATCCCAGTTTGATACGTACTTCCGTTGAAGCAGGCCTCGAGTGAGATCGTTCCATTATTGCTTCGTAAAATGCATATGATTCAACAAAATCGATGGTCAAACTATTATTATGATACCTGGTTTCAATGGCGGAGCTAGAAAATTATTTTATTGTGGTCCAAATATATAAAGTAATTAAATTTATATAATAAAATAGATAAATTTGATTTAAAAAACAAAATTAAATAAATGTATAATTGATTTAAAGAATAAAACAGTTTTAAACAAAAATCTTCTTTTCAGAGATATCTAAATGAAAAGTTTTTAGTTACTAAACTAACTTTTAATCAAAATTTGATTGTGTAAAATTGAAAAGGGAAATAATATAACATTAAAAAAGGAAGAAAATGGAAAGAGTGGACTTGCAAGAAATAAACTGGGATAAAAAAAGAAATTAAAATGAGGTCATTAGTGACATATTGAATAAATACAATGTGACATATTGAATAAATATAATGAAATTTTGTAAAATTGGTGAGGTCAGCTGACCCCCTTCTCTTGTATATGGCTCTGCCTCTTGGTTTGGTTTAGTTTGGTTAAATCTTGTTTATTATAATGATCTAGTTTAGTGAGTTATGTACATATTTAAGCTTATGTAACACAGTTGTACAGTCTTTAGTGTGAATAACAGAATTTCATCATCTTCTTTCTCACTCTCCTTCTGATCTAGAATATCTAGTTCATAACTTTTTCCATCGATTCAAGTTTTAATATGGTAATAGAGCATAAAACATTCACTTCTGCTTACTTTGAATACTCTGATTTCTCTTTTTCCCCTTTTTGCAACATTGTTTCTCGCAGCAATTTTAGATTTGTTCGTCGAAATCCATTTTTGTTTTCCAGTTCTTTTTCTTTGATTTTCACTTCGATTGACCTTGTGCCCATGAATTTCTTGTTCTATTCAATCTAATTTTATTGCACTCTCATCGATTTTCATCATTTAGTCAAATTGAGAATAGTATCGCACAAAGTCACGATTCTAATTTGAACTGACAAATCTCTCTTCAGTAGCAGCACCTAATTTCTCTGATTATTCAAGCTATACAGCTGATCAGTACGAAACTCTGTACTATCTCCACAATAATGATCATGCTGGTCTTATGCTGGCTTCCTAATGATTGACAACAACTTCTGATTTTCATTCTTAGAGGAGACTTGTGTGAATGGCATTCAATGTTTGCAACAAGTTTGGCTTTCTTGATTTATTACTAAACCTTCTTCAAATCTCCTTGAATGTGGTGCGTGGTCTCGTTTCAACGATATTGTGGCCACATGGCTCATGAATTCAGTATCGAAAAAGATAGGTCAGAAACTTCTCTTTATATCTACTGCTGAAGAAATCTGGATGAATTTGTTCGCTAGATTTAAGCAAGATGATGCACCTTGGGTATATGACATAGAATATAGGTTAAGCAAGAATGAACAAGGTTCTATGGATGTGTCAACCTATTATACTGAAATTGTCACGTTATAGGAAGAGCATAAAAACTATGTCGAACTTCTTGTATGTACATGCGACAAATGTGAGTGATACAACTGGCTTATGGGAAAAACTGCAACATAGAAACCGTGTGACTAACTTTTGATGGGGTGTTGAATGAGTAATATGAACAGGCTGGCCGTCATATTCTAATGCTGAAAGCAATTCTTATTATTGAAGAGACCTTTAATATTGTCACACAAGATGAGATACATAAGTCTATTAAGCCTTCTTCAAAGATAGAAAAGGTTGTGTTTCAAGCTTCTAATTTGGCTGTTTCTAATAATGGTCTGATACTTATGTATGATGAGAATATGTATGTTTCTGCATACAACACAGTTCAACCAGCTCAGCGACCTGTTTGCACACATTGTGGCAAAACATGACATACAATCCAAAAGTGTTTCAAGCTGAACGAATTTCCACTAGGACACAAGACAAATGCTCTTACTCAGAATGTTTATAAGCATCCCCAACATCAGTTCAACCTAGGATGCAACAGTCTCAAGTACAACCATATATATAAATACATATGTCCCTTAATCTGAATGCTTTTCAGCAGGCAAATGCTATTGTCAATGTTTATTCTAATGCTGGTTTGGTTCATTACATGTATTCTCAGCCAATGATTCAACCAACAGTTTCTCACATTAAAAGTGGTGGAAACAGTTTGAGTCTTCTAGCCTTTACTCCACAATAGATTTTATAATTTGATATTTCAATTAAATACTTAGAGTTTGAGTTCAAGAGTTGCTCGTTCCTTCCTCACGTGCTACCATTACTAAACATGGTATTATGCCTTCTATTTCTACTTCTGGAAATTTTCCTTCTCCTTCCACCAGCCTTAATATGAGAATAATAATCTCAATTTTCAAAATCATTGCCTTTTTTATCTTTTTTATTCAGTATTTTGTTCCTCGTGATGTTTGGATCCTAGTAAGTGTTGCTTTTAGTCATGTTTATTTCTGACATAAAATTGTTTACAGAACTCACAACTGTATTTAGAATAACTGTGATGTTACCCTAAATGGTACCAGGGTTCCGATTATACACACTGGCACCATTTATATCACACATGAATTGATCTTTTATAATGTTCATCTTGTTCCATATTTTCATTTCAATCTCATTAGCATCAGTTGTTTGGTGAAAACTTTGTTTTGTTATGCTCATTTCTTTTCTAGTGGTTGTTATAACAATTTATACATTCTCGAGAATGCAACCCTCTCATCATCATCTCATGCTTCCTTTTTGTGTGGATCTTCGTTGGCTGATGGAAATTGATGGCATCAACGTTTAAGGCATCCTTCTCTAGCTGCTTTGCAAAAACTCACATATATTTTACCATCTTCGATGACTATTACAGTAAAATCTCTATAAAATAATAATCTTGGTAATTAACTTATAAATATATTATTTGGTTGATAAATAAATTTTAGAACTGAAACAAGATATTAATTTATCGAGTTATTAATTTATTGAGTAATTTAAATTATTGTACTTCTAAATTTTGCATTGTCATGTTTGTCTTTTTGCAAAACAGAAGCATCTATCATATGTTTTTTTATAACAATTTAGCTTTGCAACCATTTGATTTTGTTCATATAGAGATTTGGGTACTTTTAGTATTGAGTATGTTGAATATTTTATATATTTTCTTACTTTAGTTGATAATTGTACACGAGTTACATGTATACCCATGTTAAAGAATAAAAGAAATTTATCATTTTTCCTGCTTTTCTCAAACTTGTTTCAATTCAGTTTCAATCTAAATTCAAAGTGATTACATAAGATAATGCGCTAGAATTGGCTTTTACCAAACTGATGAGAGAACATGGAACGGTTAATTATTATTTCATGTGTATACATTCCTCAACAGAATTCAGTAGTGGAAAGCAAACACCAATACCTGCTAAATGTTGCTAGATCTTTGTTGTTTCAATCAAATGTGCCTTTGTCATTTTTGAGTGAATGCATCAATACTGCTACATTTTTGATTAATTGTATACCTTCTCCTTTGCTTAATCACAAATCCCCATTTGAAAATTTTTTTGGGATAATACTTGATTATTCTTTCTTGAAAAACTTTGGTAGCTTGTGCTAGGTTTCAACATTTCAAAAGGATCGTCATAAATTTTCTCCAAGAGCAAAATCTTATGTTTTTCTTGACTATCCACCCTGTTATAAAGGTTACAAAGTTTTAGATTTTAGAATCTCATTTAACATTAATTTTTTGAAATGTCATTTTTCATGAAACTAAAAATCCATTCAAAACAAGTGATTTAGTTTATGAAGCTGCAGACATGTTTCCAAATACCATTTACCATAACTGCTCCTTTACAATTTGTTGACACTATGCCATTGCATAATCCATATGCTTCTCACCCATATGTCCCTGCATCATCTCATCAATATGTCACTGCATCATCTTATCCATATGTCCCTGCATCATCTCATTCAAATCTGCATACATCTGCACAACCTAGTACCACGTCTCTTACACATAGTTCTAATGCACAAGATATATGTGTGAGTTCTGAATCCAACTTTAGGCCAAAATGGGCGACAAAAGCACCTAGCTATCTTTTTGGGTATGATTGTTCTCTTGTCCTTTTTTCTTCTTTTACTACACCACCTAAGGCATCTAATAAGCATATTGATAGGGCTCAGGTTTTACCCAAATAAAAACTACTGTTGGATTAAGCTAAACAATAAGTAATGAATGTAATGCGAAACAGTAAAATAAATGCAAGTGGGCGTTTTATGCTTGTTCTTAAAGTTCAAAAAGCTAAAGGCGCTAAGTCAGGACAATTTGCAGGTTGAATCTGAGAATGTAGAATGCATGAAATCAGGAATGAATTAGAACCGTCTTGAACATGAATCACAAATATATAACTAATCAATTCTCATTGCAGAAGTTAACTATGTCTAAATCACAGAGTTTCAAATCTCTTTGCAAACCAATCAACCTAAACATGCAGTAATGATCAGGTTTAATTGTTCACAAAACTCCTAAGCCAAATCTCTTTGAAATAGGTGTTTTGCTCATCTAATACTAGTTCAGTTGATTAATAATGCTCTCACATCTATCAAACAACCTAAGGTTTCGAAATCCAGATAATGTGTCTAAGAAATCAATTTTTGATGCAAGCACATATGAAGAACCAATGGATTTTCTATAAGTTTAGCAATTCTACAAACTCTTCTTCAACCTTTGAAAAGCCCTAACTTAACTAACAAACTACTCAGATATGGTGATTTGAGAAAACATCATGAAAGGAATAGATTGCATAAAAGAAATAAGAAGTAAAGATGAATGAGTTCGAAATCTGCTCTGAAGGAGTATGATTTGTCTCTCCAAAAGCTCTTCTACAAATCTCTCTCTCAAGCTCTCTAAAATAATAAGATACAAGATATCTGCCAAAAAGAATGGCTGAAAAACCTAATATACAAGCTAAAACACGATTTAGGGCCTTTTTGCAAACACTAGAACTTCTGGGCCAAAACTACAAATAATCCTCTATCTTTTAGAAAACAGCCACAACCCCTTCCTTTCTGGGTGACGAGCGTCACCCAAATGCATACTTTTCTTCTCGAGCTGGACACTTCGTGGCTTCAACTTGCAATGCTCCAAAAAGCTTCCGTATCTCCAATTATGCTCCAGATATGCTATAACCTGCAAAGACTCTACTAAGACTCTAAAAAGACCAAAAAAACTCAATAAAAAGGACTTATATCATGGTTAAAAACCATAAAAACCATGATATATCACCTATCAACATCCCTTACCCCATCTTCTTTGTTATTTTTTATGGTCAATTTCACTCATTTTTTTAAATCATATATACTTACCTACTCTATAGAAACAGAACCCAAAACTTTTAACTAAGGACTAAAACTGTGAAGGTGATGCGTAATGCTCTTGTAATTCATCACACTGGGATAGTGAATCATTTCCTCCATGAATGAATGTTATTGGATATGAATGGGTCTTTACCATTAAATATAATGTTTATGAAATTCTTGAGAGGTATAAGGCAAGATTAGTTGCACAAGGCTTCACTCAACAGGAAGATGTAGACAATATGGATACTTTAACAAAAATTGATGTATCCAATGTCTTTCTACATGGAGATCTTGATGAAGATATTTATATGAGTTTACCTCAAGGGTATACCCTAGCTCCAAACAAAACTTTGTCTCTTTATCCGGTTTGCCGGCTGCGCAAATCCTTATATGACTTGAAGCAGGCATCTCACTAATGGTATAAAAGGTTCTCTTCTGTTATCTTGGATGTTAATTTCATCCAGTTACCTGTAGATATCACCTTTTTGCTGATGTTGAATGGGCTAATTGTTAAAACAGTAGACGTTCTGTTACTGGCTTTTGCACTCACCTTGATAATTTACTTATTTTTTGAAAGTCTAAAAAACAGTCAATGGTTAGTACAAGTAGCACAAATGCAGAGTATCATAGTTTGGGTCTTGCTACATTTGAAGTGATTTGGCTGCAGATCTTCACAGCACGGTTTCTTGTCCTGCCAAGTTATTATGTGACAACAAATCTGCAATTCATATTGTCAAAATCCATGTGTTCCACGATCACTTGAAGCATAGAAAAATTGATTACCATACGACCAGAGACTATATAAAAGCTGACAAATTGAATGAACTACATGTTTCTACAGTCAATCAGTTCATAGATATACCGATGAAACTATACCATGTCTATTTCATTCATTTTTGAAGAGAATGTTCTTGTCAAACACTTATCTTCAACATGATTTCTCTATAAAGCTAAATATTTAAGAAATGTGTATTATGATACTTAGTTTGGATAAATACCAGTTAATGAGCTGGTTTAGTGGATCATTGTATATACTTAAGCTTATGTAATACAACTGTATAGTATTTAATACGAATAACATGAGTTTCTTCATCTTCTTCCTCGATCTTAAATTTCTGGTTTATCACTTTTCTTTATCGATTTAAATTTTAATACGACCTAAATTTAGCATTGATCATTTTCCAATAGAAAGAGAACACTAATCTAGAGAATCATAAATCAGCATCAATCTACGAATTTCACATGATTTACTTTAGACCCAAGATCAATTACTACTTACACATCACAAAACAATCAATAATAATCAAAATCTTTAAAGGTGTAACTCATTGTATTAAATAAAGAATTGACAAAGAATCCATACTAGTGACATAGCAGATTTTTGTTTCATCCCCAAAATTCTAGAAAGAACTAAAACAATTTTGTTCAAGATTTAATTGGGGCTAAAAAGAAAATTAGATATTTTGTTTTGGTCTATAAAGTGAATAAATACATGGTAGATTTGAATTGGATTGTATTCAAAGAAAAAAAAATTGGATTTGATATAGAAATTTTATATTGGAAGAAAATTGATTGGACATATGTAAGAAATATATATCAATATATATTTTTAATTATGTGATAGTAATCATTTTTATTCAGAATTATTATTATTTAATTGATTTAGTGACTAATGTCATTGGATATTAATGAGTTTAATTCTTAATACATTTTAGATGACAAAAGTAATTTTTAGACAATTAAATGGAAATAGTATAAAAAAACGCATGTAAAACGACACATATCACACTTAAGAGACCAAAGGTGCATGGTTGTTTCCACAAGGATACATATTACATTTTGAAAGCTAAAGCTTAACACTTGTCTAATTACTTGTAATATATATGATCATATTTATTATTGATGGAAGATTGAGATTAAGTTGTTTAAAAAAACCCTAATGTAGAACTAGGTCCTCTCTCCACCTATAAATATGTGGTCTAATCCATCATAATGTCATAACTTAAAAAAACAACACATTATAGAAAGACTTAGGGAAGGGAAGATATCCCTAAACTTTCAATTAAAGATCAAGCACTAATCTTAATTCTGCTCAAGGAGACTTCTTATGACAATGGAATGAGGTATTCTGATATCCTTACTAATGGTTATATTATGTGATTAATTTAGATGTTTAAAGATCATAAGGGTCATGTTAAACATGTTAAGCATAATTTTTACATGACCTCTAAGATCTTTAAACATATAAATTAATCACATAATATAACAATTAGTAGGACTATCGGAATACCTCCTTCTATTTTCATAAGAAGTCTCCTTGAGCAGAATTAAGATTAGAGCTTGGTCTATAATTGAAAATTTTGGGTCCTTTGCCTAAAAGCCTTTCTTTAATGTGTTGTTTTTTTTAAGTTATGACATTATGATGGTTTAGACCACATGTTTATAGGTGGAGAGAGGATCTAGTTCCACATTAGAGTTCTCCTTTAAGATTTAATCTCAACATTCTATCAATGATAGAGATGATCATGTAGATGACAAGTAATTAGACAAATTTTAAGCTTTGGCTTTCAAAATATAATATGTGTCCTTGTGAGAACAAACATGCTGTCTTGGTCTCTTAAATGTGATGTGTATCCTTTTACATGCTTTCTTTATACTCTTTCTAAACATTACACTTGTCATCTAAACTTTATTAGGAATTAAACTCCTAATATTCAATGACATTAGTCACCAAATTAACTAAATAATAACAATCTCTAAATGAAATTTAATTACTTTAATACCACATAATTGGGAAACATATATATTTAAATATATTTCTTACATTCTCCCACTTGGTCCTTAGTCATAAAACTTTCATATTTTCTTTCAGAAATCATAAGATTGGTAAAATGTTATATATTTCGTTTATTTGGTCATCATAAGTGTCTTGGCTAATTTGGTAATCAATGGGAGTCATGGCGGTTGCACGTCACTTTGTAACATGATCCCTTCTATATACTACTGCGTTGACCACCTTCATAATTAGACCATAAATATAATTAGGAGTTATTTTAATGATCTCTATTATATCTTTGTAAAAGACATAGTTCATTCATCATATGGGTGCACATTAGAAACAGAATATCATAAAAGATGTAAAAGTCATAAAGAGCTAATATACATTGTCAATATATGCTATAATCAGATAATATAACTTAAGAGCTATCCTCAGGACCCATACTTTTAGCATACTTCATAAAGATCTTAAGAGGTAATGCTTTTGTGAATATGTCTGGAATCATAACTTTAATGACTAAAGTTCAGTGACAAATACTTTTCTTCTAACATCTCACATTAGTGATAGATATTTAAGATCCATATGCTTGGATCCTTTAGATATCCTTTTAAGCTCCAAGAAGAAGATTGCAACTTGATTGTCACAGTAATGCGTTAATGGCTTGTTAACAAAAATCAAGAACCCAAACTCATGCAGCGCATCTTCATGTCTTGCATGCTTTTATTTTGGCTTTAAGTGTCGAACACAACTTTGTGTTCAACGAGTCATGCGGTCTTTGCGTCTTTCTCCTTCTCATCTTAGTGATTTATTGAGTCTTATTCTACTTTAAATAGAGTCTTTGTTGAGTGTATAAGTTTGACTAACAAGTTTTATCCCTAAATTAAAACTGCAAATGCACATCAATCATGGTAATATATTAAGATATCAAATCCACAGAGATTGTTGTTTTGCAAGAGATTTAACTTTTATAACTTCTCTAAACCTAATGATTGTTTTTGGGGGGTTTGTTTGCCACGGTTGTAGGATAATGAAACTGAATGTTGTGAATTAATAAAATGGTGTTGGTTCCAGGGGAATTCTCCAGGGTTCATGAATCTGATCACTAGATGATAGATTAGGAGTTATGAATAACTAAATTGTCTAGGTTATTTGAGCTGAAACTGTTGATACAAGAGTTTTTACAATCTTGTGACTCAATTCTTCAAGTATGAAATAATGAGGTTATCAATCCTTCATGGGGATAACATATAGAAGATGTAGAATATTATTTAGCTTAGCCTAAACTTAGGGTTTAAAAGTGCTAACAGTCTTCAAACTAAAGGCAGTTCTAAGCAAGAGATTTAAGCTAAGCAAATGTAAGAACGGAGCAAGCAAAACAGAGCAATGGAAAACTTAAACAGCAATACGCAAATTTGGTCTCAAGATGAGACAAACACTAGGGTGACTTCAATGGTGATTCATGATGCTTCAAACAACATAAACATGCTAATCCTTACGCAAAAAACATCAAAACAGACTAATCCAATTCTTTGGTAATAATCTCTTTACTAATCATAATTCCTAACTCATTTTCAATGGTGAAAATATCACTAGCAAGCATTCAGTATCAGTTCTACAAAGCATAATAAACACCTTAGACAACTAATCTTTTAGACTAAGAATGCAAACCACTTAATTGACTCACTCAAGAATTTCATTAAACACTTGCAATGCAGCAAAAATCCTATAATCAAGAATACCTTTCCCAAGGCCAATCAAGCAAGGATAAGGAAGAATTAAGAGCAAGACATTATAAATCAACCATCTAATCACCCTAATTAGCCCATCTCAAAACCTAATGAAACTACTCACTAATCATACTTAGAAACATAAGGATATAACTAAGCATGATTAGATGATGATAACAATCAAATACAATGCAAAACTTAACTAAAATGATCCAAGATCAACAAGATTATTAAAGGGATTACAAAAGAGAGAGTTTTCTGTTTAGAATTGAATAGAGCTTGGATCACTTGTTCTTACGCTTATAGGAAAAGGGAAAAAGTAACAAATTCAACTAAAAGTCAATTTTCAGACTTGCTTGTACCAAGCAAAACACCATGGTTCTCGTCGGTGCGAGCTGGTGTGCTCTGCATGAAATGTTGGCTCGGCGAAATTCTTCGGGTGGTGCGTGGTTCAGGATGCACCGGGCAGGTCACGTGACAGTTCTCCTCGGTGAACCTTGGTGGTATGTCCTGTGGCTCTTCATGGCGACCAGACTCACCGGTGTATGGAGGGGCTTTGATCGGGATGATATGTACCGTGGAGGCTCATCAGTGTATATCATGGCTTTTGTCGGTGCATATCGCCTCCAAGGTTCGCCATTGGTGTACGGATAAGTTTTGGTCGGGATGTCCTGAGCAGCTCATACCGCGGAAAGACATATTGGTTCTTCACGGTGCACTTTGACGGTACGGCTTTCAAACGAGCTTTCCTTGGTCTTTTAGTCCAATCCTCCATGTCCAACCATCCTACATTCTTATATAAGCCTCTTTAGTTTAGTAGACACCTGAAATAGACTTAAAACAAGACCAAACATGCAATGCTTATCCTAAATGCTAGCTAAGTCTAATTTGAATGAATTAGAGACACTTTGGACAAACTAGATGATGAAATGGTATGAAAACTATACTAAATGGGGTCTAATGAGATGCAATAATAGAAGCTAGCAATGGTTCATTATGGTTACCCTACGCTAGTAGGAATAATCAACTATATATTCACTACCTCAATGAATAAGTGATCAACCTC
The DNA here is from genome assembly GCA_911865555.2 of Thlaspi arvense. Classification (NCBI taxonomy): domain Eukaryota; kingdom Viridiplantae; phylum Streptophyta; class Magnoliopsida; order Brassicales; family Brassicaceae; genus Thlaspi; species Thlaspi arvense. The sequence continues at coordinate 42,267,391 of OU466861.1, read as the reverse complement.
CCACGGTGCAGACATATATGTTGTTTATAACTGGTTTGTGAACACATGTGGTGGCCTAAAGTGTAGAGGTCAAACGACCAATCTGTTCATTTACTTTGGTAACTAATGATGAGACAACCTTTTGCGAAATCCTATCAATTATAAATTCAGTTGTTAAGTGATCAGAATAACACCAAGCATTGTGAATGAAAATAAATGAAGAAACCTAGTAGAAAACGTGTTCTAACATCCTAGTAACATCAATCCATGATTAAACACTTTTGAAAACCCTTTTAAATCCAATTGAATGACTACTCGCTAATGAGAGCGAGAGTCATGATAGAGATTATTAAAGGTGCGATTGTATTAAAAAGAAAGTAAGAACGTTCAGAAAACCTCTAAAAAAAAGTGGCGGATGAAGAGATCTCTTCTCTTAAAGTATTGAAAAGCAAAGATCTAAGAACAAGAAAGTAAAACAAAGGGAGAACTAGGATAGCAGCTTCGTTTTTCTCTTGAATTTTTGGGCTGCCTCCATCTCTGCTCTGGAAGTAATGTGCAATTCTATGGTTGTGAATATGTTCCTCTTTAGGGTTCCCCTATTTATATAGGCCTCCAAATCATGTAAAAAGGCTCGGGTTTTAAAAAACATAAAGGTCTTGAAAGAGTAGAGTGGGTTTCAAGTTGGGCTTATCAGCAGTATCAATATTGTGCCAGAAGGAGGACACATGTGCCATTGAGATCTTGTGGCACGACAACTGGTCGTGATTCTTTTCATCTCTTGTTCCTTCTTCTCGGAAGTAGGACATGTCTGCAATGATTTTGGTATAAGTCTACATCTAACCGTGGGATTGAGCTGAAACAACTTTGCTGCAGGTATCTTGGCTCCACATTTGAACTGTTGAAATTTTGTAGAAGGCCTCCATCCAATCCGATACTTTTAGTGGTCAGAAATTGTCCATAATCCAGTTTTGCTCCAAAAGGTGCCAAACGTCATATATTTTGCCCGAAACTCCTAATACGACATTTGAAAGTATAAAACATGAAAATCACTTGAAAACCTTTAAAACCCAAATCAAAACACTTGAAATAGATATTGAAACGATAGTTTATTTGGATAAAATATGGCTGTTATCAAGTGTGCAGTGCCTTGAATCATATCATCCACCAAAATCTGAGTCTGAAAATCCAACCATATGTGGATGTATTGATTTTTGATAAATCAGCAATACTTTCCTGTTCTCGTTATGTATCTCAAAACTTTCTTTGTAGCTTTCCAATGAGCAAATCTATGATTACTTTGAAATCTTCCCAAAATTATGACTGCATAGCTAAAATCAGGTCTTGTACAGACATGTGCATACATAAGGATAATTTTTCTTCTCTTTAAGTTCCATCTCATTCTGCAGATATTTCTTGATATCAAGCTTGTCACCTTTCTGCATAGGAACAACATTAGAAGTACATGTCATCATGCCAAATCTCTCAATAATTATATCGATATATGCCTTATGAGACAATCCCAAAAGTTCTAGTGATCGATCACGGAATATTTCAATTCCTATCACGTAGGATGCCTCATGCATATTTTTCATATCGAAGACCTTTGAGATATAACTTTTGGTTTCACTTAATAAATCAAGCTCACTGCTGGCCTATAAAATATCATCAACATACAGAACCAAGAATATGAACTTAGTCCCACTAACCTTACGGTATATACATAACCATGTTTTCAATGAAAGTAAATTTTATAATAGTTTCATCAAACTTTAAATACCATTGTCTGAAAGCTTGTTTTAGTCCATATATTGTTTTCTTTAATTTGCAGACCATGTCTTTCTGGTTTTCACTTATGAAACCTTCAGGTTCGTATATATAGACTTCTTCTTGCAAATCTCCATTAAGAAAAGCAGTTTTTTCATCCATTTGGTGTAACTCAAGGTCATACTGATTTTCACATCCATTTGATGTAACTCGAGGTCATACTGAGCTACTAATGCTATGATAATTCTAAGAGAGTCTTTTCTTGACACAGGAGAAAAAGTCTCATTATAATCAATGCCTTTTTTCAGGTTAAACCCTTTGGATACAAGTCCGACTTTATATTGTTTTAAATTATCATTACAGTCGAGCTTAGTGTTAAAGACCCATTTACACCTGACCGCTTTGTGTCCTTTGGGCAAAAGAACAATGTCCCAAACTTTATTCTTAACCATCCATCTTTACTGGCACCAATCCATTTATCAGAATTAACATCTTTCATGGCTCGTAAATAAGAAACCGAATTTTTTATCCACTTCTCCAGATTCTACTTGATAAAGCACAAAGTCATCATAAATAGAAGATCTTCTCTAACAAGTAGATCTTTTAATGCTTTCTTCTTGTGCTTCAAGATCATTATTCGCGAGATTTTCATCATGGAGTTGATGATCATTCATTGGGTTATCCTCATTGTTTAACAGTTCAATAATAGTAGGATTCCCAATAGTTAAAAAGAGGGTAAAAGAACATTAACCCTGATTTCTTGAATGGATATATCCTTAACTTTAAAACTCCCACTAATCTCTCCATTTTCATAAAATCTGGCATTATTGGTTTCTACTATTCTCGTACTATAGGATAGACAGTCAAATCTACATTCTTTAGATTTTTCAGGGTATCCAACAAAAAAACCACTTACCATTCTGAAATTTAATTTCTTTACATGTGCATTATATATTCTTACTTCCTCTGCACATTTTTAAATTTTAAGGTGTGACAGACTAGGTTTCCAGCATTTCCATAGTTCAAAGGGGTCTTAGGAACTGTTTTGCTTGGAACCCTGTTCAAAATATATACTGAAGTACGTAACGTATCAATCCACAAAGATATATGCAAGTTAGCATGAATCATCATGGATCTAACCATTTCCATATAAGTACTATTACGCCTTTCAGCTACATGATAGCTTGCTATATTAGAGCATTTTGGGCTACATTTCATGCATCTTTTCCCTTGTTTTTGCATATTAGTTTAGCATTTTAGTCTCATTTGCACTTAGAATTAACATTGCATACATTTAGCTTAGGATTGCATACATATGCATACATTCGCATGTTTGTGGTGTTTCTCAGGTGTTTCTGGAGGTTCTTGGAGTTTGGGGAGGAGATGGAAGTAGCTCATGTTCGAAGAGATGTCAAAGAAGGAGATTTGCCAAGTCTGGTCCCATATCGAGATGATGCATTGAGCAAAACCTCCATGTAGTCTGTCCGATGCAAACCAAAATGCATGAAGGAGTAGTCTGACTCGTGGAGCCTAAGGCACTGTCTACATTGAGGTGCTGTATCGAGCAGGGAAAGCAGGAACAAGCCAATACAAGCTACACTGACCATATCAGGGTGGTACATCAAGCAAAACACCGTATGTACCACCCCGATACAACTTATCCGCATGTTTGACTGGATTTTATCTTTGACCTTAACTTATTTTTAAGTTTTTCCTTCTTTTTTGGTTTCCAACTATAAAAGGGAAGCCACAAAATTTTATCATTATGTCATCTTAGTTCCAAAACCTTATCTTATCTCTTGCTTAGCCAAAAAGGGTGATTTGCCTCATCTTGTAAACACTTTTATTTTCTTCAATCAAGTTTGCATTTTTATGGTTTAATCTTGTCTTCTATTCTCTGATCTAGCATCCTGGTAGTTTAGTTTTCATTATCTTACATTTAATCTCATCTAATCATGCTTAACTCTAAATAAATGGGATTAACATGATTAGTGAGTAGTTAACCTTAGATTTAGGGTTCTAAGTAGAGAAAGTGGTGATTAAGATGTGATTAAGGAGTGATTAGGCCTGATTAGTTATACTTTGTTTTTTCCTTCTCTTGCAAAGTGATTATTTTTCATAAAGCTTCTCCCTTTTGATTGAATATGGTATTGTTGATGCATATGGTTCACTTGATGGTTAGAAATCTTGTTTATATGCATGGTTCGCTTATTTGGTTTGATAGTCTGGCCTGGTCTATGTTTCCTTTGTTCAGTGATACCAAAGTGATAGTTCACCTTGCTAGATGGTTTACTTAGGACTAGATAGTGCATGATTTGAGATTTTTGCTCGATTGTTAGATAGTATGCATTAGAAGAACATGCTTTTACTTGAGACCTGTCCATTGCTATGCATTATTAGGTAATTAGCTGTTCTTGATTGGTAATTAGCTGCATAGGTCCATATGTGGTTCAAAAGATTGATAGGATGATATGAATTCTTGCTTAACTGAGAGATGTTTACTGGAATAGTTCATCTTTTAGGCTCTATGGTGATATATCATGGTTTTTATGGTTTTTAACCATGATATAAGTTCTTTTTATTGAGTCTTTTTAGTCTTTTTAGAGTCCTAGAAGAGTCTTTACAGATTATAGCATGTCTGGAGCATAATTGGAGATTTTAGAACCTTTTGGAGCATTTTGAGTGGAAGCCACAAAGTACCAAGCTCGAAGCAGAAAAGTATCGCATATGGTGACGCTCGTCACCCATTAAGGAAGGAGCGTGGCTGTTTTATTGAAAGTATCAAGAAAATTTGCAGAATTGGCCCAGAAGTTTCCTTTATTTATATGAAGACCCCAGATCGTGTTTGGCTTCTATTTATTAGGTTTTTCAGCCATTGTTGGCTATTATCTTAGTTTTTGAGAATTCAGAGAGCTTAGAGAGAGATTTATTCAGAGCTTTTTGGGGAGACAAATCCTGTACTCTTTTGAGAAGATTTCGAACCCCCTTTATTTCTTACTCTTTCTCTTAATGCAATTTTATTCAGTTATGTTTTGTGATCTCATAATCATGTCTGAGTAATCTGCTAGTTAAGTTAGGGTTTTTCAAAGGTTGATGAAAAGAGTGTAGAATCGCTATCTGTTAGGAATATCTCATGGTTTTTCATCTCTGCTTGCTTTAAAATCAAATTTCTGAGACACATCATCTAGGAATCCGAAAATTATAGGTTTTTAAATATATGTGAGAGCATTATTCATAACCTGAACTAGTATTTGATGAGCAAAGCAACTTAGTGCAAAGAGATTTGGCTTAGGAGTTTTGTAAACAATTGAATCTGATCATTCCTGCATGCTTAGGTTGTTAGGATTTGCAAAGAGATTTGAAACTCTGTGATTTAGGCATAGATAACTTTTACAATGAGAATTGATTAGTTATGCATTAGAGATTCATGTTTAAAACGGTTCTTAATCATTCCTGATTTCCTGCATTATACATTCTTGGATTCAAACCTGCGAATTATCCTGACTTAGCGCTTTTAGTCTTCTTGAACTTAGATCATATCACACAATCGTTTGCTTACTTTTATTCACTCATTCGCATTACATACATCATATTTTGCTTAGCTTAATCCGAATCTACATTCGATAGTGTAGTCTGCATTACTCTCTTGGGATTTCGATACCCCTTGTACTACAACTGCTTTTGCTGTGCACTTGCAGTAGTTTTATTTGGGTAAAACCTGAGCCCTATCAAGTTTTTGGCGCCGTTGCCGGGGAGTAATAGCTGCCTATCGATTTTTAGTATTAGGATTTTGTCTAAGTTTTTATTTGTTTACTGATTTTCAGCTACTTTTCTTTGTTCCCGTTTCAGGTGTATGCCTAATCGCAGAACCAGAAGCAACAAAGAGAAGGAGCTTGTGACTTTGAGCATCGACGAGCTTGCTAGGTTGGAGAGAACTAACAGAAAAGCTAAGAAGCAATCTACAATGGTCGCTCCACTTATCTTGGTTGAAGATGCAGAAGGTCACTTGGTTGACAGGGAAGGAAATAGGAGGAACGAAGAGGGGCAGAGAATTGATCAAGAGGAGAATGTCATTGTTGAACAGCAGGTTCAGCAAGTGGCTGAGAACGTGGGAGTCCCTGCTGCTGTCAATAACGCTGCTGGGCGTTTTGTTCAGAGGACTCTAGGCGACTACAACAGACCTGATCAGTTCTATGCCAACAGAGCTGCAATCCGACCTCCTGCCTTCCAGAGGAACGATTTTGAGGTCAAACCTGTCTACTATCAGCTGGTTGGTCAGCATCCCTTCCATGGTTTACCTCATGAGCATCCTATGGATCACATAGAGAGATTTGAGGACTTGGCTTCCAGTGTTAAAGCTAATGGGGTTAGCAATGACTTTCTGTTCTGCAAGCTGTTTCCTTACTCTCTTGAAGGAGAAGCTGCATATTGGCTGAAGCAACTGGAGCCTGCTTCATTAACTACTTGGGAGGACACCAAGAATGCCTTTCTGAATAATTTCTATGATGATGCCAGATCAGAAGACATGAGGACGAAAATTGCATCATTTACACAAGGCCCTACTGAAGCTTTCAAGGCCTCTTGGATCAGGTTCAAGTCTTATCAAAGGGACTGTCCTCATCATGGTTTCAGTCAGGTGCAATTACTTGGGATCTTCTTCAGAGGCATTGACTGGAAATATCAGATGGCGCTGGATGCAGCAAGTGCAGGGAACTTCAACACCAATAGACCAGAAGAGGCGATAAGACTGATTGAGAACTTGGTCTGCAGCAACAGCACTAAAAACGCAGACTTTCAGAGAATGAAACAAGCTGGTGTAGCTGATGGAAATCAGATTGCTGAAGTTAAGGCTAAGTTGGATGATATGCACAGCCTTTTGGTAGGGAAGAAGTCAGTTCACTTTGCTGCAGAAGTGGAAACTTTCGAAGCTCCAGAGGAAGTTGAGCAGGAGGATGTAAATTTCATCAATTCTGGTGGTTTTCAGGGACAAAGGTATGGGAATCAGCAGTGGAACAGAGGATACAGCAACAACAATCAGAAAAATGCCCTTACAGGAGGACAGAGCACGCCTGGTTTCACTCCTAGACCCTCATTCCAGAAGACAGAGTATCAGAAACCATTCCAGAACAGTGGAAATTACAGAAACTATGGTTCTACTTCCTATCAACCAGCACCTCCACAAGAGAACAAAATGGAAGCAATGTTAGAACAGATCTTGGAAGGACAACAGAAGCTTACTGTGGACTTCAATGGCAAGATGGATTCGCTCTATCAGGACTTGAATGGAAAAATTGAGAGTCTGAACTCTCATATAAAGAAGCTTGATGTTCAAGTTGCCCAAACTGCAGGAGCTGTTCAGAGGCAAGAAGGATTTCTTCCAGGAAGAACTGATGCTAATCCCAAACACCATGTGAATGTCATCACATTGAGGAGTGGAAAGAACCTGCAACCAGTGTTGCAGAAGGATTTAACATCAAAGAATTTCGTGGGTATGGAAGAGTATGAAGATGAAAAAATTTTTGCTGAAGAACCTTTGGTGACGCTCGTCACCAATAATGGGTGTCGCTCGTCACCCATCGAGCACAACCCCGACCCCGACTCTTCACATATTGGTGACGACCGTCACCAAGGGGGTGACGCTCGTCACCCATATCCAGTAATCGACCCCGACTCGTCCAAAGTGAGTGACGCTCGCCACCAATCCAGTGACGCTCGTCACCAGACACCACATGCTTCAGTTTCGCCTAAGACTTCAGATAATGCTAAGGAGACCGTGTATAAACCCAAGATACCCTATCCTAAGCATCCTAAGAAGTCTAAGCAAGAGCTTGAAGATGCAAGATGCAAGGCTATCATGGACAAGTTGGTAATAGAGATCCCATTGATTGATGCTGTAAGGATCACTCGTGTTATAAGGAGGTATGTGAAGAGAATGGTGACCAATAACTTGAGCCTTGAGGTTGGAGCTATGATGATCAACGAGCAGGTCAGTGCAGTGATTCAGAACAGAGTTCCAGAGAAGCTTTCAGACCCAGGAAGCTTTGTTTTAGACTGCACCATCTTCAATGACAAGTTTGAGAGGTCATTGTGTGATCTTGGTTCTAGTGTGAACCTCATGCCTCATTCTGTTGCCAAGAGTTTGGGGATGACCGATTTTAAAGCTACAAGGATATCTCTTGTCCTAGCTGATAGATCAGTTAGAGTCCCTGAAGGAGTGATAGAGGATGTTCCTATCAAAATAGGAGATTGTATGATCCCTACTGATTTTGTGGTTTTAGAGTATGGAGAAGAGCCCAAAGACCCCTTGATTCTTGGCAGACCCTTCTTAGCCACTGCAGGAGCTATTATTGACGTCAGGAAGGGTAGAATAGAACTGAATGTCGGCGATTTAGTGATGAAATTCGAAATGGACAAGCTGATGAAGAGGCCAACCATAGATGGACAGACTTTTTATGTTGATGTTCTCACAAGCATTGCTGATCAGATCTTCCATGAGATGAGTTCAGAGGATCCTTTGGAAAGGGCATTGACCACTTCTACAGCTGAGTATGAGCATTTAGATGCTGCTGTAACAGGTGATGCAACTGGTTGCACAGGATGAGCTTGTCTCCACATCTGCGAAAGCTGCCACAATGGGTGATTGGCCTGCAGCAAAAGCACCAAAAGTTGAGCTTAAACAGCTCTCTGCAGGGCTAAGGTACGCATTTCTGGGAGAAAACTCCACCATCCTGTTATTGTTAATGCTTCATTGAACAATGCAGAGCTCACCCTTTTGCTAAGTAAGCTGCGAAAATTTCGCAAAGCTCTTGGCTATTCTCTTGATGACATTTCAGGTATCTCCCCAGACTTTTGCATGCATAGAATACACTTGGAGGATGAGTAGAAATCATCAGTTGAGCACCAGAGGAGGCTGAATCCGAATTTGCAGGATGTGGTCAAGAAAGAGATTATGAAGTTGTTGCAGGCTGGTATCATCTATCCTATATCAGACAGTGCTTGGGTGAGTCCAGTGCACGTGGTGCCTAAGAAAGGAGGTGTCACAGTGGTAAAGAATGACAAGGATGAGCTGATTCCAACCAGGACTGTGACATGACACAGGATGTGTATAGACTACAGGAAACTGAATGCAGCAACAAGGAAGGATCATTTTCCTCTACCTTTCATCGATCAGATGCTAGAGAGGCTGGCGAATCACAAGTATTACTGCTTCCTTGATGGGTATTCAGGCTTCTTTCAGATCCCCATCCATCCAGATGATCAGGAGAAGACCACTTTTACCTGTCCCTATGGCACTTTTGCATATCGCAGAATGCCTTTTGGACTGTGTAATGCTCCTGCGACCTTCCAGAGATGCATGATGTCGATTTTTACAGACATGATAGAGGAGTTTATGGAGGTGTTCATGGATGACTTCTCTGTTTATGGGTCCTCTTTCAAGAACTGTTTGGATAATCTGTGTGCAGTTCTGCAAAGATGTGAAGAGAAGCACTTGGTTTTAAACTGGGAGAAGTGTCATTTTATGGTGTAGGATGGTATTGTACTTAGCCACAGAGTCTCAGGAGACGGTATAGAGGTAGATAGGGCGAAAATTGAGGTGATGACAAGTCTGCAAGCACCTGATTCAGTCAAAGCAGTGAGGAGTTTTCTGGGTCATGCAGGCTTCTACAGAAGATTCATCAAGGATTTTAGCAAGATAGCACGCCCACTTACTGCTCTCCTCTGCAAGGATGTGAAGTTTGAGTTCACAGAAGAGTGCAAATCCGCTTTTAAACAGATCAAACAGGCTTTGGTTACAGCCCCTGTTGTGCAGCCTCCAGATTGGAACTTACCTTTTGAGGTAATGTGTGATGCCAGCGATTTTGCAGTTGGAGCAGTACTGGGACAGAGGAAAGACAAGAAACTCCACGCCATCTACTATGCAAGTAGGACTTTGGATGATGCTCAGAAGAATTATGCAACAACTGAGAAGGAATTGTTAGCTGTTGTGTTTGCTTTTGAGAAGTTCAGGCAGTATCTTGTTGGCTCCAAGGTCGTGGTTCATACTGACCATTCAGCACTGAAGTACCTAATGCAGAAGAAAGATGCAAAACCAAGGCTGTTAAGATGGATCCTGCTTCTTCAGGAATTTGATATTGAAGTGAAGGACAAGAAAGGGGTTGAGAATGGAGTTGCTGACCATTTATCCAGGATTCAGGTCGAAAACAGTGTTCCAATCAATGACTTTTTGCCTGAAGAGAATGTTTACTTAGTGGAAACCAGAGAACAGGAAGAAAGTATTGAAAACCTGCAGTTTTCACGAAACTGCAGGGGAGTGACGAGCGACACCAGGAGGGTGACGCTCGTCACCAACCGAGAACAGTCGCGACCAAAGTATACGAGAGAGGTGACGCTCATCACCAATCTCAACACTTATCTGTGATTTGTGCAAGCTTGGGGAAGGCTTTTGAAGAGCCTGTTTATGCTTTACATGATCCAAAGAGACCCTGGTATGCTGATATTGCAAATTATCTTGCTGCAGAGGATGAACCACATGATTTTAAAGGGTATGCTAAGAAGAAGTTCTTGAGAGAACTTAGGAGATTCTATTGGGATGAGCCATACCTCTACAAGCATTGTGCTGATGGTATTTACAGAAGATGCTTAGCAGAAGAAGAAGTTCAGGACGTGCTCTTTCACTGTCATGGATCAGACTATGCTGGACACTTTGCTACATTCAAGACTGTCTCTAAGGTTTTGCAGGCTGGATTTTGGTGGCCTACTATGTTCAGAGACGCCCAAGCCTTCATCACAAGCTGTGATACTTGTCAGAGAAGAGGAAAAATCAGCAGGAGACATGAGATGCCACAGAACTTCATTCTGGAAGTTGAAGTTTTCGATTGTTGGGGTATTGATTTCATGGGACCTTTTCCCTCTTCTTATGGGAATAGATACATTCTGGTTGCTGTTGATTATGTATCTAAGTGGGTAGAGGCGTTGGCTACTCCTACTAATAATGCTGTAGTGGTTTTGAAGCTGTTTAAGACCATTATCTTCCCCAGATTTGGTGTCCTGCGAATTGTCATAAGTGATGGTGGTTCTCACTTTTTCAACAAGGTTTTTGACAAGCTGTTGAAGAAGTATGGTGTACAGCACAGAGTGGCCACGCCCTATCACCCCCAAACAAGTGGACAGGTTGAGGTTTCCAACAGGCAGATCAAGCAGATTCTAGAAAAGACAGTTGGGAAGACAAGGAAAGATTGGTCTGCAAAGCTGGATGATGCATTATGGGCCTACGGGACTGCATACAAAACGCCACTTGGGACTACTCCATTCCACCTTCTCTATGGCAAGGCGTACCATCTACCAGTGGAGCTGGAGTTCAAAGCAGAATGGGCCATCAAGAAGCTGAATTTCGATCTGAAACCTGCTGCAGAAAGGCGTTTGGTTCAGCTCAATGAACTAGATGAGATCAGATATCTCGCCTATGAAAACTCCAAGTTATACAAGGAGAGGACAAATGCATATCATGATAAGAAGATCATCTCCAGGCATTTCGAGCCCAATGACCAGGTATTGCTCTACAACTCTCGTTTACAGCTTTTTCCTGGTAAGTTGCGCTCTCGATGGTCAGGTCCTTTCACTGTCAAAGAAGCTCGCCCACATGGTGCAATTGTCCTGATTAACTCCAAAGGAGAGGAGTTCACTGTCAATGGACAAAGGGTGAAGCATTACTGGGCACAAGCAGAGATTCCAGCAAGACACATTGTGTCTCTGGATCAGGCACCAGCTGTCTAAACAGCCAGCCAAAGTCAAGTTAATGACTTTAAAAAAGCACTTAGTGGGAGGCAACCCACTGGTAAGTTGTAGATATAATACTTAGTTATTATTTTCGTGCTTAAGATTAGTAATTAAACTTTTATTAGTAAAAAAAAAAAATAAATAAAGTGGTGACGATCGTCACCCTTATGGTGACGCTCGTCACCCGTCAGGATCGAGCACGGGTATTAACGCTTCTCTCTTCTTCTTCGTCGAACACACCTGTTTTTTGTTTACTTTGAGTCATTTTTATGTTTACTTTGAGTCAGTTGTCAGTTTCTTTGATGATGTTTTGTGAGATTGTTGAACCAGGTTATTTTTGCTATGTTTAGATGTTGTTAATTATGTGTTTGAATGCTCAAAAAGTCTACCTTTCGAGTACACATGCAAACACTTCGTTAATTAACATCTGACATAAGATTTGGGTAATACAGGTCGTGGTGACGCTCGTCACCCGACCCCAGGCGAGGTAACACTTTTCTGACTTGGTTTTTCGACTTCTCATTCATTTTTCTGACCAACTCTTGGCTTAATAACACTGGGGACAGTGTTGTTCTCAAGTCTGGGGGAGGTGGTTACTGACGTTGTGTGCTTTGTGTCATGTTTATAGAGTCTTAAAGTTGAGTAAAAAACCTGTTTTTCTAGAGTCAAAATTTTTGAAACTGTTAGTTTTTCTTGAAACTAGCCATAGGACGTTTTTGCTGATAAGAACCATTGCCACAGTAGTTGATTACAAGTCTTACTAAGTTGAAAGTCATAGGTAGATCAGTCTAGCAATGAAAGTTTAGGTTCTTAGAGAATCTGAAAAATTTGCTGTTAGCTCCACCTTAATGAACTTTAAACTTCTTGTCTTGGTGATTGATTCTTATTGATCTTGATTCTCTCTTTAAGCACTGACAATAAGGTTAAGATACAGTCTCTCTTTGATCTTCCCTGATGTAGTTTTTAAAAGATTAAGTTCAAAGAATGGTGCATTCATGACCCTGTCTCCTCACAAGGAACAACAGTAGTGAACACACTCAAGAACCTGTCTCCTCACAAGGAACACAAGCATTGAGTAGCACCATTTCTTAGACTGTAAAAGTTGAGAAAAAAAAAAGAAGTGAAATATCGAAAATATCCAAGGGAAGAGAAAATAGGAGAGTTGTGTTGAGATTTATTTGTTCAGTTGTTAGGAAGGGAAAAGAATCTGAAAGTGATTAAGATGATAAAACTTTGATGAGTTATCACACTTAGATAAAAATAAGGAGTTGACAGTAGAAATTTCGGATTTCTTGAAGGGATTTGGACTGGACTTGAGAGATTTGCTAAGATTGTGATGATTAGACTGAAATTTGATCTTGTGTTGACTATGTGGTATGTGGATTCGAAAGCTCTAACTAGTGTGGTGTTCCTGATGACTGACTGACTGTTTCTTGTTTTCAAACCTCGACCTTATTCTTTGTCTGATGTTTGCTTGAGGGCAAGCAAAAGCTAAGTCTGGGGGAGTTGATATATCATGGTTTTTATGGTTTTTAACCATGATATAAGTTCTTTTTATTGAGTCTTTTTGGTCTTTTTAGAGTCTTAGAAGAGTCTTTACAGGTTATAGCATGTCTGGAGCATAATTGGAGATTTTGGAACCTTTTAGAGCATTCTGAGTGGAAGCCACGAAGTACCAAGCTCGAAGCAGAAAAGTATCGCACATGGTGACGATCGTCACCCCTTTGGTGACGCTCGTCACCCATTAAGGAAGGAGCGTGGCTGTTTTATTAAAAGTATCAAGAAGATTTGCAGAATTGGCCCAGAAGTTTCCTTTATTTACATGAAGACCCCAGATCGTGTTTAGCTTCTATTTATTAGGTTTTTCAGCCATTGTTGGCTATTATCTTAGTTTTTGAGAATTCAGAGAGCTTAGAGAGAGATTTATTCAGAGCTTTTTGGGGAGACAAATCCTGTACTCTTTTGAGAAGATTTCGAACCCCCTTTATTTCTTACTCTTTCTCTTAATGCAATTTTATTCAGTTATGTTTTGTGATCTCATAATCATGTCTGAGTAATCTGCTAGTTAAGTTAGGGTTTTTCAAAGGTTGATGAAAAGAGTGTAGAATCGCTATCTGTTAGGAATATCTCATAGTTTTTCATCTCTGCTTGCTTTAAAATCGAATTTCTGAGACATATCATCTAGAAATCCGAAAATTATAGGTTGTTAAATATATGTGAGAGCATTATTCATAACCTGAACTAGTATTTGATGAGCAAAGCAACTTAGTGCAAAGAGATTTGGCTTAGGAGTTTTGTAAACAATTGAATCTGATCATTCATGCATGCTTAGGTTGTTAGGATTTGCAAAGAGATTTGAAACTCTGTGATTTAGGCATAGATAACTTTTACAATGATAATTGATTAGTTATGCATTAGAGATTCATGTTTAAAACGGTTCTTAATCATTCCTGATTTTCTGCATCATACATTCTTGGATTCAAACCTGCGAATTACCCTGACTTAGCGCTTTTAGTCTTCTTGAACTTAGATCATATCACACAATCGTTTGCTTACTTTTATTCACTCATTCGCATTACATACATCATATTTTGCTTAGCTTAATCCGAATATACATTCGATAGTGTAGTCTGCATTACTCTCTTGGGATTTCGATACCCCTTGTACTACAACTGCTTTTGCTGTGCACTTGCAGTAGTTTTATTTGGGTAAAACCTGAGCCCTATCATATGGTTCTGGTTTTTATGCTCATAATTAGAGAATACACTATCAAAAGTGGGTTTGACACTCTAGTCTTGTTGAATTAGGTTTTCCTATTAAGCACTAGGAAGATCATTCATTAGATACCTTGTCTAGGATTACATCATTGAGAATTGCTTGCTTGTTTGATGCTTGATGATTGCTTTTGCTAGAAATCTCCATAGTCACTCTTGAAAACCACTTTACCACTATTACTTAGAACCTTGAGTCTTGCTTTCCTTTAATTTTCTTAAATCTGCTTTGTTTAGTTTCTTTTGCTTGCTTAACTTCAGTTTTCATCTTGCTTAGTTTCATTTCTGCTTAGTTCTTGCTTTAGATTCATTTTACTTAGTCTTTGTTTACTTGCATTTCAATTCTGCTTTCTTTTACTGCATTGCTAGGTTGTTAGAGTCACTATTTCATAATCAAAATTCCCAATCTTGCTTAGCTTATAGCATTGTTTGCATCTCAATATCCACAAGTGTGTTTGACACCTAAGTCCTTATACTACAACTGATTTGGGTATTATTAATATCTTGCTTACAAGGGCCTCAAAAACCCTTGTTTCACTACACCATTATACCATGGAGAACTAGACGTTGTATATGTGCAATGATTCCTAGTTTTTGGAGAAGTATGACAAAAGGTCCAGGATATTGTCCTATTTCATCATACCTGCCTTAGAATTCACCATCTCTATCTGATCTAATGATTTTCACTTTTCCATCTAGTTGCCTCTCTGCTTCAGTAATGAACACTGTTACAGCATCCACAGCCAGAGACTTTTCATGCAAAAGATAAAGATAAAGATAACAATAACATAATAATCATTAATAAAGGTAATAAAATACTCTTCACCTCCAAAAGTTTGCACATCAAAATGTCCACAAATATATGTATGTATTATTTCAAGAAGTTGTGTACTTCTTGTTGATCCTCTTTTAGTGTGTTTAGTTTTCTTAACCTTAGTGCAATCTATACATTCTTTATGATTGGTAAAATTAAGATTTGGAATGACTTTATCTTTTACCAATTTCTTAATCCTTTCACTGGAAATGTGTCCCGATCTTTTATGCCACAAGAAATATGAATCTTCAATACATGTTTCATGTTTAAATCTGCTTTTAGTATGCAGGATGAGAACTGTTTCATAAGGCTGATCGGCCAATTTTAACATATAAAGACCATCAACTAATATTCCTAAACCAATTCGATTAGAGTTCAGAATTAGATTAAAACAACCATCTCCCTGAGTGGTCTTAAAACGAGTCATACCAAGTTTGCTTATAGAAACTAAATTACGGGAAAAAGATGTAATATACAAAGTTTGGAATAAATCCAAACAAAATCCATTATCCAAAATGAGACGATAAGTGTCAATAGCTTCAAATGGCGCTTTATCTCAGTTTCCCATCAAGAAGTAGTTTTTACTTGATTTTACAGTCTAGATCATAAGGATTCCCTGCACAGAATTGATTACAAGTACATTAGTATTGCTATTAATCCACCAAGTTTTAGAAGAATCATGAGTGAGATTTGATTCGAAAAACTTACTAAACCCGTAAAGTTACCTTTCTTTTCAAACCATTATCTTCTTTTAGTGAAACTTTTCTGAAAGTTTTCAACCATTTTACAAAAGCGGAATCTTTCATCTTTTTTTGCCTTTTTATTCTCATTAGCTTGATTGGAATCAATCATTCTGGATAGTGCTCTTTTAAGGCTTTCTTGATGTCTTTTCCCAGCTTTAGTTCCAACTTCTTGAACATAATAGGCAACTTAATACCTTCACGGCTAAGTCTTGATTCCTCTTGGACCAATATATTAGCCAAATCATTAGACATTCACTTTTCATCAGTCGTGTTATCATTGATTTGGAATGGTCCATACTGAGGCGGTAATGAATTTAGGATGATTTGTAGAAGAAATAAATCGTCCACACTCATTCTTAACTTCTTTTATATAACCGCACGGTGATTGGGCTCAGGTTTTACCCAAATAAAAACTACTGCAAGTGCACAACAAAGCAATTGTAGTATAAGGTGTTATCAAATCCCAAGGGAGTAAGTAAACTACATTAAAGAGTTCAGGTTTGGATTAAGCTAAGAAATAAGTAATGAATGTAATGTGAAACAGCAAAATAAAAGCAAGTGGGCGTTTTTATGATTGTTCTTAAAGTTCAGAAAGCTAAAGGCGCTAAGTCAGGACAATTCGTAGGTCGAATCCGAGAGTGTAGAATGCATACAATCAGGAATGAATTAAAACTGTCTTGAACATGAATCGTAAAGGTATAAATAATCAATTCTCATTGCAGAAGTTAACTATTTCTAAATCACAGAGTTTAAAATCTCTTTGCAAACTCTAACAACCTAAACATGCAGTAATGATCAAGTTTAATTGTTCACAAAACTCCTAAGTCAAATCTCTTTGCACTAAGGCGTTTTGCTCATCTAATACTAGTTCAGGTGATTAATAATGTTCTCAAATCTATTAAACAACCTAGGGTTTCGAAATCCAGATGATGTGTCTAAGAAATCGATGTGAATGCAAGCACATATAAAGAACCAATGATTTTTCTATCAGTTTAGCAATGCTACAAACTCTTCATCAACCTTTGAAAAGCCCTAACTTAACTAACAAACTACTCAGACATGGTGAATGAAACAGACATCATGAAAAAAATAGATTGCATAAAAGAAATAAGAAATAAAGATAAAGGAGTTCGAAATCTGCTCTGAAGGAGTCTGATTTGTCTCTCCAAAAGCTGTGCTACAAATCTCTCTCTGAAGCTCTATGACTTCTAAAATCTAAGATATAAGCCAACAATGGCTGAAAACCTAATATATAGAAGCTAAAACACGAGCTGAAATACTTTTTTAAGTACTAGAACTTCAGGGGCCAAAGTGCAAACAATCTTCAATCTTTTAACAAACCATTGCGACTCCTTCCTCTACGGGTGACGAGCGTCACCCTTGAGTGGTGGCGAGCGTCACCCAGCTCTGTATTTGCCTTTCGAGTTGTACAATGCGTGGCTGTATCTTGCAATGCTCCAAAAAGCTCCAAAATCTCTAATTGTGCTCCACTTGTGCTATAACCTGCAAAGACTCTACTAGGACTCTAAAAAGACCAAAAACACTCAATAAAAAGGACTTATATCATGGTTAAAAACCATAAAACCATGATATATCACAAGGTTGATCATTTCAATGCAATGTTGATGCATAGACCTTGTGTGATCATGTTTCATGGTTGTAAAAAAAACTGCCATAAGTTTCCATGCAAGGGATTTATCTGCAGTCTTAAATCTTTTTTCTATGCATGCCATATAAGCCTTAGCTTTATCTGCATCTGCAAGGGAAAACTTAATGTTGTTAGCTATTGTTATTCTTAAAAATATAATGCTCAATATGTTCACTTTTTCTAATTATTATCAAAAGCATTTTCTTCCTTGATACTAGTTTCATTCAACGGATTTGACTTTTCTTTTCAAAGTGCCAGGTCTAAATCCAGTATTCCTAATGTGAACTCAACATTTTCTTTCCATTCTGAAAAGTTAGTTCCAGTGAGGATGGAAACGGCAGAGGCCATTGTTCACAAATTAGTGGAACAGTTGCTGAAATTATTAGAGATACAAAAAGTTATTAACTAGGCTTCAAAACAACACAAACAATTATTGAATGCATATGATAAGAAAATATAGCAGTCATGTGGGTAGTCACCATAATTTCAACTTAATTCATATCATTCAAAAACAGTTATGAGTGATGTATTATTGAACTTAGTTATCTATTAATATATTTAATCAATACATATATAACACTCTCTATTATTATTTGGATTATATACCATGTCTATAATCTACATGTGGGTAAATATTTAATACATAAATATATTAAATATTCAATGATCGGAGAATAAAGCCAACATAGTGATCTTAACCCTCCTTACATAAAGCACAAATATTTCATAAATTGTGGTCACATTATTTTATAATAATTTTTAATAATTATATTATATTAATGGATTAAAAACAATGGTTTAAATGATGCTCTGATATCACTTGTTAAGCATAATTTTAACATGATCTAAGATCTTTAAACATCTAAATTAATCACATAATATAACTATTAGTAAGAATAGCAGAATACCTCCTTCCATTGTCATAAGAAGCCTCCCTGAGTATAATTGAGATTAAAGCTTGGACTTTAATTAGAAATTTTGGTTTCTCTCCCCTTGCCTAAAAACATTTCTTTAATGTGCTGTTTTCTTAAGTTATGACATTATGATAGATAAAACCATATTTATAGGTGGAGAGAGGACTTAGTTCCAAATCTGTGTTTTTTAAGATTAAATTTTAACCTTCCATCAAGAGTAGAGATGATCATGTAGATGATAAGTTATTAGATAAGTGTTAAACTTTGGCTTTCAAAACGTAATATGTGTCTTTGTGAAAAAAAACATACAGTCTTGGTCTTTTGAATATAACATGTATCTTTTTACGGTCCAATTGGTGTAATGGCTGTGAAGGCTGTAAGAGATTTTACAGTTTCTAAAACTAAATTTTAACCAATCACACTTTACTTTCCTATTTTTCCTCTACATTCTTTAAAGTCCTCATTAATATTTCTTTTTTTTTTTTTTTTTCTACAGCCACCTTACTAACACTTTTTCTACTTTTATTTCTCTTCCCTTCTCACTTTTTGTTCATTACGATTAATCTCATTTTTTCCTCTATTGTTTCTTCTCATTTTATCATTTATACTTAACAACAATATAAACAGTTAAATAACACAAATAAATAGAACAAATAAGTAATACTTAGTCAAATTAGTTATTTTAATAATAATAAATTCATCCTTAGAAATTAACATGACTAAATCATTAGTTATTATTATTTAGTTTTGATTTTTAATAAAAAAAAAACAAAAAGACTAAACTTAACGAAGTAAATAAATAAACTGAACGACATGTTCAACACAAAAACATAGCAACACATTCAAACAAATGAACTAATAAACAAATTATTAGATTTTAACACTATCAATAGATTTATTGATTAAATTTTGTTGAACTAATCAAACTGTATTAATTCTTTATGTCAATTTTTTATAAAATAATTTTAATCATAACAATTTAAATATACATATGAAAATATATTTAAAATTTACTAGTATAATTTATTTTACTTCTATAAATATATTACCAGAATTTGTTTTTGAATTATTTTTCAGAAAAAATTTAACAGCCATAGTTTCTACAATTTTTGTCACCAATTAGACTTTAAAAAATATTAACAGTCACAGTTTTTAAAGCCAAAATTTCTACAGTCTACAATCATAGTCCTTACCAATCGGAGCTGTACATCTATCTTTTGTGCTCTTTCCACTTAATTGTCTAAACATTAAACTTATTATTTAAAATTTATTAGGAATTATACTCCTTAATATCTAGTAATATTAGTCATTAAATCAATTAAAGAAGGGATAATTTTTAAAATAACCCACTTGATAATTTTATTATGAAACATGACCCTTCCATAAAAAGAGTCCACTAGTTTGCTTTCAATCTGCTATAAGTCTGTCAGTAATTTGCAATTAGTGTACCATTAGCCTGCTAATAGCCTACATTCAATTATTTGACAAATCAGTCTGTCAATAATATGCATTCATTCTGCCGTTAGTCTGCTATTAGTCTACAAATAACAGTAGTTAGAAGGGTAGCACTGGTATTTAAAAAAATCGTAACAAAAGGTCATTTTCACAATTTTCCTTCAATAAGGTGCCTATTTCACATTATTTTATCATTCTGAGTCATTTTAAAGCATTTCTTTATTAAAAAAAATAATAATATCTAAATAAAAATAATTACTATAAAACCATAGAATTGAAAAATATATATTTAAATAATGCACATACGTCTGAAACTTGCCGTTAATTTGTCTTCACTAATTATGTTATATATCTCAATTTGATAACTCAATAAACTTCAAACCAGCTCCAAATAAAATATAATTACTTTTTTTAATATTTACCAAAATTTAAACTTGAGTTAAAGGTGGGAACCTCTCATCAGATGTTATACTTAGGATGCTCCTACATAATATTTCAATCTTCATTTGTTTATTTTCATCCAAATAGTTATTTTTGAATATATAATATATGTAAACATGAAAGAAATCAAAATGTAGCCACCAAAATCACTCTCAAAACATATTACTTTAAAACAAAGACAGAATTCAAATCAAGAAACATATTACTTAAAACAAAACAAATAATTGATTGTTTAAAACTTGTTATAAAAGGGCACTGCCTTTTGAGTGTCTTAGTGCAAGAAAAGCAAATAGTTCAATATATATAATGAAAATTAGGTTTATTTCACAAATTCCATCAAAAACGTAACTTATGTTTTTTTAAAAAAAATGTCCCATCAAATTAAACATTGGATTCCAAAATTTTAAGCATTTCGGTGGGAAATATGATCGATGAATATGAACTTAGAGAGTATCGCTAGTTTTGTTTATAAATTTAGCAGCTAGTATAACTACTGAATGTTCATAAAAAAAATAGTATTATTACAGTAACCCTTGTTTTAAAAAAAAACTATATAACTACAGTAATCGAACAAAAACAAAAAACCAACGACTTCCCAAATATTTTGATATTAACTATTTATGATACCTTAACCTACTATGAATTCATTCACAATATACTACTCTAAACTAAAAATGAACATATTGCATTATCTTATAGGACCTCAGAGTCAGAAAGCTTGGAATCAAGCTTATGCTAATGGAAATGGGATGCACGTGGTAAAGAGGTAATGGGTATAGACAGAAAATCACAAGAAAGCGAAAGCGCTAACTATTGCAACACAAAATGACAAATCAATGATAGTAACGTGCTCTCTTCACGGGTCACCTCTAGCATGCTCACTTTCAATCAAAACCTTACTTTCCATTTTCTTTTATTATTTTGTAATAAGAGATTTTTTTTTTTTAATTGTAATAAGAGATTCTTTGTTTGTGTTACTCAACGTCCTATTACAGTTTTGGTACGGGAATCCTTTTCATGCTCCTGAGAAAATGAATTTTATGTTCCATCTTCAACCGAATTTTCGTTTCATGATCGACAATATACTCTATATAGACCATCCTACTTAGGAATCTTGACACCCCAGTTTATTTTAATTTCTACTTCCTTAAGAGCGGTTATAAAACTGGTCATATAGTCAGTAAACTAAGATGATGAGAGAAAAAAAAACTATATATAAAGATGTTAGAGCATTTCTTAACAAATATTTTAACTTTAAAAAAATAAAAAAAAATAAAAAATAAGAAATCTGAAAAGAAACAGTTTTTATAACTCTCATTTAAAAACTGGTTCTAAAACTTTTCTAGACATATGTCATCATATAATTGGTTTAAATTTTTATATTTAAAATTTATTTATATTATTATATTATATTAATATTTTATATTTAAGAAAGTATCTTAATGTTTCTAGCATTGCACATGTCTTATATGGCACTGATGTATTTTTTTGGGGCTTTGATATGGTACTTTGTTTCTGATAAAATAGTGGTTGCATATAAATTTATCCTCAAGTAAGGAAGTGGAGAGAGGCAAATATTCCATCTGAATTCCGAAATTGTTTAAAAGTAAAACAAAAACAAAAAGTACATTCCAACAGAATTGTTAGCGAATAAAAATGTATTCCTTACCAAACCAAAAGAAAACAATAATAAAATAAATAAATACAGTATCTCTCTTTCTCTCTAACCACCACAAATATCAAGGTGAACCAATCTAAATTCCAAAAGGGTTTAGTTGATTTTGTCTTCTTTCTTCATCACCAAGCTTAATTGACAGTGATAATGTCTTCATCGCCTTCTTCTCCTTGGCCTCTGGTACTGTTATTAGTTTTATTGTGCTGCATGGTGGTGAGAGAATCAAACGGAGCTTCCAACAATGTAAAAGTGGGAAGCATTTCAAAGGTAGAAGATGCTGAGAATTTCCATATATATTATGGACAAACTTTCAAAGTCATCAAGAACGCCATTGATGGCAAGAGCTATCTCCTCATTCAGGTCCTTACTTTTCTCATCAAGTTTTCTTTCTCTTTGTTTCCAAATGTTTGGTTAGTGTCTGATATTAAAGGTAAATTGTAGAACACTTCTAGAATGGCGGTTCGGACAAAGTATTGTACTTCTAGGATTAAGTCCTATGTGATTCCACTTCTTAACTACTCAGTAGACACTCAATCTTCTCAAGGTATGCTCTGTTATTTTCCCCTGTTTCTTTCCTCTCTTTATAATGACTCTGCATTTCAGATCTCTCTGTTGTTTTTTTCATATTCAGGAGGCGTTCCGGTTTCTTTCTTCGAGGTAAACACTTCTTTATAGCTAATCTAAAGACTTAGCATCTCAAGAAACACAATCTTAGAGTTTGGTTGGTACCGTTGCAAGAAATTCCTTAGGATCACGCTGTAGAATGGGAAAAAATAAATGGATACTGTTTTAGGATGTGAAGAAAAACAAATTTTATGGTTCTATCCGCAGCTACTTGGATTACTCGGAAGCTTGAAGGGAATAACATCGGACGCCGTAGCTTCACCGTGTGTTCTTAAACAGTTTGAGGCAGGGGAAGTAGTTAAGCTTGACAAAGGTGCACAAGAAGTGTCTCAATTCGCAGCACATTTCATTAGCAACACCGATCAACTTCAAACTTGCAATTTTGCAAACTTTTTTCCACTAAGTGAAGGCACACCTCTTCAGGTGCCTAATATTATCTTAGCATTGATTTAAACCTAACCAAGAGTGAAAGAGATTTTCAACTTTCCACATTTTGAATTGAGGTTATGCTTTTTTGTACTCTTGAATTAGCGAGCAGAGTGGATCAAGTTCCTTGGTGCTTTTACCAATCTTGAAACTAAAGCAAATCAAGTCTACGATGCGGTGAGTGTTGCGCTTCTCTATACAAATTCTGCCTACTCTTGTTGTCTACTAAGTATTTTATGGAGCCTTGCAGGTCAAGGCAAGCTATACTTGCTTGTCTCAAATGGCAGCCAACAAGACGAAATCCTTCAAACCCATTGTAGCTTGGATGGAGTACGATAAAGATGTACGAAAGCCTTCTTGTAACTTAGGACGGTTTCAAATAATTTCTTTGCAAATTTTATAACAACCGAATATCTGTATGTTATAATTTTTTGGTCAGAAAAATTGTCCTCCCTGGCTTGTGTGCATATTCAAAATCAATTTTCGGAAAACAAATTTAAGCAAGAGTCATGTTTGGATGCACTAGTTTTTTATAATTCGTAGATTAATGTGTTTTAATGGTTTTTGACTAATTGTTATATGTTTTATCTCTTGAAGGGAGGGGTTTGGTGTTTTACAAAGGAACCACATAAGCTAAAGGTACGCATTTAAGATTTTGACATTAGAAATTATTTGTCTGAATATCTGGAAATATCTTTGAAACTGAACATTATGCACGTAAACAACAACAGTTTGTAGAACATGCGGGCGGCGAAAATATTGATAAATCTATAAACAAGATCACTTACAACGTCTCTGATCCTGATGATTTGGAAGCACTCCATGCCATTTTATGCGTAAGCAGGTCTTACTTTTTCTTCTTTTATATTTCTAATTACCAGAAAAACTTATTTCTTGGACTTAACAGACTGTGGATGCGGTGATCGATGAAACGCTATCATCTGACCCTCAGAATTACACACAAGCAACGTTCTTGCAAAACATAAACCTGGAGGATAACTCCTGTTTTGCGTTTAATCAGAGCATATGGAGATATGACAAAAGGGTCAGAAATGGAACAACTCTTGGTAGGAAAGTCTTGAACATTGTCAGTTTCTATTGATTTGAGCTGAAACCGTATTTTGTGTTTTGATCATGAGAAGACTGGTACGATGGAGCTATCTCACAACCAAATCTGGTACTTGCTGACATTGTTGAAGCCTTGTTTCCAACTGGAAACTACACAACCTCCTATTTCAGAAACATTGCCAAGGTAACAACGGACTTAAATGTTTGGAGCTTTTTGTAGAGTTTTTATGCTTTTGTTGTTTAGTTTTTAATACAAAAAAAACTAAACTGTAATTGTTTTTAGAAAACCAACTTATGATGAGTGGTTGACAGATTCACCCTGCCTGTCTTACACATGTTCCTGGAATTAGTATGGATTTTGGCTCAAAATTCTTCTGGTTAACAAAATTATTAGTTATGAAACTTTCTATTAAAAAATGTTCCATAATTTTTAAGAACACCCATTTTCCAAAATCTTAATTGGATGATACAGTGTTCTTTTTTGCCAAAAAAATCTAAAACCAAAATCCATTTAAGCTACCACACCATCAAACCTAATATTCTAAATTTCTAATAAGAGATGTTATGGTGGACGGGTGGATCGGCATGTGTTTTGGTAACAAAAAAGTTGATGACCGATCGATCCACCATCATGATACCGTGGAGACCATGCCCGTATTTTTTCTTTTGCATTAGGGCCTGCCGCAATACCAACGAGGGCAGTATGGGCCTGTCAAACCATCCAGGACTGGTCCAATAAATATGGTGGCCCAAATCAAAACAAAAATTACAACTCTTTTAAATATTCAATACTAAAAAAAAATTATTGGTTCCTGTATTTTAATAAATTTAGTAATCTTTTTTGAATTTGATGAATCTATTGATTTTATAATCATTAAAACAGAAAAAATAAATCAAATCCACCTAAATACCAAGGTTAAACTTTGTATTTTAGTCTTTGTATTTTAGTCATGAAAATCCTTCCAAATTTATTCAAATTCAATTAAAACTCAAATCCTTATAATATTTATATTTTAAAATTATAGAACCAATAACACTATATTTCATTATGGATTTTAAAATCATAAAACCAATAACACTATATTTTAATATAGATTTTAAAATACAAGTTATTGTGAGATGGAATTATAAAGTTTTGATTGATTTTAAAAGGGGGTTATTGGGAGAGGGATTTATGTAGATTTTGAAAATTTTGAGATTACATCATCCACTACATATTATTTGAGAAGTAACATTATTGAAAATAGCTGATTTGTCAACACTACAACCAGAGTTAGTGCTTTTAATTGATGACATGTAAATGTGACATGTCAAACTTCCTAAAATAAATAAAATATTTTGATTGGTTGAACTAAAATTAAGAAAATAGTAAAACTAAAACATAAATACACTAGATTATATTTATAATACTAAAATTAACAAATTTAAATTAACAGAAAATAATTATTATTATAATTTTAATTTTTTACGTATATTCATAATTTCATAAAATATAACTAAGAAATTTTTTCAGCAATATATATATATATATATTGTAATTTCATATAAAAGCAAAACAAATAATACTAAATGTCCAATAGAATAGTACAAATTCTATATATTAATAATACTTGAAGTATGATATATTTTATTTTGGAAAGATATTAATTTACAAAATATAGTAATAACATCTAAACAAGTTTTAAATAAAATACAATCATGATAAAAAAAATAATTTAAACAATAGAATGTTAAACATAATAATAATTAACTTTTATTAAAAAGAATTTAAAAAAATATTTTAAAATATTTTTTCTTTTCAAACCAATATTTACTAAATGAATAAAGTATATACTAATTATTATTTTATAATATTAATAGGACCATATATTTTTCTATAACTTTTATCATTTTTTTATTGTTGTTTTCTAAAATGTACATAACTTATGTTACCATCTCATCTTATCTCTTATCATATTTTAAATAAAAATAAAATTTTATATTATATTCACACACACACACACACACACACACACACATATATATATATATATATATATATATATTTTCATTGCATATTAAAATTTTGAGATCATAAATAAAATAAAAAGTAATCGAACAAAAGAATAAATTAAAATCAGATGAAACAAATATGAATAAGAAATAGAAATAGAAGTATATAAAAATAAATCTTTTGCACTTTGTTTTACAAAGTCATTTAAAAACTTTTTAACACATAAGAGCTATATCTGGACTTTTTTACAAATACGCGTACACACATAAATATTAATTATGCATTAGTTGAAGTCACTCAAAAAGTTCGCATGTATTTTGTTAAGCTTGATTACAGTCTAATTTTTATTTTAGTTATTATGTAATTTATATTTTTAATTTTTTTTATCTATTCTAAGTGTAGTGAAGTGGTTGTATGTCCGCACATGCGTGCCAACCATCTATCTTCTCTTACGAATAAGTAAAAATAGTAAAAACTATTTCAGTTTAATTTACAATAAATCAAGAAAAACTATATACTTAAAATATATTATATATGTATTTGCAAATTTATAATATGTAAGACGTAAAAAAGCATACTGTAGATTGTGTAAGGAGAAATAAAGCATATATAGAAATATTCAAAAAATATTATAAAATTTTAATTATTATTTAATATAACTTTTATATTTGTGATTATATATTATTACAAATATTATAAAAATATAATGTTTCAAAATACATTGGTTTCAGAAAGAAGTTTGTAAAATATTAAAATAATATATATATATATAAACATACCAATGTTTAAAAAAATTAATCAATATTTAAATATTATAATTAAGTATGTATATCAATAATAATATATCCGCACATATGTGCAAGGCAACCACCTAGTTATTGATTTATTGATTCTTAAAATCTTACTATAATCCATTGTTATTAGTTTAAAGATTTACTAAAATACAAAACCCAATAACACAGTTTATTGTATAAAAAAACAAGTTAATAATAATGTTAGCTTTACAGTGTATTAAAAAATATATTAAATATTTTGTAAACACTAATATTTAATAGAAAATAAACTTGGTACCTCTAAAATATATCATGACCAATAAGGAAATTTTGGTGCTGCATATATTGTTGATCTCATAATTAAACATGGCAGGGCGAAGGAGTCATAGAGATTAGTCCGGATATGTGTGAAAGAGACGCATCACTGCCGTTACTTCCTATCATTCCAGCTTGTGGATGAAGTTTTTTTGTACACCACTGCTCTCCGATGTTTCTTGAAGAACATTTTATTCGATTGTATAATTGTTAGCGATTTTAAAACTGTTCAAAATTATTAAGGAATCTTGCATTGGACTAAATGGGAAGGTCAGTCTAATATGAGTGGAAGACAAGGAATAATAATCTAGACATAGTATATATATCATTGCTACATTTCTATGCTTAGCTCGTTCCCACATGAACAATGTTGTATTTTATGGAAACGATATAGAAGTAATATAAGAGCTAGTTTTTTTTATATATATATATATTTCTGAAACACAATCTAGACATCTTAAAGATATTACTGTAACGATTTAACAACGGCAAAGTCTTCATAAAGTTTAGTTTATGTTAGATATAAACATTGTTTTGCTTATATCGAACAAGTAACGACGACACGAAGTCATTGTTAAAATTTGGTTTATGTTAGGCATAGCGTACTTCAAACGACTTTTCGCGACAACATAATCGTCTTTGTTAACTTATTTCAAGTAACGAAGACAGTTGGTCATGTGCTTGTCATCATGTGGTGCATTTAGAACGACACTGGCACTACGATTTATAAAAATATTATATCAAGGATAGTTATGGTTTTAGTGTAATCATTGTTAACTAAGTATTTACCCACGCTACGCTACTGTAGGATATTTTTCTAAATTTTAAATATATTTTTAATATAATAAAATTATTTTTATAATATAAATGAGTATTATATTTATTTTTTATTAGCTTAAGTTATGTATTTATATGTTTTCAATTGAATAAACATTGTATATCTTTTATTTTTTTTTTTTTTTTGAAATTATAATTTGCTATTAAATTTGTTTAGCTAACTAATTATATATGTATATGTAAGAATAAAGCAATATATTTTTAGTATCTTCATACTAATGGCAAATGTAATATATTTTCTCTAATAAATTGTCACTTGATCCTCTTTTGTAATTATATAAAGCAAAATACCATTTTAAAAAAGATTTATTAATTAATATAATTATCTTGAATTATAGAATTTATTTATTTATAAAATATTTATTATAAACATATGTATCCAAAACTAACAAACTATAATCAATAATATTCATACCAAAACCATTGCTATTGCTTTATAACTAAATAGAAAACTCTGTTTGAACTGTTGAAATATCGATTAGTTAAAATTAAATAATTAAATTTTGGTTACTATAAACATACTTTAACTTGGAAATTTAGCACATATAAATTTCATCTTCTTACAAAAACCGAGAAATCGTATTTTCCATCAAAACCAAAAACTTCATTTTCCTATGAAACTGAGAAATCGTATTTTCCCATCAAAACCAAAAAAATCATTTTTTCGTCGAACATAAAACCTAAAATTTCATTTTCCCGCGAGAACCTATGTTTTCTCGTCAAAACAGAAAAAATCACGTTTTTTCACTAAAAGAAAAAAAAAATTCATCTTCTTGCAAAAATAAAAAAAAATCAAATTTTCCTGTTAAAACCGTAAAATTTATTTTCCTGCAAAAACTGAAAAATCTTATATTCTCACCAAAAAATTATTTTCTCGTCAAACCAAAAATCACGCTTTCCTACCAAAACAAATAAACTACAATTTCTAGCAAAAAAAACTCACTAGAAATTGTGTTTTCCCGTGAAAACTAAAAAATTACATTTTCCCACGAAAACAAAAAAAAATCAAATTATTTGTCAAAAACTGAAAATTTGCATTTTTCATCTAAACCAAGAAATTGCTTATTCCCGTCAAAATCGAGAAATTTTGTTTTTCCATCAAACTGAAAAATTGCATTTCCCACCAAAAACGTCAAATTCCAATATTCCGCGAAAACAAAAAAAATCATATTTTCGCATAAAAACCAAAAAATCGCATTATCCATCAAAAACAAAAAATTTGCATTTCCTATTAAAACTGAGAAATCGCATTTTTTGTCAAAATTGTAAAGTTGCATTTCTCATCAAAACCAAACATTTTTCGGTCAAAACTAAGATTTTTTTTTTTCGTCAAAATCAATTTTTTTATTTTCTCAAAAAAACCAAAAATTTACATTTTTTCGCCAAATTCGAAAATTCGTTTTTTCCGGCATAACCGAGAAATTAGGTTTTCTTACCAAAAACGAAAAATCAAATTTTCCTATCCAACCAATAAATCCTCTATTCCAGGCAAAACGGAGAAAATTTGTTTTCTCATCGAACCGAGAAATCGTGTTTTCCTAATAAAATTGAGAAATTTTTTCTTTCTGCCAAAATCATCAAATTGTATTTTTTGGCAAAAACTGTGAAATTATATTTTTGTGCAAAAATCAAGAAATCGCATTATCCATCATAAACAGAAAATTGTGTTGCCCATCAAAAACAAAGATATATTTTTTTTAATTTGTTGTTATTTATTATTTAGACTTAAGTTTGGTAAAAAGTAAAATAAATTAATTTTTATTTACTGTTATTAATTATTTGGGTTTGAGTTTGGTAAAAAATAAAATAAAGATTAATAGAAAAATGATATAAGTTTTTAATGAATTTAAATTTAAAAGTTAAAATAAATAAATGAATTGTATTAATAAAATATTTTGATTGCTGAATATTTTTAGTAAAATGTCATTTTTATAAAGCTCAAAAATGATAAGATATCATCTCTAGAAGAAACAAATGTTATTATTGTATTGATTGGTCTTAATTAATATCGAGTTTTTTTTTTTTCTTTTGTCAACGCTAACATGGATAATTGTATATGACGTACATGTCCGTCATTCTAGAATGATAGCTATCCGTCGTTCGATCAGATAGGTATGCCGTAGTACATTTATCGACATAAATGTCTGTTGTATGGATATGTTTTCATTGTAGTGCGTGCTAGTTTGAGAAAAATACACTCCATAACTCATAATTTCACGTATTTACTTCTGTAAACAATCAGAGAGAACCGCAGTTTTGTCTCCATCTATTATTGCATGTGAACGATAAAACAATAAATGGATTTGTATGGATACTCTATGATTGTATGACATTTTATCAGGATGTAACGTTATCAAGAGTTGACGAATTATCTCTGATCTGAAATCCGGTTCGTGACTCTATCCAATAATATCCAAAATTTTGAGTTTCTTAGTGTTGCGAACCCGATTCAACATTTATTGTTAATTATAGAATTATTAAATAATTAGTGTCACTAAATAAAATTTTGATTGCTAAATGCCTCGTACATGCGAATGAGTGACACTAACTAAAATTTGAAATCTTGAACTAGAAAATCACTACTAAGGTTTGTGATTTACGGTTGTGAGATTTTGAAGAATAAGATTTTTATGAATAGTTTAAAGACAAAACGATTATAAAAGATGATTTAACCGAGAGATTATGCCAAAGTGAAAGAAAAGTATTTATGCGATAAACTAGAAAGCCTGAAGTTTTTAGGTTAGTTCTGCTGCTCTTTAGATTGTATGAGTTGTCCTTCTTGTACTTCAGAGTTTTCTTATTTATAGGAATAAGAGGTCGGTTGCTCCGAACTCTTTTTTCTTTTCTCCTTTGGTAAATATTTCCATATTTACGATATGAAAATATCCCTTATTCTCCGAAGAATATGGAAGTTCGCCTTTATCCTTGAATTTGAAGAATATCTTCAAGGGGTTTCCTTTTTTAGTTCACGTCGGCACGGTCTCTTTGGTCTTGATGGGCTTAGGTTATTGCTAGAGAAATCATTTTTAGGAAATGTGCTCATTTCCCCTCTAACAATAAGTCCCCCCCCCCCCCCCCCCCCCGTTCGGCGAGACTGATTATAAATCAGCTCGACGGACTTCATGAATTAAATGGGTTTGATCTCGCAATAAGCATTAGTTCGTCAAGAGCGTTTTTTCGCGATGGCCAGCTTGGCCCATTCTTAAGTGGATTTGACACATGGTGCTTTCTTTAGATAAAATTATTTATATGCGGACCTCTAGGATTTTATTCCAAGCGGGAAAGGCGAAAGGTCTTCGACACGAGTTTTTATCTCTTGAGCTTTCTTCTGTCGAAACTTTTCAGTTTCTAATTTTAGATCTTGATCGATCATATCTGTTCAGAAAGATGGGTTTAAGGAGAAGAGACAAGATTCCTTCGTTTGAAATTGACATCCCCGATTTTTTTCCGAACAAGAAGCCTCAGATTACGACTTCACCCTAAGATCCAATCGTTGTTGAGGATGCTTCATCAGATAACCCTATCGTTTCTGTTGCAGACGCGCAGTCTTCTCTTTCAAGGATTTTGACGGAGGAACCGAAGGATGCTTCGCCAATTGAGGAACAAGACTCCGATTTTGCGACGACAGAGGAACGGGAGGCTAATTCATCAAGTCCTACGAGCAGTTTTCCGAAGGATTCGGAGGACCATGGTGCTGACCCGGGTTTCAATACCCACTAATTATTGCTCCGTTGGAATGGAGATTTCCTGGCGATGCTTGATCATTACTTAACATCAAATTTGATCTGGCAGTGCAAGGCGAAACCGAACCATGGGATGTCAATTGAGAAATTGAAGCGGTTTGAAGGTTTCTCAGCTATGGCCCAGCGTTTTGTGCAGGGCTTAGGTTTATGTGCATCTTTAATTGAGTCGTATGACCAAGAATTGGTGCGAGAAGAGAAAAGAGTTGAGGAGTTGATAGCCACAGATCGAGAGGTCCGTAATGCGTTGGCGAGGATCAAAGAGCTTGAGCGCAAAAAGTTCGATTTGGAGCTTAAATATCAGAGTCTTAAAGTCGAATCCGCCAAAGAGAGGCAACTCGACAGGGAAGATTTGGAGAAGAGGGTGGCCGAAGAGACCAAAAAGACGCTGCCGCTAAGAAAGAATTCCGAGAACAGCAAAGCAAGTCTATCGAGCATGTTGTTGACCTGATGTATCGACGTTTTCGCGAGTGGTACGACCCTCGCATTGAGCGGATAAATGCGTTCATGTCACACGAGCACGACATTCATGAACTTGAGCTTACGATTGTTGATGCTGAAGCGAGGGCAAATTGTTACAAATGGCTGCGGTCTGCGGGGCAAAAAGTCCCTGTCAAAGAGCTTCTATCATATTCTGCCAGCGCTGATCGTCTGAAAGTCGAGCGTCATGGGATCAAGGATGCTCCTATTACCAAAGGATGACTTTGCTGCTCCGACGGAGGCTCATATGCGTCCTTCAATCTTGGAGCTGGAGGTGGCGGGGATTCGAATGCCAAAGTGGCGCTGAGTTTCTGTCTTTTTTTGTAATGATTTTCTTTATAATTTTTTAGAAAAAATGTATGCGCGATAAGATAAACGTGTTTTGCTTTTAAACGAGTCAGATGAAATAATTCAAATGAAAGTAATGTTTTTAGTACTTTTTAGCACTCGTTGACGAGGCGGCCTTTATCTTTGAAGAATTTGCGAAGTCAAATTTTTTTTTTGACTTGCGATGCGGAGGCATTATTTAGGCCGGTGCTGGAGGCGAGATTCATTCGCTCGTCTTATACTAAACGATAATCAAGATCGAATACAAAGCTATTCAGGATTTACTTCGGCCCAAAAAGGTATGATCATGGGTCATACGAGTATTGTCCTCGGCTTTCATCTTATCCACCTCGGAAGTAATTAAATCGAACCGAAGCTTCAAATGAGTGATGATCAGCCATAAAATTATTTTTTGATTTTGAGTCGTATGTTTGGCCAGAACATTGACTTTAGTTAAATGCATTCGCATAAGGACGATTGCTCTATATGCCGAACTGATTTATAGTCGATTTGGACTCGTGGATGCCCTTTACTTTGAACACCGAGCTAGTTAGCAAAGATAAAGGTAAATTTATCAAGATCGTGACTGGACCCGAAGGTTGCCTATGTACCCAACATGGGATCAAGTCATCCATAGTTCTTTTTAACAAATGCACACTCATATGCCGAGTTATATTTTCTAAGGATAATACTTCCTTAAATTCATCGAATTTTGAGCTCGCTCTACTGGTTCCCCGTCCATTGTTTCAAGTCTATAAACACCGGGTTTGACGATCTTCATGATGCGATAAGGTCCTTCCCAATTTTCTTTGAGTTTTGTTGGGTTTATAGCTTTTTGTAAGACGAGGTCATGAAGCGAGAATAGTCGGCTTCGGACTTTCTTGTTGTAATACCTAGAGACTTGCTGCTGATAATTCTGAATGCGCAATAAAGCTTTATCGCGAAGTTATTCTAAGTTGTCCAGAGTATTGATTAGCTTTTCGTTGTTTAGCTGCGGATTTTGAACCATCAAGGTTCGTTGAGCGTTTGCTACATGCACTTCGGCGGGTGCTAAAGCTTCACAGTCGTGGGATAATGAGAATGGGGTTTCTCTCGTCGCCGTTCATGGAGTGGTTCGATGGGACCAGAGGACCCCTTCTAGTCCGTCTGTCCATCTTCCTTCCAGGTCTGTTAAATGTTTTTAAGACCGTCAAGAATGGTTTTATTGGAGGCCTCTGCTTGTCCATTCCCTTGTGGATAACAAGGTGTTGAATAGCTTATGCGTATTCCCCAGCCCTCATAAAATTCTTGAAAAGTTGACGAGATGAATGACGGCTTATTATCTGTAACAATTTCGTATGGGAGGCCGTGCTGGCATATGACGTTCTCCCATACGAAAAGCTGGATGTCGATTGCCTGTATGCTGGGGTATTCCTTAGCTTCGACCCATTTCGTAAAGTAGTCAGTCATGACCAGGATGTGTTGATTGCAACCTGATTTAGGCATCGGGCCGACTGCATCCCTTGATCACCTCATGTAGGGGTATGGCAGAATGGTGGTCTGAAGGAGTTCAGTGGGTGTGTTGATAATGGGGGCATGCTTCTGACACGGTTCGCATCGTGTCACAAATTGTTCGCAATCTTGGATCATTCTAGGCCAGAATAGCCCATGCCTCAATATTTTTAAAGTTAATGCTCTTCCTCTGGAATGGTTGCTGCATATTCCTTCGTGAGTCTCGATCATTACCTTCTTTGCTTGTGCCTCATTGCAACATCGCAGTATTACTTTGTTTGCTGTCCAACGGAATAAGTCGCCGTCTTGAATGAAATATTGTTCTGCTTTCCTTCGGAAATGTTTGGCTGCCCATCTATCATGCAGGACTGTTCCTTCGGACAAGTAGACTTTAATCTCGTCCTGCCAGGGCTGCTTTTGTTGTTCGGTATCCACCTCTATTGGGTCGTTGAATTCTTCTTCCTCATGCAAAACCATGTTGCAAGATCCTTTGGATAGCTGAATACTGGGTTGCTCGATGAATTCTACTGGAATTATTCGACGAAGTGCTGGATTTGTGGTTGATGCAAGTGCCGTTAACGCATCGGTGGCGGTGTTCTCAGTTCGCGGTATCTTTGTTAGTTCGAAAGAGTCAAATTGTCCTGTTATTTCCTGGACTTGTTTTAGGTAAGCATCCATTCGTTCGTTCTTGGCATCGTAATCTCCTTTAAATTGGCTGGCAACGAGTTGAGAATCGCAAAAAGCGTGAATATTTTTCGCTCCTACTTCTTTAGCGAGGCGAATTCCTGCGAGCAATGCTTCGTACTCGGCTTTATTGTTCGAGGCAGGAAAGCCGAGCTTGAATGACTGTTCAAGGACTTCTCCCGTTGGCGATTTTAAACAGATGCCGACTCCTGATCCTTGCTTCGAGGACGCGCCGTCGACAAACATGTTCTAATGGTTTTCTGTGGGTGTTTCACCATTCAGTAGATCCGGCGGTATTTCGATCATAAAGTCTGCTAAAGCTTAAGATTTAGCACTAGTGCGAGCTCGATACTCAATTTCATACTCGGACAATTCTATTGCCCATTTAGCCATTCGGCCGAACTGACTAGGACTGTGCAGAATGCTCCGAAGCGGTTGACTAGTGAAGACGACAATAGTGTGAGACTGAAAGTAGGGTCGTAATTTCCGTGCCGAGATAATTGCTGTATAAGCGAGTTTTTCTAGGGATGGTTAACGAGTTTCGGCTCTATCCAGAGTTTTGCTTATTTAGAAGATAGGTTTTTGTTTGCTGCGATCTTCTCTGACAAGGACGCCGCTTACTGCCGCCGTTGAGACTGCGATGTAAAGATATAGTGTTTTCCCTTCCTCCAGTTTTGCTAATATCAGTGGGGTGGTCAGGTACTCCTTTAGTTGTGTGAAGGCCTCCTCGCATTTGTCGTCCCAGTCAAAGCGTTTATTACTTCGAAGTAATTGATAAAAGGGGAGACATTTATCTGTGGAGCGCGAGATGAGTCTGTTCAGTGCGGAAATTATGTCAGTTAATCGTTGTACTTCGCGTGTGTTTTTGGGTGATGAGAGATCTAATATCGCCGAGATTTGTTTTGGGTTTGCTTCTATTCCTCTTTGGATGACAACGTAACCTAGGAATTCTCCTAAAGTTACCGCGAATGTGCATTTAGCTGGATGTAATTTCATTCCGTACTTCTCGAGGGTTTTAAAGCAATCCCTGAGGTGGCCAACATGATCCTTAGCGACCGCGTATTTTACAAGCATGTCGTCAATATAAACCCTCCATAGTGCAGCCGAACTGACTTGCAAACATCTTGTTGACTAACCGTTGGTAGGTGGCTCATGCGTTTTTTAGTCCAAAGCAATACGTTCTGCTGTCGGTGATGAAAGCCGCCTTCTCTCTGTCGTCGGGGTGCATGAAGATTTGATTGTACCCGGAGAAGGCATCCGTAAAGGATAATAGCTGATTCCCAGCTGTTGATTCGACAAGTCGGTCGATATGGGGGGGGGGGGGGGGGGGGGGGGGGGGGAAAGTAATCCTTTGGGCATGCTTTGTTGAGATCGGTGAAGTCAACGCTGACTCTCCCCTTGCCGTTCTTCTTTTTGATGACGACGGGGTTGGCTAGCCAGTCGGGGTTTTGAACTTTGGTAATTGATCCAGGTCCGAGTAGTTTTTCCACTTCGTCAATTACTGCTTGGGATTTTTCAGGGCCGATCTTCCTTCGTTTTTGCTTAATTGGTTTGAACATATAATCTACGTTTAGCTTATGCAACGTGATTCTAGTGTCGATTCCCTTCATGTCCTCCATAGACCAAGCGAATAAATGCACGTTGTTTCGCAAAAGTTTGACGAGCTCCGTTTTATTATTTTCTGCGAGGTCGCCGCTGATGCTGACGATTCTTTCGAGGTGTTGCTCGTCATTGCTTACCTGTATAACCCGCTCGGGCTTCGGTCTTTTGTGATAAGGAAGGCATGGGTCTAACTCCTCGTTTACTATGCACACAGTTGCCATCCTGATCTTTCTCTCGCTAAGGAGGCACATTCTTGCTGTCGATTGATCGCCTTGCACTGTGAGCATGCAGGTGGGTGTCAGGAATTGATGCATTGATGGTAGGTTAAGATTACGGCCTTCATGCTGTGGATCCACGGATTTCCGAGTATGACGTTGTAAATAGTTGGGCAGTCGATGACTGCAAACTTTACTTTTTGGTTATGCCACCGATGTAGGTGAGTAATTGTATCGAACCGATACTATAGGAGGTATCTCCCGCGAATCCTGTTAGCGGTTTTGCCGTTTTGTTATCTCAACTTTGTTTACGCTCATTCTCACCAACGTGTCTTTAAAGATAATGTTGACGGTGCTGCCACTGTCGACCAAAGCTTTGGCGACCGTGCTTTCATGGATTTGCAATGTTATGACCAATGGGTCGATATGCGGTGTGTGTGAGCTTTGTAGGTCTGCTGTGAAGTCCACCGGTGCTTCGTTCTGTGGAACGGTTGGATTGTGCTTTGTCTCTACTGCCTTTTCTTCATGAAGCTTAATCTCTTTAAGCGAGCTGTCGTCTTAAAATATTCCCCCCTATTATCATGTGGGAACTGTCGAATATTGCGTGTTTTCCCGTGGGTGGTGGAGTCGCGGTGATAGGATTGCCGTGCTCATCGAGAGCAGGTGTGTCAGTACGCGTGGTAGTATCTTCTGGGGGGGGGGGGGGGGGGGGGGGGGGGGGGGGGGGGGGGGGTGAGATCGCTGTTGTCGGATGGAAGGCTCATCGCTTTGGGTCTTTTCTTGCTAGTTTTATGAATTTGATTCTCCTATTCCCCACAGATGGCGCCAATTGTTGAACCAAAAAATCACTACTAGGATTTGTGATTTACGGTTGTGGGTCTTGGAGAATAAGATATTTATTAATAGTTTAAGACGAAACGATTACAAGAGATGGCTTAACCGAGAGGTTATGCCGAAGTGAAAGAAAAGTGTTTATGCGGTAAACTATAAAGCCTGGAGTTTTTAGGTTAGCTATGCTGCTCTCTAGATTGTATGAGTTTTTTTTCTTGTGCTTCTGGGTTTTCTTATTTATAGGAATAGGAGGTTGGTTGCTCCGAGCTCATTTTCCTTTTCTCCTTTAGTAAATATTTCCATATTTGCAATATATGAATATCCCTTATTCTCTGAAGAATATGGAAATTTGCCTTTATCCTTGAATTTAAAGAATATCTTCAAAGGGTTTCTTTTTTGAATTCACGTTAGCACGGTCTCTTTGATTTTGATGGGCTTAGGTTATTATTAGAAAAAATGTTTTTAAAAAATGTTTTCATTTTTCCTCTAACACAAAGATGCATGTTCCCCAATCTGTTATGATATTTTTGTTTCTCTTCGAACTTATTTCTTTCTCATTTCCGATCGTCACCAATCATACAAGCTAACCATGAGATCGTTTCCATACTAGAGCAATGAATCATTTTCTGTTACTATTTTCTAGCCACATTTATTTTTACTTGATTGCCAACTTTCCATCTTAGAACCACTTGTTGGGTCATATCTCATAATTCTCTATATAAATTATAAGATTTAACTGCATATCCCTCTTCTCTCACACAAACACAAAAACCATACATATACTCCAAGACAAAGAAGATGGACAATATGCCGTTATGTGAAGCAAACAACGTTCCTCTAACTCCCATAACGTTCTTGAAGAGAGCTTCCGTATGTTATCCCAATCGAACTTCCATAATCTACGGACAAACTCGTTTCACTTGGCCTCAGACCTATGACCGTTGTTGTCGTCTTGCTGCTTCTCTCCTATCTCTTAACATCGCCAAGAATGATGTCGTATGTCTCTCTCTGCCTAAAAAAACTTTATTTCGTTTTGTCTTTTAATTAGGTTTTTAAATAAATTTGTTAACTTTACGGAAGGTGTTATAAAAGATTTCTTAAACATCTAAATATGAAACGAATGTAATAATTACTAGCTAAACATAAATGTTTGTTTAGGTATCTGTTCTGGCCCCTAACATACCGGCCATGTACGAGTTGCACTTTGCCGTTCCCATGGCTGGAGCTGTCCTCAACCCTATTAACACCCGTCTCGATGCAAATTTTATTGCTTCAATCCTCCGCCACGCTCAGCCCAAGATATTATTCGTAGACCGCAATTTTGAGCCCTTGGCTCAAGAAATCTTCCATCTACTACCAAATGAAGACACACAACTGAACATGAATGTCATATTCATTGACGAGACCGATTTCTCTAAAAGGAATTTGTCGAAGGAATCAGACTACGAAAGTCTCATCCTTAGGGGAGAACCTACGTCATCTTTGGTCACACGTATGTTTCGTATTCAAAACGAGCAGGATCCAATCTCGTTGAACTACACGTCGGGTACTACAGCCGATCCGAAAGGAGTTGTTGTTAGCCACCGAGGAGCATATTTGAGCTCTTTGAGCGCCATTATGGGCTGGGAAATGGGAACCTTCCCGGTCTACCTTTGGACCCTTCCTATGTTTCATTGCAATGGATGGACGCTCACTTGGTCGGTGGCAGCGCGTGGGGGCACTAACGTGTGCATCAGGCATGTTACTGCCCCAGAGATCTATAAAAACATAGAACTGCATGGTGTGACGCATATGTGTTGTGTTCCTACGGTCTTCAGCATTCTCCTACATGGAAATCCGATTGATCTGTCAAAAAGATCTAGGCCAGTTCAGGTTTTGACTGGAGGCTCATCGCCACCCGCTACACTTGTAAAGAAAATCCAGCAGCTTGGGTTTCAAGTGATGCATGTTTATGGGCTTACAGAGGCTACCGGTGCGGTTCTTTTTTGTGAGTGGCAAGAGGAGTGGAACAGGTAATCATTCGACGAGTTCGTAACTCTATATTTACAATATTATACATTACTCTTTGTAAACATTTAGCAAAAAGTAAAAGTTCACTTTTCAAAACTGATACTCCTTCTGATTGTTTTTTTTAAAAAACGATGTTCTAGATTTTTTCATACAAACTAAAAAACAACTAATGTTTAGCTATTAATACATTATACTAAATATTTATCAGTAAATAACTAAATATTAACCAACAGTAATGTAAGAATTCAAATAATTTTTATTAATATTTTTGAAGTTTACAATTTGTTAACATTAATTGATTAAAAGTACATTTAAAAATCTAAACTATCAATATTTGTGTAACAAAGAAAAAAGGAAAAAATCCAAACATCATTTTTTAGAGAGCGAGAGAGAATATAAATTAAAAAAAAAAACATGTGCTCATTGGTTGTTTGGATGGAAGAGGAAGATTCATCATGTGGGTCTAGGCTAAAGGAACAAGTCTTATTATCTACAGAAAATCGATGGGAACTATCCAAATTTTTATAACCTGACTAGTTTAGGTTTTGATTTATGACTTTTTGACTTATAATTTTTTTAACTTACAACCATGTTTAATATTTTAAGCTTAATATCACATTCTATTACTCAATTAAAACAGACTTCCAGAGAAGCAACATATGGAGCTGAAGGCAAGGCAAGGGGTAGGCATCTTAGGCCTAGCGGAAGTTGACGTGAAAAACACAAATACTCACGAGAGTGTCCCATGCGACGGGAAGACGATGGGAGAAATTGTCATGAAAGGAAGCAGCATAATGAAAGGGTATCTAAAGAATCCCAAAGCTACATTTGAAGCGTTTAAACATGGTTGGCTAAACACGGGAGACATAGGTGTGATTCATCCTGATGGGCATATAGAGATCAAAGATCGGTCCAAAGACATCATCATCTCGGGAGGCGAAAACATCAATAGTGTTGGAGTCGAGAATGTTCTTTACAAGCATCAGAAAGTGCTAGAGGCCGCGGTCGTGGCCATGCCTCACCCTGTGTGGGGTGAAACGCCTTGTGCATTCGTTGTCATAGAAAAAGGAGATAATAATCAAAGAGTCCGGGAAGAAAAATTGACGATTGGAGAAAGAGATTTGATTGAGTATTGTCGTGAAAATCTTCCTCATTTTATGTGTCCCAGGAAGGTTATGTTCTTGGAAGAACTGCCAAAGAACAGCAACGGAAAGATCCTTAAGCCTAAGCTAAGAGACATCGCTAAAGGTTTGCTTGTTGTAGATGACTATACTGTTAAACCAATAAAGCTGATTGCATGACTTCTCAGTTTTGACTTTTGGCATCTACAAATCTCTACACTTGTATGGTTGAGGCATAATTATTTGTATGAGTAATTTTATTTTATTTTGTTAAAATTACACGCTATATCGTTCAAGAATTTTTAAAAATTATTTACAGATCCAAATTTCTAATGATTAATTAATGGATTGTAATAGTTTTTGATGTATTTTTGAAACTATAAAAAGACAAAGACTCAAATCGAACAAGAAATCTTATTATTTCAAAATTATATATATATATATATTTACATATATATCCGATTTTAAAGCTGGTGTAGATTTGCACATCCCACATAAAATTATAGAATAATTAAAATTCATGAAACTATAACAACTATTCTTAATTTACTAATGATAGGTTGTTTTATCTTTGATGGACAATCTTTATCAACCAAAATAAAAAGTAGTAGACTACGTAGATACTAAAAAACTTATATTAAAATTAAATATTTGTTAATCCCGAAACATAGAAGATAACTTATAATTTTCTATGTATTATTTGAGAAGTAGTTTTAGTGAAAAGATTGAGTTGTCAACTTTATAATGAAAGTTAGTGTTTTTTAATGATGACATGTAAATATAGCATGTCAAACTTACTAAAATAAATGAAATATTTTGATTAGTTAAATTTAAATTTAAATTATTGTGGAGTTAAAACATAAATACACTAGATTATATTTATAACATTAAAATTAATAAATTTAAATTAACAAAATAATAATTATGAAATTGTGAATATATATAAAAAATTGAAATCAAATAATTATTATTTTCATTCTAATTTTTATTTTTATTATTCTACAACTTATATTTTTTTAAAAAAAATCTTTATCTATTCCAAATGTAGTGAGGTGATTGGTATGTCCACACATGCGTGCCAACAATCTATCCGTTCTTAGGATAAATAGAAATGATAAAAATATTTCAATTTAATTTGTAATAAATCAAAAAAAATGTATACTTTAAATATATTATATATGTATTTGAAAATCCTTAATATTATTTGAGAAGCAGCTTTAATGAAAAAAATTTATGTTTCGCAACTAGAAAAAAAACTAGTTTAAATTAATAATGACCTGAAAATGTGATATGACAAATTTCCTAAAATAAACAAAATATTTTGATTGGTTAAGTTAAAACTAAATAAATCTTATTTTTAAATAAAAAAAAAAGATTATATGATATGTGAATGCATTCTTATTATAAAGCAAGAATTCAAATTTATAAATAAAACAAAAAATAAACAGCTAAAAAAATAAATTATTAGTATCCTCTTAGCAAACGTTTTTTATAATACTGTATAGATGAATAAAAAGTAGAAATAAAAATAAAAATGAATCTTTACGACTCTATTTTTTTGTAAAAATCTCAGGTTATATATTTGGTATAAATCATTTTCAACCTACCTTTATTTTAAATCTTCTATGAAAAAAAATAGAGATGTTAGTTGGAGGAAAAAGTAACAGTCTTCCTTTTTCCTGTAAAATAAAAATAGGTTAGAGAGAAATCCACCTATATCTTAGAAAAAAATAAAAAATTACAATGGAGAAGATTTTAATATTTAGTATATTATCAAGGTTAAGAAAAATAAAATATGAGTCAAAGAAAATAAAAAAATAAAGAAGAACAATTTTGACCTATTTTATGTTTTCATTTGAAATATTTAAAAATACTATCTTACACATATTAATTCTTTCATGCATGTTAGAGATGGATTTCACACCCCCTCTAAAAACCCTACATCAATTGAGATAGATCCACTTCAAAAGCCTAAGAAATATTTAGGTCGGCAAGATAAATGAAAACCTCTATTTTATCTGATAAGTTCCAAAAAAAATAGAAGGTCGGCCTTATCAAGAAGAAAGTTTTCCTATTTCAACAGGAGAAGTTATCTCCAGAAGACCGACCTCGTCGGGCTATAAATAAAGAAGTTATTCACTTCTCAGAACATCTTCCAATCATCCAATAATCTCCACACTTGGAGAAGACCTTATTCTCTCTAGATTTCAACTATCTAACTCTCTTATAACGAACTACGATTGGCTTGATCCCTTCAAAAAGGTACATAGGCAGCATTTCTCAAGGTTCAGTTGTTTCTTAATAAACATCCAAAAATATTCTCTGGAGACCTAGAGAAAACGAAGCAATCTTATGGTTCTAGTTCTAGATCTTATTTTCATAAAAGTTTAGGTCGGCGTTCTTATACTAACGACCTAACATATGTGTATCTCTCAAGCTCCGGCTAAAACTTAATAAAGATCTCTTTTAAAACCCATAAACTCTTGTTCATTTTTTAGATCGAATTTGAGTTATCACAGAACATATTAAACCTTATTTCATGAATCAAGTTTTGTATATGTTATGATCCATTATATTTGATATTAACAAATATATCAAAGTTAGGAATAGAAGAACTCTTAATTTTTTTAATATAACAGTCAAATATTAAATATTTTATTTTATAAAAGATACATATAAGTTTGGATCCAACTGCTTTAAACACTGCAGTTACGGAGAGCTTGTGGAAGCGAAAGATTACAGACTATAAACATTTTTACGAAGAGATAAGCAGAGAGCTACCAGAGAATTTATAAAATATAATTTCATAAAATTTTTAATAAATGGTTATTATTTTTTTATTGAGAAACCATATAACATAAAACGCTGAAAAATAAGAAATTTTGATTAGATACAAAATAATAGAAATAATTTTCGTGATCGTTGTTAAAAGCCAAAAACTGCATCGTGTAAAAACATAACATTTGCGGAAAATATCAGAAAAACTAACCAAGACCTGAATATTAAAATTCACTTATTTCTAACTCATACTTACATGCATAAATATATGTATTATTTTAAAAAAAACATTCAAACATACATTATAAAAATATATAATACAAAACATATACTTTCTTATTTTATTTTAACACATAAAAGCCATACTTTGATTTTTCATAAATATGCGTGTAGATAAAAATATTAATTGTACAAAAGTAAAAATTGTATGCGAGCTTGTGGTACATATAATTTGTTAACCTTGATTGCAGTATAATTTTAATTTTAGTTAATATATTTAAAAAAATAATTTTATTTCGTGCGTACCAACCATCTACCTACTCTTAGGATACGTAAAGATGATAAAACCCATTTTGGTTTAATTATTAATAGGTTAAGGAAATTTGTATACTTCAAAAAAAATATGGGAAAAATTATATTGTGTAAGAGAAAAAAACATAGTATAAATAATATTCAAAAAATATATTATAAGAATTTAATATTATTTAATATAATTTTTATATTTGTAATTATATATTACTGTAAACACTAAAAAAACTAAAAAGTTTTCAAAAGATACAAAACGATAAAAAACTTTCATGTGATTGTTGTTAAACACTAAAATTATATATGTATAAAAATATAAAATTTACATAATATATAAGAAAGTTAATCAATACTTAAATATTACAACTAATTATGTCTTTTAAAAAATTATACATACACATGTGTGTGGGCCAAAAATAAAAATTAAAAAAATTATTGTAGATTTTAATGTTTTTGAGTTTATTTAGTTATCTTATTTACACTTTTTATCTAAGAAAGTATTTTAAAATCATGGTTAATGTTTTTTCATCTTCAATTTCTATTTAAAAAATATAATATTTTTCATTTAATGTATCATTTTTTTAATTATATGCTTGTATAATATTATTATTAATACATAATTAATCATGTAAAAATAAAACATCTTTACTATGTTATATTAATCATATATTGAATATATAAAATATTTTATAGTCTTGCACATAGTGCGGGCCGATCACCTAGTATATTTATATACAAGGGTACATTGCAAATTGTGTAAGATAGAAGGTAAAATTTAATCTAAGTAGAAAGTATATTCTACATTGCGTAAAGCATAAGACAAATTTTGATGTGCATTATCAAGGGAGATGATGGTCATTGTGACTCAGATGGTCTTGCTGATGAGAACATCAGAATCTTTGAACGTCAAGAATACATCAAAAAAGTTGATGAGGCAGCATTAGTTATGTATTTGGGTGAAGTCTCTGTCAAAGAAGAAGGTATTATACAGCATTTTGCCAATACCTTATTCTTTGAAAATTATTATTAATTTTTGTTAATTTTTGAAAATTACTAATATGTTACTTATATGTTGTTTAAGAGTATAAGGACGATGGAGATCTGACAAACGAATGTCCAAAATGCGGAGCCCTCTTTTGGTACAATGAAAGAATTA
Source organism: Thlaspi arvense (assembly GCA_911865555.2). Classification (NCBI taxonomy): domain Eukaryota; kingdom Viridiplantae; phylum Streptophyta; class Magnoliopsida; order Brassicales; family Brassicaceae; genus Thlaspi; species Thlaspi arvense. The sequence goes on along the minus strand of OU466861.1, from coordinate 42,222,414 downwards.
GTAAAACCAGAAAGAGCAGAACTCCTGTTTTCACAATCTGTTGTATGAGAGGTAAAATTAAGCTGCCACATCTTAAAGAACCACCAGAATTTCTACTTGGTTTGCTCACAAATGATGATGACATCAGTAAGCATTATCGGGATAACATTAGGCCAATAGAGATGATGTTTTCGTTTACATTTCTTAGGGGAAAGATTGACAATTCCATCAACAAAGTTAAAGGTCCCAAAATATTTTAAGCTACACGGTGAGAACTACCATTTGATTGGTAGTATGTAGCCAAAAGCTACAGAGAATGCTAAATTCTCTCAGTTATATATTCATGATACTGAAAACGAGGTTCAAAATAGACTATCAGCATTAAGGTAAATATAATTAATATTTTACTTTAACATGCTAATTATGTATTAGAAACTTAATAACTTTATTTTACTCTTCTTTTTTTTTTTATCACTAACCAGCGGAAATGGTGAAAAGAGTAAAATAAGACCTGATTTGGTGGAGTTTATAATGAATATGTTAAGAGAGAGAGTAATCTGCATGTGAAGATATTTCGCAACGCAAGAGAACGATTTAATGACGAAGATGAATGTGAAGGGCTCTCTTTGGTCTTAATCAACAATCGCTTCAAAAGATGGTCGTATTTACAATCTCCCTACTTCATCTGAAGTGGCTGCTTTGGTTGTTGGAGACTTTCAGCATAATATGGACAAGCAGGATATAATTTTGGAGAGACAATGTGGGAAACTGAAACGGATCTGTGAATTACATCCTTCCTATTTACCACTACAATACCCACTTCAGCATTTCTATTTCCTTATGGAGAAGATGGTTTCCATTTAGGTATCAAGAATGGTTTTACGGGAATCACTAAACTGAAGAAAGCAAATATCAGTATGAGGGAGTTCTTTGTATATCGTATTCAAGTCCGTGAAGCTTGTTCCCAGGTTATCCTTCTTTCAAGACGTTTACTCCAACAATTTTTCGTGGATGCTTATACAATGATTGAGTCTCATCTGCTTCAATACATAAGAAAAAATCAGTCCAATCAGAGGTTTCAAAAGTTTAATAAGTTCAAGGCAGCTGCAGATAATGGAGATTCTACTCTCTCAATTGAAGGGCAAAGAATTTTTATACCATCTTGTTTCACTGGTGGTCCTATGGCAATTAAACATGTCTAACATAATTTCTCATATACTTTTTCAGCTATTTATATAATAGAATTTCAAAAAAGAGGACTCCCACATGCTTATATTTTGCTTTTCATGGATTCTAATCACAAATTCCCAACCACATGTTAAAGATCTGATGATCCATGGGCCATGTGGTGCAATTAACAGAAATTCACCGTGTATGCAAGATGGACAATGCAGCAAGTTTTTTCCTAGAAAGCATGTCGAGAAAACTACAGTGGATTCTCATGGTTGTCCAGTTTACAGGAGAAGAGAAGATGGTAAATTTGTTGAGAAAAAAGAATTTCAGTGATAACGGGTTTGTAATTCCTTACAATAAGAAATTACTCCTTGGATATATTGCACATATAAATATTGAGTGGTGTAATCAATCCCGTTCTATGAAGAACTTATTTAAGTACATCAATAAAGGCCAAGACTGTGTAACAGCAAGCGTGACTCAGTCAACTTATAAAGAGTACTGGATCCGAATCAAATGGAATTAGTCAATCAGCCGAACAAGCTGAACAGAATCCTGGCCAAGAAGGATCAGTACAACCTGTTGACGAGATCAAAAAATATTTCGATGCAAGATACATAATAATATGTATTTACAGAGATATGTATTTTTTCTGCATCTACTATATCATTCATAACATATAATTTCAAATTGTTTGTCTTAGATATATCTCTGCTTGCGAAGCTACTTGGAGAATATTGGCTTTCCCTACACATTATCGATCAACACCCGTCGAGAAGCTTTATTTCCATCTCAAAGGTGAAAATGTAGTAATCTTCAATTCTGGCGATTCAGTGGGTACTGTTTTATCTCGACTAGATATCTCTAAGACAATGTTCTTAGCTTGGTTTGATTGTTGTGAGAAATACCCTGAAGCTAGGGAATTGACTTATGCACAGCTTCCAACTAAATTCGTTTATGATGGAAGGAAAAAAGTCTGGAATATACGACAGAAAGGGTTTGCAATTGGAAGGCTGAATCATGTTCCTCCAAGTGCTGGTGAGCTTTATTTTCTCAAAGTACTGCTTAATAAAATAACAGGTGCACGGTCGTTCGATTATATCAAGACACTTAATGGTATTATTGAATCGAACTTCGAAGATACATGTTACAAACTAGGTTTATTGGATGATGACAAAGAATACATTGAAGGATTAAAAGAGTGTAGTTTCTGGACATCAGCCTCTTATGTTCTCAAGCTTTTTTCGATGATGTTATCATCTGAAAGTTTATCAGCGCATAAGTTAGTTTGGAAAGCAACCTGTGATATACTATCAGAAGACGTTCTCTACATGGAAAGAAAAAATCGTCCAAACCAAGGTGAGAATATCCGTTCAGAATCTATTCATTTGTTTAATTCTTTATTTCAAATTATTCTGCTGATTGGTTTTTTTATAATTTTTTTAATAGGTATCAACATGATTCTGAATTGTACATTAATCATGATAGATCAACTTCTGCGTAACAACAACAGCTCTTTGACCCACTTTACTACAATGCCGAAACCAGTTCAAGATAACTCTCATCAATCATTATCTGACAATCAGCTATTACAAGATGAACTCAACTATCCTCATGATGAATTGCAAGATAAACATGACGAGGTGCTTGGACAGTTAATAGATGAGCAAAGGTCTGTGTATGATGAAATACTAGGTTCCGTTTTCCACAAAAAGGAGGTGTCTATTTTGTATATGGATTTGGAGGTATTGGCAAAAATTTCTTGTGGAATATTCTTTCAGCTGCTATTTGTTGCAAAGGAGATGTTGTACTTAACGTTGGATCTAGCGCGATAGCCTCATTATTACTACCTGGTGGAAGGACTGCTCATTCCAGATTTGGCATTCCAATTAATCATGATGAGTTCTCAATGTGCAATATACAACCAGGAAGTGATCAAGCAGAGTTACTCTCAAGAGCATCTATTATTATCTGGGATGAAGCACCTATGATGAGCAAGCACTGCTTTGAATCTTTAGATCGTACTCTTTGCAACATTATGAAGAAGGGCGATGACAAACCTTTTGATGGTAAGGTTGTCGTATTTGGAGGTGATTTCAGACAAATATTGCCTGTTATTCCAAAGGGTAGTCGAGCTGATATAGTTATGTCTGCTCTTAATTCTTCATATATTTGGAAGCATTGCAAAGTTTTGGAGTTGACAAAGAATATGAGGCTCTTTTCAGAAACAGATATTCGTGAAGCTCAGGAGATAAATGAATTTTCTGAATGGATATTAAAGTTAGGTGATGGGAAGATTAATGAGCCAAATTATGAAGAAATTAAGATCGACATACCGAAAGATCTTTTGATTACTGAGTGCACTAATCCTATTGAGTCTATAGTTTCTGAAGTTTACGGGAGCACATTCAAAGATTCGAAAGACCCATTATTCTTTCAAGAAAGAGCTATTTTGTGTCCCACAAATGATGATGTTGATATGATTAATAACTATATGCTCGACCTTCTTAAAGGTATATACTCATCAATCCCTAATTATATACGTTATTTGTGTCTTTACATGTTTTTTATTTTCATTTTATCGTCTGATTACTATGTCAGGTGAAGAAAGAATCTATTTAAGCTCCAGCAGTATTGATCCATCATATTTAAACTCAAAGAATGATTCTGTTTTCTCACCAGAATTTCTTAATATTATTAAAACATCAGAGTTACCTAATCATTCTCTAAGATTGAAGATTAGTACACCTGTTATGATACTAAGAAATATTGATCCCTCTGGTGGGTTGTGTAATAGGACGCAATTGCAGATAACCCAAATGGCAAATCATATTGTTGAAGCGAAAGTTATCACAGGGAATATAGTTGGAGAAAAGGTGTTCATACCCCGTATGCTTATTTCACCATCAGATACTAAGCTTCCATTCAAGATGAGGTGCAGGCAGTTTCCATTGAAAGTTGCGTTTGCAATGACAATCAACAAAAGTCAGGGTCAAACACTTGAAAATGTAGGTTTGTTTTTGCCTAGACCTGTCTTCTCACATGGACAGCTCTATGTTGCTGTGTCTAGGGTGAAGTCTAGAAGAGGATTAAAAATACTAATTACCGACAAAGATGGGAAGCCACAGGAGTCTACCATGAACATAGTGTTCAAAGAGGTTTTCCAAAACTTATTTGAAAATGATTCTGAACCTTAGTTCAATATTTTGTTGCGGTATGTTTTGTAGACTGTATGGGGTTTATAACGTAGAGGCTTCAAGCGTTTTCTGGGTTTGGATTTTGTTTTTTAGTTCCATTTTTTCAATAATTTGTGACCTTTATGTTTCGTTATTTGTTTCCGTAAAATTATAATGAAACCTCTATTTTTAATCTTCGGTCTCTTTACATATTTTCGAAATATGTTACTCTCTTTAGTTACTACCTACGTATATAGTTTAAGTACATTGTATTATTACAACTTCAAACTATATTCCATTTGATTAACTTTAATATTCAATAGACAATAAAAAATAATATCTAAGATTCGAGTCATATACAATGTGATTATTTATTTATTCATGTGACACCAACGTGGAGGTGAACGTTCCATTGCAACTTATGTATTCTCAGTTTCCTCTTTTGTTTGTAATCCTTTTTTTTGGTTAGACGTTATAATTCTTATTTATTTATCCTAAAATATTTTAAAGAGATAAAATTATTGTTTACTATAATAATATCAATCGATAACTACTATAAATCTAGTCAATACATTGGTCTATTACATTTTACTAATACATATTAAATAAATAAACAACTTTCCGGTCAACACTCTTTGATAGCATTTACTAAGCTTTGAATATCGATGCTTTAATATTATTAGCATAATTCTTTTACCTTTCCGACTATCGTTAGTTTTTAATTATTTTGAAAGCATGAATTTTGTGTCTTCTTTCAAAAATTAAGTTATTTATATCTACTATTTTTTATATCATTCAAACCTATATTTAAACCCATTAAAGTAAAATAATGTATATTGATTGGACGTTACAGCGATTTTACACTAATATAAACAAAAAAAAAATTTATTATATTATTAATATATTTTACAATCATATTATATAAAACAAAAATTAAAACTAAATATATTATGTTATATAATATTAAAAAAATTATAGTAATTAAATAAAAGATATTTCACTCCACAGGGCACGGGTTATTACCTAGTTCTGTATTATTTAGAACTATTTGTTGGGGCTCTCGGAAAACCATTGTAAATTGTTGCCAAAAATATGTAGTTAAGTCAATTGAAGCTAAACTTTTATTTCTATTGCTCTGATCACGAATGCGTGCTCGTTTTGTTGATTCGATGACTAGGTATACCAGAAACCTCGTCCAAATTTTAAGTGGTTCATTCTCTTTCTTTTTTTTTCTTTTTTTCTCTTGGTTCTTTTTACACTCCACCTCCAAGCTAAGGGTTCAACTGCAAATTCTAGATACAAAATGACTTGAACAGACTCCAAAAAGACATAAGCACAAAGAACTAGCTAAGGACTCTAAGACACACTTATATGACATGAAACAAGACTCATATGCATAATAAATTTCTAAGTGAGATAGAAACAAGGGAAAATAAAATTAATTAAAGGACTAATTAAACCAACAATTTCAGTTGTTGTCACTTGTCAGCCTCTTCATCGTCTGGTTTCGTACAATAAGGTAACATTGAGTCTGTTCTAGCGTGGGCTGCTTCACCTTCTTTTTCTATATTTTCTACGACAGTAATATTATATTTATTTTATTTCTAGTAGAATATTTTGCGTAAATGAACACGGATTTGCAAACAACAAAATTATTATTTTGCTCAACCATGTCGGCAAGTATCACGGGAAAAACGTGATAGGCGGATACCACTGACTTCCAAATTTATTGAAGAAATATATGGCCACAGAAAATGAAGATATGAGCCCATATGCTGCTACAAGTGGAATAAGCATTAGGACATGCATAGCCATAATGGAGCGACAGATCATTTTATATTAGTACTATCACAAACATACATACAATTATCTATGTATAATACTATTTTCTAGCCACAATTATTTGTACTTGATTGTCAATTTTCCATATTAGAACCACTTGTTGGGGACAAGGCCGGATACATGTAGAGGAGTGGTGTGGCATGGAGGTTAATTAGTAGAGAATTATTTCAATGCTCCTATTTTAAATATTGGTCAAATTTTTGTTCCACATTAAATAAGTTTTTGTATCTGTCCTGGTTGGGGCAAATTTCACAATTCTCTATATATAAGATGTATTTCCATATCCTTTTTCTCTCACACAGACACAAACTCAGAAAATACATACACTTCAAGACAAATAAAGAAGATGGACAATCTGCCGTTATGTGAAGCAAACAATGTTCCCCTAACTCCCATAACGTTCTTGAAGAGAGCTTCCGAATGTTATCCCAATCGAACTTCCATAATCTACGGACAAACTCGTTTCACTTGGCCCCAAACCTATGACCGTTGCTGTCGTCTTGCCGCTTCTCTCCTCTCTCTTAACATCGCCATGAATGATATCGTATGTCTCCCACTTACTCTCGTCTCTGTAACACCTTAAACATCTAATAATATATATGAAATGTGTGCTTAGGTATCTGTTCTGGCCCCTAACATACCAGCCATGTACGAGATGCACTTTGCCGTTCCCATGGCTGGAGCTGTCCTCAACCCTATCAATACCCGCCTCAATGCAAAATCCGTTGCCACAATCCTCCTTCACGCCCAGCCCAAGATATTATTCATAGACCGCAATTTCGAACCCTTGGCTCGAGAAATCCTCCATCTACTAGCAAATGAAGACTCACAACTAAACGTGCAAGTCATATTCATTGAAGAGGCCGATTTCTCTAAAAGGTTTTCGACCAATGAATTAGACTATGAGGGTCTCATCTGTAGGGGAGAGCCTACATCTTCGCAGGTCGCACGTATGTTCCGTATTCAGAACGAGCATGATCCGATCTCGTTGAACTACACATCGGGTACTACAGGGAACCCAAAGGGTGCCGTGATTAGTCACCGCGGAGCATATTTGTGCTCTTTGAGTGCCATTATGGGCTGGGAAATGGGGACCTTCCCGGTCAAGCTTTGGACTCTGCCTATGTTTCATTGCAATGGATGGACTCTCACGTGGTCAGTGGCAGCACGTGGAGGCACCAATGTCTGTATCAGGCACGTGACTGCCCCTGAGATATTTAAGAACATAGAATTGCATAGCGTGACCCATATGTGTTGTGTTCCTACGGTTTTCAATATTCTCTTGCAAGGAAAAGAGCTTGACCTATCAACTAGGTCGGCACCGGTTGAAGTGCTTACCGACGGTTCATCGCCTCCTCCATCCCTTGTTAAGAAAGTTCAGCGGCTGGGTTTTCATGTGATGCATGCCTATGGGCTTACAGAGGCCACCGGTCCGGCTCTCTTTTGTGAGTGGCAAGACGAATGGAACAGGTAATAATCATTGGCCTGAGTTTATAACTATTCATCATCCATTTCTAAATGATAGATGTTTTAGGTTATTCAGAGATTCTTCTAACAAGAATAAATAGTATAGGTTAATAAAGCAAAAAAGTATAATAATTACACTTAAAATTTTTAAAACATCTAATTTTTTGAAACATTTTTTTCTTCCAAACATATTTCATTTAGAAAAAGAGAAAATATTTCTTTTTAGTATCAAATTTCATTGTTGTCTTAAACATTTACCGAAAGCTTTAGTTCTTTTCTATAAAAAGGATAACATTGAACATAAATCGTATGGTCCGACGGTATGTTTGGAAGAAAGGGAAAAAACGAAAATCTAAATTTATTGGGATTTCTTAAGGCGACCGTAGACTCTTTGAGTGAAAAAAACGTGAGGATCATGATTGAGTCCAAAATCGATTTCGGTACCTAAAAAAAAAAAGAGTATATAAATGATTTTTGTTTAACTTACAACAATATATATGTTCAATTTTATTTTCAAGAATGTTCAAGATTAGTTTCATAACTCTATTTCCCAATTGAAAAAGACTACGAGAGAATCAACAGATGAAGCTGAAGGGAAGGCAAGGGGTAGGCATCTTAACTCTAGCTGAGGCTGACGTGAAGAACACAAATACTCAGGAGAGTGTTCCACGCGATGGGAAAACGATGGGAGAAATTATTTTGAAAGGAAGCAGCATAATGAAAGGATATTTAAAGAATCCCAAAGCAACATTTGAAGCGTTTAAACACGGATGGCTCAATACGGGAGACATAGGTGTGATTCATCCTGATGGGCACATAGAGATCAAAGATCGGTCCAAAGACATCATCATCTCTGGAGGCGAAAACATCAGCAGTGTTGAAGTTGAGAATGTTCTTTACAAGCATCAGAAAGTGCTGGAGGCCGCCGTCGTGGCCATGCCTCACCCTGTGTGGGGAGAAACCCCATGTGCATTTGTTGTCCTAGAAAAGGGTGATATCATTCAAGGAGATCGTGAAGATAAATTTGTGACCAGCGAAAGAGATTTGATTGAGTATTGCCGTGAGAATCTGCCTCGTTTTATGTGCCCAAGGAAAGTCATATTCTTAGAAGAACTGCCAAAGAATGGCAACGGAAAGACCCTTAAGCCTAAACTGAGAGACATCGCTAAAGTTTTTGTTCTCCATGATGAGAATATTGTTAGCTCTAAGAAAGTTCAACGAAAAAAAGAGACAAATCGTGTTGATTTTTTTACTTCTCGGCTTTGAGTGTGCTCTACAAATCTCTTAACATGTATGGTCGGGTTGATGACAACTTTAAGTTGTGGCCTAGTGTAACGACCCAAGCCCACCGAAATTGAGAAAAGCCCAACAAGAATTGCCAGCCCAACATGGCCCAAACCTAATAAACCCCACGTTGCCTTCTTCTTCCTCCATCTTCAAAAAGCTGCAGCGACAAATTGGAGAAAACACAAGCTTTGCCGATCACGCCGAGCCGTTGCCCAGATCACGCAATAACCGCCGTCACAGTTTCAGACCAAGCCGGCGTCCCTGCTAGTGATTCCGTAAACATGAGACGAAGTGCACGCGAGCCAAACCCGAGCCGCCGTCTTCTCGATCACGTGGCCGCCGATCACCAACACCGGCGATCTACTGCTCCAAGTCATCGCCATCGTCTTGTTGGAAAGAAAGAACTTTTAAGAGTGATGGAGAAGGTGTTTAAGAATTTGAAAGACAAAAGAACAAATTTAAGAAGAAAAAAGTTTTAGAACTTAGAGAACTTAGGAACTTCACTTAACTTCCCTTATTATTTCTTTTAGCTTGTTAGTTACAAAATGAGAGAGGAGGTAGCTATTTATAGCCTCCAAAGTATAAAATATCTAAAATATTTTATTCATAAATCTAGAGAATTCTATCTTAATATCTAGATTATTTTACAACAATTATCTAGAGAAATCTCTAGATATTTATTCTTTACAACTCTCTAGAACATTTTAAGGAGGTGGAAGTGTTGATTTTTCTAGAGAAAACTTTAGAATCTTTGATTAAGCATAATTGAGTTTTGGCCCAATTATTATTGGATCATTAACCCAATATTTAAGCATGATCCAAAATCAAGTTTATCTTTCAACACGTCTGTGAATCTCATCTGGGTAAGCACGAATCATTTGCTCCGCCTTTGTCATCTTCGTTCAGTTTCCCGAGAGTACATATAACGTAGACCCGCCATTGTTGTTGTAGCTTCAGCCGCAAGCTTCCTCCTCCCCTTTTTGATTGTTGCTGGTGTTCCCAGTCATCGCCTGTGAGTCACTTGTCGTAAGCAATCTGAGTTCATTCATCATCCGTTCATCAGTTTTGAGAGTTAACGTAACATGTGGGTTGTTGTCTCCAATGGTTGCTTCAGGCCCAAGTTAAACGTTGTTAAGTTGAGATCACCTTTTGCCGTGTGCTTTTCCCTTCTGTTTATCCGAAAATCAAAGGTGAGGGTGGGATCCGTGGATTCTTAAAACTTCTAGTTAATTAGTACGTGTAAATACTAGATTTAGAGAATTGTTGGTGACTATGATGATTGAGAAAATGATGTTAAGTGATTGTTATAAGTTAGATGATGAAATGTTAAGTTGATATGATGTATTGGTGGAGAGTATATGTTATGTTTTGGCGAAGTTAGACTGAGAGCGAGGACATGGCGATCTCGTTTAAGTCTGTACTTCAGTGCAATCGGACTGAGAATGAGGACATGGCGATCCCATTAAAGCCCGTTAACCGGCTGACGAGCCAAATGGTGGTGGAAGACCTTTCGAGGTGCCCGACCAGCCCAATGTCATGATAAATTATATTGAATTATTGGTGGTGGAAGACCTTTCGAGGTGTCCGACAGCCGGGTTGTCATGTGATTTGTGTTGAGTTGTGATACGGTTAGATATACTTATTAATGGTTGTTTGCTCTAGAGTTAGTATTTGCGTGTATTGTTAAATAGTGGTGTTGTGAATCATGTGGGCGGACATGACCAACCTCACTGAGTGACTCTGTTACTCACCCCCTCCCTTTCCTCTCTTTAGTGTGTGCAGGTGTGGTTCTTGTGGTGAAAGTTAGGGCGCAAGACCTAGGAGATGAAAGTGATGGGAACGGGTGTTACATCTAGTTTTACTCTCCATTCATTAATGATATATTTTCTTCCTCCATTCATAAACAATCCATAATCAACGTGCACAAGGGGAGACTTAAATCTGTTTTAACTCACGTCTCGTTTTTTTTTCCGTTTATGTGCAACTGGACATCTTTTTCACATTCTTGTCTTCACTCTAAGATAAGGAAAGTGCAAGTCTGCAAAATAAAATAAAAAATGATATAATGCGGTCGATGCTGCTGAAATAAGCTTAAGTAGCACGAAGAAAATGTGGCACGGTCAGCAAAGTGTTAGATGGTCAATTTCAATAAACCTAAATTAACAAAACTCTATTTTAATACGTTTCATCGACTATTAATTTAAAACTAATTAATAGCTGTTGATTCATATTTTTTGTATATATTATATAATTTTATAATAATTATTTTTAACAAGGTAGTAATTAAGAGCATTTTCATCAATAAAAATTTCACTTAAGTATTTTAATATAAATAATATTAATATTTAATTAGTTGTAGTATGAATACAAAATTATATAATTATTTAATTTTTAGGTGTTTCAAAAAGTTGAGAGATTCACACCAAAATATCTCAAAATCTCTCATTTGAAATATTTTGATATGAGTCTCTCAACTTTTTGAAATACCCAACTATTAAATAATTATATAATTTTATATTCACATTTTGTTAGTTAAATATAAATATAATTTATGTTAAAATACTTATGTACAAGATTTATTGATAGAAATGTTGTGAGAAGATTTTTATTAGTGAAAACTTTTTTTATTATTTCTCTTATGAAATACAATATTAATAAATTTTAAATTATGAAAGGAAGCTAAATATTAACTAACAACTGTAAAATACATTTATAAAAGTCTCTTAAATCAGAAATAATTTCTCTTTTTTCTTTCTCTTTTTCAAGTTTTTAAAAATCTTTTAAAGCATATTTTTTACAATGTTTTTTTTTTTAAATAGAGCTCATCGAGACAATTTCCATTAGATTACTCTCTTCAAATAAAAGGAAATACTTAAAAATAAGAAATTTTTTTTACAAAGAATAAGGAAAAGAAAAATATTTTTATATTAAAATAGAAGAAATATTTCTAAAGAAAAAGAGAAATGGAGTATGATGGAACCGACTACTTAACTTTATAAAAAAAGGATTTTCCATGACTTGAAGATCAATCAGAAAACCGTAGAGAACACAAAAGCAAGATGATTTAAAGACACAAGGATAAACTCCTCAAGTTATATTTGTATTTCATAACATATAAAGAAGAAGTATTCTCTGCAACCTAAAAGCTATCAACACCCAAAGAAAAAGAATTTTTAGATTATGTAAATAATATTATAAAACCCTCTCAGAATGATTTTGACACGTACGTAAATTCGCAATTATAGCTTCTCTCTTATTTTCTCTCTCTAAATTCTCTCAATTTTCTGAACTAATCTTCTCGGATCTGAGTGTTTTTTGGTCGGTGTCCGGCGTAAATCCGAGCCGATACTGTGCTGTTTATATTATCTCGGATTTTGTTTTTGTTTTGTGTTATATTTTTCCGCTAGTCGGAAGATGTTTTTCCGTTTATCGGACTTACCTTTTGCCTTTTGCATGTTCTTCAAATCTTCGATTAATGAAGATTAATTCCTGAAGATTGTTTGATTCTTGTTTTTCCTGGTTTTGCTCGATTTCATCTTCACAAGAGAGGAAATTCTTTGGTTTCCGATGTAAATCTTGGTTTTATAATACCAAATTTCTCTTAGAATTTGCAATCGAGTTGGTTGGATTTAGGTGTTTGCTTCAGTTCAGAATATGTAGAGGTTGGGGTCTCTTAGGCAGTGTTTCTTAAGAGGTGTCTCGCCAATTGTTCTGTTTCTAAAGCATTTGCCGTTTCCAGATTTCATTTACTCCAGTGAAATTCTACTGAATCATCAATTGTTTTAGGCGATTTTATGCAAAAGGAATAAGTACAGGTTTTGAGTTGAAATGTCGAAGGACTAATTGGCGATTTGGAGCCTCATCAGCGGCGAGAACCCGGTGAGAGTCCGGTGGCATAGCTCAAAGACGGTGGTGACGTAGCTCAAAGGCGGCGACATTTTCAACACTTTGCCCAATCGTAACACGTGTCTTGGAGGTGTCACACTTAGGTTATGCTTAATGTCTCACATGTTATTAGCCTATTAGCGTTTCATTGTAATTTTTAGTGTATTGGGCTCAAGTGGGCTTTGTAAAACCTTTCTACCCTTTATGGATTTTAATCCAACAAGCCGACAAAAAAAAATAAAATAAAAACCATCTCAGAATGTCAATACAAAACTTGGCTGAGGCGGCACAAAAGGAACAAATAAAGAAAATGAGGGAGTTATTCCTTCAATTCGGCTGCCCTTCCACTTACTCTTCTGCGTCTGTTGATAAATTATCCTTCCCAGCCTCATTTATTCCAGACACATCATCTTGAACTCCTCGCAGCAGCTCGGCAAGGATATATCTAAAAAGCTGATACATCAAGCCAAATTCGTAAAAATTTATGGGAATAATCCATTCATTGTCAAAAGAAAAATCACTGTGAAGAAACAAAAGGTCTAACATGTTCGTCGCAACGAAGTCATCTTCCACAATAAAAACCTCATCAATTGCATTGTCCTCAGCCTCCCACTCTGTGAGCTTTTCCATGATAGCCGAGATCATTTCGGAGGGAATATCACCACCTTGGCACTGCATCTGTTTCAGGTAGGCATCTGTTTTATATGCAGGTCGTACCAGGCCAAAGCATTCTAGTTTACTTTGTCAGCCACATATCGAGTTGCACAACTGCGAGACTTGCAAAGTCTCCTCTTCGGCGGCTGCCTTCTGCGCATGATATACTGTGTTTTTGAAGTTTTCTAACCTAAAGTTTTTAATGAGTTTTCATGTCAAAGTGTGATTTTAGAATCTATTAGTCCTTTTATTGAGTCTTTTTAGGTTGCTTTGGGAGAAAATGAATCATTTTCGGTGCAAACAAATATATTTTAATGCAAAACTACCTAGAGGCGCCTAAACTTTGGCAATTGGTGAGGCATTTTCCACCGATGGATCGAAAGAAAATTTTGACGCGGACTAGATCTTTGAGTTAGCTTTCATTTGGAAATGGTTTGAAGTCGATCCAACAAAGCGATATAAAGTTATGGCAATTGTCGTAAAGATATGTTAGTATGGCAGAAAATTCTACCCGAGAGCACCAATGCGGAAGATGCCAGAAATGAAGATCGACCACTTTAGTGCCTTCAGAAATTTTTGTGAATACTGACAGAAAACTCCGCCCGAGAGCACCAAAGGGGAAGATGCCAGAATTTCAAATTGACCACTCCAGTGCTTGCGAGAAGTTTTGCTGTTTTTAGCAATTTTCCTTATTTTGACCTAAAACAACATGAGACCTATATATACTTATTTTTGGTCATTGTAGAGGCTACTTTTTTCTTTTACATTGAGACTTCTAGCTTTTTTGCAATCGTGAGCTTTTGAAAGACTATCTTTCTACTCTACATTTCTCAGAATATTTTTGAACCCTAACTGATTTCTATTTTACTTATTATGAATTTTTTTCATCTCTCTGCTGTATTTCTTCTTCCATATCTGAGTAATCCATTAGTTAGGTTTATAGTTTCAAAAGAATCATAAATCAGACATAGATAAGGATTTATTTATCTGTTGTCTTCATCTATTGTTGTGTTCATTACTTAGGCTGAATTGATCACTTAGTCTCTGATTTAGGGTTTAATCTATTCATCAAAAGTCTTATAGATTGCTTGATAAGAACATATGTGAGCAGATTGTTCTTAACCAATGAAAGCTGATGTTAAGGCAATATGTAAACAAATCGAACCTAATCGCTAATGCTTGTTTATAATTCTAAGTTCAAACGACAGTTTAGAATCTTCGGTTGCTAGATAAAGTTTCGGATACCACGACAGTGGACTAGTCATACATTCATGTTTAAATCCAAGACAATACTTATTTGTTCCCTGAATAATTTTCTAGTTCATATTCTCTGATTCCTGCGATTTGCCCTTGACTCAACGCCTATTTTAATTGATCTTTCTACCGATTTTATTTGCTATTTTTGTTTTATATTACAAACCACAATCAAAATCTTGTCTTAACTTAGTTTCATTTAATATGATCTGCAGTGTGACACTTGGTCATTGTGGATTCGATCCCTATTTTTATTACAACATTTGATGTGTATTTCTAGTAGTTCTACAAGGTTAAAACTTTGTGTATCAGCACATCCTTGACGACTTTATTCTTGAGGTGGTCAACCCTTGCCTTGAGATAATTCACCTTATCTCGGAGCCGAAATGATTCAGCACCTCACTTTTGACCTTGCGACTTCAACCTCGCGAGGTTGAGACTCTTATGCCTAAGCACTTTCTCTCTTTCTTCGGTTCCCTGAAGTCTTTAAATCTCAGCAGTAACGCTCTCAACATTCATCACTTCGTGCTGCAAGCAACAGTCTTACGACTCAAGAAGCGATGAGCATAGCCCCATTCCATGAAAAAGCGAAGGGTGTGTTAGTTAACAAATATAAAAAAAAAATGAAAGAAGATATCAAGAACAAAATGAAATTTTTTGGAACCTGCATGAGGTGCTAAGCTGCCATAGAAAATTTCAGCTCAGAAACTGGGGTTTCCCACCTCAGCTTTGATCAAGTATCGCTGTTGGCGGCAAAGTCCTGATCAAGTATCGCTGGACCATCGCCATCTCACAGAAGTTTGAAATGGTTGGAATTATCACTGCAATTTTCTCATTCCTCCATCTTAGGCTCTCCGAACCCATCTTGCTCTAAAGGAATATTCCATTTTTCACCCTCGAGCTGCTCGTTGAGCTGTTCCAAGTCCAACTCCTAATTTTGCGTCTTATCCTCTTCGGGACCTTGAGACTCTTTTGGTGCATCATCATATTTAACTCCATCCACCTCTCTTATAGTGGATGAGGTCGGGTCCTGAGAAGATGGCTTGACACGGGGATGAGATTGCTCCTCGACAACAGCTTTGAGTGGAGGGTTTGAGCTATTAATAGCCGCATTCTCCATTTTGGCTTCCGCAGACGTCTTAGCTTAATAAGCATCTTCGGCTTGCTTTGTTTTTTATGGCCTTCTTGGTCGTAGCTTGTTTGGCACACTTTAGCATTGCGGCCCTGTTAAAATCGCTAATAGAAATCATAAAGCAAAAGTCAATAAAAAGTCAATAAATGATAAAAGAAGAGATATATATATATATATATATAATAATAATAATAAAAGATATTACTTTTCTATCTCGGCCTGATTTCTATCATTCGCCAAGATCTCTACAACGTCATCAGAATCCTGTGGAATAGGTTCTGATGGAGGGTTGGGCTTCGACCTTTTGGAAGAAGACCCTTATGGAATAAAAATGTCCACTGCATAAGCCTTACTCCTCCTTTTCAGCCCCTTCTTCTTCTTGAGCGGCGGTTGGACTAGTTTTTTGGAGAATGAAAGCAAAGAAGGGAAAAATAAGTGAATCTCTCTCATCAAATAAATATTAATACAGTAGGACGTTAAGGTTACCTGACTTTGGCATTTGCTTTTCTTTGGACTTAGAGCTCAGAACCCTTGTCTTCTTCTCTGAAGGCTCTTTCTTCTATCTGGAGGCCAAAACTTCTGGCTGAGATCTCTGAGTTTAGCGACATCTTCTTCAAGGCCAAGAGGGTTCGGCCCAAGATCAACGTTTTCTGCAGAATGAAAATGAAGAAATCCTACATCAGCACTGCATACATTGATATATAAAAGTTAAAAGTTCTCACAAATTCTAACAACCAGCTTTGAGTCTCCAGATCAAAAAATGATTAAGATCAGCAATGCCTACAGACGCCCTATTACATTTAAAAAAAAAAATAGAAACTGTTTTAGAATAGACATTGCTTGTGGAATTTCCGATGATGATGCCAAATCTTATTGTCGTATAAAAATGGCAAAGTTTTCTGTAATCATAAAATCCGCCACCCTTGAGAATGGAAATCCTTTCGAAGATGTTCTAATTAAAAAGCACCTTTGCTACTCGGGCGACCGCTTAGGTACATTTCATATGTGAACCACGGCATGCAAAAGCTGCCCCATCGGGATCTTCTTTTGCTCAAAGTAGCGAAGTAAGAGAGGAGAAATTGGGGAGCGAAGCCCAAAATCCGCAAAGTAGCTAGTATATACGCAGAAATAGTCCACAGGGGGTCGCTTTGCCTTCTCATGTGGTTGAGGAAGCAAAGTTTTTACCTTGTCGGAGAAATTGCATAGACTCCGGAGCTCCCAAATCCTCTCGGCAGTCATCTATGACCTCTCATCCTTTTCCCCAGTCTTGCGTTCAGACATATCTACCTTTCTAGGTAGACCTTTCACTTGGGCCAACAGATCGGCGCTTTCGAGCTCCATTTTGGAGTTAATATTCGGATTGCCTGGCGAGATCTCGTCACGGTAGAGGATGACTCCGTAGAAAACATCAGGGCAACCCCGAAGTATTAGGTCCTGCTTTGTCATGTTGGGGGGTACTCATTGTTAGAGGAGAATTGAACACATTTCTTAAAAATTTTTTTTTCATATTAAACAAATCCCATCATAATAATTTTCGTTGGATTAACCTCTTGGATTAAAAGGAATATATTTGAAGTTAATGAAAAATCTCCAAAGAATAAGGAAAAGACGAACATTTCTATATTAACTACAGAAGAGATATTCCTAAAGGAAAAAGGAAAGGGAGTTTGATGGAACTGACTCCCTAACCTTATAAACAAAGGGTCTTCCATGACTTGAAGACCAATCCAAAAACCCTAGATAGTACAAGACCAAGACCTAGAAGTTCTAAGCTTTTTAGTTTCCATTCTTTTGAGTTCTTACTTTCAGTTCGGCAAGACTTAAAACGTTTAGCCATCTTTGTAATCTTTAAGCTTTTGAGTCCTAATAAGATTTACTCTCTTAAATGGACAACTGTTTATAACTTCTAATTATTGAGTGGTATTCTGGTTTTTCTTTTTGGTTAAAAAAAACGTAACATGTTTGTATATTGTGTATCACAAAATAAAGTTTAGTATTCTTGTTCCTCTTATTTGTATTCAATAAAAAAAAGAGAAATAGATTAATTACAGATAATATCCCATGTATGATTACTTCTAGGGTTGGTAATGCAGCGCATCCTTACCTGAAGTCATTGCTTCTAGACGACACTTCTATACATCGCTTCTAAATATTACTTCTATACATCACTTCTAGACGTCGTTTTTATACATTGAATCTAGACGTCACTTCTATACATTGCTTTTTATTTTACCCGAAGACATCGCTTCTATCGTTACATTAATACTTTACTTATTGTTTGGGCTTTACTTAGTTTAAGCTTCTATTATTGTTATTTATAAGCTAGGATTTTACGTTGTAGCCTCTATATAAAGGCACCACTATTTTACCTAAGACGACATCTTATTATTGAACTGAATTAAGAACTTTTGTTCATTTTTTCTTGCTTATCGTTTATTCTTTGAATCAACAATACTCAAGAACCAAATCCGTGTCGGGTATTCTTCGAATCAACAAGCATATGATTTGTTATCTTCCACTCCGCCAGTTTGGTATCAGAGCCTCTTTTCGTTCCTCTTTGTTTTTTTTCCTTTCCTTTTCCTTCTGTTTATTTCTCAGACTTCAATCATGCCGCCGAGATGTAACACCGATCAGAACAATTAGGAAGAGATAAGCCGCACCCTCTTTACAGTGCAAGAGAACATCCAAGTGACTATTCGCGATTCCATGAAAGATCTCACAGAGACAGTTATTCAAACCCGTAACCCCTCGCGTTATGATTCGGAGGAAAAAGAGGAAAATCGAGATGCTAAGCTGTCCGCGCAGCAACGCGACCGCAATCAACAACAACAACGTAATCATCATGGCGACGTGAACCCTATGAATGTCGTTGGGAGATTGGATTTGAGCTTGATATTCCTGATTTCCATGGCATATTGAAAGGAGATGATATTCTTGATTGGTTAGTTACCGTTGATGATTTGATGGATTTTAAACAACTTTCGGAAGATAGGCAAGTCACGTTGATAGCAACCAAGTTTCAAGGTCGAGCTGCAGCATGGTGGATGCAACTTAAATCCGACGGATGCATATTGAAAGGAGAGGATATTCTTGATTGGTTGGTTACCGTTGACGATTTGATGGATTTTTAACAACTTCCGGAAGACAGGCAAGTCACGTTGATAGCAACCAAGTTTCAAGGTCGTGCTGCAGCATGGTGGATGCAACTTAAAGCAACAAGGACTCGCACCGGGAAAGTGAAAACCAGTACTTGGGCTAAATTACAGAAACATCTCAAGCTCACTTTCTTTCCGTTCAACTTTGATCATACAATGTACACTCACCTGCAAAATTTACGACAGGGAGTCAATGACAGCAAGGTTCAATTGCTGTCTCGTTTCATTGGGAGAATGAAACCACAAATTCAGATTGCTATGTCCCAATTTGATCCAGCATCCGTTGCAGAGGCACATCATCGTGCTGTCTCTATTGAGCTTCAATTTAAGCTGGCCATGTCGAGTTGGAACTCATCCGCTCGTGCATGTCTGCCTCCGACATCTTCCGACGCTGCTCACATTGAGAAATAGACTATCGAAGCTCAAGTGGCTTTATATTTACGATCTTCAATACCTCCAAAAACATCGTTCCCAGTCGATGAGTTAGTTCGCTCATCGCGACCTTATACATTACGATGTTTTGAATGGGCAAATCAGGACATATGCAAACCGCTTGTCCTATATCGCTGCCTTCTTGCAGATGATGTTATGTAGGACGTTGATGAAGCCGAGGTTCATGAGGATTTTATCAACAAGTTAGCGATCGATCGCAATGAGGGAGATACATGAAAAACTTTGATGATGCGACGTGTTTGTATGGCACCAGCTCGTCATGAAAAACAACTATGGCTTCATACCAATATCTTCTCTTCCACATGTACGATATAAGAGAGGGTTTGTCACTTTGTTATTGACTCTGGTAGCTGTCGTAACGTGATTGCAGAGGACGCACTCACCAAATATGGTTTACCAAAATTGGATCATCCTGTTCCATACAAATAAGTGTGGTTGAAAGAGGGTACAGAGATTCGTATCATGCATTGAGTTCTCGTGTTCTGCTCGATTGCTACTCACTACAAGGAAATAATATATTACGTATGTGGAACCAATGGATGTATGCCATCTTCTCTTGGGATGCCAGTGGCAATGTGATCGTCATGCATCTCATAGTGGTCGCAGAAACAAATACAACTTTGTATTTAAAAATAGCAGGATTGTGCTACATCCGGGCCAAGAGACGCCATCACCACCACCAATGCTGACGACTTGCATCATAGACTCGAAGGCACAGGATCTAGTGCTTCAGAGCTGTTTTTCTCACGTGCAGCTTTTGAAACAGAATTTCAAGAAGTCGTCTTCGCTTTAGCACTTGTGTCCGCTCCCACCTCTCATATACAAGCCGTTTTAGTACATCACGGGATAACATGCTTATTAACAGAGTTTGCAGATGTGTTTCTCCCTGAGTTACCACATGAGTTACCTCTATTACGAGACATAAAACACCAAATCGATCTCGTCCTGGGAGCTGTCTTAGCGAACCGTCCAAGCCCTCAAGAACATGAAGAATATCGTCATCAAGTGGAGGATTTGTTAGCTAAGGGACATATTTGAGAGAGTCTTAGTCCAAGTGCGGTGTCCGCTCTTTTAATTCCTAAGAAATATGGTTCTTAGCGAATGTGTGTGGATAGTCAAACGATTAATAAGATTGCGGTTCGATATCATTTTCTGATCCCGCGATTGGAGAACTTATTAGAACAGACTGGTTCGGTAAAGCTCTTTTTAAAGCTTGATCTCAAGAGTAGCTACTACCAGATTCAGATTCGACCCGGAGATAAATGGAAGACAGCATTTAAAACGAGAGAGGGTTTGTTCGAATGGTTAGTGATGCGCTTCGGGTTATCAAACGCTTCTAGTACCTTCATGCGGATCATGAACCAAGCCCTCTGCCCACACATTGGACAATCTGTAGTGGTTTACTTCGACAATATCCTAATCTTCAGCTAGTCTATACAGGATCATCTCATTCACCTCCGCCTGGTCGATATATTACATCGCGAAAAGCTTTTCGTGGCAAGACAAAAGTGTGAACTTGGTGTCGATAGCATTTTATTCTTGGGATGTGTCGTCTCACGTGATGGTTTATCTATGGATGATAGCAAGGTACAAGCGTTTTGTTCATGGCCAGTTCTGAAGTCAGTCTCCGAGGTGAGAAGCTTCCACAGGTTGACCTCATTCTACCAGCATTTTGTGTCGCACTTCAGAGAGAACATGGCACCCCTGACTGACTGTATTAACGCTACAAAATTCGTAGAGACGACGAAGGCAAATCAATCGTTTGAGCTGATCAAACACAAGCTCACAATAGAACCTATTTTGTTCCTTCCCGACTTTACGTTGACATTTGAGCTACATTGCGATGCCTCCAAGCTTGGTATTGGTGCTGTGCTTAGTCAAAATAACTGATCTATTGCCTTTTATAGTGAAAAACTCATGGGTGCTTGTGGTCGCTACAGTACATATGACGTTGAGTTCTATGCTATTGTTCAGGCTATCGATCAAGCATTTGCGACACTACCTTGTGCATCATGATTTTGTACTCTTTACGGACCATGACGCATTGAAACATCTCGATAGAGAAGTTAAGGTCTTCGCACGACATACAACATGGATTGCATTCCCCCAACACTTCACATTCACGATCCGTCATAAGTCGGGAAAGCTCAATCGCATCGCTGATGCTTTGAGTCTACGTCATTGTTTACTGAACACACTGAACATTTTGGATGAGGGGTTCATGTCGTTTTCTGGCTTATACGAGTCTGATCCACTCTTTGCTAAAGTGTTGATGGGCGGTAAGGCTCGTTGACGTGGTGACTTTACTTTAGCTGATGGTTTTCTCTTCAAAGGCGTCCAGATTTGCATTCCTGCTTGTAGCTTGCGGATACGTATTATTGAAGAACTGCGAAAAGAGGGTCATGTGGGGAGAGATCGCACATGTCTCTTGAATTCTTTAGTAGAAATCTGAAGGCGACTCCAATGAAGCTATCATCTTGGGAAAAGACTATGAAGATAAGAAGCTCGTGTAAAAATTTCTTTTGATGTCTTCCAGAAAAAATTCATGGTCATCATTCAGCCTTGGATGTATCTTAGAACTCGGACAACATGAAGTTTGATGATGTCGTGGGCATGATGCATGCATATATATTGTGTAGGAACACAAAATTGTCTTCCAGGGGGAAATGGATTGTTTTTCCACAAGTACCATGAATCAACCAAAAAGATTGGAAGACAAAGTGGCTCTAATTGTGAAAAAAATACTTTAACATATTTGAGAAATATCAGAAGAAGTTCACTCCCAACTTCAACAAAGTTGACGGTGAAGAGAAGTATGAGAAGAATTCTCGGAAAACTAGTATCCAGTATCATGAGTGTGACGGTTTTGGTCACATCAAGACTGAATGTCCAACTATCAAGATGAGAGAATCTCTCAGATGCACTGAATGCAGAAATATTGGACACACTAAGTTCAACTATGTAGGAACCGGGAAGAAAAATGCACTACTCACATCGGACTCTGAATCGGAGGACAATAATGAGGAAGATGCAATAAACTTGCAAAATTTTGTTGCATATTTAGGAGTCAGCGATGAAGGAGCAGGCTCTGAATCAGAATCAGAACAGGAAGAAGATGATGTAAGTGTCGTGTATGGCAAAAAAAAAACTCATGATCAAAACTCTCATTAAAAATCAATAAGAAAAGGGTATTGTTATAGAGGAGATGAGAAGCTGATTAAGGAGTGTGAAGAACTGATATCAGCTGTAAAATTTAAGAAGAAAGAAAAACAGACTGCTATGGAAATAGTTGACAAACTTTAGGAAGCTATGAAAAAGGAGACTGAGAAATCCAAAGAGCTAGAGTAGCGTTTAGAGGGACAAATAAAGAATATAAAAATGCTGAGCAAAGACACCGCATATCTTGATGAAGTACTAGCCATGTGAAAAACCTCAAAAGGAAGCTTGGGTTTGGGGTTTCAACTTGGTGAGACATCTGGTAGTCAAACTGATTTGTCAAAGGAGCTCAAAAAGCACCAGGGACTGTGATAAAGGATACAACAAAAGTACCACAAACACAAAACCGCTTTTCAGTAGAGAAACGAACAGCAGCCTTCAGTGCAAGGAAAAAAAATTGAAGTAGGCTTCCAAGAAAGAGCAACCAATGGACATATTAGGTTTACACAAAGAACACCAATCATCAGCAGGAAGGAAAAGCCTTAATTCATTTCAAGCTATCAAGCATACAATACAATTGGGCATAAGGTGTATGTCATGTCAGGGTGTTATTACTGTGAGAAGCCTGGTCACATCAAAGCCTTCTTATAAATTTTGTGAGCCAAGAAACAAAATGATGAACCATCGTCATGATATGAGTAGAACCAAACTGGGTGAACAAAGAAAATCTGTATGGAACTGTAGCTTACACAACTGATCAGAGTTCATCCATGGATCACGCATGGTATTTTGACAGTGGTTGTTCTAGACACATGACTAGAAATGAGGCTCATATGAAGGGTTTTGAAGAAGTGTCACAATCTTTAGAGGAGGAGCCCATGGGAAGATCATAGGAAAATGAGAGAAATCAGGACCAAACAAACCTGATTCTATCAATGTCTATTTTGTGGAAGAGTTAAAAGCTAATATGATCAGTGTGAACCAACTTTGTGATGAAGGTCTGTCTGTGATGTTCACCAGAACAAGCTGCAATGCATTTAATGAACAAAGAGTCATACAGGTGAGTGGTGTTTGGTTTGGAAATAACTGCTACATGTGGAAATCCTCAGAAGTATACATGTCTACAACCAAACTAAGTGACCTTCAGCTATGACAACAAAAGCTTGGTCATATGAATTTTTGACCTATTATCAAGTTGGGAGAAAAATAGGTCATACGTGGATTGTCAAAGCTGATTCTGGAGTCAGATTTTGTGTGTGGACCATGTCCCAAGAAAAGCAAGTCAAGGTTCAACACAAAGGAATTCAAGAGATTCAATCCAAACAAACATTGGACCAGTTCAAGTAGAGAATATTGCAGGAAGAAAATATGAATTGGTTCTCATAGATGAATTCACCATATACATTTGGGTGAGATTTCTCATGGAGAAATTAGAAACTTTAACAACTTTAAGATTCTAGAACTTCAACTGATGAATGAGAAGAAAGCTAGAATCAAATGTATTAGAAGTGATCATGGAGGAAAGTTTTAGAATGGAGTGTTCGACAGATTTTGTGCAGATAAGTGAATAGTGCATCAATACTCAGCACCATGAACCCCTCAGGATAATGGAGTAGTTGAAAGGAAGAATCGCACATTGCAAGAAATGGGGCGAGCATTGCTGCTAAGGAATCAAGTTGTTAAGATATTTTGGACATATGCTATTAGTATTGCATGCTATGTAATTAACATGGTACACATCAGAAGAGGAACATCTGCCATCTCTTATGAAATGTGAAAGGGAAAGTCTCCAACAGCCAGCTATTTCCATGTGTTTGGGTGTGTGTGCTACATTCTGAATCAAAAGAATCAGCTTGGGAAGTTTGATACAAAGAGCGTTGATGAAATCGTTTTAATGTACTCTGGTACGACTATAGCCTACAAAGTGTACAACAAACATGCAAGATAAATGCAGGATATTATGAATGTTGTATTTGTTGACACCTCTGTACAAAGCTTACCTCTTAGTCTATATGACACTAAAGGAGAAACATCACCAGCTTGTCCTGTTACAGATGTCTCTGATTTTAAGGAAAATGATGAGGAATAAGGATCAAAATCAGATTCTAAGGAACACTCTCAAGAGTCTCAACTTATGAGGGAGGATTTTGAGTCTAAGAAATACATACTCCTGAAGGGTAAAGGTCGTTCCAAAAAGGCTGATGTGAGTGTAGGGCCATGCACGAGAGAAACCAGAGGGATTAGATATGACTATAAGAAAATAGGTAAAAGAAATCTGGGTGTCATAGTATTTACATTGTTTATTGCTACTTTGAGCCTAGAGGTCATCGAAAAACTGTTACCAATGAAATATGGATCATCACCATGCAAGAGGATTTGGAGGAGTTTAAAAGATGTCAAATTTGGACACTTGTTCCACATTCTGATACTTAAAAATGTTATTGGAACCAAGTGGATCTTCAAGAACAAGATTGCTGAGAGTGGATTTGTGGTCATAAAACAAGGCAAGACTGGTTTCTCAAAGGTATTCTCAGGTTGAAGCATTTGCACTTGTTGCCCGCTTTAAATCAGTGAGGCTCCTGATTGGAATGACATGTCTGATGAATTTCAAACTATATCAGATGGATGTAAAAAGTGATGTTTTGAATGGACTACTTCAAGAATAATTTTATGTTGATCAGCCAAAAGGCTTTAAAGATCCTGAACAACCACACTATGTGAACAAACTGAAGAAAGTGTTGTACAGCTTAAAACAAGCTCCCAGAGCTTGATATGAGAGACTGATATTGTTTCTGATATCCTAACCCCCCTATTTAAAAACATTTTTGCTTTGAAAACATGTATCCTGTGTCGGAACTGATTGATGCATGATTTTTGAGTTCCTTTCTCAATCACCCAAGCTTGTACTAGCCATTGTAGTATAACATAAGGTTTCTATCAATCCAAAGGTCTAAGATAAATACAACTAGGAATGCAATAGAAGTCTTAAGTCAAGCTAAAACAGAGAAGGAATTATTTAAACTACTAAACTAATCAACCTAAGTGAACCAAAGACTAAGCAAGACTAATGAAGCAGTACTTAGCAATGATCAAACACAAAACAGAGCAACAAAAACAGAGTACTAAGCAAATTTCGAAATTCAGATAATAAAAACAAGGATCCTAGATGTGGTTATGGAGTTTATGGAACTCAAAGTCAAGATTAGTCTGTTATCAAACTCATTGACAATGAAAA
The DNA here is from genome assembly GCA_911865555.2 of Thlaspi arvense. Lineage (NCBI taxonomy): Eukaryota > Viridiplantae > Streptophyta > Magnoliopsida > Brassicales > Brassicaceae > Thlaspi > Thlaspi arvense. Next base: position 42,196,566 of record OU466861.1, on the reverse strand, counting down.
CAAGCAAGCAATGCTACTTCCGAGGCATAGAATTCACAATTAAGCAATTGGTGATTAACACTTTGCTAAACATTCTAACAAGAACTAACTCCTATTAGTGTTAAGATCAATAGCAAACAAGCTAAACCAATCCTATTTAGGCCAAAATACTTCTTAGACAGCCAATCCCTTGAGTTAAGACAAGTAAATCCTCTAAAAGACAAGATCAGCATTTCATCAAACATTTGGTAAGCATAAGAGAAAGCCTTATTCTAGATTCATGTGATCAAGATAATTCTATCTTAAAAACTTAGATTAAGGAAGGATCTTGTTCTTACAAAAACCAGAAAGCAATCAAGAGACAAAATCAAGAACAAGACTTGCTAAAAACCTTAGGTTAAAGAGTATTTATACTAAATGACAAAAACCTTATAGCAATGGCAAACTTGTAAATAAGTTCTGTTCCGATCAGGTGAACATCAAGCTCGGTTGCTCGATGTGAGTGGTTGATGTTGCTCCCTCGGGTGCCTGACATCGTGCTGACATGCTTGATGTTGATCTTGGTAGTCTCGGACCAAAGATATCTTGCGATGTAAGCTCTTGATGTAAGTGTCATGTGGCTTGACATCGAGCTTCCTTGATCGATGTGATATTTATTCTTCTCGGATGCATTACATCACGCGATGTAGACTCCATCAAGCTCGATGCTGGACCAAAATTCCACTTCCTTAGCTCCTCTTGAACCTCCTTGATTGGGGCAACTCTCTGAATCATTCACATGCTTCCTCCTTGTCTTTAATGGCTCCTTAGGTACCTAAAAACATTCCTTATGCAAAGAAAATACAAACTACAACCTAAATGCAACATAAGTATAAAAACTAAGGAAAATGGGCAAAAGAGAAGGAAAACATGCAAAAAGAGACTAAAACAAGAATTAAATGCAAGCCTAAATGATGAAAATATGAGAGATATCACTGGTTTGACTGATAACCTAGGCTCTGATACCAAATTTGTAACACCCGCCATCATTTTAAGACGGCGTGCCACCCCACGTAGGTTTCTAACCTATTGACCACTCTTTCAACTCAAACCAATAATCATTCATAAATAGAACTCAAATTGTCTTGTAAAACCGAACTTAAAATCAAAATAACCTCAATATATATTCTTAAAGAAAAGAAAATCCATTTTTTTTTAAAAAAGCCAAGGGTTTTAGGTCCCCAAGATCGAACTAATGAACACTAACACCACCACCATGCGATCACTGCTGCTGCTCCTACTCACCTGAGAAAAAGGGGAAAGGGACAGGGAGGGGATGAGTAATTTAGATTACCCAGGAGAATGCATACATGTAGTCCACCACATATATCATAACCTAAACATGTCGCTAGCCAGTGGCTAAACGAACAAGCATTCATAACTCTCCAATAATCAACAATCAACAAGCAATCTTAATAAGTCTAGGTAGGAACTGCATCTACTATAACCTCAACAAACAATCCTATTAGGTCTAGGTAGGAACTGCATTTACCATAACCTCAACAACCCTACAAGTGGAACTGCATCACTTTCAACTATGAGTATAGGTAGGAACTGCATCTACTGTAACCCTAAACATTCCGATAAGTGGAACTGCATCACTCTCGACCCTCATATCTAGGTAGAAACTGCATCTACACCGTAACCCCAAACAATCTGATAAGTGGAACTGTATCACTCTTGGCCCCATGTCTAGGTAGGAACTGCATCTACCATAACCTCAACAATCCGACATGTGAAACTGCATCACTTTCGGCTCTTAATGCAAATTGTGTTTTTAACACTCTATATGCAATACAATCCATAATTCTTAAGCAATCAAACATCAAACAACAATAAAAAAATATTATCCCTTTATATAAAAGAGAGGAAACTCTAAGATTATGATTTTTATAACCTAAGCTTAAAAAAGTTTAACAGACTTTTGAGCTTCGATACATAAAAAAATCATCACATTTAGCGAAACCGGATCTTTACACAAATTTATTCGGTTCCCATGAGCCACGCTGAAGGAGTCGACACATAAGACAAAGGTTAAGCGTAAACGTTGAAAAAAAAAATGTCATATTAGTAATTAGTAAATCAAGTTTAGATGTTATATTAACATTTATGTAAATATCTTAGTAAATATTTGAGAAGTTAATTAAATTGAAAAAGCTGAGTTGTTAGAACGAAACTTAGTGCAATTCAATTATTATCTGAAAATGTGATATGATAAATTCTTAAACTATATAAATTATTTTAATTGGTTGAATTAAATCTATTCTCAATAAATATAAAATTTTAAACAATGATAATATAAAAATTAATTGCAAGTGATAAATACTATGATTTCAAAAAAATTATAACTATTCATAATACTTTTTTTAAAACTGATTCACATATTTTATAACAAATATTTAGTATAGTTTTTATATAAAAAAGAAAATATAATATTAAATTATCCAATCTATTATATTTATTTTTATAGCGTAAAGTAAAATATTATCTTTTATAAATTAGTTCTATTCTGAGAATGTTACACTGATTGTGAATTTGAAGTATCATTTGCTAAAACGTTTTGAAGTTTTATACAAAATAGTTAAAATACGGTGATTCTATTATAATTTATGTCATTAGGTAAATACAAATTAATTTTAAGTGGAGGTGATAATCTTCTTTATTATTACTCATAAACAATTTGATATTTGAACTGTTTAATAATGTCTTGGACCATCTTAACTATTTTTTAACATCGTCCAAACATAAAATGATTAATATATCTTCTACAAAAAATGTTTTAGTTTTTATAACTATACTAAATTATCTATTCTGAATTAGTTTTTTTTATTGTTTTCAAATTAATTTTATATTATTGAATTTTTTTAATCTTTGATAAATATTAAAATTTTGAACTAAAAAATCTTTATAAATTAATATTTATCGATAAATTAATAATTATTAATTTATCGATTAATTAATAATTCAACAAAATTTCGAAATTTCAATATTATTAATTTATAGAGGTTTTACTTCATTATATATAAAAAAGGACTTAACTGGATTCTTTGTATCTTAGTTCATAAAAACAAAAAATACTAACTGAATTCTCTATATATCATAAACCAAAGTTTTAATTAAGCCGCAACGTATCTCTATCGCGAACAATCCATTTTGTCTTCTTTGATTACAAACGCATGTGAACAATAAAAGCAATTGTAAATATCAATTGTGGTTGTTTGACAAAAAAAAAATGAATGGTGACTCTACGATTTGACCAGCATTTCGTGCCTAATGTTTTTAAGCAATTAATATCATATACTTGTGTCCCTGTCAATAATTGTATTGTATAACTTTCAATAACTTACAACATTTCGTGTATTGTATGTCTTTCAATAGCTGTAATATTATATACAAGATATGAAATGTGAAGTAGTCGCATTATCTTGATTGGTAGCAAAAATGTGGATTACTAGAATAATTTTTTTAAAGGGTTTGAGTTAGAATAGCTGAAATTTTTTTTTATTACTGAACTAATCTAGTGTACTGATTATATCCTTCGAGACTTTGATTATAAAAATAGTATTTATCATTGTGCTATTACTTTTATTTTGCCACACCAGCGAGTTGTTTGATGGTAGACTTAATTATTTATGGTCAACGACTAGTAGATTTGTTTCGTTTGATAGACTTGTTGTTGATGATGAAGTGCTTATGACGCAGTAGACTTTTTGGGAACGGTAGAGTTGTTTCTTGAAAGGTAGATTTGTTGGTGAACTTGGTAGACTTAAAAATATGTTGTGGACAATTTTTTTGTTTTCGACCCTACATGAGGGTGATTGGTTGACTTTTTACGTTCATTGACTTAGAATGGCGGTAGATTTGTTTTTGGACTTCGTAGATTTATTTTCATTTGGTAGACTTAGAATTTGTGGTGGTAGATTTTTGTTAATCTTAGTAGATTTATTTTGTATTTACTTGGTGGTAGAGTTATTTTATTGATGGTAGAGTTTTTAGTACCAACAAATCCTAGTAGAGTTATTTTGCTGTTGTGGTAGATTTACTTCATTTTCGTAATGGTAAAGTTATATTTTCTATAATTACCAGAATAACATCATTGGTAGATTTATCGTATTACGTGGTGGTAGACTTAATATATGCTGGTAGATAGTTGACTTTTTAACAGATCGTGAATGCGTAGTGGTAGACTTTTTATGTGGTATTGGACGGTGAAGAACATTGAAATCAAATGTTGATCAGTGGAATGTTGATGTTGGACGTGATAAGAATGTGAATATTGCAGTGAAGAGATTCAACCTCTATATCGACTGTTGAAGACTCGTTCATTACATTTGAAAATTTATAGAAAGTACAAAGAGAAGCAGTTCTTAAAGAAAGTACTTAGAGATGTTCAACGAACGAAGTGCACAGAGATAGATGCAGCGATCCATATTACACAGTAGAAATAGATGCTACTAAAACTGAAATCTAAGAAGTTGGTACTGGAGAAAAAGGTAGCACTCGTGGCAACACATTAATGGGTGTTTGAATCTGCAGCTTGGAAATTCTTCTACTTTAAAAACATTGGGCAAAAGATCTGCAGTAGCACTTTGCATTCCCATCTTGGTTCGAGAAACCTCTTCACCTAGTTTGATCATGTAGTGCAAGCATGATCTCCACCCTATAACTCTTTCCAACATATCCATTGCAGTTGGATACTGGCCATATGCGGTTACGAAAACGACGACCATCAATGTTGCTTGATCTATCCCGACTTTGGAAGCCTTGTTGAAAAATCTGAGCGAATTTTCAACGTCGTGGTCTATAGCTATTGTCCTCATCCCGTGCAGGTATAACGCATGAGGATTGTCTAATGAGAGAGCTAAATTGAAGAAGTGAGGATATCGTTCGAGCAAAGTTGTATCAGCAACGAAGTCTGATAGGTTTAGTGCTTGCATTGCAGATGGTTCCTTTAATGCTGCGTTTAGTTGTTTTGGCGCACATGCGTCCTTAGCAGAAACTCGTCCCACTGTCTGAAGAATCGGCCCGAGTAGGTCTCTTATTTGGTGGAGTCCATCATTTGTTTCTATTTTACGCTGATACAAAGAGAGTATAGAGAAGCGGGAAAGTCAGAACTGCTAAAGTTAATCTTCCATCAATTAACCAAGTATATCTACCACAACAGATTAAAAATGGTCGTGCAAAAAACATAAATCTACCATAAAGAGAAGCAGTATATCTACCATAACGGTTTATTAACAGACCTAGAGATAACATAAATATACCATCAAGAGACCTTGTATAAGTTATTAACATAACGGTTCTTCTTCTTCTTCTTCTTCTTCTTCTTCTTCTTCTTCTTCTTCTTCTTCTTCTTCTTCTTCTTCTTCTTCTTCTTCTTCTTCTTCTTATGAAACAAATTATTTTGGTTTGTGGAAAATGGAGTTTTCACAAAAATCGATGGAGGTTTGGCGTAGATAAGGGAAAGGGATGTCGAATATTGCGGGTACATGAAGAAACCTGTTTTACTGGATTTCTGGGAATGGTGTTTGAAGGTTTTGGTTTGGATCTTCAAAATCAAGATGTGCAATTAAGCTATATGTTGTCGAAGGAGGTGCTGCAAAGATTACCACAAGATACACTTCCTGTATTTGTGGGAAATAATATACAGTTGAGCGGGTTTTTCGACCAATTGAAAGAAGATCTGATTCACATGTGTGTTGAGATTAAAGAAAAAATTCCCGATGATTGTAGTTCATATGGAGAGAATCGTCATGCTGCTTGGAACAAGTATCCATTACGATCGGACCTTGTTACTGTTGAAGAAGAAGGAGATGAAGAAGTACAACAACATGAAGAAGCAAAACAAGATGAAGAAGAGGAAGAAGACGAAGACTTGAGTACCAGATATGATGGATGTGAAGATCCGGATGGTGCTACTTCTGATGACGAAAAATATGGAACTTCTATAAAATCAACGGATGGAGGAAGTGTTGATGTAGAAGATGATGTTGAAACTCTATCACGAAAGGAAAATCCTGCAACAATTCCAGATTTTCTTAAGATGGAGATCAGTTCAATGGATTTAGCTGTTGGCCAAAGTTACCAGACAAAAGATGATTTGATTATGCGCCTGTAATTTCTGAGCGTCATTAAAAAATTTGACTACGATGTCGTATATTCAACACCAATATTGTTGGTGGTAAAGTGTTGGGTTCAAGGATCTGCATGGAGAGTTCGTGCTTCAACTGTAGGTGATGGTTCAATCTTCTACATTAAAACTTACGTTAGCAAGTACACATGTTCTGTAACTGTCTGATCACTTTGTACCCACCATGCCACTTACCAGATTCTAGGACGTCTCTATAAAGACTTTGTCGGTGGTGTTGAACCTTCTGTATTGCCAAACCATGTCTCCGATGGGCTGACAAAACGATTTGGACTTAAGGTAAGGGTATGTGTATGTTCTGATTTGGTAGACTTATTTATGTCGTTCTGGTAGGTTTATGTACACTTTGAATTGTTAGATTTATTTACGTAGATTTTTGTACCCCTTGTGATGGTAGATTTATGGTGGTAGATTTATTTAAGTAATGCCGTGAGGTGATAGATTTACTTACGTAGATTTAAGTGTGGTGGTAGATTTATGTAGGGTTTGTCTTTGTACAGGTCGATTACTGGAAAGCACATCGGGCTCTACAATATGCACGACAGTTAGTTGCTGGAACTTCGGAAAGTGGGTATGAAGAACTGCCATCTTACTTATACATGATTATGCGAGCTAATCCGGGGACACTTATAAAGCTTAATGTCGACGATGAAGATCGGTTCAAGTTTATATTCATCGTGTTTGCTGCAAGCATTCACGGGTTCCCATACATGAGGAAAGTTGTTGTGGTAGATGGAACGTTCTTGCACGGGAAATACAAAGGTACACTACTAATCGCAACAACCTAAGATGGAAATTTTAATATATTTCCAATAGCGTTTGGTGTTGTAGATACTGAGAATCATGAGTCTTGGGAATGGTTCTTTAGATAACTTCACCGTGTCATTCCAGATGATAAAGGTCTAGCTATTATTTCAGATAGGCATAAAGCTATAGGAAAGGCCATAGGAAATGTGTACCCCCTAGCAAACCGTGGTATTTGCACATATCACTTGTATAAGAACATTTTGTTGAGATTCAGAGGGGGAAAAACATTCGGCCTTGTCAAAAAGGCTGCTAGAGCATATACGGTAGCAGATTTCAATGCTTACTATGCGCAGACTTAGGCTTTGAATCCTCAACTATATGATTATTTGCAAAAGGCTGATGTGTGAAAGTGGAGTCGTGCTCATTTCCTAGGTGATAGATATAACTTCACGACTAGCAACATAGCTGAATCGCTGAATAGAGTGTTGTCTAGTGGTAGAAGTAAGCATATTGTTCGCCTACTCGAAGATATTAGGATGCTTTTAACAAGGTGGTTTGCAAAAAGACGCCGAGTTGCTAGTCTAATGCAAACACAACTGGAGTAGAAAACTTGCTTGCGGTATGTTTTCATAGTAGTTTTGTTTTGTATGCGAAAAGATATCATTGAACTTATGTATCATTCTATGTGTTCATAACAGGTTAGAGTTGAAGATGCAAAGCAGTTCGGAGTTCAAGAGATAGATGATCATCTAACACAAGTAACATATGGGACAACATTGCATGTGGTTAACCTGACAGAGAAAACATGTACGTGCCGCAGGTTCGATTTGGATAAGCTCCATTGTGTCCATACCATTGAAGCATTAAAGAGGTCCCAAAATCCCCCTTCTCTTACACCCACCACCCTTTCGCATCCTTACTATCATACCAACTACTTGTGCAATGCCTACTCGAATTGTATTATGCCACGAGATATTGCAATGCATGTGCCTGATGAAGTGGCCACAAAAGTATATCTCCCAACTGTGATGTGAAACCCTCCTGAAAGGCCAAAGAAAACACGGTTTAAGGGAGCATTTGAGGTCGCCATGGGAAAAAAACGTCCTAAAAAAGAACACAAATGTTCTCAGTGTCATCAAGTCGGTCATAATAGGACTACTTGCACTGCTTAAATTTTTGTTTAAAACTACTTTCTTTCCTTCTGTTACCTTTGTTTATGTACTGCTTAACTTTGTTTTCATATGGATTGATTGTAATAATAATAGACATTAGGCACCATGAATTTATATCATGAATAACATTGTTATCATATAGTTTTCCATTAGTAAAATGATTTAGCACAAGTCTACCATAACCTTAAACGATTTAGAACATGTCTACCATAACCTAAAATGATTTAGAACAAATAAAATGATTTACAACAAGTCTACCATAACCTTAAATGATTAAGAACAAGTTTACCATAATCTTCATTGATTTGGAACAAGTCTACGACAACAGTAACTGATTAGGAGCAAGTCTACCATAACACTGTTACATAGAACAATAAAAGCCACAATTAAACCTAACAACAAAGGGTCATACATACAAAAACGGTGCAATCTACCTCCAAATAAAACAAGTGTGACCCTTTGAGATGTTACTATACCATAAAATCATCATTGCCGTACAAATCTACCACATCATCATTTGGTTGAACCTGTCTGAATTGGATACCTGTCATCCAATTCACCTCTAGGGTTATGATTAGACCGCTGCAAATTGTATTCATCGTCCGCTTCATCCAATATCTCAGCTGCTAGTTTGAGCCGAATTCCTGCCATGTTACTATCTGTGAGGGGATCCTAACCGTGCTGAAGAGCTAAACACTCGCACTAATTCACCGTATACACACCACAATCACCAATTTGTGTGTTATGTGGAGCTGTTTTCACTTGGTATGTGATAAAGGATTGCTCGTGTTTTTTGGCCCACTTCTCATGTGATGCAATCCTCTTCAACAAAAGAGGAATCAACTTTGCATATGGCTTAACTGACTCTTCTATGTACCTGTCATCATATAACCAACAGACACTATCAAATACTCGAATCATACTCTTTGAAAATTCAAACACACACTATAACCAATGTGAATTTGCACTATCAAATTCAAATGTACCTGTCATCATATAACCAACGGACACTATCAAATACTCGAATCTTCCTCTTTGGAAATTCCACCTCTAGAGCCACCCAATATGCATTGTTGATGTTGTGGGCGATGTACAATACATCAATATCTTCCTCCTATTTCCTCGGTGGACAAGGAAAATCATTGAAAATCCCTATGGCAGTGTTGATATATGCTTCTGAGAATATCCAATTCTTCTCGTTTCCTACAAACTTCGTCTCATAATCTATACACCACATATATGAGACGAATGAGTCTAGGAATGCAACCCTCCCGTTTCGATACGGAGATGGAACTCGGTAAGAACGAGATTTGAATATATCGAATGCAGAGCTAATATGCTGAAAGAAGCATAAGGAAAACAAATTAAGAACAATTCTACCATAACAACAGCCTATAAATATTTTAAGAACAAAACATTTCAAAACAAGTCTGCCACAACTATACCATACAAAACAAGTATACCATAACAACAATACATTTCAAAACAAGTCTACCACAACTATGACACCCTACAAATAAGTCTGCAACAACACTGTGCTATCCTGCAGAACAAGTCTACCACAACTATTTAGTAAACAACCATTTACCAAACAACTATTTAGCATACAACTATACAACTACTCATATCGAGAATTACCTTGCTCGACAACCATCTATATTCTGGAGTTGGCCACATTTCTTTAGGTGTCATCAATGTGAGGTAGAAATCAACCCCTAGAATTTATTCGTCGAACGGGTTTTCCCTAATACAAAAATTTAAAACACTTACTATAGGGAAGTCCTTAAATTAGAATCTACTAATTTAATGAAGAGGAATTATATCCTTTAAATGCAAGAGAAAGATCGAAGCACTTACAAATCTTTCTTGATGTATTGGAGCAAGCAATTTAACTTTTGCCGTTCGACCTCCTCAAATGGGTTGTAATAAGCCTGCCCATGAGATACAACACCCATCATTCTTCGCACAACATAACTCCCTGCAAATGGTGAGTTTTGAGTGTGCGTAATGACACGGGTTCTTGGCTTTCTGCCAGATTGTTGGTCAATGACGGTGGGAAGTGCCATAAGCCTCTCCAACGCTTGGAGTTTCAGGTCGTCATGTTCATCAACCAACTGTGGAATCTTAATTTGCTCTCGCCGAGGCGTCTTATCTGCTTGATCATCAATAACCTCTGTCGGTTTCGCCTCACCCTCCCAGCCTTCTACATTCACTTTACGGACAAACTTAACTTTGAACTTCAGATTCCTAATCACTATTGCTTTTGGAAATTGAGGATCAGACGTATCCTGCATCTCCACAGTCCATGTCTGTTGAACCATAACCCAATTAGTACATTGTTTTAGACTTATCAATTTAATGGTAGATTTGTTTTAAAAATTTTAAACATCCAAAAAATGATTCAGCAAACTTGAAACACAAAAAATTTAAACATCTATAACACCACAGTTGATAATAAACAGAGGAAGTAGATAGTACAAATCTGCAAAGTTTGGTACAAAAAGTCTACCATTACTAGTTTGAAAATGCATAAAAGCACAACACCCTAGAGGAGAGACTTGCGTACCTGATCCTTCTTAGCCGAGGGTTCATCTGCTTTGGATTCGGCATCTCCAGCCGGTTTCTCTCACGCAAGTTCTGGAATCGGAACGTTGTCTTTCGCCATTCCCTTAAATGTATTGACCCTCTTGTCTATTGAGTCAGTTTTAGAGGATAAAAGCTGAATTGCCTGTAAAAGCGCGCTTGTCTCACTAGTATTCTCCTGCCTCGTAAACTTCTTCTTTACCTTCTCCTACATTGTAAACTTCTTCTTTACCTTCTCCACATACTGACCTACCGACATCTCCAGCTCTTCATCATACTCATCACTACTCTCCGCCTCCTCACTAGTTTCCGTCTCCTTCTCTTTCATTTTTCCTTTCTTCTTCTCCCTCAAGTCACTTTCTACCTTTTGGTTCTTCTTCCTTTTAAGCTGTTCCACAAAGTCATCATCACTTCTCTCGACACTATCCCTTTCCTCCTTCTCACTCTCCTTCTTCTGGTTCTTCTTACTCTTCTTCTTCTTCTCACTCTTATCCTTCTCGTCACTCTTCTTCTTCTTCTCACTTATCCCCTCCGTCTCCCATGCGCTCTCATCCAACCGTGATTCGAGAATATCAATTATCAAATTATGCAGCAAGGGATCCACCTTTGCGTTTGCATCTTCGTCTGGTCAATACGTATATATTTCCTCCCGTGAAACCTCCAATAGGTGCCTAACCCGACCCGAATCTGCAATATTACCACACAACTCTATAAGCAAACAAGTCTACCGCAACCATAATACAATAACCAAAGAAGTCTACCATAACATAACTTGATAATCAAACAAGTCTACCATAACCACAAGCAAACAAGTCTACCGCGACCACAATATAATAATAAAAGAAGTCTATCATAACATAACTCGATAAGCAAACAAGTCTACCACAACCAGAAGCAAACAAATCTACCACCGTGATTCTTTACCTAATCCACAATCAACCGAAACCTATATTATCAAAAAAAACATTTATTTGTTGAGTCGAAACTAGCCTAATATCACATAAACCTACAACTATTGTCAAATCCACAATATAAGTGAACATACCTTGTTGTTAGGCTGCGTACATACTTCCTCCTCCAACAATTTCTCTAAGTTGTACCGATCCCTGCACGATTTCCATTGAAGTAGAGGACAAGGAAATAACTGTGGATTGGTTTCAAGTCTCCCAAATTTTTTACCCAATGTTGCCACAGACTCATATGCCCAAATGAGAAGGGCGTGACACATCCTTGGAACGTGTAGCTAAGTCCTCCAACCAATGCAATTTTAACGGACGAAATTAGCTGCTTAAAGCTGACACGACCCCACATATACCTCTCAAAAGCTGCCTCATCAACCACTCTTTTAGCACAATCGAAAGGGATTTGCGAATTCCACTGAATACCAAATATGGCAACGTACAATGTGAATAGAAAGCCAACCATCTTCTTCTTTGCGGACGACCATGTACTGCATATTTCAAAAAGAGCAACCAACTCATGCCAATTAGGCCCGACTCTTGTACTCACACCCATCTCTTCCCAGAACTCTTTATGATCATTGTCCCACTCATCATCAGCAAATGGCTCACAGTTTAGGCCAGTGATATCACGAAACTCGTAAAGAGAAAACCACAATGGACGCCCACCAATAAGTGACCAGATTTCGTAACTCCTTTGCACCACCAATTGGTTTGTTATGAAGTTATGGACCGTGCTCGCAGCCCATATGTAACGATTCTTGGCAAGCTTCAACATCACGCCAACCTGAGAACTGAGCATAATGTTGTGGTTGACATCCTCTCCAACACCCTCAAGCAGCAACCTAAAGCCCGATAAATGACAATAATGATTCAAGCTTCTCTTTTGCACAAGAGATTTCCCAGGCGGAAACAATCTCGGTGGGTACTTCTGATTTCGCCCCCTCTTATCATTTGAAGATGCCATATAACCTGCAAAAATTTAACATATATATCAATCAATACATCTATGAAACAAATCTACCACCAATACATAAGATATATAACAAATCTACCACCAATAAATAAGATATCAAATAAATCTACCTTCAATACAAAATCTATCAAACAAATCTACTACCAACACAAAAGCTATCAAACAAATCTACCACCACGACCATCCCCAATACCAAAAAAACTAAGCTATCAAACAAATCTACCGCCACTATCAAACAAATCCACCACCACGACCAACCTCAATACTAACAAAAACTAAGCCAACAAACAAATCTACCACTACTATATACCATAGATGAAACAAATCTACCACCACGACCATCACTATATACCAAATATCAAACAAGTCTACCACCACGACCATCGTAAATACCAACAAAAACCTAATTTGTCATGACGGCTCTGTAAATCCTCACCAGAATAATCTTCTCAAGCGAGCAGACTGTTTTCACCGGTCAACATTGTATTAATCTGAGGCCCGATAGATCTGTATAAAAAAATAGGATAAGTAACAATTAGTTTTTGTTAGTTAGTGTTCTCGTAAATCTCGATAAACACAGCAATTTGGTAACCAAAAAAAAAAAATTGCCGGCGGCGGACCTTAGATTTGTCAATGTATGGTCAAACGATTTGCTGGCGGCGGATCTAAACAACCTCGATAAACAGTTTTCTGCAATAAACAAATTTGCTCTTAGATTTGAAGCTCTAACTCAAAACCGCCGAAAATTAAACTCAAAAATCCCGGTACCTTTGCTCCACCGACGATGTAATCGGACCTCCCAAATAATTCCTTAATTGATTCTGATCCGTCGCCTACGACGCCGCCGGAAATGGATAAGATTTCTTCAAATCGGACCAAAAATCCTATCGCCGTCGCAAGCTTCTTTTTTTTTTATTAGGTTTCACGGATTTATTTTTTTTTTCCTTTTTTCTTTGTTTTATTATTTAATATGTTTTTTGTTTATTTTTATTACTAAAATGACATTTTTGTTATTATATCTAAAATTTGGATTTTGATGTCTTTACACAACTTTGTAAAGTTATTTTAGTTAGTCAGAAGGATATTATTCTAGTCAATACCCTATTTAGTAAGGCTATTTTAGGTAAATAACTCTACTCCAAATTTTTTTTTTCTTTTCTGAATATACCTGCAATTCATAAGAAAGGTGATTCCTTTAATGTCAAGTTTTTGTTATAAACTCAAAGGGAAAGTTAGATGGTGAGAGCTTTAGGTGTTTTCGCTTTTCAGTTTTTAGTGACAGCTGCCAAAAAACTTTAGGCGTGACCAACAATAACATGCAATTCATTTAAAATTCTTCAATAGTACTTTCTAGTTTTGAGGTGTCCCACAATCCTTTATATATAGCATTGCTTTGCATTTCCTTATTCCCTCACTCACACACACACACAGATAACAGGGATAATCTGGTGTTATGTGAAGCAAACAACTTTCCTCTAACTCCCATGACGTTTTTGAAGAGGGCTTCGGAATGTTATCCAAACCAAACTTCCATAATCTATGGACAAACACGTTTCACTTGGCCTGAGACCTATGAACGTTGCCGTCGTCTCGCTGCCTCTCTCCTCTCTCTTAACATCGCCCGAAACGATATTGTATGACATTTCCTTCTCTTTCCTATGCATGACCTATCATATCTTCGTCTTTTGTTTGTTTTTTTTGTTTTATCTATCTTTATTCGTGCATTACAAGATGCTATTATCATCGTTACTTTTTTTAATAATGATATTTATTTATATATGTCTAGGTCTCCATTTTGGCCCCAAACGTACCTGCAATGTACGAGATGCATTTTGGCGTTCCCATGACCGGAGCCGTACTTAACCCTATCAATACACGTCTCGATGCCAAAACCATAGCCATCATCCTCCGCCACGCCCAGCCAAAGATCTTATTCGTGGACCACGAGTTTACTTCTTTGACCCGAGAAGCTCTTCGTCTCCTACCTTTTGACGACTCACAACCTCACCCACTTATCATATCCATTGATGAGATCGATTCCACTGGAAAGCCTTCCTCCACCAAGGAGTTAGACTACGAGGGACTCATTCGTAGAGGAGATCTTAAAACTTCTTCGTCCGAAAGTATGTTCCGTGTCCACAATGAAAACGATCCTATTTCTCTGAACTACACATCTGGCACTACGGCTGACCCAAAAGGTGTAGTTATTAGCCACCGAGGAGCGTACTTGAGCGCTTTGAGCTCGATTATGGGATGGGAAATGGGGATGTCCCTGGTCTACCTCTGGACTCTACCTATGTTTCATGCCAATGGATGGACGCACACTTGGTCCGTGGCTGCACGTGGCAGCACTAATGTTTGCGTAAGGCACGTGACTGCCCCAGAGATCTTTAAGAACATAGATTTGCATGGCGTGACGCACATGTCTTGCGTTCCTACGGTTTTTAGAATTCTCCTAGAAGGAGGTCGAAATGGCTGGTCACACAAGTCCCGACCTGTTCAAGTGTTGACCGGAGGTTCATCACCACCGGCTACACTTCTTGAGAAGGTGAAGCGGTTGGGGTTCCAAGTGATGCATGGCTATGGGCTTACGGAGGCCACCGGTCCGGTTCTCTTTTGTGAGTGGCAAGATGAGTGGAACAGGTAAAAATCACCATTATGCGTTTACAGAATATACTAGAATCTCATATATATAACCATGTTAAAGAAATGTTTTTTTCTCAACCATGGTGAAAATCAATAATACTAATATGAAAACTGAATTCTACAATTTAAATAGACTACCACAGCATCAACAGATGCAGCTGAAAGCAAGGCAAGGGGTAAGAAACATAACCCTAGCGGATGTTGATGTGAAGAACACGACAACTCAGGAGAGTGTCCCACGGGACGGGAAGACAATGGGAGAGATTGTCATTAAAGGGAACAGTGTAATGAAAGGGTATCTAAAGAACCCTAAAGCGACATCTGAAGCGTTTAAACACGGATGGCTCAACACGGGAGACATAGGTGTGATTCATCCAGATGGGCACGTAGAGATCAAAGATCGATCCAAAGACATCATCATCTCGGGAGGTGAGAACATAAGCAGTATTGAAGTCGAGAAAGTTATTTACGAGTACGAGAAAGTGCTCGAAACTGCGGTCGTGGCCATGCCTCATCCTCTGTGGGGTGAAACCCCGTGTGCGTTTGTTGTTCTAAAAAAAGGTGAGACTAATCAAGGACACCGTGAAGAGGAAATAGTCACCAGAGAAAGAGATTTGATTGAGTATTGTCGTGACAATATGCCGCATTTTATGTGTCCAAGGAAGGTGGTGTTCTTTCAAGAGCTGCCAAAGAACAGTAACGGAAAGATTCTTAAGTCTAAGTTGAGAGACATCGCTAAGGCTTTGCCAATCGATGAGGACAATGCTGGTTCCAAGGAAGTTAATGGACACGGTCTTAGTCACGTTAGTTCTAAGTTATAAGGTTATGGTATCATTTATCATTTTAGTTCTATATATATGTGTGTTTGGACTGATATTTTTCTTAGTTTGCGCGTATAGATACAATTAAATCTAAGCTAAAGAAAAGATAAATTATTAAAAAGAGGAAAATATTTGGTGAATGTTGTGAACAATCATTATCAATACTTGATAAAATCGAGATATCGTTGGAGGATTGGCAGGCGTAAAATCATTCCCCATGAATGAACAAAAGTAGCAATAAGCAACACAACGAATTGAACAAACTTCAGAGTTCGAATTCGCAATTTAAGTTATTAGAACATAAAAAAAAAAAAAGCAAATCCAGCTACTACGTAAGACTAGAAGAAAAACAAAGCAAACAATTCTTAATTTTTTTAGGAAGATAAAATTATTAGGACATTTGATTCCTGTTTTATCTTGTTCAGCGTGTATAGATCAAGTATCTGAAGCAAACAGTCTTCCTACGCGTCTACAAGTCTTCCCACTTGTACCGGTAACGTGGAGAATACCACCACCACAAGTTGGAGAAGGCAGAGTAGATCTTGAAGGAGGAACGCCGATGCAAATTTGATATAATGAACGATCATATGGATATGATCAGAGTCTTTCTATTCTATTAAATGATCATTTTTTCATCAAGGAAAAAACAAAATCAAATTTAGTAAAACATGAGTTCGCCCTAGCGTCTAAACGCTCCCAGACGATTCAAGGAAGGAAGCCATATGGGAGAAATTGTCTTCACCATCCTTCCCTAGAGTTTCCCGTTAGGGAAGAAAATCTGTCGACCATCGTCCGACTTCATGAGAGACGATTACTTTCCTGAATCATTGCCAATAAATCATATCAACTTTCTCACTGATTTGCCTTCTTATATAATTGGATTCATTTCAACGAATGCTGGAGGCAGGAGTTACTCGTCATAAGTGGCTGTTCATTATCCTTCTGGCTCTGCTAAAAATTCTTCATTGACGCATATGAACATTTATTCGGATCAACTTTCAGTCTTGAGTGAAGACCTCCATAAGAATATATTTAGTTTATGCTTTATTATTTTTAATTCGTTTTGTAATGATCAAAAGAAGATGTTTAATTTCCTCTTGTAATACGTAATAGATTTGTTTTGAACTCGCAACATTAAAAGGTAAAGCTAACGAAAAGGTAATTGCGTCGACTAGTATGCAGTTTTTTTATGTTTTCACGTTTAGAAAATGTGATTTTACTAAATGCATACCATTCATAATATTAAACACTGAATGATAAAAAATAAACATGCTATTTTTAAATTTATCCCACACGTTTTAAATTTATAACTAGTTTAGAGAAAAATATATTCATCTAATAGATACTAGCTTTTCAACGTTTTGAGTTTATTCAGTTTTCAGTTTACCTATCCTATTGATTCTATTAGTTTATCATTCTGCTATTCTCCTATTCAACTATTAAGTTGACATACCAGTAAAATTCAATGTCTTTTCTATGAAAAAGGCAACACGGGAGGGGATTCAAGGGTTATGGATTTCATTCAAAGGGATTATATCTGGAAAACAACACATGTATTTTAATTTTTATGGCGAAATAGCCTTTTGTTAAAATGGATCGATTGGCAGGAAAGTTTTGGGGGGGGGGGGGGGGGGGGTACGGACATTGGATCCATTCCGAACATCTATCCAGATTCACGGTCAAGGCACATGGGATAATGGATCAGATTCAGGGTGTTATATTTAGGGTTGTTGATTCCACCGTTCAAAAGAAACAATAGTTATAAAGAGGAGACTGAGGTATGGTGTGACGATTCGGATTTAAGGAGACTATATCAATATAAATCGAGAAAGACAGGAGAAAAAGAAAACAAGTGGAAGACAGGAGAAAAGGAATACGAGCATACAATATGATACATATGTAATGGGGAGACACAATCAGAAATCGAAAATGGGGAGAAGTTATTTTAAATCCTCGATTGTGTTCAGGGAGAACTCAATGGTCCGAAGGGGTATGTGCTTCTTTTACTTTTGTGGATTGACCTTTTAAGATTAAAAGATAATAAATGTGGGAGAAGGAATCTACTCCTCATAGTTTTTTTTCTCAAATCAGGATTACAATTTACTCCTATATATAATCTGAACGACTAAATATGGTTTATTAGGATGGCGATAAAGGATCAATGGATGATTGAGAAGGATAAATTGGATTGTCAACAAATTATGGTGCCTCCAAATGTGGATCACTCAAAACGTGGGAGGCCTGGTTTGGAGAATTACAGAATAATTGGGTTGATTTGGTTTAATAAAGGACATATATGGCAATGCCCACATGTACAAATTCATTTTGAATATTGGAATGACCAGAATTAGTGTGCTATCATTTGACATTTTTAGGAATGGGTTACAAAAGTGAATTGTGGGATTCATTTGGGCGTGGATATTATAAATAGAGAAGGCAACTACAGATATATTACATATTCCAGTGTAAACATTCTGGTACTATATTGTTCTAAAAGTGTTGATTTTCTTGCTTTCAAATGTCTCAATCTTGTTGCTTGAGTTCAAAAATGTTGGTAACAAAGACAAAAATACGTATACTCCAAGGCTAAAGATTATTGTGCTGCAGTTTGATTATGGTCATCTGATTTAGGGGCTATTCACTTACCCTTATAGTGTGCTGCATGAATCCGACAGCACAGGACATGAACTCTCTATTGTTCATGATGCCAGGGATCTGGAAGATGGATGATAGAGTGGCTGAAGCAGATCTTGGAATGGGACGGTTCCAATTTGATCTCAACGAGGAGGAGGATATTAAGATGGTGCTACAATTATAGCCGTATAATTTCAATGGCTGTATGGTGGTGGTTGTTCATTGAGAACCGCTTATGGATCCATTCCGAATATCTATCCAGATTCACGGTCAAGGCACATGGGATAATGGATCAGATTCAGGGTGTTATATTTAGGGTTGTTTGATTCCACCGTTCAAAAGAAACAATAGTTATAAAGAGGAGACTGAGGTATGGTGTGACGATTCGAATTTAAGGAGACTATATCAATATAAATCGAGGAAGACCGGAGAAAAAGAATACAAGTGGAAGACATGAGAAAAGGAATACGAGCATACAATATGATACATATGTAATGGGGAGACACAATCAGAAATCAAAAAATGGGGAGAAGTTATTTTAAATCCTCGATTGTGTTCAGGGAGAACTCAATGGTCCGAAGGGGTATGTGCTTCTTTTACTTTTGTGGATTGACCTTTTAAGATTAAAAGATAATAAATGTGGGAGAAGGAATCTACTCCTGATAGTTTTTCTTCCCAAATCAGGATTACAATTTACTCCTATATATAATCTGAACGACTAAATATGGTTTATTAGGATGGCGATAAGGGATCAATGGATGATTGAGAAGGATAAATTGGATTGTCAACAAATTATGGTGCCTCCAAATGTGGATCACTCAAAACGTGGAAGGCCTGGTTTGGAGAATTACAGAATAATTGGGTTGATTTGGTTTAATAAAGGACATATATGGCAATGCCCACATGTACAAATTCATTTTGAATATTGGAATGACCAGAATCAGTGTGCTATCATTTGACATTTTTAGGAATGGGTTACAAAAGTGAATTGTGGGATTCATTTGGGCGTGAATATTATAAATAGAGAAGGCAACTACATATATATTACATATTCCAGTGTAAACATTCTGGTACTATATTGTTCTTAAAGTGTTGATTTTCTTGCTCTCAAATGTCTCAATCTTGTTGCATTGAGTTCAAAAATGTTGGTAACAAAGGCAAAAATACGTATACTCCAAGGTTAAAGATTATTGTGCTGCAGTTTGATTATGCTCATCTGATTTAGGGGCTATTCACTTACCCTTATAGGGTGCTGCATGAATCCGGCAGCACAGGACATGAACTCTCTATTGTTCATGATGCCAGGGATCTGGAAGGTGGATGGTAGAGTGGCTGAAGCAGATCTTGGAATGGGACGGTTCCAATTTGATCTCAACGAGGAGGAGGATATTAAGATGGTGCTACAATTGTAGCCGTATAATTTCAATGGCTGTATGGTGGTGGTTGTTCGTTGAGAACCGCTTATGGATCCTAACTATCCGTCAACAATCAAGTTTTGGGTGCGCATGATAGGCATTCCTTTGCACTTCTGGGCTGAACCAACTTTCAAAGACGAAGCGGAGGGAAGAGAGCTGATCGAGAAAAAAAGATGATATATAGGCCGGAGTTGCGAGTTACAAAGGTGTTCTGGAGGGAAAGGGAATAAATCATGGAGATATAGGGGAGTTGATTAGAGAAAGTACGGATGCTATTAGGGGTAAAGGAAAGGTATGTGGGGCTAATGGGAGAGGAGTACTATTATCCTTGGAGCGGATCCAAACAGAGCAGTGATAAATTTGGGGGGGGGGGGGGGGGGGGGGTTCAGATACCTTCTAGGTATGCTCATTCAAAGGAGATGCGATCACGCTTTGGTGGAAAGTCACATGGGTACAAAGGGGGCACAAAGGGTTTTTTCTTAAGACATAAAACCATGAAGGAGACTGCGAACTTGGGTAAGTTGGCAGAGATGTCAATAGGCATGAGTTCTAAGAGTCCAAAGCAGCATTCGTCGAAAAAGGTTTGTAAGGTGATTGACGTTGATGAATTGGTACTCGATATTGACGATTTAGGGATTATGATTGATAGAGTGGTGATGATTGAACGATCTGATGAGTTCATGCATGAGATGTGTTCTTTGTCACAAATGGGAGATGAGCTAATTAATCAAAATGCTGATCTCTTGGAACCAGGGGACAATGTTAACAACAAGGATAATTTGTTTGAGGTTTCTGATAAGCAATCGGAGGCAGCAACACAGATTTTAGGAGAGGTACTTACTGCTAACCTGGCTGGCTTCGGATGGTAGTGAAGAGTTCCTGGAGAGGATGGGGTGAGAGGAAACAATTCTGGAAGAACCAGGACTTGCAAGTCTTGATTAAAAAATCGACCAAAAGGGGTGTGAAAAAGAGACTTTTCAAGGGATCCGTTGCAGTGGGAGGGGGCTCAAGAAAACTGTTACGTGTGACCACACTAAGGAAAAAGGAGTACAAAGGAATACTAAACATGCTGGAGATTAGGGTACTCTTCAAGTGAAAAAAGCCTGAATGTACGGTTGAGGGGCCAGATAATCAAGCAATTGGTTAATGAGGGCATTGAGTTGGAATAGTCAAGGTTTTGGTAATAAGTATACAATAATCTATCTTAGGGAGATTTGGAGGAAACTTAGATCATATTTTCTTTTTTTTCTTTGAAACTAAACAATGTTCTGTTTTTGTAAAGCAATTTCAGTTTCATTTTAGTTATGATTATATGTATATGGTTCATTCCTGTTAAACAATATTTTATCTTCAAATCTTTTTTTTTTCTAGCAAGAGACTTATTGATATTGAGGTATGGTTCAAGGGCACAATTTACATGTTGTATATGGCGATCCAGCTCCGAAACATAGAGATTTGGTTTGGGAACGAATAGCCAGAACATGTTTAACAAGACAGGACCCGTAGTTTAAAATTAGGGATTTTAATAAAATTACAGATAATCATGAAAAACAAGGAGTAGTGCTTAGACATGCATCTTCTTTTATTGGCTTTAACACATTTATTAATAACTGTGGACTCATAGACTTCTGAACCAGGAGAACACGTTGTCTTGGAAAGGAATGCGTAACGGACAAAACGTCCGGTATAGACTCGATCGGGCAAATGAGGATGACATGATTTATTTCTATTTTCTTATATGGAGTACTTGCGGATGATTGGATCAGATCATAGACCTGTTGTGGCAACAATTACAAAAAAAAGTGAAACGGAAATGACAATTTAGATTTGATAAAATGTGGATTGAGCAAGATGGGTTAATAGACGCAATAACAAAGGTTTGGAGTTACGATCAATTTGGGAAGCTCGCTATTTGACAGAATTACCACATGTTAACATAAGATATCAAAGTGGTGTAACGAGAATCAACCATCTGGACGGGATAAAATCAAAGATCTTTAGAGAATCCTCAAAGATATTCAGACTGACGACACAAGGTCACAAGAAAATTTGAATGGAATAACCCAAAAGCTTAAGGATGCTTATTGTGATGAAGAACAATTCTGGAAACAGAAAAGTGAAAATATGTGGAACAGGTGTGGGGATCTTAATATAAAGCTTTACTATGCGACAACAAAACAAAGATGGACGATTAACATAAATTTTGGGCTGTATCATAAGCAGGATGAATGGGTGGACAGAGAAAATAAGGTGAAATAAGTTGTGGTGGTTTATTTCAATGATTTATTTACATCTACTTTCCCAACGATGTTTGCGGAAGTGTTAATGGAAATAACACCAGCAATAATGGATATTGACAATGAAGAATTAAATAAAATGGCAACAGAAGAAAAGGTGAAGAAAGTGTTCTTTATGATGAACATCAGATGTATATTATAAAAGTAGACGTGGTATAAATGATAAATGATTTCATATGAAAATGAACTTGTGAAAAGTGTTTAACATAAAAAATATATGCCTTATTACAAGCCAGAGCGACCAACCAGAGTGACAGAGTTACAGACCATTAGTCTATGCAATGTGGGTTACAAAATTATATCTAAGGTCTTGTGTCAGAGATTACGCAGATTGCTGCCGAGGCTGATATCCGAGGCACTATCAGCATTTCTGTTAGGTCGAGTTATTTTGAATAATATTTTGATTGCACAAGACATGTTTGACGGAATAAGGACAAATAACTCTTGTAAGAAAGATTTTATGGCGGTAAAAACTGATATGAGCAAGACATATGATCATGTGGA
Organism: Thlaspi arvense; assembly: GCA_911865555.2. Classification (NCBI taxonomy): domain Eukaryota; kingdom Viridiplantae; phylum Streptophyta; class Magnoliopsida; order Brassicales; family Brassicaceae; genus Thlaspi; species Thlaspi arvense. The sequence goes on along the minus strand of OU466861.1, from coordinate 42,173,646 downwards.
ATAGTCTTTTGTTGAAAATTTACTTCAGAAAATGGGGTTTGCAAACAAATGGATTACATGTATGATGTAGTGTATTCAACCCGTCAATATAAGGTTATCATTAATGGTCATACACAAGGACACATAAAATCCAAACAGGAACTCAAGCAAGTGGACTTTTGTCTCTAAACCTATTTATTTTATGTACATAAATGCTACTTTCAAATTTTTAAAAAGCACAAAATGGTAAATTAGTTACGGGTATGAAAACTGCTCGGGCTAGTCCGTCTAGTTTCACATATGTTATTCACAGATGACGGTCTTTTCTTTTGTAAGGTAACATAGGAGGAATCAACCGCCATACTCAATATTTTAAAACAATATGACTCAATATCAAGGCAACAAATTAATTTTGACAAGTTATCGATTCAATTTGGACATAAAGTGGATACAAACATAAGACATTTGGTATATTCCACATTAGGTATTTTCAATGTTGGGGTATGAGTACATATTTGGAAATCCAAAAAATGTATGGGAGGGGAAAAAACGAAGATATTTAACTTCCTTTTAGAAAGGCAACAGAAAAAGGTTAATAGTTGGACATCCAAATTGTTATCAAAATGGGATAAGATGATTCTTATTAAATCAGTGGCAACAACAGGACGTACGCTATGCCATGCTTTAGATTACCAAAAATGTTAAATACCAAACTAATAAATATGGTGGCTAAATTTTGGTGGAGTACCAATGACCAGACACGCAGTATGCATTGGTTAGCATGAAATAAATTATGTAAACATAAAATGGATAGGGTTTTGGGTTCTGAATGATTGAGGATTTTAATATGACCCTCATCACTAGCAGCTCTGATGTCTTATTGACTACCCAAAATCTCCTTTCACTAGAATCTTTAAATATCGATATTTTAGGAATGGTACACCGCTTGACCAAATCCAATCGTATTTTGCATCGTTTGGCTGGAAGAGCATTATCTCTGCTAGATCTCTAGATCATAAAGGGCTCATCAAAAGTGTTGGATCAGGTCATTACATATCTGTACGGAATGATCCATGGCTTCCTGACTCATGCCCGAGAACAGCAATAAACAAAGGGTATAATTTCTACCGGAGCTAACAGTCAATCAATTGATTGATCGCTCAACTTCTATGTAGAATCTACAACTAATCGAAGAATTAATCATCTCGAAGGAAATACCACTAATTATTGAGCTCGTTACTACTAGGAATAGGAGACAAGATCTCATAGGATGGAGTTTTACAAAAGCAGGATGCTATACTGTGAAGTCGGGATACTTAACAGAACAGACAACACCTGACTTTTCGGCTCCACAACAGGTGTACAGACCAGATGTGAGTAAGTTACATACATTTGTGTGGTCAGTCAAATGCCCGTCAAAGATGAAACATTTTCTATGGAAAGTTATTTTGGGTTGTCTGGTAGTTATAGATAGACTTCAGAATAAAAAAATCAATAGTGATCCACAATGTAGTCGTTGTGGCGCAGCAAGGGAAAAAAAAATCATACTCTTTTTGAATGACCACCATCTGTTCAAGTATGTGCATTGTCAGTGATTCCCACACATATGCATGTTTTTATGACATATGCGCTCTTTCCTAATATTGCCACATTTGTTTTGGAATCTGACAATCCATGGAGATTTGAAGAATTATCTATGGTTATCTGGTACATATGGAAAATAAGGAATGATAAGATCTTTTCAAACATTGATAAGGATCCGCGAGAGGTTGTATGACTAGCAACAGCAGAAGGGAGTGCTTCAGAGGAGGGACAACTTGACACTTCACCGTTTGAAATTCATGACATGATTATTCAGAAGGATGTGTTAACACGGCAAACAGATGGGTCTTGGAAACAATCCATACCAAATACAGGTTTGGGCTGGTTCTGTCAAAGAAATGAAATAATGGGTACTTTGACGGGGGCAAGAATGTGCTTTAGAGTATATCCTATTTACACGCATCATTGGAAGCTTTGTTATAGGGTATGCATTGTAAGCTTGATGCAATCTTAATGGAGATGGCTTTTTTCACTGACTGTTCCGAATTGGTGAAGATGGCATCGAACCCAGAGGAGTGACTGGCATTTGCATTACATCTGGAGGAGTACGAGATTAGCAGAAAAGAGTTTGTTTCCTTCTCGATATTTCAGATACCACGCAAGCAAAACACAAAGGCAGATAAATTACTAAATAGTACTCGGGATTACTTTCATCATCTACAATATGTAAACTCAGTTCTACCAAGCTGACTCACTGAACCCTTCAAGAATTTTAGGACTGTTGACAAAAAAACTATAACATTAAATGAATGAAGAATTAGTTAGAAAAAAAAGTATAGTAAAACATTGACTCAGTTTTCCAAAATCAAAATAATTTTAAAAGTAGTCTGGTCAATTTTTATAGTGCTTTCACATTATATCAGTTTTTTTTTAAAAATTTAAATTTGGTTTTACTATGACATAACTAAAAGTCTAAACTATGAACCGAAAGTAGTAAACCATAATCTCCAATTATGATATTAGACACGCACATAAAAAAAAAATTCAAAATAAAAAAATAATGATAAATAGTATGTTATAAAAATAGGAGAATTGCTGTATATGACTCAAAACTTGAGTTGAAATGCAAAACTAGACCCCCTATTGCATGTTTGACAAAAATATTTCACAAGAGTAGTAAAATTACAACCTTAACCCTTATGACCAAACAAAAAAATGCCAACCTCAATTACTGTTTTATCCCAGAGAAGTCTACTCGAAAGTAGACTTCTTGAGTATACTTTTTGGAGAAGTCTACTTTCTAATAATTTCTTTACCATTAATTAAAAAAATCATGAAAATTAATTTGGTAAAATAATTATATACATAACAAAAACATGTACTTTTTACACCTATTAAAAATAAAATTTGATACAAAATAATCAATTTAAATCATCATAGATAAATTAGGTTAGAAATCAATACTAAGTAGACTTCTCGAGTAGACTTCTCGGACCAAGTAGACTTCTTTTGTAGACTTCTCAAGCCAGATTAGTCTTCTTCAGAAGACTTCTCGAGTAGACTTCTCGAACAGACTTCAAAAAAAAGTCTACTCAGACGAAGTTTTCTACATATATAAGGAGAGTTTAACCTAATTGTATTAACAAGAAAGTCTCTCTCTATCTCAAAAATGCCTCTCTCTCTTCTCCCTTTTCTCTGGCCATGAATTTCTTCTCCTTCCTCTCTTGCTGTCAATCTCCTCTCCATCCTCTCTATCTTGCATTCAACCTCCTCTCACTTGCAGGTTATGGTAGTGGTAAGTAAATCTGAGCTTTTGTGTTTCTCTTTTTGTTTGTTTTGTGTTCATATTGCAAATCTGCGCTCATTATTATAGATTTGAGCTTATAGTTGTAGATTTAAGTTTATTTTTGCAGATATGAGATTATAATTGTATAAATTTTGTAGGTTTTGTTGTAGATCTGAATTTTGTGGCAGATCTAAATTTTTTGTTATTGTTGCAGAGCTGAATTTTGTTGATTTTTTTGCAGATCTGAATGTTAAAAATAGAGTAGATTATGTTGCAAATCTAAATTTTAACATTTCTCTTTTCTTATTGTTGCAGATCTGACCTTATTTATATTTATGGTTTTGTTCTATAGATCTCAACAAAGCTCTTACTTGTCTCTGCTGAATTTAAGTGATTTGAAGGTTCAAAACGTTAATTATACGGCGCCATTGGTCAAAATCAGACTTCAGCCACAAACTACAGCCATAAACTTCTCGAGCAGACTTCTTGAACAGACTTCTCAAGCAGACTTCTTGAGTAGACTTCTCGAGTATACTTCCTGAGTAGATGATATATCATGATTTTTGCTGGTTTTTGACCATGATATAAGTCTTGTTTTTATAGTCTTCTTGGTATTTTTCGAGACCTATAGAGTCCTTGCAGGTCTAGGTACGTTTGGAGCATAATTGTGAGTTTTAGAGCCTTTTGGAGCTATGTTGAAGCTGATGCTGAAAAGATCAAGTCGGAGAGCATTATGAAGCAGCGTGGTCGTGGTCGCGAGGAGAGTCCTAAAAAATCTTTTGAAGAATTGCAACTTGGCCCAGAAGTTTCCCACTATTTGCACTTTTGCCCCAGTTCGTGTTTAGACTTGTATTTAGGTTTCCTAAGCCATTGTTAGGCTATCATCTTGTTTTCATTGAGACTAAGAGATAGATTAGATTGAGAGCTTTAGGGAGACAAATCCATACTCTGTAGAGAAGAATTTCGAACCCCTTCATCTTTTACTCTATTTCTTAATGCAATTTTATTCAGTCATGATTTGTGTTTCACTTGCTATGTCTGAGTAATCTGTTAGTTAGGTTTTGGGTTATTCAAGGGTTGATAATGAATTGTTAGAACTACAAAACTGGAAGGATAAATCATTTGGTTCTTCATCTAGATTGCTTTAACACTGGTTTTAAGATTAATCACCTAGAAATCAGATCTTAGGTTGTTAATAGATGTGGAAACATTGTTAATCACTAGAACTATCTTAGATGAGCAAAATAACTGATTGAAAAGGAATTTGGATTAGTAATTTTGTGAACTTATTGAACCTGAACTATAATGCTTGCTTAGGTTGTTAGAGTTTGTAAAGGAATTTGGAATTCTAGAATCTAATCATAGTTAATCTCTGCGACGGAAGTCGATTCGTTTTACATTCGTATTTTCGAGTTCTAGAACGGTTTTAAAAAATATCCCTTTCAGTCTGTAGTCTGCGATTTATGTCAACCTGCGAATTTCTCATTGCCTAGCGCCTTGTCTCTATTGATTTTAAGAATTCATAATCCACTCCTGATCTTGTTACTTTCATTCTATTATTTAGTTTTATTTATTATTGACTGCTTAGCTTCAATTGAATCTAAAATTTGTTGAGTAATAGCCTTAAGTTCTTGTGGATTCGATCCCTAAGTACTACAGTGATCTCTTAATTTGAGAGAGGAGCTCTAAGGGTTACTTTCAGATTTTAGTTTTAGAATTTTGACTAAGCTTTTATTTTCTGTTTACTAACTTTCTTTACTTCTCTGCTGTCTGTTTCAGGTGCATGCACAATCGCAGTACCAGGAGCAACAAAGACAAAGAACTTGTGACTTTAGGCATCGACGAACTCGCCAAGCTAGAGAGAACCATCAAGAAAGCCAAAAAGCAGACTAAGATGGTTGGACACTAGTTTTGAGGACAGATGCTGAGGGTCATCTAGTTGACAGAGAAGGGAACATAAGAAATGAGGATGGGCAGATGATAGATGAGAATGGCGTTGTGATTAAGGAACAGGAGGTGCAACCAGTTACACAGAATGTGCAGCAACAAGCTGCTGGAGATGCTGCTGGGCGTCTTCCACATAGGACTTTGGGAGATTACAACATGCCTGATCAGTTCTATGCAAATAGAGCTGTAATCCGCCCTCCTGCCTTTCAGAGGAACGACTTTGAGCTGAAACCCGTTTACCACCAGCTTGTGGGTCAGCATCCTTTCCATGGGCTTCCTCATTAACACCCTATGGACCATATAAAGAGGTTTAAAGACCTAGCTACAAGTGTCAAAGCCAATGGGGTCAGCAAGGACTTCCTATTCTACAAACTTTTCCCTCACTATTTGGGAGGAGATGTAGCACATTGGTTGAAACAGCTGGAAGCTGGTTCTTTGACCACGTGGGAGGACACCAAATCTGTTTTCCTCAACAACTTCTATGATGATGCAAGGTCAGAGGAGTTGAGGACAAAAATAGCCACATTCTCCCAAGGTCCAACTGAAGCTTTCAACGCAGCATGGGTGAGATTCAAGCTGTACCAAAGGGACTGTCCACACCATGTTTTCAATGAAGTTCAGCTGCTGGGTATTTTCTTCAGAGGTGTTGATTGGAAGTACCAGATGGCTCTGGATGCAGCAAGCAATGGGAACTTCAACACTAGAGTCCCAGCTGATGCCATCAAACTGATAGAGAACCTAGCTTCCAGAAACAGCACAAAGAATGCTGATTTTGAGAGACAGAAAAACGCTAGAAATGCAGGTAGCAATAATGTTTGCTGCTGAGATGAAGGCTAAACTGGATTCTGTTCATAACCTCTTGATGGGTAAGAAGTCTGTTCAGTTTGCTGTTGAGGTTGAGACATTTGAGCCAGCTGAAGAGCTTGAAGAAGAAGATGTCAACTACATCAATGGAGCTGGTTTTCAGGGTCAAATGTACAACAATCAGGAAGGAAACAGAGGATTCAGTGGGAACATGCAGAGGAGCAACTTCACAGGGAACCAGAGTTCTTCTGGTTACACCCCCAAGCCTCAGTTTCAGAAGTCTGAGTACCGGAAACCTTACCAGAACAACAACTTCAACAAAAACTATGGTTCCTCATCTTATCAGCCTGCACCAGCACCATCAGCTTCAAGTAAGATGGAAGCCATGCTTGAGCAGTTGCTAGAAGGTCAGCAGAAGATTACAGTTGACTTCAATGGCAAGATTGATGCCCTATATCAGGATTTGAATGGGAAAATCGAAGCTATGAACACTCATGTTAAGACTTTGGATACTCAAGTGGCTCAAACTGCTGGAGCTATTAAAAGGCGAGATGGATTTCTTCCAGGAAGAACATATACCAACCCAAGACACTCTGTCAATGCCATCACGCTGAGGAGTGGAAAGAATCTGCAACCAGTGCAGAAAAAGGGCCTAAGTACAGAGGATTTCGAGCAACTGCAGGAATTTGAAGATGAAGATTTCGCCAATTTTGAAGGGTGCCGATCGACACCTACCCCTCGGTGTCGATTGACACCAGAGGAAATTCACGGTCCTTCGACTCGAGGCGAAGAGATATCGAGCGAGGTCGACAAGCAGCTCGATACACGCTCGACACCACTTCCAGGAGCTAGCGTCGATCGACACCCACCCCCTGGTGTCGACGACACCCACCACAGAAGCAAGATGCAATTTTTCAGACTCCAGAAAGTGCAGAAGAAAGAGTCTACAAGCCCAAGGTACCTTATCCAAGGAACCAGAAGAAAGCTAAACAAGAACTGGAGGATGCTAGGATCAAAGCTATTATGGATAAGCTTGTGGTGGAGATTCCTTTGTTAGACGCTATAAGGACCACTCCTGTGATCAAGAGATATGTTAAAAGGATGGTGACCAAGAATCTGGGGATTGAGCAAGGAATAATGCTAATTTCAGAACAGGTGAGTGCAGTTATACATAACAAGATACCATAAAAGCTTACTGACCCTGGGAGCTTTGTTCTAGACTGCACAATCTTTTCTGAAAGGTTTGAGAGGTCATTATGTGATTTGGGGTCAAGTGTTAACCTGATGCCTCATTCAGTTGCTGTCAGCTTGGGCATGACTGATTTCCAGCCAACCAGAATATCTCTTATCTTAGCAGATAGATCTGTAAGAATTTATGAAGACATTCTAGAGGATGTGCCAGTCAAGGTGGGAGATTGTGTGATTCCCATAGACTTTGTGGTTCTAGCTTGTGGGGAAGAACCAAAGGGCCATTTGATTTTAGGAAGGCCATTTCTAGCTACTGCAGGCGCCACCATAGATGTCAGGAAAGGGAACATTGCTCTAAATGTGGGCGATTTGGTGATGAACTTTGACATGGACAAGCTGATGAAGAGACCAACAATAAATGGCCACACATTCTATGTAGACTCCCTCACCAGTCTTGCAGAAGAGATCTTTCAAGAGATGCATCCTGAAAACTCTTTGGAAAGGGCGCTAGCAGTTTCTGTAGAAGCAACAGAGCATCTAGACAACATTGCTGCTGGTTATGTCAAAATGATGGATGCAAGTGAGCAAGTGATACAACTAGTGGCACAACATGAGATCGTTGGGACATCTGCAAAGGCTCCAAAGCTGTGCGATTGGATTGAAGAAAAAGCTCTTAAAATCAAACTGAAACAGCTTCCTGCAGGTCTAAGGTATGCTTTTCTGGGACCTAACTCTACATATCCTGTTATAGTTAGTGCTACCTTAAACAACGCATAGCTCACTTTACTGCTAAGCAAGCTGCGCACTTTTCGCAAGGCTCTTGGCTATGCTCTTGATGACATTTCAAGTATCTCTCGAGACCTATGCATGCACATGATACACCTCGAGGATGAGTCAAAGTCGTCGATTGAGAACCAGAGGAGGCTGAATTCGAATTTGCAGGATGTAGTTAAGAAGTAATCATGAAGCTTCTAGCTGCTGGGATCATATATCCCATTTCAGATAGCACTTGGGTCAGTCCAGTGCATGTGGTTCCAAAGAAAAGAGGTGTCACAGTGGTGAAAAATGAGAAGAATGAGCTGATTCTTACAAGGACCATCACTGGACACAGAATGTGCATTGACTACATGAAGCTCAATGCTGTAACAAGGAAGGACCACTTTCCATTGCCATTCATTGATCATATGCTGGAGAGGTTAGCAAATCACTCCTACTACTGCTTTCTGGATGGCTACTCTGGCTTCTTTCAGATCCCCATTCACATAGATGACCAGGAGAAGACCACATTTACTTGTCCTTATGGCACCTTTGCATATCGCAGAATGCCATTTGGACTATGTAATGCTCCTGGGACATTCCAGAGGTGCATGCTGTCCATCTTTACAGACATGATTGAGAAGTATATGGAGGTCTTTATAGATGACTTCTCAGTATATGGATCCTCCTTCAAAGACTGCCTTGACAACCTTTGTCAAGTACTTGCAAGATGTGAAGAGAAGCACCTCATTCTGAACTGGGAAAAATACCATTTTATGGTCAGAGATGGGATTGTACTTGGGCATCGAGTTTCTGGAGAAGGCATTGAGGTGGACAGGGCCAAAATCGAAGTTATGACAAGTCTGCAGCCACCAGATTGTGTGAAGTCAGTAAGGAGTTTTCTAGGACATGCTGGGTTTTACAGGAGGTTCATTAAGGATTTCAGTAAGATTGCAAGACCACTCACAGCTCAGCTTTGCAAGGATGTGAAGTTTGAATTTACTAAAGAGTGTCATTCAGCTTTCCAGCAAATCAAGTAGGCATTAGTGAGCGCCCCTATTATGCAACCTCCTGATTGGGATCTACCATTTGAGGTGATGTGTGATGCTTTAGACTTTGCAGAGGGCGCTGTTTTGGGTCAGAGAAAGGAGAAGAAGCTTCAAGCCATCTACTATGCAAGTAGAACTCTTGATGAAGCACAAAAGAACTATGCAACTTCATAGAAAGAATTGTTGGCTGTAGTATTTGCATTTGAGAAGTTCAGACAGTATTTGGTTGGAGCTAGGGTAATTGTGCACACTGATCATTCTGCTCTCAAGTTCTTGATGCAGAAGAACGATGCAAAACCAAGACTGTTGAGATGGATTTTGCTACTCCAAGAGTTTGACATTGAGATAAGAGACAAGAAAGGGGTTGAGAATGGGGTAGCAGATCATCTCTCAAGAATCAGGATTGAAGACAACGTCCCTATTGATGACTTCCTGCCAGAGGAGAATAAATACCTCAATGAGGCAAGGTTGCAGCCTTCAGATGTGGAAGAGTTGCAGTTTTTTCGAATTGCAGACATGATGTCGATCGACACCCACCACTTGGTGTCGATCGACACCAACCTCGAGGCGAGCCAATATCAAGCAGGATCGACATTGACCTCGTTACCAAGTCGACACAGACTTGGTGTCGATCGACACCAGTCGCGAACTGCCAATGTACTTCAGCAGATCCTGCGTGATGTTTTCTCTCAGCCTATCTTCGCAGTTGTAGCCTCTTCTAAACTTTGGTATGCTGATATTGCCAACTACATAGCTGCAGATGATGTCCCTGACACTCTCAAAGGGTATGAGAAGAAGAAATTCATGAGAGAACTTAGGAGATATTACTGGGATGAGCCTTACTTGTACAAGCACTGTTCATATGGAATCTACAGAAGATGTCTTGCAGAAGCTGAAGTTCAGAATGTGCTTTTGCACTGTCATGGCTCTGAGTATGCAGGACACTTTGCTACTTTCAAGACTGTCTCCAAGGTTCTACAAGCAGGTTTCTGGTGGCCTACAATGTTCAAGGATGGTCAGACATTCATCTCACAATGTGATGTCTGCCAAAGGAGAGGGAAGATCAGTAAGAGACATGAGATGCCACAAAACTTCATACTTGAGGTTAAAGTATTTGACTGCTGGGGCGTCTATTTCATGTGACCCTTTCCTCCATCTTATGGGAACAAGTACATCCTGGTTGCAGTGGACTATGTCTCCACGTGGGTGGAAGCAATTGCCAGTCCACACAATGATGCTGCAGTGGTCCTGAAGCTGTTCAAACCCATCATTTTCCCCAGGTTTGGAGTACCACGGATTGTGATCAGTGATGGTGGAAAGAACTTTATCAATAGAGTGTTTGAGAAGCTGCTGCAGAAATATGGAGTTCACCACAAGGTTGCTACACCTTACCACCCTCAGACAAGTGGTCAGGTTGAAGTTTCCAACAGGCAGATTAAGGAAATCCTGGAGAAGACAGTTGGAAAGACAAGAAAGGATTGGCCGGCCAAGTTAGATGATGTACTTTGGGCCTACATGACAGCATTCAAGACACCACTTGGCGCCACCTCATTCCATTTGCTTTATGGGAAAGCATGTCACCTTCTAGTGGAGCTTGAACACAAGGCAAATTGGACTGTCAAGAAGATTAATTTTGACTGGAAATCTGCAGCAGAGAGGCGCCAGATACAGTTCAATGAGTTAGATGAGATTAGACATCATGCATATGAGAACTCAAAGCTGTACAAGGAGATGACTAAAGCTTACCATGACAAGAAGATCCTTGCCAGACACTTCGAACCAAATGACTAGGTACTTTTATATAACTCACGTTTACAATTATTTTCTGGCAAATTGTGTTCTCGTTGGTCAGGTCATTTCACAATCAAGGAAGCCAGACCATATGGTGCAGTTGTCCTATCAACTCCTGAAGGCAGGGAATTTGTTGTCAATGGGCAAAGGGTGAAACATTAATGGGCGCAAGCCACGATTCTCGAAGGACAGATTGTAGCTTTGGCAGATGCACCCACAGCCTGATCCTAAGGACAGTCAAGCTAATGACGTTAAACGAGCGCTTGGTGGGAGACAACCCACTGGTAAGTGTACATACTTAACTTTATTTTTCATTTTTACTGACTTATTTTTGTGTTTCAAAAAAGAAAAAAGGGGCGTGGCAAGTCAATATCGACCACGGTCGACACCGTGGTCGACACCACGCGCATCCACATGTACAACTTTCTCATCTCTGTGCAAACCATTTCATTGCTTATTTTTACCAACTCCATGCTTATTAACACTAGGGACAATGTTGTTTAAGTCTGGGGGAGGTCGTTGCTGACATTGTGTACATTGTTTTTGATTTTTAGAGTCTCAAAGTTGAGTTAAAACCTGTTTTATTGAGTCAAATTTTTTGAAATTGTCAGTTTTGCTTGGAACTAACCATAAAACATTGATGCTTATAAGAACCATTGCCATAGTAGTTGATTACAAGTCTTACTAAGTTGAAAGTCATAGGTAGATCAGTCTAGCAATGAAGGTTTAAATTCTTAGAGAATCTGGAAATTTTACTGTTAACTCCACCTTAATGAACTTAAAACCTCTTGTCTTGGGGATTGATTCTCTTTGATCTTGATTCTCTCTTCTAACACTGGCAAGTATGTTAAGACACAGCCTCTCTTTGATCTTCCCTGATATAGCTTTAAAAGTATGAGTCAAAAAAATGGTGCATTCATGACCCTGTCTCCTCACAAGGAACAACAGTATTGAACACACTCAAGAAGCTGTCTCCTCACAAGAAACAAAAGTATTGAGTAGCACCATATCTTAGACTGTAAAAGAATGAGAAAGAGCTTAAAACAAAAAAAATATCAGAAAGAAAAGACCAAGGGAAGAGAAAATAAGAGAGTTGTGTTGAGATTGCTTTGTTCAATTGTTTAGGAAGGGAAAAGAATCTATAAGTGATTGAGATGATAAAACCTTGGTGAGACATCACTTAGATAAAAATAAGGAGTTAGCAGTAGAGATTTCAGATTTCTTGAATGAGCTTGAATTGGATTTGAAAGATTTGCTAAGCCTGTGATGATTAGACTGAAATTTGATCTTGTGTTGACTCTGTGGTATGTGGGTCCAGAAGTGTTAATCAATGTGGTATTCTGGTGTCTAGCTGGTTTTTTCTGTGTTTTCAAACCTCGACCCTATGTTTTGTCTGATGTTTGCTTGAGGGCAAGAAAAAGATAAGTCTAGGGGAGTTGATATATCATGGTTTTTGCTAGTTTTTGACCATGATATAAATCTTGTTTATAGTGTCTTTTTGGTATTTTTCGAGTCCTATAGAGTTCTTGCAGGTCTAGGTACGTTTGGAGCATAACTGTTAGTTTTGGAGCCTTTTGGAGCTATGTTGAAGTTGATGCTGAAAAGACAAAGTCGGAGAGCATTATGAAGCAGGGTGTCGATCGACACCCACCACTTGATATCGATCGACACCGGTCGTGGTCACGAGGAGAGTCCTAAGAACTCTTTTGAAGAATTGCAACTTGGCCCAGAAGTTTCCCACTATTTGCACTTTTACCCCAGTTCATGTTTAGACTTGTATTTAGGTTTTCTAAGCCATTTTAAGGCTATCCTCTTGTTTTCATTGATACTAAGAGAGAGATTAGATTGAGAGCTTTGGGGAGACAAATCCATACTCTGTAGAGAAGAATTTCGAACCCCTTCATCTTTTACTCTATTTCTGAATGCAATTTTATTCAGTCATGATTTGTGTTTCACTTGCTATGTCTGAGTTATCTGCTAGTTAGGTTTTGGGTTATTCAAGGGTTGATAATGAATAGTTAGAACCTACAAAACTGGAAGGATAAATCATTTGTTTCTTCATCTAGATTGCTTTAACACTTGTTTTAAGATTGATCACCTAGAAATCAGATCTTAGGTTGTTAATAGATGTGAAAACATTGTTAATCACCAGAACTATCTCAGATGAGATAAATAACTTATTGCAAATGAATTTGGATTAGTAATTTTGTGAACATATCGAACCTGGACTATAATGCTTGCTTAGGTTGTTAGAGTTTGCAAAGGAATTTGGAATTCTAGAATCTAATCATAGTTAGTCTCTGCAACGGAAGTCGATTGGTTTTACATTCGTGTTTTCGAGTTCTAGAACGGTTTTAATAAATATTCCTTTCAGTTAGTAGTCTGTGATTTATGTCAACCTGCGAATTTCCCATTGCCTAGCGCCTTGTCTCTATTGATTTTAAGAACTCATAATCCGCTCCTGATCTTGTTACTTTCATTCTATTATTTAGTTTTATTTATTATTGACTGCTTAGCTTCATTTGAATCTAAAATCTGTTGAGTAATAGCCTTAAGTCCTTGTGGATTCGATCCATAAGTACTACAGTGATCTCTTAATTTGAGAAAGTAGCTCTAAAGGTTAATTTGAGCATATCAGTAGACATCTCGAGTAGACTTCTTGGAGAAGTCTGCGATCAATAAGCTATGTATCATATAAAATACAAAAATTGATTCGACTATACCTACAAAATATAAACATGTAAAACTTATGCATAGGAAAGAAGACTTACTAACAGAAGCTTAGGATCACAAAAATCTTAAAAATTCGTTATATATTGTATAAAAATGATTTTTTTTTAAAAAAAAAACAAGAAAAGTAGACTTCTCGGAGAAAAGTAGACTTCTCGGAGAAAAGTAGACTTCTCGCATGTTAGTTTTGCAATTGTCAAAAGATTAGTAGACTTCTCTAAGAAAAGTAGACTTCTCAGAGAAGTAGACTTCTCACATGTCATTTTTGCAATTGACCAAAAAGTCAAAGATTTTTCAATTGCAAAAATGACTTGTGAGAAGTCTACTTCCAAAAGTAGAGAAGTCTACTCTACAAAGTCAAAGCTTGGTTAATTGCAAAAATGACCTGCCTCTAAAGAAGTCTACTCGAGAAGTCTACTCTATTTTTTTTTTTGTTATCAAAGTAAATGGAGTAGACTTCATTCAGATGAAAAGAAGTCTACTTTTTTCATGCGGTCAATTGCAAAACTAACCTGGGCGTGACTAGTAGACGTCACAGTGGTGAAGAGAAGTCTACTTTTGCAGCCCAGAACTGAAATACACTAAAATTGACTGAAACTTTTACTTGCCACTCGTCTTTAGCTTCTTTTCTGGCCAAGATCTTCGATTCTAGCCACCATGGAAGAGACACAACCGCAAAAAACGACCAACTCACCAGAATATAGAATTATATATGAACTTCAACTTTTTAATAGTCAAATTATAGAGTTTTTTGGAAGAAAATAGAGAGAAAATAGAAGTATAGAAGCTTAAGAGAAAGATAATGAGCTATCCAAGCTTAAAAATAGGGTTTTGGTGCCATTAAAGCTCAAAATTGGTTGATAATGGTTGTTGGGTGAATTGATGATGATGATATGTTCGTAAATAAGTGAGGAAGATGAGGATTATTTGGTCAATTGGATATCCAAAAATAAAAAAAATTAATTTGAAATAATGGTAATATCGTAAATAATTGGAACTGAGAAGGATTGTTTGGACACAAAATAGCTAACGTTGAGAGGGTGAATTTTGTGGATTAATTTTGCATTTCAACTCAAATTTTGAATATTTTGCAAGAATCCCTATAAAAATTACCTTTCAATATTAGTTAGTTGAGAGTAAAAGTGTCCAGTATACATTTATGTTATCTTAGTATCATTTGCTTATGTTTTCTTCAAATTATAGCCACCCTACGATATCCCACCCAAAGTTCTATAGTATTGTACCTATTTTTGTTGATATATTTTATCGGCTGATTCGATCAGTTTTGACAGAAATGCACTAAAGTACTATGGTGTGGATTTTTCCCCGAAGGACCACCATACTATCTGTCCCCAATTTAAAATACTCTCCGACTAATGGCAGGACAGGTAAATTTTCTAGACCAAAACCCAAACTCAAATTTCTCATATAGATATAATTTTTATTTTTAAGGAGATTCGAACTCTGAAGAAGTGTTGTAGCACATTCACAGGTCTCACCGACCCCTAGAGTTTAGTTATGTATTACATTCATATGATTGAACTAACATAGTTGTTTTTGTTTTTAATTTCAGAATTTCAAGTTCTAAGAAAAATGTTTGAACTCTTACGATATCCAACATACATTTATGTTATCGTAGTATCATTTTTTAGTTTCCTCCAAATTAGTCATCCCACGATATTTCACCCCAAATTTCTATAGTATTATACTTTATATATATATATATATATTCTCAGATGATTTAGTCAGTTTTGATAGGAATGCACCAAAGTACTATAGTGTGGATTTCTCCTCAAAAAGCCACGCTACTGCCTATCCTCAATTTAAAATATTTTCCAACTAATGTTAAAAGGTTTCTGAATTGCTTGTTATTGAATTACTAGGTAAACTGTCTGGACTGAAGCCCAAGATCATACTTCCCATATAGAGTGTTGTAGTACATTCACAGGTCTCACGCAAACCACTTGACCATGACCATATAAACTAGTATTTATTAAATGAATAGTGATTATTGATATATCATGGTTTTTATGGTTTTTGACCATGATATAAGTCTTTTTTATTGAGTCTTTTTGATCTTTTTATAGTTCTAGAAGAGTCTTTGCAGGTTATAGCATGTCTGAAGCATAATTGGAGATTTTAGAACCTTTTGGAGCATTATGGGTTGAAGCCACGAAGTACCAAGCTCGAAGCAGAAAGTATCACATATGGTGACGCTCGTCACCAATCTGGTGACGCTCGTCACCCACCAAGGAAGGAGGTCGTGGCTGTTTTCTAAAAGATTGGAAAGAAATTGCAGTTTTGGCCCAGAAGTTCCAGTATTTACAAAAAGACCCCAGTTCGTGTTTTAGCTTGTATATTAGGTTTTTCAGCCATTCTTTTGGCAGAGATCTTGTATCTTATTATTCTAGAGAGCTTTAGAGAGAGATTTGTAGAAGAGCTTTTGGAGAGACAAATCAGACTCCTTCAGAGCAGATTTTGAACTCCTTCATCTTTACTTCTTATTTCCTTTATGCAATCTATTCTTTTCATGATGTTTTCTCAAATCACCATGTCTGAGTAGTTTTTTAGTTAAGTTAGAGCTTTTCAAAGGTTGAAGAAGAGTTTGTAGAATTGCTAAACTATTAGGAAAATCCATTGGTTCTTCATCTGTGCTTGCATTCATATCGATTTCTTAGACACATCATCTGGATTTCGAAACCCTAGGTTGTTTGATAGATGTGAGAGCATTATTAATCACCTGAACTAGTATTAGATGAGCAAAACGCCCTAGTGCAAAGAGATTTGGCTTAGGAGTTTTGTGAACAATTGAACCTGATCATTACTGCATGTTTAGGTTGTTAGGGTTTGCAAAGAGATTTGAAACTCTGTGATTTAGACATAGATAACTTCTGCAATGAGAATTAATTAGTTATATCTTTGCGATTCATGTTCAAGACGGTTTTAATTCATTCCTGATTGCATGCATTCTACACTCTCGAATTCAACCTGCGAACTGTCCTGACTTAGCGCCTTTAGCTTTCTCAACTTTAAGAACAGTCTCAAAAACGCCCACTTGCTTTTATTACTTTAGTTATTTCGCATTACATTCATTACTTATCGTTTAGCTTAATCCGAACCTGAACTCTTTAGTGTAGTTGACTTACTCCCTTAGGATTCGATAACCCCTTGTACTACAACTGCTTTTGCTGTGCACTTGCAGTAGTTTTATTTGGGTAAAACCTGAGCCCTATCAAGTTTTTGGCGCCGTTGCCGGGGAGTAATAGCTGCCTATCGATTTTTAGTATTAGGATTTTGTCTAAGTTTTTATTTGTTTACTGACTTTCAGCTACTTTTCTTTGTTCCTGTTTCAGGTGTATGCCTAATCGCAGAACCAGGAGCAACAAAGAGAAGGAGCTTGTGACTTTGAGCATCGACGAGCTTGCTAGGTTGGAGAGAACTAACAGGAAAGCTAAGAAGCAATCTACAATGGTCGCTCCACTTATCTTGGTTGAAGATGCAGAAGGTCACTTAGTTGACAGGGAAGGAAACAGGAGGAACGAAGAGGGGAAGAGAATTGATCAAGAGGGGAATGTCATTGTTGAACAGCAGGTTCAGCAAGTGGCTGAGAACATGGGGGTCCCTGCTGCTGTCAATAACGCTGCTGGGCGTTTTGTTCAGAGGACTCTAGGTGACTACAACAGACCTGATCAGTTCTATGCCAACAGAGCTGCAATCCGACCTCCTGCCTTCCAGAAGAACGATTTTGAGGTTAAACCAGTCTACTATCAGCTGTTTGGCCAGCATCCATTCCATGGTTTACCTCATGAGCATCCTATGGATCACATAGAGAGGTTTGAGGATTTAGCTTCCAATGTCAAAGCTAATGGGGTTAGCAATGACTTTCTGTTCTGCAAGCTTTTCCCTTACTCTCTTGAAGGAGAAGCTGCATATTGGCTGAAGCAACTGGGACCTGCTTCATTTACCACTTGGGAAGACACCAAGAATGACTTTCTGAATAACTTCTATGATGATGCAAGATCAGAAGACATGAGGACGAAAATTCCATCCTTTACACAAGGCCCTACTGAAGCTTTTAAGGCTTCTTGGATCAGGTTTAAGTCTTATCAAAGGGACTGTCCTCATCATGGTTTCAATCAGGTGCAGCTGCTTGGTATCTTCTTCAGAGGCATTGACTGGAAATATCAGATGGCGCTGGATGCTTCAAGTAGTGGAAACTTCAACACCAACAGACCAGAAGAAGCTGTAAGATTGATTGAAAACTTGGCGTGCAGTAACAGCACTAAAAATGCAGATTTTTCAGAGAAAGCAGCAGGCTGGTTTGAATGATGGAAACCAAATAG
Organism: Thlaspi arvense; assembly: GCA_911865555.2. Taxonomy (NCBI): domain Eukaryota; kingdom Viridiplantae; phylum Streptophyta; class Magnoliopsida; order Brassicales; family Brassicaceae; genus Thlaspi; species Thlaspi arvense. The sequence continues at coordinate 42,155,731 of OU466861.1, read as the reverse complement.
CTGAAGTTAAGGCTAAGTTAGACAGCATGCACAGCCTTCTGGTGGGAAAGAAGTCAGTTCAGTTTGCTGCAGAAGTGGAGAGTTTCGAAAATTTTGAAGAATTTGAGCAGAAAGATGTTAATTTCATCAATGGAGGGGGTTTTCAGAGCCAAAGGTTTGGAAATCAGCAATGGAACAGAGGCTACAACAGCAATAATCAGCAGAGTACCTTTACAGGAGGACAGAGCACGCCTGGTTACACTCCTAAACCCCCATTCCAGAAGACTGAAGTTGAGAAACCTTACCAAAACAGCAGGAATTTTGGTTCTTCTTCCTACCAAACTGCACCTCCACAAGACAATAAAATGGAAGCTATGCTGGAGCAGTACTTGAAAGACAGCAGAAGATGACAGTAAATTTCAATGGCAAGCTAGATTCGCTGTATCAAGACCTGAATGGAAAAATTAAGAATCTGAACTCTCACATGAAGAAGCTTGATGTGCAGGTTGCTCAAACTGCAGGAGCTGTTCAAAGGCAAGAGGGATTCCTTCCTGGAAGGACTGATATCAATCCCAAGCATCAGGTTAATGCCATCACAATCAGGAATGAAAAGGAGCTTAAAACAGTGCAGAAAAAGAGGTTGAGTGCAGAGCAGATCGTGCAACTGATGGAGTCTGAAGATGAAAATTTTTCTGTCTCAGAGGTGAGTGACGAGCATCACCAAGGAGGAGTGACGCTCGTCACCAACCTACAAGGATATCGGGGGTTGTCACAAGTGAGTGACGAGCGTCACCCCCCTGGTGACGGTCGTCACCCACCCCAGAACGAAGCTGCTTCGCCTATAACTGCATATAATGGTCAGGAACGAGTCTATAAACCCAAAATACCATTCCCTAAGCATCTTAGGAAGTCTAAACAGGAGATAGAAGAAGCCAGATGTAAAGCTATGATAGACAAGCTGATGCTTGAGATTCCACTTGTTGATGCAGTCAAGCTTTCACCAGCTCTAAGAAGGTATGTAAAGAGAATGGTTGTGAATGGTGTAAGTCCTGAGGAAGGAGAATTGCTTACCAGAGACATCAGTGCAATTCTTTTGAGTACAGTTCCAAAGAAGAAGAAGAAGGTGACTGTTTATGAACAAGTCAATTCCATCACTCAAAGCAGAGTTCCAGAGAAGCTATCTGATCCAGGGACCTTTGTGCTTGATTGCTCAATATCTGCAGGACGTTTTCCACACTCTCTATGTGATCTAGGGTCAAGTATTAACTTGATGCCTTTCTCTGTTGCTGCTAGACTTGGAATGACTGATTTCAAGCCAGCTGGGATCTCTCTCATCCTAGCAGATCGATCCATAAGGACCCCATAAGGCATGTTAGAGAATGTTCATGTTAACATTAAAAGCTGCATAATTCCTACAGATTTTGTGGTTCTGAAATATGCTGAAGAACCTAAAGATCCTCTTATTCTGGGAAGACCATTCTTGGCTACTGCTGGAGCCATCATTGATGTTAGACGGGGGAACATTGAGCTTGATCTTGGTGATGTTGTCATGAACTTTGACATGGATAAGTTAAGAAAGAGTTCTACCTTTGATGGTCAGACCTATTCTGTAAGGACTTCCAGAGATGAAGAGAATGTCATGGAGCATTCAGATGACACTATTGCTGAGTGTGTCAATGAATCAGATATAAGTGGGCAAGTGAGCAAGATGGCTGTTGAAGAGCCAATATCTGAAACTTCTGCAGAAGCTGTTGGGTTTGAGGATTGCAGTGAGGATCATATCTTCATGACTGGGCTTGAAAAAGAGGTTCTAATGAATGCGAAGTTGCTGGAGGAAGACGTGTATGTGACGGAAGCAACACTTGTAGAGCTAAATTGCAGGAAAACTGCAGAAACTCGAACTGCAGAGTCAGTGACGAGCGTCACTGACCTGGTGACGCTCGTCACCAACCTGGACACAAAAGAGAGACGTGATATTTGCTCTACAAGTCCATCTTATGTTGCCAAACCGAAAATTCACCATTCCACAACCCAGAAACCTGCAACTAAGCAAAGGTATGCACTTCCTGGAACCAGTTCCAAACCTCCTAATCTCATCAATAAGAATTTAAAAGGTGAAAAAGCTGTTTCACACTTATGCAAGCAACGAGATTCTCGTAGAATGCTTGGTGTTTCTTTTGATGATTCTGCAGGAAAAAGAAGTATCCCACCCACAGTCACGACCCACTCTACTGATGTTCCTCACTTCCTTGGAAGTGTTCATACATCTACTGCTTACAAACTACCATGGATGAGGAGACATTCTTCTCCAAGGCATTCAATGCCACCTTCTGCTCCACCAGCTGTCTGAGCAGCTTTCAAAGTCGAGCTAATGACTTTAAACAAGCGCTTAGTGGGAGGCAACCTACTGGTAAGTTTTATATTTCATATACTTAATCTAGTTTTCTATTACATAGCTTAAAAAAAAAAAACCCAAAAACATGAGAAAAATCGAAAAAAAAAGAGTCAGTTTGTTCAGATGATATCTTGTGAACTTGTTGGACCATGGATTATGCTTTGTTTGGATATTTTGATGTGTGTTTTGAGTGCTCTTACAGTTTGACTTCGGAGTACATATGATGACATAGCATTTAAACATCCAACATGATGATTTCTGAAGTTTCAGAGTGGTGACGATCATCACCACAGCTGGGTGACGCTCGTCACCAGGTCCTTCGCGAGGTACCACTTTTTCACCTTGGTTCTACAACTTCTCATGCTTCATTTTGACCGACTCTTGGCTTAATAACACTGGGGACAATGTTGTTTAAGTCTGGGGGAGGTGGTTACTAACGTTGTGTGCTTTGTGTCATGTCTATAAAGTCTTAAAAGTTGAGTCAAAAACCTGTTTTATAGAGTTAAAATTTTCGAAACTGTCAGTTTTTCTTGGAACTAACCATAGGACGTTTTTGCTGATAAGAAACATTGCCACAGTAGTTGATTACAAATCTTACTAAGTTGAAAGTCATAGGTAGATGAGTCTAGCAATGAAGGTTTAGGTTCTTAGAGAATCTGGAAAATTTGTTGTTAGCTCCACCTTAATGAACTTTAAACTTCTTGTCTTGGTGATTGATTCTTATTGATCTTGATTCTCTTTTTCAGCACTGACAATAAAGTTAAGATACAGTCTCTCTTTGATCTTCCCTGATGTAGTTTTAAAAAAAAAAAAAAAAAGTTTAAGTCCAAAGAATGGTGCATTCATGACTCTGTCTCCTCACAAAGAACAACAGTAGTGAACACATTCAAGAACCTGTCTCCTCACAAGGAACACAAGTATTGAGTAGCACCATATCTTAGACTGTAAAAGTTGAGAAAAAGAAGTGAAAAATCGAAAATATCCAAAGGAAAAGATCAAGGGAAGAGAAAATAGGAGAGCTGTGTTGAGATCTATTTGTTCAGTTGTTAGGAAGGGAAAAGAATCTGTAATGTGACTGAGATGATAGAACCTTGATGAGATATCACACTTAGATAAAAATAAGGAGTTGACAGTAGAAATTTCGGATTTCTTGAAGGGATTTGGACTGGACTTGAGAGATTTGCTAAGCTTGTGATGATTACACTGAAATTTGATCTTGTGTTGACTATGTGGTATGTGGATTCGAAAGGTCTAACTAGTGTGGTGTTCCTGATGACTGACTGACTGTTTCTTGTTTTCAAACCTCGACCCTGTACTCTATCTGATGTTTGCTTGAGGGCAAGCAAAAGCTAAGTCTGGGGGAGTTGATATATCATGGTTTTTATAGTTTTTGACCATGATATAAATCCTTTTTATTGAGTCTTTTTGGTCTTTTTAGAGTCCTAGAAGAGTCTTTGCTGGTTATAGCATGTCTGGAGCATAATTGGAGATTTTAGAACCTTTTGGAGCATTATGGGTTGAAGCCACAAAGTACCAAGTTCGAAGCAGAAAGTATCACATATGGTGACGCTCGTCACCAATCTGGTGATGCTCGTCACCCACCAAGGAAGGAGGTCGTGGCTGTTTTCTAAAAGATTAGGAAGAAATTGCAGTTTTGGCCCAGAAGTTTCAGTATTTGCAAAAAGACCCCAGATCGTGTTTTAGCTTGTATATTAGATTTTTCAGCCATTCTTTTGGCAGAGATCTTGTATCTTATTATTCTAGAGAGCTTTAGAGAGAGATTTGTAGAAGAGCTTTTGGAGAGACAAATCAGACTCCTTCAGAGCAGATTTCGAACTCTTTCATCTTTACTTCTTATTTCCTTTATGCAATCTATTCTTTTCATGATGTTTTCTCAAATCACCATGTCTGAGTAGTTTTTTAGTTAAGTTAGAGCTTTTCAAAGGTTGAAGAAGAGTTTGTAGAATTGCTAAACTATTAGGAAAATCCATTGGTTCTTCATCTGTGCTTGCATTCATATCGATTTCTTAGACACATCATCTGGATTTCGAAACCCTAGGTTGTTTGATAGATGTGAGAGCATTATTAATCACCTGAACTAGTATTAGATGAGCAAAACGCCCTAGTGCAAAGAGATTTGGCTTAGGAGTTTTGTGAACAATTGAACCTGATCATTACTGCATGTTTAGGTTGTTAGGGTTTGCAAAGAGATTTGAAACTCTGTGATTTAGACATAGATAACTTCTGCAGTGAGAATTGATTAGTTATATCTTTGCGATTCATGTTCAAGATGGTTTTAATTCATTCCTGATTGCATGCATTCTACACTCTCAGATTCAACCTGCGAACTGTCCTGACTTAGCGCCTTTAGCTTTCTCAACTTTAAGAACAGTCTCAAAAACGCCCACTTGCTTTTATTACTTTAGTTATTTCGCATTACATTCATTACTTATCGTTTAGCTTAATCCGAACCTGAACTCTTTAGTGTAGTTGACTTACTCCCTTGGGATTCGATAACCCCTTGTACTACAACTGCTTTTGCTGTGCACTTGCAGTAGTTTTATTTGGGTAAAACCTGACCCTATCAATTATCCATTTACTTTTGTCTTTATACCTTAACATATTAAAGGATAATGCTTATCCATAAGTTTTAGATAATGCTTATCCATATGTTTTGGATAATGCTTATCTATATCTTTTGTCTTTATAAATTAGCTTACTTTACTATGAAGTAAGGTTTTTTCTATAAATAGGTGACTTCATTCTTTGTAAATTCATAAGTTCAGAAGAAGAGAAAAATGAAGTTCTTATGTTCATCTTTCTCTCTGAAGTTCAAAGTTCTTAAACTTTTCTTTGCTTTTCAGATATAGCATTAGTTTACAACACATTATCATCACGAACGTCTCTTGATCTATATTCAGAAGATAGATCTGTACCCGTGAGGTAAGATTTATTTGAGTTTAATTATTTGAATTCAATATCTTTTAAAATTATTATCTACGGAAAGATAGGCTCTGCCTTCTCCGTTTATATGTTATGCAGGGATGGTAGACACTGCCTCCTCCGAGCAGATCGTTATGGTAGGCGCTGCCTCCACGATCAAATAATTATATTGTTTATTATGTCGGGATGGTTGGCTCTGCCTCCTCCGAGCAGATCGTTATGGTAGGCTATGCCTTCACGATCTAAATGATCACATGGTAGACTATGTCTCCTCGGATCATTGAGTGGGAGATTAAAACCCTATATTTATTTATTTGTTTATTAATTAATTAATTAATTTATTTATTGTGTGGGTGATTAAAACTCCTCATCTTTGTTCATTTATTTATTATGCAATCAGCAATTGTATGGTAGGCTCTGCCTCCTCATATTACTTTTATTACCTTTTATTATGCCGTTATCATGCTCAAAATTTTAATTTTTCATTTAACGAATTAAGCTTTTGTTATTCAGTTATGATGTCAAATCTTGCAAAGCTCGAAATTGCTGCCCTTGATATTAATGGAAAGAATTATATGACATAGGCAGTAAGTGCAAAAATGCATCTAAGAGGAAACAGGCTTCTTGATACCATCGATGAGTCGAAACCGACATCGGATCAGAAAAAGGCAAAAGCCATGATATTTTTACGTCATCATATCCACGATGGCTTAAAAGATGAGTACATCATCAAAGAAGATCCTGTAGATCTTTGGCAACCACTTAAAGAAAGGTTTGATCACCAGAAATATGTGATCTTACCGAAAGCCAGACACGAGTGGTTACATCTCCGCTTTCAGGGCTACAAAAATAAGTGATTATAATTCTGCGATATTTGGTATACCATCGAGAATGGTGTTATGTGGAGAAAGAGTGAGTGATTTTGATATGTTTGAGAAAACTCTCTCCATATTTCACCCTTGTAATGTAGTCCTGCAACAACAAAATCGGGCAAATGGATATACCCGTTATTTGGAGTTAATGAATGTTCTGCTTGTCGCAGAATAGAATAATGAGCTCGTGATGATGAACCATCAAAGCCATCCAACTGGATCTGCACCATTCCCAGAAGCGAATGTTGCATCATCCAGCTATAATAATTGGCAAGGGCATGGACGCAGACACGGTCAATACCGTGGTTGAACTCGTGGTCGTGGACGAGGAAGAGGATATCGTCCACATGAATTCAATCATGAAAAAGATGGTAAAAATTTTCATGATGGTAATGATGGGTGGGAAATGAAAAGGAAAAAGGAAACTGTTTGTTTCAGATGCGGCATGAAAGGTCATTGGGTACGTATTTTTCATACGCCAAAACATTTAGCCGATCTGTATCGGGAATCACAAAGAGCAAAAGAAAAAGAAAGGGAAACAAACTTTCTTTCTGATGATTCTGGACCTTCTTTCCACGGCCTTGATGACGATACTCATCTCGATATTTCGGATTTCGAAGTTGATCTAGAAGGATCAACTGAAACAAAGAAACAAAAATCAATGTAATATGATGTCTTCTTGAAGAAGACATGAAAACAAAAGCTTAATGTTTTTAATGTATTATATGCTTCTGTTTTTAAATGTTTTGTTGTAGGTTCTATTGTACCATAAGTTATATTGCCAGGTATGTGTTTAATATTTATTAATACATCTTTTATGAATATTTTAAATTCAGAAAATGTCAGAATTTGAGACTATGAATGGAGGAATATGTCTAGCAGACAGTGCTACAACGCACACGATTATTAAAGATAAATTTTTTTTCTCCAGTCTCAAAATAAACGATTCCGTTGAAAGCGTGAATACGATATCTGGTAATGCAAAAATTATTATGGGCTCTGGAAGAGTCAGTTTTTCAATGCCAAGGGGAACAAAGTTTGAGATAAATGAGGCATTATATTCTCCAAAGTCTTACAGAAACTTATTAAGTTTCAAAGATATCCGCGGAAATGGATATCATATAGAGACTATGAATAAGAATGGCATTGAATATTTTTGCATTACATCAGAGAGGAAACATATATTGGAAGAATTGAAAATGTTATCCTCTAGATTATATTGCACAAAAATAAACATGTTTGAATCATATTTTACAGTAAACCAGAAGTTTACTAGTACATTTAAAGTTTGGCATGAAAGGTTAGGCCATCCTCGTTCATTCATGATGAGAAGGATTGTGTAAAATTCTAATGGCCATCCGTTGAAAAACGGGAAAATATTACAAATGGGCGAGTTTTTATGTAATGCTTGTTCTCAAGGAAAACTCGTAACTCGGTCATCACCAGCTAAAGTTGGGAATGAATCACCAGAATTTTTGGAAGGAATACATGGTGATATATGTGGGCTGATCAACCCATAATGCAAGCCGTTTGAATATTTTATGGTTTTGATTGACGCATCTAGTAGATGGTCACATGTGTGTCTATTGACTACACAAGATACGGCTTTTGCTAAATTCATAACCCAAATAATCAGGTTGAGAGCGCAATTCCCTGATTATGTTATAAAGAAAGTAAGGCTTGTTAACGCTGGTGAATTCACTTCATAAGTGTTTAATGATTATTGTATGTCATTGGGAATCGATGTTGAGCATCCGGTTCCGCATGTTCATACACAAAATGGCATGATTGAGTCATTAATTAAACGGTTGTAATAGATTGTAAGGCCGTTAATATTGAGAACAAGGCTCCCAATTAATGTTTGGGGGAAATGCTATTTTGCACGATCTAGATACGGCCAAATGCATATAACGAGTATTCTCCATTACAGTTGGTATCTGGACATGAGCCAAATATATTCCATCTTAGTGTGTTTGGGTGTGCGGTCTATTTCCCTATAGCACCACCCCAAAGAACAAAAATGGGACCACAAAGAAGATTGGGAATATACATCGGTTATACGTCACCGAGTATAATTAGGTATCTTGAACCAGTAATTGTGATATGTTTACGGCACGTTTGGCCGATTGCCATTTTAATGAAGATGAATTCCCCGCGTTAGGGAGAGGATTGAGAGAATCACCAAAAGATATCACTTGGTGTACAAAATCTTTGGCTTATCTTGATCCTCCTACCAATCAATGTGAGATGGAAGTTCAGAAAATTCTACATATGCAAAATATGGCAAACCAGCTACCAGATACGTTCACAGATACGAAGAAGGTGACAAAGTCAGATATCCCCACAGCAAATGTTCCATCCAGAATTAGTGTTCCTGAAGAACACATTGATGGGAACATATCAAATGAACCTAGGGTTCTGTTGAAGAAGGGGAGAACGATGTGTTCTAAAGATAACGTTCCCCGAAAGAAAAAGAATATGAGAGAACAAAGTAAAAAGGTTTTGAATAACCATTATAAGAAAAATGTCCTGAAAAAATTCCTGAAAAGGTTATAGAAGAACCAGATGAAGAGATTCGTCTTGGAGACGAATGTGAAACAGAAAAATATGAGATTTCCATCAATTACGCCCAAAATGGAGAATTATGGATCAGAGATAAAATAAAAGATATTGATGGAGTATTCTCGTTTTCTGTATCTAAAGAGCTTGAAAGCGATGATCCAGATCCAAGGTCCATATTAGAATGTCAGAAAAGAGATGATTGGGAGAAATGAAAAATGGCCATTGAAACAGAATTACTCTCCCTGAATAAAAGAAAGGTTTTTGGACTTATTGTTACAACACGAGAGCATGTAATTCCCGTTGGATATACATGGGTGTTTGTAAGAAAAAGAAATGAGAAAAATGAGGTCACAATGTATAAAGCAAGGCTTGTGGCACAAGGTTTTTTTCAAAGACCGGGAATTGATTATGAGGAAACATACTCCCTGGTAATGGATGCAATAATTTTCAGATTCTTAATGAGTCTAGCAGCATCTATGAATTTAGACATGTATCTGATGGATGTTGTGACAGCATATCTATATGGATCACTTGAGAATGATATATATATATATATATATATATATATATATGAAAATCTCTGAAGGATTAAAATTACCGGAAGCATTAAGATCAACATCTAAAGAGATGTGTGCGATCAAGTTACAGCGATCACTTTACGGATTAAAACAATCCGGACGCATGTGGTATAATCACTTAAGTGAATATTTGTTGAGTAAAGGTTACGTCAACAATGCGACATGCCCTTGTGTTTTTATGAAGAAATCTACATCGAGATTTGTGATCATTGCTGTTTATGTTGATGACCTGAATATAGTCGGAACTCAAAAAGAGATTGATGATGCAAGAACTCATATGAAAGAAGAGTTCGAAATGAAAGATCTTGGAAAGACAAAGTTTTCCCTTGGGCTCCAGATAGAGCATTTCCAAGATGGTATATTTGCGCATCAATCAAATTATACAAAGGATCTTGAATCACTTTAGTATGGATAAAGCGATTCCTTTGAGTACTCCGATGCTCAATAGATCGCTTAATGTTGATAAAGATCCATTTCGGCCATGTGATGATAGTGAAGAAATATTAGGTCCTGAAGTACCTTATATAAGCGCTATCGGTGGGCTTATGTATCTTGCAAATTGTACTAGACTTGATATAGCTTTTGCTACTAATTTACTTGCAAGATACAGCTCATCTCCTACAGGCCGACATTAGAACGGAATAAAACATATATTCCGTTATTTACAGGGTACCATTGAATTTGGTTTATTTTATTCTCGAAACACTGAGTTTGGTATGGTTGGTTTTGCAGATGCAGGATATTGATAGGGTCAGGTTTTACCCAAATAAAACTACTGCAAGTGCACAGCAAAAGCAGATGTAGTATAAGGGGTATCGAAATCCCAAGAGAGTAATGCAGACTACACTATCGAATATAGATTCGGACTAAGCTAAGCAAAATATGATGTATGTAATGCGAATGAATAAATGGAAGTAAGCAAACAAATGTGTGAAGTTATCTAAGTTCAAGAAGATTAAAAGCGCTAAGCCAGGGTAATTCGCAGGTTTGAATCCAAGAATGTATGATGCAGGAAATCAGGAATGATTAAGAACCGTTTTAAACATGAATCTCTAATGCATAACTAATCAATTCTCATTGCAAAAGTTATCTATACCTAGATCACAGAGTTTCAAATCTCTTTGTAAACTCTAACAACCTAAGCATGCAGGAATGATCAGATTCAGTTGTTTACAAAACTCCTAAGCCAAATCTCTTTGTACTAAGTTGTTTTGCTCATCAAATACTAGTTCAGGTTATGAATAATGCTCTCACATATATTTAACAACCTATGATTTTTGGATTCCTAGATGATGTGTCTCAGAAATTCGATTTTAAAGCAAGCAGAGATGAAAAACCATGAGATATTCCTAACAGATAGCGATTCTACACTCTTTTCATCAACCTTTGAAAAACCCTAACTTAACTAGCAGATTACTCAGACATGATTATGAGATCACAAAACATAACTGAATAAAATTTCATTAAGAGAAAGAGTAAGAAACAAAGGGGGTTCGAAATCTTCTCAAAAGAGTACAGGATTTGTCTCCCCAAAAAGCTCTGAATAAATCTCTCTCTAGCTCTCTGAATTCTCAAAAACTAAGATAATAGCCAACAATGGCTGAAAAACCTAATAAATAGAAGCTAAACACGATCTGGGGTCTTCATGTAAATAAAGGAAACTTCTGGGCCAATTCTGCAATTCTTCTTGATACTTTTAATAAAACGCCACGCTCCTTCCTTAGTGGGTGACGAGCGTCACTAAAGGGGTGACGAGCGTCACCATTTGTGAATACTTTCTGCTTCGAGCTTGGTACTTCGTGGCTTCCACTCAGAATGCTCCAAAAGGTTCCAAAATCTCCAATTATGCTCCAGACATGCTATAACCCGCAAAGACTCTTCTAGGACTCTAAAAAGACCAAAAAGACTCAATAAAAAGGACTTATATCATGGTTAAAAACCATAAAAACCATGATATATCAGATATTTATCAGATCCGCATAAGGCTAGATCGCAAACTGGATATGTTTTTACAATCGGAGGAACTGTGATCTCTTGACATTCCCAAAAGCAAACTTTGGTTGTAATGCCTTCAAATTATTCAGAAACTATAGCATTACATGAAGCTTGTAGGGAATGTGTGTGGCTCAGATCCATAATTCATCATGTACAAGATGCAAGCAGTATAGAAACAAAGAAAAAGACAACAAAAGTATTTGAAGATAATGCTGCATGGGTCGCTCAACTTAAGGAAGGTTATATCAAAAGTGATCGAACGAAACATATCCCTCCAAGATTTTTCTCTTACACAAAGGAGCTCGAGAAAAATCAAGAAGTGGACATTCAATATGTTCGTTCATGCGACAACGCAGCTGATCTATTTACGAAGGCACTTCCCACTACAACATTCAGAAAATATGTTCATAGCATCGGAATGCGTCATCTGCGAGATCGATGAAGAAAAGATTATATCCATCATTTCCAGGGGGAGCATTACTGCACTCTTTTTCCCTAATCATGTTTTTTTTATCCCAAACGGGGTTTTCCATGATAAGGTTTTTAACGAGGCAGTACGTAATACATCATTAGTGATGGATAATCAAGGGGAAGTGTTAAATGGATAGTGATTATCCATTTACTTTTGTCTTTATACATTGACATATTAAAGGATAATGCTTATCCATAAGTTTTAGATAATGCTTATCCATATGTTTTGGATAATGCTTATCTATATGTTTTGTCTTTATACATTAGCTTACTTCACTATGTGATATATCATGGTTTTCATTGTTTTTAACCGTGATATAAGTCCTTTTTATTGAGTCTTTTTGGTCTTTTTAGAGTCCTAGTATAGTCTTTGCAGGTTGTAGCATGTCTGGAGCATAATTGGAGACATTGAAGCTTTTTGCAAGATGAAGCCACGAAGTGTGCAACTCGAGAAGAAAAGTATGGATTTGGGTAACGCTCGTCACCCACAAAGGAAGGGTTGTGGCCTGGTTTTTAAAAGATTGTGAATAAATTTCAGTTTTGGCCCAGAAGTTCCAGTGTTTGCAAAAAGGCTCCAGATTGTGTTTTACCTTGTATATTAGGTTTTCAGCCATTCTTTTGGCAGAGATTTTGTATCTTATTCTTTTTGAGAGCTTTAGAGAGAGATTTGTAGCAGAGCTTTTGGAGAGACAAATCAGACTCCTTCAGAGCAGATTTCGAACTCCTTTATTTCTATTTCTTATTTCTTTTATGCAATCTATTCTCTTCATGATGTTTGTTTCATTCACCATGTCTGAGTAGTTTGTTAGTTAAGTTAGGGCTTTTCAAAGGTTGAAGAAGAGTTTGTAGAATTGCTAAACTTATAGGAAATTAATTGTTTCTTCATCTGTGCTTGCATTCATATCGATTTCTTAGACACATCATCTGGATTTCGAAACCCTAAGTTGTTTGATAGATGTGAGAGCATTATTAATCACCTGAACTAGTATTAGATGAGCAAAACGCCCTAGTGCAAAGAGATTTGGCTTAGGAGTTTTGTGAACAATTGAACCTGATCATTACTGCATGTTTAGATTGTTAGGGTTTGCAAAGAGATTTGAAACTCTGTGATTTAAACATAGATAACTTCTGCAATGAGAATTGATTAGTTTTATATTTGCGATTCATGTTCAAGACGGTTCTTAATCATTCATGATTTCATGCATTCTACATTCTCGGATTCAACCTGCGAATTGTCCTGACTTAGCGCCTTTAGCTTTCTGAACTTTAAGAACAAGCATAAAACGCCCACATGCATTTATTTTATTGTTTCGCATTACATTCATTACTTATTGTTTAGCTTAATCTGAACCTACAATCGATAGTGTAGTTTACATACTCCCTTGGGATTCGATAACCCCTTGTACTACAACTGCTTTGCTGTGCATTTGCAGTAGTTTTATTTGGGTAAAACCTGAGCGTTATCACTATGAAGTAAGGTTGTTCCTATAAATAGGTGACTTCATCCTTTATAAATTCATAAGTTCAGAAGAAAAAAGAAATGAAGTTCTTATGTTCATCTTTCTCTCTTTCTCTTTAAAGTTCAAACTTTTTAAACTTTTCTTTGCTTTTCAAATAAAGCATTAATTTATAACAGTATTATTTTTTTATGACTGAACTAACATGATTTTTTTTTTTTTTTTTTAATTATGAATTTCAAGCTCTAAGGAGTATCCGGTGGAACTCTATTCCATAGTATTTTTGTATATATGTATTGTTAAGCAAAAGTTATTTTTTGTTATTTCACGCTTAATCATAAAAATAAAATGATGTCAAAACAAAACTCAGAAGATAAAATTCAGAAAATAATTAAGATAGTGTTTCAAAGTTTTAAATATTACTACTGAGCTACGTGATGGAGTCTAGCTTCCGTAATTTGAACATGAAGACATAGAAGCTGTTTGGGAGCAAATTTTGGAATGCCACGTGGAGGGATCTGATTGGTCGTCGGGTAGTGCGGGACAGATTTGAACTTTGGGAGGATGGGATAGCCTGCAATGTCACAGGAAGGAAAAAAAGAGAACTCATATAACAGGAAAAGGGTTGCCCTTCCGATTTCGCTCGGACGCTCAAGTCAGAAGAAAGGACACAGGACTGGACGGAACGAGTTTATCATTATCGGAAGGACGAGATATAAGGCGCTCTAGGGATCCCGAAGAAGCTTTTGGAGTTGTGATAAGATATCGAGAATGAAGCTAGAAGATGAAGTGATCGTCCTATATGTCTCCTCCTCTTGGCTGTTGAGATGAGTGGGTTTTTATAGGAGATACCTGGTTCCGGGTTGCTCCCGGGTTTGGGTTTCCGGGCTCCCTGGATCGAGGACTAACTTTCCATCCTTTTTCATCATTATACCCATTCCCGGAATCTTCCTTGTGTGTGGCCAGAGGAACGGGTTGCCAACCTGCTCCGCCCTATCCTAACCGCCATCATTACGGCCCTCTTTGGTAGGTGCGGTGCATTTATTGCACCACGGGTTCCTGCGGCGTCTGCTGACCACGCGTTTGGCCCTCGTGGCCGTGTGCGAGTTTTGCGGCCCAACAGTTGCCCCCAACTTGTGGAGCTCGCTTGGGGAGATTTGCAAGTCTGTCCTGCACATGGGTCGAAATACACAGGGTCATTATATGATACAAGATTTGTGTGGTTCTTGATTCAATCACCCTTGTACTAGTCAATTGTAGTATGGGTTTTATGTCAATCCAATGGGAAGAGTTGAAAGCAGAAGAGTTGAGAGTAAAATCTCAAAGTCAAGCAAGCATAGAATTGGTTTTGTTGCCTAAACAACAGTTCTAGCAACTTAAGTGAAACAAGCAGCAAACAAAGTGAAAGCAAAAGCAAACTAAGCAGTTCTAAGCAAGAAAAACAGAGTAAAACAGAGCAAAACAGAGCAAATCTGAGATTCAAATAAGAGAAAGACAAGTTCCTAGATGTGGTTATTGACTTTGGGGAATTTCAGATATTAACTAGGCTGTTTCAAACTACATTGATCAAGCAAGTAAGCAAGCAATGGTGATTCCTAGACATAGAGTTCACAATTAAGCTAGTTAGATCCAATCACTTGGCAAATAACCCTTTGCTAAACATTTTAACAAGAACTAACTCTCATTAGTGCTAAAACATCAAGCAAGCAAGAGAAAACAACTCTATTCAAGTCAAAATGCTCCTCAAATAGTCAATCTCTTGAGCCAAGGCCAGCAAATCCTCTATTAAACATGATCAGCATTTCATCAAACACTTGGTGGGCATAAGAGAAAGCTAACAACTTAGACGAGTTTGATCAAGACTAATCTAGCATGAATAACAGATTAATAGAGAGAAACCCATAAACTGAAGCACTTAACAAGCCTTAATCAAGCCTTAAATCCCCTTAATCTACCACATCTAGAAACCCTAAGATGACTACTCACTCATAATAAGGTTTAACACCAAATCACAAAGGAAAAGGATGCCAATCATGATTAAAAGAAAGATTAATGAAAGATTAAAGTAAATACTTGATTATATTAAATAAAGCAAAGAAATTGTCTTACAAACTTAAAGAAAATGCTCAAGAACAGTATTTTGACAAGACCCCCCGAAAATCTGGAAAATGGGCTATTTATAGCCTAGAGAAGAAAGCCCTAGAGTAATGGCAAAAGCGTAATTAAAAACAGGTTTGGGCTGGGTCAGTATCGGTCAGTTGCGTCGGTCTTGAGTGACCGAAATGGATCTATATCGGTCTGGAGTGATCGTTACATATGACCGAAATCCATCCGGTGTGTTTGTGTCGATCACATTTGACCGGTACTGGTGATCGATACTGCTCCGTATCGGTCATCCTTGACCGATACTCACCGTGCTCTGACCGAAAACTTCTGCAGAGATCTTTTGATGTGATCCTTCTTGCTCTCTTTTGCCCAGCTAGCATCTTGTATCATTTCCAAAACACCTCCAAGCTCCTTCTAGCTCCAAAAGCACCTAAAAACATCCAAAATGCAAAGAAAATGCAAACTATACTCTAAATGCAACCTAAGTCTAAAAGGAGAAGAAAATAGGACAAAAAAGGGAAAACATGCAAAAGAGGACCAAAATATGTACTAAATGCAGCCCTAAATAGTGTAAATACAAGGGATATCAACACCCCCACACTTGCCTTTTGCTTGTACTCAAGCAAATAAGAACAAATGGGAGAGTGATGTTTGAATGTGGGCCTTCAGATTCCAAAAGTGCAAAGGTAAAGAGATGGTTTCAATGCTCAAGTGCCTAGTTGTAGGATGCAAACATAATCAGCTATAATTTAAAGATCCTAGCCATGCTTATCATGTTTCAAAATGATCTCAAATCTCAACTTAGGCAAATGCTCAAATCAATCAACTCTTTAACATTCAATTAAGTTCAGAACATGAATCATGCTTATGCAAATCAAGTGAAGACAGTTGGTTGAAAAGGGTAAGGTTATGAGATAAGAATGATCTCATTCAAGCACAGGGTTTCAAAAACATAAAGGATCACTCAATGAAATGACTTCATCTTAGGCAAAATGCTAAAGGTAAAAGCACACTTATGCATGCAATTCAAAGCTCTCTTCTACCCTTATTTCCCAAAGATGAGTCCTAAGCATTTCTAAACCCAAGAGTGAACCCTTTAAGTCTACCCTTTCCTAAACTCTACCCTTTACCCATCTTCATGGCTGGGGAAACTTCTTCTTTTTGCTTGTGTGGCTGCTTCTTTTTGGTTGGGACTTGCTCTTCTTTGTTGTGTTGGCACCTTCATCACCTTTGGTGGATTGCTTCTTGGTCAGATTTTTCTTCTTTTGGACCCTTCTAAGCATTGTTGTTGGCGCCAATTCTTCTTTTTGAACTTAGAGCTTTTATTCCCTTAACTTAACCACAATACTAAACTGTTTCCCCTAACACTTTTTGCCAAGACAAAATCAAAAATGCAATGCAAAGGCCTCACAGCTCTCACAATAGTGTTTAGGCTCAGAAGGAAGTTTTGGTTAAGGGTCAGGATGTAACTGTTCCATAATTATGAGGATCAGCTATTTGGATCAACAAGAGTGGTAGAAAGGAGAAAGATGATCCAAATATGTATATGGTAGCCATGTAATCACTTTTCAATGCATAAGACATGATAATTAAAAGTCCAAATTAAAGTTAAAGTTGATAGAGTTGATTTTCAGAGAACAAATGCTTTCAGAATGAGATGAGAATACCAAATCTAGCAATCTAATCATGGTTCAGCCTTGACTTCTAGCAATCATATGATGCATCAAACAACTAAGCACTTAAAAACTGAAATCATCTCTAAACACTAAGCACTTTACAAGGAAAATTCATCATAATGCCCTATGCAAATGCAAGGCAACCTACATGTCAACACTAGACTCAATCCTAGAAGAATGAAATGCAACTACATGCTTTCTTTTTGGTTTGCAAAAATGCAAAATTTTTAAAATGTTTTCGATTTTTTTTTGTGTTTTTCTATGCCTTACATGTATGCATGATATGCATGAGACTCAAAGTGAAAAGAAAATGAAAAACTAAGAAAATAGAACACAAAGTCAAACCCCAAATCTCTCCCCCACACTTAAATTACAGTGTCCCTTGTGTAATAAAAGCAATGGAAGAGAGAAGCAACAAAATATACTACAAAAATAAAAAGATGCAATGGAATAAAACAATGGAAAGGATGTGGTACTTGGTTCAATGGTAGGAGTTGTGGGATGATCCTGAGGTTTGAGGAGACTTGCTAGCTCTCCTCTTCCTTCTCTCATAGACTTAAGTGGAATGCTCTGCTTCTTGAGGTGGTTGAACCCAACTTGACCATAGTTGCTCAGCTTGTGAAGAAGTCCCTTGTGTGCCCCATTGCCATGTCTCCTGAACTTCAGAGGGGTTGGGGGTTGGCGCCTCCCAAGCTGATGGAACATGGGCTCTTGGCTCATAGGATGAGGCCCTTGGTTGTGCCCATGTACCCCATTGATCATTTGGTTGTGCATGGAATGAGTGTCTTCCATGGGGGTTCCATACAGCTTCCTCCTCTTCAGTTGGCTCAACTTGGTGAAGTTGCTATTCTTGTTGAGAGTAGAGCTCTTGGGTGTGGCTGCGGTGGGAAGTTTTTGCTGATGTAGCCTTGTTCTTCCTGAACTTCCCTTTTACCATCTTCATAAGCCCTTTGATGGCTTTGTCTTGCCACTTGCACCACTTCTGGAGTGTGTTGATGTGCTCATGAGCTGCTCTCAAAGAGCTTCCTTGGTTGGGAGCTTCATAGGGCTGGAAGTCGAACTGCCTTGAGCTGTAGTTCAACACTTCTTCTTCTTCAAGCTCATCTTCTTCATAGGTTCTTCCTTGGCCTTCAGCGCCAGCAGTAGCATTCCATTGATCTTCTTCTTCTTCTTCTTCTCTAATCTCTTCAATGTGCTCATTTTCTTCTTCACTGTCTTCTTCTTCTTCTCCAGGAACAGGGCCGCCTGTGTAGAGATCCTCAGTGCTTGGGTTAAAGCTGATGTTTCCTTTTCTGATGAAGGATGTAAGCTTTGGATTGGGGAGGAGGAGTTTTGCTGGTGTATCAAGGCCTGTGATGAAGTTGTACACATGCTTTCCACCAATGATTCTTTCAAGGTAGTGGCTCCTCTTGAGATAATCAATGTCAATTCATAGTGTTTCAAGCGCATCATTTTCATATCTCCCAAGGTCTACTCCACTAGCCTGTAGAACCGCTGTCACAACTCCCCCAATGTGCACTTGAGGGCTGCTTTCCTTCTTTGTTTTACTTAAGACCCAGCTCTGGTAGGATAAGAGCTGTTCCATCAGCATAGCCACATAGCAGGGATAGCCTTTCGGTGCCCTGAGAGGTTCTCCATACTCGTCGCCTCCCAAAAGATCATATAGTCCTTGGTATATCAGATCTGCCTCCCTTCCTGTGAGATATGTTGTCTCCTTCCTTGCAAAGAGTGTATTTGCAAGTGCTTTGTGGACATATCTCACAGCTGGATGCCTTAGGTGCTGGTTCCTTGATTTTCCAGGAATGTATTTCCCAACCCTAATAATGCCCCACAGCATGATGTGCTCCCTACTTGGGATTTCGAACCTGCTCAGCTTGGTGGGGTGGGACTTCAGCTCTAGATCCTTGGCGATCTCTGTGAATGTTGAGGAGAACTTTTCCTTGCCAATCCGAAAAGAAATCCATCCATCGCCATTAGAGAGTTCACTGTCTTCATACCAGACTACCTTGAGTGTGGAGAGGAATTGGTAAGTGAGCTGTTGGTAAGATGGGAGTGGCATCTCCATGAAAGCTCTAAGGCCCATGCGCTCAAATATGGCTTTGCAGTCAGCATAGAGTCCAAGCGCCTTCATTGTAGAGGTGCATGGATATCTTGTTGGCTTGAAAGTGCACTGGTTGAAAGCTTCCATGAGTTCTTTAGCAGCATTGCCCTTCCTTTGTTGATTTTCTCCTTCATTTCCAACCGGTCTCTTTCCAGCGGCTTTGGAGGATTGCTCATCAGCTTTGCCCTTTCCTTTATCTTTCTTTGTTCTTGGTTGGATTGGTGCTTCCTGAGGTGCTTTTCCATTTTTCCCAGCAGCTATGTTTGTTCTTCCCATGGTACCTTCAAAAGCAAAGCTTGAAAACAAGGTAAGTGAAAGAATAAAGGCTGAAAACCCAAATAGCTGAAAGCTTTTAATTGAGAAATTCTTTAAGCTAAGAAAAGTTTAACAAGTCCTAACAACAAGCTTAAACTTATTCAAAGCAAGAAGAGATCATAAGCTAGCAACTAAATAAGCTAAAATGCACAAAAGATAAACAGTTATGCATGACATTCTAGCAAAATGGTTCTTAGGCAAAAGAGATGATGATCTTGCAAGTGGATGAAGATAAACAAGCAATGAGATAAATAGACATTAAACAGAACTTCAACATCTAGATTGATATTTCAAAACAAATCCAAATTGCAAAACCACAGCAAAACAATCAAAACTAAACATTGCTTGCTCTTAAGAACTTCTTACTAAGCGATTTTTAACATAAGCAAAGAGTAAGAGCAAAGAGAGATAGTTTAGGAAGCAAACCTCTAGTGAGCTTCTGAACACTTAGAGAAAGCAATAAAAGAGAAAAAGAACTAGTTGTTTCGACTTTAGGTGAGAAGAAGAGTGAGTTTAAGTGTGAAGAGAAGTGAAGAAAGTTGTTGCTTAAATAGAGAGAGAAGAGAGGAAACCAAAGGAATCAAATGTTGGTGAGGAAACATAAGGAATCAAAAGTGTGGGGGACAAGAACAAAAGTGTTAAGAAGCTAGGAAAGAGGTCAGAAGGAATCCCATTTAAAAATTCAAACTCCTTTGGCTCCAAACCAAAGGAGGTAAAAAATTTTGAAAGTTGAGATACTTACCTTGGATGGAGTTTCGGTCACTCATGACCGATATTACTGACCAAAATTGCATTTTCGGTCATGATTGATCGACACTGGAGACTGACGTGCTTCTTGGGATTAGTATCGGTCATCAGTGATTGACACACTTGACCGAAATACATCCGGCATGATTGTGTTGATCTTGAGTGATCGATACTGGTGACCGATATGATTCCATGAATCTCATCGATCACCAGTGATCGATACTCTGGACTGAAAATCATACGGTGTGTTTATGTCGATCAAGTATGGTCGATATGAATGACCAAAATTTGTCCTGCTTTCAAAACTTCTTCCCATATCGGTCACAAGTGACCGATATGTTGACTGGTGTAGACTGGCTCCACTGATATCGATCAGTCATGATCGATACTAATGACCAAAAATCTGTGTATCGATCTGTCATGACCGATACAAATGACCGATATCAGCCATAATACACCTGTTCTTTGTCCCCATCAGACTTTCTCAAACCCCAGTTCGAAATCCTGTTTTTATACACTAAAACAAAGCATAAAAGATAAACTAGAAAGCATAATATTTACAAAAGGATACCATGGGACTACCTCCCAAGTGTGCTTGTTTAAAGTCACTAAGCTTGACTTTGATTACCTCTTTAGTTGTGAGTAGAGGTGGATGGAGCTGGTGCTCCTACCTCTTTCTTCCTCCAGACCCATGTTCCTTTTGATAGTTGCTTGTGTTTCTCTTGAGCTGACATCTTATGCCTTGTATTCTTGCTATTTGGTGTGGCTGAAGGTGTCACTTCCTTGGCTGTTGAAGTGTCAATACCCTTCAACATTTCCTCAAGTTTCAACTTGGTATTCTGACTCTTGTTTGGTTCAGTAAGGAAAGCATCACTCATCAACATGCTCATAGTGGGATTCATAGCATCCTCCAAACTATCTGGGAGCTTCCAGTAGTAATCCTCTTGCTCAGCTGCTCCACAGAAAGCTATGGAAGGAGAATCAATCTTGTAGACTTTAAACTCATCAACATTCTTCAAGATTGCAGAACCTCTCTTGAAGTCTAACTGAGCTCCTGTTGTTGCCAATAATGGAGTACCGAGAGGAAGTGGCACCTCCCTGGAATATGTTTTCTCCATGACCACAAAGTCTGTTGGAACTAGGCATTCTCCAATCTTCACAGGATAGTCCTTCACCATGCCTAAAGTTTTTGTGGAAGTGTTGTCCACAAAGGTGATGGAAGTCCTGGACGGCACCAGCTTCATGATTTCCAGAGTTTGGCTAAGATGGAGAGACATAACATTGACAATTGATCCTGAATCACATAGGGCTTTGACATTGTCAAGCATCTCCAGCTCACAAGTGATGAGGAACTTTCCTGGGTTTGTGAGTTTTGGCAATGACTTCATCATCTTGCTTCTTTTCATGTCAGCCCCCACATTCTCAAGGATTGGTTCCACCACTTCCAGCTTGTCAAAAACTTCTTTCAGGAACCTGATTTGATGTTTCACTTCCATCAAAGTGGTGCCATGTGGGAGTTGTATTCCAACATCTTCTATGTCTTTCTTGAACTTTGTGTACATCTCCATTCTAGCTTTGGTGAAGTGCATTGTGGGGTAGGATACTGGTGGTTTACAGACTTGAGCTGAGAGTTCTTTACCCTTTGCAGTAGTGCTTGAAGAATTACCCACTTGATTATGGTAGAGTTCCTTAGATTCCTGAGGAGTGTTGTGAGACAAAATCATCAAAGCATGGTGTGTCTCTAGTGCTTCTTCTTCAGCATCAATGTGCTTTGGTGTGGGGATCTCTTCTGTAGCAGCTGGGGTTTCCTCAGCCCCCTCTTTCTGAGCAGCTTCCAGTGCTACTATTTCCTGTTCTTCTATGTTCAAGTGTTCATCAAAGCCACGGAGGAACGTCCCTACAACTTCCTGAGCTTCTTCATCACTGATGTTACTTCTTTTGGGTTCTCCTCCATACTCAACCCTCATCCTGTCTATATGGGATATCATCTCTTGGATCATGATGCCCAGCTCTTCCAATGAAGCATCTTCATCAGTGAATTCCTCTTCTGTTTCCTCTGCCTCTTCAGTAAGTAAGTGGCAGTATTCCTGATGTTTGTGTGCAGCTTGTTAAGGAAGAGTGTCCTGAAGTCTTGGTGTGTGTGCCTCATCTTGGCCGTTCTCCAAGAGATGTATCCTTGAGTCCAGGTCATCAAACTTGGCATGAAGGTCATTGTGAACATAATCTATCATGTTGTGTAGCTCAGCAAATCTCTTGTTCATCTCCATAGTTCCAATGGTTTGGAGATTGATGTTGACCATGATCATGCTCCTGATGTCAGCTGATCCAGATGTAGGAATATAGGGTTGGTCTTGAGTGTGGGAAGGAGTGTACCTCTCTTCAAAGTAGTGTATAGGTAGAGGCTCTTGGCAGAAGTTGCTGTAGGTAGTGTCTTCAAAGTACACCATTTTGATGTTTTGTTGCAACTCACCTGAAATGATAACACTTGAAATCAGAGTTAGTAACCAAAGAAAAGTAAAAGCCTGATCTTAAAGATTTTACAAACTCTAATGATTCAAACTGATTCCCAAATGGCAACGGCGCCAAATTGATACAAGATTTGTGTGGTTCTTGATTCAATCACCCTTGTACTAGTCAATTGTAGTATGGGTTTTATGTCAATCCAATGGGAAGAGTAGAAAGCAGAAGAGTTGAGAGTAAAATCTCAAAGTCAAACAAGCATAGAATTGGTTTTGTTGCCTAAACAACAGTTCTAGCAACTTAAGTGAAACAAGCAGCAAACAAAGTGAAAGCAAAAACAAACTAAGCAGTTCTAAGCAAGAAAAAGAGAGTAAAACAGAGCAAAACAGAGTAAATCTAAGATTCAAATAAGAGAAAGACAAGTTCCTAGATGTGGTTATTGACTTTGGAGAATTTCAGACATTAACTAGGTTGTTTCAAACTACATTGATCAAGCAAATAAGCAAGCATTGGTGATTCCTAGACATAGAGTTCACAATTAAGCTAGTTAGATCCAATCTCTTGGTTTGCTAAACATTTTAACAAGAACTAACTTTTATTAGTGCTAAAACATCAAGCAAGCAAGAGAAAACAACTCTATTCAAGTCAAAATGCTCCTCAAACAGTCAATCTCTTGAGCCAAGGCCAACAAATCCTCTATTAAACATGATCAGCATTTCATCAAACACTTGGTGGACATAAGAGAAAGCTAACAACTTAGACAAGTTTGATCAAGAGTAATCTAGCATGAATAACAAATTAATAGAGAGGAACCCATAAACTGAAGTACTTAATAAGCCTTAATCAAACCTTAAATCCCCCTAATCTACCACATCTAGAAACCCTAAGATGACTACTCACTCATAATCATGTTTAACACCAAATCACAAAGAAAAAGGATGCTAATCATGATTAAAAGAAAGATTAAACCAAATACTTGATATATTAAACAAAGCAAAGAAATTCTCTTACAAACTTAAAGAAAATGCTCAAAAACAGTATTTTGTCAAGACCCCCCGAAAATCTGGAAAAAGAGGCTATTTATAGCCTAGAGAAGAAAGCCCTAGAGTAATGGCAAAAGCGTAATTAAAAACAGGTTCGAGCTGGGTCAGTATCGGTCAGCTGCGTCGGTCATGAGTGACCGAAATGGATCCATATCGGTCTGGAGTGATCGACACATATGACCAAAATCCATCCGGTGTGTTTGTGTCGATCACATTTGACCGGTACTGGTGATCGATACTGCTCTGTATCGGTCATCCTTGACAGATACTCACCGTGCTCTGACCGAAAACTTCTGCAGAGATCTTCTGTTGTGATCCTTCTTGCTCTCTTTTGCCCAGCTAGCATCTTGTATCATTCCCAAAACTCCTCCAAGCTCCTTCTAGCTCCAAAAGCACCTAAAAACATCCAAAATGCAAAGAAAATGCAAACTATACTCTAAATACAACCTAAGTCTAAAAGGAGAAGAAAATGGGACAAAAGCAAAGGGAAAACATGCAAAAAAGGACCAAAATATGTACTAAATGCAGCTTTAAATGGTCTAAATACAAGGGATATCATTATACTTTTATTCTGCCGACTTCCCAGCCACGGGTGGGGAGATTGCTATCTCCTGGAGGCCGGTCTCGGAAAGACCGTTTTCCCCGGAGGGATACCCTCTGGAGGCCGGTATCAGAAAGACTGTTATCCCCGGAGGGAGTTCTCCAGAGGGTGTACCACTGGAGGCTGGTCTCGGAAAGACCGTTATCCCTGGAGGGAGTTCACCAGAGGGCGTGCCCCTGGAGGCCGGTGTAACACCCCCGATTCGATCTATACTCAATGTCGAACCGTGAATGTCACAATGCAGAGGTTCACTTAATAAATCAGCCCGTCTTGGAACTAATCCAAGCATAAGGCCATCTTACCAAGTTAGCTCGAACCCTCTCGACCAAGACCTAAGGCTTTTCAACCCGTACCCAAATCTCAAGTTGTGTTAGTCCGAACTAGACTAATATCATTAAGCAAGCCCAAATTTATAAAAACATACTTATTATTAATATCATATCATTCTCGAAAATATGTTCTTACAAACTATATATATATAACGCTGCAGCGGAGGGTAAATCCAAAAAGACGTTTAGTACATACTTTATCTCCCAACCGAGTTTTACAAAAGCCAACGCAAATCTACTCCGGTATCGTAACGTTCCGCTCCGCTTACTAAGGCTACCTACTAGTAAACTAAGTCCAGGACCCTCTAACAATAAAACACCCAAAATCCCCAAGAAACCCAGCATCAAGCAAGCAAGCAAATCACGCAATAGCCGAAGCAACATAAAAGAAATAGCCAAAGCATGCAATCCTAGATCTATATGCAAGCGCTAAATTATATGCAAAGGATCTACCACTTCCGCACCAAACCGTATTCTCACAACGCACACACACTACCACACCACACGCCACACTCGCGTGGACACAGAGATCTCTAAGTGGGTCGGCCATTTCCTCTCTGCGATCAACCTGCATTTGACTATCACAAAGACAAGCCAAGCCGGAACATCACTACTATGAACACCCTACACGTGACTATCACAAAGACAAGCAAAGCCGGAACATCTTTTATCCTGGGAGCTCCTCGGTCGGTTCACATCTCGGTGGGGTTTCCAACCGAGAGCCACCAAGTGAGTTCACATCCCAGGCGGGACAACCATGACTCCTTACAGGTTTCCCGACTATCCCGTCGAATAGTACTCGGCCAGGCTAGCAAGGCCCGTCCACCTCCGAGTCTTCCCATATTGCAGTCGATTTGCTAACCATGGAGAAAAGGGGAACCCCGACCACACTGTCACTAAGTCATGAAGGATTACGCGACACCAACATGAATCCACAGTATAATGGATCACAGACCATTATACTTCACACTGTGTTGATCCACACTTGATCAACGCCTACACAACTTCACTCAACCTCCGAGAAGTTAGCGCCCTAGAGTGACAGCTAAGCCATAACTTCTCTACTCCCAACTCTCGTTTACGGTTACAAGCCTCACGCCTTAACCTTGCTCATGCACGTTCATTATAACTCCACTTACATGAACTTCCAGCCATGCAGCGGGTTTTACCATAAACCGTACACACGCTCATCCGGTGAAGGAACATGCAAATGAATCTGAGATCCGGCAGTCCTTACACCCTTCTCATCACTTGGTAAGGATGATAACATGTCCCACAGACATGTATCAAACCGTTACCTCACCCAACGGGTTTCGCAGCACTCAGATCTAACAGATCCAAGGCTGATCCTGCACAAAAACGTTAGTATACACTCGGATCTATACAGATCCGAGCTTCCCTGCATCACACGTTAGTCACACACACACACACACACACACACACACACAAGCACACAACTTAATCTACCGAGGGTAGTGTTGTGCTACAATGCAGATCCGAGAGTACCACGAACAGCAACCGCGATACTCCGTCACTACCGGGACTCACCAGATCTGACAAAAACTTCCACAAACTCCTCAGATCTAGGCACTCACGACCTCACAACACTCTGATCAAAGGCCTAAGACACCGCTCACTCACTCAAAACACAGATCCGAACACTCTCTCACAAAACCGAACTAACTCTCTCTTTTCTCTCACAGACTCACCCTCTTTTCTTCTCTCTTTGTTTCTCTCTCACACACTCACCAGTATGCCTAAGGTAGTAACTAATGGGGTGGCTTTAGGGTTAAGGGTCTTTATATAGAGTTTCTCCACCAATGAGGTGTTAACACCTTACCTTCTCTCCTCCAACCAACCAGAAAATGCCAGCACGCCAACTAATTATTCTTATCTCTTCCCCACCAATCAGAGTTAGGCATGTGATTAATATGACTCATTCCTGCCTCTTTAACTCCGAAGTAGTGAAATATATTCGTCTCTGTCCCGTGTTTACTCCGTTTGGCTCTATTTCGGATCTCAAGTGCTTCTATCGACTTCCTCTGGGATTTTGACGGTTTACTTTGGTAGATAGGCTCCTTTTAGGTTTAGTATAAGTTGCCCAAATTCCCGAGTTTATAGGTTCTTGATCCAATTCGTGGCTCGGGCGCATTTATCGGACTGTTCGAGTTTTAGAGAACTCGACAGAATTTTTCTTAGAGAAATTCTTCTATCACAGCCTTCAGTAGGGTCTTGGCTACCTCCATACAAAGTCCCATAATTTTTAAAATTGTACCGATGGGTTTCCATAACTGAAAGCTCCGTCTGGGTCGTTTAGCTCTTTCACAGGGTTATTACATTCTCCCCCTCCCCCCCCCTTAATAGAATTCGTCCTCGAATTCAAAAGCTTGAGATGGCTCTCCCTGCTCCATGATGCATTCGACACGAAGAACTCCGGGTACTTCTCCTTAAACCGCTGCTCGTCCTCCCATATAACCACAATTCGATTATGCCTTCCCTAAAAGACTTGTATTTGAGAAATCTCTCTGTTCTTCAGTTTCCATATCCTTATGAGTCCTATCTTGAGAGGTCCTTCTAGATAGGTCAAATCCGTTTGTAGTTCTTCTATCCTCTCAGGCTCAATTGCTTCCAGGTCTCGAATGTGTTTTTGCAGCATTGACACATGAAACACCGGGTGTAGATTCATGTCCGATGGTAACTCCAGTCTATACGCTACTTCGCCCATTCTTCCTTCGATTTGACATGGCCCGATATATCGTACTGCTAGTTTGCCTTCTTTTCCGAATCTATCTTTTCCCTTATGTGCAGATACTTTCAGGTATACCCGGTCTCCAACTTCGAATGTTACTTTCTGTCGTCCTTGATCGGCATACTTCTTCTGGCGCTCTTGATCCTTCCTCATGTTCTTCCGAACAACTTGCAATTTTTCCATCGTCTCGTCCACTATTGGAGGCCCAAACACTCTTCATTCTCCAATTTCTGTCGAGCATAGAGGGGTTCGGCATGGTCTCCCATATAGAGCTTCGTATGGCGACATACAGATACTTGCGTGATAGCTGTTGTTGTATAAGAACTCGATTAAAGGCAAGTAGTCTTCCCAAACGCCTGCCCAATCTAAGATACACAGTCTTAGCAAGTCTTCCAATGTTCGGATCGTCTTTTTGGTCTGCCTGTCTATTTCCGGATGGAAAACTGTACTGATATGCGGCTCGGTTCCTAACGCACCTTGCAATGCTCTGCAGAACGCTGCTGTGAACCTCGGGTCTCGGTCCGACACTATATTCATTGGTGCTCCATGCAGTCTCACGATCTGGTTCAGGTATAGATACGCCAGGGTTTCCACCTTGTCAGAGTCTCTAATGGCCAGTAAGTGTGTAGCCTTTTTCAGTCAATCCACAATCACCCATACGGAATTGTTCATTCTTCCTCTTGAAACGAGTAATCCCACTATGAAGTCCATGGAGATTGAGTCTCATTTCCATTGTGGTATAGGAAGACTTTGTAGTAATCCTCCCGGTACTTGGTGTTCTGCCTTGATTTTCTGGCACACTTGACATGGAGCTACCCATTTCGCAACGGATCGATTCATTCACGGCCAATGATAGTACCTTCGAATGTCTTTGTACATCTTTGTGCTTATGGGATGAATGCTGTATATTGATCGGTGCGCCATCTGCAAGATCTCCTCTCTTAGTCTTGCGCCTTCTGGTACAGTGATTCTACCTTTGAGTAGTAGGGTTACGTCTCTAGCCAGATGATATTCGCTTGGGTCTTCTGCTTCGGATCCTTCAACTCTTGCAATGATTTTGAGGATCTTCTCGTCACGCCGTTGTTCCTTTCGAATTCGTTGAATCAATCCAAATTGATTCAATTCTTGAAGTCCCAAAGGTTCGCTTGGTTCGCCCTCCAAAGTTGATAGGCTCACCAGTTTCAGTTCCTGGTTTAGCTCTTCTATTTCTTTTTCTGCGCTCACTTCGATCCTTCGTCGACTTAATGCATCTGTGACCACGTTGGCTTTGCCAGGGTAACACTTGATTTCTACGTCGTAATCGGCAATGAACTCCATCCACCGTCTTTGTCGTAGGTTAAGGTTTGCTTGCGTAAACAAGTACTTCAGGCTTTTATGGTCTGTGAACACTTGTATACTTTCCCCGTATAAGTAGGATATCTAGATATTTAACGTGGATACCACAGCGGCCATCTCCAAGTCGTGCGTCTTATAGTTCTCTTCGTGTTTATGTAACTGTCTCGAGGCATAGGTGATAACTTTGCCCTCCTGCATCAGGACACAACCCAATCCTACTCTTGAGGCATCCGTGTATATTACATAGGGTTTGCCCAGCTCCGGTAATGTCAGAATAGGTGCTGACATTAGCGCTTCCTTGAGTTTCACAAACGCTTCTTCAGCCTGTGAACTCCAAACAAAGGGACCTCCTTTCCCGTAAGTTTTGTCAATGGTTTCGTAATAGAAGAGAAACCCTTAACAAAATTCCGATAATATCCTGCTAAGCCGAGAAAACTCCAGACCTCGGTAACAGTTGTATGTCGCGGCCACTATTGAATGGCTTCCACTTTCTCCGGATCCACTGTTACACCTTTTTTGGAGACTCGATGTCCTAGAAAACCAATCTCCCTTTTCCAGAAATGGCACTTGCTGAACTTGGCATACAGTTTCTCGTCTCTCAATCTTTCTAGAACCTTCCGTAAGTGTTCCTTATTCTCCTCCTCCGTTCGGAAATAGATCAAGATGTCATCGATAAAGATGATCACGAACTGATCCAGGTAGTCGTGGAATACCTCATTCATGAGTCTCATGAATGCTGCTGGGGCGTTTGTTAGTCCGAATGGCATGACTACATACTCATATTGCTCATATCTCATATTGAACGTTGTTTTTTATACATCTCCTTTTGCGATCGAGATTTATTGGTAGCCTGAAGCAAGGTCTATCTTCGAGAACCAACTGGCTCCTTGTAACTGGTCTAACAATTCATCAATCCTAGGAAGTGGGTACTTATCCTTGATTGTGATATTGTTAATCCCGCAATAGTCGATGCACAATCTCATACTGCCGTCTTTCTTCTTCACGAATAAGATCGGTGCTCCCCAAGGCGATGAGCTCGGTCGAATGAATCCTTTCCCCATCATATCTTCTAGTTGCGTCTTTAATTCAGCTAACTCGGCTGGGGCCATCCGATATGGGGTCTTTGCAACTAGCGCCACTCCCGACTCTAAGTTTATAGTGAACGGGTTCGTCCTTGGCGGAGGCAACTTTGTTTAGCGGCTCGAACACATCTGCATACTCTCAAACTATCGAGATATCCTCTACCCTTAACTCTTCATCCTTATCCTCCTCAACCACCCGAATGTCAACTAAATACGCCTCCCCGTATTCTAGTTATGTTACTACCCTGGCGGCTGCTACTAAGGATACTACCACACTAGGTTTAATCCCATAGTACGTCGTATCGGGTTTCTGGTTCTCTCTAAGGGTCACTCTCCTTTTCTCACAATCTAATTGGGCCTTATAACTAGACAGCCAATCCATCGCGAGGATTACCTCGAAATGACCTAGGGGCATTATTAACAGGTTTACCTTAAAGATTCTATCCCTAACCTCTGTGGGTAGTCCTATGACCATTCTAACTGCACTAAGGGGTTCATTTCCGGGAGTTAACACGGAAACACTCACATCCTAACTCACCAAAGAAATACTAAACCTCGACGCTACCTCGGGAGTCACAAAACTATGCGTCTCTCTGGAGTCGAACAAAACATACGTGGGAATCCCACCAACATGTAGTGTTCCTACTGAACCAAAAAGAACGCAATTCAAAATGCAAACAATCAGACAAGCAATCACACGCAACACACAAAAGTGGGTTAGCGCCCAAACTGTACATGTTATTGGACCATTAGCTGGTCCTGCGGAGTCTAAGGCTCATGCCACGGGTAACAAACTATTAAACTATCTACTGGGCAGAACGTACCGGATTACCTAACTTGGCTTTTGTGATACCTTTGACTTGATAAAACATTGAAAACAGGCTTGTCCCATGAGAATGATCCTAAAACCACGCTCTGATACCACCATTTGTAACACCTCCGATTTGATCTACACTCAAGGTCGAACTGTGAATGTCACAATGCCGAGGTTCACTTAATACATCAGCCAGTCTTGGAACTAATCCAAGCATAAGGCTGTCTTACCAAGTTAGCTCGAACCCTCTCGACCAAGGCCTAAGGCTTTTCAACCCGTACCCCAATCTCGAGTATTGTTAGTTTGGACTAGACTAGTATCATTAAGAAAGCCCAAATTTGTAAAAATATACTTATTATTAATATCATATCATTTCAAAAATACGTTCTTACAAACTATATATATAACGCTGCAGCGGAGGGTAAACCCAAAAAGACGTTTAGTACATACTTTATCCCACAACTGAGTTTTACAAAAGCCAACACAAAACGACTCTGGTGTCCTAACGTTCCGCTCCGCTTACTTAGGTCACCTACTGGTTACCTGTAGGAAGGAAAAAGAGGGATGAGTAATCTAAGATTACTCAGTGAGTCCAGGACCCTCTAATAATAAAACACCCAAAATCCCCAAGAAACCCCAAGCATCAAGCAAGCAAGCAAATCATGCAATAGCCAAAGCAACATAATAAAAATAGCCAAAGCATGCAATCCTAGATCTATAGCCCTCTATATGGTTGATTTGGATCAGGCTCTCGTCTTCTAAGGCCAGGCGAGCCGGCCATTGTAGGTGAATGACCGGGATGCTGTCCTTCGGTACCTCGGTAAGGGAGGATCCCAGCTTTGCTAGAGCATCTGCCGTACTATTCTACCCCCGTGGGATCCTCTCTAATTGGATCGCCGGGAATCGCTGCATAGCCCTCTTGACCGCGTCTAGGTATGCGGTCATGCGCGGGTCTTTCGTTTGGTACTCCCTGCGGATTTGGTTCACGATGAGCTGAGAGTCACTGTATAGGACGATGTCTTTGGCTCCAAGGTCATAGGCGATATCTAACCCGACTAGCACTGCTTCGTACTCTGCTTCGTTGTTCGTGGCACTGAACCCACACCAGATCGCTCTGTGATACAAGAGTTTTGACTCTCTTGGTCAATCACCCATTGTACAAATCAGTTGTAGTAGGGTTTTTATCAATTCAATGGGGTTTAGTTGAATAACAGAAGAGTTGCAAGTAGAAAGCTCTAAGTCAAGGATCATGTAAAGCAAGAACAGAGCAAATAGACATAGTAAATGGCAAATTCGAAATTCAAATAAAGAAAAGGCAAGTTCCTGATGTGGTTATTGATTTTGGGGAATTCAAAGACTAACTAAGGTTGTTTCAAACATCATTGATCAAGGAAACAAGCTAGCAATGCTGGTTCCTAGACATAAAGTTCACAAACAAGCAAGCTAAGTTCAATCTCTTGACAAATAGCCCTTTGCTAAACAGCTTAACAAGAACTAACTCTCATTAGTGCTAAAACATTCAACCTGAATTAGGAATCAACTCCATTCATGTCAAAATACTCCTCAAACATTCAATCTCTTGAGTTAAGGCCAGTAAATCCTTTATTAAACAGCATTTCATCAAACACTTGGTGGGCATAAGAGAAAGCCTAATTCTAGATTCATGAGATCAAGACAAATCTAGCTTAAGAACAGATTAATAGAGAGGAACCCATGTTATTAAGCACTAAACAAACCTTAATTCATCCCTAAATTCCCCTAATCTACCACATCTAAGAATCCTAAGCAAACTACTCACTAATAGCCATGTTTAACACGAAATCACAAAGGGAAAAGATGTTAATAATGATTAAAAAAAGATTAAGAAAAGATTAAAGGCAAATACAAACTTATATTAAGCAAAGAAAGAAATTTGTCTAACAAACTCAGAAAATTACTCAAGAACGGTAAATTGACAAGACCTGTCAAAAATCTCTTAAGACAGAGTATTTATACTTAAAGAGAAAAGCCCTAAAAGTAATGGCAGAATGGTAAATAAAAGCATCTCGGGCTGGTTCATATCGGTCTACATGTGACCGATAGCCTGATCGATAGGCTTGTTATCGGTCTGAAGATGACCGATAGGGTGACCGGAATATGTTCGTTTGCTTTCTATCGGTCAGTCATCTTGACTGAAAGGCTGCTCGATAGCTCCTCTAGCGGTCACTCCTTGACCGATAGCCTTCGTGCCTTTACCGATAATGCTTGCAGAGATCGTCTGCCTTGGTTCCTCTTGCTCCATCTAAGCTTAGCAAGCCTCCTGGTTCATTCCCAAAGCTCCTCCTTGCTCCTCATAGCTCCATAAGCACCTAAAAACATCATTTATGCAAAGAAAATGCAAACTACATCCTAAATGCAACCTAAGTCTAAAAGGAGAAGAAAGTGGGACTAAAGAGAAAGAAAACATGCAAAAGAGGACCAAAGCATGAACTAAATGCAAGCATAAATGATGTAAATGTATGAGATATCAACACCCCCACACTTGCAATTTGCTTGTCCTCAAGCAAATAAGAACAAATGAGGGAGTGAGGTTTGAAGGTGGGCATTCAAATCTAAAAGTGCAAAGGGAAAGAGATGGAATCAATGCTTAAGTTCCTAGTTGTGGGATGCAAACACAATTAGCTATACTTTAAAGAACTTAGCCATGCTCATCATGTTTCAAAATGATCTCAAATCTCAACTTAGACAAATGCTCAAATCAACCAACTCTTTAACATTCAATTAAGCTCAAAACCATGAATCATGTTTATGCAAATCAAGTGAAGAAATTTGGTTCAAAGGGTAAGGTCATGAGATTAAAATAATCTCATTCAAGCAAAGGGTTCACAAACATAAGGGATCACTCAATGAAATGATTATATCTTATGCAAAATACTAAAGGTAAAAGCACACTTATGCATGCAATTCAAAGCTCTCTTATACCCTTTTATCCAAAGATGAATCCCAAACACTTCTAAACCCCAAAGTGAATCCCTAAATCAACCCTTTTCCTAAACTCTACCCTTTCTCCTTCTTCATGGCAACCTTTGGTGGATTGCCTTTGGTCTTGTTTCTTCTTATGACTAACCCTTCAAAGCTAGTTGTTGGCGCCTTCTTTCTGTACACTTGGAGCTTTTTCTTCCCTTTATTTAGCCACAATGCTAGACTTATTTCCCCATACTACCAATCAAACTTTTCCTTCTTCTTTTAAAGCATATAAACATGAAGTTCATAACCACTTAACTCTACCATTTTATCCCAAAACTCCTATCCTAGAATCAAGCTCAAAATGCAAGCTGATATCTACAAGAGAGCTTATCATTGCCAGCCTTATTCCTAAGACTTTTTGCCAAGATAAAATTCGATAATGATATGCAAATGCCTCACAACTCTCAAGATAGTGTTTAAGTTCAAAAGGAGGTTTGGTTAAGGGAGTGGATAAGCTATTTGGATCAACAAGAGTGGTAAGAAGGGAAAAGATGATCCAAATATGTAGGTGGTAGCCATGAATTCACTTTTCAATGCACAAACATGATAATTAACAAATCAGATTAAGGTTCAAGTTCATAGAGTTGATTTTCAAAGAACAAATGCTTTCAGTATGAGATGAGAAGATCAATCTAGCAATCTAAGCATGGTTCAGCCTTAACTTCTAGCATTCTCATGATGCATCAAACAACTAACCACTTAAACACTGAAATCATCTTTAAACACTAAGCACTTTACAAGGAAGATTCATTATTATGCCCTATGCAAATGCAATGCAACCTATATGTCAACACTAGACTCAATCCTATGATAATGAAATGCAACTATATGCTTTCTTTTTGGTTTGCAAAAACATGCAAATTTTTTTTCAAATTATTCGATTTTTTGTGATTTTCTAGGCCTTAAATGAATGCATGATATGCATGTGACTCAAGATGAAGAAGATGAAAAACTAAGAAAATAAAACATAAAGTCAAACCCCAAATCTCTCCCCCACACTTAAATTACACAGCCCCATGTGTAATGAAAGTAATGAGAGAGAGAAGCAACAGAATATATAACAAAACTTAAAAAAAATGCAGTGGTATAAACAATGATTAGGATGTGGTACCTTTTAACTTTAGTGGGAGGAGTAGTGAGATGATCCAGATGTCTGTGGAGACTTGCAAGGCATCCTCTTGTTCCTCCTCTTATAGCTTTGTGAAGATGTTGCTGCTTCTTGAGGTGGAAGAACCCAGCTTGACCATAGCTTTTGAGCTTGAGATGAGTCACACTGAGTGTCCCATTGCCATGTTGATTGAACCTCAGAAGGGGTGCAGGCTGGCGCTTCCCATGCTGATGGTATATGGGTCTTTGGCTCATAAGATGAAGCCCTTGGTTGTGCCCATTGATAGGGTCAATGTTTTACCCAAATAAAACTACTGCAAGTACACAGCAAAAGCAGATGTAGTATAAGGGGTATCGAAATCCCAAGAGAGTAATGCAGACTACACTATCGAATATAGATTCGGACTAAGCTAAGCAAAATATGATGTATGTAATGCGAATGAATAAATGGAAGTAAGCAAACGAATGTGTGAAGTTATCTAAGTTCAAGAAGATTAAAAGCGCTAAGCCAGGATAATTTGCAGGTTTGAATCCAAGAATGTATGATGCAGGAAATCAGGAATGATTAAGAACCGTTTTAAACATGAATCTCTAATGCATAACTAATCAATTCTCATTGTAAAAGTTATCTATGCTTAAATTACAGAGTTTCAAATCTCTTTGCAAACCCTAACAACCTAAGCATGCAGGAATGATCAGATTCAATTGTTTACAAAACTCCTAAGCCAAATCTCTTTGTACTAAGTTTTTTTGCTCATCAAATACTAGTTCAGGTTATGAATAATGCTCTCACATATATTTAACAACCTATGATTTTCGGATTCCTAGATGATGTGTCTCAGAAATTCGATTTTAAAGCAAGCAGAGATGAAAAACCATGAGATATTCCTAACAGATAGCGATTCTACACTCTTTTCATCAACCTTTGAAAAATCCTAACTTAACTAGCAGATTACTCAGACATGATTATGAGATCACAAAACATAACTGAATAAAATTGCATTAAGAGAAAGAGTAAGAAACAAAGGGGGTTCGAAATCTTCTCAAAAGAGTACAGGATTTGTCTCCCCAAAAAGCTCTGAATAAATCTCTCTCTAGCTCTCTGAATTCTTAAAAACTAAGATCATAGCCAACAATGGCTGAAAAACCTAATAAATAGAAGCTAAACACGATCTGGGGTCTTCAATGTAAATAAAGGAAACTTCTGGGCCAATTCTGAAATTCTTCTTGATACTTTTAATAAAACGCCACGCTCCTTCCTTAGTGGGTGACGAGCGTCACCAAAGGGGTGACGATCGTCACCATATGCGATACTTTTCTGCTTCGAGCTTGGTATTTCGTGGCTTCCACTCAGAATGCTCCAAAAGGTTCCAACATCTCCAATTATGCTCCAGACATGCTATAACCTGCAAAGACTCTTCTAGGATTCTAAAAATACCAAAAAGACTCAATAAAAAGGACTTATATCATGGTTAAAAACCATAAAAACCATGATATATCAACTCCCCCAGACTTAGCTTTTGCTTGCCCTCAAGCAAACATTAGACAAAGAATAAGGTCGAGGTTTGAAAACAAGAAACAATCAGTCAGTCATCAGAAACACCACACTGGTTAAAGCTTTCGAATCCACATACCACAGAGTCAACACAAGATCAAATTTCAGCCTAATCATCACAAGCTTAGCAAATCTCTCAAGTCCAGTCTAAATCCCTTCAAGAAATCCGAAATTTCTACTGTCAACTCCTTATTTTTATCTAAGTGTGAAGTCTCATCAAAGCTCTATCATCTTAATCACTTTACAGATTCTTTTCCCTTCCTAAAAACTGAACAAATCAATCTCAACACAGCTCTCCTATTTTCTCTTCCCTTAATCTTTTTCCTTAGGTATTTTCGATTTTTCACTTCTTTTTCTCAACTTTTTCAGTCTAAGATATGGTGCTACTCAATACTTGTGTTCCTTGTGAGGAGACAGGTTCTTGAGTGAATTCACTACTGTTGTTCCTTGTGAGAAGACAGGGTCATGAATGCACCATTCTTTGAACTTAAACTTTTAAAAACTACATCTGGGAAGATCAAAGAGAGACTGTATCTTAACCTTATTGTCAGTGTTGAAAGAGAGAATCAAGATCAATAAGAATCAATCACCAAGACAAGAAATTTAAAGTTCATTAAGGTGGAGCTAACAGCAAATTTTCCAGATTCTCTAAGAACCTAAACCTTCATTGCTAGACTGATCTACCTATGACTTTCAACTTAGTAAGACTTGTAATCAACTACTGTGGCAATGTTTCTTATCAGCAAAAGTGTCCTATGGCTAGTTCCATGAAAAACTAACAGTTTCAAAGCTTTTGACTCTAGAAAAACAGGTTTTTGACTCAACTTTAAGACTCTATAAACATGACACAAAGCACACAACGTCAGTAACCACCTCCCCCAGACTTAAACAACACTGTCCCCAGTGTTATTAAGCCAAGAGTTGGTCAGAAAAATGAATGAGAAGTCGAAAAACCAAGTCAGAAAAGTGTTACCTCGCGTGGGGTCGGGTGACGAGCGTCACCAATCTGGTGACGAGCATCACCACGACCTGTATTGCCCAAATCTTATGTTAGATGTTAATTAACGAAGTGTTTGCATGTGTACTCGAAAGTTAGACTTTTTGAGCAGTCAAACACATAATTAACAACATCCAAACATAGCAATAATAACCTGGTTCAACAATCTCACAAAACATCATCAAAGAAACTGACAACTAACTCAAAGTAAACATAAAAATGACCCAAGAGAAGGAAAAATAAAAGGGAAAAAGGAACAAGTAACCAGATAGTGAAACCTCAATCCTCATCCTCACAAGGCTCAGTAGTGTAGTGGGGGCGGACACAACCACAGTTGCTAAGTGTAGCAACAGCATCCCAGAGTCCCTCAAAGCTATCAATGACATACTCTTGAAAAGCAGCCATATACATGGGTGTCTGTGGTCGTGGA
This sequence comes from Thlaspi arvense, assembly GCA_911865555.2. Classification (NCBI taxonomy): domain Eukaryota; kingdom Viridiplantae; phylum Streptophyta; class Magnoliopsida; order Brassicales; family Brassicaceae; genus Thlaspi; species Thlaspi arvense. Next base: position 42,118,026 of record OU466861.1, on the reverse strand, counting down.
GGACGCCTGAAAGCAGCAAAAGAGCCACTCTGACGTGTAGAAGGTCCAGCATCGGTAGCAGCAGCAGTAGAAGCAGAGGGACCAGCTGTAGCAGCTCTAGCAGGGCGCAGAGTCAAGGGGCGCAGAAGAGTCTGTGCTGGCATGAAGAATAGCTGGCGTGGGTCTGTCTGGATAGTAGTGAGGGCTCTCTGTGGCAACTTAATGCCAACATACTCTCCAAAAGTAGTAGTGAAAGTCCAGACAACTCCAGTCTTCATCCAAGTGACATGGCGCAGATACTGCTCATCCATAAGCGATCTATCACTGCGCAGAGCAAGGGGTAACATCGATCTGGAAATGATGGAAGATCGGTGTCAACAAGCTGCCCACACTCTCAGTCTTCTCCCCTGGACTGGTGAATGGCTTGGTCTTCAAAGAGACCAAATGCTCAGCGAAAACAGCACCTAAGTTGGCGCGAACCATACTATCAACTGGTATCGAATCATCCAGCATCTCATAAAGTCCGTAGTAGAGGAGAATCAGCTCGCTAACTCGAGTCTTGCTGGGCGCAGACTTGCACAGTCGGTTATTTTGCAGGTTTGGTCGAGGAAGAAGAAGAGAGAAAACTAATACCCGTGTTCGACTTCGACGGGTGACGAGCGTCACCATAAGGGTGACGATCGTCACCGCTTTTTTTTTTTTTTTTTTTTGTTTTTTTAACTGAATAAAATTCTAACTAATAATCATAAGCACGAAAATAAATACTAAGTAATATATCTACAACTTACCAGGGGGTTGCCTCCCACTAAGCGCTCTTTTAAAGTCATTAGCTTGACTTTGGTTGGCTGTTTAGACAGCTGGTGCCTTCAGAGACACAATGTGTCCTGCTGGAATCTCTGCTTGTGCCCAGTAATGCTTCACCCTTTGTCCATTGACAGTGAACTCCTCTCCTTTGGAGTTAATCAGGACAATTGCACCATGTGGGCGAGCTTCTTTGACAGTGAAAGGACCTGACCATCTAGAACGCAGTTTACCAGGAAAAAGCTGTAAACGAGAGTTATAGAGTAGTACCTGGTCATTGGGCTCGAAATGCCTGGAGATGATCTTCTTATCATGATATGCCTTTGTCCTCTCCTTGTATAACTTGGAGTTTTCATAGGCTAGATATCTGATTTCATCCAGTTCATTGAGCTGAATCAAGCGCCTTTCTGCAGCAGGTTTCAGATCGAAATTCAGCTTCTTGATTGCCCATTCTGCTCTGAACTCCAGCTCTACTGGTAGATGGCACGCCTTGCCATAGAGAAGGTGGAATGGAGTAGTCCCAAGTGGTGTTTTGTAGGCAGTCCTGTAGGCCCATAATGCATCATCCAGCTTTGCAGACCAATCTTTCTTTATCTTCCCAACTGTCTTCTCCAGAATTTGCTTTATCTGTCTGTTGGAAACCTCAACTTGTCCACTTGTTTGGGGGTGATAGGGCGTGGCCACTCTGTGCTGAACACCATACTTCTTCAACAGCTTGTCAAAAACCTTGTTGACAAAGTGAGAACCCCCATCACTTATGACAATCCGTAAGACACCAAATCTGGGAAAGATAATGGTCTTAAACAGCTTCAAAACCGCTGCAGCATCATTAGTAGGAGTAGCCAACGCCTCTACCCATTTAGATACATAATCAACAGCAACCAGAATGTATCTATTCCCATAAGATGAGGGAAAAGGTCCCATGAAGTCAATACCCCAACAATCGAAAACTTCAAATTCCAGAATGAAGTTCTGTGGCATCTCATGTCTCCTGCTGATTTTTCCTCTTCTCTGACAAGTATCACAGCTTGTGATGAAGGCTTGGGCGTCCCTGAACATAGTAGGCCACCAAAATCCAGCCTGCAAAACCTTAGAGACAGTCTTGAATGTAGCAAAGTGTCCAGCATAGTCTGATCCATGACAGTGAAAGAGCACGTCCTGAACTTCTTCTTCTGCTAAGCATCTTCTGTAAATACCATCAGCACAATGCTTGTAGAGGTATGGCTCATCCCAATAGAATCTCCTAAGTTCTCTCAAGAACTTCTTCTTAGCATAGCCTTTAAAATCATGTGGTTCATCCTCTGCAGCAAGATAATTGGCAATATCAGCATACCAGGGTCTCTTTGGATCATGTATAGCGTAAACAGGCTCTTCAAAAGCTTTCCCCAAGCTTGCACAAATCGCAGATAAGTGTGGAGATCGGTGACGAGCGTCACCAATGTTGGTGACGAGCGTCACCTCGCTCGTATACTTTTGTCGCGAATGGTCTTGGTTGGTGACGAGCGTCACCCTCCTGGTGTCGCTCGTCACTCCCCCCTGCAGTTTCGTGAAAACTGCAGGTTTTCAACACTTTCCTCCTGTTCTCTGGTTTCTACTAAGTAAACATTCTCTTCAGGCAAGAAATCATTGATGGGGACACAGTCTTCGACCTGAATCCGGGATAAATGGTCAGCAACTCCATTCTCCACCCCTTTCTTGTCCTTCTCTTCAATATCAAATTCCTGAAGAAGCAGGATCCATCTTAACAGCCTTGGTTTTGCATCCTTCTTCTGCATTAGGTACTTCAGTGCTGAATGGTCAGTATGAACCACGACCTTGGAGCCAACAAGATACTGCCTGAACTTCTCAAAAGCAAACACAACAGCTAACAATTCCCTCTCAGTTGTTGCATAATTCTTCTGAGCATCATCCAAAGTCCTACTTGCATAGTAGATGGCGTGGAGTTTCTTGTCTTTCCTCTGTCCCAGCACTGCTCGAACTGCAAAATCGCTGGCATCACACATTACCTCAAAAGGTAAGTCCCAATCTGGAGGCTGCACAACAGGGGCTGTAACCAAAGCCTGTTTGATCTGTTCAAAAGCAGATTTGCACTCTTCTGTGAACTCAAACTTCACATCCTTGCAGAGAGAGCAGTAAGTGGGCGTGCTATCTTGCTAAAATCCTTGATGAACCTTCTGTAGAAGCCTGCATGTCCCAGAAAACTCCTCACTGCTTTGACGGAATCAGGTGCTTGCAGACTCGTCATCACCTCAATTTTCGCCCTATCCACCTCTATATCGTCTCCTGAGACTCTGTGGCCAAGTACAATACCATCCTGCACCATAAAATGACACTTCTCTCAGTTTAAAACCAAGTGCTTCTCTTCACATCTCTGCAGAACTGCACACAGATTATCCAAACAGCTCTTGAAAGAAGATCCATAAACAGAGAAGTCATCCATGAACACCTCCATAAACTTCTCTATCATGTCTGTGAAAATCGACATCATGCATCTCTGGAAGGTTGCAGGAGCATTACACAGACCAAAAGGCATTCTGCGATATGCAAAAGTGCCATAGGGACAGGTGAAAGTGGTCTTCTCCTGATCATCTGGATGGATGGGGATCTGAAATAAGCCTGAATACCCATCAAGGAAGCAGTAATACTTGTGATTCGCCAGCCTCTCTAGCATCTGATCGATGAAAGGTAGAGGAAAATGATCCTTCCTTGTTGCTGCATTCAGTTTCCTGTAGTCTATACACATCCTGTGTCCTGTCACAGTCCTGGTTGGAATCAGCTCATCCTTGTCATTCTTTACCACGGTGACACCTCCTTTCTTAGGCACCACGTGCACTGGACTCACCCAAGCACTGTCTGAAATAGGATAGATGATACCAGCCTGCAACAACTTCATGATCTCTTTCTTGACCACATCCTGCAAATTCGGATTTAGCCTCCTCTGGTGCTCAACTGATGATTTCGACTCATCCTCCAAGTGTATTCTATGCATGCACAAGTCTGGAGAGATACCTGAAATATCATCAAGAGAATAGCCAAGAGCTTTGCGAAATTTTCGCAGCTTACTTAGCAGTAGGGTGAGCTCTGCATTGTTCAATGAAGCATTAACAATAACAGGATAGGTGGAGTTTCTCCTAGAAATGCGTACCTTAGTCCTGCAGGGATCATACAATCTCCTACTTTGATAGGAACATCCTCTATCACCCCTTCAGGAACTCTAACTGATCTATCAGCTAGGACAAGAGATATTCTTGTAGCTTTAAAATCGGTCATCCCCAAACTCTTGGCAACAGAATGAGGCATGAGGTTCACACTAGACCCAAGATCACACAATGACCTCTCAAACTTCTCATTGAAGATGGTGCAGTCTAAAACAAAGCTTCCTGGGTCTGAAAGCTTCTCTGGAACTCTGTTCTGAATCACTGCACTGACCTGCTCGTTGATCATCATAGCCCCAACCTCAAGACTCAAGTTATTGGTCACCATTCTCTTCACATACCTCCTAATAACAGGAGTTATCCTTACAGCATCAATCAATGGGATCTCTATTACCAACTTGTCCATGATAGCCTTGCATCTTGCATCCTCAAGCTCCTGCTTAGACTTCTTAGGATGCTTAGGATAGGGTATCTTGGGTTTATACACGGTCTCCTTAGCATTATCTGAAGTCTTAGGCGAAACTGCAACATGTGGTGTCTGGTGACGAGCGTCACTGGGTTGGTGACGAGCGTCACTCACTTTGGACGAGTCGGGGTCGAGTACTGGATATGGGTGATGAGCGTCACCCCCTTGGTGATGGTCGTCACCAATTTGTGAAGAATCAGGGTCGGGGTTATCCTCAATGGGTGACGAGCGACACCCATTATTGGTGACGAGCGTCACCAATGGTTCTGCAGTAAAATTTTCTTCATCTTCATACTCTTCCATACCCACGAAATTTCTTGAGGTTAAATCCTTCTGCAACACTGGTTGCAGGTTCCTTCCACTCCTCAATGTGATGGCATTCACGTGGTGTTTGGGATTAGCATCAGTTCTTCTTGGAAGGAATCCTTCTTGCCTCTGAACAGCTCCTGCAGTTTGAGCAACTTGAAGATCAAGCTTCTTCATATGAGAGTTCAGACTCTCAATTTTTCCATTCAAGTCCTGATAGAGCGAATCTATCTTGCCATTGAAGTTCACAGTAAGCTTCTGTTGTCCTTCCAAGATCTGTTCTAACATTGCTTCCATTTTGTTCTCTTGTGGAGGTGCTGGTTGATAGGAAGTAGAACCATAGTTTCTATAATTTCCACTGTTCTGGAATGGTTTCTGATACTCTGTCTTCTGGAAAGGGGGTCTAGGAGTGAAACCAGGCGTGTTCTGTCCTCATGTAGGGGCGTTTTTCTGATTGTTGTTGCTGTATCCTCTGTTCCACTGCTGATTCCCATACCTTTGTCCCTGAAATCCGCCAGAATTGATGAAATTTACATCCTCCTGCTCAACTTCCTCTGGAGCTTCGAAAGTCTCTACTTCTGCAGCAAAGTGAACTGACTTCTTCCCTACCAAAAGGCTGTGCATATCATCCAACTTAGCCTTAACTTCAGCAATCTGATTTCCATCAGCTACACCAGCTTTGTTTCATTCTCTGAAAGTCTGCATTTTTAGTGCTGTTGCTGCAGACCAAGTTCTCAATCAGTCTCACCGCCTCCTCTGGTCTGTTGTTGTTGAAGTTCCCTGCACTTGCTGCATCCAGCGCCATCTGATATTTCCAGTCAATGCCTCTGAAAAAGATCCCAAGTAATTGCACCTGACTGAAACCATGATGAGGGCAGTCCCTTTGATAAGACTTGAACCTGATCCAAGAAGCCTTGAAAGCTTCAGTAGGGCCTTGTGTAAATGATGCAATTTTCGTCCTCATGTGTTCTGATCTGGCATCATCATAGAAATTGTTCAGAAAGGCATTCTTGGTGTCCTCCCAAGTAGTTAATGAAGCAGGTTCCAGTTGCTTCAGCCAATATGCAGCTTCTCCTTCAAGAGAGTATGGAAAAAGCTTGCAGAACAGAGAGTCATTGCTAACCCCATTAGCTTTGACACTGGAAGCCAAGTCCTCAAATCTCTCTATGTGATCCATAGGATGCTCATGAGGTAAACCATGGAAGGGATGCTGTCCAACTAGCTGATAGTAGACAGGTTTAACCTCAAAATCGTTCCTCTGGAAGGCAGGAGGTCGGATTGCAGCTCTGTTGGCATAGAACTGATCAGGTCTTTTGTAATCACCTAGAGTCCTCTGAACAAAACGCCCAGCAGCGTTATTGACAGCAGCAGGGACTCCCACGTTCTCAGCCACTTGCTGAACCTGCTGTTCAACAATGACATTCCCCTCTTGATCAATTCTCTGCCCCTCTTCGTTCCTCCTATTTCCTTCCCTGTCAACCAAGTGACCTTCTGCATCTTCAACCAAGATCAGTGGAGCGACCATTGCAGATTGCTTCTTAGCTTTCCTGTTAGTTCTCTCCAACCTAGCAAGCTCGTCGATGCTCAAAGTCACAAGCTCCTTCTCTTTGTTGCTTCTGGTTCTGCGATTAGGCATACACCTGAAACAAGAACAAAGAAAAGTAGCTGAAAATCAGTAAAGAAGTAAAAAAACTTAGACAAAATCCTAATACTATCAATAGGCAGCTATTACTCCCCGGCAACGGCGCCAAAAACTTGATAGGGTCAATGTTTTACCCAAATAAAACTACTGCAAGTGCACAGCAAAAGCAGATGTAGTATAAGGGGTATCGAAATCCCAAGAGAGTAATGCAGACTACACTATCGAATATAGATTCGGACTAAGCTAAGCAAAATATGATGTATGTAATGCGAATGAATAAATGGAAGTAAGCAAACGAATGTGTGAAGTTATCTAAGTTCAAGAAGATTAAAAGCGCTAAGCCAGGATAATTCGCAGGTTTGAATCCAAGAATGTATGATGCAGGAAATCAGAAATGATTAAGAACCGTTTTAAACTTGAATCTCTAATGCATAACTAATCAATTCTCATTGTAAAAGTTATCTATGCTTAAATTACAGAGTTTCAAATCTCTTTGCAAACCCTAACAACCTAAGCATGCAGGAATGATCAGATTCAATTGTTTACAAAACTCCTAAGCCAAATCTCTTTGTACTAAGTTGTTTTGCTCATCAAATACTAGTTCAGGTTATGAATAATGCTCTCACATATATTTAACAACCTATGATTTTCGGATTCCTAGATGATGTGTCTCAGAAATTCGATTTTAAAGCAAGCAGAGATGAAAAACCATGAGATATTCCTAACAGATAGCGATTCTACACTCTTTTCATCAACCTTTGAAAAACCCTAACTTAACTAGCAGATTACTCAGACATGATTATGAGATCACAAAACATAACTGAATAAAATTGCATTAAGAGAAAGAGTAAGAAACAAAGGGGGTTCGAAATCTTCTCAAAAGAGTACAGGATTTGTCTCCCCAAAAAGCTCTGAATAAATCTCTCTCTAGCTCTCTGAATTCTTAAAAACTAAGATCATAGCCAACAATGGCTGAAAAGCCTAATAAATAGAAACTAAACACGATCTGGGGTCTTCAATGTAAATAAAGGAAACTTCTGGGCCAATTCTGAAATTCTTCTTGATACTTTTAATAAAACGCCACGCTCCTTCCTTAGTGGGTGACGAGCGTCACCAAAGGGGTGACGATCGTCACCATATGCGATACTTTTCTGCTTCGAGCTTGGTACTTCGTGGCTTCCACTCAGAATGCTCCAAAAGGTTCCAACATCTCCAATTATGCTCCAGACATGCTATAACCTGCAAAGACTCTTCTAGGACTCTAAAAATACCAAAAAGACTCAATAAAAAGGACTTATATCATGGTTAAAAACCATAAAAACCATGATATATCAACTTCCCCAGACTTAGCTTTTGCTTGCCCTCAAGCAAACATTTGACAAAGAATAAGGTCGAGGTTTGAAAACAAGAAACAATCAGTCAGTCATCAGAAACACCACACTGGTTAAAGCTTTCGAATCCACATACCACAGAGTCAACACAAGATCAAATTTCAGCCTAATCATCACAAGTTTAGCAAATCTCTCAAGTCCAGTCTAAATCTCTTCAAGAAATCCGAAATTTCTACTGTCAACTCCTTATTTTTATCTAAGTGTGAAGTCTCATCAAAGCTCTATCATCTTAATCACTTTACAGATTCTTTTCCCTTCCTAAAAACTGAACAAATCAATCTCAACACAGCTCTCCTATTTTCTCTTCCCTTAATCTTTTTCCTTAGGTATTTTCGATTTTTCACTTCTTTTTCTCAACTTTTTCAGTCTAAGATATGGTGCTACTCAATACTTGTGTTCCTTGTGAGGAGACAGGTTCTTGAGTGAATTCACTACTGTTGTTCCTTGTGAGAAGACAGGGTCATGAATGCACCATTTTTTGAACTTAAACTTTTAAAAACTACATCTGGGAAGATCAAAGAGAGACTGTATCTTAACCTTATTGTCAGTGTTGAAAGAGAGAATCAAGATCAATAAGAATCAATCACCAAGACAAGAAATTTAAAGTTCATTAAGGTGGAGCTAACACCAAATTTTCCAGATTCTCTAAGAACCTAAACCTTCATTGCTAGACTGATCTACCTATGACTTTCAACTTAGTAAGACTTGTAATCAACTACTGTGGCAATGTTTCTTATCAGCAAAAGTGTCCTATGGCTAGTTCCATGAAAAACTAACAGTTTCAAAGCTTTTGACTCTAGAAAAACAGGTTTTTGACTCAACTTTAAGACTCTATAAACATGACACAAAGCACACAACGTCAGTAACCACCTCCCCCAGACTTAAACAACACTGTCCCCAGTGTTATTAAGCCAAGAGTTGGTCAGAAAAATGAATGAGAAGTCGAAAAACCAAGTCAGAAAAGTGTTACCTCGCGTGGGGTCGGGTGACGAGCGTCACCAATCTGGTGACGAGCATCACCACGACCTGTATTGCCCAAATCTTATGTTAGATGTTAATTAACGAAGTGTTTGCATGTGTACTCGAAAGTTAGACTTTTTGAGCAGTCAAACACATAATTAACAACATCCAAACATAGCAATAATAACCTGGTTCAACAAATCTCACAAAACATCATCAAAGAAACTGACAACTAACTCAAAGTAAACATAAAAATGACCCAAGAGAAGGAAAAATAAAAGGGAAAAAGGAACAAGTAACCAGATAGTGAAACCTCAATCCTCATCCTCACAAGGCTCAGTAGTGTAGTGGGGGCGGACACAACCACAGTTGCTAAGTGTAGCAACAGCATCCCAGAGTCCCTCAAAGCTATCAATGACATACTCTTGAAAAGCAGCCATATACATGGGTGTCTGTGGTCGTGGAGGACGCCTGAAAGCAGCAAAAGAGCCACTCTGACGTGTAGAAGGTCCAGCATCGGTAGCAGCAGCAGTAGAAGCAGAGGGACCAGCTGTAGCAGCTCTAGCAGGGCGCAGAGTCAAGGGGCGCAGAAGAGTCTGTGCTGGCATGAAGAATAGCTGGCGTGGGTCTGTCTGGATAGTAGTGAGGGCTCTCTGTGGCAACTTAATGCCAACATACTCTCCAAAAGTAGTAGTGAAAGTCCAGACAACTCCAGTCTTCATCCAAGTGACATGGCGCAGATACTGCTCATCCATAAGCGATCTATCACTGCGCAGACTGCAAGGGGTAACATCGATCTGGAAATGATGGAAGATCGGTGTCAACAAGCTGCCCACACTCTCAGTCTTCTCCCCTGGACTGGTGAATGGCTTGGTCTTCAAAGAGACCAAATGCTCAGCGAAAACAGCACCTAAGTTGGCGCGAACCATACTATCAACTGGTATCGAATCATCCAGCATCTCATAAAGTCCGTAGTAGAGGAGAATCAGCTCGCTAACTCGAGTCTTGCTGGGTGCAGACTTGCACAGTCGGTTATTTTGCAGGTTTGCTCGAGGAAGAAGAAGAGAGAAAACTAATACCCGTGTTCGACTTCGACGGGTGACGAGCGTCACCATAAGGGTGACGATCGTCACCGCTTTTTTTTTTTTTTTTTTTTTTTTTTTTTTTTTTAACTGAATAAAATTCTAACTAATAATCATAAGCACGAAAATAAATACTAAGTAATATATCTACAACTTACCAGGGGGTTGCCTCCCACTAAGCGCTCTTTTAAAGTCATTAGCTTGACTTTGGTTGGCTGTTTAGACAGCTGGTGCCTTCAGAGACACAATGTGTCCTGCTGGAATCTCTGCTTGTGCCCAGTAATGCTTCACCCTTTGTCCATTGACAGTGAACTCCTCTCCTTTGGAGTTAATCAGGACAATTGCACCATGTGGGCGAGCTTCTTTGACAGTGAAAGGACCTGACCATCTAGAACGCAGTTTACCAGGAAAAAGCTGTAAACGAGAGTTATAGAGTAGTACCTGGTCATTGGGCTCGAAATGCCTGGAGATGATCTTCTTATCATGATATGCCTTTGTCCTCTCCTTGTATAACTTGGAGTTTTCATAGGCTAGATATCTGATTTCATCCAGTTCATTGAGCTGAATCAAGCGCCTTTCTGCAGCAGGTTTCAGATCGAAATTCAGCTTCTTGATTGCCCATTCTGCTCTGAACTCCAGCTCTACTGGTAGATGGCACGCCTTGCCATAGAGAAGGTGGAATGGAGTAGTCCCAAGTGGCGTTTTGTAGGCAGTCCTGTAGGCCCATAATGCATCATCCAGCTTTGCAGACCAATCTTTCCTTGTCTTCCCAACTGTCTTCTCCAGAATTTGCTTTATCTGTCTGTTGGAAACCTCAACTTGTCCACTTGTTTGGGGGTGATAGGGCGTGGCCACTCTGTGCTGTACACCATACTTCTTCAACTGCTTGTCAAAAACCTTGTTGACAAAGTGAGAAACCCCATCACTTATGACAATCCGTGGGACACCAAATCTGGGAAAGATAATGGTCTTAAACAGCTTCAAAACCGCTGCAGCATCATTAGTAGGAGTAGCCAACGCCTCTACCCACTTAGATACATAATCAACAGCAACCAGAATGTATCTATTCCCATAAGATGAGGGAAAAGGTCCCATGAAGTCAATACCCCAACAATCGAAAACTTCAACTTCCAGAATGAAGTTCTGTGGCATCTCATGTCTCCTGTTGATTTTTCCTCTTCTCTGACAAGTATCACAGCTTGTGATGAAGGCTTGGGCGTCCCTGAACATAGTAGGCCACCAAAATCCAGCCTGCAAAACCTTAGAGACAGTCTTGAATGTAGCAAAGTGTCCAGCATAGTCTGATCCATGACAGTGAAAGAGCACGTCCTGAACTTCTTCTTCTGCTAAGCATCTTCTGTAAATACCATCAGCACAATGCTTGTAGAGATATGGCTCATCCCAATAGAATCTCCTAAGTTCTCTCAAGAACTTCTTCTTAGCATAGCCTTTAAAATCATGTGGTTCATCCTCTGCAGCAAGATAATTGGCAATATCAGCATACCAGGGTCTCTTTGGATCATGTATAGCGTAAACAGGCTCTTCAAAAGCTTTCCCCAAGCTTGCACAAATCGCAGATAAGTGTGGAGATCGGTGACGAGCGTCACCTCGCTCGTATACTTTTGTCGCGAATGGTCTTGGTTGGTGACGAGCGTCACCCTCCTGGTGTCGCTCGTCACTCCCCTGCAGTTTCGTGAAAACTGCAGGTTTTCAACACTTTCCTCCTGTTCTCTGGTTTCTACTAAGTAAACATTCTCTTCAGGCAAGAAATCATTGATGGGGACACAGTCTTCGACCTGAATCCGGGATAAATGGTCAGCAACTCCATTCTCCACCCCTTTCTTGTCCTTCTCTTCAATATCAAATTCATGAAGAAGTAGGATCCATCTTAACAGCCTTGGTTTTGCATCCTTCTTCTGCATTAGGTACTTCAGTGCTGAATGGTCAGTATGAACCACGACCTTGGAGCCAACAAGATACTGCCTGAACTTCTCAAAAGCAAACACAACAGCTAACAATTCCCTCTCAGTTGTTGCATAATTCTTCTGAGCATCATCCAAAGTCCTACTTGCATAGTAGATGGCGTGGAGTTTCTTGTCTTTCCTCTGTCCCAGCACTGCTCGAACTGCAAAATCGCTGGCATCACACATTACCTCAAAAGGTAAGTCCCAATCTGGAGGCTGCACAACAGGGGCTGTAACCAAAGCCTGTTTGATCTGTTCAAAAGCAGATTTGCACTCTTCTGTGAACTCAAACTTCACATCCTTGCAGAGAGAGCAGTAAGTGGGCGTGCTATCTTGCTAAAATCCTTGATGAACCTTCTGTAGAAGCCTGCATGTCCCAGAAAACTCCTCACTGCTTTGACGGAATCAGGTGCTTGCAGACTCGTCATCACCTCAATTTTTGCCCTATCCACCTCTATACCGTCTCCTGAGACTCTGTGGCCAAGTACAATACCATCCTGCACCATAAAATGACACTTCTCCCAGTTTAAAACCATGTGCTTCTCTTCACATCTCTGCAGAACTGCACACAGATTATCCAAACAGCTCTTGAAAGAAGATCCATAAACAGAGAAGTCATCCATGAACACCTCCATAAACTTCTCTATCATGTCTGTGAAAATCGACATCATGCATCTCTGGAAGATTGCAGGAGCATTACACAGACCAAAAGGCATTCTGCGATATGCAAAAGTGCCATAGGGACAGGTGAAAGTGGTCTTCTCCTGATCATCTGGATGGATGGAGATCTGAAATAAGCCTGAATACCCATCAAGGAAGCAGTAATACTTGTGATTCGCCAGCCTCTCTAGCATCTGATCGATGAAAGGTAGAGGAAAATGATCCTTCCTTGTTGCTGCATTCAGTTTCCTGTAGTCTATACACATCCTGTGTCCTATCACAGTCCTGGTTGGAATCAGCTCATCCTTGTCATTCTTTACCACGGTGACACCTCCTTTCTTAGGCACCACGTGCACTGGACTCACCCAAGCACTGTCTGAAATAGGATAGATGATACCAGCCTGCAACAACTTCATGATCTCTTTCTTGACCACATCCTGCAAATTCGGATTTAGCCTCCTCTGGTGCTCAACTGATGATTTCGACTCATCCTCCAAGTGTATTCTATGCATGCACAAGTCTGGAGAGATACCTGAAATGTCATCAAGAGAATAGCCAAGAGCTTTGCGAAATTTTCGCAGCTTACTTAGCAGTAGGGTGAGCTCTGCATTGTTCAATGAAGCATTAACAATAACAGGATAGGTGGAGTTTTCTCCTAGAAATGCGTACCTTAGTCCTGCAGGGAGCTGTTTAAGCTCAACTTTTGGTGCTTTTGCTGCTGACCAGTCACCCATTGTGGCGGCTTTTGCAGATGTGGAGACAAGTTCATCCTGTGCAACCAGTTGCATAACTTGTGCAGTAACATCCATCATCCTTGTGTAGCCTGTTGCAGCAGTATCTAAATGCTCATACTCAGCTGTAGAAGTGGTCAATGCCCTTTCCAAGGGGTCCTCTGAACTCATCTCATGGAAGATCTGATCAGCAATGTTTGTGAGAACATCAACATAAAAAGTCTGTCCATCTATGGTTGGCCTCTTCATCAGCTTATCCATTTCGAATTTCATCACTAAATCGCCAACATTCAGCTCTATTCTATCCTTCCTGACGTCAATAATAGCTCCTGCAGTGGCTAAGAAGGGTCTGCCAAGAATCAAGGGGTCTTTGGGCTCTTCTCCATACTCTAGAACCACAAAATCAGTAGGGATCATACAATCTCCTACTTTGATAGGAACATCCTCTATCACCCCTTCAGGAACTCTAACTGATCTGTCAGCTAGGACAAGAGATATTCTTGTAGCTTTAAAATCGGTCATCCCCAAACTCTTGGCAACAGAATGAGGCATGAGGTTCACACTAGACCCAAGATCACACAATGACCTCTCAAACTTCTCATTGAAGATGGTGCAGTCTAAAACAAAGCTTCCTGGGTCTGAAAGCTTCTCTGGAACTCTGTTCTGAATCACTGCACTGACCTGCTCGTTGATCATCATAGCCCCAACCTCAAGACTCAAGTTATTGGTCACCATTCTCTTCACATACCTCCTAATAACAGGAGTTATCCTTACAGCATCAATCAATGGGATCTCTATTACCAACTTGTCCATGATAGCCTTGCATCTTGCATCCTCAAGCTCCTGCTTAGACTTCTTAGGATGCTTAGGATAGGGTATCTTGGGTTTATACACGGTCTCCTTAGCATTATCTGAAGTCTTAGGCGAAACTGCAACATGTGGTGTCTGGTGACGAGCGTCACTGGGTTGGTGACGAGCGTCACTCACTTTGGACGAGTCGGGGCCGAGTACTGGATATGGGTGACGAGCGTCACCCCCTTGGTGACGGTCGTCACCAATTTGTGAAGAATCGGGGTCAGGGTTATCCTCAATGGGTGACGAGCGACACCCATTATTGGTGACGAGCGTCACCAATAGTTCTGCAGTAAAATTTTCTTCATCTTCATACTCTTCCATACCCACGAAATTTCTTGAGGTTAAATCCTTCTGCAACACTGGTTGCAGGTTCCTTCCACTCCTCAATGTGATGGCATTCACGTGGTGTTTGGGATTAGCATCAGTTCTTCCTGGAAGGAATCCTTCTTGCCTCTGAACAGCTCCTGCAGTTTGAGCAACTTGAAGATCAAGCTTCTTCATATGAGAGTTCAGACTCTCAATTTTTCCATTCAAGTCCTGATAGAGCGAATCTATCTTGCCATTGAAGTTCACAGTAAGCTTCTGTTGTCCTTCCAAGATCTGTTCTAACATTGCTTCCATTTTGTTCTCTTGTGGAGGTGCTGGTTGATAGGAAGTAGAACCATAGTTTCTATAATTTCCACTGTTCTGGAATGGCTTCTGATACTCTGTCTTCTGGAAAGGGGGTCTAGGAGTGAAACCAGGCGTGTTCTGTCCTCATGTAGGGGCGTTTTTCTGATTGTTGTTGCTGTATCCTCTGTTCCACTGCTGATTCCCATACCTTTGTCCCTGAAATCCGCCAGAATTGATGAAATTTACATCCTCCTGCTCAACTTCCTCTGGAGCTTCGAAAGTCTCTACTTCTGCAGCAAAGTGAACTGACTTCTTCCCTACCAAAAGGCTGTGCATATCATCCAACTTAGCCTTAACTTCAGCAATCTGATTTCCATCAGCTACACCAGCTTGTTTCATTCTCTGAAAGTCTGCATTTTTAGTGCTGTTGCTGCAGACCAAGTTCTCAATCAGTCTCACCGCCTCCTCTGGTCTGTTGGTGTTGAAGTTCCCTGCACTTGCTGCATCCAGTGCCATCTGATATTTCCAGTCAATGCCTCTGAAAAAGATCCCAAGTAATTGCACCTGACTGAAACCATGATGAGGGCAGTCCCTTTGATAAGACTTGAACCTGATCCAAGAAGCCTTGAAAGCTTCAGTAGGGCCTTGTGTAAATGATGCAATTTTCGTCCTCATGTGTTCTGATCTGGCATCATCATAGAAATTGTTCAGAAAGGCATTCTTGGTGTCCTCCCAAGTAGTTAATGAAGCAGGTTCCAGTTGCTTCAACCAATATGCAGCTTCTCCTTCAAGAGAGTATGGAAAAAGCTTGCAGAACATAAAGTCATTGCTAACCCCATTAGCTTTGACACTGGAAGCCAAGTCCTCAAATCTCTCTATGTGATCCATAGGATGCTCATGAGGTAAACCATGGAAGAGATGCTGTCCAACTAGCTGATAGTAGACAGGTTTAACCTCAAAATCGTTCCTCTGGAAGGCAGGAGGTCGGATTGCAGCTCTGTTGGCATAGAACTGATCAGGTCTGTTGTAATCACCTAGAGTCCTCTGAACAAAACGCCCAGCAGCGTTATTGACAGCAGCAGGCACTCCCACGTTCTCAGCCACTTGCTGAACCTGCTGTTCAACAATGACATTCCCCTCTTGATCAATTCTCTGCCCCTCTTCGTTCCTCCTATTTCCTTCCCTGTCAACCAAGTGACCTTCTGCATCTTCAACCAAGATCAGTGGAGCGACCATTGCAGATTGCTTCTTAGCTTTCCTGTTAGTTCTCTCCAACCTAGCAAGCTCGTCGATGCTCAAAGTCACAAGCTCCTTCTCTTTGTTGCTTCTGGTTCTGCGATTAGGCATACACCTGAAACAGGAACAAAGAAAAGTAGCTGAAAATCAGTAAAGAAGTAAAAAAACTTAGACAAAATCCTAATACTATCAATAGGCAGCTATTACTCCCCGGCAACGGCGCCAAAAACTTGATAGGGTCAATGTTTTACCCAAATAAAACTACTGCAAGTGCACAGCAAAAGCAGATGTAGTATAAGGGGTATCGAAATCCCAAGAGAGTAATGCAGACTACACTATCGAATATAGATTCGGACTAAGCTAAGCAAAATATGATGTATGAAATGCGAATGAATAAATGGAAGTAAGCAAACGAATGTGTGAAGTTATCTAAGTTCAAGAAGATTAAAAGCGATAAGCCAGGGTAATTCGCAGGTTTGAATCCAAGAATGTATGATGCAGAAAATCAGAAATGATTAAGAACCGTTTTAAACTTGAATCTCTAATGCATAACTAATCAATTCTCATTGTAAAAGTTATCTATGCTTAAATTACAGAGTTTCAAATCTCTTTGCAAACCCTAACAACCTAAGCATGCAGGAATGATCAGATTCAATTGTTTACAAAACTCCTAAGCCAAATCTCTTTGTACTAAGTTGTTTTGCTCATCAAATACTAGTTCAGGTTATGAATAATGCTCTCACATATATTTAACAACCTATGATTTTCGGATTCCTAGATGATGTGTCTCAGAAATTCGATTTTAAAGCAAGTAGAGATGAAAAACCATGAGATATTCCTAACAGATAGCGATTCTACACTCTTTTCATCAACCTTTGAAAAACCCTAACTTAACTAGCAGATTACTCAGACATGATTATGAGATCACAAAACATAACTGAATAAAATTGCATTAAGAGAAAGAGTAAGAAACAAAGGGGGTTCGAAATCTTCTCAAAAGAGTACAGGATTTGTCTCCCCAAAAAGCTCTGAATAAATCTCTCTCTAGCTCTCTGAATTCTTAAAAACTAAGATCATAGCCAACAATGGCTGAAAAACCTAATAAATAGAAGCTAAACACGATCTGGGGTCTTCAATGTAAATAAAGGAAACTTCTGGGCCAATTCTGAAATTCTTCTTGATACTTTTAATAAAACGCCACGCTCCTTCCTTAGTGGGTGACGAGCGTCACCAAAGGGGTGACGATCGTCACCATATACGATACTTTTCTGCTTCGAGCTTGGTACTTCGTGGCTTCCACTCAGAATGCTCCAAAAGGTTCCAACATCTCCAATTATGCTCCAGACATGCTATAACCTGCAAAGACTCTTCTAGGACTCTAAAAATACCAAAAAGACTCAATAAAAAGGACATATATCATGGTTAAAAACCATAAAAACCATGATATATCACCCATGTTCCCCATTGATCACTTGGTTGCACATGAAAAGAGTGTCTTCCTTGGGGATTCCAAACAGCTTCCTCTTCTTCAGTAGGTTCAGCTTGTGGCATTGGCTCTTCCTGGTGAGAAGTGTACTCATGAGTATGGCTTTGATGGGAAGCTCCTCCTGATGTAGCTTTATCCTTTTTGAACCTCCCTTTGACCATCTTCACCAGCTTCTTGATGGCTTTGTCTTGCCACTTACACCATTTTTGAAGTGTGTTGATATGCTCATTAGCAAACTTCAGAGAGCTCCCTTGGCTTGGGACTTCATAGGGCTTGAAGTGAAACTGCTTAGAGTTGTATTTCAGCACCTCATCTTCATCAAGCTCTTCTTCTTGGGATTCTCCTTGGCCTTCAGCGCCAGCAGTAGCATCTCCTTGTACCTCCTCTTCACTGTTCTCTCCTCTCTCTTCTTGTTCAATCTTCTCACTATCTTCTCCTCTCTCTTCTGGGGCAGGGCCTCCATGGTAAAGCTGACTCTCATCCTTGCAGAAACCAATGTTGCTCCTTATGGTGATGGATGTATGATGTGGGTTTGGGAGGAGAAATCTCGCTGGTTCTCTGAAGTCCTTGAGAAAGTTGTAGACATGCTTCCCTTTGATGCTCTTTTCAAGGAAGTGGCTATTCCTAAAATAGTCAATATCTATCCATAATGGCTCTAAAGCATCTTCTTCATATTCCTCAAGGTTTACACCACTTGCCATCAGAACAGCTGTCACAACTTCTCCAATGTGGAGTTGTGGGTTCTCCTCCTATTTTCCTTTGTTTAAGATCCAGCTCTTATAGGACTGGAGCTGCTCCATCAGCATGGTCACATAACATGGGTATCTGCTTGGCGGCTCTAGAGATCTTCCATCTCTGCTGGTCACCACAAGTTCATGCATTCCATTGTATATTAAGTCTCTCTCCTTTCCTGTGAGGTTTGTTGTTTCTTTTCTTGCAAAAAATGTGTTTGCAAGAGCCTTGGGAGCATATCTCACAGCAGGATGCTTCAGATGTTGATTCCTTGTGGTTCCAGCTATGAATGGGCCAGATCCAATCACGCCCTATAGCATGTTGTGCTGCTTTAGGGGGATTACGAATTTGTTCCTCTTGTGAGCATAAGACATTAGACCAAACACTTGAGAGATATCAAAGAAGGTTGTTGTGAATCTTTGCTTGCCAAGCTTGAAAGAGATCCACCCATCTCCATTGGTAAGCTCACTCTCTTCATAGCTAACCACCTTGAGAGTGGAGAGGAACTAATAAGTGAGATTTTGGTAGGAGGGGAGTGGTTTTTCCATAAAGTCACCAAGTCCCATGGGCTCAAATATTGTCTTGCAATCCATATAGATCCCCAGCGCCTTCATTGTGGAGGTGCAGGGGTATCTTGTAGGCTTGAAAGTGCATTGGTTGAAGGCCTCCATGAGCTCTTTAACACTTGGCTCTTTGTATGGGACTTCTATTCTACAGCTTTGCCCTTTCCTTTTTGCTTGGCAGCTTTGTCCCCAACATGCCTCTTTCCAGCAGATTTTGATGGCTGCCCAGCAGCAGTATTTTTTTCCCTTATCTCTTCTAGCTCTTGGAGAAGTAGGCGCTTCCTCTTGTGGTGCTTTCCCTTTGCTTCCAGCAGCAGTTCTTGTTTTCCCCATGGTACCTACAAGAACAAAGCTTGAAGATGCTATGAGTAAAAGAACAACAGTTGAGAAACTAATGACTAAAAGCTTTAGATAGAATCTCTTTAAGCTAAAAAAAAGTTTAACTAGTATTTAAACAAGATTAAACTTTCTAGTAGCTAAGAGAAATCACAAGCTAGCAGTCATAAACATGCTAGAATTCAAAATAAGATTCTAACATCCGTGCATGTGAACTTAGTATGGTGACTCTAAGCAAAAGTGAAGATGATTATGCAAAGTGAGATTAAAACAAGCAAGAAACGAGATTTATGAACAGTAAACAATACTTAAACATCTTACTTGCTTAAATTAATCACTTTCACCATGCAAAATCAAAGCAAAACACCTTAAACTAAACAAATCCAGTTCTTAAAGCTATAGATTTAATAACTTGAAACAAACTCAAAGTTTAAGAACAAGAGATGAATAGTGGAGAAAGCAAACCTTTGTGGAACTTCTGAGCACTTCGAAGAGAGAAATTAAAGAGAGAGAAAGAGCTAAAAAATTCGCAGTTTAGGTGAGAGAAGTAAGGAAATGAAGTGTGAAGAGAAGAGAGGAAGTTGTTCGCTTTTAAAGAGGTTAATGGGGAACCAAGGAAATCAAGTGGGTGGAGAACAAGAACAAAAGTGCTCAGGAGTTTTGCTAAGTGTCAAGAAGGAGCCAAACTTTGAATGTAAACCTCCTTGGCTCCAAACCAAGAGAGGTTAAATCTTTTGAATAGTTGAAGACTTATCTCGCGGGGCTATCGATCATGTTTTGACCGATAAGGTGCTTGTCGATCACTTGTGATCGATAGCTTGACCGATGGCTCTCCTGATAAATCCGATCAAAATACACCCGATTGTTTCCTATCGGTCACTATATGATCGATAGAGTGACCGGAATACAACCGATGCATTTACATCGGTCACTTTCTGATCGTTAGAGTGACCGATAGCATTCACACTTTGCACCTCCTTTTCCCTATCGATCATAACTGACTGATAGGTTGACTGATGCATCTAGGCTCCACCACTATCGATCACCACATGACCGATAGAGTCTGTATCGATCTGGTCTTGACCGATACGGTGATCGATAGTAGCCAAAATGCACCTGTTCTTGTTCCCTCAACCACTTTCTCAAGCCCCAAACCAAACTCCTGCTTCCAAAAACATTAACAAAGCATAAAAATGAACTAAAAAGCATAATATATACAAAGGATATCATGGGACTACCTCCCAAGTGTGCTTGTTTAGAGTCACTTAGCTTGACTTTGATTACCTCCTTAGCTGAGGTGAGGAGAAGGAATCTTGGAACTCATTGGTGTTGTCCTGCTTCCTTTGACTCTGGTGGTGACTCCATTCATCTTGACCTTAGCAAAAGTCGTAGTCTTCCCCTCTTGCTGTATCTTGAAGCAAACTTCACCCATCCTTGAGCTACTTGGTTGCAAAACCACCTCTCCTTTCATAGTAACTAGCTTAATATCATTCAAATTCTTGTAACCAACCACTTCAAGGACCTCCTTTTCAGTGGTGTCTTCAAACAACTTAGCCAAGCAGCAGCCATCAACACTCTCTCCTTGGTAGCCTTCAAACTCTGGCCAGTTCTTATCAATGCCTTTTACCTTTTTTCAGTTCCATAGAGAAAGCATGATCATGCTCCAGCTTGTTGCCCTTGCTGTCAAACCTCAAGACCTTGTTTTTTATAAGCCTCGACTCTGTTGTGCACTCTCTAGCATCAAATACAGCGTCAGCTGAAGCAAGAAATGGCCTTCCAAGAATGATAGCATTCTTAATCTATCCTTCCACATCCAGCACCAAGAAGTCAGTAGGGTTGGTTACTCCTTCTATCTGCATAGGCCCTTCCTTGAGAGCTCCCAGAGGCATCTTCACAGTCCCATCAGCAATAGTAAGAGAGACATTGCTTTGCTGGAACTTAGTGTAGCCTAACTCCTTAGCAGTAAAAGCTGGTAACAGATTGATGCGGGCTTATAGATCACACAAACAGCTCTTGAAGGTCTTGCCTTTGAGCTCACAAGGGAGAGTTAAGCAACTTGGATCTTCAAGCTTCTTGATATTCATCTCCTTAACTTCAGATGCTTCAGCTTTAGCTTTCAATTTCTCAAGCTCCTCTTGACCATTCAGACCCCTCATTTCCATTTGAGCAGCATAGAGGGTCTCATACTTCTTGACTAGCAGCTCTTTGAATCTTCCTGGAAAAAGGATAGTGGGCTGGTAGATAGGGAGAACAGCAGCTTGAGTTTTCTTCTGAACATCAGGGACTTCAATAAAGTCTTCCATTTTAGCATCAGCAACTTCAAGTGACGCCCACTTCTCTTCTTCCTTGTTGGCTCCTTCTTCAAGAGAATTCTCCTTAGTGGCATAAGCTTCAATAAACTCATTGAATAGGGAAATGAAGTCTTCAATGAATAGGGAAAGGAAGTCTTCAATGATAACTTCTTCTTCAAGAGGAGTAAAGGTAACTACAGACTCAAGAGATTGGCAGTACTCTTTTGGATTGTTCTCACATTTGCCAGGAAGAGTGCCTTGAGGACGTGGTGCTGTTGCCACTCCTTTGTTGTTCTCTAGTGTGTTTACTCTTGCTGCTAACCCATCGAATTTGTTGGTCAACTCCACATGAACTGAATCAATTTTATTATGAACTTCAGCAAACTTCTTGTTCATCTCCAAGGTTGAGTTGACCTGATTGTTGATCATTTGCTGCATCACAGTCTTGAGTTAAGTATCTTATGGAGCTATGAGGAGCAAGGAGGAGCTTTGGGAATGAACCAGGAGGCTTGCTAAGCTTAGATGGAGCAAGAGGAACCAAGGCAGACGATCTCTGCAAGCCCTATCGGTCAAGGCACGAAGGCTATCGGTCGAGGAGTGACCGATAGAGGAGCTATCGAGCTGCCTATCGGTCGAGGAGTGACCGATAGAGGAGCTATCGAGCTGCCTATCGGTCAAGATGATTGACCGATAGAAAGCAAACGAGCGTATTCCGGTCACCCTATCGGTCATCTTCAGACCGATAGCAAGCCTATCGATCAGGCTATCGGTCACATGTAGACCGATAGAAACCAGCCTGAGATGCTTTTATTTACCATTCTGCAATTACTTTTAGGGCTTTTCTCTTTAAGTATAAATACTCTGTCTTAAGAGATTTTTGACAGGTCTTGTCAATTTACTGTTCTTGAGTGATTTTTCTGAGTTTGTAAGACAAATTTCTTTATTTGCTTAATATAAGTTTGTATTTACCTTTAATCTTTTCTTAATCCTTCTTTTAATCATGATTAGCATTTTTTCCCTTTGTAATTTTGTGTTAAACATGGCTATTAGTGAGTAGTTTGCTTAGGGTTCTTAGATATGGTAGATTAGGGGAATTTAGAGATGGATTAAGGTTTGTTTAGTGCTTAATAACATGTGTTCCTCTCTATTAATCTGTTTTTAAGCTAGATTTGTCTTAATCTCATGAATCTAGAATTAGACTTTCTCTTATGCCCACCAAGTGTTTGATGAAATGTTGATCTTGTTTAATAGAAGATTTACTGGCCTTAGCTCAAGAGATTGACTGTTTGAGAAGTATTTTGATTTGAATAGAGTTGATTCCTAATGCTTGTTGTATGTTTTAGCACTAATGAGAGTTTGTTCTTGTTAAGATGTTTAGCAAAAGGCTATTTGTCAAGAGATTGAACCTAGCTTGCTTGTTTGTGAACTATATGTCTAAGAACCAACATTGCTAGCTTGTTTGCTTGAACAATGATGTTTGAAACAATTTTAGTTAGTCTTTGAATTATCCAAAATCGATAACCACATCTAGGAACTTGCCTTCTCTTTATTTGAATTTAGGAATTCAATGACTAACACTCTTGAGTGGTGCCGCGGTGATGACGTGGATGTGGTGGGATTGGAAGTATGGACGGAGCTTCCTGTTGCTGAGCACGAGTCTGAGGGCCAGCTTTTCCAAGCTTTGAGTAGCGTGTCTTGGCATCGAGTAGGGTGTGACTTGTGTAGTACATCGGGAGCTGTTTGCCCCCCGAGTTCGTGGACTAACACGGAGGACGCTGCGCTGCCCGAAACTGCTAGGTATAATAGTAGAGGCTCTCCGTTCACCGGCTTTGATAGAACCGAGGCGGTTGTGAGGTAGTCTTTGAGATTCTTAAGTGCTTCCCCGCATTCTGTCGTCTATTCGAAGGGCCCAAACTTCCGCATTTGCAGGAAGAAGGGGCGTGCTTTATCGGAGAATCAGGAGATGAAACGGCTGAGGGCGACGATTCCGCCGGCCAGTCGTTGTACCTCTTTGACGTTCCTCGGTGGCTCGAGCTTTTGGATGGAACAGATTTAATCCGGGTTTGCCTCGATGCGTCGTCTAGTTACGATGTAGCCCAAGAACTTCTAGGAGGCCACGCCGAACATGCACTTGGCTGGGTTGAGTTTCATGTCGTACTCGTGGAGCGTCTTGAAGCAGTTGTTTAGGTGCTCCAAATGTAGGTCTTGGCTGAGGGATTTGACGATCATGACGTCGATATAAACCTCCATTTTTTTTCTATTTCCTCAGAGAACATTTTGTTCATGAGGCACTGGTATGTCGCTCCCGCGTGCTTGAGCCCGAACAGCATCATGGTATAGCAATATATACCTTGGAGAGTGATGAACGCTGTTTTTTCCTCGTCCAGTGGGTGCATGCGGATTTGATGGTACACGGAAAATGCGTCCATGAAGCTTAGTAGCTCTTGCCTGTCGGTGGCGTCAATGAGTTTGTCGATGTGCGGGAGTGGGAAGGAGTCCTTGGGACAAGCCTTGTTGAGGTCCGAGTAGTCGATGCAGATTTACCATTTCCCATTTTCTTTTTGACGACGACAACATTGGCCAACCATTCCGGGTATTGCACTTCCAGCACGAACCCTTCTTGGAGGAGCTTCTGGACCTCTTCGCTGATCACCGCGTCCTGCCCCGCCGCAAACTTTTGGCGTTTCTGCTTGACAGGGATGTAGTTCAGGTGGACATCCAGGTGATGGGAAATGGTTTCGGTAATTCTTCCCGACATGTCGGCATGTGTCCAGGCGAAGCAATCCAAGTTTGCCCGGAGTAGTGAGATGATGGCGGCGTGTAGGGATGGATCCAGTCCCTTCCCGATCCTTAGATTTCTGTATGGGTTATCGGCTGAGGTGAGGATTTCTTCGACCTCTTCCCTTGCTGTCGGGGTGGTTGGAGGCTCGTCACCGCACTGTAATTGCTACAGGATGGTGTGGGAGGGTGGGTCATCCGTAGAGGCATTGCTGACTTCGTTGCCCTTGATCTCCACCATACCACTTGCGTGAGGAACCGGAGGGATTGGTGGTACGTCGAGGGGATGGTGGCCATCGCATTAATCCAGGGCATCCCCATGATGGTGTTGTGCGTCGAAGGTGTCCCGAAGACTAGGAAGGTCATGTCCTTGGTTATTGGTTTGGCAGTTACCGGGAGTGTGATTTCTCCTAGTGACCTTGTGGTCTCGCCGTTGAACCCTACCATGGTGACGTACCGGGGGGAGAGGTCCGAGATTCGTATCCCCATTCGGTATAGGGTGTCCGCGAAGAGCACATTTCTAGTGCTTCCGGTGTCAATTAGGAGTTGCTTGACTTGGAATCTTGAGATGTCGAGCGAGATTACCATTGGTTTGACGTGGATCGAGGTTGCTAAGGCTGTGGTGGGGTCGAAAATCGTATTTCCCATCCAGCCTCCTCCTCAGCGAGGGCTCTTTCGTCGGGTCGGGCCTGACCTCATGCGCCTGGGACGAGATCCAAAAGATCTGCGGCTGGCTGGTGATAGAGGTCCGCGATGGCGTTGATCATTTCGCAAGTCTTCGGGGCCTTTTCTACAGCTCCGCCTTTCTTTTGTTCGAGCAGACGTGCCCGGACTTTTTCGGATAGCAGGTGGGTTAGTAGCCCTTTGTCTATGAGCTTCAAGATTTCCTTCTTTAGGTCGTAACACTCTTTGGTGGCGTGCCCCTTGTCTTTGAGGAACTTATAGTAATCGAGGTGCTCCCGCGAGGGGTCTTCTGGGAACCTCTTTCTGGGTGGGGGCCATTTAACGATGGGCCCAATGGTCTTCAGGTCTTTGATCATCACCATTGGGGTGGCGTCGATCTCGAGTTCGTCGAACGCTATCTCAATTTGGGCTGCATCGCCTGATGCTGGGTTGGAAGATTTCCATCTGCCCCCGGAGACTTGTAGGCTCAGGGATCCGGAGTATCCACCCATCGCCCTAGCGGTGTAGCCGCCTAATTTGTTCGAGTGCCTCCCATAGGGCTCCTCCCGGCCCCTTTGCTGTCCCTGGGGGCACGGTGCCGCGGAAAATATGTGGTCCGGGTGGCTTTTCCATCGGATCTGTCTATGCGCGTAGTTCAAGACATCTTCCATGGTGGAGAACTCGTTCTTGGTCAGGTTTTCGTAGAGTCCGGAGCCCTTCAGGAATCCCTTCCTGAAAGCATGAACCGCCGTGATCTCATGGCAGTCGGGTATTTCTACCTTGACGGCGTTGAAACGAGCCATGTTGGATCGGAGTGACTCCTCCGTCTCCTAGCTCACGTCGAGCAGGTGGCGCATGCCCCATGCTGGTTTCCGGCTGCTGGCAAACTGCTGTACAAACAGGTTTTGCAGCTGTGCGAAGGAGTCTATCGTCTTATTGGGAATGCTGATCAGCCACTGCAGGGCGGCTCCCGAGAGTATCGCCCCGAACCCCTTGCACAGACATGCTTCCCTGATATACGCCGATGGTGACACAGAGAATATGCTCTGCTTGTACTGAACTATGTGATCCTCGAGGTTAGTGGTCCCCTTGTAGGGCTTCATCGTAGGGTACCCAAATTTGTTGGGTACTTTGATATTGGCGATTTCTTCCGAGAAAGGGGATCATCGACAGCCGGGTGTCAATATTCGCCATGTGTTCTGCCATCCTCTGGGCGATGAGCCGGTCCAGGTCCATCTGTCCCGAGGCCCAATTCGCGGTGTCGTCCGAGGCTTGGCAGCCTCCGGCTTCGTCCAGGTGGGCAGAGTGGTCCGCCTCCATGGTTCCGTGTGCGGCCAGCATCGCAGCGTCGTCCGCCAGGGGAACCTTGCAAATGGTCCTCTACGTTCAAGACCGGGGCGGAGCGGCGCATTCCGGCCTACCGAGATCGCAGGGCCGTCGGCGTTCAGGGGCCTTGTGGTGGTGTGACCTGGAGGTGTGCTCGCTCGCCTGACCTGCTGTTCCAACTGGTGGTTCCGCTCCGTGAGTCGTTCGAGATCAGCTCAGAGGCGGCAGACGTCCTCGTAGTCGAGCATCTGTAGGAACGTCGGGGCTGGAGGGGCCATCCGGGGGGTGCTGACTGGTGGTACCTCGTGCGTAGTCCCCTCGGATGCCTTGTTCCAGCGGGCTCGGCGAATCGTTTTCTTCGTTCGATATTAGGCTTGTTCTTCCGCGCTCCTTCTAGCGCCAACTATTCGAGAGTAAATTTCGGGATGCCACGTAGAGGGATCTGATTGGTCGTCGGGTAGTGCGGGGGAGATTTGAACTCTGGGGAGATGGGCTAGCGTGCAATGTCATGGGAAGGAAAAAAGATGACTCAGGTAATAGGAAAGAGGTTGCCCTTCAGATTACGCTCTGACGCTCTAGTCAGAAGAAATGACACAAGACTAGACAGAACGAGTTTATCTTTATCAGAAGGAAGAGATATGGGCGCTCTATCGGTTCGTATGGATTCCAACGAAGCTTTTGGAGTTGTGATAAATATCAAAAATGAAGCTAGAAGATGAAGTGATCGTCCTAGATGTCTCCTCCTCTTGGCTGTTGAGAGGAGTGGGTTTTTATAGGAGATACCTGGTTCAGGGTTGCTTCCGGGTTCGGGTTTCCAGGCTCCCTGGGTCGAATACTAACTTCCGTCTTTTTTGTTATTATACTCATTCTCGGACTCTTCCTTGCGTGTATTCAGAGAAATGGGTTACCAACCTGCTTCACCTTTTCCTAACCGCTATCATAAAGTCCTTTTTGATAGATATAGTGCATGTAATGCGCTTTGGGTTCCCGAGCATTGCCCACGTATTGGCCTCTCGTGGGCCGTGTGCAAGTTTTGTGGCCCAACAGAAGCATAAGAAGCAAATTTTGTGTTTTATTTACTGCCATTGCTCCTCTTCTATAACATGGACCAGTTTTATATTGGGTTTGAATGGTATGCAGCTTTTTCACGTTTTCACGTTTTGGAAACTTGATTCTGTTATTTTTTACCATGTATGTTATTCATCACGTTTTCACGTTTTTTTATGTTTTTGAAACATGATTCCGCTAGCGTATTAAAAATATAACTAAAAAAAACAAAACGTGATTAACCTACTAAAAGTAGCTTTTCAGCGTTTCACAATTATTCAGCTAAAATATTATTTGGTTCAGTTCATTCCGCTAATAATTTTTCAGTTATTCTGCTATTTTGTTATTCATCTGACATACCAGTCAGACCCATTGTATATAAAAAACTGAAATAACTGTGAATATTAAATTAAATATATATTCAACAATTATATGTTCTTTTTATTTATTTATTAGCCATGACCTGATTATATGCTTAGGTGTTGCCGTTCTTTAGTAGATAATGAATATTGAATTTCAATACTATACCATTGGACTCATAGGAAAATAATAATTAAACAACAAATCATTGAATGATTTTTTATTAAATAAATGCTTCTTTCCACAGATTTGACGAGAAAGTTTCTTTCTCTTTGAAACCGGTTGAACTTACGTTCACTCATAATTTCGATCCACTAGTATACAACAAGGTAGACTAAGTAGGGTTGAGTTGACCCAATATAATTTTTTGTTTCCCAAAAATCCGTATTAGTATTCTTCTATTTTATTTGGATCAAAATTGTTAAAATCATAATTCAAACAAGTTGGATTTGCGTTCAAACCAAAAAGGGAAACAGTTTTTTTTTTTTAAAAAGATTGTAAAATAATTTCTTTGTTTAAGGAATTGTTCTAGATTTTCAAAGTTCCGATTTAATTCAATCTTCTATCATAAAAATATATTAACCAAATTAATCACTCACACCACGAGTATATATGCCATACAACTGATAACTTAATTTTTAATAAAAGAAACTTTGATTCGGATTCCATCTATCTGTAAATAAATTAAGCTAAAAAATTAAAAAAAATACGATTTATAGTATGTAGTCCATCCAACGGATAAATATATGTTCATTTTTTTGCTACTACGAATTTTACCAAGATTAAAATTTGAGAGTTATAATCTTTTTTTCTTCACTCATTTCTGCATTTGCTGGTCTGACGTCGCTCGCCCAACTTGCTGCGTGGATTTCGGGTAACACAACTTGCTGGTTGAATGATTTTCTTGTTATCATCCGCAAAAGCAGTTTTTGCGATTGATACCAGATGTTGACGTTTAACAGCAACACAACAATAATCCATAAGTCTCTCCGACACATCAATATTTTTAAGTTTTTAGGAGATAACATTTCAGCAAAAAAAAACACCAATAAAAATATTTCATTAATACAAGTCATCAATTTATTTTAATTTTTAAATTTAAACCCATTAAAAATTCAAATATTTTTTATTGTTAATTTTAGTTTTATTTTTTGGTCAAGCCCAAGCCCAAATAATAAATAACAGCAAATGAAAAAAAATTATTTTATTTTTTAACAAACTCAAATAATAAATAACAACAAATAATAAAATTAAATTTTTGTTTTATATTTTTGCCAAACCGAAACTCAAATAATAAATAACAGAAAAAAAAAAATTCTAAATGTGTTTGCTTGATAAAGATGTATATGATTGAAGTAAGTGTAGACTCATCATCAACTATGTTTCCATAACAACAATACAAAAAATTATGGCGGAAAAAAACGAATTCTCGGGTTTGGTGGCAAAATGTGAATTTTTGGTTTTAGTGAGAAATAAAAAATTTGATTTTGACGAGAAAATGTGAGGGAAATGCAATTTTTCGGCTTTTGATGGATAATGTAATTTCTTGATTTTTGCGAAAAATTGTAATTTGACAATTTTGGCAGAAAATGCAATTTCTCGGGTTGATAGAAATGTAAAATTTCTCGATTTTTGCGAGAATAAACAATTTCTTAGTTTTGATGGGAAATGCAAATTTTCAGTTTTTGACATATAATTTGATTTTTAGTTTTCGAAGGAAAATATGATTTCTTAGTTTTCGTGGGAAACGCAATTTCTCAGGAGATAATGCAATTTTTAGTTTTTGCAGAAAATTGTAGTTTATCGGTTTTGGTAGGAAGGCGTGATTCTTGATTTGACGAGAAAAATATTTTTTTCTTGTTTTGGTGGGAATAGACGATTTTTCGATTTTTGCGGGAAAATAATTTTTTGGTTTTTATGGAAAAATACTATTTTTTGTTTTTGCACGAAGATGAAATTTTTTGGTTTTGGTGTAAAAACTTGATTTCTCTGTTTTGATGGAAAAACACAGGTTCTCGCGGGAAAATGTGATTTTTTGGTTTTTGAGGGAAAATGCAATTTCTTTGTTTTGGTAGGAAAATGAAATTTCAGGTTTGACGAGAATATGAATTTTTTTTTGTTTTGGCGGAAATAAGCGATTTCTCAGTTTCGTGGGAAATATTTTTTTTTGTTTTATCAGAAAATGCAATTTTTCGGTTTTTGTAAAAAGATAAAAAAACATTTATGTGTTAAATTTTCAAGTCATAATATGTTTATAGTAACCAAATTTAAATTATTTAACTTCAACTAAATTAATAATTCAACAGTTCAAATATAACTTTTTATTTAGTTCTAAAGTAATAGTAATGATTTTGATATGAATGTTATTGATTATAGTTTGATAGTTTTAGAAACATATGTCTATAATAAATATTTGATAAATAAATAAATTTTATAATTTAAAATAATTATATTAATTAATATTTTTTTAAATGGCAATTTGCTTTATATAAGTTCAAAGGAGGATCAAGTAGCAATTTAGTAGAGAAAATAAATTACATCTACCATTAGTTTAAAGGTACTTAGAAATGTATTGTTTTATTCTTACATATACATTTATAGATAGTTAGCTAAACAAATTTGATTGTAGATTATAATTTTAAAAAATAAAAAAAATTAATGATATATAATATTTATTCAGATTTAAAACATATAAATACATAACTTAAGCTAATAAAAAATAAATATAATACTCATTTAAAATATATAAATAATTTTATTATATAAAAAATATATACAAATCTATAAAAATATCCCACAGCGTAGTGCGGGTAAATACCTAGTGCTTTATAATGATTCGAACTGTTTCATCCCTTTCAAAATTAAAAGTTCTTTTTCATTAGTGTTTGCGACATGCAGAAAATTGCGGCTGAAAATAAACAATTTTCAGTAAGACTTAAAATTAGATATTATTATCATATAATATTAATAATTATGACATTTTTAGTTTGCATGCATTAACAACTTATCATATTTTGTATTACTAAATTTTTTAAACCAAAATTCTTTTGATAAATTTTCTTTTCATCATACACATATAAATCTAAAGAAAACATTTCCTATAAAAAAAATCAATTTCTCCATAAAAAGTATAATTTAAATCTAAAAAACAAATTAAGAAATAAAAATAAATATTATACAAATGTTATTTTATGGTTTATTTTTATTAATTATATGAGCAATGATTTTATATTTTCTAGGAATACTATTAATTTTGATGTTTTGTATACTTATATAATGTGTTTATATTGCCAATTTTTTGTTTACTAGTAGCCTTGTAAGTCAAGTTGTTCAGTAGCCTTTTGCGGAATGCAAACGAGGAGTGTGTTTTCGTCGTATCTGAAAAACTTCATTTTACGGTTTCGTTTGCTGGGAGGATGAGTAGCGCCTGGGTCGTCATTCGGACCTGTTGTCGGGGGTCTAAGATCGCTCAACAAATCAGTAAGATGGTCTTCGGGAGGACTGAAAAGGATTTCCCTTCTGAAGAAATTCTGACACACAAATTAAAAACGCCCCCATTAAAAATGAGTACTCAACATAGTAGCTTATGATAAAGTTACGCGATGGAACAACATGTCTAAGGATCATCTTTTTTTATCTAATATTTTGGTGGTGTATGAGAGCTATAGATAGATAAAAGAGGGGAGAGAGATTGGAAATCTGATGTATGAGAATCTTAGATTTAGAGAACCTAATCTATTGTTTTCTAGAAGTTTTTCTTTTATGGTGTTTTCCTTTTTCTATAGGAGTTTACAAGAATTTTATATTTTATGTTTTAAGCTTTCTCTATATAAGAGGTTTTAGGTATTCTGTTTTAGACAATACTATTCTTATCTTTTTAATAAAACGTTTTAAAGCTTTAATCTTTCTCGTGGAATCCAGAGTTTTCTCTTCAAGTTCTTGTTTAAGAACTTGAATTAGTTTTAAAGTTTAGTGTTTGCTGACCTTAGTGATTTCTGACTGCGTCAAGTGGTATCAGAGCAAGACTTTCTCTTTCTCTTTTTGAAACTTGATTAGCGATGGGTGATCAACCAGTGACCAGAGCAGATTTGGAGGGTTTAACGGCAGCTATCGAAAACCTAACAAATTTGCTGACCACGTTAACTAATCAGGTTGTGGCATTACCCAACCAGATTAATAATGTTGGGCAAAGAGATAGGGGAAGGGAACCAGTTCGGGTTCAACAAGGAAGAAACAATCGGGATGTTGTTACCGGAAATAGGGTTCTTCAAGGCAGGAATAATCGTGAGGCTATTGTTGATAATTCCATTTCAGAAGAGGAATATGAAGAAGAAATAGCTGAAGGAAACCAACAAAACAATCACGATTATCGAGTAAAGGTTGATATTCCATTGTTCTATGGAACTGTGGGAGTGGAGGACTTTCTTGATTGGCAAATCGATGTTGACCGATTCTTCGACGTCATGGGAATCCCGGAGAATAAACAAGTGAAGATGGTAGCAATCAAACTGAAGAAGACTGCTGCGGTGTGGTGGGATAAGCTGGTCGTCGAAAGGCAAAGACAAAGGAAAGGACCTGTTAAGACTTGGTGCCGAATGAAGCAATTAATGCTGGAGCGATTCTTACCAAATGACTACGAACAGATTCTCTACAAGATGTACCTCGATTGTATTCAAGGAAACAGAACTGTGACTGAATACACAACTGAGTTCTTGCGTTTCTTTGAACGAAATGAGATAGGGGAGACAGAGAATCAGAAGGTGGCTAGGTACATCAGCGGTTTGAAGGGCTCTCTTCAGGGAAAGATGGGTTTGCAAACCGTATGGACCGTGCAGGAAGCTTCCAGTCTAGCGTTGAAAGCCGAGTTAATGGAGAAATCATCGCGAGGGTTCTCAACATTCAGGAGAAACATGGCTCAGACCAGTTTTGAACCAACGAGTGAGAAAGAAAAGAGCGTAGCCAATAGAGACTTCAATCCAGGAAACAAAGAAGCTAGTAGCTCTAATACTACACACAGAACAAAACACCAGCTCAGAAACAGAACCATCCTTATGCTAAGCCTTCCCTTGACAAGTGTTTCCGTTGCTAAGGACATGGTCATAAATCAAATGTCTGTCCAAGTCGGAAAACAGTCGTTATAATAGAAGAAGAAGGCGAAGATGATGAAAGGGATTACGCTGGGAATGAAGAATACACGGGAGCTGAATTCGCTGAAGAAGAATCTGAAGAGATGATAAACCTAGTGCTGCAACGAGTCTTGTTGTCATCTAAAGAAGAAGGCCAGCGTAAGAATTTGTTTAAAACACATTGTTCTATTCAAAACAAGGTGTGTAATGTGATTGTGGATAATGGAAGCTCGGAGAATTTAGTTTCTCAAAAGCTGGTGGAGTATCTGAAGTTACCCACGACTCGTCATGAGAAACCGTATGGCCTTGGTTGGGTAAAGAGAGGATCACAAGTTCGAGTTAGCATGACTTGCAAGGTTCTCATATCTATAGGTAAACACTACAAGGAAGAGATCACTTGTGACGTTCTTGACATGGATGTTTATCACATTCTTTTTGGACGACCTTGGCAGTATGATGACGATATCACATATCGAGGTCGAGACAATGTGATAATGTTTACGTGGGGCAATCATAAAATTGTCATGGCGCCTGTTAAGGATTTTTGTAACAGTGTGAAGGAAAAGAAGTTAAGCTTCTTGGTTATGACACAGGACGACAAAGAACTTGATGAGGATGTTAAAGAAGCAAAGTGTTTCTATTCTTTGGTGATTAATGGGTTGTTGAGCACCGTAACGGAGGAAACGTCAACCCCACGTGAAGTATTAGAAATTCTGGACGATTTCAAAAAGCTGATTGCGGAAGAACTACCTAATGATCTACCTCCCATGAGAGATATTCAGCACCATATTGACTTGATTCCAGGATCTAGTCTATCCAATCTTCCCCACTACCGTATGAGCCCCAATGAGAATGAGATTTTACGGGAACATATTGAAGTTTGCTGAGAAAAGGATCTATTCGTGAGACCATGAGTCCATGTGCTGTACCGGTCCTTCTTGTTCCTAAGAGAGGTAACCAATGGCGGATGTGTGTTGATAGTCGAGCCATTAACAAGATAACCATTAAGTATCGATTCCCTATCCCTCGGTTGGAAGATATGCTTGATGAGTTGTCAGGTTCTAAGGTGTTTTCAAAGATAGATCTTTGGAGTGGTTATCTCAAATTCGAATCAGGCCTGGAGATGAGTGGAAGACTGCATTTAAGAGTAAATATGGATTATACAAATGGATGGTGATGCCTTTCGGGTTGTCAAATGCTCCTAGCACTTTCATGAGATTAATGAACCAGATTCTCCGCCCTTTCATTGGTTCTTTTGTGGTGGTTTACTTTGATGATATTTTGATATACAGTAAAACCAGAGACGAGCATTTAGAACATCTGAAGCAGGTTATGCAGGTTTTACAAGAAAACCAATTGTACATCAATCTAAAAAAATGTACGTTCAGGACCAACAAGCTGTTATTTCTCGGATTCGTTGTTGGTGAAGAAGGGATTCAGGTTGATGAGGACAAAGTAAGTGCCATAAGGAATTGGCCTGCTCCTAAGTCGGTCACCGAGATACGCAGCTTTCATGGACTAGCTACTTTCTACAGGACATTTGTTAGAGATTTTAGTACCATTACTGCGCCTATCACTGAGTGCTTGAAGAAAGGAAAGTTTAAATGGGGATCCAAACAAGAAGAGAGCTTTGCTTTAATCAAAGAGAAGCTTTGTACTGCACCAGTATTAGCATTACCCGATTTTTACAAAGTGTTTCAAGTAAAATGCAACGCTAGCGGTGTGGGGACATGTGCCGTCTTATCGCAAGAGAAACGACCGATAGCTTTCTTTAGTGAAAAGTTAAGCAAAGCTCGCCAAAAGTGGAGTACGTATGATCAAGAGTTCTATACGGTCTTTTGAGCTCTACGACAATGGGAGCATTACTTAATTAAGAGAGATTTTGTTCTATTTACAGACCACCAAGCTTTAAAGTATCTTTACAGCCAGAAAGTGATAAATAAGATGCATGCTTGCTGGGTAAGTTTTCTTTCATTATTCAGCCTAAGTCCGCGACACTTAACAAGGTGGCAGACGCTTTGAGTAGAAGAGTTTCCTTACTCACTATCTTAGCACAAGAGGTTGTGGGCTTCGGGTTTTTGAAGGAGTTGTATGAACATGATGCTGAATTTAAGGATTTATGGGGCAAATGTAAGGACAATCTCAGAACACTGGTCTTTATATGCTATTACCGATCCCAGAGGACATCTGGCAAGACTTGTCCATGGATTTTGTGTTAGGCTTGCCTCGTACACAACGGGGAGTCGATTCTGTGTTTGTGGTGGTTGACAAATTCTCTAAGATGCCGCATTTCATCGCCTGCAAGAAGACCGCAGATGCCTCTAACATCGCCAAGTTGTTTTTTCGGGAAGTAGTACGCCTTCATGGGGTTCCTAAGACAATAATTTCAGACAGAGATACCAAGTTTCTCAGTCATTTTTGAATTACACTTTGGAGAATGTTTGGAACCAGCTTGAAACGAAGTTCTATAGCTCACCCGCAGACTGATGGGCAAATCGAGGTAACAAACAGAACTTTGGGGAATATGATTTGAAGTGTATGTGGAGATAAACCGAAACAATGGGATCTAACTTTACCACAAGTGGAGTTTGCTTACAACAGTGCCATGCATTCCGCTATAGGGAGGTCGCCTTTTTATTTGGTCTATACTTCTACTCCGAAGCATGTGGTCAATTTGGTTAAGTTGCCTAAAGCTCCTGGAGTTAGTGTCTCAGCTGAGGCCATGTCAGAAGAGATTTTAGCAACTAAAGAAGCTATCCGAGCTAAATTAGAAGCAACTGGTCAAAAGAATAAGGATGCATCAGACAAGCGTAGAAGACTCAAGGTTTTCAAAGAAGGGGAGGAAGTGATGGTGTTTCTATGAAAAAAAAGATTCCCAGTTGGTACATATCGCAAGCTTCAGCCTCGTAAATATAGTTCTTTCAAGATTTTGTGGAAGATAAATGATAATGCTTATGTGGGGGCACTTCCAGAAAACATGAACATTTCTAATATGTTCAATGTGGCTGACATCTATGAGTACCATGATGATAGTATTCTTTATCCAGAAGAGAACCTGGGGTCGAGTTCTTTGGAGGTGGAGGAGACTGATGTAGGAGAATCTTAGACTTACGGAACCTAATCTATTGTTTTCTAGAAGTTTTCTTTTTATTTGGTGTTTTCCTTTTTCTATAGGGTTTTACTAGAATTTCATATTTTGGGTTTTAAACTCTCTTTATATAAGAGGCTTTAGGTATTCTGTTTTAGAAAATACTATTCTTATTTTTTTAATTAAAGTTTTGAAGCTTTAGTCTTTCTGGTGGAATCCAGAGTTTTTTCTTCAAGTTCTTGTTTGAAAACTTGAATTAGTTTTAAGATTTAATGTTTGCTGACCTTAGTGATTCTTGACTGCGTCAAAATCTCTCTTATCGAGTAAACAGGATAGAAAATCTACTTACCTCAGGAGCCAGTCCTTTGATAGGTGAGGGGAAACCGTTGTCATAAAGTACACTGCATGGTATGGGGGTGAAGGATATTACTGAGTTAGGCGAGGAAGGAAAAATTTGGTTTGCTTTACATAGTAAAGGAAAATTTTGGTTTGCTTTACATCATTACTATCGTATAATACCGCATCTCTCTTCTTTTTCTCTCCCGTCTCAAAATCATCTCTTTCAAGTCAAGCTTTTGCTTTTATTCTATTTACTAGACCTGCCATATACAGAATAGATAGAAATCCCTTCGGCAAAACACTTGCTAGGTCTTAAGTATCCGCCACGCCTATTCTATAGCTTATTGGGAAACAACTTTTTTATTTATTTTTTTGGTTAAAAGGTAAACAGCTATATAGGCAAACTATTGAAAGGAATTTTTGCTAACATATCATTCTTATGATTCGTTATATGGCAAAATCGTTCCCAAAAATAATTAACAATTAGCTTCATATGCTAATTTTATTGTTTGTGGTTGACTTGATTGTTTACTGCATATGCTAGTTATATTATATACTGCATATGCTAATTTATTGTGGTTGACTTGATAGTTTACAGGTTGCGGTTAACTATCTGAGTGCGTTGTGGTTGACTTGATTGTTTACAGCATATGCTAATTTTATGTTTTATTGAATATGTAAAATTCATATTTTCTCATAATAGTATTAGTTTTTATATTTTTGTAAACAAATATGTGTTCAATTGTATAATGTTCAAACTTAACCAAGTCTACAATTACTAGTAAAAAAAGGCCACATCGTATGAAAAAACCGCGTTACTGTCAGCAAACAATTTAATTGTTGAACTTGACTTTTATTAATGCATGTATCTCGACCAAAGTTGGAGGGAGACAAGATCGTCCTCATAGGGGAAACTGTAAATTGTAATTAAGTGATTTGGTGATAAGAGGGTATATGGACTAGTGGATTGTATTAGTGCATCACTTAAGTCTTGAAGATTGATGTATATTTATATATCCCAAGAAGCATGCAACGAAGTTAATTTTTTTATTTTTATTTTGTTTGTTAAAGAACGAAGTTATATGTTGGGAATGCTATAATGGCAATGTTGTGAAGTAGACTACTACGACTTTAATCTTTTGACAGTGAGCGAGTATATGACTACGATTTTAGAAAACAAGTGTGTGTGTATGTTTAGGTCTGAATAAAACCAACAACAAGAGAAAAAAGGTTCAGATATGATTCACACTGATTGTACGCGGTCTCACGCGGTCCTTATCAATGCAAACAATAATTGTCAAGGCTCGTGCATTTTTTTTGGATTACATTTATTATTTTGATATCATGTTTTCTTGGGTTAATTTGCAATCTAACCATATTTATGAAAAAAATACAAGAATATAGTCATGCTATTCAAAAAATATGAAAAATAACCATACCCCACATTAAAAAGATCAAAAACTTTTTTTGTTTTAAACCGAAAATATATATAGAAAATAGTTTTGATTATAGCAAATAATTTTCTTTCGTACTATACTATAATATATGGTCTTACACGACAAAATTAATATAGTATAACACTTGAGATTTTAATTATATTTACTATACTATATTAAAGAGAGGAAAAAGAAAAGACAGCGAGAGAAAAAAGGGAGGAGGCGAGGAGAGGGGAAAGGGAAGGAGGAGAGATGGGATGACTGGAGATGAACATAAGAGAAGTGAGGGGAAAATGATGAAAGAAGAAGAGAAGATCGAAGGAGAAAGAAAAATAAAC
The DNA here is from genome assembly GCA_911865555.2 of Thlaspi arvense. Classification (NCBI taxonomy): domain Eukaryota; kingdom Viridiplantae; phylum Streptophyta; class Magnoliopsida; order Brassicales; family Brassicaceae; genus Thlaspi; species Thlaspi arvense. The sequence goes on along the minus strand of OU466861.1, from coordinate 42,080,277 downwards.
AAGGACAGTTTTGTATATATTATAGAATATACAAAGAATATAATAACCTTTATATTGGTATAGTTATTTTCTGAATTATAGGCATTGATATGGTTACATGAGCCAATTCTCCTATTTTCTTTCATCTGGAAATCTCATTTTTTATATATACAACCTAATATTGGTCAATATGTGATAGAAGAGGAGCAATGGCTGTAAGGGAAACACAAACTTGTCTTCTTCTAAGTTTTTTTCTTATGCTTCTATGTATATCCTTTCATGCCCGAGTTACGGAAGCTATATCACATAGGTCAGTACTTATTCCTCCCAAAACTTTGCTACACAATCTTAATCATTTATTTGAATATTAGTTCCTTTATATTAGTTGTGATTTTCGCCTTGCAAAAAATATTACGAAAAAGTTCGGCAGTTTTTTTCCAATGAAGAAAACCACCTCTCTCTTGTAAGAAATAATTGTTAACTAAAAAAAAAGCCGAGCTCTATAATTTGAATTAGAAATTTTGTTAATGAACAATAATGTTGATTTACTCATAAAATACTTTACTAGAATCGATGATTTGTTGGTTAGAGTAGCAGATTACATGTATTAACTTGATAGTTTTTAATTAGAAGAAATGCTCTAAAATTATCCCAAATGATAAAATAATGTGAATTGGATAGAAAATTCTGAAAATGACCTTTTTTACAATTTTAATAAATATCAGCTACCCTTCTAACTATTGTTATTGGCAGACTACTGTTATTGGCAGACTGAATGCAGACTATTGGTAGACTGAATGCAGACTACTGTTATTGGCAGACTGAATGCAGACTACTGGCAGACTGAATGCAGACTACTGTTAGAAATGGTATCAGAGCCTAGGTGCTTTCGAATTGATAAAAAGTATCATCGTTTATGATTGCTTGTTTTGAATGTCCTGGAAAACACTCTCTCATAATGTCCACTTCAAATCCTTTGTCAATCGATTCTCCATTCTCAATTTCTACTCTCCCTAAAAATAGAAGCCGTTCATCTTCTTCCAATATAAGTTCCCTCTACGAAATCGAATATGTTCCAGGCGATCAACTACCTGAAACTACACTTCCACTTGTAAACCCATATGAATACTTTACTAAAAAGCCCAGCGCTTTTTCGGTCAAAGGTGTTCGCGAGCTTATTAAACCCTCTTCAAATAGAAGAGTCATGGAGTATGTCCAGTCAAGCAAATTCTCATCTTGCCAAGTCCCAGCCACTGAAGAAGAGCAATTCATTTCACTCAACATCCCAGAAAATCTACCAAGGCTATGGCAACAACACAGATATACTCATCTTCACTTTGGAGTAGTGCGAATTGGTCTGACTCTTCATGCTCGAAAAGGTCTACCAGTAGTCGCTCGCATAGCTTTAGTCGACTCGAGACTAAAGTCCTACCAACAAGCCTGCATCGGAACGGTTCAGACAACGTTAAACGCAGTAACAGTGTTTGTCACACTATTCTCAAACTTTAATGTTTCACTGAAAGATCCAAATCTGCTACAAACATTGAAGGTCCAGTTGCAATTGGTGGGAGCACCAGTGCAAGAAAAGAGCGTCGTAGCAACCCTACATCATCAGATCGTTTACCGAATTCAAGACCATGCGCTTGATCTTGCACTACTATCCTCTGATGAAGCCTTGTATCTCGAAGTCACCTCGGCATCGCAAGCACCAAACTCAATTCAGATCCCTCGACAGATCTCCCGTGACGAATTACTCCGTCGACTACCAGAATCATGGGTCATGAGTTATGAGAAGCTCCATCAAGCATCCCAGACTCCGGTTCAAACATCAGAAGTCAGTTTCCACTCACGAAACGATGGGACAACAGAAATAAAGTTCAAAAAACCAAGATCTTCATCTTTTCGGAAACAACTATTCACTCAATTTGCCATACAAATTGATGAACACGAATTCTATGAACCATTCAAGGCTGGAGCTCTACAACCTCTTTCTTTCGGTCAAGACGGATCGGTCGTCTATCCCTTCAAGGATGAGAACGGACATCAATACTTTGATGTATGTTCCTGCACAGCTTGCACAGAAGATTTTTACGAATCCGATGAAGAAATCCGCCAGAGACGAAGAAAAAAGAAGGATCCTCTTTACAAGAGGTATCTTGAGGGTGATCTCACTGTCGGACCACTAGGCGACAACAAGTACGATTTCATCGTCCAATACTCGGAGAAAAGAGAAGAACCCAAAATCTTAATGATGCAAGCAAACATTTTCCCTCCACCTGAAGATTTCACCAAGGACGGTATCATTCATAGTCCAAAGATCCTTACAAGAGCCGTCAACTCCAACGGACCTGACCAATTGAGTCAAGGAGAGAAGGTCCTTAATTGGCAAACAGAAAACACACTCGCCCAAAATCAACTTCTAACAACAATAAATCATAAGGTTGATCAACTCACTGATGGCTACAACAAAAGATTGAGTAGCCTACAAAACTCAATAATGGAGATCCACTGCCGACTCAACAATCTTCATCAAGAGATGACAACTATGGCGCAACACATGATGATCAATACATCTCACTTCAGAAGCAAAGAAGCTGAGACAGCCAGCCTCAAAAACCAGCTGGAAAATCTCCAAAGATGCCTAGAAAGCATGATTCACAACCAGAATTGATCTGACTCATACTTTAATCCTCTCGGAAGTATGCCATCAGGATTTCCTACATATCAAGGATCATACTCTCCAGGATTTCTCTCAGGTTATCAAGAACCTAAGATGAATACATCTCTTCCAGGTTTCCTTTCATCAGACGAAGCTTTCATATCTCGATATGGCATGCTATCAGCTAGCAGTTTCAAAACAAAGCCAACTCGGGCAAAACGAAGAAGACAAAAGGAATCAGAATTCCTAGTCAATCCAACTAAGAAACCGACTCTAACCTCTTCTTCAAGCCATGAATCTATTGAAGATTCAAAGCAGAAAGAAAAGGATATTGGGATAATCGAATTCTCGATGTCCAATCTGCTCGATATTATTGGTCAAACTTCTAGGGAAACAACACAACCACCTCGGGACAGCCCAACCAAACCGATCGAGATGATTAATCATCTTTCTGACACGAGCAGCTGCGACGATAGTTCAGATAAAGAATCTCTCCCGAAGCAATTTGCCATCAGAGAAGGATCAACTGCCCCCAAAAGAGAACCAAACATAAACGAGGTGTTTTCAAGCGATGAAGAGATTAGTTACACACGCCCCCGAAATCAAGAACCTCCACCTAAGCAGTTCACTTCTAAAGTCATGATCTTCACGTTCGATGACATTCCTTTTGAAAAATGGAATGACCGACTCGACGAATTTCATGCATGGATGACTTCGGAAGCCATTACATCACCCCTGGAGCTAGTCATTCAGCTATTCACGGCACGACTATCAGGAGCCCTCAAAGAGTGGTGGAATTCGCTCGGTGAGTACCGACAGCAGCAAGTCTATCAAACGACTATCCCTTTGCTCCTCGGAGAGATTCACAGAGAATTCATCGGTACACCTACTCACTTAAAAAGCAACTACAAGAAGAGTTCTTTTCAGCAAAATGCTGCTCACTCAAAAAGAAGGATCTGGCTAAACTTTTGGAACGTCAAACGCGGAGGTATTATGCGCTTAATGGTCTCAATAACACAAGCTTGAAGCAAGTCTACCTTTTCTCCATCGACAACTACCTAAGTCAACAAACCAAGTTGTACATCAGAGACCAAAGACAGACAATCGAAGAAATATCTATTGTTCAAATCCAGCAATATATCTTCCGAACTCTCGATAAGCTCTGCAAACAAAAGGAATTCTGGATGGAATTCATGGACAAATCAAAGCAACTGTCCAAGATATGTGCCAGGCCAGACCTCTCAATCAAATGTTCCAAATCTAAGAAAACTTGTTCATGCAACACTCGAGGCAAATCTCGAAGATTCAGAAAGCCATTCAGAGAACGCTTTAACAAGTTCAGACGCAAGCGTTTCTTCAGAAAGAAACGAAGCTTCGAAAAGACGACGAGATGCTTCCTATGCCGCAAGGAAGGACATTTCGCAAAAAAATGTCCAAATAAGTCAAAGAAGAAGAAGCAATATCTCATCAACTCGATATCCAGTATTGCCCCAGATATCGACCTCGATAATCATGACCTCGAATCCATACTATCATACGATAGTGACGACAATGATGCCATCTGCGGATACTCAGATTCTGAGATTTCATCTGAATCATCGTCCGATGAAGGAGAGGAAGATTGCTGCTTTAAAATCACTGAAATTCCACGTCAAGATGAAGTTCAACCACCACACTTGCCGGTCACGATCTTTGATCCACGAAGAAAAGAAGAACCAGTTCATGCTATCGCATTCATAGATACAGGCGCTCATTCATCTATAATGAATCCCAAAGTTCTTCCGTCCTCTATGTGGCTGCCACACCAACAAGAGTTCCAGGTCGCAAACACTGGATCGCTATCCGTCAAGCTCAAATCCAAGCCAATAACCATAGAAATCTTCCCAGAATGTCAGGTTACAACAGAAGTTTTAGGGTTTTTTGCGCTAGGAAAGGACTTAATCATGGGATGTGATACATATTATGCGCTAAAGAAGAAGTTCGATATCTCACTCGAACCGTGAGGAATGAAATGGAAGTCTTTCTACAAAGCCTTCACAACCATACCTGCATATTTTCACTTGAAGAAGCAGCACCTCCTGAGTTCGCCAAGATCATAGGAGAAATTATGATAATCACATGTGCAGATTCCTATACGGATTTCTTTCAGAAGTGTAACAATCCACTATGGCTAAATTCGGAGTTCTTTGTGTCACTACCTTTCAAGGAAGACGTTCATACCACTCCGACAAAAGCAAGTCATGCAGGAATGCCACCTACCTTATTGCAACAGGCAAACGAAGAATGTGACCAACTGGTCAATCAAGGAATCGTCTCAGAAACAAATTCACCATGGGCATGCAAAACATTTTATGTTAACAACAGAGCAGAACAAGCAAGAGGAATGCTCAGGCTAGTTATCGATTACAAGCCCTTGAACCAATATCTTCAAGATATCAAGTTCCCTCTGCCAAACAAAAAGGCCCTTCTGCAGCATCTACAAGGAGCAACAATATTTTCAAAGTTTGACCTCAAATCAGGATTCTGGCAACTTGGAGTTCACCCAGAAGAAAGGTACAAGACAGCGTTTTGTCTTCCAAATCGCCATCTTCAGTGGAGTGTTTTGCCTTTTGGATTAATGACAGCACCCTCACTATTCCAGCAGGTGATGCTAAGGATATTCAAGCCATTAATCGACACAGCTCTAATTTACATCGACGACATTCTCTTATTTTCGTCAAGTCCAACAGAGCACATTCAAACTCTCAGAAAGTTTCAAAGTATTGTCAAGGAATTCAGAATTATGCTCTCGGCCCGAAAGATGATTATAGCCCAGCCCAATATCAACTTCCTTGGTATGAAGATTAACAACGGAGAGATAACACCTCAGTCCCATCTAGCTACAGCGCTTCTTGATTTTACAGACGAAAATCTCACAAGACGACAAGTTCAGCAATTCCTTGGGGTTATCAATTATGTAAGCGATTTTATCCCACAACTTTCGCAGTTGACAAGACCAGTCCAAAAAATACTGACTAAGAATCCACCTCAATGGGGAAAACAACAAACAGAAGCAGTCAAAAGGCTAAAGATAGAGATACATAAGCTGCCACCTCTAAAGATTTCCTCCTCGGGGAAACCCATTCTACAGACTGATGCGAGTGACAAATATTGGGGAGCCATACTGTTTGAAGAGAAAAATGGGAAACATCAAATCTGCGGATATAAAAGCGGACGCTTTAAAGACGCAGAGATGCATTATCACTCCACGTTCAAAGAAATCTTAGCAGTCAAGAAAGCCATCGAGAAGTTCGAGTTCCATCTGATTGGACATAAATTTCGCATTGAAATGGATATGTCCTCTTTCCCAAAAATGCTACAATTAAAGCAAAAGATGGTCCCACACCAGCAGCTATTACGATGGAGCGAATGGTTTTCAGAGTATGACTTCGAATCCTTCTATTTAAAGGGCAAGAGAAACACTCTTGCAGGCATGCTCAGCCGAAACCCACCAAAAGAAATACAACTCATGGCAAGCTCATCCACTTCGACAAAGCGTTACTTCGACTTCGAAGCCAACATGCCCGAAGACGCCCATCAGCTAATCCAAAGAAACTCTCTGCACGAACATCTTCTGCATAAAATCTTCCACTACCAGTCGATCATCCTCTCAAACTATGGTATCAACTGTCACTACATCGCACCAATGGGAATTCACCCAGACTATCTGTTCGGTCACCTCTACCGGATCGAAAATTCAAACATGCTTGAAGAAGTTCTATGCTTCCTATGGTATCTATGCTCTGTCTACACCATTGGTATCACGTTCGACATCAGATGGTTATATCAATACATCAATGCCCATCAAGGTCAGAAGGAATGTTTCTCAACTTTCCTAACATGGTTTGCATCTTTCAACATCTGGAACGGAAAATTAAGAAGATCCGCAAAAGCAACAAGCTTACCATTCAAGCAATTGCGAGGTCAAAGAAGCCTTAATCCGTTCTTCAACCCCCACTCTATCTACTTCTTTCACCGACCTGTTCAAATCAACATTAAAACTGGCAAACTTCATGCTCTACCCACACTCATCCACCACAATGACTACAAAAGAGCTATCCGCCCAGACTTCAATATACATGACAGCAAACCCTATGAAGACTTTCAAACGCATGCATTTAGCCTCAACAATGCCAGACAGACTTTCCCCATTACGTTCATCCCAAGCTGGAACTACTACTCTGCTGACTACCAGATGAGCCTCGACGAAGATTTACAATATTTCATGTTAAAATACGAAAAACATGACAGAAGCTACAAAGGTCAAAAGACAGATCAGCCCGGAGATAGTAAAACAAGAAGAAACGTCCCAACAAGTGTCTCAACAATGCCCGCCGGAATATTTCCAAGACGCACAACTCCCTGACAATTCCATGAATATTGACAAAATCGGGAAAATGTTCAACATCGACGTCAACACAGAGCCCGAATAAAACTTCGAAGAACCGGAAGAATATGAGTGTCCAGATGATCACTACGGTTGTTGCGACAAACATATCATCGAGTTCGAGATGGATCACTAAATGAAGTATCTCTAAATAAATGAAGTATCTCTAAAATAAATAAGCTGTGATGTAAGCGATGATGTCATCGCATAAGTAATGATGTAATCGCTTATGTCAGCGTATCAATAATGTAGGAATGAGGTAAGTACTTATGTCAGCGCGCACCATTTCTCTCCTATAAATATGTGTGCACCCCATTGTAAAAATCAGATCAGAATTTCAATAAAAACCTATGTCTAGTTTCTCTCTCTAAAATAAATAAATACATAAAGTCAAGATATGATTTCCTTTTTAATTTTTAAATTTCTTTATAGTGTGGTGATTTGAAGACATTCAGAATTCCAGGATATAACCATATTCAAGACTAAAGTCACAATAATCTGACTATAAAATCTGCGAACTAAAGATCTATGCTATACTCTAGAGACTTACCGTTAAAATGTAGAGACGAGAGGATTTGCTGGATATTTATGTTTTCGAATGCTGTGTTTCACTAATAAAGAATAATGAATGAAAGATGCAAGTATATAATGTAAGGGTTTACCTTGGCGGTCACGATCAGATAAACGAAAATATTTCAAATATTTTGTACTCATTGATCGCTAAGGACAAGAGAATCAAAAATATTTCAAAAATATTTTATGCCTTTTTCGATAATGATCTTGGCGAAATTCTATTTTTTGTAACAGCTTTCAACTCAATCATAAAAAAATTATCAAATATTAATGTACAATATTTGTGAAAATAAATCAATAAGTATTTAATCTAAAAGAACATCTTTTGTGGGCCAAAAGTTCACATTCACCAAGACCTAAAACCCAAGACCCAAGATCCAAGACCTAAGCCTGACTCAACAGGTGGCGGTGGTGCGTGTGCGCATGTGGTTTTTCACAAAAGCCCTTTCTCTCATTCTCCATAATATCCTTTTCTCAAAGCTATTGATAGTGTATCACTATATATACTAGTGGAAAAGGTTTCAAACTTCAAATGAGGGATAAATGCACATCTTGCCCTTTTGTCTTGATTACATACCCAATTTGACCAATGATTTCTCATTCAAATCAACTTCATTTTTGACAAGTAATTACACTATCTCAAAATACTCATTAAAAGAAATCCAATGAATCCATAATCCGGTCATTTCGGCAATTGAGCTCATTGGAAAGTTGACCTGAGCCATTTGTCAAAAAAATAAGTGCCAACAATCTCCCACATAAATATAAATTATACTAAACATATGAATACTCTACTAACTCGAACGACTACGCAGACTCAGTAGACTTGACACTAGGACTTTTTGAGAGTATATGCAAAAAATAACCGTGTATGAGATAGTAGCATATCTCAGTCCTGAACTATTCATTGTTAATATCTGTCAAAATTAATTACCAAGAGGTGAACATGATGTCTTGAACCACTCGAATTTTTATGTAAACTTAGACAACATGTACAACCCAGTCTCATTTTCTCGTAGAACAAAGTTCTCCATTTTGTTCATTGTGGCCGTGAACTTGCCTGGTTGTCAAGAGTGAATTTAGAAATATAAAGCATTGCATTCATCCTCCTTGAAAAGGCCACATTTCACACTCATTAGGTGATTTCTTTGAGCTCTTGACATATACACAAATATCCTGTTACACTCTATACATGAAAGCTACTCAATATCATTTAAAAACAAAGCTTATTCTTAAATACTTACAGGAAGCAATGTTTCTTCGTAATGGGAGATGGGTACAAACGTAATGTCTTTGAGTGCTTGATCTGAATCTGTTTGATTTAGTTATCCCTTTTAACCTAGAACTTGGGATCTCCAATTGCATAGGCGGGGTTTCCATTAAACATCATCTTTAGTCATATGAAATGAACCCATTCCCTTTGATGATTTTAATACTTGATCTCTGTTCAAACCTTTAGTTAACAGATCCGTAAGGTTGTCAGCTGGCGTGATGTAATCGACAAAGATTACACGCATATCAAGTATCTAGTAGTTTTATGTTACCTTATGGTGTGATGAGATTTACCATTATACAGATTACTCAGTACCTGATATATTGTCGATTGACTATCACAATGCACTCATAATGCTGACACTAGTTTCTGCCACATGGGGATGTCTTCCAGGAATTTTTGAAGCTATTGTGCTTCCCCTGATATGTTATCTAAAGCTATAAACTCTGATTCCATGGTAGATCTTGCTAGCAGAGTTTGTTTTGAATATTTCTAAGATATTGCTGCACCTGCAAGAGTAAAGACATAACCACTTGTGGATTTCGAGTTCTTTGAATCAGATATTCAGTTTGCATCACTCTATCCTTCCAAGACTGCAGGCTCTTTACCATAGTGCTGCCCATAACTTTTGGTGTATCGAAATAATTTAATACCCTTATTTTGGCTTTCCAGTGTGCATGACATGAATTACTTGTGTAATGACTTAACACGTCAACTGCATGTGAAAAGTCTGGTCTTGTACAATTGGTTTAGTACATCAGACTTCCAATGACCCTTGCATATTCCACTTGTGACACAACTTTATAGGAGTTCTTTGTCAAGTGTAGTTGTGAATATAAACTGGACTTCACAGTTTCTTTTGAGTAAGTCTTGAACCTCTCAAAAATATTTTCAGCGTAATGACCCTGAGACAGAGTGACACCTTCATAGGTTTGTGTAATCTTTATGCCAAGAATAACATCCACAAGACCAATGTATTTCATGTCAAACTAACCACTAAGCATTATCTTGGTTTGTTGGATGATATCATTGTTGCTGCCATTGATGAGCATGTCATCTACGTACAAAGAAACCAAGATGTATCCAGTAGAAATACATTTAATGTAGATGCATTTATCACATTCATTGATGTTGAAACCATTTGACATCATTACATTGCCAAACTTTTCATGCCATAGTTTTGGAGCTTTTTTCAGTCCATACAATGACTTCACAAGTCTACAGACTTTGTGTTCTTGACCCGGGACCATAAATCCTTCGGGTTGTTTCATGTAAATATCCTCTTCTAAATCATCGTTTGGGAAAGCGGTTTTTACATCCATCTGCTGGGTTTCGAGACCTATTAAGGCTACTATACCTACCAATGTTCTGATTGAATTTATTCTCGTCACATGAGAATAGGTGTTGAAGAAATCTAGACCTTCTTTTTATCTGAATCCTTCAACTACAAGTCTGGCCATACTTCTCAATTGAAGCATAGTTTTCAACATGGTTTTGAAGTTCCATCTGCACCCTAGTGCCTTGAAACCTTGAGGTAAATCACTGTTCTAATAGGTATGATCCTGCATTGTAGAATTGATTTCACTATTAACTGCTTCTTTAAAAAAAGATGCGTCAAGTGTATACATATATTCAGTGAATGATCTAGGCTCAATATATGCGAGAAATACCATGAAAAAATCGTTACCAATTTTTTTTCCTGCTAGCTCTTTTGCTTCGTCTAGGTTCATCTTCCGTTTCATCAAATGAAATTCCAGAGATGCTTTCCAAATTAATCGAGATGCTTAAGTCTCTTTTAACATGAGTACATTTATTAATTTGTTTATCTTTACATGGAAAGATGTTTTCAAAGAAAGATACATTCCTTGATTTCATTATTGTGTTGGCATGGATATCAGGTACATCTGAGTTATGTATCAAGAATCGATAAGTACTACTGTTGTGTGCATATCCAATGAATGTACAATCTACCGTTTTAGGTCCAATTGTTAACTTCTTAGGAGGTGGCATTACTAAGCACCCCCATACATTGAGGTATTTGTACGAAGGTACATCATTTTTCAAAATTCATATGGCGTCTTGCCAATTATTTTGTGTGGAATTATGTTGAGTATATAGTTTTTCTTGAGCAGCGCCTCCCCACCCCACAAAACACTTCGAGAAGTTTATTTCTCTCTTCACTTTCATCGATTCCTCTCCCTGCCTTCTCTCTTCGACTTCATCAAATCTGTGTTTGTCATCATGGATCTCTCTTCCTCTCTTCATTGATTCCTCTTCCTCTCTTCATCGATCTCTCTTCTCTCTTTAGTGATTCCTCTCTTCATCTCTCGATGGCTCCTGCTCCCCAAAACTGCCCTCACTCAATCACCACCGATAACACTTCACCGGGTACGTCTTCTCCATCTATAAACAATTAAGGTTTCCTGTTTGATTAGATAATTTTCTTGTTTTGCTTGAAGTTTGGATTCGATTTAGGGTTTTCATTTGGGGTTTCTCTTGTGTGGTTAATTTTCATAAAACTGTGATTGATTTAGAGTTAGAGTTTTGATTGTTGATAGCTTCCTATATTATAGCATTTTAGGCTGCATTTCATACACCTTTTCCCTTGTTTTTGCATCATAGTTTAGCATTTTAGTCTTATTTGCACTTAGAATCATATTGCATGCATTTAGTTTAGGAATGCATATATTTGCATACATGTGCATGTTTGTGGTGATTTTCAGGTGCTTTTGGAGGTTCTTGGAGTTGGGGAGGAGATGAAAGCAGCTCATGTTCAAAGACGATGTCAACGAATGAGCTTTTGAAAATTCTCGTCCCATATCGAGCAAGGATATCGAGCAATACCACTGTAGAGTGTGCACGATGTAAGCTGCAGGGCGTGAGGAAGAGGATCGGTTCAAGGAGTCTAAGCCTTTGGTCTGCATCGAGGTCCAGCATCGAGCAAGGAAGCTGATACGTGCTGCACGAGCCATAACGGGGTTGTACATCGAGCAGAACACCGTCTGACAACCCCAATGCAACTTATCCGCATGTTGACCATCTGATTTTCGTTGACCTTAACTTATATTTAGGTTTTTTTATCCTTATTTTGGTTCCCTACTATAAAAGGGAAACCACAAAACATTGTCATTAAGTCATCTTAGTCTATCTATCAAAAACTTTCTCCTTTCATCTTGTTCTTGAACCTTAAAGGGCGATTTGCTATAGAATCTTTTTCTTTAATAAAGTTTGCACTTTTATCGTTTAATTTTATCTCTTAATCTTTGTTTTAGCACCCTGGTAGTTTAGATTTCTTATCTTTGCATTTTAATCTTATCTAATCATGTTTAACTCTAAACAAATGGAGCTTTTGCAAAGTCTGGTCCATATCAAGCAAGCATATCGAGCAGAACACCCGTGGACTATGCTCAATGTAAGCAACATGACGTGAGGAAGAGGATCAGCACGAGGAGTCTAAGCTGGTGGTCTGCATCGAGGTCCAGCATCGAGCAAAGAAGCCGATGCATGGGGCACAAACCATATCGAGGTCGCATATCTCGCATATCGAGCAGAACACCATCCGTACCACCTCGATGCAACTCACCCGCACATTGACCATTTGACTTTTGTTGACCTTATCTTATTTTTAGGTTTTTTATGCTTCTTTTGGTTCCCTACTATAAATGGGAAGCCACAAAACATTATCTTTATCACAGTTTAGTCTTTTATTAAAAACTCTCTCTTCTATAAACCTTAAAAGGCGATTTGCCTCAAAATCTTTATCTTTAATAAAGTTTGCATTTTTATAGTTTAATCTTGTCTCTTGATCATTGTTCTAGCACCTTGGTAGCTTAGATTTATCATCCTTACATTTTAATCTCATCTAGTCATGTTTAACTCTAAACAAATAGGATTAAACATGATTAGTGAGTAGTTTACTTTAGATTTAGGGTTTTAAGTAGGGAAAAAGATGATTAAGATGTGATTAAAAGGTGACTAAGCTTGATTAGTTTGTTCTCTGTTGTCTCCTTCTCTTGCAAAGTGATTATTGTTCATAAAGCTAGCTCCTTTTGATTGAATATGATATTGATTGATGCATATGGTTCACTTGATGTCTTGATATCTTATTTCTATGCATGGTTCGCTTATTTGGCTTGATAGTTTAGTTTGCTCTATGTTTCCTTTGTTAAGTGACACCAAAGTGATAGTTCACCTTATTAGATGGTTCGCTTAAGGCTAGATTGTGTTGGTTTTGAGATTCATACTTGATGGTTGAAAGATCTTGCCTTTGTTTGAGTCCTCTTCATTGCTTATCATTCTTAGGATTTCACAATTGTGTGCTTAAGTCCATATTCTTGATTGGTGCTTAGCTTACTAGATCCCTATATGGTTCACATGATTGATAGGTTGATCTGAATTCTTGCTTGGGTGAGAGTTGTTTACTTTCTTAGTACTTCTCTTAGGCTAGAATGGTTCTGATCTTTATGCTCATGGTTGAAGAATACACTATCACAAGTGGGTTTGACACTTCAATCTTATTGAATATTAATTGCTTATTGACGCCAAGCTGATTCATTTTAGATACCTTGTCTAGGAGTACAACATTGAGAATTGCTTTCTTATAAATGCTTGATGTTTGCATTTGCTAGAAATCCCCTTTGACACTCTTGAAATCCACTAATCCACAATTATTTAGAACCTTGAGTCTTGCTTTTTATTAATTGTCTTAAGATCATCTTGCTTAATATTGCTTAAATTGTGTTTCTCATTTAGTTATTACTTAGTTATTGGTTTGGGTTCATTGTTTAGTCTTTGTTTACTTGTATTTGATTTCTGCTTTCTTTTTATTGCATTGTTAGGTTGCTAGAATTACTACTTTACAATCAAAATCCCCAATCTCACTTAGCTTACAGCATTGTTTGTATCTCAATATCCACAAGTGTGTTTGACACCTAAGACCTTATACTACATCTGATTTGGGGATTTTGATTACTTTGAAATTTAACAAGGGCCTCACAAATACTTTCTTGTAATTGGCACCGTTGCCATTTGTGGATTCTTTGAGTTTAACATTGCTGTTAGAAGAAGTTCTTTTCATTAAGGTTACTTATTTGCTCTGTTTTCTTTGCTCTGTTTTTAGGTACTTGTATGAATTTGAGGTCAAAGGCTCATCAAAGCTGACCCCTTCTATTGACAACATTAATAGAAGAAGAACTGGAAGACAGAGAGTTCAAGAGTTAGAAGAACAGAGGATGGCAGAGCAAGAAGCTCAGTTACCACATGTTGGTGTTGTAGGGCAAACACCATTACAACAAGCTGCAGCACACATAGATGAAGCACATGATGCTTTAAACCAAGCGGCTGTAGTTCAAGGGTTGAGAGTACCAGTTCATGCACCTAGAGCTGCAAGACCTATAGGAGCTGGTGATGCGCCTGATACTCACCACTACAGGAATGGAATTCATGCTCCAGCTGTGCACCAAAACCATTTTGAGATAAAGCTTGGGTTAATCAACATGGTGCAAGGAAACAGATTTCATGGTCTGCCCAATAAAGATCCTTTGGATCATTTGGATCAGTTTGACAAAGTATGTGGTATGACCAAGATTGAAGGAGTCTCTGAAGATGCTTTGAAGCTGCGCTTGTTCCCATTCAGTCTTGGAGACAAAGCACATCAGTGCGAGAAGATACTTCCACAAGGCTCTATATCCACTTGGGATGAATGCAAGACATCATTCCTCAACAAACTCTTCAGCTAAACAAGAACAGCAAAGCTTAGGAACACCATTAGCAGCTTCACACAACATGGGGATGAGACATTTGCTGAACCAGGGGAGCGCTTTTAAGCCATACACTTTGCAGTGCCCTCATCATGGGTTCACAAATGAAAGCTTGTTGTTTACATTATATAGAGGAGTGATGCCTATGTACAGGATGCTCTTGGATACATCATCAAATGGATATTTCATTGGGAATACTGGTATTGATGGACTAGCTCCTGTGGAGAATCTGGCACTCTCTGATGGAAACTATGGTGAGGAGTATGACAGAACATCTAGAGCTGTTGTAAGCGCTGAAGGTGAGAGCACAACAAAAGAAGGAGATTAAAGCTTTGAGTGACAAGTTAGAGAAGCTGCTGAGTGTGTTTTTCAAGAATGTAAGCTTTGTTGGTGATAGTGTTGCTACACAAGAAGAAGATAGGACAGTTGTAGAAGAAGAAGCCTTCTACATGAATCAACAAGGAGATGGTTTCAACAACTACATGAATCATCCTAATTTCTCTTATATAAGCACAAACGTGGCTAACCCTCAGGATCAGGTCTATCCCTCACAAGGTGATCAACAAAGCCAAGGAACGAAGCCTTTTGTTCCTTTCAACCAACATAGCAATTTTGCTCCAAGACCACCATTTCAAGGAGGTGTTCAACAAGAAAACTTTCAGCCAAGACCAGCTTTTGTCTCACCAGGTTTTGGCAATACATATACCTCTTTTAGCACTCAAGATGTTGATCTGAAGCAGATGATGCAACAGCTGTTGACTGGTCAAGCTAACACCAAAATAGAGCTACACATGAAGTTTGCTGAAGTACACAACAAGATAGACACCACTACTTGTGACTTGAATGGCAAGTTAGATTCTCTAAGCCAAAGAGTCAAGTCTCTAGAAAGCAAATGAGCTTCATATTTGAAGCCTCATAATCAATAACCAGGAAAGAGTGAAGCCAGTCCTAAGGAATTCTGCCATTTACTTGCTGAAGAGGATGAAGAGTTTGATGATGAAGATGCTTCATTAGAAGACCTTGGCATAATGCTTCAAGAGATCTTCTTACATGTGGACATGTTAATGGCTGAGTGGGGGGGGGGGGGGGGGGGGGGGGGGGGGGGAATGTCTTAAATCTAACCATTGATGATCAAGAAGCTGTTGATATTGTAGAAAAGTTCCTCTAAGGGTTAAATGAAAGCTTGAACAGAGAAGAAGAGCTTGCTTTGGAGCAAGAGAGAGCTGCAAGAGAAGCTGCTGAGAAGGAAGAGGATGAGAAAGCCTTGGTTGCTCCAGAAGAAGAAGCCAAACCGGACCTCAGTAAAGCTGATAAGGAGCTTGTAGAGACATACCATGCCTTGATGGTCTTGGCTAAGGAAAGTACTGAAGACTTCAAAGATCTGTATGAGCGCCAAGTGGGTAGCTCTTCAAGCAACAATGAGAAGGGTAAAGCTCCTGAAGTTCAAGCTTATAAACTACAAATCCCTTACCCAACAATGCACTTTACAAAGGCTCTTATGACAGTCTATTCAAAGTTTAGGAAGGACATACAAGATGCTTGGATAGAGCTTCCTAATCTTCCCTATCCAGGAAATTTTCTGATCACCTGTGAGCTTGAGATACTAGACAATGTGGGAGCCTTGTATGATTCAGGATCAACTATGAATGTTATGTCTCTCCACTTAAGCCAAACCTTAGGAATCAAGGAGCTGAAGCCTTGCAATGCCTCTGTCACTTTTGTGGATAATACCTCAACAAGACCTTTAGGCATGGTGAAAGATTTTCCTTTGAAGATTGGCCATTGCTTGGTGCCAACAAATTTTGTGGTTATGGAGAAGTCATATTCAAGAGAGGTACCACTTCTTCTAGGAAAACCATTCTTGGCAAATGATAGGGTCTAAGTTTTACCCACTTTTAGTATACTGCAAGTGCACAACAATGCAGTTGTAGCTCAAGGGGTTATCGAATCCCAAGGGAGTAAGTTAACTACACTATAGAGTTCAGATTCGGATTAAGCTAAGCAGTAAGTAATGTATGTAATGCGAAATAGCAAAATAAATGAAAGCAGGCGAAATTTGTTGATTGATCTAAGTTCAGAAAACTAAAGGCGCTAAGTCAGGACAATTTGCAGATTGAATACGAGAATGTAGAATGCATACAATCAGGAATAAATTAAACCGTCTAGAACTTGAAACACAAAGAAATAACTAATCAATTCTCATTGCATAAGTTATCTATGCCTAAATCACAGAATTTCAAATCTCTTTGCAAATTCTAACAATTGAACATGTAGTAATGATTAGGTTCAATTGTTCACAAAACTCCTAAGTCAAATATATTTGCAAATAGGCATTTTGCTCATCTAATACTAGTTCAGGTAATTAACAATGTTCTCACATCTATTAAACAACCTAGGGTTTTGAAATCGAGATGACTAGTCCAAGAAATCGATATGAATGCAAGCACATATGAAGAACCAATAAAATTTCCTATCAGTTTACAAACTCTTCATCAACCTTTGAATGATCCTAACTTAACTAACAGATTACTGAGACATGATTATGAAAACACAAAGCATAGCTGAATAAAATTGCATTAAATGAATAGAGTAATGGATAAAGGGGTGGGGTTCAAAATTTTTTCTAAAAGAGTACAGGATTTGTCTCCCCAAAAAGCTCTGAATAAATCTCTCTCTCTTAAGCTCTCTGAATTTTAAGATACAAGATAATAGCCAACAATAGCTGAAAAACCTAAAATACAGGCTAAAACACGTGCTGGGGTCTTCTTGCAAATATTAGGACTTCTGGGTCAAAACTGTAAATTCATCTCCATCTTTTAATAAAACACGCGACTCCTTTTCAGATGCGGGTGACGAGCATCACCCTTGAGTGGTGACAATCGTCACCAGTACAATGTAACACCTTCTGAGTTGCTAACTTCGGGGTTGATTCTTGCAATGATCCAAAAAGCTCCAAAACTTCCAATTATGCTCCAGTCATGCTATAACCTGCAAAGACTCTACTAGGACTCTAAAAAGACCAAAAAGATTCAATAAAAAGGACTTATACCATAATTAAAAACCCTAAAAACCATGATATATCAGCAACAGCAGGAGCTCAAGTAGACATCAAGAGAGGCTATGTGATTCTTAAGAATGTTGATGAGTACAAAGTCTACAAGAATTTCTCACCCTCCATTGCTTTTTGTGGAACCATTGTGGAAGATGAGAGTGAGCAACATCAACTTCCAAAGCGTGTGGAGCAAGCTATGAGCTTTACAATGAACATGCTGATGAGAGACACTCTCCCTAATGAGCCAGAACAGAAGCTTGACACTGAGTTGAAGCTTGAGGACGGTTTGAAAGAGGATGAAGGCTTGATCACCAAAGAAGTGAAGTCTTTGATCACACCAAGTGTCAAGAAAAGGAGAAACAGGAAGACAGCTCATGATAAGAAGAAGCTGATGTCAGTGGGTACTTAGATTTACAAGAAGATGGAGGAAGGAGCACCAGCTCCATCAGTCTCTTCTCACTAGTTCTCAAACCATCAAAGTCAAGCTTACTGACTTAAAACAAGCACACTTGGGAGGTACCATATCGGACAGAACATCTGCAATTGCTGCTCGATACAGTTTACCTCGGGGAATGAGCAGTCGTACACTAAGCATATTGTACGATGGAGACTACATCGAGGTGTCACATCGATAAAAACCTCCAAAGCCTTTCTCGATGTGATCGCCCTTGGAGCCCCAGTCCGTACACCGAGGAGAATGGACCATAACTCGACCAAGTTGCAAGGTGGTGATCACATTGGGGTGCAGCATCGAGTAGAGCCTCGCGAACTCTTGCTCGATACATTCTACAGACTGTACTTCGTGGAGTCCAGCACGTACATTGACGAAGATGCTCGATGGAGTTACACCGAGGAGTAGCATCAAGCAAAACATCTAAGGTTTTGCTCGATATGGATGTTATCAACAGACTCGAGCATGAGACGATGTCCGGTGCGACAACCACCGACGAGCACTACAACCAGACATAAGAAGATCCACATCAGGATATAGCATCAAGCAAAACACCAATATGTTTGCTCGATGCACAAGAACATACATTTGGATGATGCCATGCACTACCCACGGGGAGGACCATGCAAGCTGAAGTGTCTCCTTACACCGAGCAACAACATGGAGCAGAACATCTGTTAAGTCTGCTCGATGCAAAGTGTCCCGGAGGAGAAGCTGACCAAAACACAGATTCCCCGAGGCATATCGAGTGTTTTGCTCGATATGATCCGTGAATTTTTTTTTTTGAAATTTTTACATGGGTAAATTGAGTAAAACCGTTTTGTGGACCTTGGTGGCTAGTAAAAGAATCTTTTCTTTCCCCCTCACATGCATTTTTAAATTTTAAACTAGAATTTCTTGTATTTTCTTTTATTTATTTTAGATTTTCCTTATCTTTTACCTTAAAACTACCATTTTAACTTCTCCACACATCCATATCGAGCTAAACACCATTGCAAAACACATCTTTCTTCTCTCTTGCAGTCTCTGTTCTAGAACTTCATTTCTTTGTTCAAGGATGAAGGTAAACTTTGCTTGAACCTTTATTTCTAGAGTTTAATCTTTGCAAATTGAAACATGATGAATTAGAATGATTTCTGAAATTGTTTTGCATAATTTTGATTATGGTTTTGAATTGCATGTCACCATTGTTGCTCCCCTCTTTGATAATTTATGGTTGAAATGTTTAGAAGATGCTTATTTTATAGTCATTTTGGCATATTGTTTAGATTTTGGCCAATTCTAGGCATGCTATTATTTTTCAGCATATTCACTATTTAAATGCTTCATATTAGAGTAATAATAATGAATCTGGTGCATTTTCATAATTTGGTGAAGAGATGATAATTTTGTTGCATATGCTTGAAGTTGACTAAATCGCTGCTTGTTGCTGTTGGAAATTTATTTTTCAGTGTGTTCGTCCTTTTGAGTTGAAAATCTTTGCTAAATTCGACTATCTTTGTTGCCAATCAGTGTAAATGTTTATAGAATTTTTCTGTGCATGCTTGATTTTTGAAAAATAGTTTTCGGCACATTGCTCACAAAGGACAATATGCTAATTTTTGCTTCAAGCATTGCATTTTCAGGTATTATATTGAGCACTAGAGGATATGAGGAGATTTCTGACTCAAATTCTGCTGTGAAAACATAGTAGAGGGAAAAAGGCCAGTGGTTAAAGAATAACAAGTCCAAGATGCAGCACCTAAGCTCAAAGACTACATAAGGGCGATGAGGAGAGTGGACTTTGCTCCAACAAGATATGCTAGCCCTGGTCTGTTGGAAGAGCTGGGAATCAAGAATGAGGTGGATGAGCTGTTAAGCAACATTGGACTTGAGAAGTTTGCTAGTCTTGGATATCCAACATACAAGCAACTTTCTTGTGAGTTCCTTGCAAGCTTCAAAGTCTACTTCTATAAGTTTGATGAAGAGTATGATGAAGGAGAAGAAGACTTTAGCAATGGATTTATCAAGTTCAGAGCCAACAAAGCATGGTACACCATGTGATTCACACAGCTTGAAGAAACATTTGGATATGATCAAGGCTCAAGAGAATAAAATATGAGCATCAAGCACAATGAGTTAAGGCATGTGGGGAGGAGATAGCGAATGATGCCTATAGAGCTGGTCATCTGAAGAGTGCTAGTATCCACCATCCAGCTATCAGATATGTTCATAGAGTCCTCGCCAGCACACTCGTCTACAGAAAATAGCAGAATATGGTCAAGGAAGAAGAAATGGGGCTACTTGTGAATGGCTTGAAGAACATCATGATGGAGACAAGGCATGGGAAGATTCATGAAAAGTGCTTAGGAGTTGGTCTTGTGACAGTCCTAATGAAGCAGTTCCTATCTTGCCAACAATAGGCTTTCAACACAAGAGAGAAGAAGCATAAGTTAGCCATTCGAGGCGTGATCACTCCCATCTTGCTTAGTGCTCGAGTTGAGCTAGGCAAACCAGATGTTACCATGATATTCATTGATTTCCCCTATCTCAGCAAGATTGGATACCTCTAAGGAGCTGTGGAAACCGGATTTGGATATCAGATTAAGCTGGAGAATAGGAATAGGAAGATCATTTTGCCAAGGTAGCGCCTCACCAACTTCACCACTTATGAGAACATCCGCTTCATGCCAAGAGAAGATGAGCTTTATGATCCTAGGATTGACCCTCCATTGATGAGGCCAAGCAAGGTTAAGAACATGAGCACTACCAGAGATTCAGATGAGGAAGAAGATGTTGGAGAACAGCATCAAGAACAAGAGGTTCAGCATCAAGGGAGAGAGGCGGATGAACATGAAGACTATGATAGCTGCCCTTATGCATTTGATCCTTATGATGTGATCTGCACATCTGAAGCTTCAAAGGCTGCTCATAAGCATATTAAGTTTCTTCAGAGGTGGAACCACTTACAGTATAAGGCCATTAGAAGCTTGCTAAAGACTGTTAAAGCTAGCAAGAAATCGGTTGACTTCTTGAAGAAGAAAGTGAGGAAGCTCAAGAAGAAGTTGGGCGGATCTTCATCAGCCAAGAGAACTGATCAAGCGGTTCAAGTAGAACCACAAGGAGGAGGATTTGATTCTGAGGATATGTCTGAGAACACACCAGAAGCCACAGTCCAGGAGAGACATTCTTTCCACATCAGTGAGCAGCCAAGGACACATGTAGCTGAACCGGCCAGACACTCATCCCATGTAGCTGTTCCAAGGCGCAAAGGAAAGAAGAGAAGGCCTAGACAGCAAACTCCTTCAGAGGAAGAATCTTCTCCCTCCCATGCCATTGAGAGTTCAGACTCTCACCACACCTCCACATGAAGTAAAGTAAACCACACTAACCATTGTACATACCACAATTGTTTTTAAGAGTTTATGTGATTGTTTGCTTAATGTTTGTGAGCACTCTCATTAGCATTTTTTTCACAGGCACTGTGTAACTTAAGTGTGGTGGAGGGTGTATGATGGACGAATGCTTGCATTTGCATATTAGTTTAGAAACCATGCGTCATGTTTTACATAGCATCTAAGGCATAGAAAAAACCCAAAAATTGAAAATATTTCAAAATTTGCTTCACAAAAAGAGTTTGATTTTTATGCATTCATATAGGATCTAGACTTCATGCATTCATATATGACTAGCTTGCTTGCTTAAATTGGGAACTATGATAGTACATATTTGTTAATGCTAGTAGTTTATGAAAATGAAGCCCTTGTTTTTAGTCCTTTGGTGCATTTGATATTGAACTAGAAATAAATCTGAACCACTTATGGAATTTTCATTTGTGTGCACTTTGTTGGAGACTGAAGCATGCTTTGAAATGATTTCAACCTTTGTTTAAGTGGAACCTAATTTGAATTTTCAATTATCATGTCTTATGCATTTGTGATTGATGTCATGGGTAGTTTAAAATATTTGGATCTTCTTATTCTCTTTTGCCACTCTCTAAAAGATCCATTTATATTTCCTCACCCTTAACAAAACCTCCTTTCAAGCCAAGACATTAATAGTGTGTGATTTGTGAGGCCTCTTTCCTTCATGGTTGTTGCTTACCAAAAAATGTTGGGTTGGAACTACAAGGGAAGTATTTCCATTGTTGAACTAGCTCACTCTTGAGTTAGATAGGCTAGGATGTTTTGGGGAATGGTTTGGGATTTATCTTGGGTTAGTTTTTAAGAGAAGCAAAGAAGAAAAGAAGTCAAGGCAAAAAGAAAAGGAGTGTGACACAAGCAATAGTGGAAATGGTGGTTCTAAGTTCAAAAGAAAAGAGGGCTCATGTTCAAAGATGCAAAGAAGATGCAACGAGTGCAAAGCAAGTAAATCAGAAAGCCAAAGGCGAAATAAGCACCAGCATTACCAAATAAAGGAGCTAAACTCAAAGTAAGCAAACTGCCACCACTTGAAGTTCAAAAGAAGAAGTGTCCTCCAAAACCCTTGAAAGAGAAGAGTTTTTGGGTTTCTAAAAAAAGTTTAAAAGTTCTTAGAAAGGGTAGCATAGACGGGTTTACATTAATTAGCTAGAGGTAGGAACATATCTTATAGGTCTTGGGTAGATGAGAGTCTTCCTTTATATGTGTAAGTTGTTCTTTGACCCTTAGCATTTTGCCAAAGCACAACCATGCTTTTCCTTGAGAGAACCCCTTAAACACCAAAACCTATTTGAAAAGTGAAATTATTTTGATTCCACTAAGCCTTGTCCCTTAGCCAAATGACACATTTGCATTTGCATAAGCATGATTCAAGGTTTGAGCTTAATTGAATGTTTAAAAGGTTGTTTGATTTTATGAGCATGTGTAGGTTGATAGCATTGTGATCATTCTTGCATTGTGATGAAAGTGGCTAAGTGTTTAATGTATTCTTCCATCAAGTGCACTCTAGAATTAAGAACATGGACTTCATTTTGATTTATTCTTAGCATTTGTAGAGATATAAGTTCCCATTTTAAAACCTCATCACCATGTTAAGTGTTTCTTTGCTTGATGGCAAGCAAAATCTAAGTGTGGGAGTGTTGATAGCTTGCTATATTAGAGAATTTTAGGCTGCATTTCATACATCTTTTCCCTTTTTTTGTATTATAGTTTAGCATTTTAGTCTCATTTGCACTTAGAATCAACATTACATGCATTTAGTTTAGGATTACATACATTTGCATACATGTTCATGTTTGTGGTGATTTTCAGGTGCTTTTGGAGGTTCTTGGAGTTGAGGAGGAGATGAAAGCAGCTCATGTTCAAAGAGGATATCAAAGAAGGAGCTTTTGCAAAGTCTGGTCCCATATCGAGCAAGGATATCGAGCAAAACCTATGTGGAGTGTGCTCGATGTAAGCCGCAGGATGTGAGGAAGAGGATCGGTTCGAGGAGTCAAAGCCTTTGGTGTCCGCATCGAGGTCCAACATCGAGCAAGGAAGCGGATACGCGCTGTGCGAGCCATATCGGGGTTGTACATCGGGCAGAACACCGTCCGTACAACCCCGATGCAACTTATCCGCGCCTTGACCATCTGATTTTCGTTGACCATATCTTATTTTTAGGTTTTTTTCCCCTTCTTTTGGTTCTCTACTATAAAAGGAAAACCGCAAAACATTGTCTTTAAGTCATCTTAGTCTATCTATCAAAAACTTTCTCCTTTCATCTTGTTCTTGAACCTTAAAAGGCGATTTGCTCTAGAATCATTTCCTTTAATAAGGTTTGCACTTTTATAGTTTAATCTTATCTCTTAATCTTTGTTTTAGCACCCTGGTAGTCTAGATTTCTTATCTTTGCATTTTAATCTCATCCAATCATATTTAACTCTAAACTAATGCATTAAACATAATTATTGACTAGTTTACCTTATATTTAGGGTTATAAGTTGGGAAAAGAGTGATTAAGATGTGATTAAGGGGTGATTAGGCTTAATTAGTTTATTCTCTGTTGTCTCTTTCTCTTGCAAAGTGATTGTTGTTAATAAAGTTTGCTCCTTTTGATTGAGTATGATATTGATTGATGCATATGGTTTACTTGATGTCTTGATATCTCATTTCTATGCATGGTGGGCTCTTTTACCTTGATAGTTTAGCTTGGTCTATGTTTCCTTTGTTCAGTGACACCAAAGCGATAGTTCACCTTGCTAGATGATTCGCTTAGGGCTAGATAGTGTTGGTTTTGAGATTCTTGCCTGATGGCTAGATAGTATGCATTGAAAGATTTTGCCTTCGTTTGATTCCTCTTCATTGCTTATCATTCTTAGAATTTCACAATTGTGTGCTTAAGTCCATATTCTTGATTGGTGCTTAGCTAACTAGATCCCTATATGGTTCACAAGATTGATAGGTTGATCTGAATTATTGCTTGGGTGAGAGTTGTTTACTTACTTAGTACTTCTCTTAGGCTAGAATGGTTCTGATCTTTATGCTCATGGTTGAATAATACACTATCACAAGTGGGTTTGACACTTCAATCTTATTGAATATGAATCGCTTATTGACGCCAAGCTGATTCCTTTTAGATACCTTGTCTAGGAGTACAAGATTGAGAATTTCTTGCTTAGGAATGCTTGATGTTTGTCTTTGCTAGAAATCCCCTTTGTCACTCTTGAAAGCCATTATTCCCACAATTTCTCAGAACCTTGAGTCTTGCTTTTTACTGATTGTCTTAAGATCATCTTGCTTAGTATTGCTTAAATTGTCTTTCTCATTTAGTTCTTGCTTAGTTATTGCTTTGGGTTCATTGTTTAGTCTTTGTTAACTTGCATTTGATTTCTGCTTTCTTTTTATTGCATTGTTAGGTTGCTAGAATCACTACTTTACAATCAAAATGCCTAATCTCACTTAGCTTACATCATTGTTTGTATCTCAATATCCACAAGTGTGTTTGACACCTAAGACCCTATACTACATCTGATTTGGGGATAAAGATTACTCTGATAACCAGGGCCTCAAAAACCCTTGCTTCAAATGGGTCTCGATTGTTTGGAGTTCTAATTGAGTTTTTGGGTTTCGATTGGCTCTTGCATGTTTGGAGTTCGAATTGAGTTTTTGGGTTTCGATTGGCTCTCGCATGTTTGAAGTTAGAGTTAAGTTTCGATTAGCTCTCCCATGTTTGGAGTGTGAGAGTGTGTATGTGCTTAGCTAGAATCTTGAGTGTTTGTATGTGTTTACCTTGAGTGTGTGTATAAGTTTGCTAAAATCTTGAGTGTGTGTGTTTGTGTTTACCGTGAGTGTGTATGTTATTTTTCTTCAAAATTCTGTTGAGTTAAGTTATTGTTGTTTTGACATGAAGTTATTGTTGTTTTGACAGGTAATATCATTCCACTGGGAGCTGTTAGATTTAGAATCATTTCAGGTCCTCCCCCACCACTAGGAGCTGTTGGATTTACAGGCGCTTCAGCTCGTACCATGCCACCAAGAGCTGTTGGACCTACAAGCAATTTTTTTTCAGCTGCTCATAGCTATCCCGTATTATCCTAGAAGCATTACTGAATGCTCTGTCCAGAGAGCTTTAGTCACAACTTCATCTAAGGAAACATAATGGCGCTTTAAGGCAAGTTTTCTACAAAATCGAGTATTCCTCTTTCTTCAGATAATGTTTTGTCATCTCTGACTCTAATTCTTCTTATCTCACGACCCCTCTGTCCACAAATTCATCCGAACAACTTGGCAAGGCTACTATATAGGACCATGTAGTAGCTGGAAATCCGTTTTTGATGATAGGAAAGAGAAGTGGTGGCAGACTTTTGTGGTAAGTGCTTGTTTCTCAAAAATTACTAACTGTTATGTGCTACCATACAAATATTAATGTTTCTTTTTTTTTCATTTAGCAAAACTACTACTGGGAGGATCGTATTAAGGACAATGTCTACCGTCTCTGGAAATTGCACACACATACTACAATATGTCAAAAAATTAGCAAGAAGAAGAGACTAAACCAGAAGCCTAAGTACATAAGTGAAGCTGACTGGACCACTCTGCTGGAGTTTTGGTCAACAGAACTAGCCTGTAAAAGGAGCAAGTCAGTGGCTGAATCTCCCAAATCAAACCCTCATAAAAAAGGATGCACAAGCATTGTGCAGGTCCTCAATTTTTTTTTAAGATCGAATATGATATGGTAAATGAATTTCTTTGTCTCCCTTTTTAAATATTTAATATATTATATTTTCTACTTATTTTTTTATCTCTTTGTTTTAAATTTGTTTTGAAGATGGTGGAGTGTAGTCTTTATGAACCACCGCTTTAAACCGATCTCGTGCGGAAGACACAAACATGATCAGATGGAAGTTTCATTGATGTCGATCTGAGACTTTTATCCTTGAAATATTGGAAGCCGTAGCAAAGATGACAGCTGTTGATGGATCTCCTATTTCTTCCAGTTAAGACACCTCTGCAACTCCTTCTCGCATTCTCCCTAACCAAGAATTTCTCAAGGTACAAGAAAATAACTCACTGATTTCTTTAGTCGCTGTTTGTCGATAATTAGAGATATGGTTTTGACTCTATGTAAACTCGTTTCAACTTATTGCCATTTACTTAAGTTGAGTATGTATCTTATATGCATTTGTGTTTGTGAGAATAAGAACTTGAGTTGCTATTTTTGTTGTGCGTCTTTTGACTGTGTTGTCTCTGATTTTGTCTATTTGATTCTTTTTACAGCGCAGTAAGACAAGTCGTGGGAGAGTATACAGAATAGGCAGTGTGCAGCTACGAGATTTCAACCCGACAGAGCCAGTCCATGCATCTCTTTCACACAGCGTGGACATGCACATGCGTATCTCCGGTTTGGAGGTTCATTCTGAAGCTCTCAAGTCAAACATTACTGAACTTAAACAAGATGTGGTCGCGATGAAGAGTGATTGAGGGAAGAGTTGGCCACGGTCAAGGATGAAATATTGGCCGTATTAAATGCATTATTACAAAAGGTTGGAACCACTCCTCCTCCTGCTGCTGCCCGTACAGCTTATCCTCCTCCCGCTGATGTGTCTACACCTTCAGCTCATCATGCTAAGACCACAAACCCGACTCAAGAACAATCCCCACTAGATAAGTGGTGTGCTGCTTTATTAGGAGAGTAACTATTTTTTGTTTTATAATTAAACTTGTAAAAGCTTGAGCCCTGAATGTTTAGATGTTGGATAATTTTTTCATGTATGATATTGATTATTATTATTCCGTTTTAGCATTTTGTCATTATTTTAACATTTCAGTTTAGCATTAAGCATTTTAGCATATGATTTCATTATCAAAAATCACAAATATGTTTTTTTCTCAGGTTTAATACATAGTCACGAATTATGTGTGTGTGGCTAGATTAGTCACGAATTCATCAGTAATATTGTGTGGCTATATTAGTCATAGAGTAGCCATGAATATATTGTGGCTATGTAAACACGAACAATCGTGGCTATTTCATGACCAATGTTACCACAAAAACAATAGTGACTAATTTGTGGTTGTGTAGCTACGAAAAGTCATGTAATATATTAGTTATGATCGTTTAAACATTGTTTTTCGTAACTTTTCGTATAACCACAGTATTTTTGCCTTAGTTACGAATTAGTTTGTGGTTATTGTCAGTTTTTTTACTAGTGAAAGATCGTGTCAAATGAAAACCATCCCACACCCAATGTAATCTCAAGTAGTAAAAAGAAAATGGGAAACTGGGTTAGTTTCACGATGGAGGTTGATTCAGATTACTCCAGGTTCTTGTTTAAAATTATTGGCCGATTTAGTGAAAACAAGTCACCGCTCTTGGATAACATATCGATGGATGATGAAGCAAACAATAGTAAAAAAATAAAAAGAAAAACAAAACGGAACATTTTTTTTTAATCAATACTAAACATAAGTTTCTAGATAAGGTAGATGTTTAGGTCAAAAATCAGAAGATCCCTTTTTATTTTAGTGGTGTTCCAGTATTTGTTTATTTAAAGTTCAACATATTTTACATTTTAAGGGTATAATAGAATTGACATAAATAAAAAGCCTAGTTTCTAATATGTTTTCACAAAATATAGTTAAACTATATATCTTTTTCAACCATACAATTAAAACTAAATAACATGCTATGTTATCAAAACCCGTGCAAAGAGTTTACGTATGGAGAGTGAAACGACGGAGTAATCCCATAATATAGCTCTGAAGAATTCTTCTCGGGCAGTGAGAACATAATCTTCTTAGAAACTATTTTTAAGGATGTGTCAACTCTTTTTTGCTTAGACACCTCTAGTGGGAATATAGGGTTCAGCCTTCCATCTCCTTTTTCAATTATCTCTCCATTTTAGGAGTGGATCCTCAAGCCGACTGAATTGCAACGATAAAAGCAGAAAATTTAGATATTTTGGTACCATTTTTCCATTCCCTTTAATCCTCTTCTTATACCAAATCTTTCATTTTTTTCCTCTTTTTAAATCATGATTTCCCTCAAAATTATCACTGAATATTGCCCACATAATGGCAAATTTACCCATACTACGGTAGACCTACTATCCAAGATTCCCCCTAGCCATCGTGATCTCTGCATCCACAACCACAACCCTGCTGCAAAATCATCGATGGCCGACGTGTTACATACAGCAATCCGATCCATGTCCCTTGATGATGATGAACCGATCATACTTCCTCATGGTCTCTAAATTCAGAGTCCTTGATGAAAATGCTAACAGTTTTCTAGAAAGACTCCTCAACCCTGATTGCGAATTAATGGGGAGAATGATTGCCTACATGCATACAGTTTAGAGAGACTACGATTGTGTCTGATATAAGATCAAGGGGGTATGGAACCTTATATATGGTTCAAGCAGCTGAGGGCTTCCTTGGCCAATTTATTACAATAATTAATGCAAGAATCAAAAATGCAAAATCAAAGGAAAGTCAAAGCAAGAAATACAAAAGTTCATAAATAAAAGATAGCTAATTTTAAGGGATTTAGCTGTTGAGATTAAACAAACATAAACACAAGGATTAGTCAAAAATATGA
Source organism: Thlaspi arvense (assembly GCA_911865555.2). NCBI lineage: Eukaryota > Viridiplantae > Streptophyta > Magnoliopsida > Brassicales > Brassicaceae > Thlaspi > Thlaspi arvense. The sequence continues at coordinate 42,051,125 of OU466861.1, read as the reverse complement.
TATAAATGATTCAGAAACTTACCTTGGTTTGCTGTGGGCGGATTGGTACATTTGGAAATCCGGTTTGATCTCTCCTTTGCTTTGATTCAGCTCGGTTTGATGGAAAACAAGGTGGTTTCTTGGTTGGATGATATAACCGGCCAAACTACTTCATGTGAGTTGAATTTGATGTATGGACCGTCCTGCTGGTGTGTCTCATGAACTTGAGTGATTTGGTCTTCAAGTGTCTCCTGTGAAGTGTCCGTTGAAGTGATGGCAAGCTTGTCAAGTTGGTCCGTTATTTCTTCAAGTGCTTGTTGGCTTATTAGACTCTCCACAGCTTGATTATACTCTTCTTGAAGTCTTTTTGTACCAGCTCTTGTCCTTGGTGGAAACCCCATTGTTGGAATCACTACTTCAGGTTTGATGTCCGCATCATTCCCTCCCTCTTGAGAGGGTTCTGACTTCAGAACTGTTTCTGCCACATCAAAAGGAGATAAATCAGTAATATTGAAAGTGGGAGAAATGTTTAACTCACCTGGAAGTTCCAGCTTGTAGGCATTATCATTGACACGTTCTAGCACCCTGAATGGTCCATCTCCTCTTGGCAAAAGTTTGGACTTCCTTTGAGTGGGAAAACGTTATGTCCTCATGTGCAACCACACCCAATCTCCTGGTTAAAAGGTGACTTCTTTCCTCCCTTTGTCTGCTTTTCTCTTGTACTGAAGTGTTTTCTTCTCTACATTCTCCTTTGCCTTGAGGTGCAACTTCTTAACAAACTCAGCCTTCCTATCTCCATCTTGGCTGGCATGCTCATTTTGTGGAAGTGGAGAAAGGTCCAGTGGTGTGAGAGGCTTAAAACCGTAAACAATCTCAAAAGGAGAGAATTTAGTAGCAGAGTGTGGGACACGGTTATAAGCAAACTCAACAAATGGTAAACAGTCCAGCCAATTTTTCAAGTTGTTACCAATGGTGGCCCTCAAAAGGGTGGATAATGTGCGGTTGACAACTCCAGTCTGGCCATCTGTTTGGGGATGGCATGTTGTGGAGAATAGCAACTTTGTCCCTAGCTTCCTCCAAAGCGTTTTTCAGAAGTGGCTGAGGAATTTGGTGTCTCTATCTGAGACAATGGTCTGTGGTAGACCATGTAGATGTACCACCTCCTTGAAGAACAAGTCAGCTGTCTGTGTAGCATCATTGGTCTTTGCACAAGGTATGAAGTGTGCCATCTTAGAGAATCGGTCCACCACCACAAAGATGGAGTCCTTGTTCCTTATCTTGGGCAAACCTAGTACAAAATCCATAGAAACATCTTCCCAAGGCATATTAGGTATAGGCAATGGAAGATAAAGACCATGAGGGTATGACCTGGATTTTGCCTTAAGGCAGATGATGCACTTGGAACAGAACCGTTCAACATCTCTTTTAAGATGAGGCCAGAAGAAATGCTCCACTACAATGCTCAACGTCTTGTCTACTCCAAAGTGTCCCATTAAACCACCTCCATGTGATTCTCTTAACAGCAAATCTCGCATGGAACCTTGTGGAATGCACAATCTCTTGTCTCTGAACAAGAAACCTTCATGCTGATAGAATGGACCTACAGCTCCTTTGTAGCACTCTTTGTATGTATCTGCAAAATCAGGATCTGTTTCATATTGCAACTTAATATGTTCAAAACCCATTACCTTAGCCTCCATAGTGGTGATGAGAGCATAGCACCTGGAAAGAGCATCAGCCACTATATTTTCTTTTTCCTTCTTGTACTTGATAATGTAAGGGAAGGTTTCTACAAACTCCAGCCATTTGGCATGTCTCTTCTTAAGTTTAGTTTGTCCTCTTAAGTGTTTAAGAGTCTCATGATCTGTATGAATGACAAACTCTTTAGATAATAAATAGTGTTGCCAAGTTTCAAGAGATCTCACCAAAGCATAAAGCTCCTTGTCATAAGTGGGGTAGTTCAAGGCTGCTCCATTGAACTTCTCACTAAAGAAAACTACTGGACGTCCTCTTTGAGTCAAGACAGCTCCTATACCAGTTCCTGAAGCATCACATTCAATCTCAAAAGTCTGATCAAAATTAGGCAATACCAAAACTGGTGCATGGGTGAGGCTGTGTTTGAGCTTGTTGAACGCCTCTTCTTGTGCTTCTCCCCATTTAAATGCAACATTCTTCTTGATAACTGACGTGAGTGGGGCTTCAATGGTGCTGAAATCCTTGACAAATCTTCTATAAAAACTTGCCAGCCTATGGAAACTCCTTACATGTCCAATAGTTGATTGAGTTGGCCAATCTTGTATAGCCTTTATCTTTTCTTCATCAACTTTTAAACCCTGAGAACTTACAAAAAATCCAAAAAACACAACTTGATCAGTGCAAAAGGTGCATTTCATAAGATTAGCATAAAGATTCTCCAACCTAAGTGTTTCAAGAACCTGTTCTAGATGTTTGAGATGATCTTCTAAGCAGGTGCTGTAAATCAGTATGTCATCAAAATAGATAACTACATACTTACAGATGTATGCCCTTAAGACATGGTTCATGAGCCTCATGAATGTGCTGGGGGCGTTGGTGAGGCCAAATGGCATAACAAGCCATTCATACAACCCTTTTTTGGTCTTGAAGGCAGTCTTCCATTCATCTCTTTCTTTCATCCTCACTTGGTGATAACCACTTCTTAGATCAATCTTGGAGAAGATAGTGGCTCCATTGAGTTCATCCAGCATATCATCAAGTCTTGGGATGGGATGCCTGTACTTGATGGTTATATTGTTGACAGCTCTGCAATCAACACACATCCTCCATGAACCATCTTTCTTTGGCACTAGAAGGACAGGAACTGCACAAGGACTTAGGCTCTCTCTGATGTATCCTTTTGACATGAGCTCTTGAACTTGCTTTTCTAACTCCTTGGCCTCCTCTGGATTGACTCTATAGGCTGCACGGTTTGGTAGAGGTGCTCCTGGTACAAGATCGATTTGATGCTCTATCCCCCTTACTGGTGGTAATCCTGGTGGAATCTCATCTGGAAAAACATCTACAAACAGTTTAAGTAACTCAAGTACTTCTGGTGGTAGTTCCTTTTCATCTTGTCCTGAAAACAACACTTCCTTGAAAACTATTAGTAGCACCTTTTCTTGTGAAACAAGAGATTTAAACACAGATTTAGGTGAAACATAGAGATTAGTTTTACTTACCTCAGAGCTCTTAGTCATGGCTCTCTGCATTTCATGTACCTCTTGTGGGGTAAGAGGGGCTAGATTATGCTTGCGGTTGTTGTGAGAAAAACTGTAGTAGTTACTTCTCCCATTGTGTATGGCCTTTTTGTCAAACTGCCACGGCCTTCCTAGCAACAAGTGGCCTGCTTGCATTGGTACCACGTCACATACCACCTTATCTGCATACTTACCAATGGTGAAGGGTACGGTGACTTGCTCTGCAATCTTGAGCTCAGTTTCATCATTAAGCCATCTCAGTTTGTAGGGATGGGGATGCTTGGTCTTCTGCAAACCTAGCTTTTCAACCAAATACTTGCTGGCTACATTAGTGCATGATCCTCCATCAATAATCAAGCTACATACCTTAGAGTTGATTGTACATCTTGAGTGGAAGATGTTTTCCCTTTGCAAGGTTTCTGAATCACAGAGTGTACTGAGTGCTCTCCTCACTACAAGTAACTCTCCAGTTTCAGGATAGTTGGTTACATCATCTTCTGAAAATTCTTGCTCCATTTCTGCTTCATCTTCAGACTCATATTCTCTATTGGGTGTAAGGATCATAACCCTCTGGTTTGGACAGTCTCTTGCATCATGTCCTTTACCCTGACACTTAAAACAAATAATGTCACGAGCTCTAGTGTGTTGTTGAGTAGGGAACTTACCTTGCTCGGATTTGGGCCCTTTGGACGTTTCTGGTGCTGATTTCTTGAACCGTGAGTCCACTTCTATGGACTTTCCTTTGTCCACGTTTCTCTGAGCTTGTGGAGTCCAAGTACTCTTACTTCTGTTGGTAGAGGCGATCTTCCTCTTGATATGTTGTACAGCTTGGATGGCCAAGTGTAGAAGTTCTTCCATGTCGTGGTATACTTGCCTCTCCACTTTCTTAGCAATTCTGTCTTGAAGTCCATCCATGAATTGAGCCACCAAGGTTTCTGGTGGATCTTCTACTTCCAGCCGGTTCTTGAGGATCTCAAACTCATCATAGTACTCTTCCACCGACTTGTTCCCTTGAGAGAGCTTGCGGAATCTCCTTTGCAACTCTCGGTGATAATAGGCTGGTACATACCTCTTCCTTAGGCTGAACCGCATATCTGACCAGTTGTTGATCTGAGCATGTCTATGCCTTCTTCTTTCTGAAACATCTCTGTTCCACCAAGACAAAGCATTGTCAGTTAATTGAGCAGCAGCTAATGATACTTTTCTTACCTCAGAATATTGGTAATAGTCAAAGATGTTCTCCATCCTTCTTTCCCAATCAAGGTATGCATCGGGATTGATCTTCCCGGCAAATGTAGGTGGGGTGAGTCTGATGTCTGTGCCTCTATCTCTAGCATAGTCATCTACCCTGCCTCCTTGACGTGGTCCTCCATTGTTGGGGTAGCCATCAGGATCAGGGGGCAGATCATCATCTAGTTCTGGCATATCGTCATCATTCTGTTGCTGGTTCCTTCTCCCATTAGCAGCTGGGTTAGCCTCTCTGCGTGGTGCAGGAGCTGGAGCAGGAACAGGAGTAGGAGCAGGTTGCTCTATCCTAGCTACACGGTCACCCAAGGTGGCAAGTGTCATTTGGATGTTAGCTAGAATGTTGGCAAGGCCAAGATCTTCAGGTGCAACAGGGTCAGTCATTCTTTCCTGTTGAAGACAAGGAAACAAACAGATCAAGTGCAATATGTGTGGTATAAAAACTTCAATTCCAAACACAAAATCAATGTTAAAGTATTTAAACTAACAATGACAAGGGTGAATGCAATGAAATATGGCAATAACACAACAAATTGTTGAAATGAAATAACAAAGGATCAATCAACTGATTTTTTTTTTTTTTCAAAATTTAATGGATGCAAAGCAAATCAAGAAAATAATTGCAAATATTTTTTTTTTATTTTTAGATAGAATAAGATTTCAAAAAGCTAATAAACAGATTTTTTTTTTTTAGTTTTTTGGTGAATCAAAATGAAACAAGACAAGAACAATTTTTTTTTTTTTTTGATTTTTCTGGAAAAGAAGAACACAAAAACGAAAATTAAGAACACAAGAACAAAAAGTTAAGAACAAGAGATAGATTCACATGATTGTGGAGTCTAAGCTCTGATACCAGATGATATAAGATCAAGGGGGTATGATCTTGGACTGAGGTCTCTTTCTACTTGTTCAAAGGATGATCGAAGTGGATGGTGATGGAATCAATCTGCTGGACTAAGGTCTCTTTCAGGTTGATCAGTGGATGGAATGGAAGGATGATGGAATGAGGGACGCCACTCAGCTTTATGGAACAAGCAGAGATAAGTCAAGAACTCAAGAGAAAGGCTTCTCACACAATCTCAAAGAACTCTGGTTTTTGTTTGCAATTCTGAAAGAACAACAAAAAGGGTTTTTCTTATTAATCAAGTGTAAAAAGTACATAGCTGAATGGAACCTTATATATAGTTCAAGCAGCTGAGGGCTTCCTTGGCCAATTTATTACAATAATTAATGCAAGAATCAAAAATGCAAAATCAAAGGAAAATCAAAGCAAGAAATACAAAAGTTCATAAATAAAAGATAGCTAATTTTAAGGGATTTAGCTGTTGAGATCAAACAAACATAAACACAAGGATTAGTCAAAAATATGATATAAATGATTCAGAAACATACCTTGGTTTGCTGTGGGCGGATTGGTACATTTGGAAATCCGGTTTGATCTCTCCTTTGCTTTGATTCAGCCCGGTTTGATGGAAAACAAGGTGGTTCCTTGGTTGGATGATATAACCGGCCAAACTTCTTCATGTGAGTTGAATTTGATGTATGGACCGTCCTGCCGGTGTGTCTCATGAACTTGAGTGATGTGGTCTTCAAGTGTCTCCTGTGAAGTGTCCGTTGAAGTGATGGCAAGCTTGTCAAGTTGGTCCGTTATTTCTTCAAGTGCTTGTTGGCTTATTAGACTCTCCACAGCTTGATTATACTCTTCTTGAAGTCTTTTTGTACTAGCTCTTGTCCTTGGTGGAAACCTCATTGTTGGAATCACTACTTCAGGTTTGGTGTCCGCATCAGTGTCCAAAGACAGTGATAACTAGTTTTTGCTACTAGTTAAGGAAAATCCTTAAACCAATTATAATCGTTTATAACATAGGGATTAAGGTTGTTAATCCTGTTCGGAGATCGTAATGGTCAGTAAACTTTCTAAAGGAGGTTAAGTCAAGTTTAGATCCATGATTTAAGTTTATGACTCATGTCACTCAAGTCATGTTCATTTAGTAGTCTAAGCATAAATAAGATAGTAAAAAGGGCAGCGATAAAATACAGTAAATAACAATTGTAATAAGAGTAAGATATGGAATATAAGATTAGTAAGGAGTTAAAGTGGATCAGACGGATTAGGGGATTTTGATCATTTAATAAGCTTACATGTCTATATGGTCACACCAAGACTTGTTATTGATGTTGATTTCTAGGTAAGGAGATATTTACAAGTTACCTAGCCTATGGTGTTTGTGCCTGAATCTTTTGAGAGATTCACCACCATAGACGAGCTTCTGCAAAGCGGCACAATGAACCAAGAAAGAATGAAATATCATCTCTATTGAACCGTGAGACCTCGTACACAACTAATTCATACAGATAGGAAAGGTCTCACCCTTGAGGGTGGTTCCGGCTAAGTTAGCGCATGGCATTCGTGTCAAGCTGCCTTTGTATCAATGTTGCAAAGAACAATATATTTTGCAAAATCATGTCATTTAGTTGATTTTAATCTAATCGTTATAGGCTATATAATCTATTGAAATAATAATATCATGCAACTGAAATTAATAAATGCAATTAACGTTACTGAAAAGTTAGAAAACACCTCAATTCCTCTCCCAATTCCTCTCCCAATCGGTACCATTACAAGTGTCAGTAAAACCTTTTCAAGAAAGTTCTTCATCTCTGGAGCTGAAGATCCATAACAAGACCACCATTCCACTATTAAAATGAAACCATTGTTAGTTATTACAACATATCTGAGAAACTCATGTAAATATGTAATAACATAATGTTGTTACGTGATGATTTTTTGGATCTATGCCTAATTGTTATACGATAAGCAAAAAAGACTTGTGGCATTTTTAAGTGGTTCCAAATTCATTATCTTGTTTCAAGTGTCACAGTCTTGAACTATATGTCTATATTCCAGTGCAATCATACAAACCCTTCTAAACTTTCTCACAATGTAGACCATCAAGACTTTTATGTTGGATCTCTGGATTTAAAATAGGCAGCCGCATGCAAAATTTAGTGAAAATGACAATACCATTTTTCTTTCTCAATGATCTCAAAGGCAATTTAGTACTTCTCTTCATTCATATTGAAACATGCTAAAATTTTATCTTTAACCCTATCCATAGTTGCATAGATATGTATCATGGGTAGTTTTTTTCTCTCCATCAACTATCCTTATTACTTTAACTAGTGGACTTGACAACTTAAGAGCATTAACAATATTTTTCCAAAAGCTTTCTTGCAATTTTAATAATCTTTTGTAAAATTGTTCTTTAAACTCTGAAATTGACAGGTCCACGTATTAAAATTCTAAGGATATTGTATGGAGAAAATAACCAGCCATGGAATACCTCTATACAACTATGAATAGAGCTAAAGAGGCAATTTCAGCAAGTTTTAATATGAAAGAAGAGAATTACCAATTTGGTAATTTGCCATTCAGATCATTGACAAAAGATGAAATTGTCAGCTTCATCAACCTTTGCATGCAGCTGGCTAAATTTTAAATCCTGCGATCTAATAAAAAACATCTTGATGATGTACGTTGTGAAGAAGTTGAAATGTTTGTATGATTGCATTGGAAGTTTGATTACAGATTGTGACACTCTACATAATACTGGATTTGAATGCATTTAAAAAATGAATAGGTCTTTTTGATCATCCTATAACAAATACGCATATATCAACAAAATCCTCAGATAACAACAATTAAATATTTACATGAATCTATCAGAAAATGCTCTAAAAACTGAAAATGGTTTTATTTTTATAGTGTAGTGTGGTCTTTTTATGGATCTTCAGTTTGAGTTCTTAGAAACTTTCTTGAAAAGGTTATTAGCCTCACTTGTGAGCAGAGTCGTGGTGTTTTCTATCTTTTCAGTAGTCAATTATATTTATTAATATTATCTACATAATAATATTATTATTTTAATAGATTTTTATTGGTAACAGTTTAAAAACTATAAAAGAAATCGACAAGCTAAAAATAGACTAAATGACATAATTTTTTTGAAATATAATCGTGCCTTAAATGTCGATACACGAAGAGGGAAACCATCAATCCTACTCTCTTGGATGAGATTGATGATTTCAAAGAATATCTACTTGGGATAATGAATGAAAACTCTTCTGATGAAATTGATGGTCTTGTGTTTGAAGAGGATAACTTAACACGAAATATGGTTATTCATGCCGCATTCAATTTGCTGACAATCTTAGCTATCATACTAGAGCAACAACACTTTCAACAGTTGGCAAAGGAAAGGGTATTGCTATTAGTTTCACATCTCCCACTCGACAAACATCTCATACTCGCAAGCCAACTGCCTCATCTCCTAATGTTATGTCATTGGTTGATGGTGATGAGATGGAAGAGGATTGTGAGGGAGCTGAGGAAAATTTAGGTTATGAAGATAACTATGATGATGACAATGATTATGATTATGATTATGATTATGATGATCTATATATATACTAGTAGTGATTTACGTTATTTAGCTACTTTAAAGAACTGTTATTATGCTTGATTTTTTCCCTACTTTTTTATTAATAATGTGGATTGGTGATTCTGTATATATATATTCTGACTTCATTTGGTGTTTTGTATTTTGTTAGATGTTTTTATTATTTTAAAAAAAAAAGAAATGGTGAATACATGTACTATTTCTTTCTTCGGTTCATACTCTGAGCATGTGATCTGTAAAGAACTGGTCTTAATGCCTAAGGCGCATTGCAACATCAAGGGAGCTTTTTTATAAAAAGTAACATCAACATCAAGACATGGCGTCTCAATGCGTCTTGCATCATCCTAAGACCATAAAGCCAGCAATGTTGAACAAATAGCTAATTCTTGGGAGATATAAAAGATCTCTTATGTAATTGTTAACTACTTTCTGTGTAGTTTAGTAATTTACACATTATTTCAAGGTGTATCGACATGTATATAAGGTAAACCTTTAGCATCTTAATTAGTAAGAAGCCCTTCATACCAAACTAGGTTTCTTGACATGATATAAGAGCCATATTTTCTTGGTAAATGAGGATTTTGTGACCTACATAGTCCAATTTAAGATAGGGGAGGGATTAGGTGATCCCATGATCATTTATGCAACTATTAATTACATATGTGTAATTTAGTAATTTACATATTATATGTAGGTATACTGTCACGTATATAAATGGCTTATCATCTTAATGAATAAGAAAACTTTTATACCAAACAAAGTTTCTTGACACTTAATAATGGTACAAAATTTAAATCAGATACTTACTTCTTCACCGAATGCAATTACTGGTTCCTCCTTTAGGACTGTTTCATAGTCTTAATCAGTATCGACCAGGCGTTCAGAAGGATGATTCCCATGATATTCATGTATCTGTATACGTTTATGAATGAATTTAAAATAGTTGCATATTTGATAATTTCATCATCAATAGAATAAAGACTGAGAAAACATTTCATTAATGAATGAGCAAACCAACAATAAGTAGCAATTTGAATGTTATGATGCAATAACGACCAAAGAAGATGCAAAAGGGCAAGAAGCAAATCTTTCTCAATGAAAAATAATTCACCACACATTTGTCCATATTACAGTCTGGTACTGCTTCATCAGTTATCGCCCCATATGTTTCAACCTTACAAGAAATAAGAATCTACAATTATGAAGTAGCACAACTTCATCCAAGACATATCTACTGGCGTGAGGTACAAGTAATTCTGACTTAAGACTAAGTTGAATGTAGTGTAGATTAGTAAGTAACATAACTTGATCCATCATGAGAATTTTCTCAAACTTAAGGAAATAATAACGAACACAGAAGGGAAAAAGGAAAAACAAGCATCCCTCCAGCGATCCAAGTTTTGAAACTCACGTGGTCTTTCTAATTTATAAACCCTAAGAAAATAAAATTTAGGGGAAGAAGAAAACGAAGAAAAACATACATGTTCTTCGTTTCATAAATGATAGACTTAGTCATACTTCACTATGTTCTGTCATTAGATCTTTCATAACCTACTGCTCCAACATTTGAATTTCCCGTGATTGTAGCGAATTTGCTCGATCAAAGGAGGAGCCTCGAGTGATGTTATACCGAACATCTTCTACAAGCAGAGATAAAATAAATATCAAATTTAAATATTTGTTAGAGGTGAAATGAACATATTTCTCTTAAGGTTTTTTGCATAATAAATAAAGTCCATCAAAACAATTCAGTTCGACTTTACTTTCTAAAATGAATATACTTAAAAATAATGAAAACTTTTTATTAAATTAAGAAAAAACATATTTTTATATTTTTATATTAGAAATATTCTTAAATTGTAAAGAAAATAGAGTTTGATACACCCAACTCTCTAACCTTATAAATAGAGACTTCTATAGCTTGAATATCCAATTCAAAATATCTAGAAAAGCAGAAGAACAAGACTTAAAAGTTTCAAACTTTCTAGTTTACATTCTGGTACTGTTTCATATGTAATCGCCCCATAGGTTTTAACCTTACATAAAATAAGAATCTAAGGTTAGTAAGTAGCACAACTTTATCCAAGGCATATCTACTGGTGTGAGTTACAAGTAATTCTGACTTAAGACTAAGCTTGAATGTAGTGTAGGTTAGTAAGTAACATAACTTGATCCATCCTGAGAATTTGCTCAAACTTAAGGAAATAATAACGAACACAGAAGGTAAAATGGAAAAACAAGCATCCCTCCAGCGATCTAAGTTTTGAAACTCACGTGGTCTTTCTAATCTACAAACCCTAAGAAAATAAAATTTAGGTGAAGAAGAAAACGAAGAAAAACATACACGTTCCTCATTTTATGTATGATAGACTTAGTCATACTTCACTATGTTCTGTCATTATATATTTCATAACCAATTGCTCCCACATTTGAACTTACCGTGATTGGAGCGAATTTGCTCGATCAAAGGAGGAGCCTCGAGTGATGTTATACTGAACATCTTTTACACGCAGAGACAAAATAATATCAAGTTTAGATATTTTTTAGAGGTAAAATGAACATATTTCTCTTAAAGTTTTTTTGCATAATAAATAAACTCCATCAAAACAATTCAGTTTGACTTATTAACTTCCTCAATTATATTAGAGGATAATGAAAAATCTTTATTAAATTAAGAAAAAATCATATTCTTATATTAAAATATTAGAAATATTCCTACAAGATAAAAAAGTGAATTTCGATACACCCAACTCTCTTACCTTATAAATAGAGAGACTTTTATAGCTTGAATATCCAATCCAAAATCGCTAGAAAACATAAGAATAAGACCTAAAATTTTCAAGCTTTTTAGTTAAATTCAAACAGCAAATTAAATTGTGAGATAAAAAAGAAAAACAAGGTCAGAAAAGACGAGGAAGAAGAAGTAGACAAATTCAAAAACCAGAAGAAAATGAAGAAGACGAATGACAAAGTTGATGAAAAAAATGAAAGAGAATAACCGAAAAGAGTTGGAGAATACTAAAAATTAGGTGAAAAAGTTAAATAAATACGATGGAGAATGAAAAAACTAAAAGTAAAAAGAGTATTATTTTCTACTTTTATTTTATGATCGGATTAAACCTAAATACTTGTCAAAGAATCCAAATAAAAAACAGCAAATTAAGTTGTGAGAGAAAATAAAGAAAATAAAAAGAACACTACAAGAAAACAGGCGATTTGCATCGGCAATATTGGTCGTATGTCCGTCCGAGGCTTGGCAGTCTCCGGCTTCGTCCAGGTGGGCAGAGTGGTCCGCCTCCATGGTTCCGTGTGCGGCCAGCATCGCAGCGTCGTCCGCCAGGGGAACCTTGCAAATGGTCCTCTACGTTCAGGACCGGGGCGGAGCGGCGCATCCCGGCCTACCGAGATCGCCGGGCCGTTGGCGTTCAGGGGCCTTGTGGTGGCGTGACCTGGAGGTGTGCTCGCTCGCCTGACCTGCTGTTCTAACTGGTGGTTCTGCTCCGTGAGTCGTTCGAGATCAGCTCAGAGGCGGCAGACGTCCTCGTAGTCGAGCATCTGTCAGAACGTCGGGGCTGGAGGGGCCATCCGGGGGGTGCTGACTGGTGGTACCCCGTGCGTAGTCCCCTCGGATGCCTTGTTCCAGCGGGCTCGGCGAATCGTTTCCTTCGTTCGACATTAGACTTGTTCTTCCGCGCTCCTTCTAGCGCCAACTATTCGAGAGTAAATTTCGGAATGCCACGTAGAGGAATCTGATTGGTCGTCGGGTAGTGCGGGGGAGATTTGAACTCTGGGGGGATGGGCTAGCGTGCAATGTCATGGGAAGGAAAAAAGATGACTCAGGTAATAGGAAAGGGGTTGCCCTTCAGATTACGCTCTGACGCTCTAGTCAGAAGAAATGACACAAGACTAGACAGAACGAGTTTATCTTTATCAGAAGGAAGAGATATGGGGCGCTCTATCGGTTCGTATGGATTCCGACGAAGCTTTTGGAGTTGTGATAAATATCAAAAATGAAGCTAGAAGATGAAGTGATCGTACTAGATGTCTCCTCCTCTCGGCTGTTGAGAGGAGTGGGTTTTTATAGGAGATACCTGGTTCAGGGTTGCTCCCGGGTTCGGGTTTCCAGGCTCCCTGGGTCGAATACTAACTTCTATCTTTTTTGTTATTATACTCATTCTCGGACTCTTCCTTGCGTGTGGCCAGAGAAATGGGTTACCAACCTGCTTCACCTTTTCCTAACCGCTATCATAAAATCCTTTTTGATAGATATAGTGCATGTAATGCACCTTGGGTTTCCAGGCATTGCCCACGTATTGGCCTCTCGTGGGCCGTGTGCAAGTTTTGTGGCCTAACAGAAGCATAAGAAGCAAATTTTGTGTTTTCTTTACTGCCATTGCTCCTCTTCTATAACATGGACCAGTTTTATATTGGGTTTGAATGGTATGCAGCTTTTTCACGTTTTCACGTTTTGGAAACTTGATTCTGTTATTTTTTACCATTCATGTTATTCATCACGTTTTCACGTTTTTTTATGTTTTTGAAACATGATTCCGCTAGCGTGTTAAAAATATAACTAAAAAAAAACAAAACGTGATTAATCTACTAAAAATAGTTTTTCAGCGTTTCACAATTATTCAGCTAAAATATTATTCAGTTCAGTTCATTCCGCTAATAATTTTTCAGTTATTCCGCTATTTTATTATTCATCTGACATACCAGTCAGACCCATTGTATATAGAAAACTGAAATAACTGTGAATATCAAATTAAATATATATTCAACAATTATATGTTCTTTTTATTTATTTATTAGCCATGACCTGATTATATGCTTAGGTGTTGCCGTTCTTTAGTAGATAATGAATATTGAATTTCAATATTATACCATTGGAGTCATAGGAAAATAATAATTAAACAACAAATCATTGAATGATTTTTATTAAATAAATGCTTCTTTCCACAGATTTGACGAGAAAGTTTCTTTCTCGTTGAAACCGGTTGAACTTACGTTCACTCATAATTTCGATCCACTAGTATACAACAAGGTAGACTAAGTAGGGTTGAGTTGACCCAATATAATTTTTTGTTTCCCAAAAATCCGTATTAGTATTCTTCTATTTTATTTGGATCAAAATTGTTAAAATCATAATTCAAACAAGTTGGATTTGCGTTCAAACCAAAAAGGGAAACAGTTTTTTTTTAAAAAAGATTGTAAAATAATTTCTTTGTTTAAGGAATTGTTCTAGATTTTCAAAGTTCCGATTTAATTCAATCTTCTATCATAAAAATATATTAACCAAATTAATCACTCACACCACGAGTATATATGCCATACAACTGATAACTTAATTTTTAATAAAAGAAACTTTGATTCGGATTCCATCTATCTGTAAATAAATTAAGCTAAAAATTTGAAAAAATACGATTTATAGTATGTAGTCCATCCAACGGATAAATATATGTTCATTTTTTTGCTACTACGAATTTTACCAAGATTAAAATTTGAGAGTTATAATCTTTTTTTCTTCACTCATTTCCGCATTTGCTGGTCTGACGTCGCTCGCCCAACTTGCTGCGTGGATTTCAGGTAACACAACTTGCTGGTTAAATGATTTTCTTGTTATCATCCGCAAAAGCAGTTTTTGCGATTGATACCAGATGTTGACGTTTAACAGCAACACAACAATAACCCATAAGTCTCTCCATGACTTGACACATCAGTATTTTTAAGTTTTTAGGAGATAACACTTCAGCAAAATAAACACTAATAAAAATATTTCATTAATACAAGTCATTAATTTATTTTAATTTTTAAATTTAAACCCATTAAAAACTCAAATATTTTTTATTGTTAATTTTAGTTTTATTTTTTGGTCAAACCCAAGCCCAAATAATAAATAACAGCAAATAAAAAAAATTAATTTTATTTTTTTAACAAACCCAAATAATAAATAACAACAAATAATAAAATTAAATCTTTGTTTTATATTTTTGCCAAACCGAAACTCAAATAGTAAATAACAGAAAAAAAAAATTTCTAACTATGTGTTTGCTTGATAAAGATGTATATGATTGAAGAAAGTGTAGACTCATCATCAACTATGTTTCCATAATAACAATGCAAAAAGCGTTATGTTATAAGAAGTTCACACATCAACAAAAATTTGGACCAATAAAAACATAACAATAATACATATTATTAACATATTAATAAAATTAATTTACTATTTTGCTGACACATTAAAAAGCCCAAAGTTTACAAAAAAAATGGAAGGCGAAAGCAAATGAGAAGAAACTCAGACCACCACAGCTTGGAGATTCGTATTTCTACTGGTTACCAAAACAAATTTTCTTGGGTTTGGCGGAAATAGAGAATTTCTTGGTTTTGGTAGAAAAATGTGATTTTTAGTTTTGGGAGGAAAACATAGTTTCTCGGTTATGGCGGAAAAAAGCAAATTCTCGGGTTTGGTGGCAAAATGTAAATTTTTGGTTTTAGTGAGAAAAAAAAAATTTGATTTTGACGAGAAAATGTGAGGGAAATACAATTTTCTGGCTTTTGATGGATAATGTAATTTCTTGATTTTTGCGGAAAATTGTAATTTGACAATTTTGGCAGAAAATGCAATTTCTCGGGTTGATAGAAATGTAAAATTTCTCGATTTTTGCGGGAATAAACAATTTCTTGGTTTTGATGGGAAATGCAAATTTTCAGTTTTTGACATATAATATGATTTTTGGTTTTCGAGGGAAAATATGATTTCTTAGTTTTCGTGGGAAACGCAATTTCTCAGGAGATAATGCAATTTTTAGTTTTTGCAGAAAATTGTAGTTTATCGGTTTTGATAGGAAGGCGTGATTCTTGATTTGACGAGAAAAATATTTTTTTCTTGTTTTGGTGGGAATAGACGATTTTTCAATTTTTGCGGGAAAATAATTTTTTGCTTTTGATGGGAAAATACTATTTTTTGTTTTTGCAGGAATATGAAATTTTTTGGTTTTGGTGTAAAAACTTGATTTCTCTGTTTTGACGGAAAAACACAGGTTCTCGCGGTGTAGTACGGGTAAATACCTAGTGCTTTATAATGATTCGAACTGTTTCGTCCCTTTCAAAATTAAAAAATCTTTTTCATTAGTGTTTGCGACATGCAGAAAATTGCGGCTGAAAATAAACAATTTTCAGTAAGATTTAAAATTAGATATTATTATCATATAATATGAATAATTATGATATTTTTAGTTTGCATGCATTAACAACTTATCATATTTTGTATTACTAAATTTTCTAAACCAAAATACTTTTGATAAATTTTCTTTTCATCATACACATATAAATCTAAAGAAAACATTTCCTATAAAAAAATCAATTTCTCCATAAAAAGTATAATTTAAATCTAAAAAACAAATTAAGAAATAAAAATAAATATTATACAAATGTTATTTTATGGTTTATTTTTATTAATTATATCAGCAATGATTTTATATTTTCTAGGAATACTATTAATTTTGATGTTTTGTATACTTATATAATGTGTTTATATTGCTAATTTTTTGTTTACTAGTAGCCTTGTAAGTCGAGTTGTTCAGTAGCCTTTTGCGGAATGCAAACGAGGAGTGTGTTTTCGTCGTATCTGGAAAACTTCATTTTACAGTTTCGTTTGCTGGGAGGATGAGTAGCGCCTGGGTCGTCATTCGGACCTGTTGCCGGGGGTCTAAGATCGCTCAACAAATCAGTAAGATGGTCTTCGGAAGGACTGAAAAGGATTTCCCTTCTGAAGAAATTCTGACACACAAATTAAAAACGCCCCCATTAAAAATGAGTACTCAACATAGTAGCTTATGATAAAGTTACGCGATGGAACAACATGTCTAAGGATCGTCTTTTTTTATCTAATATTTTGGTGGTGTATGAGAGCTATAGATAGATAAAAGAGGGGAGAGAGATTGGAAATCTGATGTATGAGAATCTTAGACTTAGAGAACCTAATCTATTGTTTTCTAGAAGTTTTTCTTTTATGGTGTTTTTCTTTTTCTATAGGAGTTTACAAGAATTTTATATTTTATGTTTTAAGCTCTCTCTATATAAGAGGCTTTAGGTATTCTGATTTAGATAATACTATTCTTATCTTTTTAATAAAACGTTTTAAAGTTTTAATCTTTCTGATGGAATCTAGAGTTTTCTCTTCAAGTTCTTGTTTAAGAACTTGAATTAGTTTTAAAGTTTAGTGTTTGCTGACCTTAGTGATTCCTGACTGCGTCAAGTGGTATCAGAGCAAGGCTTTCTCCTTCTCTTTTTGAAACTTGATTAGCGATGGGTGATCAACCAGTGACCATAGCAGATTTGGAGGGTTTAACGGCAGCTATCGAAAACCTCACAAATTTGCTGACCATGTTAACTAATCAGGTTGTGGCATTACCCAACCAGATTAATAATGCTAGGCAAAGAAATAGGAGAAGGGAACCAGTTCGGGTTCAACAAGGAATAAACAATCGGGATGTTGTTGCCGGAAATAGGGTTCTTCAAGGCAGGAATAATCGTGAGGCTATTGTTGATAATTCCATTTCAGAAGAGGAATATGAAGAAGAAATAGCTGAAGGAAACCAACAAAACAATCACGATTATCGAGTAAAGGCTGATATTCCATTGTTCTATGGAACTGTGGGAGTGGAGGACTTTCTTGATTGGCAAATCGATGTTGACCGATTCTTCGACGTCATGGGAATCCCGGAGAATAAACAAGTGAAGATGGTAGCAATCAAACTGAAGAAGACTGCTGCGATGTGGTGGGATAAGCTGGTCGTCGAAAAGCAAAGACAAAGGAAAGGACCTGTTATGACTTGGTGCCGAATGAAGCAATTAATGCTGGAGCGATTCTTACCAAATGACTACGAACAGATTCTCTACAAGATGTATCTCGATTGTATTCAAGGAAACAGAACTGTGACTGAATACACGACTGAGTTCTTCCGTTTCTTTGAACGAAATGAGATAGGGGAGACAGAGAATCAGAAGGTGGCTAGGTACATCAGCGGTTTGAAGGGTTCTCTTCAGGGAAAGATGGGTTTGCAAACCGTATGGACCGTGCAGGAAGCTTCCAGTCTAGCGTTGAAAGCCGGGTTAATGGAGAAATCATCGCGAGGGTTCTCAACATTCAGGAGAAACATGGCTCAGACCAGTTTTGAACCAACGAGTGAGAAAGAAAAGAGCGTAGCCAATAGAGACTTCAATCCAGGAAACAAAGAAGCTAGTAGCTCTAATACTACACACAGAACAAAACACCAGCTCAGAAACAGAACCATCCTTATGCTAAGCCTTCCCTTGACAAGTGTTTCCGTTGCTAAGGACATGGTCATAAATCAAATGTCTGTCCAAGTCGGAAAACAGTCGTTATAATAGAAGAAGAAGGCGAAGATGATGAAAGGGATTACGCTGGGAATGAAGAATACACGGGAGCTGAATTCGCTGAAGAAGAATCTGAAGAGATGATAAACCTAGTGCTGCAACGAGTCTTGTTGTCATCTAAAGAAGAAGGCCAGCGTAAGAATTTGTTTAAAACACATTGTTCTATTCAAAACAAGGTGTGTAATGTGATTGTGGATAATGGAAGCTCGGAGAATTTAGTTTCTCAAAAGCTGATGGAGTATCTGAAGTTACCCACGACTCGTCATGAGAAACCGTATGGCCTTGGTTGGGTAAAGAGAGGATCACAAGTTCAAGTTAGCATGACTTGCAAGGTTCTCATATCTATAGGTAAACACTACAAGGAAGAGATCACTTGTGACGTTCTTGACATGGATGTTTATCACATTCTTTTTGGACGACCTTGGCAGTATGATGACGATATCACATATCGAGGTCGAGACAATGTGATAATGTTTACGTGGGGCAATCATAAAATTGTCATGGCGCCTGTTAAGGATTTTTGTAACAGTGTGAAGGAAAAGAAGTTAAGCTTCTTGGTTATGACACAGGACGACAAAGAACTTGATGAGGATGTTAAAGAAGCAAAGTGTTTCTATTCTTTGGTGATTAATGGGTTGTTGAGCACCGTAACGGAGGAAACGTCAACCCCACGTGAAGTGTTAGAAATTCTGGACGATTTCAAAAAGCTGATTGCGGAAGAACTACCTAATGATCTACCTCCCATGAGAGATATTCAGCACCATATTGACTTGATTCCAGGATCTAGTCTATCCAATCTTCCCCACTACCGTATGAGCCCCAATGAGAATGAGATTTTACGGGAACAGATTGAAGTTTGCTGAGAAAAGGATCTATTCGTGAGAGCATGAGTTCATGTGCCGTACCGGTCCTTCTTGTTCCTAAGAGAGGTAACCAATGGCGGATGTGTGTTGATAGTCGAGCCATTAACAAGATAACCATTAAGTATCGATTCCCTATCCCTCGGTTGAAAGATATGCTTGATGAGTTGTCAGGTTCTAAGGTGTTTTCAAAGATAGATCTTTGGAGTGGTTATCTCAAATTCGAATCAGGCCTGGAGATGAGTGGAAGACTGCATTTAAGAGTAAATATGGATTATACAAATGGATGGTGATGCCTTTCGGGTTGTCAAATGCTCCTAGCACTTTCATGAGATTAATGAACCAGATTCTCCGCCCTTTCATTGGTTCTTTTGTGGTGGTTTACTTTGATGATATTTTGATATACAGTAAAACCAGAGACGAACATTTAGAACATCTGAAGCAGGTTCTGCAGGTTTTACAAGAAAACCAATTGTACATCAATCTAAAAAAATGTACGTTCAGCACCAACAAGTTGTTATTTCTCGGATTCGTTGTTGGTGAAGAAGGGATTCAGGTTGATGAGGACAAAGTAAGTGCCATAAGGAATTGGTCTGCTCCTAAGTCGGTCACCGAGGTACGCAGCTTTCATGGACTAGCTACTTTCTACAAGACATTTGTTAGAGATTTTAGTACCATTACTGCGCCTATCACTGAGTGCTTGAAGAAAGGAAAGTTTAAATGGGGATCCAAACAAGAAGAGAGCTTTGCTTTAATCAAAGAGAAGCTTTGTACTGCACCAGTATTAGCATTACCCGATTTTTACAAAGTGTTTCAAGTAAAATGCAACGCTAGCGGTGTGGGAACATGTGCCGTCTTATCGCAAGAGAAACGACCGATAGCTTTCTTTAGTGAAAAGTTAAGCAAAGCTCGCCAAAACTGGAGTACGTATGATCAAGAGTTCTATGCGGTCTTTTGAGCTCTACGACAATTGGAGCATTACTTAATTCAGAGAGATTTTGTTCTATTTACAGACCACCAAGCTTTAAAGTATCTTTACAGCCAGAAAGTGATAAATAAGATGCATGCTCGCTGGGTAAGTTTCCTTTCATTATTCAGCATAAGTCTGCGACACTTAACAAGGTGGCAAATGCTTTGAGTAGAAGAGCTTCCTTACTCACTATCTTAGCACAAGAGGTTGTGGGCTTCGAGTTTTTGAAGGAGTTGTATGAACATGATGCTGAATTTAAGGATTTATGGGGCAAATGTAATGGGAAACACCCTTCAGCAGATTTCCACATACGAGATGGTTATCTTTTTAAAAGAGACAGGCTGTGCATTCCTTGCTCGCCATTACGAGAAAAGTTGATATGAGATTTGCATGGTGGCGGTCTTAGTGGTCATTTGGGAAGAGACAAGACCATTGCTAGCTTGGAAGCAAGGTTTTATTGGCTGCATCTAAGGAGAGATGCAGGTGCTATAGTTAAAAGGTGTTATGTCTGTCAGGTTTCTAAAGGACAATCTCAGAACACTGGTCTTTATATGCTATTACCGATCCCAGAGGACATCTGGCAAGACTTGTCCATGGATTTTGTGTTAGGCTTGCCTCGTACACAACGGGGAGTCGATTCTGTGTTTGTGGTGGTTGACAGATTCTCTAAGATGCCGTATTTCATCGCCTGCAAGAAGACCGCAGATGCCTCTAACATCGCCAAGTTGTTTTTTCGGGAAGTAGTACGCCTTCATGGGGTTCCTAAGACAATAATTTCAGACAGAGCTACCAAGTTTCTCAGTCATTTATGAATTACACTTTGGAGAATGTTTGGAACCAGCTTGAAACGAAGTTCTATAGCTCACCCGCAGACTGATGGGCAAATCGAGGTAACAAACAGAACTTTGGGGAATATGATTTGAAGTGTATGTGGAGATAAACCGAAACAATGGGATCTAGCTTTACCACAAGTGGAGTTTGCTTACAACAGTGCCATGCATTCCGCTATAGGGAGGTCGCCTTTTTCTTTGGTCTATACTTCTACTCCGAAGCATGTGGTCGATTTGGTTAAGTTGCCTAAAGCTCCTGGAGTTAGTGTCTCAGCTGAGGCTATGTCAGAAGAGATTTTAGCAACTAAAGAAGCTATCCGAGCTAAATTAGAAGCAACTGGTCAAAAGAATAAGGATGCATCAGACAAGCGTAGAAGACTCAAGGTTTTCAAAGAAGGGGAGGAAGTGATGGTGTTTCTACGAAAAAAAAGATTCCCAGTTGGTACATATCACAAGCTTCAGCCTCGTAAATATAGTTCTTTCAAGATTTTGCGGAAGATAAATGATAATGCTTATGTGAGGGCACTTCCAGAAAACATGAACATTTCTAATACGTTCAATGTGGCTGACATATATGAGTACCATGATGATAGTATTCTTTATCCAGAAGAGAACCCGGGGTCGAGTTCTTTGGAGGTGGAGGAGAATGATGTAGGAGAATCTTAGACTTACGAAACCTAATCTATTGTTTTTTAGAAGTTTTCTTTTTATTTGGTGTTTTCCTTTTTCTATAGGGTTTTACTAGAATTTCATATTTCATATTTTAAACTCTCTTTATATAAGAGGCTTTAGGTATTCTGTTTTAAAAAATACTATTCTTATTTTTTTAATTAAAGTTTTAAAGCTTTAGTCTTTCTGGTGGAATCCAGAGTTTTTTCTTCAAGTTTTTGTTTGAAAACTTGAATTAGTTTTAAGATTTAATGTTTGCTGACCTTAGTGATTCTTGACTGCATCAAAATCTCTCTTATCGAGTAAACAGGATAGAAAATCTACTTACCTCAGGAGCCAGTCCTTTGATAGGTGAGGGGAAACCGTTGTCATAAAGTACACTGCATGGTATGGGGGTGAAGGATATTACTGAGTTAGGCGAGGAAGGAAAAATTTGGTTTGCTTTACATAGTAAAGGAAAATTTTGGTTTGCTTTACATCATTACTATCGTATAATACCGCATCTCTCTTCTTTTTCTCTCCCGTCTCAAAATCATCTCTTTCAAGTCAAGCTTTTGCTTTTTTCTATTTACTAGACCTGCCATATACAGAATAGATAGAAATCCCTTCGGCAAAACACTTGCTAGGTCTTAAGTATCCGCCACGCCTATTCTATAGCTTATTGGGAAACAACTTTTTTATTTATTTTTTTGGTTAAAAGGTAAACAGCTATATAGGCAAACTATTGAAAGGAATTTTTGCTAACATATCATTCTTATTATTCGTTATATGGCAAAATCGTTCCCAAAAATAATTAACAATTAGCTTCAAATGCTAATTTTATTGTTTGTGGTTGACTTGATTGTTTACTGCATATGCTATTTATGTTATATACTACATATGCTAATTTATTGTGGTTGACTTGATAGTTTACAGGTTGCGGTTAACTATCTGAGTGCGTTGTGGTTGACTTGATTGTTTACAGCATATGCTAATTTTATGTTTTATTGAATATGTAAAATTCATATTTTCTCATAATAGTATTAGTTTTTATATTTTTGTAAACAAATATGTGTTCAAACTTAACCAAGTCTACAATTACTAGTAAAAAAAGGCCACATCGTATGAAAAAACCTCGTTACTGTCAGCAAACAATTTAATTGTTGAACTTGACTTTTATTAATGCATGTATCTCGACCAAAGTTGGAGGGAGACAAGATCGTCCTCATAGGGGAAACTGTAAATTGTAATTAAGTGATTTGGTGATAAGAGGGTATATGGACTAATGGATTGTATTAGTGCATCTCTTAAGTCTTGAAGATTGATGTATATTTATATATCCCAAGAAGCATGCAACGAAGTTAATTTTTTTTTATTTTTATTTTGTTTGTTAAAGAACGAAGTTATATGTTGGGAATGCTATAATGGCAATGTTGTGAAGTAGACTACTACGACTTTAATCTTTTGACAGTGAGCGAGTATATGACTACGATTTTAGAAAACAAGTGTGTGTGTATGTTTAGGTCTGAATAAAACCAACAACAAGAGAAAAAAGGTTCAGATATGATTCACACTGATTGTACGCGGTCTCACGCGGTCCTTATCAATGCAAACAATAATTGTCAAGGCTCGTGCATTTTCTTTTGGATTACATTTATTATTTTGATATCATATTTTCTTGGGTTAATTTGCAATCTAACCATATTTATGAAAAAAATACAAGAATATAGTCATGCTATTCAAAAAATATGAAAAATAACCATATCCCACATTAAAAAGACCAAAAACTCCTTTTGTTTTAAACTGAAAATATATATAGAAAATAGTTTTGATTATAGCAAATGATTTTTTTCGTACTATACTATAATATATGATCTTACACGACAAAATTAATATAGTATAGCACTTGAGATTTTAATTATATTTACTATACTATATTAAAGAGAGGAAAAAGAGAAGACAGCGAGAGAAAAAAGGGAGGAGGCGAGGAGAGGGGAAAGGGAAGGAGGAGAGATGGGATGACTAGAGATGAACATAGGGGAAGTGAGGGGAAAATGATGAAAGAAGAAGAAAAGATCGAAGGAGAAAGAAAAATAAACAATGACAGTTTTGTATATATTGTAGAATATACAAAGAATATAATCACCTCTATATTGGTATAGTTATTTTCTGAATTATAGGCATTGATATGGTTACATGAGCCAATTCTCCTATTTTCTTTCATCTGGAAATCTCATTTTTTTATATATACAACCTAAAATTGGTCAATATGTGATAGAAGAGGAGCAATGGCTGTAAGGGAAACACAAACTTGTCTTCTTCTAAGTTTTTTTCTTATGCTTCTATGTATATCCTTTCATACCCGAGTTACGGAAGCTATATCACGTAGGTCAGTACTTATTCCTCCCAAAACTTTGCTACACAATCTTAATCATTTTTTTGAATATTAGTTCCTTTATATTAGTTGTGATTTTCGCCTTGCAAAAAATATTACGAAAAAGTTCGGCAGTTTTTTTCCAATGAAGAAAACCACCTCTCTCTTGTAAGAAATAATTGTTAACTAAAAAAAAGCGGAGCTCTATAATTTGAATTAGAAATTTTTTTAATGAACAATAATGTTGATTTACTCATAAAATACTTTACTAGAACCGAAGATTTGTTGGTTAGAGTAGCAGATTACATGTATTAACTTGATAGTTTTTAATTAGAGAAAATGCTCTAAAATTATCCCAAATGATAAAATAATGTGAATTGGATAGAAAATTCTGAAAATGACCTTTTTTACAATTTTAATAAATACCAGCTAGCCTTCTAACTACTGTTATTGGCAGACTACTGTTATTGGCAGACTGAATGCAGATTATTGGTAGACTGAATGCAGACTATTGGTAGACTGAATGCAGACTACTGTTATTGGCAGACTGAATGCAGACTACTGACAGACTGAATGCAGACTACTGTTAGAAATGGTATCAGAGCCTAGGTGCTTTCGAATTGATAGAAAGTATCATTGTTTATGATTGCTTGTTTTGAATGTCCTGGAAAACACTCTCTCATAATGTCCACTTCAAATCCTTTGTCAATCGATTCTCCATTCTCAATTTCTACTCTCCCTAAAAATAGAAGCCGTTCATCTTCTTCCAATATAAGTTCCCTCTACGAAATCGAATATGTTCCGGGCGATCAACTACCTGAAACTACACTTCCACTTGTAAACCCATATGAATACTTTACTAAAAAGCCCAGCGCTTTTTCGGTCAAAGGTATTCGCGAGCTTATTAAACCCTCTTCAAATAGAAGAGTCATGGAGTATGTCCAGTCAAGCAAATTCTCATCTTGCCAAGTCCCAGCCACTGAAGAAGAGCAATTCATTTCACTCAACATCCCAGAAAATCTACCAAGGCTATGGCAACAACACATATATACTCATCTTCACTTTGGAGTAGTGCGAATTGGTCTGACTCTTCATGCTCGAAAAGGTCTACCAGTAGTCGCTCGCATAGCTTTAGTCGACTCGAGACTAAAGTCCTACCAACAAGCGTGCATCGGAACGGTTCAGACAACGTTAAACGCAGTAACAGTGTTTGTCACACTATTCTCAAACTTTAACGTTTCACTGAAAGATCCAAATCTGCTACAAACATTGAAGGTCCAGTTGCAATTGGTGGGAGCACCAGCGCAAGAAAAGAGCATCGTAGCAACCCTACATCATCAGATCGTTTACCGAATTCAAGACCATGCGCTTGATCTTGCACTACCATCCTCTGATGAAGCCTTGTATCTCGAAGTCACCTCGGCATCACAAGCACCAAACTCAATTCAGATCCCTCGACAGATCTCCCGTGACGAATTACTCCGTCGACTACCAGAATCATGGGTCATGAGTTATGAGAAGCTCTATCAAGCATCCCAGACTCCGGTTCAAACATCAGAAGTCAGTTTCCACTCACGAAACGATGGAACAACAGAAATAAAGTTCAAAAAACCAAGATCTTCATCTTTTCGGAAATAACTATTCACTCAATTTGCCATACAAATTGATGAACACGAATTCTATGAACCATTCAAGGCTGGAGCTCTACAACCTCTTTCTTTCGGTCAAGATGGATCGGTCGTCTATCCCTTCAAGGATGAGAACAGACATCAATACTTTGATGTATGTTCCTGCACAGCTTGCACAGAAGATTTTTACGAATCCGATGAAGAAATCCGCCATAGACGAGGAAAAAAAAAGGATCCTCTTTACAAGAGGTATCTTGAGGGTGATCCCACTGTCGGACCACTAGGCGACAACAAGTACGATTTCATCGTCCAATACTCGGAGAAAAGAGAAGATCCCAAAATCTTAATGATGCAAGCAAACATTTTCCCTCCACCTGAAGATTTCACCAAGGACGGTATCACTCATAGTCCAAAGATCCTTACAAGAGCCGTCAACTCCAACGGACCTGACCAACTGAGTCAAGGAGAGAGGTCCTTAATTGGCAAACAGAAAACACACTCGCCCAAAATCAACTTCTAACAACAATAAATCATAAGGTTGATCAACTC
Source organism: Thlaspi arvense (assembly GCA_911865555.2). NCBI lineage: Eukaryota > Viridiplantae > Streptophyta > Magnoliopsida > Brassicales > Brassicaceae > Thlaspi > Thlaspi arvense. The sequence goes on along the minus strand of OU466861.1, from coordinate 42,024,971 downwards.
ACTGATGGCTACAACAAAAGATTGAGTAGCCTACAAAACTCAATAATGGAGATCCACTGCCGACTCAACAATCTTCATCAAGAGATGACAACTATGGTGCAACACACGATGATCAATACATCTCACTTCAGAAGCAAAGAAGCTGAGACAGCCAGCCTCAAAAACCAGCTGAAAAATCTCCAAAGATGCCTAGAAAGCATAATTCACAACCAGAATTGATCTGACTCATACTTTAATCCTCTCGGAGGTATACAATCGGGATTTCCTACATATCAAGGATCATACTCTCTAGGATTCTCTCAGGTTATCAAGAACCTAAGATGAATACATCTCTTCCAGGTTTCCTTTCATCAGACGAAACTTTCATATCTCGATATGGCATGCTATCAGCTAGCAGTTTCAAAACAAAGCCAACTCGGGCAAAATGAAGAAGACAAAAGGAATCAGAATTCCTAGTCAATCCAACTAAGAAACCGACTCTAACCTCTTCTTCAAGCCATGAATCTATTGATGATTCAAAGCAGAAAGAAAAGGATATTGGGATAATCGAATTCTCGATGTCCAATCTGCTCGATATTATTGGTCAAACTTCTAGGGAAACAACGCAACCACCTCGGGACAGCCCAACCAAACCGATCGAGATGATTAATCATCTTTCTGACACGAGCAGCTGCGACGATAGTTCAGATAAAGAATCTCTCCCGAAGCAATTTGCCATCAGAGAAGGATCAACTGCCCCCAAAAGAGAACCAAACATAAACGAGGTGTTTTCAAGCGATGAAGAGATTAGTTACACACGCCCCCGAAATCAAGAACCTCCACCTAAGCAGTTCACTTCTTAAGTCATGATCTTCACGTTCGATGACATTCCTTTTGAAAAATGGAATGACTGACTCGACGAATTTCATGCATGGATGACTTCAGAAGCCATTACATCACCCCTGGAGCTAGTCATTCAGCTATTCACGGCACGACTATCAGGAGCCCTCAAAGAGTGGTGGAATTCGCTCGGTGAGTACCGACAGCAGCAAGTCTATCAAACGACTATCCCTTTGCTCCTCGGAGAGATTCACAGAGAATTCATCGGTACACCTACTCACTTAAAGGAGCAACTACAAGAATAGTTCTTTTCAGCAAAATGCTGCTCGCTCAAAAAGAAGGATCTGGCTAAACATTTCGAACGTCAAACGCGGAGGTATTATGCACTTAATGGTCTCAATAATCCAAGCTTGAAGCAAGTCTACCTTTCCTCCATCGACGACTACCTAAGTCAACAAACCAAGTTGTACATCAGAGACCAAAGACAGACAATCGAAGAAATATCTATTGTTCAAATGCAGCAATATGTCTTCCGAACTCTCGATAAGCTCTGCAAACAAAAGGAATTCTGGATGGAATTCATGGACAAATCAAAGCAACTGTCCAAGATATGTGCCAGGCCAGACCTCTCAATCAAATGTTCCAAATCCAAGAAAACTTGTTCATGCGACACTCGAGGCAAATCTTGAAGATTCAGAAAGCCATTCAGAGAACGCTTTAACAAGTTCAGACGCAAGCGTTTCTTCAGAAAGAAACGAAGCTTCGAAAAGACGACGAGATGCTTCCTATGCCGCAAGGAAGGACATTTCGCAAAAAATGTCCAAATAAGTCAAAGAAGAAGAAGCAATATCTCATCAACTCGATATCCAGTATTGCCCCAGATATCGACCTCGATAATCATGACCTCGAATCCGTACTATCATACGATAGTGACGACAATGATGCCATCTGCGAATACTCAGATTCTGAGATTTCATCTGAATCATCGTCCGATGAAGGAGAGGAAGATTGCTTCTTTAAAATCACTGAAATTCCACGTCAAGATAAAGTTCAACCACCACACTTGCTGGTCACGATCTTTGATCCACGAAGAAAAGAAGAACCAGTTCATGCTATCGCATTCATAGATACGGGCGCTCATTCATCTATAATGAATCTCAAAGATCTTCCATCCTCTATGTGGCTGCCACACCAACAAGAGTTCCAGGTCGCAAATGCTGGATCGCTATCCGTCAAGCTCAAATCCAAGCCAATAACCATAGAAATCTTCTCAGGATGTCAGGTTACAACAGAAGTTTTAGGGTCTTCTGCGCCAGGAAAGGACTTAATCATGGGATGGGATACATATTATGCGCTAAAGAAGAAGTTCGATATCTCACTCGAACCGTGAGGAATGAAATGGAAGTCTTTCTAGAAAGCCTTCACAACCATACCCTGCATATTTTCACTTGAAGAAGCAGCACCTCCTGAGTTCGCCAAGATCAAAGGAGAAATTATGGTAATCACATGTGCAGATTCCTATACGGATTTCCTTCAGAAGTGTAACAATCCACTATGGCTAAATTCGGAGTTCTTTGTGTCACTACCTTTCAAGGAAGACGTTCATACCACTCTGACAAAAGCAAGTCATGCAGGAATGCCACCTACCTTATTGCAACAGGCAAACGAAGAATGTGACCAACTGGTCAATCAAGGAATCGTCTCAGAAACAAATTCACCATGGGCATGCAAAGCATTTTATGTTAACAACAGAGCAGAACAAGCAAGAGGAATGCTCAGGCTAGTTATCGATTACAAGCCCTTGAACCAATATCTTCAAGATATCAAGTTCCCTCTGCCAAACAAAAAGGCCCTTCTGCAGCATCTACACGGTGCAACAATATTTTCAAAGTTCGACCTCAAATCAGGATTCTGGCAACTTGGAGTTCACCCAGAAGAAAGGTACAAGACAGCGTTTTGTCTTCCAAATTGCCATCTTCAGTGGAGTGTTTTGCCTTTTGGATTAAAGACAGCACCCTCACTATTCCAGCAGGCGATGCTAAGGATATTCAAGCCATTAATCGACACAGCTCTAATTTACATCGACGATATTCTCTTATTTTCGTCAAGTCCAACAGAGCACATTCAAACTCTCAGAAAGTTTCAAAGTATTGTCAAGGAATTCAGAATTATGCTCTCGGCCCGAAAGATGATTATAGCCCAGCCCAATATCAACTTCCTTGGAATGAAGATTAACAACGGAGAGATAACACCTCAGTCCCATCTAGCTACAGCGCTTCTTGATTTTTCAGACGAAAATCTCACAAGATGACAAGTTCAGCAATTCCTTGGGGTTATCAATTATGTAAGCGATTTTATCCCACAACTTTCGCAGTTGATAAGACTAGTCCAAAAAATGCTGACTAAGAATCCACCTCAATGGGGAAAACGACAAACAGAAGCAGTCAAAAGGCTAAAGATAGAGATACAGAAGCTGCCACCTCTAAAGATTTCCTCCTCGGGGAAACGCATTCTACAGACTGATGCGAGTGACAAATATTGGGGAGCCATACTGTTTGAAGAGACAAATGGGAAACGTCAAATCTGCGGATATAAAAGCGGACGCTTTAAAGATGCAGAGATGCATTATCACTCCACGTTCAAAGAAATCTTAGCAGTCAAGAAAGCCATCGAGAAGTTCGAGTTCCATCTGATTGGACATAAATTTTGCATTGAATTGGATATGTCCTCTTTCCCAAAAATGCTACAATTCAAAGAAAAGATGGTCCTACACCAGCAGCTATTACGATGGAGCGAATGGTTTTCAAAGTACGACTTCAAATCCTTCTATTTAAAGGGCAAGAGAAACACTCTTGCAGACATGCTCAGCCGAAACCCACCAAAAGAAATACAACTCATGGCAAGCTCATCCACTTCGACAAAGCGTTACTTCGACTTCGAAGCCAACATGCCCGAAGACGCCCATCAGCTAATCCAAAGAAACTCTCTGCATGAACATCTTCTGCATAAAATCTTCCACTACCAGTCGATCATCCTCTCAAACTATGGTATCAACTGTCACTACATCGCACCAATGGGAATTCACCCAGACTATCCGATCGGTCACCTCTACCGGATCGAAAATTCAAACATGCTTGAAGAAGTTCTATGCTTCCTATGGTATCTATGCTCTGTCTACACCGTTGGTATCACGTTCGACATCGGATGGTTATATCAATACATCAATGCCCATCAAGGTCAGAAGGAATGTTTCTCAACTTTCCTAACATGGTTTGCATCTTTCAACATCTGGAACGGAAAATTAAGAAGATCCGTAAAAGCAACAAGCTTACCATTCAAGCAATTGCGAGGTCAAAGAAGCCTTAATCCGTTCTTCAACCCCCACTATATCTACTTCTTTCACCGAGCTGTTCAAATCAACATTAAAACTGGCAAACTTCATGCTCTACCCACACTCATCCACCACAATGACTACAAAAGAGCTATCCGCCCAGACTTCAATATACATGACAGCAAACCCTATGAAGACTTTCAAACGCACGCATTTAGCCTCAACAATGCCAGACAGACTTTCCCCATTACATTCATCCCAAGCTGGAACTACTACTCTGCTAACTACCAGATGAGCTTCGACGAAGATTTACAATATTTCATGTTAAAATACGAAAAACATGACAGAAGCTACAAAGGTCAAAAGACAGATCAGCCCAGAGATAGTAAAACAAGAAGAAATGTCCCAACAAGTGTCTCAACAATGCCCGCCGGAATATTTCCAAGACGCACAACTCCCTGACGATTCCATGAATATTGACGAAATCGGGAAAATGTTCAACATCGACGTCAACACAGAGCCTGAATAAAACTTCGAAGAACCGGAAGAATATGAGTGTCCAGATGATCACTACGGTTGTTGCAACAAACATATCATCGAGTTCGAGATGGATCACTAAATGAAGTATCTCTAAATAATTCATTATGTATAATTATGTAAGATTATGAGCGTGTTTAAAATAAATAAGCTGTGATGTAAGCGATGATGTCATCGTATAAGTAATGATGTAATCGCTTATGTCCGCGCATCAATAATGTAGGAATGAGGTAAGTGCTTATGTTAGCGCGCACCATTTCTCCCCTATAAATATGTGTGCACCCCATTGTAAAAATCAGATCAGAATTTCAATAAAAACCTGTCTAGTTTCTCTCTCTAAAATGAGTCTATAAAATCTCTAAGTTTTCCAGGCTTCCTAACATCTTCATAAGCCTTGGTTACTTTCTGTCATCAGAAAGACGCCGATCTGTTCCAGATCTAGGCTTGAGCTTTCTGGTTAATCAACACGACTTTAGTCAACATGACTTTCGGAGGGGGGTAAATTCCTAACAGTGGTTGAGCAAGTAAGAGGTCGGAAGTACCCAGTAGAGCTCCCTTTACCTGGAAAATACCGCCTCCGTCTGTCAACACGACTCTAGTCAATACGATGCCAGAGGTTCCTGTGTAGAAATAGTATCAGAGCCTAGGTGCTTTCGAATGCAGACTACTGGTAGACTACTGTAATTGGGAGACTAATGACAAACTGAATGCAGACTACTGGCATATTAATAGTAGACTAATTACAAATTACTGACAGACTAACAGCAAATTGAAAGCAAATTATTAAATTCCTCTTATAGAAAGGATCATGTTTCGCAATAAGATTATCAAATAAATCATATAAAAAAATTATCATTTTTAACTATCCATATAATCATTTAAAGTATCAAGCTCACAATTCGAGTCCAAAAGCCTCGGATACGTTTCGCCCTCTCCACCGTGTGGAGCTCCTATCGGACGAAATCAAAGAAACCACGTTTCAGGAATAAGGAAGAAGCATTGTAGACATCCTAGAACAATGTCTTTTGCAGATCCATAATGTCCACATTAAAAAATACTAATGAGGAACTTTATCAAAAAGAAAAGAAAAAGAAGAAAAATCAAGAATAAAAAAAATGTTTTAAAAATTCCATCTTTCTCGCATAATAAATAATTCGTTTGTTTCTTTGTTTTATTTAGTCTTACTAGCAGCCACATGACTGCTTTCAGTCCCAATAACTTAAATTGCTGATTTTGAACTTTAAGGCCTGTTCAGTTTGTTGCTTTACCTATTGTTTTAATTATCTTAATTGACAGGGAATGACATGCATAGTGTTTTATATTACGACTATTTATGCTCTTGGCAATATCCGTTTGTTTCTTTATACTTCTCAACAGCAATTTCTGTAAAAACTCAAAAATAGATAAAGAACAAAATAACACCGGTAATTAGACAAATGAACAGTCGTTCAAATGCTTGAAAGTTTACATTATAAACAGAAATTCATACTAATTTTTTAGAGTTTTAATCAAATATAAAACGATTGAATAAAACATTAAGAAAATAAATAAATACATAGAGTCAAGATATGATTTACTTTTTAATTTTGAAATTTCTTTATAGTGTGGTGATTTAAAGACATTCAGAATTCCAGGATATAACTATATTTAAGACTAAAGTCACAATAATCTGACTATAAAATCTGCGAACTAAAGATCAATGCTATATTCTAGAGACTTATCGTTAAAATGTAGAGACGAGAGGATTTGCTGGATATTTATGTTTTCGAATGCTGTGTTTCACTGATAAAGAATAATGAATGAAAGATGCGAGTATATAATGTAAGGGTTTACCTTGGCGGTCACGATCAGATAAACGAAAATATTTCAAAAATTTTGTACTCATTGATCGCTAAGGACAAGAGAATCAAAAATATTTCAAAAATATTTTATGCCTTTTTCGATAATGATCTTGGCGAAATTTTATTTTTTGTAACAGCTTTCAACTCAATTATAAAAAAATTATCAAATATTAATGTACAATATTTGTGAAAATAAATCAATAAGTATTTAATCTAAAAGAACATCTTTTGTGGGCCAAAAGTTCACATTCACCAAGACCTAAAACCCAAGACCCAAGACCCAAGACCTAAGCCTGACTCAACAGGTGGCGGTGGTGCGTGTGCGCATGTGGTTTTTCACAAAAGCCCTTTCTCTCATTCTCCATAATATCCTTTTCTCAAAGCTATTGATAGTGTATCACTATATATACTAGTGGAAAAGGTTTCAAACTTCAAATGGGGGATAAATGCACATCTTGCCCTTTTGTCTTGATTACATACCCAATTTGACCAATGATTTCTCATTCAAATCAACTTCATTTTTGACAAGTAATTACACTATCTCAAAATGCTCATTACAAGGAATCCAATGAATCCATAATCCGGTCATTTCGACAATTGAGCTCATTGGAAAGTTGACCTGAGCCATTTATCAAAAAAATAAGTGCCAACAATCCCCCACATAAATATAAATTATACTAAACATATGAATACTCTACTAACTCGAACGACTACGCAGACTCAGTAGACTTGACACTAGGACTTTTTGAGAGTATATGCAAAAATTAACCGGGCATGAGATAGTAGCATATCTCAGTCCTGAACTATTTATTGTTAATATCTGTCAAAATTAATTACCAAGAGGTGAACATGATGTCTTGAACCACTCGAATTTTTATGTAAACTTAGACAACATGTACAACCCAGTTTCATTTTCTCGTAGAACAAAGTTCTCCATTTTGTTCATTGTGGCCGTGAACTTGCCTGGTTGTCATGAGTGAATTTAGAAATATAAAGCATTGCATTCATCCTCCTTGAAAAGGCCACATTTCACACTCATTAGGTGATTTCTTTGAGCTCTTGACATATACACAAATATCCTGTTACACTCTATACATGAAAGCTACTCAATATCATTTAAAAACAAAGCTTATCCTTAAATACTTACAGGAAGCAATGTTTCTTCGTAATGGGAGATGGGTACAGACGTAATGTCTTTGAGTGCTTGATCTGAATCTGTTTGATTTAGTTATCCCTTTTAACCTAGAACTTGGGATCTCCAATTGCATAGGCGGGGTTTCCATTAAACATCATCTTTAGTCATATGAAATGAACCCATTCCCTTTGATGATTTTAATACTTGATCTCTGTTCAAACCTTTAGTTAACAGATCCGTAAGGTTGTCAGCTGGCGTGATGTAATCGACAAAGATTACACGCATATCAAGTATCTAGTAGTTTTATGTTACCTTTTGGTGTGATGAGATTTACCATTATACAGATTACTCAGTACCTGAGATATTGCCGATTGACTATCACAATGCTGTGTGCATATCCAATGAAGGTACAATCTACTGTTTTAGGTCCAATTGTTAACTTCTTAGGAGGTGGCATTACTAAGCACCCCCATACATTGAGGTATTTGTACGAAGGTACATCATTTTTCAAAATTCATATGGCGTCTTGCCAATTATTTTGTGTGGAATTATGTTGAGTATATAGTTTTTCTTGAGCAGCGCCTCCCCCCCCCCACAAAACACTTCGAGAAGTTTATTTCTCTCTTCACTTTCATCGATTCCTCTCCCTGCCTTCTCTCTTCGTCTTCATCAAATCTGTGTTTATCATCATGGATCTCTCTTCCTCTCTTCATTGATTCCTCTTCCTCTCTTCATCGATCTCTCTTCTCTCTTTAGTGATTCCTCTCTTCATCTCTCGATGGCTCCTGCTCCCCAAAACTGCCCTCACTCAATCACCACCGATAACACTTCATCGGGTACGTCTTCTCCATCTATAAACAATTAGGATTTCCTGTTTGATTAGATAATTTTCTTGTTTTGCTTGAAGTTTGGATTCGATTTAGGGTTTTAATTTGGGGTTTCTCTTGTGTGGTTAATTTTCATAAAACTGTGATTGATTTAGAGTTAGAGTTTTGATTGTTGATAGCTTCCTATATTATAGCATTTTAGGCTGCATTTCATACACCTTTTCCCTTGTTTTTGCATCATAGTTTAGCATTTTAGTCTTATTTGCACTTAGAATCATATTGCATGCATTTAGTTTAGGAATGCATATATTTGGATACATGTGCATGTTTGTGGTGATTTTCAGGTGCTTTTGGAGGTTCTTGGAGTTGGGGAGGAGATGAAAGCAGCTCATGTTCAAAGACGATGTCAACGAATGAGCTTTTGCAAATTCTCGTCCCATATCGAGCAAGGATATCGAGCAATACCACTGTGGAGTGTGCTCGATGTAAGCTGCAGGGCATGAGGAAGAGGATCGGTTCAAGGATTCTAAGCCTTTGGTCTGCATCGAGGTCCAGCATCGAGCAAGGAAGCCGATACGTGCTGCACGAGCCATAACGGGGTTGTACATCGAGCAGAACACCGTCTGACAACCCCAATGCAACTTATCCGCATGTTGACCATCTGATTTTCGTTGACCTTAACTTATATTTAGGTTTTTTATCCTTCTTTTGGTTCCCTACTATAAAAAGGAAACCACAAAACATTGTCATTAAGTCATCTTAGTCTATCTATCAAAAACTTTCTCCTTTCATCTTGTTCTTGAATCTTAAAGGGCGATTTGCTATAGAATCTTTTTCTTTAATAAAGTTTGTACTTTTATGATTTAATCTTATCTCTTAATCTTTGTTTTAGCACCCTGGTAGTTTAGATTTCTTATCTTTGCATTTTAATCTTATCTAATCATGTTTAACTCTAAACAAATAGAGCTTTTGCAAAGTCTGGTCCATATCAAGCAAGCATATCGAGCAGAACACCCGTGGACTATGCTCAATGTAAGCAACATGACGTGAGGAAGAGGATCAGCACGAGGAGTCTAAGCTGGTGGTCTGCATTGAGGTCCAGCATCGAGCAAAGAAGCCGATGCATGGGGCACAAACCATATCGAGGTCGCATATCTCGCCTATCGAGCAGAACACCATCCGTACCACCTCGATGCAACTCACCCGCACATTGACCATTTGACTTTCGTTGACCTTATCTTATTTTTAGGTTTTTTATGCTTCTTTTGGTTCCTTACTATAAAAGGGAAGCACAAAACATTATCTTTATCACAGTTTAGTCTTTCATTAAAAACTCTCTCTTCTATAAACCTTAAAGGGCGATTTGCCTCAAAATCTTTATCTCTAATAAAGTTTGCATTTTTATAGTTTAATCTTCTCTTTTGATCATTGTTCTAGCACCTTGGTAGCTTATATTTATCATCCTTACATTTTAATCTCATCTAGTCATGTTTAACTCTAAACAAATGGGATTAAACATGATTAGTGAGTAGTTTACCTTAGATTTAGGGTTCTAAGTAGGGAAAAAGATGATTAAGATGTGATTAAAGGGTGACTAAGCTTGATTAGTTTATTCTCTGTTGTCTCCTTCTCTTGCAAAGTGATTATTGTTCATAAAGCTAGCTCCTTTTGATTGAATAGGATATTGATTGATGCATATGGTTCACTTGATGTCTCGATATCTTATTTATATGCATGGTTCGCTTATTTGGCTTGATAGTTTAGTTTGCTCTATGTTTCCTTTGTTAAGTGACACCAAAGTGATAGTTCACCTTATTAGATGGTTCGCTTAAGGCTAGATTGTGTTGGTTTTGAGATTCATACTTGATGGTTGAAAGATCTTGCCTTTGTTTGAGTCCTCTTCATTGCTTATCATTCTTAGGATTTCACAATTGTGTGCTTAAGTCCATATTCTTGATTGGTGCTTAGCTTACTAGATCTCTATATGGTTCACATGATTGATAGGTTGATCTGAATTCTTGCTTGGGTGAGAGTTGTTTACTTGCTTAGTACTTCTCTTAGGCTAGAATGGTTCTGATCTTTATGCTCATGGTTGAAGAATACACTATCACAAGTGGGTTTGACACTTCAATCTTATTGAATATTAATTGCTTATTGACGCCAAGCTGATTCATTTTAGATACCTTGTCTAGGAGTACAACATTGAGAATTGCTTTCTTATAAATGCTTGATGTTTGCATTTGCTAGAAATCCCCTTTGACACTCTTGAAAGCCACTAATCCACAATTGTTTAGAACCTTGAGTCTTGCTTTTTATTAATTGTCTTAAGATCATCTTGCTTAATATTGCTTAAATTGTCTTTTTCATTTAGTTCTTACTTAGTTATTGGTTTGGGTTCATTGTTTAGTCTTTGTTTACTTGTATTTGATTTCTGCTTTCTTTTTATTGCATTGTTAGGTTGCTAGAATTACTACTTTACAATCAAAATCCCCAATCTCACTTAGCTTACAGCATTGTTTGTATCTCAATATCCACAAGTGTGTTTGACACCTAAGACCTTATACTATATCTGATTTGGGGATTTTGATTACTTTGAAATTTAACAAGGGCCTCACAAATACTTTCTTGTAATTGGCACCGTTGCCATTTGTGGATTCTTTGAGTTTAACATTGCTGTTAGAAGAAGTTCTTTTCATTAAGGTTACTTATTTGCTCTCTTTTCTTTGCTCTGTTTTTAGGTACTTGTATGAATTTGAGGTCAAAGGCTCATCAAAGCTGACCCCTTCTATTGACAACATTAATAGAAGAAGAGCTGGAAGACAGAGAGTTCAAGAGTTAGAAGAACAGAGGATGGCAGAGCAAGAAGCTCAGTTACCACATGTTGGTGTTGTAGGGCAAACACCATTACAACAAGCTGCAGCACACATAGATGAAGCACATGATGCTTTAAACCAAGCGGCTGTAGTTCAAGGGTTGAGAGTACCAGTTCATGCACCTAGAGCTGCAAGACCTATAGGATCTGGTGATGCGCCTGATACTCACCACAACAGGAATGGAATTCATGCTCCAGCTGTGCACCAAAACCATTTTGAGATAAAGCTTGGGTTAATCAACATGGTGCAAGGAAACAGATTTCATGGTCTGCCCAATAAAGATCCTTTGGATCATTTGGATCAGTTTGACAAAGTATGTGGTATGACCAAGATTGAAGGAGTCTCTGAAGATGCTTTGAAGCTGCGCTTGTTCCCATTTAGTCTTGGAGACAAAGCACATCAGTGGGAGAAGATACTTCCACAAGGCTCTATATCCACTTGGGATGAATGCAAGACATCATTCCTCAACAAACTCTTCAGCTAAACAAGAACAGCAAAGCTTAGGAACACCATTAGCAGCTTCACACAACATGGGTTCGAGACATTTGCTGAACCAGGGGAGCGCTTTTAAGCCATACACTTTGCAGTGCCCTCATCATGGGTTCACAAATGAAAGCTTGTTGTTTACATTATATAGAGGAGTGATGCCTATGTACAGGATGCTCTTGGATACATCATCAAATGGATATTTCATTGGGAATACTGGTATTGATGGACTAGCTCCTGTGGAGAATCTGGCACTCTCTGATGGAAACTATGGTGAGGAGTATGACAGAACATCTAGAGCTGTTGTAAGCGCTGAAGGTGAGAGCACAACAAAAGAAGGAGATTAAAGCTTTGAGTGACAAGTTAGAGAAGCTGCTGAGTGTGTTTTTCAAGAATGTAAGCTTTGTTGGTGATAGTGTTGCTACACAAGAAGAAGATAGGACAGTTGTAGAAGAAGAAGCCTTCTACATGAATCAACAAGGAGACGGTTTCAACAACTACATGAATCATCCTAATTTCTCTTATATAAGCACAAACGTGGCTAACCTTCAGGATCAGGTCTATCCCTCACAAGGTGATCAACAAAGCCAAGGAACGAAGCCTTTTGTTCTTTTCAACCAACATAGCAATTTTGCTCCAAGACCACCATTTCAAGGAGGTTTTCAACAAGAAAACTTTCAGCCAAGACCAGCTTTTGTCCCACCAGGTTTTGGCAATACATATACCTCTTTTAGCACTCAAGATGTTGATCTGAAGCAGATGATGCAACAGCTGTTGACTGGTCAAGCTAACACCACAATAGAGCTGCACATGAAGTTTGCTGAAGTACACAACAAGATAGACACCACTACTTGTGACTTGAATGGCAAGTTAGATTCTCTAAGCCAAAGAGTCAAGTCTCTAGAAAGCAAATGAGCTTCATATTCGAAGCCTCATAATCAATAACCAGGAAAGAGTGAAGCCAGTCCTAAGGAATTCTGCCATTTACTTGCTGAAGAGGATGAAGAGTTTGATGATGAAGATGCTTCATTAGAAGACCTTGGCATAATGCTTCAAGAGATCTTCTTACATGTGGACATGTTAATGGCTGAGTGTGGGGGGGGGGGGGGGGGGGGGGGAATGTCTTAAATCTAACCATTGATGATCAAGAAGCTGTTGATATTGTAGAAAAGTTCCTCTAAGGGTTAAATGAAAGCTTGAACAGAGAAGAAGAGCTTGCTTTGGAGCAAGAGAGAGCTGCAAGAGAAGCTGCTGAGAAGGAAGAGGATGAGAAAGCCTTGGTTGCTCCAGAAGAAGAAGCCAAACCGGAGCTCAGTAAAGCTGATAAGGAGCTTGTAGAGACATACCATGCCTTGATGGTCTTGGCTAAGGAAAGTACTGAAGACTTCAAAGATCTGTATGAGCGCCAAGTGGGTAGCTCTTCAAGCAACAATGAGAAGGGTAAAGCTCCTGAAGTTCAAGCTTATAAACCACAAATCCCTTACCCAACAATGCACTTTACAAAGGCTCTGATGACAGTCTATTCAAAGTTTAGGAAGGACATACAAGATGCTTGGATAGAGCTTCCTCATGGCACCACTTTGCTTGAAGTGAAGGATCAAATCAGATTCCTTAAAGAAGTTTTTGAAAAGTTGGAAGTAGTGGAGCCAATTCTAGATAATGTGGGGGCTAATCTAAAGAGAAACAAGGAGCTGAAAATATTAACTAATCTTCCCTATCCAGGAAATTTTCTGATCACTTGTGAGCTTGAGATACTAGACAATTTTCTGATCACAGAATTTCAAATCTCTTTGCAAATTCTAACAATTGAACATGCAGTAATGATTAGGTTCAATTGTTCACAAAACTCCTAAGTCAAATATATTTGCAAATAGGCATTTTGCTCATCTAATACTAGTTCAGGTAATTAACAATGTTCTCACATCTATTAAACAACCTAGGGTTTCGAAATCCAGATGACTAGTCCAAGAAATCGATATGAATGCAAGCACATATGAAGAACCAATAAAATTTCCTATCAGTTTACAAACTCTTCATCAACCTTTGAATGATCCTAACTTAACTAACAGATTACTGAGACATGATTATGAAAACACAAAATATAGCTGAATAAAATTGCATTAAAAGAATAGAGTAATAGATAAAGGGGTGGGGTTCAAATTTTTTTCTATAAGAGTACAGGATTTGTCTCCCCAAAAAGCTCTGAATAAATCTCTCTCTCTTAAGCTCTCTGAATTTTAAGATACAAGATAATAGCCAACAATAGCTGAAAAACCTAAAATACAGGCTAAAACACGAGCTGGGGTCTTCTTGCAAATATTAGGACTTCTGGGTCAAAACTGTAAATTCATCTCCATCTTTTAATAAAACACGCGACTCCTTTTCAGATGCGGGTGACGAGCATCACCCTTGAGTGGTGACAATCGTCACCAGTACAATGTAACGCCTTCTGAGTTGCTAACTTCGGGGTTGATTCTTGCAATGATCCAAAAAGCTCCAAAACTTCTAATTATGCTCCAGTCATGCTATAACCTGCAAAGACTCTACTAGGACTCTAAAAAGACCAAAAAGATTCAATAAAAAGGACTTATACCATGGTTAAAAACCCTAAAAACCATGATATATCAGCAACAGCAGGAGCTCAAGTAGACATCAAGAGAGGCTCTGTGATTCTTAAGAATGTTGATGAGTACAAAGTCTACAAGAATGTCTCACCCTCCATTGCTTTTTGTGGAACCATTGTGGAAGAAGAGAGTGAGCAACATCAACTTCCAAAGCGTGTGGAGCAAGCTATGAGCTTTACAATGAACATGCTGATGAGAGACACTCTCCCTAATGAGCCAGAACAGAAGCTTGACACTGAGTTGAAGCTTGAGGACGGTTTGAAAGAGGATGAAGGCTTGATCACCAAAGAAGTGAAGTTTTTGATCACACCAAGTGTCAAGAAAAGGAGAAACAGGAAGACAGCTCATGACAAGAAGAAGCTGTTGTCAGTGGGTACTTAGATTTACAAGAAGAAGGAGGAAGGAGCACCAGCTCCATCAGTCTCTTCTCACTAGTTCTCAAACCATCAAAGTCAAGCTTACTGACTTAAAACAAGCACACTTGGGAGGTACCATATCGGGCAGAACATCTGCAATTGCTGCTCGATACAGTTTACCTCGGGGAATGAGCAGTCGTACACCAAGCATATTGTACGATGGAGACTACATCGAGGTGTCACATCGATAAAAACCTCCAAAGCCTTTCTCGATGTGATCGCCCTTGGAGCCCCAGTCCGTACACCGAGGAGAATGGACCATACATCGACCAAGTTGCAAGGTGGTGATCACATTAGGGTGCAGCATCGAGTAGAGCCTCGCAAACTCTTGCTCGATACATTCTACAGACTGTACTTCGTGGAGTCCAGCACGTACATTGACGAAGATGCTCGATGGAGTTACACCGAGGAGTAGCATCAAGCAAAACATCTAAGGTTTTGCTCGATATGGATGTTATCAACAGACTCGAGCATGAGACGATGTCCGGTGCGACAACCACCGACGAGCACTACAACCGGACATAAGAAGATCCACATCAGGATATAGCATCAAGCAAAACACCAATATGTTTGCTCGATGCACAAGAACATACATTTGGATGATGCCATGCACTACCCACAGGGAGGACCATGCAAGCCGAAGTGTCTCCTTACACCGAGCAACAACATGGAGCAGAACATCTGTTAAGTCTGCTCGATGCAAAGTGTCCCGGAGGAGAAGCTGACCAAAACACAGATTCCCCGAGGCATATCGAGTGTTTTGCTCGATATGATCCGTGAAAATATTTTTTGAAATTTTTACATGGGTAAATTGAGTAAAACCGTTTTGTGGACCTTGGTGGCTAGTAAAAGAATCTTTTCTTTCCCCCTCACATGCATTTTTGAATTTTAAACTAGAATTTCTTGTATTTTCTTTTATTTATTTTAGATTTTCCTTATCTTTTACCTTAAAACTACCATTTTAACTTCTCCACACATCCATATCAAGCTAAACACCATTGCAAAACACATCTTTCTTCTCTCTTGCAGTCTCTGTTCTAGAACTTCATTTCTTTGTTCAAGGATGAAGGTAAACTTTGCTTGAACCTTCATTTCTAGAGTTTAATCTTTGCAAATTGAAACATGATGAATTAGAATGATTTCTCAAATTGTTTTGCATAATTTTGATTATGGTTTTGAATTGCATGTCACCATTGTTGCTCCCCTCTTTGATAATTTATGGTTGAAATGTTTAGAAGATGCTCATTTTATAGTCATTTTGGCATATTGTTTAGATTTTGGCCAATTCTAAGCATGCTATTATTTTTCAGCATATTTACCATTTAAATGCTTCATATTAGAGTAATAGTAATGAATCTGGTGCATTTTCATAATTTGGTGAAGAGATGATAATTTTGTTGCATATGCTTGAAGTTGACTAAATCGCTGCTTGTTGCTGTTGGAAATTTATTTTTCAGTGTGTTCGTCCTTTTGAGTTGAAAATCTTTGCTAAATTCGACTCTGTTTGTTGCCAATCAGTGTAAATGTTTATAGAATTTTTCTGTGCATGCTTGATTTTTGAAAAATAGTTTTCGGCACATTGCTCTCAAAGGACAATATGCTTATTTTTGCTTCAAGCATTGCATTTTCAGGTATTATATTGAACACTAGAGGAGATGAGGAGATTTCTGACTCAAATTCTGCTGTGAAAACATAGTAGAGGGAAAAAGGCCAGTGGTTAAAGAATAACAAGTCCAAGATGCAGCACCTAAGCTCAAAGACTACATAATGGCGATGAGGAGAGTGGACTTTGCTCTAACAAGATATGCTAGCCCTGGTCTGTTGGAAGAGCTGGGAATCAAGACTGAGGTGGAAGAGCTGGGAATCAAGACTGAGGTGGATGTTTTACATAGCATCTAAGGCATAGAAAAAACCCAAAAATTGAAAATATTTCAAAATTTGCTTCACAAAAAGAGTTTGATTTTTATGCATTCATATAGGATCTAGACTTCATGCATTCATATATGACTAGCTTGCTTGCTTAAATTGGGAACTATGATAGTACATATTTGTTAATGCTAGTAGTTTATGAAAATGAAGCCCTTGTTTTTAGTCTTTTGGTGCATTTGATGTTGAACTAGAAATAAAGCTGAACCACTTTTGGAATTTGCATTTGTGTGCACTTTGTTGGAGACTGAAGCATGCTTTGAAATGATTTCAACCTTTGTTTAAGTGGAACCTAATTTGAATTTTCAATTATCATGTCTTATGCATTTGTGATTGATGTCATGGGTAGTTTGAAATATTTGGATCTTCTTATTCTCTTTTGCCACTCTCTAAAAGATCCATTTATATTTCCTCACCCTTAACAAAACCTCCTTTCAAGCCAAGACATTAATAGTGTGTGATTTGTGAGGCCTCTTTCCTTCATGGTTGTTGCTTACCAAAAAATGTTGGGTTGGAACTACAAGGGAAGTATTTCCATTGTTGAACTAGCTCACTCTTGAGTTAGATAGGCTAGGATGTTTTGGGGAATGGTTTGGGATTTATCTTGGGTTAGTTTTTAAGAGAAGCAAAAAAGAAAAGAAGCCAAGGCAAAAAGAAAAGGAGTGTGACACAAGCAATAGTGGAAATGGTGGTTCTAAGTTCAAAAGGAAAGAGGGCTCATGTTCAAAGATGCAAAGAAGATGCAATGAGTGCAAAGCACGTAAATCAGAAAGCCAAAGGCGAAATAAGCACCAGCATTACCAAATAAAAGAGCTAAACTCAAAGTAAGCAAACTGCCACCACTTGAAGTTCAAAAGAAGAAGTGTCCTCCAAAACCCTTGAAAGAGAAGAGTTTTTGGGTTTCTAAAAAAAGTTTAAAAGTTCTTAGAAAGGGTAGCATAGACGGGTTTACATTAATTAGCTAGAGGTAGGAACATATCTTATAGGTCTTGGGTAGATGAGAGTCTTCCTTTGTATGTGTAAGTTGTTCTTTGACCCTTAGCATTTTGCCAAAGCACAACCATGCTTTTCCTTGAGAGAACCCCTTAAACACCAAAACCTATTTGAAAAGTGAAATTATTTTGATTCCACTAAGCCTTGTCCCTTAGCCAAATGACACATTTGCATTTACATAAGCATGATTCAAGGTTTGAGCTTAATTAAATGTTTAAAAGGTTGTTTGATTTTATGAGCATGTGTAGGTTGATAGCATTGTGATCATTCTTGCATTGTGATGAAAGTGGTTAAGTGTTTAATGTATTCTTCCATCAAGTGCACTCTAGAATTAAGAACATGGACTTCATTTTGATTTATTCTTAGCATTTTTAGAGATATGAGTTCCCATTTTAAAACCTCATCACCATGTTAAGTGTTTCTTTGCTTGATGGCAAGCAAAATATAAGTGTGGGAGTGTTGATATCTTGCTATATTAGAGAATTTTAGGCTGCATTTCATACATCTTTTCCCTTTTTTTTGCATTATAGTTTAGCATTTTAGTCTCATTTGTACTTAGAATCAACATTACATGCATTTAGTTTAGGATTACATACATTTGCATACATGTTCATGTTTGTGGTGATTTTCAGGTGCTTTTGGAGGTTCTTGGAGTTGAGGAGGAGATGAAAGCAGCTCATGTTCAAAGAGGATATCAAAGAAGGAGCTTTTGCAAAGTCTGATCCCATATCGAGCAAGGATATCGAGCAAAACCTATGTGGAGTGTGCTCGATGTAAGCCGCAGGATGTGAGGAAGAGGATCGATTCGAGGAGTCGAAGCATTTGGTGTCCGCATCGAGGTCCAACATCGAGCAAGGAAGCGGATACGCGCTGCGCAAGCCATATCGGGGTTGTACATCGAGCAGAACACCGTCCGTACAGCCCCAATGCAACTTATCCGCGCCTTGACCATCTGATTTTCGTTGACCATATCTTATTTTTAGGTTTTTTTTCCCTTCTTTTGGTTCTCTACTATAAAAGGAAAACTGCAAAACATTGTCTTTAAGTCATCTTAGTCTATCTATCAAAAACTTTCTCCTTTCATCTTGTTTTTGAACCTTAAATGGCGATTTACTTTAGAATCATTTCCTTTAATAAGGTTTGCACTTTTATAGTTTAATCTTATCTCTTAATCTTTGTTTTAGCACCCTGGTAGTCTAGATTTCTTATCTTTGCATTTTAATCTCATCCAATCATATTTAACTCTAAACTAATGGGATTAAACATAATTATTGACTAGTTTACCTTATATTTAGGGTTATAAGTTGGGAAAGGGTGATTAAGATGTGATTAAGGGGTGATTAGGCTTAATTAATTTATTCTCTGTTGTCTCTTTCTCTTGCAAAGTGATTGTTGTTAATAAAGTTTGCTCCTTTTGATTGAGTATGATATTGATTGATGCATATGGTTCACTTGATGTCTTGATATCTCATTTCTATTCATGGTGGGCTCTTTTACCATGATAGTTTAGCTTGGTCTATGTTTCCTTTGTTCAGTGACACCAAAGCGATAGTTCACCTTGCTAGATGATTCGCTTAGGGCTAGATAGTGTTGGTTTTGAGATTCTTGCTTGATGGTTAGATAGTATGCATTGAAAGATCTTGCCTTCGTTTGATTCCTCTTCATTGCTTATCATTCTTAGGATTTCACAATTGTGTGCTTAAGTCCATATTCTTGATTGGTGCTTAGCTAACTAGATCCCTATATGGTTCACAAGATTGATAGGTTGATCTGAATTATTGCTTGGGTGAGAGTTGTTTACTTGCTTAGTACTTCTCTTAGGCTAGAATGGTTCTGATCTTTATGCTCATGGATGAATAATACACTATCACAAGTGGGTTTGACACTTCAATCTTATTGAATATGAATCGCTTATTGACGCCAAGCTGATTCCTTTTAGATACCTTGTCTAGGAGTACAAGATTGAGAATTTCTTGCTTAGGAATGCTTGATGTTTGTCTTTGCTAGAAATCCTCTTTGTCACTCTTGAAAGCCATTATTCCCACAATTTCTCAGAACCTTAAGTCTTGTTTTTTACTGATTGTCTTAAGATCATCTTGCTTAGTATTGCTTAAATGGTCTTTCTCATTTAGTTCTTGCTTAGTTATTGCTTTGGGTTCATTGTTTAGTCTTTGTTAACTTGCATTTGATTTCTGCTTTCTTTTTATTGCATTGTTAGGTTGCTAGAATCACTACTTTACAATCAAAATGCCTAATCTCACTTAGCTTATATCATTGTTTGTATCTCAATATCCACAAGTGTGTTTGACACCTAAGACCCTATACTACATCTGATTTGGGGATAAGGATTACTCTGAAGTATAACCAGGGCCTCAAAAACCCTTGCTTCAACCGGGTCTCGATTGTTTGGAGTTCGAATTGAGTTTTTGGGTTTCGATTGGCTCTTGCATGTTTGGAGTTCGAATTGAGTTTTTGGGTTTCGATTGTCTCTCGCATGTTTGAAGTTAGAGTTAGGTTTCGATTAGCTCTTCCATGTTTGGAGTGTGAGAGTGTGTATGTGCTTAGCTAGAATCTTGAGTGTTTGTATGTGTTTACCTTGAGTGTGTGTATAAGTTTGCTAAAATCTTGAGTGTGTGTGTTTGTGTTTACCGTGAGTGTGTATGTTATTTTTCTTCAAAATTCTGTTGAGTTAAGTTATTGTTGTTTTGACATGAAGTTATTGTTGTTTTGACAGGTAATGTCATTCCACCGGGAGCTGTTAGATTTAGAATCACTTCAGGTCCTCCCCCACCACTAGGAGCTGTTGGATCTACAAGCGCTTCAGCTTGTACCATGCCACCAAGAGCTGTTGGACCTACAAGCAATTTTTCTTCAGCTGCTCATAGCTATCCCGTATTATCCTAGAAGCATTACTGAATGCTCTGTCCAGAGAGCTTTAGTCACAACTCTTTCGAAGGAAACATAATGGCGCTTTAAGGCAAGTTTTCTACAAAATCGAGTATTCCTCTTTCTTCAGATAATGTTTTGTCATCTCTGACTCAAATTCTTCTTATCTCACGACCCCTCTGTCCACAAATTCATCCGAACAACTTGGCAAGGCTACTATATAGGACCATGTAGTAGCTGGAAATCCGTTTCTGATGATAGGAAAGAGAAGTGGTGGCAGACTTTTGTGGTAAGTGCTTGTTTCTCAAAAATTACTAACTGTTATGTGCTACCATACAAATATTAATGTTTCTTTTTTTTCATTTATCAAAACTACTACTGGGAGGATCGTATTAAGGACAATGTCTACCGTCTCTGGAAATTGCACACACATACTACAATATGTCAAAAAATTAGCAAGAAGAAGAGACTAAACCAGAAGCCTAAGTACATAAGTGAAGCTGACTGGACCACTCTGCTGGAGTTTTGGTCAACAGAACTAGCCTGTAAAAGGAGCAAGTCAGTGGCTGAATCTCCCAAATCAAACCCTCATAAAAAAGGATGCACAAGCATTGTACAGGTCCTCAATTTTTTTTTAAGATTGAATATGATATGGTAAATGAATTTTTTTGTCTCCCTTTTTAAATATTTAATATGTTATATTTTCTACTTATTTTTTTATCTCTTTGTTTTAAATTTGTTTTGAAGATGGTGGAGTGTAGTCTTTATGAACCACCGCCTTAAACCGATCTCGTGCGGAAGACATAAACATGATCAAATGGAAGTTTCATTGATGTCGATCTGAGACTTTTGTCCTTGAAATAGAGGAAGCCGTAGCAAAGATGACAGCTGTTAATGGATCTCCTATTTCTTCCAGTTAAGACACCTCTGCAACTCCTTCTCACATTCTCCCTAACCAAGAATTTCTCAAGGTACTAGAAAATAACTCACTGATTTTTTTAGTCGCTGTTTGTCGATAATTAGAGATATGGTTTTGACTCTATGTAAACTCGTTTCAACTTATTGCCATTTACTTAAGTTGAGTATGTATCTTATATGCATTTGTGTTTGTGAGAATAAGAACTTGAGTTGCTATTTTTGTTGTGCGTCTTTTGACTGTGTTGTCTCTGATTTTGTCTATTTGATTCTTTTTACAGCGCAGTAAGACAAGCCATGGGAGAGTATACGGAATAAGCAGTGTGCAGCTACGAAATTTCAACCCGACAGAGCCAATCTATGCATCTCTTTCACACAGCGTGGACATGCACATGCGTATCTCCGGTTTGGAGGTTCATTCTGAAGCTCTCAAGTCAAACATTAATGAACTTAAACAAGATGTGGTGGCGATGAAGAGTGATTGAGGGAAGAGTTGGCCACGGTCAAGGATGAAATAGTGGCCGTATTAAATGCATTATTACAAAAAGTTGGAACCACTCCTCCTGCTGCTGCTGCCCGTACAGCTTATCCTCCTCCCGCTGATGTGTCTACACCTTCAGCTCATCATGCTAAGACCACAAACCCGACTCAAGAACAATCCCCACTAGATAAGTGGTGTGCTGATTTATTAGGAGAGTAACTATTTTTTGTTTTATAATTAAACTTGTAAAAGCTTGAGCCCTGAATGTTTAGATGTTGGATAATTTTTTCATGTATGATATTGATTATTATTATTCCATTTTAGCATTTTGTCATTATTTTAACATTTCAGTTTAGCATTAAGCATTTTAGCATATGATTTCATTATCAAAAATCACAAAATTTTTTTTTTCTCAGGTTTAATACATAGTCACGAATTATGTGTGTGTGGCTAGATTAGTCACGAATTCATCAGTAATATTGTGTGGCTATATTAGTCATAGAGTAGCCATGAATATGTTGTGGCTATGTAAACACGAACAATCGTGGCTATTTCATGACCAATGTTACCATGAAAATAATAGTGAGTAATTTGTGGTTGTGTAGCTACGAAAAGTCATGTAATATATTAGTTATGATTGTTTAAACATTGTTTTTTCGTAACTTTTCGTATAACCACAGTATTTTTGCCTTAGTTACGAAATAGTTTGTGGTTATTGTCAGTTTTTTTACTAGTGAAAGATCGTGTCAAATGAAAACCATCCCACACCCAATGTAATCTCAAGTTGTAAAAAGAAAATGGGAAAATAGATTAGTTTCACGATGGAGGTTGATTCAGATTACTCCAAGTTCTTGTTTAAAATTATTGGCCGATTTAGTGAAAACAAGTCACCGCTCTTGGATAACATATCGATGGACAATGAAGCAAACAATAGTAAAAAAATAAAAAGAAAAACAAAACGGAACATTTTTTTTTAATCAATACTAAACATAAGTTTCTAGATAAGGTAGATGTTTAGGTCAAAAATCAGAAGATCCCTTTTTATTTTAGTGGTGTTCCAGTATTTGTTTATTTAAAGTTCAATATATTTACATTTTAAGGGTATAATAGAATTGACATAAATAAAAAGCCTAGTTTCTAATATGTTTTCACAAAATATAGTTAAACTATATATCTTTTTCAACCATACAATTAAAACTAAATCACATGCTATGTTATCAAAACCCGTGCAAAGAGTTTATGTACGGAGAGTGAAACGACGGAGTAATCGCATAATATATCTCTGAAGAATTCGTCTCAGGCAGTGAGAACATAATCCTATTAGAAACTTCTTTTAAGGGAGTAATCGCCTAGTATAGCTCTGAAGAATTCTTCTCAGGCAGTGAGAACATAATCTTCTTAAAAACTATTTTTAAGGATGTGTCAACTCTTTTTTGCTTAGACACCTCTAGTGGGAATATAGGGTTCAGCCTTCCATCTCCTTTTTCAATTATCTCTCCATTTTAGGAGTGGATCCTCAAGCCGACTGAATTGCAACGATAAAAACAGAAAATTTTGATATTTTGGTACCATCTTTCCATTCCCTTTAATCCTCTTCTGATACCAAATCTTTCAATTTTTTCCTCTTTCTAAATCATGATTTCCCTCAAAATTATCACTGAATATTGCCCACATAATGGCAAATTTACCCATACTACGGTAGACCTACTATCCAAGATTCCCCCTAGCCACCGTGATCTCTGCATCCACAACCACAACCCTGCTGCAAAATCATCGATGGCCGACGTGTTACATACAGCAATCTGATCCATGTCCCTTGATGATGATGAACCGATCATACTTCCTCATGGTCTCTAAATTCAGAGTCCTTGATGAAAATGCTAACAATTTTCTAGAAAGACTCCTCAACCCTGATTGCGAATTAATGGGGAGAATGATTGCCTACATGCATACAGTTTAGAGAGTCTACGACTGTGTCTGATATAAGATCAAGGGGGTATGATCTTATAGTTGATAGGTGAATAAATGGAAACAAAGCAGCTGGACTGAGGTCTCTTTCTACTTGTTCAAAGGATGATCGAAGTGGATGGTGATGGAATCAATCTGCTGGACTAAGGTCTCTTTCAGGTTGATCAGTGGATGGAATGGAAGGATGATAGAATGAGGGACGCCACTCAGCTTTATGGAACAAGCAGAGATAAGTCAAGAACTCAAGAGAAAGGCTTCTCACACAATCTCAAAGAACTCTGGTTTTTGTTTGCAATTCTGAAAGAACAACAAAAAGGGTTTTTCTTATTAATCAAGTGTAAAAAGTACATAGCTGAATGGAACCTTATATATGGTTCAAGCAGCTGAGGGCTTCCTTGGCCAATTTATTACAATAATTAATGCAAGAATCAAAAATGCAAAATCAAAGGAAAATCAAAGCAAGAAATACAAAAGTTCATAAATAAAAGATAGCTAATTTTAAGGGATTTAGCTGTTGAGATCAAACAAAGATAAACACAAGGATTAGTCAAAAATATGATATAAATGATTCAGAAATTTACCTTGGTTTGCTGTGCGCGGATTGGTACATTTGGAAATCCGGTTTGATCTCTCCTTTGCTTTGATTCAGCTCGGTTTGATGGAAAACAAGGTGGTTCCTTGGTTGGATGATATAACCGGCCAAACTTCTTCATGTGAGTTGAATTTGATGTATGGACCGTCCTGCTGGTGTGTCTCATGAACTTGAGTGATGTGGTCTTCAAGTGTCTCCTGTGAAGTGTCCGTTGAAGTGATGGCAAACTTGTCAAGTTGGTCCGTTATTTCTTCAAATGCTTGTTGGCTTATTAGACTCTCCACAGCTTGATTATACTCTTCTTGAAGTCTTTTTGTACCAGCTCTTGTCCTTGGTGGAAACCCCATTGTTTGAATCACTACTTCAGGTTTGATGTCCGCATCATTCCCTCCCTCTTGAGAGGGTTCTGACCTCAGAACTGTTTCTGCCACATCAAAAGGAGATAAATCAGTAATATTGAAAGTGGGAGAAATGTTTAACTCACCTGACAGTTCCAGCTTGTAGGCATTATCATTGACACGTTCTAGCACCTTGAATGGTCCATCTCCTCTTGGCGAAAGTTTGGACTTCCTTTGAGTGGGAAAACGTTCTGTCCTCATGTGCAACCACACCCAATCTCCTGGTTGAAAGGTGACTTCTTTCCTCCCTTTGTCTGCTTTACTCTTGTACTGAAGTGTTTTCTTCTCTACATTCTCCTTTGCCTTGAGGTGCAACTTCTTAACAAACTCAGCCTTCCTCTCTCCATCTTGGCTGGCATGCTTATTTTGTGGAAGTGGAGAAAGGTCCAGTGGTGTGAGAGGCTTAAAACCGTAAACAATCTCAAAAGGAGAGAATTTAGTAGCAGAGTGTGGGATACGGTTATAAGAAAACTCAACAAATGGTAAACAGTCAAGCCAATTTTTCAAGTTGTTACCGATGGTGGCCCTCAAAAGGGTGGATAATGTGCGGTTGACAACTTCAGTCTGGCCATCTGTTTGGGGATGGCATATTGTGGAGAATAGCAACTTCGTCCCTAGCTTCCTCTAAAGCGTTTTCCAGAAGTGGCTGAGGAATTTAGTGTCTCTATCTGAGACAATGGTCCGTGGTAGACCATGTAGATGTACCACCTCCTTGAAGAACAAGTCAGCTGTCTGTGTAGCATCATTGGTCTTTGCACAAGGTATGAAGTGTGCCATCTTAGAGAATCGGTCCACCACCACAAAGATGGAGTTCTTGTTCCTTATCTTGGGCAAACCTAGTACAAAATCCATAGAAACATCTTCCCAAGGCATATTAGGTAGGCAATGGAAGATAAAGACCATGAGAGTATGACCTGGATTTTGCCTTAAGGCAGATGATGCACTTGGAACAGAACCGTTCAACATCTCTTTTAAGATGAGGCCAGAAGAAATGCTCCACTACAATGCTCAACGTCTTGTCTACTCTAAAGTGTCCCATTAAACCACCTCCATGTGATTCTCTTAACAGCAAATCTCGCATGGAACCTTGTGGAATGCACAATCTCTTGTCTCTGAACAAGAAACCTTCATGCTGATAGAATGGACCTACAGCTCCTTTGTAGCACTCTTTGTATGTATCTGCAAAATCAGGGTCTGTTTCATATTGCAACTTAATATGTTCAAAACCCATTACCTTAGCCTCCATAGTGGTGATGAGAGCATAGCGCCTAGAAAGAGCATCAGCCACTATATTTTCTTTTCCCTTCTTACACTTGATAATGTAAGGGAAGGTTTCTACAAACTCCAGCCATTTGGCATGTCTCTTCTTAAGTGTAGTTTGTCCTCTTAAGTGTTTAAGAGTCTCATGGTCTGTATGAATGACAAACTTTTTAGATAATAAATAGTGTTGCCAAGTTTCAAGAGATCTCACCAAAGCATAAAGCTCCTTGTCATAAGTGGGGTAGTTCAAGGCTGCTCCATTGAACTTCTCACTAAAGAAAGCTACTGGACGTCCTCTTTGAGTCAAGACAGCTCCTATACCAGTTCCTGAAGCATCACATTCAATCTCAAAAGTCTGATCAAAATTAGGCAATACCAAAACTGGTGCATGGGTGAGGCTGTGTTTGAGCTTGTTGAACGCCTCTTCTTGTGCTTCTCCCCATTTAAATGCAACATTCTTCTTGATAACTGACGTGAGTGGGGCTTCAATGGTGCTGAAATCCTTGACAAATCTTCTATAAAAACTTGCCAGCCTATGGAAACTCCTTACATGTCCAATAGTTGATGGAGTTGGCCAATCTTGTATAGCCTTTATCTTTCTTCATCAACTTTTAAACCCTTAGAACTTACAAAAAATCCTAAAAACACAACTTGATCAGTGCAAAAGGTGCATTTCTTAAGATTAGCATAAAGATTCTCCAACCTAAGTGTTTCAAGAACCTGTTCTAGATGTTTGAGATGATCTTCTAAGCAGGTGCTGTAAATCAGTATGTCATCAAAATAGACAACTACAAAATTACAGATGTATGCCCTTAAGACATGGTTCATGAGCCTCATGAATGTGCTGGGGGCGTTGGTGAGGCCAAATGGCATAACAAGCCATTCATACAACCCTCTCTTGGTCTTGAAGGCAGTCTTCCATCCATCTCCTTCTTTCATCCTCACTTGGTGATAACCACTTCTTAGATCAATCTTGGAGAAGATAGTGGCTCCATTGAGTTCATCCAGCATGTCATCAAGTCTTGGGATGGGATGCCTGTACTTGATGGTTATATTGTTGACAGCTCTGCAATCAACACACATCCTCCATGAACCATCTTTCTTTGGCACTAGAAGGACAGGAACTGCACAAGGACTTAGGCTCTCTCTGATGTATCCTTTTGACATGAGCTCTTGAACTTGCTTTTCTAACTCCTTGGCCTCCTCTGGATTGACTCTATAGGCTGCACGGTTTGGTATAGGTGCTCTTGGTACAAGATCGATTTGATGCTCTATCCCCCTTACTGGTGGTAATCCTGGTGGAATCTCATCTGGAAAAACATCTACAAACCGTTTAAGTAACTCAAGTACTTCTGGTAGTAGCTCCTTTTCATCTTGTCCTGAAAACAACACTTCCTTGAAAACCATTAGTAGCACATTTTCTTGTGAAACAAGAGATTTAAACACAGATTTAGGTGAAACATAGAGATTAGTTTTACTTACCTTAGAGCTCTTAGTCATGGCTCTCTGCATTTCATGTACCTCTTGTGGGGTAAGAGGGGCTAGATGATGCTTGTGGTTGTTGTGAGAAAAACTGTAGTAGTTACTTCTCCCATTGTGTATGGCCTTTTTGTCAAACTGCCACGGCTTTCCTAGCAACAAGTGGCCTGCTTGCATTGGTACCACGTCACATACCACCTTATCTGCATACTTACCAATGGTGAAGGGTATGGTGACTTGCTCTGCAATCTTGAGCTCAGTTTCATCATTAAGCCATCTCAGTTTGTAGGGATGGGGATGCTTGGTCTTCTGCAAACCTAGCTTTTCAACCAAATACTTGTTGTCTACATTAGTGCATGATCCTCTATCAATAATCAAGCTACATACCTTAGAGTTGATTGTACATCTTGAGTGGAAGATGTTTTCCCTTTGCAAGGTTTCTGAATCACAGAGTGTACTGAGTGCTCTCCTCACTACAAGTAACTCTCCAGTTTCAGGATAGTTGGTTACATCATCTTCTGAAAATTCTTGCTCCATTTCTGCTTCATCTTCAGACTCATATTCTCTATTGGGTGTAAGGATCATAACCCTCTGGTTTGGACAGTCTCTTGCATAATGTCCTTTACCCTGACACTTAAAACAAGTAATGTCACGAGCTCTAGTGTGTTGTTGAGTAGGGAACTTACCTTGCTCGGATTTGGGCCCTTTGGACGTTTCTGGTGCTGATTTCTTGAACCGTGAGTCCACTTCTATGGACTTTCCTTTGTCCACGTTTCTCTGAGCTTGTGGAGTCCAAGTACTCTTGCTTCTGTTGGTAGAGGCGGTCTTCCTCTTGATATGTTGTTCAGCTTGGATGGCCAAGTGTAGAAGTTCTTCCATGTCGTGGTATACTTGCCTCTCCACTTTCCTAGCAATTCTGTCTTGAAGTCCATCCATGAATTGAGCCATCAAGGTTTCTGGTGGATCTTCTACTTCCAGCCGGTTCTTGAGGATCTCAAACTCATCATAGTACTCTTCCACGGACTTGTTCCCTTGAGAGAGCTTGCGGAATCTCCTTTGCAACTCTCGGTGATAATAGGCTGGTACATACCTCTTCCTTAGGCTGAACCGCATATCTGACCAGTTGTTGATCTGAGCATGTCTATGCCTTCTTCTTTCTGAAACATCTCTGTTCCACCAAGACAAAGCATTGTCAGTTAATTGAGCAGCAGCTAATGATACTTTTCTTACCTAAGAATATTGGTAATAGTCAAAGATGTTCTCCATCCTTCTCTCCCAATCAAGGTATGCATCGGGATTGATCTTCCCGGCAAATGTAGGTGTGGTGAGTCTGATGTCTGTGCCTCTATCTCTAGCATAGTCATCTACCCTGCCTCCTTGACGTGGTCCTCCATTGTTGGGGTAGCCATCAGGATCAGGGGGCAGATCATCATCTAGTTCTGGCATATCGTCATCATTCTGTTGCTGGTTCCTTCTCCCATTAGCAGCTGGGTTAGCCTCTTTGCGTGGTGCAGGAGCTGGATCAGGAACAGGAGCAGGAGCAGGTTGCTCTATCCTAGCTACACGGTCACCCAAGGTGGCAAGTGTCATTTGGATGTTAGCTAGAATGTTGGCAAGGCCAAGATCTTCAGGTGCAACAGGGTCAGTCATTCTTTCCTGTTTAAGACAAGGAAACAAACAGATCAAGTGCAATATGTGTGGTATAGAAACTTCAATTCCAAACACAAAATCAATGTTAAAGTATTTAAACTAACAATGACAAGGGTGAATGCAATGAAATATGGCAATAACACAACAAAGTGTTGAAATGAAATGACAAAGGATCAATCAACTGATTTTTTTTTTGATTTTCAAAATTTAATGGATGCAAAGCAAATCAAGAAAATAATTGCAAATATTTTTTTTTTAATTTTTAAATAGAATAAGATTTCAAAAAGCTAATAAACAGAATTTTTTTTTTTATTTTAGTTTTTTGGTGAATCAAAATGAAACAAGACAAGAACAAATTTTTTTTTTTTTGACTTTTCTGGAAATGAAGAACACAAAAACGAAAATTAAGAACACAAGAACAAAAAGTTAAGAACAAGAGATAGATTCACCTGATTGTGGAGTCTAAGCTCTGATACCAGATGATATAAGATCAAGGGGGTATGATCTTATAGTTGATAGGTGAATGGATGGAAACAAAACAGCTGGACTGAGGTCTCTTTCTACTTGTTCAAAGGATGATCGAAGTGGATGGTGATGGAATCAATCTGCTGGACTAAGGTCTCTTTCAGGTTGATCAGTGGATGGAATGGAAGGATGATGGAATGAGGGACGCCACTCAGCTTTATGGAACAAGCAGAGATAAGTCAAGAACTCAAGAGAAAGGCTTCTCACACAATCTAAAAAAACTCTGGTTTTTGTTTGCAATTCTGAAAGAACAACAAAAAAGGTTTTTCTTATTAATCAAATGTAAAAAGTACATAGCTGAATGGAACCTTATATATGGTTCAAGCAGCTGAGGGCTTCCTTGGCCAATTTATTACAATAATTAATGCAAGAATCAAAAATGCAAAATCAAAGGAAAATCAAAGCAAGAAATACAAAAGTTCATAAATAAAAGATAGCTAATTTAAAGGGATTTAGCTGTTGAGATAAAACAAACATAAACACAAGGATTAGTCAAAAATATGATATAAATGATTCAGAAACTTACCTTGGTTTGCTGTGGGCGGATTGGTACATTTGGAAATCCGGTTTGATCTCTCCTTTGCTTTGATTCAGCTCGGTTTGATGGAAAACAAGGTGGTTCCTTGGTTGGATGATATAACCGGCCAAACTTCTTCATGTGAGTTGAATTTGATGTATGGACCGTCCTACTGGTGTGTCTCATGAACTTGAGTGATGTGGTCTTCAAGTGTCTCCTGTGAAGTGTCCGTTGAAGTGATGGCAAGCTTGTCAAGTTGGTCCGTTATTTCTTCAAGTGCTTATTGGCTTATTAGACTCTCCACAGCTTGATTATACTCTTCTTGTCCTTGGTGGAAACCCCATTGTTGGAATCACTACTTCAGGTTTGATGTCCGCATCAGTGTCCAAAGACAGTGATAACTAGTTTTTGCTACTAGTTAAGGAAAATTCTTAAACCCATTATAATCGTTTATAACATAGGGATTAAGGTTGTTAATCCTGTTCGGAGATCGTAATGGTCTGTAAACTTTCTAAAGGAGGTTAAGTCAAGTTTAGATCCTGGTCGGATGACACAGATTAAAATCAAAAGTGAAAGAAGAGGAAAAGGAAGAAGAACATGAAGCTGATAAAGAAGAAATTAGAAAGGAAAAACAAAAATAAAAACGAATACAAAGTGGAATTAAAACAAAATGATGACTAATACCAAAATGAAAAAGAAGTAAAAGAAAGGTGAAGAAATTAGAAGAAAAAAAGTAAAATGAGATGAGGAGGAAGTACGCAGAATTCATAGAAGAAGAAAATTGAAAGATATATAAGACAAAGTAGAAGAATTATTGAGTTTTTTTCTAATAATTTTAGAAAGACATTAAAAGAGATTGTTAAATCTACAGAGCTATTTATTTATATTGATTTAAAAGTATGTCTCTTTGAGAGTATTTAAATTCAAACATTTTATATACTGGATATACAAATTTGGTGTGAAAGTTGAAAAGTGTGTTACAGCTGCAAATGTTAAATCTATCAAAAATGAATACAAGATAATACTATATAATACTGTATATATTTTTTTTCTTCGAATACTATCAAATTTAATATGTTTATGCTCATATATGGTGCATACAGTCTAATTATCACCAAACTGTATAAGATAGAATAAGCAATTTGTTCAACATAATTACAAAAATCAATCATAAAAAAAATATATTATTAAAAGATTGAAGTAACAATATAGTTAGAACATTACTAATCCGCAAAGTTATTTTGAAGAATTTAACTATCTAAATCAATTTATAATATTCGAATATTTCAATCTCGATTTGATTGACAACAAAAAAACTTATTTTTTAAATTTTGATTTGATTTATTTATTAATATTATGTGTTTTATGAAATTAATTATGAATTGTTTGTTCCACGCAAAGTGAACACAACAAACCTAGATAATTTTCCTATACTAGTTGAAATATGGTGATATATGTTTAATGATTTATTATTGTATTTTTTAAATCTACATTGGATTTTGGATTTGGAAGTGTTTTAAGTTAAACAATTATAAAAGTCAAAAGTGAGGATAAACATTTTGTAAAAAGTATTTTTAGATTTTAACATAGTTTTTATAAATTTATAGACAATTTTGTGAATTTATTTTTTTTATCAAATTTTTTTTACTAAATCTAAGTAATATCCATTTTATTGGAATAGTCGAGAAACTAGTGATTTATTATTTGTATTGTGATCTGTAAAAATATCAAAAATATTGTAAACTAGTCCTTCTGACGTAGTATTTTATTATAGTATTTTTAATATTTTAATAGAGATTATGATATTTTGTTGTTTTTAAATTTGTTATACGCAAACAAAAAATGATGAACATAATTGTTTTGAAATTTTTTGATATATATATATATTTATATATATATATATATATAGTTATTTTGTCAAACATCTCATTAAAAAGGATTAATTTTTCAATTGTTTTCTTACTATTTTGAAAGTATTAGTTTTAAAATAAATTGTTAAGATTTCATATCTCAATTAAATTTTTTTTTTCGTTTTACACATTTACCCTGGTTACCTCTAATGGTTAAGTAAATGAGAGTCCTCTTAGGGTTTTCGAGAGAAAAAAGGCGATTTCCAGATCTCTAAAATATCAACACAAAATCGCCAATCCCATCACCTCCCTTCACACTAAAGGCAATCAGGTTAAATATATATCCTCTAATCTTGTCCCGTATAAGTTCTGGTGGAAGTTTTTGCTTGGATCGAATCTAGTTTTTGTTATTAGTATTGTTTAGTGGTGAAGGTGTTGTGCTACAGAAGTTTTCTGTTATCTCTGAAACTATCTAACACTCTGCTAAGTATTAGTGAACGGATCTCTCTGGTTTTCTAGCATATTGCCGTAATCCAACAAATTCAGATCAAGAAACATATCGCCGAGGCTCCTCCTCGTCCCAGACACGACGCAAGCTGATGTAGAAGAGGATATTATCATAATTCCGGAATGCGATCTATCAGCAGTCTCGGAAAGGTTCGGAAAAATTCTGATTGGCCGTATGCTTCACTGTGAAGGAAGGAGTACAGAAGCCCTAATCGCACAGCTACCAAGAGCTCGGATCTGGGATGTTCAAGGGCGTGTCCGGGGTACAAATCTGGGAAATGGTCGTTTTCAATTTGACTTCGAAAGCGAAGACGATCTGCAGAAGGTACTGAATAAAAAAGCATGCCATTTCAACAGGTGGAGTTTCGCTTTGGAAAGGTGGGAGCCCTCGACTAGTGAGGCTTTCCAATAACCATTTCGTTTTGGATAAAAGTTACAGGATACCCAGTGCATTTCTGGAATGAAGGTACCTTTAAAGCAATCAGGAAGGCTCTTGGCAAGGTAATAGATACAGATCCTAACGGTGCAAGAATGAAGGTCTCTATTAATGCAGATGAACCTCTGCAATTTGAAAGAAAAGTGTGATTTCCAAACGGCGATGTTGGGATGATTTCTTTGGTTTATGAAGGCTTATATAGATACTGCTTCATATGTAAATGGGTGTCCCACGAAGAAAGCTCTTGCACACTCTTAACAGAAGATCAAAAGAAACTTTTTAAATCAGCTCTAGTGGAGAGAGAAGATACCGCTATCCCCAAACATCTCCCCCCCCCCCCCCCCCCCCCCCCCCCCAGCTGGTAGCCTTTCGCGGGAAATTCACTCAAGGGAACAATGATCTCAACCATCAACCGAATCTCTTAAAAGAACACGATCCCCTCCTCGTGATAATCAAAGAGCTAAAGCGCAGAATTTACAGAGGAGGGAGTTCCTGCAGAATAGGGAAGAACAGAGACTCTACGACTTCCCGCCAAGATAGATCACCCACTTCAACTCAAGCCCAAAAAGACGTAGGGAAACCTATGATGACAGAGACATAGACCTTAGATGAAGTTTAAACGATAAAAGACAAACCCGAAGCTCAAAGGTGTGGAAGCGGCTTGAACAGCCATTTACAGAGCAAGCTCCGCATAATCGCGTGCCATCCCATCCGTATCCTAGAAATGGATACGAGATATTCCCTCGGAGACATCCAGAACAGAATCCCGGAGCTATCTGGCACCCGAAAGCGATTGGCCTGAAGGAGAAAGAGGCCCCCTTTTACTCAAATCCAAGGAACGTTGTTACAGCACCCGCGATATCCAAAACAATCTTTGACTCACAAAGGACGATCTCAAAAAGGCAATCTGGGTTTAATCCTAACAATATCCAAAGTTCTGGGAAATTGGTTGTGTACACCAATGAATTTGAGGAAGAGAAAAGACGAAGGTTAAAGGGGAAAGCCCACATGGATGTTACGGAAAAACAGAGAATGAGAAAGGAGCAACATATTTATTTGATGAAATCAGGGACCTTAGTTATACGGGAATCAGAAACGCATGATACCCTGACTTTAGAATGACAACATAAGTCAAAAGCTATCACAAATGGGGATACATAGCAAATGAAAATTGACGATGATCTGGTTTCTAAATCTTTCGAGGAGGACCTGACACCAGCTATGACGGATAAAGAGCTCGCCGAGTTTGACAAAATGGCCTTGGAAGAAAACCAGGGAAGAATGGATGAGGAAGAGATTGATAATGATAACCTGTTGGGTGAGGATTTTGAGCAGGATACAAACATGATTGATGCCATCTCACAGCTAACACCATCTCCGCTCCTTGAGAAGGATTACGAGAAGAAACAACAGGGGAGAAAAGAGCAAAGAACGAGCAGTCGTGAAACTAAAGAAACAACAGGCTAAGAAATCTTCCTTGATGACAGCGAGCAAGAAACGAGGCCCGTGGAGCCCTTTGATCAGAGGAAGTGGGTCTGCAAAGAAACTTGGAGGTTTTAGGGGTAAGGCTCCTTCTCCTAAGAAGAAACAAGGGGACCGTAAACGCTTCAAAACCCTCGTCATCTCTTTATATCCCTAGTACTGAAGTGTTTCCTTCTGCACTAAGCAAGAAGGGTTCTGCTGCAACAGGTTCGGTGGTGTCCCAGAAACCATCCAGTAAGAGATGTTGGACACAATAGCTTGGAACTGTCAGGGTGCAGGAGCGTATCTGACCAAACAACACCTCAGAGAGCTGCACCAGCGTTTTTCTCCTGCTTTTCTTTTCCTTTCAGAAATAAAAAAATTCCGTTTTGTTTTTTGCAAGACTTTCAGATTGCTTTTGGTTATAATAAATTATTTACCGTGGAGTCGGAAGGCAGAAGTGGTGGATTAGCTTTGTTTTATTTAGATTCTTTAGAAGTTAAAATTCCTTTTTCGAACTCCCGTATGGTTGACATTGAAGTGAAGATAGAGGGCAAACAAGTATACATGACATTCATCTACATAGATCCAGTCATTGAGTGCCGAGAAAATGTGTGGAAACGCCTTACTCGGTTTAGCCTGGAAAGGTATGGAGCCTGGTTCATGATAGGAGATTTTAACGAGATTAGAGGCAACCACGAGAAGCGGGGAGGCAGGAAATAGGCTGGTACGTCCTTCCTCCCCTTCAACAAAATGCTCGCAAACTATGAAATGTTGGAATTCCCCTGCAAAGGTAACACTCTCTCTTGGCTTGTTTACCGGAGATGTGGAACAGTGAGATGCCGTTTGGATAGAGCAGTAGGGAATGAAGACTGGCACCAAAAATTTTCCCACATAAATGTGGAATATTTAAAACTATGGGGATCAGATCATAGGCCGATCCTGGCCAGATCTGTTCCCAACCCGGTCGGACCCAAAAAAGTTTTAAGTTTGACAAAAGATGGCTGGGAAAGGATGGGTTACGAGAGACAATAGAAGAAGGCTGGGGTCTTGGGGGAGACTCATCTTCAGGAGATCTGTTTGTTTGAATAAGCAATTGCCACAAATCCATGTCCTCTTGGAGGAAGACGAACCCTACAAATGCAGCAAAGAAAGTAGAAGCAATCAAAACTCATCTCGAGAGGGCCTAAGCAAACAACACCACCTCTAGTAATGATATACTCACACTGAAGTGGGAACTATGTTCAGCTTTTAGGGATGAAGAACTTTATTGGAAGCAGAAAAGTAGGATGATATGGCTAAGGGAAGGGGACCGGAAAACTAAGTATTTCCACGCCACCACGAAACAGAGGAGAGCACAAAACCATATTACAAAGATAAAACGCCCAGACGGGACCTGGGTAGAGAAAGTAGAAGGAATCGAAGCTGTAGCTACAAACTACTTCCAAAACCTCTTCACATCCTCAAACCCAAAAGCCTTTGAAGAATCACTCCGGTACGTTACTGCGCAAGTCTCACCAGAAATCAATACATGCCTTACATGTATGCCAAGTGATGAGGAAATCAAAAAGGCTGTCTTCGATATTAGACCAGATAAAGCACCGGGACCAAATATGATGACAAGTCTTTTCTATCAGAAATTCTGGCTAGTGATTGGGAAAGATATCTCTAAAGCTGTGTTAGATTTCTTTGAGAATGGTACTTTCGACCTAAGGATAAATCAAACAAACATTTGTCTGATCCCGAAGACTGAAAGGCCAGTAGAGATGCTAGAGTTTCGTCCTATAAGTCTATGCAATGTCTGTTATAAGATTATCTCAAAGATCCTAAGTAAAAGACTAAGACGTTTCCTCCCGAAACTTATTTCGGAAACCCAATCAGCCTTTGTGGCTAGATGTCTGATTATAGACAATATCCTTGTTGCCCAAGTGATATTTCATGCGCTAAGAACAAACCCCATATGCAAAGCAAAATTTGTAGCTATCAAGACTGATATGAGTAAGGCATAGGACAGAGTTGAATGGGGATTCTCAGAGGCACTCATGATAAAGTTGGGATTTAATGAAAAGTGGGTTGGATGGATAAAGTGGTGCATATCCTCTGTATCGTACCAAGTCCCGCTGAATGGCGAAGTAAGAGGGAACATAATTCCATCAAGAGGGCTACGTCAAGGCGACCCGCTCTCACCGTTCCTTTTCATTATCCTCACAGAAGCTCTAATCGGCCCGATCAAAGGCGCAGAAGCAGAAGGCCGTTTAACTGGTATTAAAGTAGCCCAATCAAGCCTGGCGGTATCTCATCTCCTTTTTGCAGATAATAGTCTGTTTTTCTGTAAAGCAGATATCCTGCAATATGCCGAGCTAATGAAAATTATTAATAATTATGGGAAAGCATCAGGACAACATCTGAATACGTCAAAATCTTCAGTACTCTTTGGAAGTAAAGTGCCAACAAAAATGAACACAGAACTGAAGAGAACCCTAGGCATACATACGAAAGAAGGTATAGGAATGTATCTGGGCCTCCCAGAAAAGATATGTGGTTCCAAAAGGAATATTTTTGCATATATTCAAGATAGATTGAGCTCCCAGATTAACTCTTGGTTAGCTAAACTTCTGTCAAAGGGAGGAAAAGAGATCCTCACCAAATCAGAAGCTCAAGCGATTCCTACTTATGTGATGCCATGCTTTCTTCTACCTCAGGAAATCATAAATAAATTACACAGTGCTGTAGCCAAGTTTTGGTGGGGTTCAAAGCAAGATAAAAGAGGTATGCACTGGATCGCCTGGGATAAGTTGTGCTTGCTGCAAGACAAGGGCGGACTACCCTTTCGAGACCTAAAAAACTTCAACCTGTCACTACTGGCTAAACAACTTTGGAGGATAATACAAAATCCAACCTCGCTCCTAGCGCGAATCCTGAGAAGCAGATATTTCTGATACACCACCCCCATGGAAGTATCGAAATATAACATCCCATCTTTTGGGTGGAGCAGTATGATGGCGGCTCACGATCTTCTTGCAGCTGGTCTCAGAAAGTCCATAGGCTCTGGTTTTAATACCAAAGTATGGAGTGATAATTGGATCCCAATTATACCAGCTAGACCAGCTCTTGATAATGGATGTTACAGAGACCCACACATGTTTGTCAGTCATTTAATTGACATAAACACAAAACAGTGGAGAACTGATATCATTCAAAATCTTGTTAGTCCAGAAGATATTCCGCGGATCATGAACCTGCGATCGAGCAGAGGTTTCAAAGCAGATGGGTTCTGTTGGGTATGTACCAAATCAGGAGCATATTCTATAAGAACGGGCTACAAACTGGCGTGCGAGCTGCGGTTAGCATAGACCCCGCAGACGATGACTGAACCCAGCACCAACCAGCTAAAGAAAAATGTCTGGGACTTGAAAGCACCTAGGAAAATAAAGAACTTCATATGGGAAGCTCTATCGGGAGGCATTGCAACAAGTGGTCGCTTGGTAGATCAACATTGTGGAACAGATCATAGCTGTATCCGTTGTGGAGCAGAAAATGAAACGATCAATCACCCCATCTTTGAATTTCCACCAGCAATCCAGACATGGGCGCTATCACAAATGCCGACAATTCCGGGCACCTTTCCGTGTGAGTCTATGAACTCAAATGTTGACTTCCTTCTACAAAGGGCAAAAGCTAATGGTGTCACAGAGGAAAGCTTACAAACTTTCCCATGACTGATATGGTACATCTGGAAAGCTCGCAATGAGAAAGTGTTTAAGGATAAAGACACCTCAGCATTGGATACCATGCAAGTTTCCACTCAGGAGG
The DNA here is from genome assembly GCA_911865555.2 of Thlaspi arvense. Lineage (NCBI taxonomy): Eukaryota > Viridiplantae > Streptophyta > Magnoliopsida > Brassicales > Brassicaceae > Thlaspi > Thlaspi arvense. The sequence continues at coordinate 41,986,425 of OU466861.1, read as the reverse complement.
CTGGAGTCTCGAAAGTCTCCCAGATAATTGAGAACGAAGTAGAAAAAGAAGCTGAAAAAAGAAGCCCGACTATTCCCGAGCCTATGCTGCCCTACGCACCATGATGTTAGACTGACGCTTCATGGAATCAAGATGGCCTTTTATTCGGAGGTGCAATCATCGTAGAGGAGGAGGATGAGAGTAAGACTCAATGATCAAGAGATTCCAAGCTTATGATTTGCGGAAGTGGAATGAAGGTAGAGATGGAGGTAGGACTGATCGACTCACTAAATCAAATGAACAAAGAAGAGTGTTTGAATCACTCAAAACAATCTTAATTTGCAGATCAATAAACCAAAAGTATCTCACACACTTAGGATCTAAAGACAAGAGCAAAAGAGTAAAAGAATCTAAGACTCTAATGAACAACACAAAAGAAAAGACTTTTGTAAACTGAATAATATTTGATTAATTTCTAAAATGATTGGTATCTTACAATGAGAAACGAAATGAGCTTATATAGGCTCGAAAATAATACTACTCTAACGTTCTAAAGCACTAAACAAAGAAACAAATAATGAAAAGATGTGTCTTTGACAATCTAGCTGTTGGGGACTTGAATGCTTAGGACTTGAATGCTTGGCCAAACTTGGGAACTGGAGAACGTCTTGTATCTTGATATAAACTTTATATAAACATGGCTTCTTGATCTTCTAGAAGTCTCCTTTAGTTTCACTAAAGTAAGTAGCCGTTGGTAACTTATAACACCAAGTATGAATGCTTCCATATAAGGCAAGCAGGAAATCCACTGATTTAAAAGTTGAATAACTTTTATACCAAATCTCTTTTTGGTATGATTAAAATTCGTAGTGCTTCCCAGTTGAGTCAAGAATCCATAACAAGTCGTTTCATAGCTTAAATCCTGCTGGTTCGGTCGTAATCCTCCAATTAGCGCTCTTATGTCCAAATCGGGAAAGTCTTGGTTCACCCGATTTGTAAAATTCATAACTCTTAAACCAAAATGAATTTTGCCTTGAATCTAATTCGTCGCGTGTTCATGATGAGTTTAGAATCCAATAAAATTGGATTTGTTTCTTGGTCCATCTTGGTTTGGCCGAAATGATTTGATTAGTAGTCGTATGTCTCCATCGGGTCCATTGAAGATCTTCCAAGTTGTATCTTGAATATCTTCTTCATATGAACTCTTTTTGAGGTGATTCTTCTTCGTGTGGAACTCTAGATTAGTTTTCAATATTCTCCAGGTGTTGGTTGAGTTTGAATCTTTGGTTTTGGCCTTCTTTTGAGCTGAACTTAGCTCGCCTGTCTCCTTGACTCTCATCAGCTTTATGTTCTCCTCTTCATGACTCCTGGTTCCCTGTTCTTTAGTTGATGATGAGTTGATGTCCTCATCATACTGTCCCAATTGAAAAGGTTTCGACCTCGAAACTATATCTCCTGCATCAAGATAGAGCAAGTTAGGATTCATCCTTTTTTGAGAGCTTAATGTCTTACCTTGAAGTATTTTTGGCTTTGCAATGGGTGGAACGTCAGGGGGATCACCTGTGAGCAAGTAGTAAAGAACAACTCTGTGGCTCTTGTCTGGTGTGTTGCTTCTCCTCTTCCAACATAAAGCCATTGTAGCTTTTTCTCCCTTGATTGAATCATGCTTTTGTTCATTTGACACCAATCTACTTTGTTGCAATAGCAAGTGTTTATCTGGTGGAATCTCTTTGCAATTCACTGTGTTAATACCTGAAAAAATCTCAACAGTTTGGACAAGAAACAAGTGTATTATGTGTTCTTTACGAAATTTAAAAGTTGTATCAAAGTCCTGTTGTAAAAAAAAAGTTGTAAGGTTATTGCTTTCTAATAATTTCAGTAAGCTCACTAATACCTTTTCTGACTCTCTTGACACAATATTTGTGAAAGAACAACTTACTTGAGGAACAAATTTCGTGATCTTTTGCCTCAAAGCAATGGAGTGATGCAATGACTGGTCTGGTGGTTTCTCTTTGAGACATTCTCCTCTTTCAGCATCCTTAGCTCTTGAACATGCTAATCTCCTTTTTGGTTCCTCTAGTACATTGTAATCCTTAGCATATTTTGTGCCTAAATAATCTTTCAAGAACAAACACAAGTGCATTATATGTGAATTTAAAACTTGAGAAATAGGCCTTGTAATACTTAAACTCAGTGATTAAATTCACAAGCTGGAGTAGGATTGGTTCTGCATTTTTTTTCACATTCTTCTTTTGACAAATCAGATGTATTATCTGTCTTTCTTGTATTGAACTAAAGCTGGTGACAACTCCATTCTTGTCAGGGACAGGCTGGCACGTTTTCTTCCTTCTATGTTGCTCCATGTCATGTTTTAAACCTGCATTATCAACTTTGGGCATAGAAAAGTGCATTATACTAGAATTCAAAAATTTTAAATCTTTTTTGACTAGAATATCACTTGATTTAGATAACTTCGGTTCATGCTCTAATATTGTTGATTTTACTTTTTTATTAGGACAAGTTGCAGCAAAATGTCCTGTCCTATGACACCTATAACATGTAGGCACATTTTGTTTTAAAGAGTTAGGATTAGAGGACTTACCTTAAATTGTTTTGAATGGTGGTTCAGGAAAGGATGTAGGGATTGAAGCTTCTTTAGCCTCCTCTACCTGAACGACTTTCTTAACTCTTACTTGCTTTCTCAAGGTACTTGAGAACCCTTTCTTGAGCTCAGAACCATAGGCAAGCTTGTGGTCAAGACCATGCTGTAAACTTGGTGCATACATCACATTCATTGGTGCTGTTTGGTACATGGGCTTGGTACTGATGTTGCCACGAGTTTGGTGCTTCTTTACAAACTCTCTATACATTCTTGCCTTAAGGTCTCCCCAATCTGTCACTGGCCTGTTGTAGAAAGTATGGCCATCGTCCTTTAGCCACCAAACATAAGCATCTCCAACTAGAGAATCAACAGCATATGAGAGCTTCTCTTCCTTTGGAATATTGTTGGTGTGCAGCCACTTCTTCATGTTAGTTTCCCATCTGAGATAATTCTTAGGGTCCTTGCTTTGTCCTGAAAATATTAAAGATTTAGAATGGTAAGGCTCTAAATTATTTACACAACTCTTACTAGTTTCTTTCTTTGATTTGGTTGAGGTGGTGTGTGCAACAATTTGGCTGGACACAAAGGTATGATGGCGTGGCTCCTCTTCTCTAAATAGACAATGGTAATGTTCATATGAGTCCTCCTCAGACTCTTCATCATAATCATCCTTATCATAACTCAGCTGGCTCCAAGTTGTTGTTGCTTGAGGAGTGTTGGTGTAAGGCTCATGATTATGTAGGCTGGTGTAGTATTGGTCAGGAGGTTCATGATTGATTTTCTCAGGATATGGGATGCCTCCATAGTCCTCTTCTGACTCAGACCACGTCTCCACTCCTGGTTCTTCTTCAAAACATGAGTGCTGGCTGAAAGTTTCTTCTTGACTCCATTGGTCTTCATATGCATAGTTGTATGGATCCTCTTCTTCTGAATCAGTGTACTCCATTGTCTCTGGTTTTGTGAAGCTACCTTGCAAAAAGAATAAAAGAAGGACTCAGATTCGTGCTCAATTAAACCACACAACAAGAGATACCAAAAAATATTGGCAATAAGCTCAAAAATGGAAATAAAACTTTTTTTATGGTATTTTTTTGGTTTAAATTCAAATAGATGGAAATAAATTATAAAGAATTTTTTTATGTTAATTGGACGAAATAAATTTCAGAAACTAACACAAACAAAATTTTTATTTTGGTTTTTATTTTCTGGAAATAGAACAAAGCAAGAAATATATTTTTTTTTTTCTCAATTTTCTTCGAAAACAACTTAGAAATAAATAGCAAATGATTTTTTTTTTAACTTTTAGATTGAACATAATGTTCAGAAAATAAAGCAAATCATTTTTTTGGATTTTAGATTTTATAAAAATTCAAATAGACAGAAAAAATAAGATCAAATGCAATTTTTATAGGTTTTTTTATATGTAAAAATGAAATAAGAACATAAAATAAATGATAAAGGTTGGAATAACACAACCTGATGGATAGGAGCTTTTAGCTCTGATACCAAATGATATAAGATTGGAATCACTCCAACATAAGATCACTCAATGATCAAGAGATTCCAAGCTTATGATTTGCGGAAGTGGAATGAAGGTAGAGATGGAGGTGGGACTAATCGATTCACTCAATCAAATGAACAAACAAGAGTGTTTAAATCACTCAAAACAATCTTAATTTGCAGATCAATAGATCAAAAGTATCTCACATACTTAGGATCTAAAGACAAGAGCAAAAGAGTAAAGGAATCCACCTAAGACTCTAATGAACAACACAAAAGAAAAGACTTTTGTAAACTGAATAATATATGATTAATTTCTAAAATGATTGGTATCTTACAATGAGAAACGAAATGAGCTTATATAGGCTCGAAAATAATACTACTCTAACGTTCTAAAGCACTAAACAAAGAAACAAACAATGAAAAGATGTGTCACAATCTAGCTGTTGGGGACTTGAATGCTTGGCCAAACTTGGGAACTGGAGAACGTCTTGTATCTTGATATAAACTTGATATAACCATGGCTTCTTGATCTTCTAAAAGTCTCCTTGAGTTTCACAAAATTAAGTAGCCGTTGGTAACTTATGACACCAAGTATGAATGCTTCCATATAAGGCAAGCAGGGAATCCACTGATTTAAAAGTTGAATAACTTTTATACCAAATCTCTTTTTGGTATGATTCAAATTCTTAGAGCATCCCAGTTGAGTCAAGAATCCATAACAAGTCGTTTCATAGCTTAAATCCTCCTGGTTCGGTCGTAATCCTCCAATTAGCGCTCTTACGTCCAAATCGAGAAAGTCTTGGTTCATCCGATTTGTAAAATTCATAACTCTTAAACCAAAATGAATTTGGCCTTGAATTCAATTCTCCGCGTGTTCATGATGAGTTTAGAATCCAATAAAATTGGATTTGTTTCTTGGTTCATCCTGTTTTGGCCGAAATGATTTGATTAGTACTCGTATGTCTCCATCGGGTCCATTGAAGATCTTTCAAGTTGTATCATCAATATCTTCTTCATATGAACTCATTTTGAGCTGATTCTTCTTCGTGTGGAACTCTAGATGAGTCGACAATATTCTCCAGGTGTTGGTTGAGTTTGAATCTTTGTTTTTGGCCTCCTTTTGAGCTGAACTTAGCTCGCCTGTCTCCTTGACTCTTATAAGCTTTATGTTCTCCTCTTCATGATTCCTGGTTCCCTGCTCTTTAGTTGATGATGACTTGATGTCCTCATCAGTAAGCGATAAGGAATGTTTGCAAGAACTACAGTACTATCCCACCTTCACGCCGAATTTTCTACGCCATATGGGCGATGCAGACCCTTATTCAAATCAGTACTCTATCTAAGCGGTTTGAAACAGATTGCTTACAAGTAGTCAATATGATAGAGAACGAAGAGAAGTAGCCATTCCTAACTTCGGAGATGAAGGAATTTCAGAGTACCCGGATGCTATTTCATACTTTTTCTATCTCTTATATTCCCTACAATGCTAATATTCGAGCTGATTTCCTTGCGAAAGCATCTCGAAACCATGGTCTTGTATTCTCTCACTGGAACACAACGTGTCCGAGATCGTTAATCTCCGGATTGAGCATACTTGAAATGTGACTATAATATAAGATCTTTTGCTGTCAAAAAAAAAATTAAATTTTATTTTTAAATATGATAGAATTAATTTTAAAATAAATTTTGAAATAGCAATGAATTATAAAATTTAAAAGCTATTAAACCAACAATATTAAATTTTATCAAAAATGTCAAAATCATAAAAATCTACCAATAACCCTTTTAAACAAAATTGGTCTTAGATTCAGTTATACACATATAGAAAAGGATGAATAACTTTCATCCAAAGAAAGATGAAGATCACAAGATATATATGTATATATATATAGTTATAACGGCTGTAGTTTGTTTGACCAAAAAAAAAAGCTGTAGTTTAAGGTTATTTGGTGTTAATGTCTTAAAAAGCATTTAAAAAAAAAACTAAGAATGCCCCCCAAAGGTATAATATATGTATGGGTTTTCAAATTATATATAAACTTAAACAATATTCAGTCATATAAGTCATACACGTATATACAATTGTTAGTGTATAGGAAAAGCAAGAAAAGAAAGAAAAAAGGGGAAAAATCATATCATAGCATGAAATAATTTACCAGTTACTTTTTTCAATTAGAATTTATTTGACAATACCAGAAACGAAATATAATTTCAGTCTATGTCAGATTTAATATTGTACTTGCATATCTATATTTCGTAATTGTTTTTTAAAACGAAATGATCAATTAAATGATTGTATCATGATGATGGGTTTTTTACCATTTAACATGGCCTTAGAAGAAAAATAAATATTTACATATAAATAAAGGTACATATAGGTGTTTTCTTAACTATACTTTTTTATTGAAAAATGATATGTCATCAAATGGTTTTGCAGATCTTTTTTATAAAACTTCATTTGGTATATAAAAAATAATTAATAGATAAGTTAAAATAAGTATTCACGTCTAAGAAAAGTTTTGTGAGATCCAAATTATTTTTTTCTGAAATAATCTTTCTATATATAATGAAGTTTACAACAATTTGTTTTTTATCTATGATTATATATTTACATTGTTAAAAAAATAATTAAAGTATTAGTTTTTGTGAAAATATTTTTTTTGTAAAGTTATAAAAATAAGCCACAAACCTATGTTTTCGTCCCAATTCATAACCCTATCTAAATGCACTAACTTGTATATAAGTTATCAATTTGGCCTAGTCAATTAGAAGATATATACAATAATTAAATGACTGTAATTTAAAGTTAATGAGTCAAACAAAGTGATAAGAAACCTAACAAATAAAAGCATCCTCTTTTTGCTATATAAACAACATCTTGCTAACAAAATAAAACACTTCCAACCAAAACGAAAAAACCAAAAAAACATTAATGAAAATGAGAAAGAAAGTAAAACTGGCGTTCATAGCATCTAGCAGAAAGTTTATGAAGTTGTTGCTGGGAAACCATAGGAAGAAGATGGTGCTGAATCGGAGGAACACCAAAGCAAAAGGACAACTGCAGAAGTTGTATGAGGTAAACATTAGGGAGACGGGTGAGTCTTCTTCGTCTTTACCTCCCCCTCAAAATTACCAATCTCTTTATGAGATTTATGCTGAGCTCCCATAGAAGCTCAATGAGTTTAATCTGTATAACAATCAAGAAGAGCAGGTTCACTTCAGTTACCAGTCTCTTTATGAGATTTATGCTGAGATCCCACACTGGCTCCATCAGTTTAATCTGTGTCACAGTCTAGAAGAGCAGGTTCACTTCAGTTGCGAGCCTTGATATGATTTTTATTATAAGGTTTGAGAAAGAACTCTTGCTTTTCAACTGAACAACATTTGGAATTTCAATGAAGTTTATCTGAAATCAGAAGCAAATCTGAATCCCAATGGGGAACAATAATAATAAGAGAAGTTCTTTAGAATAACAACAAATTAAGCTTTTGTGTCAAACCAATACCACTACGTATGAGAAGTGTCCTATATAGCATTTTAAGTTAACAACATTTACAATTGTACACTCATTTCTAAAGAACAACAAAAAAAATTTATTAACAAAACCCAAATTAATGTTGAGGTAGCTTCGTCGCCACCATAGTAACTAGTAAGTGCTTCGTCACCCTCGCTATGGACCTCCAACTTCTTCTATACGCTTCGTCATCCAACCTCCTTCTTCTATACACTTGTTTTACATGGTATTTACTTTAAATTCATGTCCACTCATAGTGATTAGGGAAGATAAAAGCTACGGCTAATCCGTTGCTTCAGAATGGAGTTACGAGAAGGTTTTGTAGAATAGCTAACAGATGCAGACATGGAAAGTAGGTGGGTATAGCCCGATAAACTGATCCGGACCTAGTAAAATCTATAAATGAATCAACGGGATAAGGGTTCACAGATTTTTACGCTAAGTCTATTATTATTGCACACTTATAAACACTTAGTCCTTTCCTTGTTTTCAAGACTCAACGTCTTTCTTTTGAGCATTTCTCAATCATTTTTCAGGTCATTCTTTAGACGGGGATTCTTACCTTTATACCTCTAACGTTTCTCTCTCTTTCCATCAAAAATCCCACCAAACTAAGCGCATCTATCGATCCGTCCTTTCCTTCTGGCCAAATTAGTAGCCCAAACCCTTCTCAACTTTCTCACAGTGTAGACCGTCAAGACTTTTATGTTGGATCTCTGGATTTAAAATAGGCAGCAGCATGCAAAATTTAGTAAAAATGACTATACCATTTTTCTTTGTCAATGATCTCAAAGGCAATTTAGTACTTCTTTTCTTTCATATTGAAACTTTCAAAAATATTATCTTTAACCCTATCCATAGTTCCATAGATATGTATCATGGGTAGTTTTTTTTTCTCTTCATAAACTATCCTTATTACTTTAACTAGTAGACCTGACAACTTAAGAGCATTAACAACATTTTTCCAAAAGTTTTCTTGCAATTTTAACGTTCTTTTGTAAAAATGTACTTTATACTCTGAAATTGACAGGTCTACGTATTAAAATACTAATGATAGTGTATGGAGAAAATAACCAGCCATGGAATATCTCTATACAACTATGGATAGAGCTAAAGAGGCAATTTCAGAAAGTTTCAATATGAAAGAAGATAATTACCAAATTTGGTAATTTGCCATTTAGATCATTGACAAAAGATGAAACTGTCAGCTTCATCAACCTTTGCATACAACTGGCTATTTTTTAAATCCCGAGATCCAATAAAAACATCTTGTTGATGTACGTTGTGAAGAAGTTGAAATATCTGTATGATTGCATTGGAAGTTTGGTTACAGATTGTGACACTCTATAGAATACTGGATTTGGATGCATTTAAAAATTGAATAGGTCTTTTTGATCATCCTATAACAATTAGGCATATATCAACAAAATCCCCATGTAACAACAGTTATATATTTACATGAATCTATCAGAACTGCTCTAAAAACTAATAATGGTTTCATTTTTAATAGTGTAATGTGATCTTGTTATGGATCTTCAGTTTGAGTGCTTAGAAACTTTTTTGTAAAGGTTATTAGCCTCACTTGTGAGAAGAATGGTGGTGTTTTATAACTTTTCAGTCATCAATTTTATTTAGTAATATTATCTAAATAATAATATTATTATTTCAATACTTTATATAGCTTATATCTTTATTGGTAACAATTTAAAACCTCAAAAAGAAATTGACTAGCCAAAAATAGACTAAATAACATGATTTTTGGATGAGATTGATGATTTCAATGAATATCTTACTAGGGATAATGAATGAACACTCTTCTGATGAACTGATGGTTTTGTGTTTGAAGAGGATAACTTAACATGGAAGATGGTTACTCAAGCCGCATTCAATTTGCTGAAGGTCTTAGCTATCGTACTGGAGCAGCAACACTTTCAAGAGTTGGCAAAGGAAAGGGTATTGCTATTAGCTTCGCATCTCACACTCGACAAACATCTCATAGTCGCAAGCCAGCTGCCTCATCTCCTAGTGTTATATTTTTGGTTTATGATGATGAGATGGAAGAGGATTGTGGGGAGCTGAGGACAATTTAGGTTATGAAGATAATTATAATGATGAGAATGATTATGATTATGATTATGATGATGATCTATATATATATATAGTAGTGGTTTAGGTTCTCTAGCTATTTTAAAGAACTATTATTATGCTTGATTTTTTCTCTACTCTTTATTAATAATGTGGATTGGTGATTCTGTATATATATTTTCGACTTCATTTGGTGAATACATGTACTTTAATAAAGCCAACAATGTTGAACAAGGAGCTAATTCTTGGGAGATATAAAAGATCTCTTATGTAATTGTTAACTACTTTCTGTGTAGTTTAGTAATTTACACATTATTTCTAGGTGTATCGACATGTATATAAAGTAAACCTAGCAACTTAATCAGTAAGAAGCCCTTTATACCAACCTAGATTTCTTTACATGATATAAGAACCAGATTTTTCTTAGTAAATTAGGATTTTGTGATTTACATAGTCAAATTTAAGACAGGGGAGGGATTGGGAGATCCAATGATCATTTATGCAACTGTTAATTACATACGTATAATTTAGTAATTTTCATATTACATGTATATAAAGGCCTTGTGATCTTAATGAATAAGAAAACTATTATACCAACCAAGGTTTCTTGACACTTAATAATAGTTCAAAACTTAAAGCAGATACTTACCTCTTCACCGAACGCAATTACTGGTTCCTCTTTTTGGACTGTTTCATAGTTTCAATCAGCATCGACGAGGCCTTCAAAGGATGATTCTCATGATATTCATGTATCAGTATACGTTAATGAATGAATTTAAAATAGTTGCATATTTGATAATTTCATCATCAATAGAATAAAGACTATGAGAAAACATTTTATTAATGAATAACTAAAACAAGGGTTTTCGAAGCCCTTGTAAGCAGAATAATTCTGACTCTCAAATCAGTTGTAGTATAGAGATCAGGTGTCAAACACACTTGTGGATGTAAGATGCAACAAGATTGGGGTTTTGATTGTGTAAGAGTAACTTTAACAATCTAGCAATGCAATAAAAAGAAAATAGAAACGAAATGCAAATAAACAAGGACTAAGCAAGATGAATCTAAAGCAAGAACTAAGCATGAATGAAACCAAGCAAATTGATTACTGGAAATAAGGAAGGAAAAGAAACTAAGCAAAGTGGTTTTAAGACAATTAAAGGAAAGCAAGACTCAAGGTTCTAGCAATAGTGGTAAAGTGGTTCTAAAGAGTGGCAAAAGGGATTTCTAGCAAAGGCAATCATCAAGCATCAACAAGCAAGCAATTCTCAATGATGTGATCCTAGACAAGGTATCTAATGAATGATCTTCCTAGTGGTTAATAGGCAAACCCAATTCAACAAGACTAGCGTGTCAAACCCACTTTTGGTGGTGTATTCTCTAATCATGAGCATAAAGAACAGAATCATAGAACCTGAATGATTAACTAGTCAAGTAAACAACTCTCACTCAAGCAAACATTCAGATCATTCTATCAATGTTTTGAACCATATAAGGACCTACGTAGCTAATCACCAATCAAGAACATGGAACTAAGTTCACAAATGCGAATCTTATTAATAATGCATAGCAATGAACATGACTCAAGCAAAAGCATGTTCTTCTAATGCATATTATCTAACCATCAAGCAATCTCATAACATGCACTATCTAGGCCTAAGCGAATCATCTAGCAAGGTAAACTATCACTTAGGTGTCACTGAACAAAGGAAACATAGACCAAGCTAAGACTATCAAGCAAAATAGGCGAATCATATAAAGAACAAGATTTTAAATCATCAAGTGAACCATATGCATCAACAATACCTTATTCAATCAAAAGGGAGAAGCTTTATGAACATTAATCACTTTGGAAGAGAAGGAAACAACAAACAACAACTAATCAAGCCTAACCACCCCTTAATCACATCCTAATCACCACTTTCCCTACTTAGAACCCTAAATCTAAGGTAAACTACTCACTAATCATATTTAATCACATTTGATTAGAATTAAACATGATTTGATGAGATTAAGTGCAAGATAATGAAAACTAAACTATCAGTGTGCTAAATCAAAGATCAGAAGACAAGATTAAATCATAAAAATGCAAACTTGATTGAAGAAAATAAAAGTGTTTACAAACTTAGGCAAATCACCCTTTTGGTAATGAACAAGATGAAATAAGATTTTTAGAAAAGATATGACATCATGACAAAGTTTGGTGGCTTTCCTTTTATCGTAGGGAACCAAAAAAGAAGGAAAAACCTATAAAAAAGATAAGATCAACCATAAAATCTGGTCAAACACGCAAATAAGTTGTATCGGGGTGGTACAGACGATGTTCTGCTTGATGCACCTCCCCGATATGGTCTATGCAGCGCATATCGGCTTGTGTAGTCGTTCCCTGCTCAATGCAGCACCTCAGTGTAGACTGTGCCTTAGGAACCACGAGCTAGTCTTCTTCTTCACGTACAGCGGCTTGTATCGGGCACACTCCTCGGAGGTTTTGCTCGATGCACCATCTCGATATAGGACCAGACTTGGCAAGTCTCCATCTTTGACATCTCTTCAAACATGAGCTGCTTCCATCTCCTCTCCAAACTCCAAGAACCTCCAAAAGCACCTGAGAAACACCATAAACATGCAAATGTATGCATATATATGCAATCCTAAACTAAATATATGCAATGTTAATTCTAAATGCAAATGAGACTAAAATGCTAAACGATAGTGCAAAAACAAGGGAAAATATGCATGAAATGCAACCCAAAATGCTCTAATATAGCAAGCTATCAACAACCTCACACTTAGCTTTTGCTTGCCCTCAAGCAAATAAACACTTAACATGGTGATGAGGTTTTAAAATGGGAACTCATATCTCAAAGAATGCTATCAATAAATCAAAATGAAGTCCATGTTCTTAATTCTAGAATGCACATGATGGAAGAATGTTTTAAACACTTAGCCACTTTCATCACAAAGCAAGAATGATCATAATGCTATCGACCTACACATGCTCATCAAATCAAACAACCTTTTTAATATTCAATTAGGCTCAAACCGTGAATCATGCTTATGTAAATGCAGATGTGTCATTTGGCAAAGGGATGATAACACTACATATTGCATGCATTTTGCATACATATGAGTTAGCTTTTCATGCATTTATATCACACTTTAGGCTAGATTCCATTACTTTAGATCCTAGAGCATTCTTGCACCAGCATACGCATGTTCCTTGCATTTTGCATCATATTCAGGTTATTTTTGGCTACTTTGGAGTCGTGGAGGTTCATGGACGTGCTGAAGCTGTTGTGGAGGTTCGTGGAACGTCGGATGTTTGCTAAGGACCAGAGATCAGGGAGCAGATCGAGCATGGCAGGTCGATCTAGATGAGATCGACCAGAAGATCGAGAAGCCCAGGCGATCCAAGGGAAATGATCGAGACGAAGATCGAGTGGAGCAATCGATCAAGTGGTACAGACGTAAATGACGCCATGCAGAGCGAGAGCCGGATCGAGTCCACCACTCGATCCGACCAAAGATCGATACCAAGATCGGATGCAACACTCGATCCGCCGAAGAAGATCGAGACCCAGATCGAGTAGAAGACATGATGTCCGAAAGTGATCAAGAGAGCCGCTCGATCCCAAACTCGATCTCTGTCCTTTCAACCGTTTTTGGCCGCTAGCGAGGGGGGACCATCGAGTTGTTTTTCCCATTTTGGGAAGGCGGCGATAACCTTTTTCCACATACATTTTTCATTCTTATCTTTTTATGCTTTTTTCTCTTTGGTTTTGGAGACGATCCGCCATTGTTAGACTTTGAGCTTTATTATTGAATCTTTTGAATCGTTTAAGTTTAATCCATCGTTCTTATGTTTATCGTTTCATTCTTCATGCTTTGCTTAGTTTATTTAATGTGTAGTGAGAAGTTTCATTTGGATCTCGGGGTTGAGAGGATTCACGGGGTCGAAAAGGTTTTCAAAGCTTGGTGTTTTCATGTTCTTAATGGCTTTCTTTTCTAAGATGTTGAGTTCTTAAGGCTTAAAGAATCTCACGCCAAGATCTTTATGATCAGAGAGAGCTCTTACCTTGACAGGATCCAGAGATCTCTGAAAATCACATCTTAGAGGCTAGTTACTCTTTCCCAAACGCCATGGTAGTTTAGAGGACTAGTTAAGCCGCATGGTTGAAATCTGTTTTCCTTGCCTCTCAATCTCTTTTTCCGCCAAACGCCATGGGTCTGGAGGAGAGAATGAGAGAGTGATCCATACCACACGCCATGGATGGGTCTTGTTTTGTTTTTAAGGCTTAGAGAATATCACAAAGTGAGTAGATCTAGGGTTTTCAAACCAAGCTTGGACCTTTGAAACCCCTAACATGAATCTCGACCCTAGACCCTTCTTTCTTAGCATTCATACATCTTCGTTAATCATTCGCTTGATATTCACCGCATCCTGGTCATTAGTTTCTTCATACTTGCATTTTTAGACGAGATCGATCCAAACTGCTCGATCTAGTGGTCGATCCTGTGGTCGATCTACTAGTCAATTTTTGTTAATTCATAGCCTTGCATTTTAATTATTCTGTTTATTCCTCGTAGTAGTTCAATCACTCTTGGTAATTTTAAAATAGTTTTGCATTCTATTTGGTCGTTGCACATAGTTTTTAGGATTTTCACAATATCGCCTGTCATTCGCTTAGCTTTACACTGCTATTGCATTCTCTTTGATCTTCCTAGCTCCTAGAAATGGACTGACTTTCACTTGCATACTGTACTACAACCTAAGTGTTGCGTTTGAGTTTTGATAGCCTCATTGCATCATCACTCTTGCAAAGAAAGTTGTTATCAAGGGACAAGGCTTAGTGAAATAAAAATAATTCCACTTATCAAACTGGTTTTGGTGCTTAAAGGGCTCTCTCAATGAAAAGCATGGCTGTGCGTTGGCAAAATGCTAAGGGTCAAAGAACAACTTACACATACAAAAGAAGATTCTCATCTACCCAAGACTTATAAGAAATGTTCCTAATTCTAGCTAATAAATGTAAACCCGCCTAAGCTACCCTTTTAACAACTTTAAACCCTTTAAGAAACCCAAATTGTTTTCTCTTTTAAGCTCTTTGGAGGCCATTTATTCTTTGATCTTCATGTGGTTGCAGTTTGCTTCTTTGAATTTGGCTCCTTTTATTTGGTGATGCTGGTACTGATTTCGCCTTTGGCTTTTTGATTCACTTGCTTTGGACCACCATTTCTTGTGTCATACTCCTTTTCTTTTTGCCTTGCTTTCTTTTCTTCTTTGCCTTTCTTTAAAACTAACCCAAAATAAAACTCAAACCATTCCCCAAACATTGTAGCGTATCTAACTCAAGAGTGAGCTAGTTCTATAATGGAAATACTTCCCCTGTAGTTCCAACCCAACACTTTTTGCTAAGCAACAACCATGAAGGAAAAAGGCCTCACAAATCACACACTATTAATGTCTTGGCTTGAAAGAAGATTTAGTTAAGGGTGATGAAATCTAAATGGACCTTTTAAAGAGTGGTAAAAGAGAATTAGAAGATCCAAATATTTTAAACTATCCATGACATCAATCACAATTGCATATGACATGATAATTGCAAATTCAAATTTGGTTCCACTTCATCAAAGGTTGAAATCATTTGAAAGCATGCTTCATTTTCAAACAAGGCTCACAAAAATACAAATTCCAAAAGTGGTTCAGCTTTATTTCTAGTTCAACATCAAACCCAAGACCTAAAACAAAAGTTCATAATTCTAGCTAATAAATGTAAAGCCGCCTAAGCTACCCTTTTAAGAAACCCAAATTTTTTTCTCTTTTAAGCTCTTTGAGGACACTTCTTCTACGATCTTCATGTGGTGGCAGTTTGCTTCTTTGAATTTGGCTCCTATTATTTGGTGATGCTGGTACTGATTTCTCCTTTGGCTTTTTGATTCACTTGTTTTGGACCTCTTGCACCTTCTTTTCTTTTGAACTTAGAACCGCCATTTCCACCATTTCTTTTGTCATACTCCTTTTCTTTTTGCCTTGCTTTCTTTTCTTCTTTGCCTTTCTTGAAAACTAACCCAAAATAAAACCCAAACCATTCCCCAAACATCGTAGCATATCTAACTCAAGAGTGAGCTAGTTCTACAATGGAAATACTTCCCCTGTACTTCCAACCGAACACATTTTGCTAAGCAACAACCATGAAGGAAAAAGGCCTCACAAATCACACACTATTAATGTCTTGGCTTGAAAGAAGGTTTAGTTAAGGGTGAGAAAATCTAAATGGACCTTTTAAAGAGTGGTAAAAGAGAATTACAAGATCCAAATATTTTAAACTATCCATAAGATCAATCACAATTGCATAAGACATGATAAAATTCAAATTAGGTTCCACTTAATCAAAGGCTGAAATCATTTGAAAGCATGCTTCATTTTTAAACAATGCTCACACAAATGCAAATTCCAAAAGTGGTTCAGCTTTATTTCTAGTTCAACATCAAATACACCAAATGATTAAAAACAAGGGCTTCATTTCCATAAATTACTATTATTAAACAAGATGTACGATCATTGTTGCCCAAGAGAAATTTCATGCGCTGAGAACGAACCCCATATTTAAAGTAAATCTTGTAGCTATCAACAATGATATGAGGCACTCATGATAAAGTTGGGGTTTAATGAAAAGTGGGGTTGATGGATAAAGTGGTGCATATCCTCTGTATCGTACCAAGTCCTGCTGAATGGCGAAGCAAGAGAGAACATAATTCCATCAAGAGGGCTACATCAAGGCGACCCGCTCTCACCATTCCTTTTCATTATCCTCACAGAAGTTCTAATCGGCCAGATCAAAGGCGCAGAAGCAGAAGGTCGTTTAACTGGTATTAAAGTAGCCCAATCAAGCCCGGCAGTTTCTCATCTCCTTTTTGGAGATGATAGTCTGTTTTTCTGTAAAGCATATATCCTGCAATGTGCAGAGCTAATGAAATTTATTAATAATTATAGGAAAGCATCAGGACAACAGCTGAGTACGTCAAAACCTTCAGTACTCTCTGGAAGTAAAGTGCCAACAGAAATGAAGACAGAACTGAAGAGAACCCTAGGCATACATACAGAAGGAGGTATGGAAATGTATATGGGCCTCCCGGAAAAGATATGTGGTTCCAAAAAGAAGATTTTTGCATATATTCAGGATAGATTGAGCTCCCTGATTAACTCTTGGTGAGCTAAAATTCTGTCAAAGGGAGGAAATGAGATCCTCATCAAATCAGTAGCTCAAGTGATTCCTACTTATGTGATGCCATGCTTTCTTCTACCAAGGTATGAAGTGATAATTGGATCCCAATAATACCAGCCAGACCAGCTCTTGATAATGGATTTTACTGAGACTAACATATGTTTGTCAGTCATTTAATTGACATAAACACAAAACAGTGGAGAACTGATATCATTCAAAATCTTGTTAGTCCGGAAGATATTCCGCGGATCATGAGCCTGCGATCGAGCAGAGGTTTCAAAGCAGATGGTTTTTGTTGGGTACATACCAAATCAGGAGCATATTCTGTAAGAACGGGCTACAAACTGGCGTGCGAGCTGCGGTTAGCACAAACCCCGCAGACGATGACTGAACCCAGCACCAACCAGCTAAAGAAAAATGTCTGGGACTTGAAAGCACCTAGGAAAATAAAGCACTTAATATGGCAAGCTCTATCCGGATGCATTGCAACAAGTGGTCGCTTGGTGGATCGTAGCTGTATCCGTTGTGGAGCAGAAAATGAAACGATCAATCACCCCATCTTTGAATGTCCACCAGCAATCCAGATATAGGCGCTATCACAAATCCCGACAATTCCGGGCACCTTCCCGTGCGGGTCTCTGAACTCAAATATTGACTTCCTTCTACAAAGGGCAAAAGCTAATGGTGTGATAAACAAAGTTTTTGTGAGTTTAAATCAAAGCCAATTGCACATGTTTATGATGTAGTATAATGTAAGAGGTGTCAATCCAGCCTAGGTTGTAGAAAGCCACTAAGAATGCAAGAGCAAAGCAAATTTAAGCAGAATCGGGTAAATAGATTAGAAATTATGTAAAAACTAAATGCAATGACTAAATGACCACGAAAACTATTTTAAAATCCCTGCAAGAGGGTTAAAAACTAGCAGATGACTTTTAGGAATTTAAAATACAAGACTACTAATTTAATATAATCAAAATCTAAAGGCATATAAATAGAGAATTTCTAGCAACTTAGAACATTGACTTTTAAAGACTAAAGATGCAAACTTTATGACTAAGAGATAATAAACTGGAGTTTTAAAATGCTAAAAAGAGGATTCAAGGTTGAGGGTCATGTTTAAGTGGGTTCAAGATTCAAGCCTTTGGTTTAAAAGCATAGATCTACTCATTTGATGAGATATATCTAAGCCTTGAGTAGGATCATCCATGGCGTGTGATATGATCCCTTTCTTCGACCCTTCCTCCTAACCTATGGCGTGTAGTGGAAAGATGGGTCAAAGAACATTAAACAAAGATCTCAAATATTGGCTTAACTAGCTCCCTAAGCATCCATGGCGTTTGGGAAAGGAAGCTAGTCTCTTGGATTTGGCTTAAAGGGATTTCTGAATCCGGTCAAGGTAAGAAAAGCCCTGGGATCATAGAGATCTTTCCCAAGACTCTCTAAACATTAAGACCCCAAATCCAAGAAGAGAAAGGATTAAGAACAAGAAAAAGACCAAAGCTCAAACCCTTAAACTCCTTAAATCGCCTCAACCTTAAACCCAAGGAAATCTACTCACTTCACATTGCTAAAACACACGAAAATGCAAAGAAAAGATAGTTAAACATGATTAAGCAAGAGTGATTAAAGAAAATACTTAAGATTAAGAGTTTACAAAACTAAGAAAGCTTAAAAAGTTCAACAATGGCGATAAGCCTAAAGGAAAAACTCGAAAAAGATGAGACAAAGTGTGGCTAAGGAAAGTGATCGGGTTCTTACGCCCAAAATAGTCAAACAACCAAAATGGTCCCCCCCCCCCCACTAAATTCCAAAAATGAGCTGGCCGGATAAGGTGTAGAGATCGAGTTGGGTGGTCGATCTCTTGCTCGATCTCTCGGCTAGATCGTTACTTTTGCTCGATCTTTGGGTCGATTCGTCGGATGGATCGAGTGCTTCAGTCGATCTGCTACTCGAACCTCGGAGTCGTGATCTCGATCTAGCTCTCGTTCTGCAGGGCTTAGTCCACGTCCGTACTCACGATCGATCTCCTTGGTCGATCTTGCTCTCGAACTCTTCCTTGAAACGATCCGGGCTTAGTCGATCTTCTGGTCGATCTCATCTAGATCGACATGCCTAGCTCGATCCGTGCCTCGATCTCGGTTCCTTTGCGGAATGGCTGAGTTCTCCCAAGTGTCCACAAGCCCCTCTTCGATCCTTAGCATGCCCACACAACCTCCACAGCTCCAGTGTGTCCCAAAACAAACTGAATATGATGCAAGAATGCAAGAAATATGCAAATGCTAATGCAAAATGCACTTAGGACCTAAAATGAGACAATTGGTGCAAACTAGCCTAAAATATAAGATGAATGCATAAAAAACTACTCTAAATGCATGCTGAACATGCAAAATATGTGAGTATATCAACTCCCCCAAACTTGCCTTTTGCTTGCCCTCAAGTAAACAAAATTCAAGAAAGGAAGAGAGGTTTTAAAAGTGGGAGCTCAAATTCCTTGACAAGATTTTTTCAAATGAATTTATTCAATGGTCCTAGTTCTTAACCCTAAGATGCAATGCACAAACTCATACTCCAAAGAACTTAGCAATATTCATCACATGTTGAATCTCAAATCATGACTCTCATATTCCAAACAATCCAAGAATCCTATCCTTTAACATTCATTAAGCTCAAACCATGAATCACACTTATGCATCTAAAACTGGATACACTTGGCTAGGGACAAGGTCATGAGACAAAAATGATCTCATTCATAAGGGTAAATCAAGCGATGGGTTCTCTCAAAGAAGGTTGAACTCATGCATAATGCTAAAGGTAAAGACAATTGATGGATACATGACTAGACTCTCATCTACCCATATATACTAACAATGATCCTAATCCCTCTCTCATTTTTCTTTTTTTTTTAAGCTCACTCACCCTTCTAAAGACTACCCACATCAATAAGGCAAGTCGCCTAGCAAAAACCCAAATTAAAACATCATTTTAAAACCCTTTTGGCTAGTGGTAAGGCCATAAACATAGTTAGCTCTTTTCAATACTTCGATAGCTCTCTTCTTGTAATTTTTTTTTCTTTTATTTTACTTGGCCTTTTGGCTCTTTTATTAATCTCTTTTTTTTTTCTTTTTTTTTCTTTTGAGAGTTATCTTCTTTTTAAACTAGAGCTTTCATTTTAAACACAAGGCCTACCACTTAAAACCATTCATTTCCCTTTTGTTCAAACCCCAAACATCAAACTCTTTTCAAACTGCAAACAAAAACAAAACAACTCTCTTGAATCCCCGCCCCAAAACAAGCCTAAACTAGCTTCAAAATGCAAAGCTAGCAACAATATGAGAGCCTAATAATGTCGTCTAAACCTAACACTTTATGCCAAATTCAAACCAAAAATAAGGCCTCACAATAATGTCACACAAGAAATTGGCTCGAAAGGAAGGTAAGGGTCAAGGTGGGAAGTTCTATTCAGGCTTACAAGAGAGTGGTTAAAGGGATAAGAAAGCCTAAATATGTATATGTGATCCATGTATCCTTTTTCAAATGCACAAGTATGATAATTCAAAGATTCAAATTACGGTTACACTTATTAGGAAAGGATTCAATTCATATATGTTCAAGATAAGCCACGAAAATCAAAACAAATGATCCAAATATGGTTAGAGCTTACTTTTAAAGCTTGCACAAAGCGTCAAAGAACTATTAACTAGGGCCTTGAAACAATTCATGAGCTTAAAACACATTTCAAGAAAAATTAATATCATTGCTCCCTATGCAAGTGAAAACAACTTAAATGAAAAAAATTCTAGACTCAATCCTACAATGTTTAACAATGCAAATGATTTTTTTAAAAAAAATTTTAAAAATTTTATGAATTTTTTGTATTTTTCTATGATGATGCATGAAGACTAAAATATGCTAAAATAAAATAAGATCCAAAGAAAACATTTCAAAGCACACACACTCTCCCCCAAACTTGAATGACATCGTCTCAGTGGCAAACAAATTCAAGAGGAGTTCAAAAACTCAAAAGCAAAAATAAGAAAAATGCATATTATTTACAAGGTTGTGCGTGGTACCTTGGAGCTAAGCATGACTGGAGCTTGAGGATGCTCCAGACTTCTTACTCTTTCTAGGAGTGTCTTGGCTGGCCTCCTTGCCCTTGCCCTTGCTCGTGCCTTCATGGAGAGAAAGACGAGCAGCTTGATTGCCTTCTTGAGGCTCACAGATCTATATACCTCCGGTTGATTTCCTTCTCTTCTCCGGCTTCTGAACCTCCTCACTTCAAGACTTCTCAAGTGGGCTTCCTTGCAGGTCCTTGATCTTCTTAGCAAGCTTCTTGATCATCTTGCTCTGCCATTTGTTGACCTTGCGCTGAATCTCCACGACCGAAGCAAGAAACTCTTCTGCTTTTGTTCTCGGCTCATAATCAAGCTTGGGAAGGATGAAGCTCGTGGGCATCTCAGCATCGGAAGGAGGTGACTCTGAACGTGGACGAGCAACCTGTGGTGGTGCGGCTGTGGCTCCTAGAGATGCAACACAATCCTTATCGCTTGGCAGAAACTCTATGTTGCTAATGCCTAGTAGTTCCGTCTCCTCTTGGTTTGGCAAGATACACACCTTCATCTCATGATCACCATTGATGAACAAGTAGGCATAGAAACCTGGAGCTGGCGTAGGTCCCAAGGAGTCAGTGTTGCGCATGTAAGTCTCGTCCATGTAAGCTCTCTCCGCGCAAGGTTCAAACTCCGAGATAGGTACCCCCACTTGTATGAACAGCGGTGTGAGGAAGCCTCCTATGAGTGCTGAGCTCGCCTTGCACCTCATTGCCCACGCCTTGTACTTGACCAAAGAGGAAGCGAAGATGCATCCATAGTTGACGTCATCTCCAAGCTCATCTTCCATTGGCTCTTCATTCTCTTCAGGATCGCATAGAACTTTCTTAACTCCTTGGAAGAGAAAACACAACTCATTCTTGGTGACTGTTGGAGCCACGGATCTCCCACTGAAAGTGTTGGCTAAGAGCTTGAGGTTGTATCTCAGCGTGGGGTTACGGACCTTCTTTATCTTGGCGGTGTTGGCTTTGTAGTCATCATCGCTGATCAAGTCCCATAGATCGTTTGCTTGTTTGAAAGGAGGGAACTCTACAAGCTTGGTGTCAGCTTTTAGACCGTAGGCTTGGCATAGCTCAGGGATGGAGAGGTGGTAGGCTTGTCTCCTGAACTTGAATGTGAGGTGACTTTGTGATGGAGTGGGGAGACTTGCATTCTCATAAGAGAACTCCAAGGTGGAGAAGAAGTCAAGCGCTGCCTCGGGGTAAGTAGGACAGTCCATCCTTGACAAGCACGCAAGCCCCATGTTCTTGAGAAGCTCATCAAAATCTCCCAACAGCCCCATCTTTGCCAAGAAGTCTCTGCTCGCGAACTTCGTAGGATCAAACCGGAGCCTCTCAAGTTGTTTCTTTGCCATTTTCTCCTCCTTAGTCCATCTAACCCTCTCCTGAACCACTTCTTGAGTTTCTTCTCCTTGTTTTGCCACATCTCTACTTCTCTTGGGTGCCACTGGTACCTGAGATACAAATTCTCAAAGAGAAAAATGAGTCTAGGCCGCGAATTAAAAAGAAAAGCAAGGCGAGAGAGAAAAACTCATAGCATAAATCCTAGATTTTTATGGATTTTCTAAAAATTATCAATAAATAGCAGAAGAAAATATCTAGAGATAGGATCAAATATAGTAATTTTTCCTAATATTTAGATACTTCTAAAAATTCATCATAATACCTAGCAAGTAACAATCAACCTACTCAAGAAAAGAAAAATTTCTAAAAACTTAAACATGAAAAATAAGCAATCCGAAATACCTTTGAAAATGATGATTGAAAGATGCTAAATGCCCTTGAAAAACAGAACTCACACTCTCTCTTTCTAAAAATCAAGTTCGAAACACAATGGGGGAGAGTGTGGATGCATGTGTTTATAAGGACAAAAAATCTTGGATGCAATGCAAGTGGTTTCTGAAAAAGTGTGGTCAAGGCAGATCTTTCATGGTCAAAGATGCTTGCCTTGACCATAATTCACATTTAAAATAAGAGGGAAAGAGAAAAGAGAGTGAAAATTTTAACTAACCTCGGCATGAGTTCGAGTCAATTTGGTCGATCTTGACCTCGATCTCATGCCCATGTTGTCTAGGATCGAGAGGGTTGATTGATTGGGGACTCAATTTGAATTGAATCGAGTCCTAGATCGAGTTGCCCCCTTTGTTCCAAGATTCTATGTCATTATGGCCATGCTCCTTGGATCGAGCCACGTGATCGATTTAGAGGTCGTTTTGGCAAGGATCGAGTGACATGAACAAGTGAACTAATCGATCCAGCTCGAGGATCGAGTGAGGTCAGTCGATCCACACCCCGTTTCCATTTAAGGCTAAACACATGGGTGGGTCATCCTCTCACAATCGACTAACTCACTCAATTGTCCACTCGATCTCGTATAGATCGAGTCACATCGCTCGATTCACTAGCTCGATCTAGTAAAGATCAAGCCAGGACAGGTCGATCTACCACTCGATTCCTTGCCTCTACTTCCTCCTTCCTTGCCCTTTTTGACTCCAAGATCATAACCTCCGGTTCCCTTATCCGTTCACCTACACACTTAGACTAAAAAGCATAAAATTGAAAAAGAAATAAAGCAGAAATATTTACAAAGATAGACATGGGAATGCCTCCCAAGTGCGCTTGTTTAACGTCACTAGCTTGACTTTACTTGGTTAGGCCAGAGGTGGGTCTTGCAGAAGCAACGTGGAACTCTCCTTGCTGCATTCACTCGCCATGTAGGGCTTGACTCTATGCCCATTCACCGTGAAAGCCTTTCCACTCTTGCCAACCAAAGTAACCGCTCCATATGGTAGAATCTCAAAAGGTCCGCTCCATCTAGACTTGAGCTTCCATAGGAACAACTTCAGCCGTGAGTTATAGAGCAGCACCATAATTCCCTCCTTGAGCTCCTTAAGCACCAACTTCTTGTCATGAACCGCCTTGGTCCTTTCCTTGTTGATCTTGGCGCTTTCATAAGCATCCAATCTTAGTTCATCAAGCTCATGGAGTTGCACCATTCTCTTCTCTTGGGCCGTCTTGAGATTGAAGTTAACTTGCTTCACTTCCCATATTGCTCTATGCTCCAGCTCCACAGGGAGGTGACAAGACTTGCCATAAAGGAGGTTGAAAGGAGTAGTACCAATGGGAGTCTTGAAAGCGGCTCTATAAGCCCATAAAGCTTCATCAAGCTTGCTTGCCCAATCCTTTCTAGTTACCCCGCTGTTCTCTTAAGTATGGCCTTGATCTGCCTATTTGAAACCTCCACTTGACCACTGGTTTGAGGGTGGTAAGGTGTAGCTACCTTGTGCTTAACCCCATACTTCTTCAACAGACCCTCGAAGACTTTGTTGATGAAGTGGCTGCCCCATCGCTGATCACTACCCTTAGAACTCCGAACCTCGGAAAGATGATAGTCTTGAAGAGCTTGACAACCACCTTTGAATCATTAGTTGGGGAAGCTATAGCCTCAACCCACTTAGACACATAGTCTACTGCCACCAAGATGTATTTGTTGCCGTATGAAGATGGGAATGGACCCATGAAATCAATCCCTCAAGCATCAAAGACATCCACTTCAAAGATAGGTACCTGCGGCATGTCATTCCTCTTTGTGATGTTCCCAGCTCTTTGGCATGCTTCACACGACTTAACAAACTCATGAGCATCCTTGAAGAGTGTTGGGCATCAAAATCCGGCTTGTAGAACCATTGTAGCAGTCTTGAACGATGCAAAGTGCCCACCATGGCTAATACCGTGGCAATGGAGCAGAATGTCTTTTGCTCCTTCTCTTGTGACACATCTCCTGTATAAGCTGTCTACTCCCCTCTTGTACAGATAGGGATCATCCCAAAAGTAATGAGAGATGTCCCTCATGAACTTCTTCTTATGGTAGTAGTCCAGGTGAGTAGACTCTTCCCCACAAAGTAGTTGACAATGTCCGCATACCAAGGTAGGTCTTCTTCCTTCAAGCTCAAGACTTCTTCAAACTTCTGTTCTCGCCCTGCACATACCACTGTGTTGATCATCATGAGCTGCTCCTCAGGGAGTGAGTCATCCAAAGGCAAGACTTCATTCACTCTCATCCTTGAGAGGTGATCAGCAACACCATTCTCTATGCCCTTCTTATCTTTGATCTCCATATCAAATTCTTGTAAGAGAAGGATCCACCTTAAGAGTCTCGGCTTGGTGTCTTTCTTGGAGTATATGTACCTCAAGGCTGTGTGATCAGTGTATACAATGACTTTTTAACCCACCAAATAGGATCTGAACTTCTCAAAAGCAAAGACAACAGCTAGGAGCTCTTTCTCGGTGGTAGCATACTTCACTTGCGTGTCATCCAAGGTACGGCTGGCATAGTAGATCATGTGCAGCTTCTTATCCTTCTTCTGACCCAAAACAGCATCCACGGCGTAGTCACTCGCGTCGCACATTATCTCAAACGGCAGTTCCAAATCCGGAGCTTGAACAATAGGAGCAGTGACTAGAGCTTCCTTGATAGTCTTAAAGGCTTGAAGACACTCTTCATCAAACAAGAACTCAGCTTCTTTGCACAATAACCTTGTAAGAGGACGAGCTATCTTGGAGAAACTCTTGATAAACCGTCTGTAGAAGCCAGCGTGCCCCTAAGAAACTCTTTATCCCCTTCACATTAACCGGCGGCTCTAAGCTCATCATGACCTCTATCTTTGCTTTGTCAACCTCAATCCCTTTCTCAGAAATCTTGTGCCCAAGTACAATGCCTTTCTTCACCATAAAGTGACACTTTTCCTAATTCAGCACCAAGTTTGTCTCCTCACATCTCTTGACAACCCTGCAAAGATTTGACAAACAACCACCAAAGGAAGCACCATACACAGAAAAATCATCCATGAAGACCTCTACCATTTCCTCTATGAGATCAGAGAAAATAGACATCATGCACCTTTGAAAGGTTGCTGGTGCATTACATAACCCAAAAGGTATCCTTCAATATGCGAAGGTACCATAAGGGCATGTGAAAATTGTCTTCTCTTGGTCATTATGATGAATGGGAATTTGAAAGAAACCGCTATATCTATCTAGGAAACAATAGTATGGATGATTAGCAAGTCTCTCTAGCATTTGATCAATAAAAGGAAGAGGAAAATGATCTTTTCTAGTGGCTGAGTTGAGTTTCCTATAATCAATACACATTCTGTGTCCAGTTAATTTTCTTGTAGGAGTTAACTCATCTTTCTCATTTTTAATAACTGTGATACCTCCTTTCTTTGGTACCACATGGACCGGAGAAACCCATGTGCTATCATTGATAGGGTATATCACGTCAGCCTTAGTTTTAAGATCTCTTTCTTAACTACTTCTTTCAACTTTGGGCTCAAACGTCTTTGATGTTCAATAGAAGAAGTGTTTTCATTCTCTAAGTGAATCCTATGAGTACAAAGCATTGGTGCAAGGCCCTTGATGTCACTGAGAGAGTACCCAATGGCCTTCCTATACTTTCATAACTCCTTAAGGATAAGTGTCATTTGGTCCCAAGAAAGCGTACCTTAGCCTATTTGGGACCAAGTGTAGAGAAATCTTGCCATTCTTCATGTCTATGATGGCTCCAGCAGCTGCTAGAAAGGGTCTACCAAGGATTAGAGGATCCTTTGGCTCTTCATCCATTTCTAGAACAACAAAATCTGTTGGCACGTTCACATTGCTGATCCTCATGGGTAAGTCTTCAAGCAAGACTACAGGGAGCCTTATTCTTCGGTCATCCAGAATGAGAGAGATCCGACATTCTTTAAACTTGGTGAAACCTAGCTTCTTGGCAATGGAATGGGGCATAAGATTTATACTTGCACCAATATCACATAAGCAGCTTTCAAACTTCAAAGGGCCGAGTGCACAAGGAATGGTGAATGACCCCGGATCCCCTAGCTTCTTTGGTGCTATCTCCTTGTGGATGATCGCACTAAACTCTTGACTCAGCACCAAGACCTCTTCACTTTCCTTGTCCTTCTTAGCTAAAGTATCTTTCAAGAACTTTGCATATTTCGGCATCATAGCCAAGTAATCAACTAAAGGCAGCTTAATCTCGACATTCCTTATGTGCTTCTCGAACAGAGCCTTATGCTTCTCGATCAGTTGCTTCTTGAAGTGTCCAGGGAAAGAAAGATTTGGTACATAGGGCGGAGGTACGAATGCATCTTTCTCTTTGCTCACCTCCTCTACTTTCTTCTCTAAAACTGCTTCTTTGCCTTTCCTTGGCCTTTCAATCCACACATTGTCAAAGGTGATCTCTTGATCATTTGAAAGCTTATCCTCCCCCTCTTGAACCACAATGTCCTCATTGTCTTTAGGTACAGCCCGTGGTGGTAGCGCCTTCCCGCTTCTCAAAGTAATAGCGTTTGCATACTCCTTGGGGTTTTGCTCACACTTCCCGGGTAAGCTACGTTGACCGCTTGAACTGGCTTTGCCTTTCTCTAGCTCTTTGATCTTGTTGTTCAGATTGGTGATTTGGGTAGATACCTCAGTAAGAGAAGAGTCCAGCAGATTGTTCATTTCAACAAACTTCTGATTTGTAGAAGCTTGACCTTGAAGCAACTGTTGGAACATTGCTTGAACCGGATCTTGAGGTGGAATGAATGGTGGAGCTTGAACTTGTTGCTGCTGAGGCATGAAACCAGGAGGATAACCTTTGTTTCCTTGCTGTTGCTGGCCTTGGAAGTTGCTTTGTCTTTGACCTTGGTACCCATTGTTTTGTGTAAACCCTCCTTTGTTATAAGGAACAAAAGGTTTGCCCTGTTGTGGAGGGTACACTTGATCTTTAGGGTTATCCACATTGGTGCTTCTGTAAGACAGGTTGTTGTTGCCTTGATACCCTTGAACATAGCCCTGTGTCTTACTGTAGTTCTGGCCTCCAACCCAATTCACTTCCTCTTGGCTCAGCTCTAACTCATCTAGAACTTCTTCAGCTTCTCCCACAAAGTGTACATGCTTTTGATTTGCAAGTACTAACTTGTCAATCTTCTCATGAAGCGATTTGAGCTCCTTCTTGTGTGACTCAAGCTCAGACCCTCTTGGTGCTCTATCATAATCTTCAGCATAGTTCCCATCACTCAAAGCAAGAATCTCAATGAGCTCCATTCCCTCTTCTACATTCTGGCCAAGAAAGTTGCCTTTACTCGCCGTGTCTAGTAGCATGCGAATCTTGGGAAGAGCTCCTTTGTAGATGGTGCTCAAGAGTGTCTCCTCACTGAAGCCATGATGAGGGCAAGCTATAGTGTAGTCCTTGAACCGCTCCATTGCTTTACTAAAGCTCTCATTATGCCTTTGTGTAAAACCGCTGATTTCACTTCTTAACCGAGCCGTTCTTGTGCTTGAGAAAAACTTAGACAGAAATGCCTTCTTGCAATCAGCCCATGATGTAATAGTCCCCTGAGGTAAGGTCTTCTCCCAATGCCTTGCTTTATCCCCAAGAGAAAAAGGGAAAAGCCTTAAGTTGATATTGTCCTCCGAGATACCATTGATCTTTATCATTCCACAAACTTGCTTAAAATTGTTAAGATGCTCCAAAGGATCCTCCATTGCAAGATCATGGAACTTGTTGTTCTGCAACATTGAGACAAAGCCTGGCTTGATCTCGAAGTTCTTGTTTTGCACCGGTGGAGGAATAATGAGTGTTTGGAGCATCACCCGCTCCAATTATCCTTGGTGGTCTTGGTGCGTGGCTGGGGTTTCCATTGCCCCTAGCACCAGCAGCACGTTGAGGTGGAGCCTCTTCTTGGTCTTGCTCAGCCATAATCTCAAAATCAACAAGACCAGGTTGCTCCTCAAAGTCTTGTGCTTGTTGTCTTTCCCATCTTAGCCTTGCACTTCCAAGTTGATGAATGTTGTTCAGAGGTTGTAGTAGATTGTTGTCACCACTGGACCTCAAATTCATGTACCTGACAAGACAAGCAGTAAGGTAGAGAAATGAGTAACCAAAGTAAAATAAAGGACTTAGTCTTTACTAAGCTCCAAATCTTAATGCTTTCTAATCAAACCCAAGTTGGCAACGGCGCCATTTGATAAACAAAGGTTTTGTGAGTTTAAATCAAAGTCAAATGCACATGTTTATGATGTAGTATAGTGCAAGAGGTGTCAATCCAGCCTAGGTTGTAGAAAGCCACTAAGAATGCAAGAGCAAAGAAAATCTAAGCAGAATCGGGTAAATGGATGAGAAATTATGTAAAAACTAAAAGCAATGACTAAATGACCACGAAAACTATTTTAAAATCTCTGGAAGAGGGTTAACAACTAGCAGATGACTTCTAGGAATTTAAAATGCAAGACTAGTAATTTCATAAAATAAAAAGCTAAAGACAGATAAACAGAGAATTTCTAGCAACTTAGAACAATGACTTTTAAAGACTAAAGATGCAAACTTTATGACTAAGAGATGATAAACATGAGTTTTAAAATGCTAAAAAGAGGATTCAAGGTTGAGGGTCATGTTTAAAAGGGTTCAAGATTCAAGCCTTTGGTTTAAAAACAAAGATCTACTCATTTGATGAGCTATCACTAAGCCTTGAGAAACTTAAGCTAGGATCATCCATTGCGTGTGGTATGACCCCTTTCTTCGACCCTTCCTCCTAACCTATGGCGTGTAGTGGAAAGATGGGTCAAAGAACATTAAGCAAAGATCTCAAATATTGGCTTAACTAGCTCCCTAAGCATCCATGGCGTTTAGGAAAGGAAGCTAGTCTCTTGGATTTGGCTTAAAGGGGTTTCTGAATCCGGTCAAGGTAAGAAAAGCCCTGGGATCATAGAGATCTTTTCCAAGATTCTCTAAGCATTAAGACCCCAAATCCAAGAAGAGAAAGGATTATAAACAAGAAAACACCAAAGCTTAAACCCTTAAACCCCTTAAATTGCCCCAACCTTAAACCCAAGGAAATCTTCTCACTACACACTGCTAAAACACACGAAAATGCAAAGGAAAGAAAGCTAAACATGATTAAGCAAGAGCGATTAATGAAAATACTTAGATTAAGCAAGATTAAGAGTTTACAAAACTAAGAAAGCTTAAAAAGTTCAACAATGGCGATAAGCCTAAAGGAAAAACTCGAAAAAGATAAGACAAAGCATGGATAAGGAAAGTGATCAGGTCCTTACGCCTAAAATAGCCATACGACTAAAATGGTCCCCCCTCCCCTAAAGTCCAAAAATGAGCTGGCCGGATAAGGTGTAGAGATCGAGTTGGGTGGTCGATCTCTTGCTCGATCTCTCGGCTAGATCGTTTGCTTTTGCTCGATCTTTGGGTCGATTCGTCAGATGGATCGAGTGCTTCAGTCGATCTGCTTCTCGAACCTCGGAGTCGTGATCTCGATCTAGCTCTCGTTCTGTATGGCTTAGTGCACGTCCGTACTCACGATCGATCTCCTTGGTTGATCTTGCTCTCGACCTCTTCCTTGAAACGATCCAGGCTTAGTCGATCTTCTGGTCTATCTCATCTAGATTGACCTGCCTAGCTTGATCCGCGCCTCGATCCTGGTTCCTTTGCGGAATGGCTGAGTTCTCCCAAGTGTCCACAAGCCCCTCTTCGATCCTTAGCATGTCAACGCAACCTCCACAGCTCCAGTGTGTCCTAAAACAACCTGAATATGATGCAAGAATGCAAGAAATATGTAAATGCTAATGCAAAATGCACTTAGGACCTAAAATGAGACAAATGGTGCAAACTAGCCTAAAATGTAAGATGAATGCATGAAAAACTACTCTAAATGCATGCTGAATATGCGAAATATGTGAGTATATCATGGTGTCATAGAAGAAAGCTTACAAACTTTCCCATGGCTGATATGGTACATCTGGAAAGCTTGCAATGAGAAAGTGTTTAAGGATAAAGACACCTCTACGTTGGATACCATGCAAATTGCCGCTCAGGAGGCGGGAGTCTGGAAAGTCTCCCAGATAATTGAGAACGAAGTGGAAAAAGAAGCTGAAACAAGTAGCCCGACTATTCCGGAGCCTATGCTGCCGTACGCACCATGATGCCAGACTAACGCTTCATGGAATCAAGATGGCATTCTATTCGGAGGTGGAATCATCGTAGAGGAGAAGGATGGGAGTAAGCAATAAGGAATGTTTGCAAGAACTACAGTACTATCCCACCTTCACGCAGAATTCTCTACACTCATATGGGCGATACAGGCCCTTATTCAAATCGGTACTCTATCTATGCGGTTTGAAACAGATTGCTTACAACTAGTCAATATGATAGAGAACGAGGAGAAGTGGCCATCCCTAACTTCGGAGATGGAGGAATTTCAAAGTACCCGAATGCTATTTCATACTTTTCTATCTCTTATATTCCCCGTAATGCCAATATTCAAGCTGATTTCCTTACGAAAGCATCTCAAAACCATGATTTTGTATTCTCTCACTGGAACACAATGCTTCCGAGATGGTTAACCTCCGGATTGAGCATACTTGAAACGTGATTATAATATAAGATCTTTTGCAGTAAAAAAAAATTAAATTTTATTTTTCAATAATGATAGAATTAATTTAAAAATGAAATTTTGAAATAGCAATGAATTATAAAATTTAAAAGCTATTAAACCAACAATGTTAGATTTTATCAAAAATGTCAAAAATTCATAAACATCTACCAATAACCCTCTTAAACTAAATTGGTCTTAGATTCAGTTATACACATATAGAAAAGGATGAATAACTTTTGACCCAAAAAGAAAGACGAATATGAATATATTTAGTCAATTCACAAGATATATATGTATATATATAGTTAAAACGGCTGTAGTTTGTTTGACCAAAAAAAGGCTGTAGTTTAGGGTTATTTGGTGTTAATGTCTTAAAAAGCATTTAAAAGAATCCTCCCCCCCCCCCCCCCCCCCCCCCCCCCCCCCCCCCCCCCCCCCAAGGTATAATATATGTATGGGTTTACAAATTATATATAAACTTAAACAGTATTCAGTCATATAAGTTATACACGTATATACATGCATGCAATATGCATTAATTTTTATGACAATTGTTAGTGTATAGGAAAAGCAAGAAAAGAAAGAAAAAAGGGGAAAAATCTTATCATAGCATGAAATAATTTACCAGTTACTTTTTTCAATTAGAATTTAGTTGACAATACCAGAAACAGAATATAATTTCAGTCTATGTCAGATTTAATACGTACTTGCATATCTATATTTCGTAATTGTTTTTTAAAACAAAATGATTAATTAAATGATTGTATCATGATGATAGGTTTTTTTACCATTTAACATGGCTTTAGAAGAAAAATAAATATTTACATATAAATATATGTACATATAGGTGTTTTCTTAACTATACTTTTTTATTGAAAAAATGATATGTCATCAAATGGTTTTGCAGATCTTTTTTATAAAACTTCCTTTGGTATATAAAAAAGAATTAATAGATAAGTTAAAATAAGTATTCACGTCTAAGAAAAATTTCGTGAGATCCATAGTAATCTTTTGTAAAATAATCTTTCTATATATAATGAAGTTTACAAGAATTTGTTTTTTATCCATGATTAAATATTTACATTGTTTAAAAATAATTAAAGTATTAGTTTTTGTGAAAATATTTTTTTTGTAAAGTTATAAAGTAAGCCACAAACCTATGTTTTCATCCTAATACGTAACCCTATCTAAATGCACTAACTTGTATATAAGTTACCAATTTGGCCTAGTCAATTAGAAGATGTATACGCAGTCAAAAAAAAAAAATAGAAGATATATACAATAATTAAATGGCTGTAATTTAAAGTTAATGAGTCAAACAAAGTGATAAGAAACCTAACAAATAAAAGCATCCTCTTTTTGCTATATAAACAACTTCTTGCTAACAAAATATAATACTTCCAACCAAAACAAAAAAACGAAAAAACATAACAATGTTAATGAAAATGAGAAAGAAAGTAAAACTGGCGTTCATAGCATCTAGCAGAAAGTTTATGAAGTTGTTGCTGGGAAAGCAGAGGAAGAAGATGGTGCTGAATCGGAGGAACACCAAAGCAAAAGAACAACTGCAGAAGTTGTATGAGGTAAACATTAGGGAGACGGGTGAGTCTTCTTCGTCTTTACCTTCCCCTCAAAATTACCAATCTCTTTATGAGATTTATGCTGAGCTCCCACAGAAGCTCCATGAGTTTAATCTGTGTAACAATCAAGAAGAGCAGGTTCACTTCAGTTACCAGTCTCTTTATGAGATTTATGCTGAGATCCCACACTGGCTCCATGAGTTTAATCTGTATCACAGTCTAGAAGAGCAGGTTCACTTCAGTTGCCAGCCTCGATATGACTTTTTTTATAAGGTCCGAGAAAGAATTCATGCTTTTCAACTGAACAACATTTGGGATTTCAATGAAGTTTATCTGAAATCGGAAGCAAATCTGAATCCCAATGGGGAACAATCCTCCATAGATATGTCAAGGGAGCAGATGGCAGATGATGGCGAGCATGGGGACATTCGTTCCATTGACGGCAACCACCTCAACACCTCAACTCCCAATCCTTAGTCCAAAGGGATTGTTTTGGTGTGAGACATGTTTTATCATTAGTATTTGTGTTTCCTTCATTTCAAAAGACAATTTACGAATGATGTCTTCCTATCTTTGAGTTAAAAATGTTGTAATATCTAAAGGTTTCACCTTTTAAGTCAATTTTATTATATTGAAAATCTGATTATTCAGTAAAGTATCTACAGGCGAAAAAAATTAAATTTATATAAATTATTTAAATAGTTTTTAAAAAGTTTAAACAATTTTAAAAGATTTAAAAATATGAAAAAATAAATTAATAAAATTATAAAACTAACCTTCAACTCTAATCTCAACAACACTAGTCACATGTCTATTATATCTACTGTTGTCGCTTATGCCTGATCTACTCGTATCAATTATTAGTCGAATGGTATTTTTTCGAGTGAATATATGATTTTCTTCAATTCTGTTTTTTTTTGTTTCACAAGAGAAAATAATAATAAGAGAAGTTCTTTAGAATAACAACAAATTAAGCTTTTGTGTCAAACCAATACCACTACTTATGAGAAGTGTCCTATATAGCATTTTAAGTTAACAACATTTACAATTGTACACTCATTTCTAAAGAACAACAACAAAAATTATTAACAAAACCAAAATTAATGTCGAGGTAGCTTCGTTCCCACCATAGTAACTAGTAAATGCTTCGTCACCCTTGCCATGGACCTCCAACTTCTTCTATACACTTGGTCATCCAACCTCCTTCTTCTATTCACTTGTTTCCATGGTATTTAATTTAAATTCATGTCCACTCATAGTGCTTAGGGAAGATAGAAGCTACGCCTAATCCGTTCCTTCAGATTAGAGTTACTGGAAGGTTTTGTAGAATAGCTGGCAGATGCATACAGGGAAAGTAGGTGGGTACAGCCCGATAAACTAATCTGGACCTAGTAAACTCTATAAATGAATCAACGGGATAAGGGTTCACAGATTTATACGCTAAGTCTATTATTATTGCACACTTATAAACACTTAGTCATTTCCTTGTTTTCAAGACTCATTGTCTTTCTTTTGAGCATTTCTCAATCATTTTTAGGTCATTCTTTAGACGGGGATTCTCACCTTTATACCTCTAACGTTTCTCTCCCTTTCCATCAAAAATCCCACCAAACTAAGCGCATCCATCGATCTGTCCTTTCCTTCAAGCCAAATTAGTAGCCCAAACCCTTCTCAACTTTCTCACAGTATAGACCATCAAGACTTTTATATTGGATCTCTGGATTTAAAATAGACAGCGGCATGCAAAATTTAGTGAAAATGACTGTACCATTTTTCTTTGTCAATGATCTCAAAGGCAATTTAGTACTTCTCTTCTTTCATATTGGAAACTTGCCAAAATGTTATCTTTAACCCTATCCATAGTTCCATAGATATGTACCATGGGTAGTTTTTTTTCTCTCCATAAACTATCAGTATTACTTTAACTAGTGAACCTGACAACTTAAAAGCATTAACAACATTTTTCCAAAAGCTTTCTTGCAATTTTAACATTCTTTTGTAAAAATGTACTTTATACTCTGAAATTGACAGGTCTACGTATTAAAATACTAAGAATAGTGTATGGAGAAAATAACCAGCCATGGAATATCTCTATACAACTATGGATAAAGCTAAAGAGGCAATTTCAGCAAGTTTCAATATGAAAGAAGAGAATTACCAAATTTGGTAATTTGCCATTCAGATCATTGACAAAAGATGAAACTGTCAGCTTCATCAACCTTTGCATGCAACTGGCTATTTTTGAAATCCCGAGATCCAATAAAAACATCTTGTTGATGTACGTTGTGAAGAAGTGGAAATGTTTGTATGATTGCATTGGAAGTTTGGTTACAGATTGTAACACTCTACCTAATACTAGATTTGGATGCATTTTAAAATTGAATACGTCTTTTTGACCATCTTATAATAATTAAACATATATGAACAAGATCCCCATCGAACAATAGTTATATATTTACATGAATCTATCAGAACTGCTCTAAAAACTAATAATGGTTTCATTTTAATAGTGTAATGTGATCTAGTTATTGATCTTCAGTTTGAGTGCTTAGAAACTTTTTTGTAAAGGTTTTTAGCCTCACTTGTGAGATGAATGGTGGTGTTTTATAACTTTTCACTCATCAATTATATTTATTAATATTATCTACATAATAATATTATTATTTCAATACATTATATAGTTTATATCTTTATTGGTAACAGTTTAAAACCTCAAAAAGAAATCGACTAGCCAAAAATAGACTAAATGACATGATCTTTGGATGAGATTGATGATTTCAATGAATTTCTTACTTGGGATAATGAATGAAAACTCTTCTGATAAAACTGATGGTTTTGTGTTTGAAGAGGATAACTTAACATGGAAGATGGTTACTCAAGCCGCATTCAATTTGCTGAAGGTCTTAGCTATCATACTGGAGCAGAAACACTTTCAAGAGTTGGCAAAGGAAAGGGTATTGCTATTAGCTTCACATCTCTCACTCGACATACATCTCATAGTCGCAAGCCAGATGCCTCATCTCCTAGTGTTATGTTATTGTCTAATGATGATGAGATGGAAGAGGATTGTGGGGAGCTAAGGACAATTTAGGTTATGAAGATAATTATAATGATGAAAATGATTATGATTAAGATTATGATGATGATCTATATATATATATATATACTAGTAGTGGTTTAGGTTCTCTAGCTACTTTAAAGAACTATTATTATGCTTGACTTTTTCTCTACTCTTTATTAATAATGTGGATTGGTGATTCTGTATATATATTTTTGACTTCATTTGGTGTTTTGCATTTTATTAAATGTTTTTATTATTTTTAAACAAGAAATGATGAATACATGTACTATTTTTTTCTTCGGTTGATACTCTGAGCATGTGATCTATAAAGCACTTGCCTTAAATTCTTAAGGAGCATTGCAACATCAAGGGATCTTTTTTTGTAAGAAGTAACATCAACATCAAGATATGGCGCCTTGGGGCGTGCGTCATACTAAGACCACAAAGCCAGCAATGTTTAAAAGAGAACTAATTCTTGGGAGATATAAAAGATCTCTTATGTAATTGTTAACTAATTTTTGTGTAGTTTAATAATTTACACATTATTTCTAGGTGTATCGACATGTATATAAAGTAAACCTAGCAATTTAATCAGTAAGAAGCCCTTTACACCAACCTAGGTTTCTTGACATGATATAAGAGCCAGATTTTTCTACGTAAATTAGGATTTTGTGATCTACATAGTCCAATTTATGACAGGGGGGGGGGGGATTGGGAGATCCAATGATCATTTATGCAACTGTTAATTACATACGTATAATTTAGTAATTTGCATATTATATGTAGGTATATCGACATGTATATAAAAGCCTTGTCATCTTAAAGAATAAGAAAACTTTTATACCAACCAAGGTTTCTTAACACTTAATACTAGTTCAAAACTTAAAACAGATACTTACCTCTTCACCGAACACAATTATTGGTTTCTCCTTTAGGACTGTTTCATAGTCTCAATCAGCATCGACGAGGACTTCAAAGGATGATTCCCATGATATTCATGTATCTGTATACGTTAATGAATGAATTTAAAATAGTTGCATATTTGATAATTTCATCATCAATAGAATAAAGACTCTGAGAAAACATTTCATTAATTAATAACTAAAACAAGGGTTTCTGAAGCCCTTGTAAGCAGAATAATTCTGACTCTCTAATCAGTTGTAGTATAGAAATCAGGTGTCAAACATACTTGTAGATGTGTGATGCAAACAATGCTATGAGCTAAGCAAGATTGGGGTTTTGATTGTGTACGAGTAACTCTAACAACCTAGCAATGCAAGAAAGAGAAAACCGAACTGAAATGCAAACAATCAAGGACTAAGCAAGATGAATCTAAAGCAAGAACTAAGCATGAATGAAACTAAGCAAGTCGATTACTGGAGATAAGCAAGCAAAAGAAACTAAGCAAAGTGGTTTTAAGACAATTAAAGAAAAGCAAGACTTAAGGTTCTAGCAATAGTGGTTAAGTGGTTCTAAAGAGTGACAAAGGGGATTTCTAGCAAAGGCAAACATCAAGCATCAACAAGCAAGCAATTCTCAATGATGTGATCCTAGACAAGGTATCTAATGAATGATCTTCCTAGTGGTTAATAGGCAAACCCAATTCAACAAGACTAGAGTGTCAAACCCACTTTTGATGGTGTATTCTCTAATCATGAGCATAAAGAACAGAATCATAGAGCCTAAAAGATTAACTAGTCAAGTAAACATCTCTCACTCAAGCAAGAATTCAGATCATTCTATCAATCTTTTAATCCATATAGGGACCTAAGTAGCTAATCACCAATCAAGAACATGGAACTAAGCTCACAAATGCGAATCTTATTAATAATGCATAGTAATGAACAGGACTAAAGCAAAAGCATGTTCTTCTAATGCATATTATCTAACCATCAAGCAAGAATCTCATAACATGCACTATCTAGCCTTAACCGAATCATCTAGCAAGGTGAACTATCACTTAGGTGTCACTGAACAGAGGAAACATAGACCAAGCTAGGACTATCAAGCAAAATAGGCGAATCATGCAAAGAACAAGATTTTAAATCATCAAGTGAACCATATGCATCAACAATACCTTATTCAATCAAAATGGAGAAGCTTTATGAACAATAATCACTTTGCAAGAGAAGGAAACAACAGAGAACAACTAATCAAGCCTAACCACCCCTTAATCACATCCTAATCACCACTTTAGAACCCTAAATCAAAGGTAAACTACTCAATAATCATGTTTAATCATATTTGATTAGAGTTAAACATGGTTAGATGAGATTAAATGCAAGATAATGAAAATTAAACTATTAGTGTGCTAAATCAAAGATCAGAAGTGAAGATTAAACCATAAAAATGTAAACTTGATTGAAGAAAATAAAAGTATTTACAAACTTAAGCAAATTGCCGTTATGGTAATGAACAAGATGAGATAATGTTCCTAGAAAAGATATGACATAATATTAAAGTTTGGTGGCTTTCAATTTATAGTAGGGAACCAAAAATGAAGGAAAAACCTAAAAATAAGATAAGATCAACTATTAAATCCGGTCAAACACGTGAATAAGTTGTATCGGGGTGGTACGGACGATGTTCTGCTTGATGCACCTCCCCGATATGGTCCGTGCAGCGCATATCGGCTTGTGTAGTCGTTCCCTGCTCGATGCAGCACCTCGATGTAGACTGTGCCTTAAGATCCATGAGTTAGTCTTCTTCTTCACGTACCGCGGCTTGTATCGGGCACACTCCTCGGAGGTTTTGCTCGATGCACCATCTCGATATGGGACCAGACTTGAAAAATCTCCATCTTTGACATCTCTTCAAACATGAGCTGCTTCCTTCTCCTCTCCAAACTCCAAGAACATCCAAAAGCACCTAAGAAACACCACAAACATGCAAATGTATGCATATATATGCAATCCTAAACTAAATGTATGCAATGTTAATTCTAAGTGCAAATGAGACTAAAATGCTAAACGATAATGCAAAAACAAGGGAAAATATGCTTGAAATGCAGCCCAAAATGCTCTAATATATCAAGCTATCAACAACCCCACCCTTAGCTTTTGCTTGCCCTCAAGCAAACAAACACTTAACATGGTCATAAGGTTTTAAAATGGGAACTCATATCTCAAAGAATGCTAACAATAAATCAAAATGAAGTCCATGTTCTTAATTCTATAATGCACTTGATGGAAGAATATTTTAAACACTTAGCCACTTTCATGACAAAGCAAGAATGATCACAATGCTACCGGCCTACACATGCTCATCAAATCAAACAACCTTTTTAATATTCAATTAGGCTCAAACCGTGAATCATGCTTATGTAAATGCAAATGTGTCATTTAGCTAAGGGACAACGCTTATTGAAATAAAAATAATTCCACTTATCAAACTGGTTTTGGTGTTTAAACAGCTCTCTCAAGGAAAAGCATGGCTGTGCTTTGGCAAAATGCTATGGGTCAAAAAACAACTTACACATACAAAAAACAACTTACACATACAAAGGAGGACACTTCTTCTTTGATCTTCATGTGGTGGCAGTTTGCTTTTTTGAATTTGGCTCCTTTTATTTGGTGATGCTGGTACTGATTTCGCCTTTGGCTTTTTGATTCACTTGCTTTGGACCTCTTACACCTTCTTTTCTTTTGAACTTAGAACCGCCACTTCCACCATTTCTTTTGTCATACCCCTTTTCTTTTTGCCTTGCTTTCTTTTCTTCTTTGCCTTTCTTTAAAACTAACCCAAAATAAATCCCAAACCATTCCCCAAACATTGTAGCCTATCTAACTCAAGAGTGAGCTAGTTCTACAATAGAAATACTTCCCGTGTAGTTCCAACCAAACAGTATTTGCTAAGCAACAACCATGAAGGAAAGAGGCCTCACAAATCACTCACTATTAATGTCTTGGCTTGAAAGAAGGTTTAATTAAGGGTGAGGAAATCTAAATGGACCTTCTAAAGAGTGGTAAAAGAGAATTGGAAGATCCAAATATATTAAACTATCCATGACATCAATCACAATTGCATAAGACATGATAATTGCAAATTCAAATTAGGTTCGACTTAATCAAAGGTTGAAATCATTTGAAAGCATGCTTCATTTTCAAACAAGGCTCACACAAATGCAAATTCCAAAAGTGGTTCAGCTTTATTTCTAGTTCAACATCAAATACACCAAAGGATTAAAAAAAAGGGCTTCATTTCCAGAAACTACTATCATTAAACAAGATGTACTATCATTGTTGCCCAAGAGATATTTCATGCACTGAGAACGAACCCCATATACAAAGCAAAATTTGTAGCTATCAAGACTGATATAAGTAAGGCATATGATAGAGTTGAATGGGGATTCTTAGAGGCACTCATGATAAAGTTGGGGTTTAATGAAAAGTGGGTTTGATGGATAAAGTGGTGCATATCCTCTGTATCGTACCAAGTCCTGCTGAATGGCGAAGCAAGAGGGAACATAATTTCATCAAGAGGGCTACATCAAGGCGACACGCTCTCACCGTTCCTTTTCATTATCCTCACAGAAGCTTTAATCAGCCAGATCAAAGGCGCAGAACCAGAAGGCCATTTAACTGGTATTAAAGTAGCCCAATCAAGCCCGACTGTATCTCAACTCCTTTTTGCAGATGATAGTCTGTTTTCTGTAAAGCAGATATCCTGCAATGTGCAGAGATAATGAAAATTATTAATAATTATGGGAAAGCATCAGGACAACAGCTGAATACGTCAAAATCTTCAGTACTCTTTGGAAGTAAAGTGCCAACAGAAATAAAGACAGAACTGAAGAGAACCCTAGGTATACATACGGAAGTAGGTATGGGAATGTATTTGGGCCTCCCAAAAAAGATATGTGGTTCCAAAAAGAAGATTTATGCATATATTCAGGATAGATTGAGCTCTCGGATTAACTCTTGGTTATCTAAACTTCTGTCAAAGGGAGGAAAGGAGATCCTCATCAAATCAGTAGCTCAAGTGATTCCAACTTATGTGATGCCATGCTTTCTTCTACCTCAGGAAATCATAAGTAAATTACAGAGTGCTATAGCCAAGTTTTGGTGGAGCTCAAAGCAAGATAAAAGAGGTATGCACTGGATCGCCTGGGATAAGTTGTGCTTGCCCTAAGACAAGGGCGGACTAGGCTTTCGAGACCTCAAAAACTTCAAGCTGGCACTACTGGCTAAACAACTTTGGAGGATAATAAAAAATCCAGCCTCACTCCTACAGTGAATCCTGAGAAGCAGATATTTCCGATACTCCACCCCCATGGAAATATCGAAATATAACTCTCCATCTTTTGGGTGGAGCAGTATGATGGCGGCTGGAGATCTTCTTGCAGCTGGTCTCAGAAAGTCCATAGGTTCTGGTTTTAATACCAAGGTATTGGAGTGATAAATAGATCTCAGTTATACCAGCCAGACCAGCTCTTGATAATGGATGTTACAGAGACCCACAAATGTTTGTCAGTCATTTAATTGATATAAACACAAAACATTGGAGAACTGATATCATTCAAAATCTTGTTAGTCTGGAAGATATTCCGCGGATCATGAGCCTGCGATAGAGCAGAGGTTTCAAACCAGATGGGTTCTGTTGGCTACATACCAAATCAGGAGCTTATTCTGTAAGAACGGGCTACAAACTGGTGTGCGAGCTGCGGTTAGCACAGACCCTGCAGACGATGACTGACCCCAGCACCAACCAGCTAAAGAAAAATGTCTCGGACTTTAAAGCACCAAGGAAAATAAAGCACTTCATATGGCAAGCTTTATCGGGATGCATTGCAACAAGTGGTCGCTTGGTGGATCGACATTGTAGGACCGATCATAGCTGTATCCGTTGTGGAGCAGAAAATGAAACGATCAATCACCCCATCTTTGAATGTCCACCAGCAATCCAGACATGGCACTATGAAAAATCCCGACAATTCCGGGCACCTTCCCGTGCGGGTCTCTGAAGTCAAATGTTGACTTCCTTCTACAAAGGGCAAAAGCTAATGGTGTCACAGAGGAAAGCTTACAAACTTTCCCATGGCTGATATGGTACATCTAGAAAGCTCGCAATGAGAAAGTGTTTAAGGATAAAGACACATCTGCAATGGATACCATGCAAATTGCCACTCAGGAGGCGGGAGTCTGGAAAGTCTCCCAGATAATTGAGAACGAAGTGGAAAAAGAAGCTGAAACAAGTAGCCCGACTATTCCGGAGCCTATGCTGCCGTACGCACCATGATGCCAGACTGACGCTTCATGGAATCAAGATGGCATTCTATTCGGAAGCGGAATCATCGTAGAGGAGGAAGATGGGAGTAAGCGATAAGGAATGTTTAGAAGAACTTCAGTACTTTCCCACCTTCACGCAAAATTTTCTACACTCATACGTGCAATACAGGCCCTTCTTCAAATCGGTACTCTATCTATGTGGTTTGAAACAGATTGCTTACAACTAGTTAATATGATAGAGAACGAGGAGAAGTGGCCATCCCTAACTTCGGAGATGGAGGAATTTCAGAGTACCCGGATGCTATTTCATACTTTTTCTATCTCTTATATTCCCTACAATGCAAATATTCGAGCTGATTTCCTTGCGAAAGCATCTCGAAACCATGATTTTGTATTCTCTCACTTGAACACAACGTTTTCTGGATTGAACATACTTGAAATGTGAATATAATATAAAATCTTTTGCTGTCAATTAAATTTTATTTTTCAAAAATAATAGAATTAATTTCAAAATGAAATTTTGAAATAGCAGTGAATTATAAAATTTAAAAGCTATTAAACCAACAATGTTAGATTTTATCAAAAATGTCAAAAATTCATAAACATCTACCAATAACCCTCTTAAACTAAATTGGTCTTAGATTCAGTTATACACATATAGAAAAGGATGAATAACTTTCACCCAAAAAGAAAGATGAAGATGAATATATTTAGTCAGTTCGCAAGATATATATGTATATATATAGTTATAACGGTTGTAGTTTGTTTGACCAGAAAAAAAAGGCTGTAGTATAAGGTTATTTGGTGTTAATGTCTTAAAAAGCATTTAAAAAAAAATAAGAATGCCCCCCCAAAGGTATAATATATGTATGCGTTTACAAATTATATATAAACTTTAACAGTATTCAGTCATATAAGTCATACATGTATATACATTAATTTTTATGACAATTGTTAGTGTATAGGAAAAGCAAGAAAAGAAAGAAAAAACGGGAAAAATCACATCATAGCATGAAATAATTTACCAGTTACTTTTTTCAATTAGAATTTAGTTGACAATACCAGAAATGAAATATAATTTCAGTCTATGTCAGATTTTATACCGTACTTGCATATCTATATTTCGTAATTGTTTTTTAAAACGAAATGATTAATTAAATAATTGTATCATGATGATGGGTTTTTTACTATTTAACATGGCTTTAGAAGAAAAATAAATATTTACATATAAATACATGTACATGTAGGTGTTTTCTTAACTATACCTTAATTGAAAAATGATATGTCATCAAATGGTTTTGCAGATCTTTTTTATAAAACTTTCTTTGATATGTAAAAAAGAATTAATAGATAAGTTAAAATAAGTATTCACGTCTAAGAACAGTTTCTAGAGAACCATAGTAATCTTTTGTAAAATAATCTTTCTATATATAATAAAGTTTACAAGAATTTGTATTTTATCCATGATTATATATTTACATTGTTTAAAAATAATTAAAGTATTAGTTTTTGTGAAAATATTTTTTGTAAAGTTATAAAATTACCAATCTCTTTATGAGATTTATGCTGAGCTCCCACAGAAGCTCCATGAGTATCTGTATAACAATCAAGAAGAGCAGGTTCACTTCAGTTACCAGTCTCTTTATGAGATTTATGCTGCGATCCCACACTGGCTCCATCAGTTTAATCTGTATCACAGTCTAGAAAAGCAGGTTCACTTCAGTTGCCAGCCTCGATATGACTTTTTTTATAAGGTCCGAGAAAGAATTCATGCTTTTCAATTGAACAACATTTGGGATTTCAATGAAGTTTATCTGAAATCGGAAGCAAATCTGAATCCCAATGGGGAACAATCCTCCATAGATATGTCAAGGGAGCAGATGGTAGATGATGGCGAGCATGGGGACATTTGTTCCATTGACGGCAACCACCTCAACACCTCAACTCCCAATTCTTAGTCCAAAGGGATTGTTTTTGTGTGAGACATGTTTTATCGCTACTATTTGTGTTTCCTTCATTTCAAAAGACAATTACGAATGATGTCTTCCTATCTTTGAGTTAAAAATGTTGTAATATCTAAAGGTTTCACCTTTTAAGTCAATTTTATTATATTGAAAATCTGATTATTCAGTAAATTATCTGCAGGCAAAAAAATTAAATTTATTAAAATGATTTAAACATTTTTTAAATAGTTTAAGCAATTTTAAAAGATTTTAAAATATGAAAAATAAATTAATAAAACTATAAAACTAACCTTCAACTCTAATCTCAATAACACTGGTCACATGTCTATTATATCTATTGTTGTCGCTTATGCCTGATCTACTTGTATCAATTATTAGTTGAATGATATTTTTTTCAAGTGAATATTTGATTTTCTTTAATTCTGTTTTTTTTTCGTTTCACAAGAGAAAATAATAATAAGAGAAGTTCTTTAGAATAACAACAAATTAAGCTTTTGTGTCAAACCAATACCACTACTTATGAAAAGTGTCCTATATAGCATTTTAATTTAACAACATTTATAATTGTACACTCATTTCTAAAGAACAACAACAAAAATTATTAACAAAACCCAAATTAATGTCGATGTAGCT
Organism: Thlaspi arvense; assembly: GCA_911865555.2. Classification (NCBI taxonomy): domain Eukaryota; kingdom Viridiplantae; phylum Streptophyta; class Magnoliopsida; order Brassicales; family Brassicaceae; genus Thlaspi; species Thlaspi arvense. Next base: position 41,941,516 of record OU466861.1, on the reverse strand, counting down.
TCGTCGCCACCATAGTAACTAGTAAGTGCTTCGTCACCCTCGCCATGGACCTCCAACTTCTTCTATACGCTTCGTCATCCAACCTCCTTCTTCTATACACTTGTTTTCATGGTATTTACTTTAAATTCATGTCCACTCATAGTGCTTAGGGAAGATAAAAGCTACGTCTAATCCGTTGCTTCAGATTAGAGTTACGGGAAGGTTTTGTAAAATAGCTGGCAGATGCAGACAGGGAAAGTACGTGGGTACAGCTCGGTAAACTAATCCGGACCTAGTAAACTCTATAAATAAACGGGATAAGGGTTCACAGATTTTTATGCTAAGTCTATTATTATTGCACACTTATAAACACTTAGTCCTTTCCTTGTTTTCAAGACTCAACGTCTTTCTTTTGAGCATTCCTCAATCATTTTTCAGGTCATTCTTTAGACGAGAATTCTCACCTTTATACCTCTAGTATTTCTTTCTCTTTCCATCAAAAATCCCACCAAACTAAGCACATCTATCGATCCGTCCTTTCCATCAGGCCAAATTAGTAGCCCAAACCCTTCTCAACTTTCTCACAGTGTAGCCCATCAAGACTTTTATGTTGGATCTCTGGATTTAAAATAGGCAGCAGCATGCAAAATTTAGTGAAAATGACTATACCATTTTTCTTTGTTAATGATCTCAAAGGCAATTTAGTACTTCTCTTCTTTCATATTGAAACTTGCCAAAATGTTATCTTTAACCCTATCCATAGTTCCATAGATATGTACCATGGGTAGTTTTATTTTCTCTCCATAAACTATCCTTATTACTTTAACTAATGGACCTGACAACTTAAGAGCATTAACAACATTTTTCCAAAAGCTTTCTTGCAATTTTAACATTCTTTTGTAAAAATGTACTTTGGGCTTGATTAGTTGTTGCTGTAGATGCTGTACAAAGCAATATTTATGTTTAAAGCTCTAAATCATACCAATCATGTTTTATAAACTCTGTCTTTCCTTTATTTGCTCACAGCTAAAATATTTCCTTTTTTATTTTTTTGGCTGTACAAAACATTATTTTCTAAAGCACTTAAATTTATGCTTTCCAAATTTTACAATTCTACAGCCAAAATTTAAAAGAAATAGAATCTACAACTACAGCAAAAAACCCTACAACTATGTTTTTACAGCAAAAACATAAAGCTACAACTGTTACCAATCAAGCCCTTTATACTCTGAAATTGACAGGTCTACGTATTAAAATACTAAGGATAGTGTATGGAGAAAATAACCAGCCATGGAATATCTCTATACAACTATGGATACAGCTAAAGAGGCAATTTCAGCAAGTTTCAATATGAAAGAAGAGAATTACCAAATTTTGTAATTTGCCATTCAGATCATTGACAAAAGATGAAACTGTCAGCTTCATCAACCTTTGCATGCAACTGGCTATTTTTTAAATCTCGAGATTCAATAAAAAATCTTGTTGATGTATGTTGTGAAGAAGTTAAAATGTTTGTATGATTGCATTGGAACTTTGGTTACAGATTGTGACACTTTACGTAACACTGGATTTGGATGCATTTTAAAATTAAATAGGTCTTTTTGATCATCCTATAACAAGTAGGCATATATCAACAAGATCCCCATCGAACAATAGTTATATATTTACATGAATCTATCAGAACTGCTCTAAAAACTAATAATGGTTTCATTTTAATTGTTTAATGGGGTTTTGTTATGGATCTTCAGTTTGAGTGCTTAGAAACTTTTTTGTAAAGGTTTTTAGCCTCACTTGTGAGAAGAATGGTGGTGTTTTCTAACTTTTCAGTCATCAATTATATTTATTAATATTATTTACATAATAATATTATTATTTTAATACATTATATAGCTTATATCTTTATTGGTAACAGTTTAAAACCTCAGAAAAAAAAAACGACTAGCCAAAAATAGACTAAATGACATGATTTTTGGATGAGATTGATAATTTCAAAGAATATCTTACTTGGGATAATTAATGAAAACTCTTCTGATGAAACTGATGGTTTTGTGTTTGAAGAGGATAACTTAACATGGAAGATGGTTACTCAAGCTGCATTCAATTTGCTGAAGGTCTTACCTATCATACTGGAGCAGAAACACTTTCAAGAGTTGGCAAAGGAAAGGGTATTGCTATTAGCTTCACATCTCTCACTCGACAAACATCTCATAGTCGCAAGCCAGATGCCTCTTCTCCTAGTGTTATGTTATTGGTTGATGATTATGAGATGGAAGAGGATTGTGGGGAGCTGAGGACAATTTAGCTTATGAAGATCATTATAATGATGAGAATGATTGTGATTATGATGATGATCTATATATATATACACTAGTAGTGGTTTAGGTTCTCTAGCTACTTTAAAGAACTATAATTATGCTTGTTATTTTCTCTACTCTTTATTAATAATGTGGATTGGTGATTCTGTATATATATTTTCGACTTCAATTGGTGTTTTGCATTTTGTTAGATGTTTTAAATAGTTTAAAACAATAAATGGTGAATACATGTACTATTTCTTTCTTCGGTTCATACTCTGAGCATGTGATCTGCAAAGCACTCGCCTTAAATGCCTAAGGCGCATTGCAACATCAAAGGATCTTTTTTTATAAGAAGTAACATCAACATCAAGACATGGCGCCTTGGGGCGTTTTGGGTCATACTAAGACCATAAAGCCTGCAATGTTGAAAAAAGAGCTAATTCTTGGGAGATATAAAAGATCGCATATGTAATTGTTAACTACTTTCTGTATAGTTTAATAATTTACATATTATTTCTAGGTGTATCGACATGTATATAAAGTAAACCTAGCAACTTAATTAGTAAGAAGCCCTTTATACCAACCTAGGTTTCTTGACATGATATAAAAGCCAGATTTTTCTACGTAAATTAGGATTTTGTGATTTACATAGTCCAATTTAAGACAGGGGAGGGATTGGGAGATCCAATGATCATTTATGCAACTGTTATGCAACTGTTAATTACATATGTATAATTTAGTAATTTGCATATTATATGTAGGTATATCGACATGTATATAAAGTCCTTGTCATCTTAAAGAATAAGAAAACTTTAATACCAACCAAGGTTTTTTGACACTTAATAATTGTTCAAAACTTAAAACAGATACTTACCTCTTCACCGAACGCAATTACTGGTTTCTCCTTTAGGACTGTTTCATAGTCTCAATCAGCATTGACGAGGACTTCAAAGGATGATTCCCTTGATATTCATGTATCTGTATACGTTAATGAATGAATTTAATATAGTTGCATATTTGATAATTTCATCATCAATAGAATAAAGACTCTGAGAAAACATTTCATTAATGAATAATTAAAACAAGGGTTTTCGAAACCTTTGTAAGCAAAATAATTCTGACTCTGTAATCAGTTGTAGTATAGAGATCAGGTGTCAAACATACTTGTAGATGTGAGATGCAAACAATGCTATAAGCTAAGCAAGATTGGGGTTTTGATTGTGTAAGAGTAACTCTAACAACCTAGCAATGCAAGAAAGAGAAAATCGAACTGAAATGCAAATAAACAAGGACTAAGCAAGTTTAATCTAAAGCAAGAACTAAGCATGAATGAAACTAAGCAAGTTGATTACTGGAGATAAACAAGCAAAAGAAACTAAGCAAAGTGGTTTTAAGACAATTAAAGGAAAGCAAGACTTAAGGTTGTAGCAATAGTGGTAAAGTGGTTCTAAAGAGTGACAAAGGGGATTTCTAGCAAAGGCAAACACCAAGCATCAACAAGCAAGCAATTGTCAATGATGTGATCCTAGACAAGGTATCTAATGAATGATCTTCCCAGTGGTTAATAGGCAAACCCAATTCAACAAGACTAGAGTGTCAAACCCACTTTTGATGGTGTATTCTCTAATCATTAGCATAATGAACAGAATCATAGAGCCTTAAAGATTAACTAGTCAAGTAAACACCTCTCACTCAAGAAAGAATTCAGATCATTCTATCAATCTTTTGAACCATATAGGGAACTAAGTAGCTAATCACCAATTAAGAACATGGAACTTAGCTCACCAATGCGAATCTTATTAATAATGCATAGCATTGAACTGGACTCAAGAAAAAGCATGTTCTTCTAATGCATATTATCTAACCATCAAGCAAGAATCTCATAACATGCATTATCTAGCCCTAAGCGAATCATCTAGCAAGGTGAACTATCACTTAGGTGTCACTGAACAAAGGAAACATAGACCAAGCTAAGACTATCAAGCAAAATAGGCGAATCATGCAATGAACAAGATTTCAAATCATCAAGTGAATCATATGCATCAACAATACCTTATTCAATCAAAAAGGAGAAGCTTTATGAACAATAATCACTTTGCAAGAGAAGGAAACAACAGAGAATAACTAATCAAGCCTAACCACCTTTTAATCACAGCTTAATCACCACTTTCCTTACTTAGAACCCTAAAACTAAGGTAAACTACTCACTAATCATGTTTACTCATATTTGATTAAAGTTAAACATGATTAGGTGAGATTAAATACAAGATAATGAAAACTAAACTATCAGTGTGCTAAATCAAAGATGGGAAGACAAGATTAAACCATAAAATTACAAACTTGATTGAAGAAAATAAAAGTGTTTTCAAACTTAGGTTAATGGCCCTTTTGGTATTGAACAAGATGAGATAAGGTTTTTAGAAAAGATATGACATAATGACAAAGTTTGGTGGCTTTCCTTTTATAGTAGGGAACCAAAAATGAAGGAAAAACCTAAAAATAAGATAAGATCAACGATAAAATCCGGTCAAACACGCGAATAAGTTGTATCGGGGTGGTACAGACGATGTTCTGATCGATGCACCTCCCCGATATGGTCCGTGCAGCGCATATCAGCTTGTGTAGTCGTTCCCTGCTCGATGCAGCACCTCGATGTAGACTGTGCCTTAAGATCCATGAGCTAGTCTTCTTCTTCACGTACCGCGGCTTGTATCGGGCACACTCCTCGGAGGTTTTGCTCGATGCACCATCTCGATATGGGACCAGACTTGGAAAATCTCCATATTTGACATCTCTTCAAACATGAGCTGCTTCCTTCTCCTCTCCAAACTCCAAGAACCTCCAAAAGCACCTAAGAAACACCACAAACATGCAAATGTATGCATATATATGTAATCCAAAACTAAATATATGCAATGTTAATTCTAAGTGCAAATGAAACTAAAATGCTAAACGATAATGCAAAAACAAGGGAAAATATGCTTGAAATGCAGCCCAAAATGCTCTAATATATCAAGCTATCAACAACCCCACCCTTAGCTTTTGCTTGCCCTCAAGCAAACAAACACTTAACATGGTCATAAGGTTTTAAAATGGGAACTCATATCTCAAAGAATGCTAACAATAAATCAAAATTAAGTCCATGTTCTTAATTCTAGAATGCACTTTATGGAAGAATATTTTAAACACTTAGCCACTTTCATGACAAAGCAAGAATGATCACAATGCTACCGGCCTACACATGCTTATCAAATCAAACAACCTTTTTAATATTCAATTAGGCTCAAACCGTGAATCATGCTTATGTAAATGCAAATGTGTCATTTGGCTAGGGGACAAGGCTTGTTGAAATAAAAATAATTCCACTTATCAAACTGGTTTTGGTGTTTAAACAGCTCTCTCAAGGAAAAGCATGGCTGTGCTTTGGCAAAATGCTATGGGTCAAAAAACAACTTACACATACAAAGGAAGATTCCCATCTACCTAAGACCTATAAGAAATATTCCTAATTCTAGCTAATAAATGTAAACCCGCCTAAGCTACCCTTTTAACAACTTAAAACCCTTTAAGAAACTCAAATTTTTTCTATTTTAAGCTCTTTGGAGGACACTTATTCTTTTATCTTCATGTGGTGGCAGTTTGCTTTTTTGAATTTGGCTCCTTTTATTTGGTGATGCTGGTACTGATTTTGCCTTTGGCTTTTTGATTCACTTGCTTTGGACCTCTTGCACCTTCTTTTCTTCTGAACTTAGAACCGCCACTTCCACCATTTCTTGTGTCATACCCCTTTTCTTTTTGCCTTGCTTTCTTTTCTTCTTTGCCTTTCTTTAAAACTAACCCAAAATAAATCCCAAACATTCCCCAAACATTGTAGCCTATCTAACTCAAGAGTGAGCTAGTTCTACAATGGAAATACTTCCCCTGTAGTTCCAACCCAACATTTTTTGCTAAGCAACAACCATGAAGAAAAGAGGCCTCACAAATCACACACTATTAATGTCTTGGCTTGAAAGAAGGTTTAGTTAAGGGTGAAGAAATCTAAATGGACCTTCTAAAGAGTGGTAAAAGAGAATTAGAAGATCCAAATATATTAAACTATCCATGACATCAATCACAATTGCATAAGACATGATAATTGCAAATTCAAATTACATTCAACTTAATCAAAGGTTGAAATCATTTGAAAGCATGCTTCATTTTCAAACAAGGCTCACACAAATGCAAATTCCAAAAGTGGTTCAGCTTTATTTCTAGTTCAACATCGAATACACCAAAGGATTAAAAACAAGGGCTTCATTTCCATAAACTACTATCATTAAACAAGATGTACTATCATTGTTGCCCAAGAGATATTTCATGCGCTGTGAACGAACCCCATATGCAAAGCAAAATTTGTAGCTATCAAGACTGATATGAGTAAGGCATATGACAGAATTCATTATAAAGTTGGTGTTTAATGAAAAGTGGGTTTGATGGTTAAAGTAGTGCATATCCTCTGTATCGTACCTAGTCCCGCTGAATGGCGAAGCAAGAGGGAACATAATTCCATTAAGAGGGATACGTCAAGGCGACCTGCTCTCACCGTTCCTTTTCATTATCCTTACAGAAGCTCTAATCGGCCAGATCAAAGGTGCAGAAGCAGAAGGCCGTTTAACTGGTATTAAAGTAGCCCAATCAAGCCCAGCGGTATCTCATCTCCTTTTTGTAGATGATAGTCTGTTTTTCTGTAAAGCAGATATCCTGCAATGTGCAGAACTAATGAAAATTATTAATAATTATGGGAAAGCATCAGGACAACAGCTGAATACGTCAAAATCTTCAGTACTCTTTGGAAGTAAAGTGCCAACAGAAATGAAGACAGAACTGAAGAGAACCCTAGGCATACATACAGAAGGAGGTATGGGAATGTATATGGGCCTCCCGGAAAAGATACGTGGTTCCAAAAAGAAGATTTTTGCATATATTCAGGATAGATTGAGCTCTCGGATTAACTCTTGGTCAGCTAAACTTCTGTCAAAGGGAGTGATATACTATGATTTTACTGATTTCTAACTGATTTTCAAAGGTTTTTATCGAGTCTTTTTAGTGTTTTTAGAGTCTTTACAGGTCAAAACACGTTTGGATGGATTCCAAGGCAGTGCAAAGGAAGAAATGAAGAAAAGGAGCAAATTCAATCTTTTTCGGAGTGCAGATCGATCGGTCCTATATTGGATCGATCGATCCAAAGGAAGCGAGGAGACAAGATTTGCCCGAGAGATATTAGATCGATCGGACCGTAAGGGATCGATCGATCCGAAAGCCAAAGATTTGCCCGGGGGATTTTAGATCGATCGATCCCACACTGGATCGATCGATCCGTTTGGACGAAGTTTCCCCGAGACATTTTGGACCGATCGATCCGGGAGGGACCGATCGATCCGATGAGACCAGGATTTCCCGAGAGTATTTAGATCGATCGATCCAACTTTGGACCGATCGATCCGATGCCTTAACCAGCCGGTTTGGTCGCGCAGAGAAATAAGGAAATTTCGGTTTTACCTATTTCGACTTGGTTTTCCATAATTTTTCATCTAGCTCATGTCTAGACCCATAAAGACTTAATTTTCAGCCATTGTTTAGGCTACCTTTCATTTTTCATTGAGACTGAGAGCTTTTGGCAATTTGTGAGTTTTGGAGAGACGATCTTTGTACTCTGCATCTCTGAGAAGATTTCTGAACCCCAGTTGATTTCTATTTTATTATTTATGAATTTCTCTTCATCTCTTTGCCTTTCTTCTTCTTCCATGTCTGAGTAATCCACCAGTTAGGTTTAGGGTTTCAATGGGATTATAAATTATTGAATCAGATATAGATAGGGTTATTTCAATTGTTGTCTTCATCTATCGTTGATCTCATTGCTGAAACTTGATTAGCTACCCAGTTTCTGATTCTAGGTTGTTTAGCACACCAAAAGTGTTTATTTAAAAGCCTGAAAGAACATAGATGAGCAGAATGTCCTTAACCAACGAAAGCTGATGTTAAGGCAATTTGTGAATAAATCGAACCTGATCGCTAATGCCTGTTTACAGTTATAAGTTCAAACGACAGTTTAGAATCTTAGGTTGTTAGATAGAGTCTCTGATACCATGACAGTGGATTAGCTATACATTCATGTTTGAGTTCAAGACTGTGCTTATCTGTTCCCTGAATAATTGTCTGGTTCATGATCTCTGATCCCTGCGAATTGCCCTTTACCTAACGCCTGTCTTTAATTGATCTTTTATTAAATTTTAATTGCCATTTTTGTTTTGCATTACATTTAACAGTCATCACATTGTATTAGCTCCACTTCATTCATTAAGAATCATAGCGTAACCTTGGTCTCTGTGGATTCGATCCCATCTATATCACTGTGATTGTCTGTGCACTTGCAGTCTTTTATTTGGGTAAAACCTGAGTGTATCAAGTTTTTGGCGCCGTTGCCGGGGACCAATAGCGTTACCTGTGAATCTAGGATTGAAGTTTAGTCTAAGATTTACTAACTAGTTTCTTCTTTCACTCTTGTGGATTCAGGTGCATGCAGAGAAGAAGTAAAGGTTTTGACAACCTCCTCCTTCTTAACAACCAGGAACTTGCAAGAGTTGAAAGGACAAACAACAAAGGAAGAAAAAAGAAGTCGAATCAAGTCACGATGTGTGATAACGTTGACGGTCAGGATTTGCCAGAGGGTCAAGCTAACCAGGCTACAGAGCTCCAGCGTATGCAACAGCAGCTGAACAGGTTGCTACAGCAACAACAGCGGCAGCAAGAGCAGCAAGCTATTGGGGATGTGGATACACCTCACACCTTCTACAGGAACAGAGCTGCTATCCGCATACCAGCTATTGAGAGAGCATACTATGAGATAAAACCGCAAATGATTGCATTGGTGAAGCAACATCTGTTCCATGGCCTCTCTGCTGAGCTTCCAATGGATCACATTGAGAATTTTGAGGAGATCTGCAGCACAACAAAATCGAATGGAGTACCTGCTGACTTTCTCAAATGCAAGCTCTTTCCATTCTCCTTGGCTGATAAAGCACAGAGATGGCTTAAATCCCTTCCTCCTGGCTCTTTGACAAACTGGAGTGAATGCAGAGCAGCATTCCTGGACCACTTCTACACCAAGTCCAAAACTGCTGCTTTGAGGAACAAGATCACCACCTTCCAGCAGCATTCAGGGGAATCTTTCTGTGAAGCATGGGAGAGGTTTAAGGAATACCGCAGAGAGTGCCCTCACCATGGGTATTCAGATGAGCAGTTCCTAAGCATCTTCTATGATGGAGTAGAATGGGAGTTCAAAAATAATCTCAATGCTGCAAGCAATGGAGATTTCATGACCAGGAGTACTCAGAAGGCATATGAGCTGATTGAGAACTTGGCTGCAAGTTCTAATAACAGATGCCCTGAGTATGACAGATCAAGAAGAGTCAGCAGTGTGGAATCTCATAAGATAGAGGAGCTGGCTGCTCAAGTTAGTCTTCTGCCGAAGGCAACTCAGAAGGGAGGACAGAATTGTGAAAATGGATCTGATGCTTTTCTTTGTCAAGATTTTCCAGAGGAAGAGAACAATGAGCTGCAGGAAGTTAGCTATGTGAATGGCCAGCCATTTATGCAAAACAGGGGGGTTCAACCAGAACTACAGAAACCATCCAAACTTGTCCTACAGGAGCACAAATGTCGAAAATCCACAGGATCAAGTCTACCCTCAGCAGATGGTCAACCAGGCGCCTCAATTCCAAGGAAAGGCATATATGCAAAATGCTGGCGCCAATGGTACTTCCCAAGGGTTTTCAGGACAGACAGGAATGCAGAACCAAGGATTTCATAAGAACTTCTCTCAAGGTTTTCAAGGAAATCAAGGCTTCATGCAAAATCAGGGTCAGAACAGATTTCAGAGTGGATTTCAGCAGAAACAACCATTCAACACTTTTCAGTCTACAACACCAGCGCCCTTCCAAGCCTCTCCAAGCTCCACAGGAAGTTCTCAGGATGAACTCAAGACTCTTATGCAACAATTCTTGGTCAATCAGCAGAAATCCTCCCATGAGATCAATACCAAGGTTGATAACATGTACAATGACCTGAATGGCAAGTATGAAGCTTTGAACACTCATGTGAAGAAGCTAGACACTCAGGTAACTCAAACTGCTGAGGCAATCAAGAGACCACACGGTTTTCTTCCAGGAAAAGGTGAACAAAATCCAAAAGAGTTTGTGAATGCCATTTCACTCTGGAGTGGAAAGGTACTAGGATATGTATCCCAAAGAGGAGATGTGGCTGATGTTGTGACTGATCCAGAAGGGAGAATGACAACAGAACCTGAGGAGGATAAGAACACCACAGATGGGCACACTGAAGTAGAGAAAGACCTGCTGCCGCCAGCCAGAGTCTATGTCCCAAAGGTTCCTTACCCTACTCCTCCAAAGAAGTCTAGGAAGAACCTGGAGGAGGCAAAATGCAGGGAGATGGTAAATGATCTGGTTGTGAAACTTCCTCTAGCTGATGCAATCCAGATGATGCCTGCAATGAAGAGATACATGAAGAGCCTAGTAACAAGCAAGATGACTGGAGAGGAAGACTTCATCAAAGTAACAAAAGATTGCAGTGCCATTCTCCAAAACAAAATGCCTAAGAAGTTGGATGACCCTGGGCGTTTTGTTCTCTCAGTGCAGATTGGAGCAATGACTTTTGCTTGTTCTTTATGTGATCTGGGCTCAAGTGTCAACTTGATGCCATACTCAGTGGCTAAAAGACTTGGATTCACAAAGTTTAAGCCAACAAAGATCTCCTTGGTTTTTGCTGATAGATCTGTAAAGCTGCCAGTTGGAATCCTTGAAGATCTGCATGTGAAGGTTGGCAATGCATATGTACCTGCTGATTTCGTGGTACTTGAGCTAGATGAAGAACCAAAGGACCCTCTCATCCTAGGGAGACCCTTTCTATGCACTGCTGGAGCCATAATCGATGTCAGAAGTGGGAGGATAGACCTTCATCTCGGAGACATCATCCTGAAGTTTGAGATGGATAAAATGCTGAAGAAATCTATGCTTGGTGGGCAAACCTTCTCAGTGGATGATTCTCTAGAAATTTCAGAGGATGCTGCTGCAGAACTTATGGTACAAGACCCATTGGAGATTGCCTTAACATAAGTTGCAAGTGAACATGGATTTTTCAACCAAGAGGCAGCTGAATATGCAAGGATGATGGACTCCAGCAGAACCATAGAGAAAATGGTCACCCACCTCAGTCTTGATGGAGCTGAATGTGCACATCCAGCAAAGACTCAACCAGAACCACAAGCATCCACGTGGAGTGAGCTGAAAGCTCCAAAAGTTGAGCTCAAAACACTTCCTGAAGGGCTAAGGTACGCCTTTCTTGGTCCTAACTCTACTTATCCTGTCATCATCAATGCTAAACTGAACAATGCTGAAACTGCTTTACTTTTGTGTGAACTTAGAAAGTATCGCAGAGCCATAGGTTATTCATTAGATGACATCACAGGAATTTCACCTGATCTTTGCATGCATAGGATACATCTAGAAGATGAATCAATGACTTCTATAGAACATCAGAGGAGGTTAAACCTAAATCTAAAAGATGTTGTTAAGAAGGAGATAATGAAACTTCTAGAAGCAGGAGTGATCTATGCTATTTCTGACAGTAGTTGGGTTAGTCTTGTCCATGTAGTGCCCAAGAAAGGTGGTGTGACTGTTGTTAAGAATGATAAAAATGAGTTGATTCCAACTAGAACTGTTACAGGGCATAGGATGTGCATAGATTATCGAAAGTTGAATGCTGCAACTCGTAAAGATCATTTTCTTTTGCCATTCATTGATCAGATGCTTGAGAGATTGGCTAACCATCCTTACTACTGTTTTCTAGATGGTTATTCTGATTTCTTTCAGATTCCCATACACCTAGATAATCAGGAGAAAACCACATTCACTTGTCCTTATGGCACTTTTGCTTATCGCAGAATGCCATTTGGCTTGTGCAATGCCCCAGCCACCTTCCAGCGCTGTATGATGTCAATTTTTACTGACTATATTGAGGAAATAATGGAGGTTTTTATGGATGATTTTTCAGTCTATGGATCCTCCTTCTTTGTTTGTCTTTCTAATCTGTGCAGGGTACTTCAGCGCTGTGAGGAAAAACATCTTGTGCTGAACTGGGAGAAGTGTCACTTCATGGTGAGAGATGGCATTGTTTTGGGACACAAGATTTCAGAGCAAGGCATTGAAGTGGACAAGGCGAAAGTTGAAGTAATGATGAGCCTGCAACCACCAACTTCTGTCAAAGGGATCAGAAGCTTTCTTGGGCATGCTGGGTTCTATAGAAGTTTCATCAAGGATTTTTCCAAGATAGCTCGCCCTCTAACTCAACTGCTATGCAAGGATGTGAAGTTCCACTTTGACAATGACTGCCTTGAGGCCTTCCACACAATCAAAGGAGCACTTGTCAGCGCACCAATTGTTCAGCCTCCAGACTGGCAGTTGCCCTTTGAAGTAATGACGGATGCCAGTGACTATGCACTAGGAGCTGTCTTAGGACAGAGGAAAGACAAGAAGCTTCATGTCATTTACTATGCTAGCAGAACCCTGGATGATGCACAATGCAAATATGCCACAACTGAGAAAGAACTTCTTGCTATAGTGTTTGCTTTTGACAAGTTCAGACAATATCTTGTAGGGTCTAAGGTGATTGTGCATACTGATCATGCTGCTTTGAGATACTTGCTGACAAAGAAGGATGCCAAGCCTAGGCTACTGAGATGTATACTTCTGTTGCAAGAGTTTGATCTTGAGATCAGGGACAAGAAAGGAGCTGAAAATGGGGTTGCAGATCATCTTTCTAGGATGCATGTAGAAGAATCAGTTCCTCTGGATGATGACTTTAATGAAGAGCACGTGTATGCCATCAACCTTGGAGACGTGGCTGCTGTTCATACATCACCTGGCACCACAACACACTCCACAATGCCTTGGTTTGGGGACATTGCAAACTACCTGGCTGCAGAGAAAGAACCCGCCGGTTTTGTTGGGTACAAGAAGAAGAAATTCTTAAGAGACATCAGACACTACTTTTGGGATGAACTTTTCTTATACAAACAATGTGCTGATGGCGTTTTCAGGAGATGCATACCAGAAGAGGAGGTTCCACGCATTCTGTTTCATTGTCATGGTTCCAGTTATGCAGGACACTTTGCTACCTTCAAGACTGTCTCCAAGGCTTTGCAAGCTGGTTTCTGGTGGCCAACAATGTTCAAAGATGCACATGCCTTTGTCTCTAAGTGTGATTCATGCCAAAGACAAGGCAACATCAGCAAAAGGAATGAGATGCCTCAGAACTTCATCTTGGAAGTGGAAGTGTTTGATGTGTGGGGCATTGATTTCATGGGACCATTTCCATCCTCTTATGGGAATAAGTTCATTTTGATTGCAGTCGACTATGTGTCTAAATGGGTTGAAGCAATGGTCAGTCCAACTAATGATGCAAAAGTGGTCTTAAAGATGTTCAAATCAATGATTTTTCCAAGGTTTGGAATTCCTAGAGTTGTGATTAGTGATGGTGGTTCTCATTTCATCAACAGAGTCTTTGAGAGTCTGCTGAAGAAATATGGAGTCAAGCAAAAGGTGGCCACGCCATACCATCCCCAAACAAGTGGCCAGGTCGAAATTTCTAACAGGGAGATCAAAAGCATTTTGCAGAAGACTGTGAACACAACTAGGAAGGATTGGTCTGTCAAGTTGGATGATGCTCTTTGGGCATATAGGACTGCTTATAAGACACCTCTGGGCACGACCCCATTCCACCTCATCTATAGGAAATCATGTCATCTTCCAGTGGAGTTAGAATACAAAGCAGCATGGGCTGTCAAGCTGTTGAACTTTGACATCAAACCTGCCTCTGCAAGAAGGCTGATACAACTGACTGAACTGGATGAGATCAGACACATGGCTTATGAGAACTCTAGGATCTACAAGGAGAGAACTAAGGCCTACCATGATAAGAAGATCATGCCAAAGAGCTTTGCTGCAAAATGACCAAGTCTTACTTTTCAATTCCCGCCTGAAGCTGTTTCCTGGGAAGTTGAGATCAAGATGGTCAGGCTCTTTCTCAATTAAGGAAGTGCGCCCTTATGGAACCATTCTGCTTTTGGACCCACAGGGGAAGGAGTTATGGTCAATGGTCAGTGACTCAAGCCATATCTTGCTGATACCGATATCACTGAAGGGGAAACCATTCCCCTAAGTGATGCACTTCCAGCTTAAAAGGCAACCAAAGTCAAGCTCGGGACTTAAAACAAGCGCTTGGTGGGAGGCAACCCACTGGTAAGTGTATATATTTCATTTCATATTCTTTCTATAACATTCATTATTTAGTTTTCATGTGAAAAAAAAACAGACCGACCGAGCCAAGGGGGGATCGATCGGGAAGTTGGAATTTCACCCGAGAGTATTTAGATCGATCGGTATGTATCAGATCGATCGATCCAAAGAAGGCAGAACGACCCGAAAGTATTTAGATCGATCGATCCGTGGCCCAGGTAAGCCCACGATTCCCGTTTTTGATCAATTATTGGTTTTCTTTGATTTATTTTACTTAAACCAAACCGAGGAAACACGTTTTAAAACATAAAAACATCTCATTTTGGATCAAAATCGGGTTTTTTTTTCTCTCTTCTCCTCTCCCCCTCGAGTGTTCTTGGTGATTTTGGGAAGAATTTTCAAAAACCCATAACTTCTTCGATTCTTAACGGATTTGGGTGATTTTTGGGTCCATTCTGCTCGGTTTTTCGTCTTCTATCTGTTTATCCAATCATCTCAGACGATCTGCAAAGGTATGACACTCTTTCACTACTTTTTCAATTCGTCCTAAATGGTTCAAGGTTAGAATTTTCGGGTTCTTGAGATGTTTTCACTGAAATCGTGGCTTACTAAGTGTTCTAGGATTGAACCCGACCCTTTCCATGCCTTAATCTGCTATTTTTGGTGATTTGTCTTGAGCTTGAGAATTTTCATGGTGAATAGTGCGAAATTGGGTTTATTTTCCGGGATTGATCCGAAAATATGTTGTTTGATACTGTTACTGGATTGTTTATGTTTCATTGCCTCATTTGGTTATTGATTGTGTCAACCATTGTTCCAGTTTATCAAATTCCTGGAAATTTTGCCTCTCTCTTTGAGAAATATTGGATGAATGTGGTATGTTATTTGTTGTTGCAGACAATGGTGAGGACAAATGAAGCCGCCGGTTCCAGCAGGAAACAGCCAACACGAGGCTTGAAGGCACAGCAGCAACAAAAAGGTAAATCTGTTGCCGCCTCCTCCGCCCGCGATACAGAACCAAATGAGGAAGAAGAAGTGTATTTCAGCACGGCTCCCTGGCCTCGCCCTGACGCCAGACCTTTCGTGTTGTCCAGGCTTCTGAACGACGTCACAGTGGCTCAAATCAAGAAGTCACAAAGCTACGTGAACCGCGGGCGAGGTTACCCGTGGAAGGACTACAATAGCGCGTTCTATAATGGGCTGTTGAGGGTTAGTCTTGTCCCCACTCAGATTGTGGATGCTAGGACTCTGTGTAGGATGGGAATCAAAGAGGATGTTTATGAGATGCTCGAGCAGATGGGCATGGGACGGATTGCATATGACCACTACCCCCTCTACCCGGAGCTAGTCCGTCAGTTCCTTGCTTCCGCGGAGCTCTATTTCACAGATCCCTTGCACCCTGTTGCTAGTGAGGGAGTTCTCACATACCTTCTGCGAGGTGCTCACTATGAGATACCCATTTCTGCCTTATATGAGCTGTTTGGATTTGATTCTAGGCAGGAGTTGTGCAGAATCCCGACTGACTTTAACAGATCACTGAGTTGTGGCCACTGATTGGGACAGGCCCTTTTGAGTCTCGAGAGGCCAAGCTGACATTGATCAGGAACCCTGTGGTTCGAGTGGTTGCTGAGATCTTAGGCAACATCATGTTTGGCAAGGAGGAGCCAGGTGCTTTGAGGAAAGATGAGTTGTTGATGCTACATTACGGGTTGCCCTCCTTTGCCAGCAGCATTTACAGCCTACCACCACCACCGGTTCTTCGCACGAACCTTGGATACTTGTTTGCTCATGTCCTTGTGGGGAAGAAGTTCAGAGGCCTTACCACTTCCACATCTCGGACTGAGGCGATTGATAGCCTTTTGACTCCTATTTTCAGGTACCATGATATTGATCTTACTTCCACAGAGAGAATTGATACACACAGGCTTCTTAATGAGGAGCATTTCAGAACCAGCGGGATCCTCATACCAGGCTACAAGTATCAGTTTCAGGACAGGGATGGTCGGAAGTTGTACTGCCAGCTTCCCAACAACGACATCACCACTCTTTCTTCGCGGGCCAACTTGGAGTTCTTACCTGATGCTGTCCACTTATGCCCGAACCCGACCATGGCTTCAGTTTCTAGACGCAGATGTAGCTCATCTCGTTCTAGCGCCCACCCACCGCACTATGAGGATGCTCCTGCAGCAGACACATTCCCTCAGGACCCTTTTACTGCATCTGCAGCCCGCCAGTCCATGGAGTCCCTCCTCCCACCTTATGCTGGTCAGTATGACCTTCTTCCCCTTGCTCCAGATGTTTCAGAGGCAGACCGATGGGCTTGGATGGTTGATTCTCAGAGGAAGAACAACTCCATGATGCAGAGGATTTGGGGAGCTTTGGCGAAGCTCAGCTGTCCACGACCACCCTCCTGTTTCAGGGCTACGGAGATTAGAGATGACACAGCTGCTGAGGAGCCAGATATGGATGCTGATGACGAGGAGCCAGATTCCGAGGATGTTCCCCCCTCTCCGGCGCAGACGCAGACTTGCTCCAGGACAGATCCAGAGTGCTACTTCAGAGAGCGACCATTGAGAGTAGTATCATTTCCCTTGTTTTATACTATTTTTCCTTTCATGTACTTTTTGCTTTTGTCATACTCTTCTTCTGATTTATTTTCAAAACCGAGACGGTTTGAAGTAAGTCTGGGGGAGAGTATTCGCTGGTACTAATGCTGGTTGCTTTGGTTTGTTTTCTCTAGAGTCAGTCCAAGATGTTATTATTGAGTCAAAACTATGTTTGAATGTCATGGATTTTTTCTTTAACTAACCGCTCTACATTGACATTTGAAGGACCATTGCTACAACAGCTAACCGCAGATTCTGTTAAGTAGAACGCTAAAAATGGATCAACATAAGTCATAACAGAGAAAGTTCACGTTCCTGGAGAGTCTGAAGGATCCAACGTTGACTCCGCCCTAATGAATTTCGAAATTCTCTTCTTGGGGCTTGGCATGCATTGAACTTGATTCCTCTTTCAGCACTAATGAAGATAAGTTTGGTACAGTCTCTTTAATCTCCCCTTGTAAAAAAAAGAAAGAATGACTAAGTCTAAGGATGGTGCACTCACGAACCCGTCTCCTAACAAGGAACACAAGTAGTGAGCACTCTTGAACCTGTCTCCTCACAAGGAACATAAGTAAAGAAAGTCGAAAAAGAAAAAAATGAGATGATGCCCTCAAGTAGGGAGAATCGTTTAAGGGGAGAGAAAATAGGAGATTTGTACTGGAGACTGTCTGATTTGGAGCTTGGAAGGGAAAGAATCTGTAAGTTCTTTGATCGATATTCCCTCGACTGAGACAGCACAAAAATAACTTGAAGGGGTCAACAATGGAGAGCTCAGATTTCTCTAAGGAATGCTGAATGCATCTGGGATGATTGCTAGACTTGCGGTATGTATACTGACACATTATCTAAAGTTGGCTCTGTAGCATGTGGGTTCAAGGGTGTTGATAAAAAAGGTGGGGTTTGAGAGAGTTCATGACTTCTATGTTTTCAAACCTCTTTTCCTTACTCAGTATTTGCTTGAGGACAAGCAAAATGCTAAGTCTGGGGGAGTTGATATACTATGATTTTACTGATTTCTAACTGATTTTCAAAGGTTTTTATCGAGTCTTTTTAGTGTTTTTAGAGTCTTTACAGGTCAAAACACGTTTGGATGGATTCCAAGGCAGTGCAAAGTAAGAAATGAAGAAAAGGAGTAAATTCAGTCTTTTCCAGAGTGCAGATCGATCGGTCCTATATTGGATCGATCGATCCAAAGGAAGCGAGGAGACAAGATTTGCCCGAGAGATATTAGATCGATCGGTCCGTAAGGGATCGATTGATCCGAAAGCCGAAGATTTGCCCGAGGGATTTTAGATCGATCGATCCCACACTGGATCGATCGATCCGTTTGGACGAAGTTTCCCCGAGACATTTTGGACCGATCGATCCGGGAGGGACCGATCGATCCGATGAGACCAGGATTTCCCGAGAGTATTTAGATCGATCGATCCAACTTTGGACCGATCGATCCGATGCCTTAACCAGCCGGTTTGGTCGCGCAGAGAAAGAAGGAAATTTTGGTTTTACCTATTTCGACTTGGTTTTCCATAATTTTTCATCTAGCTCGTGTCTAGACCCATAAAGACTTAATTTTCAGCCATTGTTTAGGCTACCTTTTATTTTTCATTGAGACTGAGAGCTTTTGGCAATTTATGAGTTTTAGGGAGACGATCTTTGTACTCTGCATCTCTGAGAAGATTTCTGAACCCCAGTTGATTTCTATTTTATTATTTATGAATTTCTCTTCATCTCTTTGCCTTTCTTCTTCTTCCATGTCTGAGTAATCCACCAGTTAGGTTTAGGATTTCAATGGGATTATGAATTATTGAATCAGACATAGATAGGGTTATTTCAATTGTTGTCTTCATCTATCGTTGATCTCATTGCTGAAACTTGATTAGCTACCCAGTTTCTGATTCTAGGTTGTTTAGCACACCAAAAGTGTTTGTTTAAAAGCCTGAAAGAACATAGATGAGCAGAATGTCCTTAACCAACGAAAGCTGATGTTAAGGCAATCTGTGAACAAATCGAACCTGATTGCTAATGCCTGTTTACAATTCTAAGTTCAAACGATAGTTTAAAATTTTAGGTTGTTAGATAGAGTCTCTGATACCACGACGGTGGATTAGCTATACATTCATGTTTGAGTTCAAGACTGTGCTTATCTGTTCTCTGAATAATTGTCTGGTTCATGATCTCTGATCCCTGCGAATTACCCTTTACCTAACGCCTGTCTTTAATTGATCTTTTATTGAATTTTAGTTGCCATTTTTGTTTTGCATTACATTCAACAGTCATCACATTGTCTTAGCTCCACTTCATTCATTAAGAATCATAGCGTAACCTTGGTCTCTGTGGATTCGATCCCATCTATATCACTGTGATTGTCTGTGCACTTGCAGTCTTTTATTTGGGTAAAACCTGAGTGTATCAGGGAGGAAAGGAGATCCTCATCAAATCAGTAGCTTTCTTCTACCTCAGGAAATCATAAGTAAATTACAGAGTGCAATAGCCAAGTTTTGGTGGAGCTCAAAGCATGATAAAAGAGGTATGCATTGGATCGCCTGGGATAAGTTGTGCTTGCTCCAAGACAAGGGCGGACTAGGCTTTTGAGACCTCAAAAACTTCAATCTGGCAATACTGGCTAAGAAACTTTGGAGGATAATACAAAATCCAGCCTAGCTCCTAACACGAATCCTGAGAATCAGATATTTCTGATACTCCACCCCCATAGAAGTATCAAAATATAACTCCCCATCTTTTGGGTGGAGCAGTATGATTGCGGCTCGAGATCTTCTTGCAGTTGGTCTTCGAAAGTCCGTAGGCTCTGGTTTTAATACCAAGTTATGGAGATGATAATTGGATCCCAGTTATACTAGCCAGACCAGCTCTTGACAATGGATGTTACAGAGACCCACACATGTTTGTCAGTCATTTAATTGACATAAACACAAAACAGTAGAGAACTGATATCATTCAAACTCTTGTTAGTTCGGAAGATATTTTGCGGATAATGAGCATGTGACCGAGCAGAGGTTTCAAAGCGGATGGGTTTTGTTGGGTACATACCAAATCAGAAGCATATTAACGGGCTACAAACTAGCGTGCAAGCTGCGGTTAGCACAGTCCTCGCAGACGATGACTGAACCCAGCACCAACCAGCTAAAGAACAATGTCTGGGACTTGTAGGAAAATAAAGCACTACATATAGCAAGCTCTAGCGGGATGCATTGCAACAAGTGGTCGCTTCGTGGATCGACATTGTTGGACAGATCGTAGCTGTATCCGTTGTGGAGCAGAAAATGAAATGATCAATCACCCCATCTTTGAATGCCCACCAGCAATCCATACATGGGCGCTATCACAAATCCCGACAATTCCGGGCACCTTCCCGTGCGAGTCTCTGAACTCAAATGTTGACTTCCTTCTACAAAGGGCAAAAGCTAATGGTGTCACAGAGGAAAGCTTACAAACTTTTCCATGGCTGATATGGTACATCTGGAAAGCTCGCAATGAGAAAGTGTTTAAGGATAAAGACACCTCTGCATTGGAAACCATGCAAATTGCCACTCAGGAGGCAGGAGTCTGGAAAGTCTGCCAGATAATAGAGAACAAAGTGGAAAAAGAAGCTGAAACAAGTAGCCCGACTATTCCAGAGCCTTTGCTGCCGCACGCACCATGATGTCAGACTGACGCTTCATGGAATCAGGATGGCATTCTATTCGGAGGCGGAATCATCGTAGAGGAGGAGGATGGGAGTAAGTGATAAGGAATGTTTGCAAGAACTACAGTACTATCCCACCTTCACGCAGAATCCTCGACACTCATATGGGCGATGCAGGCCCTTATTCAAATCGGTACTCTATCGATGCAGTTTGAAATAGATTGCTTACAACTAGTCAATATGATAGAGAACGAGGAGAAGTGGCCATCCCTAACTTCGGAGATGGAGGAATTTCAGAGTACCCGGATGCTATTTCATACTTTTTCTATCTCTTATATTCCCCGCAATGCCAATATTCGAACTGATTTCCTTGCGAAAGCATCTCGAAACCATGATCTTGTATTCTCTCACTGGAACACAACGTTTCCAAGATGGTTAACCTCCTGATTGAGCATACTTGCAACGTGACTATAATATAAGATCTTTTGCTGTAAAAAAAAATAATTATATTTTATTTTTCAAAAATGATAGAATTAATTTAAAAATGAAATTTTGAAATAGCAATGAATTAAAAAATTTACATTTTAAAAGCTATTAAACGAACAATGTTAAATTTTATCAAAAATGTCAAAATTCATAAACATCTATCATTAACCCTCTTAAACTAAATTGGTCTTAGATTCAGTTAAACTAAATTGGTCTCAAGATATATATGCATATCCTCTACCTATTAATTGACAATGTAGTTTAATGAAATATGCTATTTGTTTTAATTTCATTGGTTAAAAACATTTATCTAACCTGATTAAATGTGACATGGAAATGATGATGTGTAATGATGATGTAATTGTGATATGGCATTTGCTAACACATGTGGATTATGACATGACAAAAAAAAATTTATGTGTTTAATTTATTTTAGTTTAAATAATTATTTTATGAAAACTGAAAAATATAAAATATTTAAATTATTAATATAAATTGTAAACCGTTGTTTTTTTATCACATGCACAAAACATATGTTATATTTTTTATTACATTCACAGATTTGTATACGTTAAACTGTATAAACATTATATCTTCATCACATGCACCGACTATATAATCTAAAGTAATATTAATCTAACAATTAATTTTTAACTAAAGAATCCATTTTTGTTGTCTACACAAAACAGAAGCTAAACAAATATACAAAGAGAAGTTAGAGTATACCATGTTTTGTTAACCGAAGTATGATTATCTATTTTTAACAGTCTTCTTGAGATTGTTTTTCCGCAATATAATCCAAAGCAACATTAATTGTATCATTAAATTGTATAAAAATTATGAGAATTGTCTTCATCACATGCACTGACTATATAATCCAAAGTAATATTAATCTAACAATGTTTAACTAAAGAGTCCATTTTTGTTGTCCACACGAAATAGAAGCTAAACAAATATACAAAGATAAGTTGGAATATATTTAAGTTCAAATAATTTTATGTGTTTAATTTATTTTAGTTCAAATATTTGTTTTATACAAAAAAGGTCTTCGAGAATTTAGAGGCTAAATAACTGGATAAATTGAGGAAGATTAATAGAAGACGAAGAAGATGATAAAATTTGCAGGTATGTACATCTGACCCGCAAATCTGCAGCAGGTAACCCGCTTAACCAGCTATCTATGGGTCTGACCCATTTGGCCCTTTAACATAATAAAATGGGTCTTTTGTTATAATGAAATATTTAGTTAAAATTATACCATATTTTGCTATTAGAACCTATAATTTAATCGCCCTACTTAATTTTTTTATATATTACAAAAAATTAAAATATTTATAACGATTTAGATATTATATTTATGTAATTAAATTTTTAAAACTGTTTATGCATGCACATGTGTACGGGCCAAACTCCTAGTATATAGTTATAACGGCTGTAGTTTGTTTGACCAAAAAAAGGCTGTAGTTTTAAAGTTATTTGGTGTTAATGTCTTAAAAAGCATTAAAAAAAAACTAAGAATGCCCCCCAAAGGTATAATATATGTATGGGTTTTACAAATTATATATAAACTTAAACAGTATTCAGTCATATAAGTCATACACGTATGTTCATGCATGCAATATGCATTAATTTTTATGACAATTGTTACTGTATAGCAAAAGCAAGAAAAGAAAGAAAAAAGGGAAAAATCATATCATAGCATGAAATAATTTACCAGTTACTTTTTTCAATTAGAATTTAGTTGACAACACCAGAAACGTTCTATGTCAGATTTAATACCGTACTTCCATATCTATATTTCATAATTGTGTTTTTAAAACGAAATGATTAATTAAATGATTGTATCATGATGATGGGTTTTTTACCATTTAACATGGTTTTAGAAGAAAAATAAATATTTACATATAAAAACATGTGCATATAGATGTTTTCTTAACTATATACCTTTTTATTGAAAAAATGATATGTCATCAAATGGTTTTGCAGATCTTTTTTATAAAACTTCCTTTGGTATATAAAAAAGAATTAATAGATAAGTTAAAATAATTATTCACGTCTAAGAAAAATTTTATGAGATTCATAGAATTTTTTTGTGAAATAATCTTTCTATATATAATGAAGTTTACAAGAGTTTGTTTTTTATCCGTGATTATATATTTACATTGTTGAAAAAAAAATTAAAGTATTAGTCTTTGCGAAAATTTTTTTTTTGTAAAGTTATAAAAATAAGCCACAAACCTATGTTTTTGTCCCAATTCATAATCCTATCTAAATGCACTAACTTGTATATAAGTTACCAATTTGGCCTAGTCAATTAGAAGATGTATACGCAGTAAAAAAAAATAGAAGATATATACAATAATTAAATGGCTGTTATTTAAAGTTAATGAGTTAAACAAAGTGATAAGAAACCTAACAAATAAAAGCATCCTCTTTTTGCTATATAAACAACTTCTTGCTAACAAAATAAAACACTTCCAACCAAAACAAAAAACCGAAAAAACATAACAATGTTAATGAAAATGAGAAAGAAAGTAAAACTGGCGTTCATAGCATCTAGCAGAAAGTTTATGAAGTTGTTGCTGGGAAACCAGAGGAAGAAGATGGTGCTGAATCGGAGGAACACCAAAGCAAAAGAACAACTGCAGAAGTTGTATGAGGTAAACATTAGGGAGACGAGTGAGTCTTCTTCGTCTTTACCTCCCCCTCAAAATTACCAATCTCTTAATGAGATTTATGCTGAGCTCCCACAGAAGCTCCATGAGTTTAATCTGTACAACAATCAAGAAGAGCAGGTTCACTTCAGTTACCAGTCTCTTTATGAGATTTATGCTGAGATCCCACACTGGCTCCTTGAGTTTAATCTGTATCACAGTCTAGAAGAGCAGGTTCACTTCAGTTGCCAGCCTCGATATGATTTTTATTATAAGGTCTGAGAAAGAATTCATGCTTTTCAACTGAACAACATTTGGGATTTCAATGAAGTTTATCTGAAATCAGAAGCAAATCTGAATCCCAATGGGGAACAATCCTCCATAGATATGTCAAGGGAGCAGATGGCAGGTGATGGCGAGCATGGGGACATTTGTTCCATAGACGGCAACCACCTCAACACCTCAACTCCCAATCCTTAGTCCAAAGGGATTGTTTTTGTGTGTGACATGTTTTATCATTAGTATTTGTGTTTCCTTCATTTCAAAAGACAATTTACGAATGATGCCTTCCTATCTTTGAGTTAAAAATGTTGTAATATCTAAAAGTTTCACCTTTTAAGTCAACTAGGTATTTACCCGAGCTGCGGGATATTTTTCTAAATTTTGTATATATATATTTTTAACATAATAAAATTATTTTTATAATGTAAATGAGTATTATATTTATTTTTTATTAGCTTAAGTTATGTATTTATATGTTTTATATATGAATAAATATCATATATTTTTTTTTCAAAATTATAATTTATTTTTAAACTTAGTTAGCTAACTAATTATAAATATATATATAGAAATAAAATATATAAGAATAAAATAATACATTTTTAGTACCTTCATGCTAATGGCAAATGTAATCTATTTTCTCAAATAAATTATCATTTGATCCTCCTTTATAATTATATAAAGCAATATGCCATTTAAAAAAAAGATTTATTAATTAATATGATTATATTGTATTATAAAATTTATTTATTTATCAGATATTTTATTATAAACATACGTTTCTAAAACTACCAAACTATAATCAAATAACATTCATATCAAAATCATTGCTATTGCTTTATAACTAAATAGAAAATTATGTTTGAACTCTTAAAATATCGTTTTAGTTAAAATTAAATAATTAAATTTTGGTTACTGTAAACATAATTTAACTTGGAAATTTAGCACAGAGAAATTTCATCTTCTTACAAAAATCGAAAAATCGCATTTCCCGTCAAAACAAAAAAACAACATTTTCTCATTAAGCTGAGAAATCGCCTATTCCCACCAAAACCAAAAAACTCATTTTCTCGTCAAACCTAAAAACTAAAATTTCATTTTCCCGCGAGAACCTGTGTTTTTCCACCAAAGCTGAGAAATTACGTTTTTTCACAAAAACTAAAAAATCATCTTCCTGCAAAAACTAAAAAAAATTGTAGTTTCCCGCCAAAATCGAAAACTTTATTTTTCCTACGAAAACTGAGAAATTGTCTATTCCTGCCAAAAAAAAAATATTTTCTCGCAAGTCCAGAATCACGCTTTCCTACTAAAACAAATAAACTACAATTTCCCGCTAAACCAAAAATTGCATTATCTCCCGTGAAATTGTGTTTTTCCGCGAAAACTAAAAAATTGTTATGTTTTTATCAGTTCAAATTTTTGCTGTTGTGTGAGCTTCTTATAACATTAGGCTTTTTGCGTTGTTGTCATGAAAGCATAATTGATGCTGAGCCTACACTTTTTCAATCATATACTTCTATGTCAAATAAGCAGATAGCTTGATTTTTTTATTATTTATTTGTTGTTATTTATTATTTGGATTTGGTTTTGGCAAAAAAAATACAATGATTTATTTTTTTTTATTATTTTTTATTTGGGTTTGGATTTGGTAAAAAATAAAATAATTAATTTTTTTGCTGTTATTAATTATTTGGGCTTGAGTATGATAAAAAATAAAACAAAAATTAATAGAAAAAAATATTTGGGTTTTTAATAGGTTTAATATCAAAATTTAAAATAAGTAGATGAGATGTATTAATAAAATGTTTTGATTGGTGATTATTTTTGCTGAGGTGTCATGTTTATAAAGCTTCAAAAAGCTGATGTGTCAAGCTATGGAGAGACTTAAGTGTTATTGTTGTGTTGATTATTTGGGCTTGAGTTTGGTAAAAAATAAAACAAAAATTAATAGAAAAAAATATTTGGGTTTTTAATGGGTTTAATTTTAAAATTTAAAATAAATAGATGAGATGTATTAATAAAATGTTTTGATTGATGATTATTTTTGCTGAGGTGTCATGTTTATAAAGCTTCAAAAAGCTGATCTGTCAAGCTATGAAGAGACTTTAATGTTACTGTTGTATTGATTTTATTATATTGAAAATCTGATTATTCAGTAAAGTATTTGCAGGCGAAAAAATTAAATTTATTTAAATAATTTAATTAGTTTAAACGATTTTAAAAGATTTAAAAATATGAAAAAATAAATTAATAAAACTATAAAACTAACCTTTAACTCTAATCTCAATAACACTGGTCATATGTCTATTATATCTAATGTTGTCGCTTATGCATGAGCTACTCGTATCAATTATTAATTGAATGGTATTATTTTCGAGTGAATATTTGATTTTTTTCAATTCTGGGTAGCTTCGTCGCCACCATAGTTATTATTAACAAAACCCAAATTAATGTCGAGGTAGCTTCGTCGCCACCATAGTAACTAGTAACTGCTTTGCCACCCTCGCCATGGACCTCAGACTTCTTCCATACGCTTCGTCATCCAACCTCCTTCTTCTATACAGTTGTTTTTATGGTATTTACTTTAAATTCATGTCCACTCACAGTGCTTAGGGAAGATAAAAGCTACGTCTAATCCGTTGCTTCAGATTAGAGTTACTGGAAGGTTTTGTAGAATAGTTGGCAGATGCAGATAGGGAAAGTAGGTGGGTACAGCCCGGTAAACTAATCCAGACCTAGTAAACTCTATAAATGAATAAACGGGATAAGGGTTCAAAGATTTTTACGTTAAGTCTATTATTATTGCACACTTATAAACACTTAGTCCTTTTCTTGTTTTCAAGACTCAACGTCTTTCTTTCGAGCATTTCTCAATCATTTTCAGGTCATTCTTTAGACGGGGATTCTCACATTTATACCTCTAACGTTTCTCTCTCTTTCCATCAAAAATCCCACCAAACTAAGCGCATCTATCGATCCGTCCTTTCCTTCAGGCCAAATTAGTAGCCCAAACCCTTCTCAACTTTCTCACAGTGTAGACCATCAAGAATTTTATGTTGGATCTCTGGATTTAACATAGGCAGCGGCATGCAAAATTTAGTGAAAAATGACTATACCATTTTTCTTTGTCAATGATCTCAAAGGCAATTTAGTACTTCTCTTCTTTCATATTGAAACTTGCCAAAATGTTATCTTTAACCCTATCCATAGTTGCATTGATATGTACCACGGGTAGTTTTTTTTCTCTCCATAAACTATTCTTATTACTTTAACTAGTGGACCTGACAACTTAAGAGCATTAACAACATTTTTTCAAATGCATTCTTGCAATTTCAACAATCTATTGTAAAAATGTTCTTTATACTCTGAAATTGACAGGTCTACATATTAAAATACTAAGGATAGTGTATGGAGAAAATAACCAGCCATGGAATATCTCTATAAAACTATGGAAAGAGCTAAAGAGGCAATTTCAGCAAGTTTCAATATGAAAGAAGAGAATTACCAAATTTGGTAATTTGCCATTCAGATCATTGACAAAATATGAAACTGTCAGCTTCATCAACCTTTGCATGCAACTGGCTATGTTTTAAATCCCGAGATCCAATAATAAAATCTTGTTGGTGTACATTGTGAAGAATTTGAAATGTTTGTATGATTGCATTGGAAGTTTGGTTACAGATTATGACACTCTACATAATACTGGATTTGGATGCATTTAAAAATTGAAAATGTGTTTTTGATCATCCTATAACAATTAGACATATATCAATAAAATCCCCATGTAACAACAGTTATATATTTACATGAATATATCAGAACTGCTCTAAAAACTAATAATGGTTTCATTTTAATAGTGTAATGTGGTCTTGTTATAGATCTTCAGCTTGAGTGCTTAGAAACTTTTTTGTAAAGGTTATTAGCCTCACTTGTGAGAAGAATCGTGGTGTTTTCTAACTTTTCAGTCATCAATTCTATTTATTAATATTATCTACATAATAATATTATTATTTCAATACATTATATAGTTGTTGGAAACAATTTTAAACCTCAAAAAGAAATCGACTAGCCAAAATAGACTAAATGACATTATTTTTGGATGAGATTGATGATTTCAATGAATATTTTACTTGGGATTATGAATGAAAACTCTTCTGATGAAATTGATGGTTTTGTATTTGGAGAGGATAACTTAACATGGAAGATGGTTACTCAAGCCGCATTCAATTTGCTGAAGGTCTTAGCTATCATACTGGAGCAGCAACACTTTCAAGAGTTGGCAAAGGAAAGGGTATTGCTATTAGCTTCACATCTCCCACTCGACACACATCTCATAGTCACAAGCCAGCTGCCTCATCTCCTAGTGTTATGTTATTGGTTGATGGTGATGAGATGGAAGATGATTTTGGGGAGCTGAGGATAATTTAGGTTATGAAGATAATTATAATGATGAGAATGATTATGACGATGATGATCTATATATAAATACTAGTAGTGGTTTAGGTTCTCTAGCTACTTTTAAAGAACTATTATTATGCTAGTTTTTTTCTCTACTCTTTATTAATAATGTGGATTGGTGATTCTGTATATATATTTTCGACTTCATTTGGTGTTTTGCATTTTTAGATGTTTTATTATTTTAATACAAGAATTGATGAATACATGTACTATTTATTTCTCCATTTCATACTCTGAGCATGTGATCTGTAAAGCACTCGCCTTAAATGCCTAAGGCGCATTGCAACATCAACAGATCTTTTTTTTATAAGAAGTAACATCAACATCTAGACATGGCGCCTCGGGGCGTCTTGCGTCATACTAAGACCATAAAGCCAGCAATGTTGAACAAATAGCTAATTCTTGGGAAATATAAAAGATCTCTTATGTAATTGTTAACTACTTTCTGTGTTGTTTAGTAATTTACACATTATTTCTAGGTGTATCGATATGTATATAAAGTAAACCTAGCTACTTAATCAGTTAGAAGCCTTTTACACCAAACTAGGTTTCTTGACATGATATGAGAGCCAGATTTTTCTTCGTAAATTAGAATTGTGTGATCTACATAATCCAATTTAAGACAGGGGGAGGGATTGGGAGATCCAATGATCATTTATGCAACTGTTAATTACTTACATATAATTTAGTAATTTGCATATTATATGTAGGTATATCGACATATATATAAAAGCCTTGTCATCTTAATGAATAAAAAAAAATTTATACCAACCAAGGTTTCTTGACACTTAATAATAGTTCAAAACTTAAAACAAATACTTACCTCTTCACCGAACGCAATGACTGGTTCCTCCGTTAGGACTGTTTCATAGTCTCAATCAGCATCGACGAGGCCTTCAAAGGATGATTCCCATGTTATTCATGTATCTGTATACGTTTATGAATGAATTTAAAATAGTTGCATATTTGATAATTTCATCATCAATAGAATAAAGACTCTGAGAAAATAGTTCATTAATGAATAATTAAAACAAGGGTTTTCGAAGCCCTTGTAAGCAGAATAATCCTGACTCTCTAATCAGTTGTAGTATAGAGAACAGGTGTCAAACACACTTATGGATGTGAGATGCAAGTAATGCTATAAGCTAAGCAAGATTGGGGTTTTGATTGTGTAAGAGTAACTCTAACAACCTAGCAATACAATAAAGAGAAAACAGAACTGAAATGCAAATAAACAAGGACTAAGCAAGATGAATCTAAAGCAAAAACTAAGCAAGAATGAAACTAAGCAAGTTGATTACTGGAAATAAGCAAGCAAAAGAAACTAAGCAAAGTGGTTTTAAGACAATTAAAGGAAAGCAAGACTCAAGGTTCTAGCAATAGTGGTAAAGTAGTTCTAAAGAGTGACAAAGGGGATTTCCAGCAAAGGCAATCATCAAGCTTCAACAAGCAAGCAATTCTCAATGATGTGATCCTAGACAAGGTATCTAATGAATGATCTTCCTAGTGGTTAATAGGCCAACCCAATTCACCAAGACTAGAGTGTCAAACCCACTTTTGATGGTGTATTCTCTAATCATGAGCATAAAGAACAGAATCATAGAGCCTAAAAGATTAACTAGTCAAGTAAACATCTCTCACTCAAGCAAGAATTCAGATCATTTTATCAATCTTTTGAACCATATAGGGACCTAAGTAGCTAATCACCAATCAAGAACATGGAACTAAGCTCACAAATGCGAATCCTAAGAATGCATATCAATGATCAGGACTCAAGCAAAAGCATGTTCTTTTAATGCATATTATCTAACCATCAAGCAAGAATCTTATAACATGCACTATCTAGCCCTAAGAAAATCATCTAGCAAGGTGAACTATCACTTAGGTGTGACTGAACAAAGTAAAGATAGACCAAGCTAAGACTATAAAAAAAAATAGGCGAATCATGCAGAAAACAATATCTTATTCAATCAAAAGGGATAAGCTTTACGAACAATAATCACTTTGCAAGAGAAGGAAACAACTGGAGAACAACTAATCAAGCCTAACCACCCCTTAATCACATCTTAATCACTATTTTCCCTACTTAGAACCCTAAATTTAAGGTAAACTACTCATTAATCATATTTAATCATATTTGATTAGAGTTAAACATGATTAGATAAGATTAAATGCAAGATAATGAAAACTTAACTACCAGTGTGCTAAATCAAAGATCAGAAGACATTAAACCATAAAAATGCAAACTTGATTGAAGAAAATAAAAGTGTTTACAAACTTAGGCAAATGGCCCTTTTGGTAATGAACAAGATGAGATAAGGTTTTTAGAAAAGATATAACATAATGACAAAGTTTGGTGGCTTTCCTTTTATAGTAGGGAACTAAAAAGGAAGGAAAAACCTAAAAATAATATAAGATCAACGATAAAATCCGTTCAAATATGCGAATAAGTTGTATCGGGGTGGTACGGACGATGTTCTGCTCGATGCACCTCCCCAATATGGTATGTGCAGCGTATATCAGCTTGTGTAGTCGTTCCCTGCTCAATCCAGTACCTCTTTGTAGACTGTGCCTTAGGATCCACAAGCTAGTCTTCTTCTTCACGTACAGCGGCTTGTATTGGACACACTCCTCGGAAGTTTTGCTCGATGCACCATCTCGATATAGGACCAGACTTGGCAAATCTCCTTCTTTGACATCTCTTTGAACATGAGTTGGTTCCATCTCCTCCCCAAACTCCAAAAACCTCCAAAAACACCTGAGAAACACCACAAACATGCAAATATGCATATGTATGCAATCCTAAACTAAATGCATGCAATGTTGATTCTAAGTGCAAATGAGACTAAAATGCTAAACTAATATGTCAAAACAAGGTAAAAAATGCATGAAATTCAGCCTAAAATGCTCTAATATAGCAAGTTATCAACACCCCCACACTTAGCTTTTGCTTGCCCTCAATCAAACAAATACTTAACATGGTGATGAAGTTTTAAAATAGGAACTCATATCTCTAAAAATGCTAACAATAAGTTAAAATGAAGTCCATGTTCTTAATTCCAAAATGCAATTGATGGAAGAATACTTTAAACACTTAGCCACTTTCATCACAAAGCAAGAATGATCACAATGCTATCAACCTACACATGCTCATCAAATCAAACAACTTTTTTAACATTCAATTAAGATCAAACCATGAATCATGCTTTTGTAAATGCAAATGTGTCATTTGTTTAAGGGACAAGGGTTAGTGAAATAAAAATGATTGCACTTAACAAACTGGCTTTGGTGTTTCAAGGGTTCTCTCAAGGAAAAGCATGGCTGTGTTTTGGCAAAATGCTAAGGGTCAAAGAACAACTTACACATACAGAGAAAGATTCCCATCTACCCAAGACCTATAAGAAATATTCCTAACTCTAGCTAATCAATGTAAACCCGCCTATGCTACCCTTTTAAGAACTTTAAACCCTTTTAGAAACCCAAAAACTCTTCTCTTTTAAGCTCTTTGGAGGACACTTCTTCTTCGAATCTTCATGTGGTGGTGGTTTCTTTCTTTTGACTTGGCTTCTTTTGTTTTGAGGTGCTGGTGCTGATTTCGCCTTTGGCTGCTTGATTTTATTTGCTTTGCACTTCTTGCACCTTCTTTTCTTCTTTGAACATGAGCCTTCTTTTCTTTTTAACTCAGAACCGCCATTTCCACCATTGCTTGTGTCATATTTCTTTTCATTTTGCTTTTACTTATTTTCTTCTTTGCTTATCTTTAAACCAAACCCAAAATAAATTTCAAACCATTCCCCAAACATCCTAGCCTATCTAACAAAAGAGTGAGCTAGTTCTACAATGGAAATACTTCCCTTGTAGTTCCAACCCAACAGTTTTTGCTAAGCAGCAACCATGAAGGAAAGAGGCCTCACAAATATCACACTATTAATGTCTTGGCTTGAAAGAAAGTTTAGTTAAAGGTGAGAAAACCTAAATGGATCTTTTAGAGAGTGGCAAAAGAGAATAAGAAGATCCAAATATTTTAAACTATCCATGACATCAATCACAAATGCATAAGACATGATAATTGCAAATTCAAATTAGGTTCTACTTAAACAAATGTTGAGATCATTTAAAAGCATTCTTCAGTTTTAGACAAGGCTCACACAAATGCAAATTCCATAAACCATGCATATTCCTATAAACTAAATGCATGCAATGTTGATTCTAAGTGAAATAAGACTAAAATGCTAAATTAATATGCAAAAACAAGGGAAACGATATATGAAATGTAGCCTAAAATGCTCTAATAAAGCAAGCTATCAATAGGTCATATAGTTATTAGCATTGGTTAATAGATCATATATGAATGGAACTTGTTAGTTTATAGGAAAATAGGCTGTTTTTTCTTAAGAAAACATAAAACTTTACATTTTATTATATATACATGTATTTATTATTATATATGAAAACATGAGTTATTTATTATTTTAGACATGTATATATAGAAATAGTGTGTAGTTGCATAAACAATTAAAAGAGAGATTGAGAGTACCGAAGTTGGATCCGAGTTATCCAAAATTTTAGGCATCAAATAAAAACAAATCTTTTGATAAGAGATCAGGTTGGGCAATGTTCTTCATCTTTAATCATGTTTCTTTTGGAATCTCACTAGATCTGCTAAATTATTGAGATCTCGAGAGAAAAGTCAAGATATTTGGAGAGAAAGGTCAAGAGAGAATACATGTATATATATCATGAAATTGTTGGCAGAAAAAAATAAAAGCAGTGTCGGTAAAAGATGAAAATGGTATCGCAAAAGTGAATTGAGAAGACAGATTAATTAATAGAAGAAGATAACATATCTGTGTCCAGCTCTTTAATTATTAACTTTTGATAAACACCATTTAGATATCTATTAATAATTTTGGATGAACGAAAATATTCAGAATGTGTGAGACAACATGAAAATATAATAGTCTGAATATATAATTAATTCATATCATATTTAAACTATTAAATAGATCTTGTTATATTCTTAATTTAGTACCAATCTTTTGTTAGTCAGTGTTATTACCCTTGTTTTCGCAAGAAAGCAAAATGGGATTCAAGCCACATGGAGCTGGCGTTGTGACTGGTCGCATTTATCTTCCACTCTCTTTAACTCTTTCCACCACACAACACTATAACCTGATTAAAGCATATTCTCTTGTGCACAACTTGATTCCCACCGTCACCTAAATGATTGATCCATTTTTTAACATTGTGTAAGATTTTATAGCTTTTAGCAAAATTGATTGGGAAATGATTAAAGTAGCTTTTATGCTTCTTTTATTAGATTGTGTTTTCATTTTATTTCCATTGCAAACTTTTTAACATACCATCACAAATGGTAGTTGTTTAGTTTATTTATTTTGACTCACATTTTATTTTAAACGTGATGCTCTAGTTGAAAAACAAAAAAAAATCCCGAAATTGATTTTCTGGTTGACGTTATGGTTTAAAACATTGGTAAAAGTTATATCAAATTAATATGCTAAGTGGAATAAATAAAATATTTTGTCGATAAGTCTGATCTAAATAGTGGATTAATCGAGTTTTATGGCTCGTTAATCAATTTTAGGCAAAATACATAAGCATAGCAATTTACTTTTTTACTAGGTGGTTTTTCCACGCATGGCGCAGAGTTCAATTCATTTTCTAAAATTGATAATATTGGTTTGTTTAAAGATAGAAAAATACGGTTTTATAATCAGGTTTTGATTGAAATGAAGATAAATATATTTGTAAAAGTAATACAAATTTAAAAATAAAAATATTATTCTATCTTATTTTCTAATATTTTTAATATAATTTGATAACAACTCAAAAATATTTACTTAACATTACGAATAATAATTTATAAGAAAACTAACTTATAAAAAAACATATCTGACTTAAACTTTAGATTGTGTCTACTATCTTCTAAAGTATCAGAGTCACTTTATAGTTTGTTTCCACTTGGGAATCAAAAAAATGAAACATCTTTCCAATCTTCATTTTTTTGTTTTTGTTTTTTGTTTTTCCTTTTTCTTTTTCACTCTTTTATTTTCTTTATTTTCTCAATCATCTTACTTTTTCAAAATTGTCTTTTCTCTCCCTTCCTCTACTTTCATATTCTTTGTGCTCTAATTTTCTTCTTCTAGATCGTATTTTACTATTCTGGTTTCTGATTTTTCTTTTCTTTTCCTTCTATTTTCATCTTCATCATTTCTGATTTTTATCTCTTTGATATTCTTTCTATCGCTTTATCTCTCTCCCATTCTTGTTTTTCTAGGAAATTCTATCCCTCTCTCTTGCACTCTCTCTCTTTTTTGGATTTTCTTATCCTATTCCAGTTTCTGAATTATCTTTTCTTCTCCTTCTAATATTTTCATCTTCTCCATTTCCGATTTTAATCTTTTTCGTGCTCTTTCTCTTGCTTTATCTCTTTTTCATTCTTGTTTTTGAAAAAAATCCTCTCTTGTTTTTTTAAGGAAATTATGTCCCTCTCTCTCACACTCACTCTCTATTATTTTAAACATGTATTCAGGTGTTTTAAATATGTATTCAGGTGTCTTAATCTCTCCCAAGGATATCATCCTGAGGGCCTGCAGAGACTTTGTGGTGAAGTAAACACTACTAATGAATAAAGCTATAAAGATAACATTTTCATAGAATTGGATGAGGCGGTCGAGATCATCAACATGAAGCATGACATGCAAACTGATTCAAGAAGGCAACTGTATAGCCTCCACCTTTGACCGGGCCTTTAGCAGACACTAATATATAGTAAAAGTTACAATTAAAAACAGCAACATGGTAGCAAAAACTTTTGGGGAATGGAGTTATGTCATTAAGAACCAGAACAGAAAAGAAGTTGTGTCTCATTATCATTTCATAATCAATTAGTATTATTTTAATGAATAAAAGAAGAAAAAAAATAAGATACAACACAACATATTATAATTAAAAAAAAAAAGTGACTAATTGCCTTTCTCTCGTTCTATTCGTTCATGGAAATAATATATATACATAAGTCGTTTCTTTTTTTTTCTAGGTCAAAAAACTTATTTTACCTTTCAGAAAACCATTAACATACAATGTTTTTTTACGTATCTTTTCATTTGTTAACATAGTTATCCTGCACTTTTATGATAATATTATCACTCTAAAAAAGTAAGAGGTATACAAAACAAAATATATATATAAACTTGAAAATCTTTTTCATGCGTCATGGCATTTCGTACCAAAATCCAAGTGTTTTAGTGAGTTCAGAAATAATTTTACCTAGTTGTACTGCAAATACATGGATACAGCCAGATAAAAAAAAGTTCCCTAAGATTATCTAGTGTATCTATAAAAATCAAAAGATAACTTTATCAAAACAGAGATAATCTAAAAATTATATCAATTTCAAGACACATATAAGTAACAGAGAATATTATAAATAAGGTATTTTTCCAAAGTATAATTACATGAAGGAGCACTTGGTGCAATTATGGTACTTTCACCTATTGAAAAGACAATATTGATCTTTTTCTCTTTCTCTTTCTCTTTCTTTCTCTCTCTTTCTTTTTATCTTTCTCTTTCTCTTTCTTTTTCTCATTCTCTCTCTTTTTAACAATCAAAACTAGATTTTGAAATAAAATCTGAATTTTAACAAATTTTAAGACATCAAAAAGTTGGACAAACCATAAGAACTCTAATCTTATTCTGCAACGACCATAATAAATATTCAGATTCAGATTCCGTTGGTGGACATGCACATTATGGATGGTCTATAATGGATCAGTAATTGAGTTTTGTGGATGATTTCTCATGGATAGACATCACAAAATTACCACATATTAGTTCTTCCATCTTCTCTTTTTTACTCGTTCATACCTACACATTTATTTTTTGTCCATAACATCATATCCACACGATACTCATGGATAACTATATGTGGATGAGTTGAAAGATTCAAACATCCATCAAAATATTCAAAATCATCGATGGACAGATGTTCATGGACTACCATGTATGGATGTTCATAAACAACTATATAATACTATGACTACTACTACTTTATAGGCGTAAATTATAACCCATCCACTTACTTACATCCAGTTTCGCTTATCCATTGACACTTTTCACTCCTTCCAAACATCCAATGAAGAATAAACATCCATTTACATCATCCACACATATCATTCCACATCATTGTATCTATATGTACAACTAAAACATTTAATCACTTATTTTATAAACTCAAATCATAACCCGTTCACTTACTTACATCTAATTTTGCTCATCCATTCAAACTTTACACTCTATCCAAACATCCACATATGATTATTTTTAGACATCCACATAAGTTTACCATCCACGCCACCACAATAGGTACCAAATTTAAACATTCATCTTTAACATTAATTTTAGACATGTCAAAATGAATTTAATATTAAACATGTCTGATAGTTTTACATGTGGATACTTGCATATGGAATGGTAGAAATTGATGAATAAATATGTGTACTTTGTCAAATATATATGCTCAAAGTTACATTTCTCAATTACACCCCTACTAAGAGCATCCACGATATGATATCCACATATTACCATTTATGCCAACGTAATACATATCAACTTCAGACATTCAACTAAGCGTCGTTTTAGGTGGTAACCATATCTTTCAGGTGTATGATTATTTGTGTGTACACATAGATATGTAACAACGAACACATATCCGTGGATAGTGGTTTGTTGCAAAAATGACTATGAATGTATCCACACCTAACCCATCCATTATTGATATATATTTCACCATCTCCATAATTAATTCTAGTCTATGGACTTGTTCACAAGAAGGATAAAAAAAATAATAACAAAAGAGAGAAAAAGGTGAAGAGTGCCAAAAGATTAAAAAAATGATTTTATGAAGGGTATGATAGACAAAAAATACATAAAATTTACAGCTAAAATACCCAAATTGTGAGAAGTGCGTTTTCTTGTAAATCAAACTCATAAAGTATCTTATTTAGTAAAACTCTCTAAGTAACAAAATAAAAAGAGTTACTAAATATAATTAAGATGCATGTGATAGTTATAAGTATAGTAGATAACTAAACATTAAACGTTTACCTAAGTTTCTTTTCAAGAACTAGAAGTAGAATCAATTTTCTTAAACCTGGTGGTCCTAATGGTAAAGTCATATTTGAAGAATAGCAAACTATAAAAACTGTTAGTACTTTGTGATTATAAATATTGGATTAGATATGATCTAAACTATCTTTTATTCGTCTTCCTGGTTTGATAATTCCACTAATCTTTCTAAATCACTGGCTACTGTTTTCTTGTCTTCATTATTCTCAATTTGCATAAGAAGCACTGCAATATAAATAAAAATGCAATGATAAAAAAAGTTGCAAAAAATTATGAGTTAAATATAGTCAGAAAAGATGACAACCCTGAATACATTAACGAGAAACATTAGCCAAAGTCGGTAAATCTATTGTACCAACTTGAACATCAGCTTCAACATTCAAAGTATCAAACCGGACTCTAATTTTTGAACTTCTATTTGAACTTGAAAAAACAATCTAAAAGTATTTAACTTTATAAAATAATCTAACAAATATTTAACTCTACAAAATAAATCTAAAAGTAGAAGCTGAGAATCCGAAGAGACAACACATCTCTCGAGTCGTTTCTTAATGGTGGAGAAAAGGTTTAAGAAAAATAATTGAATTTGCTCAATTTCTATTGGTTGAAAGTTATAAAAAATTGTTAATTACAAAAATATGCATTTATAGTTAAGTTTTAATGTGTTTTCTTAATATCTGTGAAAACTTTAAAACATTTTTTATCTAGAAACAAAAGGAGTATTTGATAAACCACTCAAGTGAAAAACTCCGATGTGTTAAAAGCTGAAAAAAAGTTAGTGCATATAATAATGACCTGGAAATACAAAATATCAAATTTCCAAAATGAAATGTTTGGATTAAAATTAGGGATAATTTTTGAAATAATCCACTCTACAATTTTATTACAAAACATGATCTTTTCTAAAATAACCCATAAAAGGGGTCCACTAGATTGTTTTTAATCTCTTTTTAGTCTGTCAGTAGTTTGCAATTAGTCTACCATTACAATGCGCCGGTCTCTGGTAAGTTTATCCACGCGTTGTTGGCGAGTCAACTGCTCACGAACAAAAAATACGAGATGTGGGCAGTTTTCGGTGGACAGCCATTTAGGTTCTCACTTAGGGAATTCGGTAGTTTGACGGGGTTGGGTTGCGGAGAGTTTCCTGACGGATACCATCCATAGTTTCCCCAGTTTGATCAGAGATGGGTTCCTGATGAGTCGTGGAGGAAGATTATATTGGAAGTCAACACAACAACTGTCGTAGATTTGGTGATTATGCTAAAGAATGACGTGGAGATGCCGCCTAGGAGAAGGTTACAACTTGCGATAATTTGCATTTTGGATGGGGTTCTCATCGCTAACACGCAGGTGCACCGGCCAACACCTCGGTATGTAAGGATGGTCGACGATCTGGAACACAATATGGGCTTTCCATGGGGGCGCGAGTCCTTCTACCGGGCTATAGGGGCGATGATGCCGGAAGTGATGACTCGGGACAAACGTGACTGGGCAGTGCAAACATTCCGACAACAGCTCAGCGTCGGGTCTATGCGCGTATGCGGATTCGCGTTGGCTCTTCAGCTATTGGCATTTGAAGTCATCCCTGGTCTGCGTGAGAAGCTGAAGGATGGTGGAGAATTCCCGATCTTAATCGATCATCCTGATGATCGGATTCCGAGGCACTGGTCTTTGAGGTTGGAGGCGGTGCGAGAAGTGGAGGCGGATAGCGCTGTAAGTAGTTATCGATTTAACATCGTTCTATAACACCCCATAGATGTTTGGCTTGATCTGATATGTTTTTCCTTGTTGATTTCCAGCTTTAGGTTTGTCCATTGCTCAATGTACATCCCGCTGAGGATGAAGGATGGGGTGAGTGGGATGACGAGAGCAAGGATGGCAGAGTGAAATATCTGATTAGGAAGATTAAAGATGGACATGGTTTCACTAAACCGG
Organism: Thlaspi arvense; assembly: GCA_911865555.2. Taxonomy (NCBI): domain Eukaryota; kingdom Viridiplantae; phylum Streptophyta; class Magnoliopsida; order Brassicales; family Brassicaceae; genus Thlaspi; species Thlaspi arvense. The sequence continues at coordinate 41,901,679 of OU466861.1, read as the reverse complement.
GGTGGCCCGGAGGAGATACTCGTTTCCCATTGAAGGTAGTGGTGCCGATTATTAGTAAATTGGAGCATGCTAGATCCATTTTCGACCGTAACCGGAGAGATGGGAAGAAGGTGCAGCTAAAAGCATCTCCGGCGAAGATGACAAATATGTCCAATAGGAAGAAGAGGAAGGTCGTTGAAGATGTGTCAGCTGCGGCTTTGATTGAAGGGGGAGATCTGAAGGGTGGTAGCATTCAAGTTCGATGTTGTTGTTTGAGTTCATTAAGACGATCCTCCCGTTTTAGGAGTCGTATTCACCTGGGAAAAACTCCTGAAAGCATGGAAGAGGTTGGTGAGGGGAGTGTGAAAGGTGATGCTGTTTCTTCACCTTGCTTGTACGAGAGCATAGAGAAAGACACGGGAGACCGTGCACAGTGGCAATCTGATGATGTAATGGCGGATGGACAGACTACTGTGGACGGGTGTGGTGAAGCGAGTGTCGAGGTATTGTGATTTTGTGCATGATTTTGTTGCAAGCTCTTTTCCCCTTTGACCTATATGTGGTTTTCGTTTTGTTTGATTTAATAAGTGGAGATTGAATTTTAGGTTGGTTGTCCTGTTGACGCGGATGAGATAGTGGAGGGTTGTACTCAACGATATCTGCAGTAGCGTTGAGATCTCCAGAACTTTAGTGGAAGGGGGGAGATGCGGGAGATAACTCTATGGAGAGAGATATTGTAAGCCTTTTATGAAACAATGATGTCGGTTGATTTAGTACAATAATGTAATGATAATTGATTGTTTTTCTGTCATAGCAGGGTGGTGATGATGTCGGTCAGGAGACGCTAGTGATGCAAGTGGCCTTGGTATATGATAATTTATCAGCTTTTCGTAGTGCATACCTAGTAACTTATTGTAATGAAAATTCTGTTTTTTTCTTGGGGTGAATGCATAGTAACATTGCATTGATGTGATCAGGAGAGTGCAGTAGATGGGAACTCGTGTATGGCCGGTGATCCTGTTGCCAAGGAGGTGGTTGGAATGGAATCAGTGATCGTGACGGAAGCCCCGGATGTTAGTTATATTTAATCGTTTTCCGTCTTTACTTTGCCAGATTTCCGCAATGGTTGGTAATTGTATGTGTCTTTCATGAGGACAGGTTAATGCAGATGTGCTGGAGTGTCCACAGGTGAAACACTGCATGGGAGGTGAAGATGTCCTATATATAAACACGGATGGACAAGTAGTGATGGACACGACGAAGGTGAATATATTATTTGTGTAAGATAAAAGGTTATGATTGTTCTATGGAGGTAATTTTTGTTTGGTGCCTTGTATAATATTGTCTTTGAAAAATTAATGCAGGCACGGGCGGAGGCTTTACCATTGAGGGGGGGGGGGGGGGGGGGGGGGGGTGGGATATGTGTTGGGGCTATCGTCTGAGGGTCAGGTATAGGCTGGGATTCTTATATAGATGAGTATTATTTGCCAATAGTTTGGTCACTTAAGGGCAATTATACAAGGTTGATGAATTTGAGACGACGGTGGATACTGAGAGGAACGAGGATATGCTTAGCGATGTGGCTGATGTAAGTTTATTTGATGTAGATGTTGACATTATCATGTTGGGTGATTTTATTGCTGATTTGTTTCGATGTCAAGTGGTTACTGATGGAGCAATTTCTGGAGAAGTAGGGTTAAGGAAGCGTAAAGCACCATCGACGGAGGAGGTGATGATGTAAGTGACTCTTCACCCCCACCTACATTGGTTAGGCATGTTCCATCGCCTGAAGAAGTAAAGCTTGCGGTTGCGCTAAAGCTGAAGAAGAAGAAACCGTTCAAAACGCCAATCCATGGGCTGGATGTAGACATTTTTAAGTGGTTTGAGCATACACTTTTGGGAACCGGCGCTGTGTAGGTAAAATATGCTGTTGTTTATTTGTAGTTGCAATGTAGCTGTTTTTTTAGATGAGTAATTGTTAATAAAACGATGCAGGAGACACCTAAGTAAGCCTGGATATGCCTTTAACAATAATTTCCTGCTTGACTTGGCGACGGCGCAAGAATGGGTGTCGACATTGGTATTGTCCAGCTCTGAACCCTTCTAATATGTACACATTATTTTTAGCCTCTAAGTTGGTTTTTTTTGTTTTCAGCATATGGAGGTCCTGATGAGCTGGCTGTCGTCTAAGAAGGTTGGGCATGAACCCGTAGCTTTTTGCTCGCCAAACTTGATCAGAGGTTTGTTGAAGAAGGAACATCAATTCAAAGCTTCTAAGGACAAAGATCTACTGCACTGGTATGATTTGAGCCTGTACGTTAGTGTTCCGGGGAGAAGGTGGGTTGAAGATACGCAAACTATGTACGTGCCCATGTGTTGGGCGGACGAGCTTTGGGTTGGGTTGGCTATTAACCTCAGCCTTGGTCACATTGAAATTTTGGACCCGTACCCTCCCCAGAGAAGCGATGAGGAGGTGGAAGCGTGGATGAAGCCAATTTGTTGTATGTTGTCATACGCTGTAAGAAGTCTATGTCCACAGACGTCGCAACTGACGGGAGTTAGGCCGTATGGTGGACGAGAGTGAAGGATCTCTACTTGAACAAAAAGTCCGGCGATTGCGGGCCCATCGCTGTTAAATTCATGGAAATGCATGCCGCTGGTGACCCCTCGCCACATATGTTTGGTTTAACTGATGATGCAGTGGATGACTTCCAGAAGCAGTATGCTATGGACTTGTACAGGGATCTGGTTGTGCCCCTGTATTCTTCAGCGCGGTGGGCGTGAATTGGTTGGAGTAGTAGGAGTTTGCGAGTTCTGGTCGGATATGGTAGTATTTTATTGATGTTTAATTGTATGTGGGTACTCGTGTGTTAGGTGGTGGTAGAGTATAACCCATTAATCTTAGCTGGTGTGGTCTGTTTTTTGGTGCTCCGCATCCTAGTGTGGGAGTGTGTAAGATAGGTTAATTAATTGACGATGTGGCCAGTAAGATTTAGATGTATTGTGAACGCGGGACATCGTGTCCACAGTGTTGTTGTCAACTTGTTTATATTTATAATTTTTAATGAAACGTTTCGGAACCATTGATGTCTGTGGCAACTAAATCGATGATTGTTGTTATGGTTTTTTGCTCCTTGAACGATAATTGTGCCTCATTGAAAGAAACCAGGGAAGGTGGTTTTTTGCGTATAGAATAGTCTGCGTGGACATGGGTATTGGTGTAAAAGTCTGTGTGGACGGAAATAGGTGGATAAAACAAAGGGCGGTAAAAGCTGGTAGTGGCAGTGGATAGAGTTTCTAATGTGCGTGGACAGACGGTGGTGATTGATATTAGTAGATACGGCCACATATTCGTGGTTGTGCTATGTGTGCTGTTGTGGCCCGTTCGATTCATTAACTTATCTTTACCCTGTTTTTTTTTGTGGCTGAGGAGGTAAGGATGAGAGCCGTGTATATATGAAGTATCTTTTGGATGTTTGTGGTTGTCGATCGAAAGTAGATCTGCAGAAGAACAAACGATATGGCACGTAGCAGTAGCTCAGCGTCTGTAGCGAATTCCGGTAGGCGAGGGGAAGAAGACTTGGAGGGGCCTCTGTGCTATTGTGGGCGAGTAACTAAGCAGTGCAAAGCTTGGACAGACGAGAACCCGGGTAGACGCTATTACGGTTGCGAGAAGCATGTGTTTTTCTGTTGGATGGACACGGAGCGTCATTGTCTGTGGCAGAAGGAGAGTTTGCTGGAGGCGCGAGACAAGATCCGCCGGCTCGAGAAAGAAAACAAGCTGTTAACCGAGGCATTAACAGAAGGTCACATTCGCAGTTACGTTGCGGCGGCTGGTGATGGATCCGCGTCAAGGGAAGATGGCGCAGGTACTTCAAAACAGGCGGAGGAGTTGAGGGCAACGAAGGGTAGGGAATTGTTGTTGCGTGAATTGCTCCTGCTATCGTGGTGCTGTTTTGTAATAATTACCAGATTGATGGTCGCTTTTTTGAAACCGTAGTGTTTAGGTAGACTGTGCGGGTGGGCGTAGATCGAAGCGGCAGGATGTTGAAGTGGTAATCTCACATACCTCACCACCCTAATTTTGAACTGTATAATTATGTGTTGGATGTATTGTGTGAAGTTGTAGTATTGAATGTTAACGTTTTACATGAAACGAATACTCCGGTTGTTAAATTATTGTTTCTGATTAAGTTTGTGTCAATGACTACCGGGCGGTGCTAACCCAGCCATTACAGACTGTAAATAATTGTGTATACATCTCAGTCTGTCCATATCGTTTGCCGTAGTGGCGAATGTGGGGTAGTTAGAGTTTCTTGTCCATTGCTGTATATCCATTTATCAAAAGTGGGTAAATATTGATGGTTAATCCTGTCATCGGATGTTGTATTGTGCACCGTATAGCTGAAGTCGACGTGGTGATTGTTCACTGTAAATAGTGCAAAAAGGGTCCAAAGTATGCCATCAACCGTATGCCTTCCACATTGCAGACGATATGTCACTCCCACTATGTGCTTCGTCTGGGAAAATCTAATGGTTAATACGGTTAGCGGGTGTTGTGTTATGCACCATGTAGGTGATGTCGACGTGGTAGATGTTGAAGGATCTGGTCCATCGTATGCTGTCCATGTAGGTGATGTCAGCGTTGTATATGTTGGATTCAGAGATTCCTATATTCGGCTATCCATTTATTTGTAGTGGCAAAATAATTGGAGGTTATTCCTACTGTATGACGTGTCCATCATAGTATGTCCATGTATGTAGATGTAGTACATGAGACGTAGTTAACTTTGTCTCATGGGGATGAGTTTCTTCACTCTGGGAATCTGAAAGCAATTCAAAGCTCTAATTTTAAGGTGTAAGAAATAAAACTCTTGGTAACTTTAAAAATGAGCTTACAGGTATCTCTCCAGCGGATGGATAGCGTGTTTCTTTTCTCATGCCCGATGCTCTGCGCTCCTTAGTGGAAACAGAACTAACTTGGTTAACTCAGGTGGGATTTCTTCATCCGTAGCGTTTTCGACGGGGTAAATGACACCGGAATAAGTTTCCTGCCAGGTTTTTAGTCTGTATTCTGGGCCGACCAATGAGCTATATGGTAGCTGTAAGCTGTCCTCTGCAAGCAAAGCATGGCCGCATGTGATCTTTAGCCGATTGTACCTCTTGCAGAGGCATGTCTAGTCCGTCAAACAGACCTTGTGTTTCTCGCCAAAAATACCAACAATCTGACAATTCCAGTCGTTGATGCCATTGATTTTGCTGCCTTTCACCTTTTTCATATGCTCTGTCAAAAGTCTGTCAATCTGACAACAATTTGACAAATGTACATATACTAAGTTAACTATGTCTCATGTACTACATCTAGGTACGTGGCCAGGGTAGTTAGAGTTTCGTGTCCATTGCCGTATATCCATTTATCATAAGTGGGTAAATATTGATGGTTAATCCTGTTATCGGATGTTGTATTGTGCACCGTATAGGTGAAGTCGACGTGGTATATGTTCACTGTAAAAAGTGCAAAAAGGGTCCAATGTATGCTGTCCACTATATGAATTCCACATCGCAGACGATATGTCACTCCCACTATGTGCTCCGTCTGTGAAAATAATGTTTCTGTATATGTGCGTGTCCATCAAGTTATATCCATTTTATGGCGCTTAGGAAAATTCTAATGGTTAATCCGGTTAGCGGGTGTTGTACTATACACCATATAGATGATGTTGACGTGGTAGATGTTGAATGCATGGGGGTGATGGATGCGGTCCATCGTATGCTGTCCATATAGGTGATGTCAGCGTGGTATATATTGGATCGGGTGCATATTCGGCTATCCATTTCTTTGGAGTGGCAATTAATTGGAGGTTATTCCTGCTGTATGATCGTGTCCATCATAGTATGTCCATGTATGTAGATGTAGTACATGAGACATAGTTAACTTAGTCTCTGTACATTTGTCAGTGTCCATCTTTGTGGCAAGTTAGTGGAGCACATGATGCAGTGTTAATAATTGTTGAAGATTAACTGGCATTGTAATTGCCATCGAATTACAGAAGAAGAAGTTTGACACAATGGTGGTCCAAAAAGGTTTAAGAGAGTACTGGCACTTGATAAGGCTCAGGTTTTACCCAAATAAAACTACTGCAAGTGCACATCAAAAGCAGTTGTAGTACAAGGGGTATCGAATCCCAAAGGAGTAATGCAGACTACACTATCGAATGTAGGTTCGGATTAAGCTAAGCAGAATATAATGTATGTAATGCGAATGACAAATTAAATGTAAGCAAACGAAATTCAAGTTGTTGATCTAAGTTTCAGAAGATTAGAAGCGCTAAGTCAGGACAGTTCCCAGGTTAAATCCGAGAATGTAGAATGCATGAAATCATGAATGATTAAGAACCGTTTTGAGCATGAATCACTGATATATAACTAATCAATTTTCATTGCAGAAGTTATCTATGCCTAAATCACAGAGTTTCAAATCTCTTTGCAAACCCTAACAATCTAAGCATGCAGTAATGATTAGGCTCAATTGTTCACAAAACTCCTAAGCCAAATCTCTTTGCACTAAGTTGTTTTGCTCATCAAATACTAGTTCAGGTTATCAATAATGCTCTAATTAACAACCTATGATTTTTGGATTTCTAGATGATGTATCTAAGAAATTCGATTTTAAAGCAAGCAGAGATGAAAAACTAAAGGATATTCCTAACAGGTAGCAATTCTACAAACTCTTCATCAACCTTTGAAAAAGCCCTAGCTCAACTAGCAGATTAATCAGACATGATCATGGAATCACAAAACATAACTGAATAAAATTGCATTAAGAGAAAGAGTAAAAGAATAAGGGGGTTCGAAATCATCTCAAAAGAGTACAAGATCTGTCTCGCCAAAAAGCTCTGAATCAATCTCTCTCTAGCTCTATGAATTTTCAAATCTAAGATCAAAACCAACAATGGCTGAAAAACCTAATAAATAGAGGCTAAACACGATATGGGGTCTTCTTGCAAATTCTAGAACTTCTGGGCCAATTCTGCAAGTAATCTTCATACTTTTAATAAACAAGCCACGCTCCTTCCTTGGTGGGTGACGAGCATCAAGAGTGGTGACGAGCATCACCATATCGCATACTTTATTCTCTGAGTTAGGTACTTTGTGGCTTCAACTTGAAATGCTCCAAAAGGCTCCAATATCTCCAATTATGCTCCATACATGCTATAACCTGCAAAGACTCTACTAGAAATCTAAAAAGACCAAAAAAACTCAATAAAAAGGACTTATACCATGGTTAAAAACCATAAAAAAACCATGATATATCAACTCCCCCAGACTTAGCTTTTGATTGCCCTCAAGCTAAACATGAGACAAAGAACAGGGTCGAGGTTTGAAAACAAGAAACAGTCAGTCAGACATCAGGAACACCACATTAGTTAGAACTTTCGAACCCACATACCACAGAGTCAACACAAGATCACATTTCAGTCTAATCATCACAAGCTTAGCAAATCTCTCAAGTCCAGTCCAAATCCCTTCAAGAAATCCGAAATTTTTACTGCTAACTCCTTAATGTTTTTTATCTAAGTGTGAAGTCTCATTAAGGTTTTATCATCTCAATCACTTACAGATTCTTTTCCCTTCCTATACAACTGAACAAATCAATCTCGACACAGCTCTCCTATTTTCTCTTTCCTTGATCTTTTCCTTTCTGATTTATTCGATTTTTCCACTTCTTTTCTCATCTTTTACAGTCTAAGATATGGTGCTACTCAATACTTGTGTTCCTTGTGAGGAGATATGTTCTTGAGTGAGTTCACTACTGTTGTTCCTTGTGAGGAGACATGGTCATGAATGCACCACTCTTTGGACTTAAACTCTTAAAAACTACATCATGGAAGATCAAAGAGAGACTGTATCATAACCTTATTGTCAGTGCTGAAAGAGAGAATCAAGATCAATAAGAATCAACCCCCAAGACAAGAAATTTAAAGTTCATTAAGGTGGAGCTAACAGCAAATTTTCCAGATTCTCTAAGAACTTAAACCTTCATTGCTAGACTGATCTACCTATGACTTTCAACTTAGTAAGACTTGTAATCAACTACTGTGGCAATGGTTCTTATAAACAAAAACGTCCTATGGTTAGTTCCAAGAAAAACTGAGAGTTTCAAAATTTTGACTCTATAAAAACATGTTTTTAACTCAACTTTAAGACTCTATAAACATGACGCAAAGCACACAACGTCAGTAACCACCTCCCCCAGACATAAACAACACTGTCCCCAGTGTTATTAAGCCAAGATTGGTCAAAAAGATGAATGAGAACTCGAGAAACCAAGTTGAAAAAGTGTTACCTCGCGATGGGTCGGGTGACGAGCGTCACCACGACCTGTAATTCAGAACTGTCAAGTTAGATGGTTATTAACGTAATGTTGTCATGTGTACTCTAAAGTTAGACTATTAGAGTACTCAAACACACAATTAATAACATCCAAACATAGCAAATAAGAACCTGGTTCAACAATCTCACCAAACATCATCAAAGTAACTAACAACTGACTCAAAGAAAACATAAAAAATGACTCAAGAGAAAATAAAAGAAAAGAGAAATAGAAACAAGTGACCAGATAGTAGAGGCTCAGTCCTCATCCTCACAGGGCTCAGTGGTGTAATGTGGGCGGACACAACCACAGTTTCTAAGTGCAGCCATGTCCATGGGTGTCTGTGGTCGTGGAGGACGCCTGAAGGCAGTGGATGTAGTGGTCAGACGTCGAGATGGTCCAGCATCAGCAGCAGCAGCAGCAGTAGAAGCGCCAGCAGTAGCAGCTCTAGCAGGGCGCAGAGGTAAAGGGCGCAACAGACCCCGATCAGGCATGAAAAACAGCTAGCGTGGGACACCCTGAATCGTCGTGAGCGCTCTCTGTGGCAACTTAATGCCAACATACTCTCCAGCAGTAGTGGTAAAAGTCCAAACAACTCCAATCTTGAGCCAAGTAACATGACGCAGATACTGGTCATCCATGAGTGATCTGTCACTGCTAAGGCTGCAAGGAGTGACATCGATCTGGAAATGATGGAAGATCGGTGTCAGAAAGCTGCCAACACTCTCAGTCTTCTCCCCCGGACTGGTGAATGGTTTGGTCTTCAAGGAGACCAAACGCTCAGCGAAAACAGCGCCCAAGTTGGCGCAAATCATTCTATCGACAGGGATCACCTCATCAAGCATCTCATAGAACCCGTAGTAGAGAAGAATCACCTCACTAACCCGTGTCTTGCTTGGCGCAGACTGCACAATATGGTGTTGCCAAGAAGGCGCAGAATGTACCTCAGGACAGGATGTCGAACCTCTGTCTGAGTGCTAGTCTTACTGTCATAGACTCCATTCCCGAATTTGGACCAGAATGTTCGCATGTGGGTCCACTGTGAGGGAAGGAGCACGCCTGTGGGGTGGTCAGAGAAGCCATAGAGCTCGCAAAGCTCCATCAGACTGATCCTATAGCGAACCCCACGGATCAGAAATGTCAACGTGCCTTCCTGCGCACGCTTGGCTAGCTCATTCACGTAGTAGACGCGAACAGTAGAGAGAAACTGGCGGACCAAGTATGGATACAGATCATACTGCTGGAATGGCATAGTGCCCATCCCGATCCTCTCCAAAGTCTCTACAACCTCCTCAAAAATGCCCATCTTCTGCAGAACAGCAGCATCTGCGAATCTAGTGGGCACAATCTTCACTTCCTGCCACGCATTGTAGAATAGCGTGTCATACTCATCCCACTCCTCCTGAATATCACGGAGTATGCAAGTGTCCCGTGATATTTCCTGCTTCGGAGTTCCTGCCCAACCCACTTGAGATGGTATCTTCACGTTCTCTCGCTTTGGCCATGGAGGCCTGCAAACTGGGTAGTTGCTGAACGATTGTGTCGAGCCTAATGCAGAGCTCGAAGACGAGCCATGTCGCGGTCGGTTCTCCTCTCTAGGCATCTGAAAATTCAAGTCCAAAATCAACCAAAAACATCACCAAAATCAGCAAATTTTCGAAAATTCGAAAAATCAATCAATCAAGGTGAAATAACCGACGGTGATTAACAGCAACACTACCAGAAACACAATTCAATCATCAGTTCAACCCAAATCATCCAAAATTTCTAGATTTTTACAAAGTTCATCATGAACTCGAAAATTTTAAAACTTGCAAATCAACCGATTAAATCACATAGGGATGGTATCATTCCTCTAATACAACCTAACTAACCATGATTCAATATTTAAATCAAGCTAATCAAGTTAAAAATCAAATTTTGCCAAACCTATGGCGGACTGAAAATTGGGAATTCTGAACACATACCTTGCATATCTTAAAAACTGAATTGATATTGTGAAAGAGGGCCAAAGTCCACACGGATTAGGCTTTTGAATCACTTAATTTGGTTTAGAAAATCAAAAGTTGCAGATTTTGTGATTTTGAGTTCAAAGTGTTCGAAAATAACAGTTATGAAGCGAAGAAGAAGAATAAAATGATTGAAAACGCTTACCTGGTCAGGTGAGGAGCGTCACCCGTTTTTTTGTTGGTCGGGTTTTTTTTTTTTTTTTTGTAGCTAAATAAATAAATACGAATCCAAAGCACAAAAATGAAAACTAAGTATATAATGTACAACTTATCAGTTGGTTGCCTCCCACTAAGCGCTTGTTTAAAATCATTAGCTCGACTTTGATTGACTGTTTAGACAGCTGGTGCATCATCCAGAGACACAATGTGTCCTGTTGGAATCTCGGCTTGCGCCCAATAATGCTTCACCCTCTGTTCATTGACAGTGAACTCCTCTCCTTTGGAGTTTATCAGGACAATGGCACCATGTGGTCGAGCTTCTTTTACAGTGAAGGGACCTGACCATCGAGAACACAGTTTACCAGGAAGAAGCTGTAAACGAGAGTTGTAAAGTAGTACCTGGTCATTGGGCTCGAAATGTCTGGAGATGATCTTTTATCATTATATGCCTTTGTCCTCTCCTTGTATAACTTGGAGTTTTCATATGCCAGATATCTGATTTCATCCAGTTCATTGAGCTGAATCAAGCGCCTCTCTGCAGCGGGCTTAGGTCGAAGTTCAGCTTCTTGATAGCCCATTCTGGTTTGAACTCCAGCTCTACTGGTAGATGGCACGCCTTGCCATAGAGAAGGTGGAATGGTGTAGTCCCAAGTGGCGTTTTGTATGCTGTCTTGTAAGCCCATAATGCGTCATCCAGCTTTGCTGACCAATCTTTCCTTGTCTTTCCAACTGTCTTCTCCTGAATCTACTTGATCTGTCTGTTGGAAACCTCAACTTGTCCACTGGTCTGGGGATGATAAGGCGTGGCCACTCTGTGCTGAACACCATACTTCTTCAGCAGCTTGTCAAAAACTTTGTTAACAAAGTGAGAACCACCATCACTTATAACAATCCACATGACACCAAATCTGGGAATGATAATGGTCTTAAACAGCTTCAAAACCACTGCAGCATCATTAGTAGGAGTAGCCAACGCCTCTACCCACTTAGACACATAATCAACAACAACCAAAATGTATCTATTCCCATTAGATGAGGAAAAATGTGCCATGAAGTCAATACCCCAACAATCAAAGACTTCAACTTCAAGAATGAAGTTCAGTGGCATCTCATATCGCCTACTGATCTTCCCTCTTCTCTGACAAGTATCACAGTTTGTAATGAATGCTTGGGCGTCCCTGAACATAGTAGGCCACCAAAAACCAGCTTGAAGAACCTTGGAGAGTGTTTTGAATGTGGCAAAGTGTCCAGCATACTCTGACCCATGACAGTGAAAGAGGACGTCCTGCACTTCTTCTTCTGATATGCATCTCCTGTAAATCCCATCAGCATAATGCTTGTAGAGATATGGCTCATCCCAATAGAATCTTCTAAGTTCTCTCAAGAACTTCTTCTTAGCATAACCCTTGAAGTCATGTGGTTTATCCTCTGCAGCAAGGTAGTTAGCAATATCAGCTTACCAGGGCCTCTTTGGATCATCCAAAGCATAAACATGCTCTTCAAAAGCTGTCTCTAAGCTTGCACAAATCGCAGCTAAGTTCAGAGTTTGATGACGAGCGTCACCAGTATTGGTGACGAGCGTCACCTCTTTCGTATGGTTTTGTGGTCGCGAATGTGCTTTGTTGGTGACGAGCGTCACCTTCCTGGTGTCGCTCATCACTCCTCTGCAGTTTCGTGAAAATTGCAGGTTTTCAACACTTTCCTCCTGCAATCTTGTTTCCACTAAATATACATTCTCTTCAGGCAAGAAATCATTGATGGGAACATTGTCTTCAACCTGAATCCTGGATAGATGATTAGCAACTCCATTCTCAACACCTTTCTTGTCTTTCACTTCAATGTCAAACTCTTGAAGAAGCAGAATCCATCTGAACAATCTTAGCTTTGCATCCTTCTTCTGCATCAGATATTTCAGTGCTGAGTGGTCAGTATGGACCACGACCTTGGAGCCAGCAAGGTACTACCTGAATTTGTCAAATGCAAACACAACAGCCAACAATTCCTTCTCAGTTGTTGCATAGTTCTTCTGCGCATCATCCAAAGTCCTACTTGCATAGTAAATGGCGTGGAGCTTCTTGTCTTTCCTCTGTCCCAGCACTGCTCCAACTGCAAAATCGCTGGCATCACACATCACCTCCAAAGGTAGGTCCCAATCTGGAGGCTGCATAACATGAGCTGTAACCAAAGCTTGCTTGATCTGTTCAAAGGCGGATTTGCACTCTTCTGTGAACTCAAACTTCACATCTTTGCAGAGGAGAGCAGTAAGGGGGCGTGCTATCTTGCTAAAGTCCTTGATGATTAATCTTCTGTAGAAGCCAGCATAACCCAGAAAACTCCTCACAGCTTTTACTGAATCAGGTGCTTGCAGACTTGTCATCACTTCAATTTCACCCTATCTACCTCTATGCCATCTCCTGAGACTCTGTGACAAAGTACAATGCCATCTTGTACTATAAAATAACACTTCTCTCTGTTCAGAACCAGGTGTTTCTCTTCACATCTCTGCAGAACTGCACACAAATTATCCAAGCAGCTCTTGAAGGAAGACCCATAAACTGAGAAGTCATCCATGAAAACCTCCATAAACTTCTCAATCATGTCAGTGAAGATCGACATCATGCATCTCTGGAAGGTTACATGAGCATTACACAGTCCAAAGGGCATTCTGCGATATGCAAAGGTGCCATAAGGACAGGTAAAAGTAGTCTTCTCCTTATCATCTGGATGGATGAGGATCTGAAAGAAGCCTGAATAACCATCAAGGAAGCAGTAATACTTGTGATTCGCCAGCCACTCAAGGATCTGATCGATGAAAGGTAGAGGAAAATGGTTCTTCCTTGTTGCTGCATTCAACTTCCTATAATCGATGCACCTCCTGTGTCCTGTCACAATTCTGGTTGGAATCAGCTCATCCTTGTCATTCTTCACCACTGTAACTTCTCCTTTCTTAGGCACCACGTGCACTGGACTCACCCAAGCACTGTCTGATATAGGATAGATGATTCCAGCTTGCAGCAGCTTCATGATCTCTTTCTTGACAACATCCTGCGAATTCGGATTCAGTCTCCTCTAGTGTTCAACTGATGATTTCGATTCATCCTCCAGGTGTATCCTATGCATGCACAAGTCTGGAGAGATCCCTGAAATATCATCAAGAGAATAGCCAAGAGTGCGAAATTTTCGCAGCTTACTTAGCAAAAGGGTGAGCTCTGCATTGTTCAATGAAGCATTAACAATAACAGGATAAGTGGAGTTTTCTCCAAGGAAGGCGTACCTTAGCCCTGCAGGGAGCTGTTTAAGCTCAACTTTTGGTGCTTTTGCTGCACTTAATCACCCATTATAGCAGCTTTCGAGAATGTGGTGACAAGCTCATCTTGTGCAACCAGTTGCATCACATGTGCAGTAGCATCCATCATCTTTGTGTAGCCTGTTGCAGCAGCATCCAAATGCTCATACTCTGCTGTAGAAGTGGTCAACGCCCTCTCCAAGGGGTCCTCTGAACTCATCGCATGGAAGATCTGATCAGCAATGTTTTTGAGAACATCCACATAAAAAGTCTGTCCATCTATGGTTGGCCTCTTCATCAGCTTGTCCAATTCGAATTTTATCACTAAATCACCAACATTCCGCTCTATTCTGCATTTCCTAACATCTATTATAGCTCCTGCAGTAGCCAAGAAAGGTCTGCCAAGAATCAAGGGATCTTTGGGTTCTTCTCCATATTCCAGAACCACAAAATCAATAGGAATCATACAATCTCCTACTTTGATAGGAACATCCTCTATCACCCCTTCAGGAACTCTCCCTGATCTATAAGCTAGGACAAGAGATATCCTTGTAGCCTTAAAATAGGTCATCCCTATGCTCTTGGAAACAGAATGAGGCATAAGGTTGACACTAGAACCAAGATCACACAATGACCTCTCAAACTTTTCAGAAAAGATTGTGCAGTCTAAAACAAAGCTTCTTGGGTCTGAAAGCTTCTCTGGCACTCTGTTCTGAATCACTGCACTGACTTGCTCGTTGATCATCATAGCCCCAGCCTCTAAACTCAAGTTATTGGTCACCATTCACTTCACATACCTCCTTATAACAGGAGTGATCCTCACAGCATCAATCAATGGGATCTCAATAACCAACTTGTCCATGATAGCCTTGCATTTAGCATCTTCAAGCTCCTGTTTAGACTTCTTAGGATGCTTAGGATATGCTATATTGGGCTTATACAATGTCTCCTTAGCATTATCTGAGGTCGTAGACGAAATTATTGTATGCTGCAACGGGTGACGAGCATCACTCGCTTTGGACAAGTCGTGGTTGATTCCTCGATTTAGGTGACGAGCGTCACCCACCTGGAGACGATCGTCATCAACTTGTGAAGGCAAATCATTGGGGTTGTGCTCAATGGGTGACGAGCGACACCCAGGATTAGTGACGAGCGTCACTCCTGGTTCTTCTGCAGAGATTTCTTCATCTTCATACTCTTCTAGTCCCACAAAATCCTTTGAGCTCAAATCCTTCTGCAACACTGGTTGCAGGTTCTTTCCACTCCTCAATGTGATGGCATTCACATGGTGTTTGGGATTAACATCAGTTCTTCCTGGAAGAAATCCTTCTTGTCTCTGAATAGCTCCTACAGTTTGGGCAACTTGACATCAAGCTTCTTCATATGAGAGTTCAGACTCTTAATTTTCCCATTCAAATCCTGATAGAGCGAATCTATCTTGTCATTGAAGTCCACTGTCAGCTTCTGTTGTCCTTCCAAGATCTGTTCCAGCATTGCTTCCATCTTGTTCCCTTGTGGAGGTGCAGGTTGGTAGGAAGAAGAACCATAGTTCCTGCTGTAATTTCCACCATTCTGGAATGGCTTCTGGTACTTTGTCTTCTGGAATGAGGGCTAAGGTGTGTAACCAGGCGTGTTCTGGCCCCCCTGTAAAGGTACTCTTATGATTGTTGTTGTTGTAGCCTCTGTTCCACTGCTGACTTCCATATCTTTGACCCTGAAAACCGCCAGAGTTTATGAAATTTACATCCTCCTACTCAACCTCTTCTGGACCTTTGAAAGTCTCCACTTCTGCAGCAAAATGAACTGATTTCTTTCCCACCAAAAAGCTGTGCATACTGTCCAAACTTCAGCAATCTGACTTCCATCATCCACACCAGCTTGTTTCATCCTCTGAAAATCTGCATTCTTGGTGCTGTTGCTGCAAACCAAATTCTTAATCAATCTGATCGCCTCTTCTGGTCTGTTGGTGTTGAAGTTTCCTGTACTTGCTGCATCCAGCGCTATCTGGTATTTCCAGTCAATGCCTCTGAAGAAGATCCCAAGTAGTTGCACCTGACTGAAGCCATGATGAAGACAATCCCTTTGATAAGACTTGAACCTCATCCCAGAAGCCTTAAAAGCTTCAGTAGGACCTTGTGTAAAGGATGCAATTTTCGTCCTCATGTCTTCAGATCTGGCGTCATCATAGAAGTTGTTCAGAAAAGCATTCTTAGTGTCTTCCCAAGTGGTCAGTGAAGCAGGTTCCAGTTGCTTCTGCCAATATGCAGCCTCTCCTTCAAGAGAATAAGGGAAAAGCTTGCAGAACAGAAAGTCATTGCTAACACCATTAGCTTTGACACTTGAAGCCAAATCCTCAAACCTCTCAATATGATCCATTGGATGCTCATGAGGTAAGCCATGGAATGGATGCTGGCCAACCAGCTGATAGTAGACAGGTTTAACCTCAAAATCGTTCCTCTGGAAGGCAGGAGGGCATATTACAGCTCTGTTGGCATAGAACTGATCAGGTCTATTGTAGTCACCTAGAGTCCTCTGAACAAAATGCCCAGCAGCGTTATTGGCAGCAACAGGGACTCCAACGTCCTCATCCACTTGTTGAACCTGCTGTTTGATATCCATTGTATTTACACCATTTAGGGCTGCATTTAGTACATATTTTGGTCTTCTTTTGCATGTTTTCCCTTTGCTTTTGTCCCATTTTCTTCTTCTTTTAGACTTAGGTTGCATTTAGAGTATAGTTTGCATTTTCTTTGCATTTTGGATGTTTTTAGGTGCTTTTGGAGCTTAAAGGAGCTTGGAAGAGTTTTGGGAATGATACAAGATGCTAGCTGGGCAAAAAGGAGCAAGAAGGATCACAGCAGAAGATCTTTGCATAAGTTTTCGGTCAGAGCACAGAGAGTTTCGGTCAAGGGTGACCGATACGGAGCATATCGATCACCAGTATCGGTCAAGTGTGATCGACACAAACACACCGGATGAATTTCGGTCATATGTGTCGGTCACTTCAGACCGATAGGGACCCAGCCCGAACCTGTTTTTAATTACATTTATGCCATTACTCTAGGGTTTTCTTCTCTAGACTATAAATAACCCCCTTTTCCAGATTTTCAAGGGGTCATGTCATTTTACTGTTCTTGAGCATTTTCATTAAGTTTGTAAGATAATATTTTTGTTTTGTTTAATATAATCAAGTATTTGCTTTAATCTTTCTTTTAATCATGATTAGCATCCTTTTCCTTTGTGATTTTGTGTTAAACATGATTATGAGTGAGTAGTTATCTTAGAGTTTCTAGATGTGGTAGATTAGAGGGATTTAAGGCTTGATTAAGATTTGTTAAGTGCTTCAGTTTATGGGTTCCTCTCTATTAGTCTGTTATTCATGCTAGATTAGTCTTGATCAAACTTGTCTAAGTTGTTAGCTTTCTCTTATGCCCACCAAGTGTTTGATGAAATGCTGATCATGTTTAATAGAGGATTTGCTGGCTTTGGCTCAAGAGATTGACTGTTTGAGGAGCATTTTGACTTGAATAGAGTTGTTTAATCATGCTTGCTTGATGTTTTAGCACTAATGAGAGTTAGTTCTTGTTAGAATGTTTAGCAAAGGGTTATTTGCCAAGAGATTGGATCTAACTAGCTTAAGTGTGAACTCTATGTCTAGGAATCACCATTGCTTGCTTGTTTGCTTGATCAATGTAGTTTGAAACAGCCTTAGTTAATGTCTGAAATTACCCAAAGTCAATAACCACATCTAGACACTTGCCTTTCTCTTATTTGAATTTCGGATTTGCTCTGTTTTGCTCTGTTTTACTCTGTTTTTCTTGTTTAGAACTGCTTAGTTTGCTTTTGCTTTCACTTTGTTTTCTGCTTGTTTCACTTAGGTTGCTAGAACTGTTGCTTAGGCAACAAAACCAATTCTCTGCTTGCTTGACTTAGAGACTTTACTCTCAACTCTTATGTTTTCTACTCTTCCCATTGGATTGACATAAAACCCTTACTACAACTGACTAGTGCAAGGGTGATTGAACCAAGGGGTCACAAACCTTGTGTCACCGTTCAACAATGACATTTCCATCTTCATCAATTCTCTGCCCCTCTTCGTTTCTCCTATTTTCCTCTTTGTCAACCAAGTGACCTTCTGCATCTTCAACCAAGATAAGTGGAGGGACCATTGTAGATTGCTTTTTAGCTTTCCTGTTAGTTCTCTTCAACCTAGCGAGTTCGTCGATGCTCAAAGTCACAAGCTCCTTCTCTTTGTTGCTTCTGGTACAACGATTAAGCATAAACCTGAAACCAAATCAAAGAAAGGAAACTGAAAGTTATTAAATAAATTAAAACTTAGACAACATCCTAATACTAAAAATCGATAGGCAGCTATTACTCCCCGGCAACGGCACTAAAAACTTGATAGGGCTCAGGTTTTACCCAAATAAAACTACTGCAAGTGCACATCAAAAGCAGTTGTTGTACAAGGGGTATCGAATCCCAAAGGAGTAATGCAGACTACACTATCGAATGTAGGTTCAGATTAAGCTAAGCAGAATGTAATGTATGTAATGTGAATGACAAATTAAATGTAAGCAAACGAAATTCAAGTTGTTGATCTAAGTTACAGAAGACTAAAAGCGCTAAGTCAGGACAGTTCGCAGGTTTAATCCGAGAATGTAGAATGCATGAAATCAGGAATGAATAAGAACCGTTTTGAACATGAATCACTGATATATAACTAATCAATTCTCATTGCAGAAGTTATCTATGTCTAAATCACAGAGTTTCAAATCTCTTTGCAAACCTTAACAATCTAAGCATGCAGTAATGATTAGGCTCAATTGTTCACAAAACTCCTAAGCCAAATCTTTTTGCACCAAGTTGTTTTGCTCATCAAATACTAGTTCAGGTTATCAATAATGCTCTCACATATATTTAACAACCTATGATTTTCGGATTTCTAGATGATGTGTAAGATATTTGATTTTAAAGCAAGCAGAGATGAAAAACCAAAAGATATTCCTAACAGGTAGCAATTCTACAAAATCTTCATCAACTTTTGAAAAATTCCTAGCTTAACTAGCAGATTACTCAGACATGATCATGGAATCACAAAACATAACTGAATAAAATTGCACTAAGAGAAAGAGTAAAAGAATAAGGGGATTCAAAATCTTCTCAAAAGAGTACATGATTTGTCTCCCCAAAAAGCTCTGAATAAATCTCTCTCCAGCTCTCTGAATTTTCAAATCTAAGATCAAAACCAACGATGGCTGAAAAACTTAATAAATAGAGGCTAAACACGATCTGGGGTCTTCTTGCAAACACTAGAACTTCTGGGCCAATTCTGCAAATAATCTTCATACTTTTAATAAACAAACCACGCTCCTTCCTTGGTGGGTGACGAGTGTCACTAAGAGTGGGGACGAGTGTCACCATATCGCATACTTTCTTCTCCGAGCTAGGTACTTTGCGGCTTCAACTTGAAATGCTCCAAAAGGCTCCAATATCTCCAATTATGCTCTAGACATGCTATAACCTGCAAAGACTCTACTAGGACTCTAAAAAGAACAAAAAGACTCAATAAAAAGGACTTATATCATGGTTAAAAACCATAAAAACTATGATATATCACCACCCAAGTGTTCAAATTCAGAAAAATCAAAATAAAACCGCTCCCTTACATGGCAAAAGTGGAGACAACCTAAGCGTGGGTCTCTCTGCTATCCACATCTCTATAACGTGGATATCAAACAGACATGTACTGCGGTTGTGTCCTGGTTGGAAACACTTAGTACATTTTGTTAGCAGGAGTTTCTTCACTCTGGGGACCTGAAAGCAATTTCGAAGCTCTAATTTTAGGGAGTAAGAAATAAAACTCTTGGTAACTTTAAAAATGAGCTTACAGGTATCTCTCCAGCGGATGGATAGTGTGTTTCTTTTCTCCTGCCCGATGGTCTGCGACTCCTTGGTGGAAACAGAACTAAATTGGTTAACTCAGGTGGGATTTCTTCATCCGCAGCGTTTTCGACGGGGTAAATGACACCGGAGTAAGTTTCCTGCCAGGTTTTTACTCTGTATTCTGGGCCGACCAATGAGCTATATGGTAGCTGTAAGCTCTGCTGCAAGCAAAGCATCGCCGCATGAGATCTTTAGCTGATTGTACTTCTTGCAGGAGCATGTCTTGTCCGTCAAACAGACCTTGTGTTTCTCACCAAAAATACCAACAATCTGACAATTCCAGTCGTTGATGTCACTGATTTTGCTGCCTTTCACCTCTCTCATATGCTCTGTGATAGGGTTCAGGTTTTACCCAAATAAAAACTACTGCAAGTGCACAGCAAAGCAGTTGTAGTACAAGGGGTTATCGAATCCCAAGGGAGTAAGTAAACTACACTATCGAGTTCAGGTTCAGATTAAGCTAAGCGATAAATAATGAATGTAATGCAAAACAGTAAAATAAATGCAAGAGGGCGTTTTTATGCTTGTTCTTAAAGTTCAGAAGGCTAAAGGCGCTAAGTCAGGACAGTTCGCAGGTTGAATCCGAGAGTGTAGAATGCATGCAATCAGGAATGAATTAAAACCGTCTTGAACATGAATCGCAAAGATATAACTAATCAATTCTCATTGCAGAAGCTATCTATGTCTAAATCACAGAGTTTCAAATCTCTTTGCAAACCCTAACAACCTAAACATGCAGTAATGATCAGGTTCAATTGTTCACAAAACTCCTAAGCCAAATCTCTTTGTACTAGGGCGTTTTGCTCATCTAATACTAGTTCAGGTGATTAATAATGCTCTCACATCTATCAAAAACCTAGGGTTTCGAAATCCAGATGATGTGTCTAAGAAATCGATATGAATGCAAGCACAGATGAAGAACCAATGAATTTCCTAGAAGTTTTTAGCAATTCTACAAACTCTTCTTCAACCTTTGAAAAGCCCTAACTTAACTAACAAACTACTCAGACATGGTGATTTGAGAAAACATCATGAAAAGAATAGATTGCATAAAAAAAATAAGAAGTAGAAATAAAGGAGTTCAAAATCTGCTCTGAAGGAGTCTGATTTGTCTCTCCCAAAAGCTCTGCTACAAATCTCTCTCTAAAGCTCTCAAAAATAATAAGATACAAGATTTTCGCCAAAAGAATGGCTGAAAAACCAAATATACAAGCTAAAACACGATCTGGGGTCTTTTTGCAAATACTGGAACTTCTGGGCCAAAACTGCAATTTCTTCCCAATCTTTTAAAAACAGGCCACGACCCCTTCCTTTCTGGGTGACGAGCGTCACCCATATGCATACTTTTCTTCTTCGAGCTAAGTACTTCGTGGCTTCAACTCAGAATGCTCCAAAAGGGTCCAATATCTCCAATTATGCTCCAGACATGCTATAACCTGCAAAGACTCTTCTAGGACTCTAAAAAGACCAAAAAGACTCAATAAAAAGGACTTATATCATGGTTAAAAACCATAAAAACCATGATATATCAACTCCCCCAGACTTAGCTTTTGCTTGCCCTCAAGCAAACATCAGATAGAGTACAGGGTCGAGGTTTGAAAACAAGAAACAGTCAGTCAGTCGTCAGGAACACCACACTAGTTAGAGCTTTCGAATCCACATACCACATAGTCAACACAAGATCAAATTTCAGCCTAATCATCACAAGCTTAGCAAATCTCTCAAGTCCAGTCCAATTCCCTTCAAGAAACCCGAAATTTCTACTGCTAACTCCTTATTTTTATCTAAGTGTGAAGTCTCATCAAAGCTCTATCATCTTAATCACTTTACAGATTTTTTTCCCTTCCTAACAACTGAACAAATCAATCTCAACACAGCTCTCCTATTTTCTCTTCCCTTAATCTTTTTCCTTAGGATATTTTTGATTTTTCACTTCTTTTTTTCTCAACTTTTACAGTCTAAGATATGGTGCTACTCAATACTTGTGTTCCTTGTGAGGAGACAGGTTCTTGAGTGAGTTCACTACTGTTGTTCCTTGTGAGGAGACAGGGTCATGAATGCACCATTCTTTGAACTTAAACTTTTAAAAACAACATTTGGGAAGATCAAAGAGAGACTGTATTTTAACCTTATTGTCAGTGCTTAAAGAGAGAATCAAGATCAATAAGAATCAATCACCAAGACAAAAAATTTAAAGTTCATTAAGGTAGAGCTAACAGCAAATTTTCCAGACTCTCTAAGAACCTAAACCTTCATTGCTAGACTGATCTACCTATGACTTTCAACTTAGTAAGACTTGTAATCAACTACTGTGGCAATGGTTCTTATCAGCAAAAACGTCCTATGGTTAGTTCCAAGAAAAACTTGCAGTTTCAAAAATTTTGACTCTAGAAAAACAGGTTTTTGACAACTTTAAAACTCTATAAACATGACACAAAGCACACAACGTCAGTAACCACCTCCCCCAGACTTAAACAACACTGTCCCCAGTGTTATTAAGCCAAGAGTTGGTCAAAATGAAGCATGAGAACGTGTAAAACCAAGGTGGAAAAGTGGTACCTCGCGAAGGAGCTAGTGACGAGCGTCACCAGATTGGTGACGAGCGTCACCACCTCTGATACTCCAGAAATCGACATGTTGGATGTTTAAATGCAATGCCATCATGTGTACTCCGAAGTAAGACTGTAAGAGCACTCAAAACACACATCAAAACATCCAAACGAAGCATAATCCATGGTCCAACAAGTTCACAAGACATCATCCAAGCAAACTGAACAAAGTGACTCTTCTTTTTTTTTTTCTTTTCGATTTTTTTTGTAGAAAACGAAAATAGACTAGAGTATGATAGCTAGATAACTTACCAGTGGGTTGCCTCCCACTAAGCGCTTGTTTAAAGTCATTAGCTCGACTTTGAATGCTGCTCAGACAGCTGGTGGAGCAGAGGGTGGCATTGAATGCCTTGGAGAAGAATGTCTCCTCATCCATGGTGGTTTGTAAGCAGTAGATGTATGAACACTTCCAAGGAAGTGAGGAACATCAGTAGAGTGGGTCGTGACTGTGGGTGGGATACTTCTTTTTCCTGCAGAATCATCAAAAGAAACACCAAGCTTTCTACGAGAATCTCGTTGCTTGCATAAGTGTGAAGCATCTTTTGCACCTTTTAAATTTTTATTGATTAGATTAGGAGGTTTAGATTTGGTTCCAAGAAGTGCATACCTTTGCCTAGTTGCAGGTTTCTGGGTTGTGGAATGGTGAATTTTCGGTTTGGCAACATAAGATGGACTTGTAGAGCAAATATCACGTCTCTCTTTTGTGTCCAGGTTGGTGACGAGCGTCACCAGGTCAGTGACGCTCGTCACTGACTCTGCAGTTCGAGTTTCTGCAGTTTTCCTGCAATTCAGCTCTGCAAGTGTTGCTTCCATCACATACACGTCTTCCTCCAGCAACTTGGCATTCATTAGAACCTCTTTTTCAAGCCCAGTCATGAAGATATGATCCTCACTGCAATCCTCAAACCCAACAGCTTCTGCAGAAGTTTCAGATATTAGCTCTTCAACAGCCATCTTGCTCACTTGCCCACTTATATCTGATTCATTGACACACTCAGCAATAGTGTCTTCTGAATGCTCCATGACAGTCTCTTCATCTCTAGAAGTTCTTACAGAAAAGGTCTGACCATCAATGGTAGAACTCCCTCTTAACTTATCCATGTCAAAGTTCATGACAACATCACCAAGATCAAGCTCAATGTTCCCCTTTCTAACATCAATGATGGCTCCAGCAGTAGCCAAGAATGGTCTTCCCAGAATAAGAGGATCTTTAGGTTCTTCAGCATATTTCAGAACCACAAAATCCTTAGGAATTATGCAGCCTTTAATGTTAACATGAACATTCTCTAACATGCCTTCTGGGGTCCTTATGGATCGATCTGCTAGGATGAGAGAGATCCCAGCTGGCTTGAAATCAGTCATTCCAAGTCTAGCAGCAACAGAGAAAGGCATCAAGTTAATACTTGACCCTAGATCACATAGAGAGTGTGGAAAACGTCCTGTAGATAATGAGCAATCAAGCACAAAGGTCCCTGGATCAGATAGCTTCTATGGAACTTTGCTTTGAGTGATGGTATTGACTTGTTCAGAAACAGTCACTTTCTTCTTCTTCTTTGGAACTGTGCCTAAGAGAATTGCACTGATGTCTCTGGTAAGCAATGCTCCTTCCTCAGGACTTACACCATTCACAACCATTCTCTTTACATACCTTCTTAGAGCTGGTGAAAGCTTGACTGCATCAACAAGAGGGATCTCAAGCATCAGCTTGTCTATCATAGCTTTACATCTGGCTTCTTCTATCTCCTGTTTAGACTTCCTAGGATGCTTGGGGAATGGTGTTTTGGGTTTATAGACACGGTCCTGGTCATAATTTGCAGTTACAGGCGAAGCAGCTTCGTTCTGGGGTGGGTGACGACCGTCACCAGGGGGGTGACGCTCGTCACTCACTTGTGACAACCCCCAATACCCTTGTAGGTTGGTGACGAGCGTCACTCCTCCTTGGTGACGCTCGTCACTCACCTCTGAGACAGAAAAATTTTCATCTTCAGACTCCATGAGTTGCACGATCTGTTCCGCACTCAACCTCTTTTTCTGCACTGTTTTAAGCTCCTTTTCATTCCTGACTGTGATGGCATTAACCTGATGCTTGGGATTGATATCAGTCCTTCCAGGAAGGAATCCCTCTTGCCTTTGAACAGCTCCTGCAGTTTGAGCAACCTGCACATCAAGCTTCTTCATGTGAGAGTTCAGACTCTCAATTTTTCCATTCAAGTCTTGATACAGCGAATCTAGCTTGCCATTGAAGTTCATTGTCATCTTCTGCTGTCCTTCAAGTACCTGCTCCAGCATAGCTTCCATTTTATTGTCTTGTGGAGGTGCAGTTTGGTAGGAAGAAGAACCAAAATTCCTGCTGTTTTGGTAAGGTTTCTCAACTTCAGTCTTCTGGAATGGGGGCTTAGGAGTGTAACCAGGCGTGCTCTGTCCTCCTGTAAAGGTACTCTGCTGATTATTGCTGTTGTTGCCTCTGTTCCATTGCTGATTTCCAAACCTTTGGCTCTGAAAACCCCCTCCATTGATGAAATTAACATCTTTCTGCTCAAATTCTTCAGGATTTTCGAAACTCTCCACTTCTGCAGCGAATTGGACTGACTTCTTTCCCACCAAAAGGCTGTGCATGCTGTCTAACTTAGCCTTAACTTCAGCTATTTGGTTTCCATCATTCAAACCAGCCTGCTGCTTTCTCTGAAAATCTGCATTCTTAGTGCTGTTACTGCAGGCCAAGTTTTCAATCAATCTTACAGCTTCTTCTGGTCTGTTGGTGTTGAAGTTTCCTGCACTTGCTGCATCCAGTGCCATCTGATATTTCCAGTCAATGCCTCTGAAGAAGATACCAAGCAGCTGCACCTGATTGAAACCATGATGAGGACAGTCCCTTTGATAAGACTTGAACCTGATCCAAGAAGCCTTAAAAGCTTCAGTAGGGCCTTGTGTAAATGATGCAATTTTCGTCCTCATGTCCTCTGATCTTGCATCATCATAGAAGTTATTCAGAAAGGCGTTCTTAGTGTCTTCCCAAGTGGTCAATGAAGCAGGTTCCAGTTGCTTCAGCCAATATGCAGCTTCTCCTCCAAGAGAGTAAGGAAAAAGCTTGCAGAACAGAAAGTCATTGCTGACTCCAGTAGCTTTGACACTTGAAGCCAGATCCTCAAACCTCTCTATGTGATCCATAGGATGCTCATGAGGTAAACCATGGAAGGGATGCTGACCAACCAGCTGATAGTAGACTTGTTTAACCTCAAAATCGTTCCTCTGGAAGGCAGGAGGTCGGATTGCAGCTCTGTTGGCATAGAACTGATCAGGTCTGTTGTAATCACCTAGAGTCCTCTGAACAAAACGCCCAGCAGCGTTATTGACAGCAGCAGGGACTCCCATGTTCTCAGCCACTTGCTGAACCTGCTGTTCAACAATGACATTCCCCTCTTGATCAATTCTCTGCCCCTCTTCGTTCCTCCTGTTTCCTTCCCTGTCAACCAAGTGACCTTCTGCATCTTCAACCAAGATAAGTGGAGCGACCATTGTAGATTGCTTCTTAGCTTTCCTGTTAGTTCTCTCCAACCTAGCAAGCTCGTCGATGCTCAAAGTCAAAAGCTCCTTCTCTTTGTTGCTTCTGGTTCTGCGATTAGGCATACACCTGAAACAAGAACAAAGAAAAGTAGCTGAAAATCAGTAAACAAATAAAAACTTAGACAAAATCCTAATACTAAAAATCGATTGGCAGCTATTACTCCCTGGCAACGGCGCCAAAAACTTGATAGGGTTCAGGTTTTACCCAAATAAAAACTACTGCAAGTGCACAGCAAAGCAGTTGTAGTACAAGGGGTTATCGAATCCCAAGGGAGTAAGTAAACTACACTATCGAGTTCAGGTTCAGATTAAGCTAAGCGATAAATAATGAATGTAATGCAAAACAGTAAAATAAATGCAAGAGGGCGTTTTTATGCTTGTTCTTAAAGTTCAGAAGGCTAAAGGCGCTAAGTCAGGACAGTTTGCAGGTTGAATCTGAGAGTGTAGAATGCATGCAATCAGGAATGAATTAAAACCGTCTTGAACATGAATCGCAAAGATATAACTAATCAATTCTCATTGCAGAAGCTATCTATGTCTAAATCACAGAGTTTCAAATCTCTTTGCAAACCCTAACAACCTAAACATGCAGTAATGATCAGGTTCAATTGTTCACAAAACTCCTAAGCCAAATCTCTTTGTACTAGGGCGTTTTGCTCATCTAATACTAGTTCAGGTGATTAATAATGCTCTCACATCTATCAAAAACCTAGGGTTTCGAAATCCAGATGATGTGTCTAAGAAATCGATATGAATGCAAGCACAGATGAAGAACCAATGAATTTCCTAGAAGTTTTTAGCAATTCTACAAACTCTTCTTCAACCTTTGAAAAGCCCTAACTTAACTAACAAACTACTCAGACATGGTGATTTGAGAAAACATCATGAAAAGAATAGATTGCATAAAAGAAATAAGAAGTAGAAATAAAGGAGTTCAAAATCTGCTCTGAAGGAGTCTGATTTGTCTCTCCCAAAAGCTCTTCTACAAATCTCTCTCTAAAGCTCTAAAAAATAATAAGATACAAAATTTTCGCCAAAAGAATGGCTGAAAAACCTAATATACAAGCTAAAACACGATCTGGGGTCTTTTTGCAAATACTGGAACTTCTGGGCCAAAACTGCAATTTCTTCCCAATCTTTTAAAAACAGGCCACGACCCCTTCCTTTCTGGGTGACGAGCGTCACCCATATGCATACTTTTCTTCTTCGAGCTAAGTACTTCGTGGCTTCAACTCAGAATGCTCCAAAAGGCTCCAATATCTCCAATTATGCTCCAGACATGCTATAACCTGCAAAGACTCTTCTAGGACTCTAAAAAGACCAAAAAGACTCAATAAAAAGGACTTATATCATGGTTAAAAACCATAAAAATCATGATATATCACTCTGTCAAAAGTATGTCAATCTGACAATAATTCGACAAATGTACAGAGAATAAGTTAACTACGTCTCATGTACTACATCTACGTACGTGGCCGGGGTAGTTACAGTTTCGTGTCCATCACCGTAAATCCATATATCATAAGTGGGTAAATATTGATGGTTAACCCTGTTATCGAATGTTGTATTGTGCACCGTATTAGTAAAGTCGACGTGGTATATATTCACTGTAAAAAGTGCAAAAAGGATCTAATGTATGCTGTCCACCGTATGCAATCCACATCGCAGACGATATGTCACTCCCACTATGTGCTCCGTCTGTGAAATTAATGTTTCTGTAAATGTGCATGTCCATTGAGTTATATCCATTTTATGGCACTTAGTAAAATTCTAATGGTTAATCCGGTTAGCGGGTGTTGTACTATGCACCATATAGGTGATGTCGACGTGGTAGATGTTAAAGGCGTGGGGGGTGATGGATCTGGTCCATCGTATGCTGTCCATATAGGTGATGTCAGCGTGGTATATATTGGATCGGGTGCATATTCGGCTATCCATTTATTTGGAGTGGTAATTAATTGGAGGTTATTCATGCTGTATGGTTGTGTCCATCATAATATGTCCATGTATGTAGATGTAGTACATGAGATGTAGTTAACTTAGTCTCTGTACATTTGTCAGTGTCCATCTTTGTGGCAAGTTAGTGGAGGACATGGTGCAGTGTTGATAATTGTTGAAGATTAACAGGCATTGTAACTGTCATCGAATTACAGAAGAAGAAGTTTGACACAACGGTGGCCCAAAAAGGTTTAAGAGAGTACTGGCACCCAAGTGTTCGAATCCAGAAAAATCAAAATAAAACCACTCCCTTACATGGCAATAGTGGAGACAACCTAAGCGTGGGTCTCTCTGCTATCCACATCTCTATAACATGGATATCGAACAGACCCGTATTAGGTGGGCTTATGGCATGTACTGCGGTTGTGTTCTGGTTGGAAACACTTAGTACATTTGTTGGGGATGAGTTTCTTTACTTTGGGGACCTGAAAGCAATTCGAAGCTCTAATTTTAAGGAGTAAGAAATAAAACTCTTGGTAACTTTAAAAATGAGATTACAAGTTTCTCTCCAGTGGATGGATAGCGTGTTTTTTTTCTCCTGCCCGATGCTCTGCGGCTCCTTGGTGGAAACAGAACTAACTTGGTTAACTCAGGTGGGATTTCTTTATCCACAGCGTTTTCGACGGGGTAAATGACACCAGAGTAAGTTTCCTGCCAGGTTTTTACTCTGTATTCTGGGCCGACTAATGAGCTGGTAGCTGTAAGCTGTCCGCTGCAAGCAAAGCATGGCCGCATGGGACCTTTAGCCGATTGTACTTTTTGCAGGAGCATATCTTGTCCGTTAAACAGACCTTGTGTTTCTCGCCAAAAATACCAACAATCTGACAATTCTAGTCATTGATCTTTCTCCCTTTCACCTCTTTCATATGCTCTGTTAAAAGTCTGTCAATCTGACAACACTTTAACAAATGTACATAGACTAAGTTAACTACGTCTCATGTACTACATCTACGTACGTGGCCGGGGTAGTTAGAGTTTTGTGTCCATCGCCGTATATCCATTTATCATAAGTGGGTAAATATTGATGGTTAATCCTGTTATCGGATGTTGTATTGTGCACCGTATAGGTGAAGTCGACGTGGTATATGTTCATTCCAAAAAGTGCAAAAAGGGTCCAATGTATGCTGTCCACCGTATGCATTCCACATTGCAGACGATATGTCACTCCCACTATGTGCTCCGTCTGTGAAATTAATGTTTCTGTAAATGTGCGTGTCCATCAAGTTATATTCATTTTATGGCGCTTAGGGAAATTCTAATGGTTAATCCGATTAGCGGGTGTTGTACTATGCACCATATAGGTGATGTCGACGTGGTAGATGTTGAAGGCGTGGGGGTGATGGATGCATTCCATCGTATGCTGTCCATATATGTGATGTCAGCGTGGTATATTTTGGATCGGGTGCATATTCGGCTATCCATTTATTTGAAGTGGAAATTAATTGGAGGTTATTCCTGCTGTATTGTCGTGTCCATCATAGTATGCCCATGTATGTAGATGTAGTACATGAGACGTAGTTAACTTAGTCTCTGTACAGTTGTCAGTGTCCATCTTTGTGGCAAGTTAGTGGAGCACATGATGCAGTGTTGATAATTGTTGAAGATTAACTGGCATTAAGGCTTACAGGTATTTTAGGGAGTAAGAAATAAAACTCTTGGTAACTTTAAAAATGAGCTTACAGGTATCTCTCCAGCGGATGGACAGCGTGTTTCTTTTCTCCTGTCCGATGCTATGCGGCTCCTTG
Source organism: Thlaspi arvense (assembly GCA_911865555.2). Lineage (NCBI taxonomy): Eukaryota > Viridiplantae > Streptophyta > Magnoliopsida > Brassicales > Brassicaceae > Thlaspi > Thlaspi arvense. Next base: position 41,872,010 of record OU466861.1, on the reverse strand, counting down.
GTGGAAACATAACTAACTTGGTTAACTCAGGTGGAATTTCTTCATCCGCAGCGTTTTCGACGAGGTAAATGACACCGGAGTAAGTTTCCTGCCAGGTTTTTACTCTGTATTCTAGGCCGACAAATAAGCTATATGGTTGCTGTAAGCTGTCTGCTACAAGCAAAGCATGACTGCATGGGATCTTTAGCCGATTGTACTTCGTGCAGGAGCATGTCTTGTCCGTCAAACAGACCTTGTGGTTCTCGCCAAAAATACCAACAATCTGACAATTCCAGTCGTTGATTTTGCTGCCTTTCACCTCTTTCATATGCTCTGTCAAAAGTATGTCGATCTCCGGAGGAAGGTTTCCACGGCATGTAAGGGATTTTCTGCGCTTTGCATTGAACCATCTAGTCATCATTTCCTGGATGAATGGGAGTAGCAAGACAATAGGTGAACCCCTACCCTTCTTTAAATCCTGGTTTAACTGCTCACAAGCATTTGTCGTCATGATGTTGAACTGTTCGCCCTTGCAATACACTCTACTCTAGTGAGCCATTCCTATTCCCGCTAGTTATTTTGTTACGGTCGGGTTGGAGGATCTGATTTTCTCGTAGATAATCTTGAAAGTAGACACTCTATATGCGAAAGCTGCAGAAGTAACCAACTTCCCCAAGCCCTTGTTGTGGAATTTGGAGCTGACATTCCTAGCCAGATGGACAATGCAGCAACCATAGTTTGCCTTCGGATATGCTATCTTGATGGCCTTGTAAATGGATTTGTGTCGATCAGAGACGATGGTTAAAATCGGGCAATCTGCCAGAATGTTTCCTAGCTTTTGCAGAAACCAGGTCCAAGAGGCATAGTTCTCCCCATCGACACCAGCATAGGCAAGGGGATACACTTGAATGTTATAATCCTGACCACATGCGGTTAGAAGTACCCATTTGTACTTGTCCCACAAATGAGTGCCATCGAGAATAAGGAGGGGTCTAACTTTCCTGAAACCGGGAATGGAGGCGCCAAATGCAATAAAGACATATAGGAATCTCTGAATAGCATTTTCATCGGTGTCAATTTCCAAATCTGCGACAGTGCTTGGATTGGCCATCTTCCACAGATGCAAATGGATGGGGAGAGTAGCGTAAGAATCCTCATCGGAGCCGCGTAAATCACCAACGTCCTTCCCTACAGCCCTATAACATTTCATATAAAGGACATTCACCCTCAGCTCCTCCAACACGAGCCTCTGCAGCTGGGTAGCGCGAGGGCCGTTGTCAGGATCACCAAACTTGGCTTTGAAGACTGCAGCGATAACCCTAGCTGAGGCTTTTTTCTTATAGGCATCTCTTGTTTTGCGGTAGCAGGTGTGCTTAAGCTCGGCCTTTTTAATCTCGTAATATCCACATCCACCGACCTCTCTCTCAATAACTCTCTAGTGGCGGAGATTATCTGTGCAGCTGAGAACGAAGTAGTGCCTCTTTGTCCGGCTCTGCCGAAAGGTAAATATTCCTTTGATGGCCAAGGCTATATGACACTCCTGCTTGCTACTGAATAACTTACCGACGTGGATTCCTTCGTCGACTGAATAGATGTCCAAATCTGGTATATCGTTCCCCACGTACTTAGTATCATCAAAAAGGGGTGGGATGTCGAACTCCACGTCGTCTATTCCATCTAACGAAGTGGAGAATTCATTTGTTACCTCGTTTGTCTGTCCACGCTTGTGTGTCCACATTGGTATGGTGCCCCGTGCTATATTTGGAGGAGTACTCCCGGATGCACTGTCCATTCGGGGTTGTCCATTTCCATTCTTTCGTTCATTTGACTGTCCATTATGTTGCACCTCTGTGGCGTGGCGGGCGGCGGATTGGTTGTCCACTTCGGTCTGTACATTTGAAGCCTGCGAGTTGGGGTTGTTGCTGAAATGAGCCATTTCGGCAACTAGAGGTCGTCCTTGGTCGAAGCCCTTGGACGTTGTGGACCGGTGTATCTGTGGATAGCTATCCATAACAATGGCCCTTGATTCTGGGTTGCTAGTAGCCCCCGTCTCATAAGAGGACTTTAGGAGCCATGGGTACTTGTATTTCTGTAGGAGGTTGCCAGTGACTACTGAGTGGTCAAAGGCGTCTTTAGTGAAGCGTATGTACTCTCTACGCATCCCCATGGCTGCAGCCTTGGCATCAAATCCTTCAGATGGTGGACACATTATGTCTGCGGCATCCGAGCCGGCGAGAGGGTCGTCTATTAGTGGATCCCAGAACTAGGAGTCATAACCGACTGGCCTAACATCGGAGACGTCTGGGGAAACACCATGGTAGTCCTCGTAGTCTGAATCTTCGTTGCCATCAGAGGGTGTGGATGGTTTCTTAGACCTGGCGTGTTTGAAAAACTCCTCCTCTGCTTGCTGCACGTTGTCAATAATCTTTGCGTCGTCCAAGTCCAAGAGGAGGGTGGGCTTGGCGTCGCGGAACTTCGTCGAACCGGATGTTCCCATCAGCTTATTGTTGGAGAATCCATCCCCATGCCAGTTTCTCTTCATTCCTTGCGACGACATAGAGAATACACATGCGTTGAAGTCTGTCCTGGATGACAACAAAACTTCATCCGAGGAAGCAGCGTTGAAATGACCTGGGGCAGGGGTATTAGTTTCTCGTGCATTGTAGTTCTGTTCATCCTTCCTAGTACAGTCAGCATTCACCCCAAAAGATACAAATATGTTCATGGAAGGTGAGATGTGGAAATGTTTGAAGAAGAATTTAATCCCTCCTCTGTTTGTAACGAGCACAAGTGGCGTTGTTATCCCAGACACCAGTTCAGAGGAGTGGGGAGGCCAGTAGGAATGATCTGCTGAGACACCGAAAGAGCCTTCCGGGAAAAACTCATTCAACACAGCTTCTTTTAGCTCACTGATGCTCATCACCTCACGGATCTCGACTACTCTGGACATCCGGCTTTGGTCGACGATGAAGTCCCATCTGCTTCCTTCCATTCTCTAATTTCCGCAAACAACAAGTCATTGTTCATCCATTCTCCTCCCGCCTTTATGACTGGTGAATATGACGATTATAGAAGCACCTAACACCAGACAGCGTTTGGGGCGAATAAAGTCCCCTGGAGCAGGTGTCCGTGTAGATGTTTTTGAAAGTCAACTATATTTGTTAACTAAGATTTTGGAAAGATTAATGTGCAGCATTAAATGGACAGTTTCAGATATAGTGGCTACTATTAGCAGTACTAAGCCCCCCTAGATTAGGCTAATCCCTCCTCAATCCTAGTAAACCGTGCCCCCAAAGTTAAGATTATAACTGTTCTTCCACTGGTTATTAGACATACCCTCCTTTTGGACCAATAAGAGGGCAGTCCTTCTGTCCTCCCCAATGCTGAGAAAAGATATTCCAGATTTGAGAATTTCACATTTAATTAGTGGGCCTCCTGCAGGTACGTGGAAATGATAAGGGCCAGTTAGATTTTGGTGTGGGGTATGTTAAACTTTTGAATACTCCCGCCAACTATCGTGGGCCCTGTGCATATATTATGTTAGACGCCCATTGAATTTATTTGTCCATTTTCGTAGGTGAGATCGCAATGTGGTGCGAAGTACATTGTGGGAATGATAGATCATCTGCGATGGATGTCAACATATTCCTTGATTATTTCTGGTAGCAAAACGAACAGACTGCAAGGTATGAACAACTGTATACGCTTATAGTTGTGGTAAGATGTACATTGAGTACGTGGATAGATCTTGCCCTAACAAACTGACCATTTTGGTATGAAAACGAATGCCATGCATATTCTTCGTTTGGGTGGATGGGAGTAATCAATTTTTCGCTGGACAAATAGAGGCCAACATCCATACGTAACCTCATCCATTGAATAGTGACACATCGTGTCCATAAAAGTCCGTCTATTGGGGTGCTTCTGTTGACTGTCCATATAGTATCTATGGAATTAGGATGTTTGTCCACGGTATATTGTCCATACGAAAGATGGGTATTGCAATTTCTATCTTCATAAATACGAGAACAAAAAAATCTGGGCATTGCCCTGTCCACTTCGGGTCAGCGAGGTGTGTTTATTTAGTTGGTCTACGCGCCCCTCCGGTGATTGTGATGCGTAAACGGAGTTCCGGCGATATGGGCGGTGGATTAACTAGTAGGAAGAAAATATGGATCCCCTCCGAGCATTAAAACTCTGGTGGGCTATGAAAATTAACTCCTCCATGTTGAGTATCATCGTAGAACATAGGGCGAAAAATAATCTGATCGAATCAGTAGTAGATCGATCTGAAAACCGTAAGGATCTGAAAGGTGTGAAGCGGGTCTATGACATTAAACTGGTGAGAGGTAAAAGAGATTTGATGAAGGGTGTTTTGGGAAATTGCATCAATAGAGAAAGACCAAAAAATGAGAAAAGTGTCTGGTTAGCAAAAAGTGTCTAATTTTGTTAAGGTTAGTGCAAAAGTCCCTTATAGCGTAATATTCTCTTCAGATATTTGACCAATTAGTCTGTCAGTAGTCTGCATTCAGTCTACCGTTAGTCTACTGTTCGGAAGAAAGTTTTCAGATGCCACGTGGGGGTGTGTGATTCGTCCGGGGGGTGGAGTCATGTCTCCGTGTTTCATCCTCTGGGGGAAAGGCGACGAGGCGCTCCGGGGTGGAAGCCTGCTTGAGTCCTGGGAACGGGTTGATCACCGCGGTCGATCCTGTAAATAGTACATGAAAGGTAAGTGGGATTTCTCTTCTGAAGGTTCTCCGACTCCCAAGTCAGTGGGCATCCTACCGGGAACAAGTACTCAGGAAGTGAATCTACAGGTTTGGCGTGAGAGGTCTCGTCCGAGGATCGAGGCAACTATCTGTTCATAGATGTTTCATAAGGGGTTTGCTATAAAAAGAAAGAGAGAGACGTTTCGGGTCAAGAGGGACTTATCCTGGAAGACATTTCCTCGGGGGAACGATGGGTTCTCCCTCGGTTATGCTGCCTGTCAGGGTCGATCGGATCGGCCTTCAGACGGTTACCTTCTCTTTGAGAGAGATTATTGGTTCCTTCTTGCCGATCGGGTCTCGGGCATCCCCCGTCCTCCTTGTGATCGTGCTCCTTTTATACTAGTTCTCTCTCCGTCCTGTCACCTTCGCGCGGTGTGCCAGGGGAGGAAGCCGACTGAAGATTCTTGCGTGTTTGGGGAACCTCACCAACTGCTCTGGAATAGTGCTCGAGATTGGTTCGCCGAGCTAGTCTGGCGCGTGTCAGTGTCTAGGGCAGTTCTCCATCCATGTGTAGAGCTCGTATTTGGGTGTGGTAAAATCGGTCCCAACAATTGCCCCCAACTTTTCGACTGATTGTGAAATGAGTCGGGGAGTCACTCTTTTCTTGAACTCCTGCGCATAGAACTTAGGTTATCCGATTCCCTAGATGGTTTTCCGCTTAAAGGCTAAATAGACGCGGCGACCATGCCGCGTATCGTAAGAGATACGGTACTGGTCTGGGCAAAGCTAAGTTCTTAGAGGTAGTAAAAATAGGGAGTCATCTGTGCCATGCCGCGTATCCCGATGGGATATGATACTAGCTTGATGGTCCGGACTTCCATGGAAGTTGGGAGTCAGGTTTACACTCCGACCTTGCCGAGTATCGCAAACGAATACGACCTTGGCCGAAGGAGCAATCCAAAGGGGATTCTCAACCCCGACCTTAATCGTATGTCCTAGGAGGAACATGTTATCAGTCGAGGGAGTCGTACTTCCGTAGAAGTAAGCCGTGAAACGGCCCTAATAGATGTCAACTTCGACCTTATTCGCATCCGGAGGAGTACGTTATTGGTCGAAGGAATTACGCTTCGGGAAGAAACGAACCATGAGACAGTCAGACTAGATATATATAGTGACTCGCCCCATCTACATTACGCATTTGAAGGAGTACGCCGTTCGGCCGGGGGAGTTACACTTCCGGAGAAGTGAGCTGCGGGGCAGCTTTAGTAGATGTCAACTTTGACCTTATTCGCATCCGGGGAAGTACGTTATTGGTCGAAGGAATTATGCTTCTGGTGGAAACGAACCGTGAGACGGTCAACCAGGATATATATATATATATATATATATATATATGATAGGGTCAGGTTTTACCCAAATAAAACAACTGCAAGTGCACAGCAAAAGCAGTTGTAGTACAAGGGGTTATCGAATCCCAAGGGAGTATGTAAACCACACTAGCGATTATAGATTCAGATTAAGCTAAGCGATAAATAATGAATGTAATGCAAAACAGTAAAATAAATGCAAGAGGGCGTTTTTATGCTTGTTCTTAAAGTTCAGAAGGCTAAAGGCGCTAAGTCAGGACAGTTCGCAGGTTGAATCTGAGAGTGTAGAATGCATGCAATCAGGAATGAATTAAAACCGTCTTGAACATGAATCGCGAAGATATAACTAATCAATTCTCATTGCAGAAGTTATCTATGTCTAAATCACAGAGTTTCAAATCTCTTTACAAACCCTAACAACCTAAACATGCAGTAATGATCAGGTTCAATTGTTCACAAAACTCCTAAGCCAAATCTCTTTGTACTAGGGCGTTTTGCTCATCTAATACTAGTTCAGGTGATTAATAATTCTCTCACATCTATCAAAAACCTAGGGTTTCGAAATCCAGATGATGTGTCTAAGAAATCGATATGAATGCAAGCACAAATGAAGAACCAATGAATTTCCTAAAAGTATTTAGCAATTCTACAAACTCTTCTTCAACCTTTGAAAAGCCCTAACTTAACTAACAAACTACTCAGACATGGTGATTTGAGAAAACATCATGAAAAGAATAGATTGCATAAAAGAAATAAGAAGTAGAAATAAAGGCCACGACCTCCTTCCTTGGTGGGTGACGAGCGTCACCAGCTTGGTGACGAGCGTCACCATATGGCATACTTTCTTCTTCGAGCTAGGTACTTCGTGGCTTCAACTCAGAATGCTCCAAAAGGTTCCAAAATCTCCAATTATGCTCCAGACATGCTTTAACCTGCAAAGACTCTTCTAGGACTCTAAAAAGACCAAAAAGACTCAATAAAAAGGACTTATATCATGGTTAAAAACCATAAAAACCATGATATATCAACTCCCCCAGACTTAGCTTTTGCTTGCCCTCAAGCAAACATTAGACAAAGAATAAGGTCGAGGTTTGAAAACAAGAAACAGTCAGTCAGTCATCAGGAACACCATACTAGTTAAAGCTTTCGAATCCACATACCACATAGTCAACACAAGATCAAATTTCAGTCTAATTATCACAAGCTTAGCAAATCTCTCAAGTCCAGTCCAAATCCCTTCAAGAAATCCGAAATTTCTACTGCCAACTCCTTATTTTTATCTAAATGTGAAGTCTCATCAAAGCTCTATCATCTTAATCACTTTACAGATTCTTTTCCCTTCCTAACAACTGAACAAATCAATCTCAACACAGCTCTCCTATTTTCTCTTCCCTTAATCTTTTTCCTTAGGATATTTTCGATTTTTCACTTCTTTTTTTTCTCAACTTTTACAGTCTAAGATATGGTGCTACTCAATACTTGTGTTCCTTGTGAAGAGACAGGTTCATGAGTGTGTTCACTACTGTTGTTCCTTGTGAGGAGACAGGGTCATGAATGCACCATTCTTTAGACTTAATCTTTTTTTAAAAACTACATCAGGGAAAATCAAAGAGAGACTGTATTTTAACCTTATTGTCAGTGCTTAAAGAGAGAATCAAGATCAATAAGAATCAATCACCAAGACAAGAAGTTTAAAGTTCATTAAGGTGGAGTTAACAGCAAATTTTCCAGATTCTCTAAGAACCTAAACCTTCATTGCTAGACTGATCTACCTATGACTTTCAACTTAGTAAGACTTGTAATCAACTACTGTGGCAATGGTTCTTATCAGCAAAAACGTCCTATGGCTAGTTCCAAGAAAAACTAACAGTTTCAAATTTTTGACTCTAGAAAAACAGGTTTTTTACTCAACTTTAAGACTCTATAAACATGACACAAAGCACACAACGTCAGTAACCACCTCCCCCAGACTTAAACAACACTGTCCCCAGTGTTATTAAGCCAAGAGTTGGTCAAAATGAAGCATGAGAAGTTGTAGAACCAAGGTGGAAAAGTGGTACCTCGCGAAGGAGCTAGTGACGAGCGTCACCATATTGGTGACGAGCGTCACCATATTGGTGACGAGCGTCACTACTCTGAAACTTCAGAAATCGTCATGTTGGATGTTTAAATGCTATGCCATCATGTGTACTCTGAAGTCAGACTGTAAGAGCACTAAAAACACACATCAAAACATCCAAACAAAGCATAATCCATGATCCAACAAGTTCACAAGACATCATCCAAGCAAACTGAACAAAGTGACTCTTTTTTGTTTTTTTTCGATTTTTCTCATGTTTTTAGGGTTTTTTTTTTAGCTATGTAATAGAAAACTAAACTAATATATGAAAAAGAAAATTTACCAGTGGGTTGCCTCCCACTAAGCGCTTGTTTAAAGTCATTAGCTCGACTTTGAATGCTGTTCAGACAGCTGGTGGAACAGAAGGTGGCATTGAATGCCTTGGAGAAGAATGTCTCCTCATCCATGGTGGTTTATAGGCAGTAGATGCATGGATTCTTCCAAGGAAGTGAGGAACATCAGCAGAGTGGGTCGTGACTGTGGGTGGGATACTTCTTTTTCCTGCAGAATCATCAAAAGAAACACCAAGCTTTCTACGAGAATCTCGTTGCTTGCATAAGTGTGAAGCAGCTTTTTCACCTTTTAAATTCTTATTGATGAGATTAGGAGGTTTGGATTTGGTTCCAGGAAGTGCATACCTTTGCTTAGTTGCAGGTTTTTGGGTTGTGGACTGTTGAATTTTCGGATTGGCAACATATGATGGACTTGTAGAGCAAATATCACGTCTCTCCTTTGTGTCCAGGTTGGTGACGAGCGTCACCAGGTCAGTGACGCTCGTCACTGACTCTACAGTTCGAGTTTCTGCAGTTTTCCTGCAATTCAGCTCTGCAAGTCTTGCTTCCATCACATACACGTCTTCCTCCAGCAACTTGGCATTCATTAGAACCTCTTTTTCAAGCCCAGTCATGAAGATATGATCCTCACTGCAATCCTCAAACCCAACAGCTTCTGCAGAAGTTTCAGTTATTAGCTCTTCAACAGCCATCTTGCTCACTTGCCCACTAATATCTGATTCATTGACACACTCAGCAATAATGTCTTCTGAATGCTCCATGACAGTCTCTTTATCTCTAGAAGTTGTTACAGAAAAGGTCTGACCATCAATGGTAGAACTACCTCTTAACTTATCCATGTCAAAGTTCATGACAACATCACCAAGATCAAGCTCAATGTTCCCATTTCTAACATCAATGATGGCTCCAGCAGTAGCCAAGAATGGTCTTCCCAGAATAAGAGGGTCTTTAGGTTCTTCAGCATATTTCAGAACCACAAAATCTGTAGGAATTATGCAGCCTTCAATGTTAACATGAACATTCTCTAACATGCCTTCTGGGGTCCTTATGGATCGATCTGCTAGGATGAGAGAGATCCCAGCTGGCTTGAAATCAGTCATTCCAAGTCTAGCAGCAACAGAGAAAGGCATCAAGTTAATACTTGACCCTAGATCACATAGAGAGTGTGGAAAACGTCCTGCAGATATTGAGCAATCAAGCACAAAGGTCCCTGGATCAGATAGCTTCTCTGGAACTCTGCTTTGAGTGATGGTATTGACTTGTTCAGAAACAGTCACCTTCTTCTTCTTCTTTGGAACTGTGCCTAAGAGAATTGCACTGATGTCTCTGGTAAGCAATGCTCCTTCCTCAGGACTTACATCATTCACAACCATTCTCTTTACATACCTTCTTAGAGCTGGTGAAAGCTTGACTGCATCAACAAGAGGGATCTCAAGCATCAGCTTGTCTATCATAGCTTTACATCTGGCTTCTTCTATCTCCTGTTTAGACTTCCTAGGATGCTTGGGGAATGGTGTTTTGGGTTTATAGACACGTTCCTGGTCAAAATTTGCAGTTACAGGCGAAGCAGCTTCGTTCTGGGGTGGGTGACGACCGTCACCAGGGGGGTGACGCTCGTCACTCACCTGTGACAACCCCCGATTCTCTTCTATGTTGGTGACGAGCGTCACTCCTCCTTGGTGACGCTCGTCACTCACCTCTGAGACAGAAAAATTTTCATCTTCAGACTCCATGAGTTGCACGATCTGTTCTGCACTCAACCTCTTTTTCTGCACTGTTTTAAGCTCCTTTTCATTCCTGACTGTGATGGCATTAACCTGATGCTTGGGATTGATATCAGTCCTTCCAGGAAGGAATCCCTCTTGCCTTTGAACAGCTCCTGCAGTTTGAGCAACCTGCACATCAAGCTTCTTCATGTGAGAGTTCAGACTCTCAATTTTTCCATTCAGGTCTTGATACAGCGAATCTAGCTTGCCATTGAAGTTCACTGTCATCTTCTGTTGTCCTTCAAGTACCTGCTCCAGCATAGCTTCCATTTTATTGTCTTGTGGAGGTGCAGTTTGGTAGGAAGAAGAACCATAATTCCTGCTGTTTTGGTAAGGTTTCTCAACTTCAGTCTTCTGGAATGGGGGCTTAGGAGTGTAACCAGGCGTGCTCTGTCCTCCTGTAAAGGTACTCTGCTGATTATTGCTGTTGTAGCCTCTGTTCCATTGCTGATTTTCAAACCTTTGGCTCTGAAAATCCCCTCTATTGATAAAATTAACATCTTTCTGCTCAAATTCTTCAGGATTTTCGAAACTCTCCACTTCTGCAGCGAATTGGACTGACTTCTTTCCCACCAAAAGGCTGTGCATGCTGTCTAACTTAGCCTTAACTTCAGCTATTTGGTTTCCATCATTCAAACCAGACTGCCGCTTTCTCTGAAAATCTGCATTCTTAGTGCTGTTACTGCAGGCCAAGTTTTCAATCAATCTTACAGCTTCTTCTGGTCTGTTGGTGTTGAAGTTTCCTGCACTTGCTGCATCCAGCGCCATCTGATATTTTCAGTCAATGCCTCTGAAGAAAATTCCAAGTAATTGCACCTGACTGAAACCATGATGAGGACAGTCTCTTTGATAAGACTTGAACCTGATCCAAGAAGCCTTAAAAGCTTCAGTAGGGCCTTGTGTAAAGGAAGCAATTTTCGTCCTCATGTCCTCTGATCTTGCATCATCATAGAAGTTATTCAGAAAGGCGTTCTTAGTGTCTTCCCAAGTGGTCAATGAAGCAGGTTCCAGTTGCTTCAGCCAATATGCAGCTTCTCCTCCAAGAGAGTAAGGAAAAAGCTTGCAGAACAGGAAATCATTGCTGACTCCAGTAGCTTTGACACTTGAAGCCAGATCCTCAAACCTCTCAATGTGATCCATAGGATGCTCATGAGGTAAACCATGGAAGGGATGCTGTCCAACCAGCTGATAGTAGACAGGTTTGACCTCAAAATCGTTCCTCTGGAAGGCAGGAGGTCGGATTGCAGCTCTGTTGGCATAGAACTGATCAGGTCTGTTGTAATCACCTAGAGTCCTCTGAACAAAACGCCCAGCAGCGTTATTGACAGCAGCAGGGACTCCCACGTTCTCAGCCACTTGCTGAACCTGCTGTTCAACAATGACATTCCCCTCTTGATCAATTCTCTGCCCCTCTTCGTTCCTCCTATTTCCTTCCCTGTCAACCAAGTGACCTTCTGCATCTTCAACCAAGATCAGTGGAGCGATCATTGCAGATTGCTTCTTAGCTTTCCTGTTAGTTCTCTCCAACCTAGCAAGCTCGTCGATGCTCAAAGTCACAAGCTCCTTCTCTTTGTTGCTTCTGGTTCTGCGATTAGGCATACACCTGAAACAGGAACAAAGAAAAGTAGCTGAAAATCAGTAAAGAAATAAAAACTTAGACAAAATCCTAATACTAAAAATCGATAGGCAGCTATTACTCCCCGGCAACGGCGCCAAAAACTTGATAGGGTCAGGTTTTACCCAAATAAAACTACTGCAAGTGCACAGCAAAAGCAGTTGTAGTACAAGGGGTTATCGAATCCCAAGGGAGTATGTAAACCACACTAGCGATTATAGATTCAGATTAAGCTAAGCGATAAATAATGAATGTAATGCAAAATAGTAAAATAAATGCAAGAGGGCGTTTTTATGCTTGTTCTTAAAGTTCAGAAGGCTAAAGGCGCTAAGTCAGGACAGTTCGCAGGTTGAATCTGAGAGTGTAGAATGCATGCAATCAGGAATGAATTAAAACCGTCTTGAACATGAATCGCGAAGATATAACTAATCAATTCTCATTGCAGAAGTTATCTATGTCTAAATCACAGAGTTTCAAATCTCTTTGCAAACCCTAACAACCTAAACATGCAGTAATGATCAGGTTCAATTGTTCACAAAACTTCTAAGCCAAATCTCTTTGTACTAGGGCGTTTTGCTCATCTAATACTAGTTCAGGTGATTAATAATGCTCTCACATCTATCAAAAACCTAGGGTTTCGAAATCCAGATGATGTGTCTAAGAATCGATATGAATGCAAGCACAGATGAAGAACCAATGAATTTCCTAAAAGTTTTTAGCAATTCTACAAACTCTTCTTCAACCTTTGAAAAGCCCTAACTTAACTAACAAACTACTCAGACATGGTGATTTGAGAAAACATCATGAAAAGAATAGATTGCATAAAAGAAATAAGAAGTAGAAATAAAGGAGTTCAAAATCTGCTCTGAAGGAGTCTGATTTGTCTCTCCAAAAGCTCTTCTACAAATCTCTCTCTAAAGCTCTCAAAAATAATAAGATACAAGATATATGCCAAAAGAATGGCTGAAAAACCTAATATACAAGCTAAAACACGATCTGGAGTCTTTTTGTAAATATTGGAACTTCTGGGCCAAAACTGCAATTTCTTCCCAATCTTTTAAAAACAGGCCACGACCTCCTTCCTTGGTGGGTGACGAGCGTCACCAGCTTGGTGACGAGCGTCACCAGCTTGGTGACGAGCGTCACCAGCTTGGTGACGAGCGTCACCATATGGCATACTTTCTTCTTCGAGCTAGGTACTTCGTGGCTTCAACTCAGAATGCTCCAAAAGGTTCCAAAATCTCCAATTATGCTCCAGACATGCTTTAACCTGCAAAGACTCTTCTAGGACTCTAAAAAGACCAAAAAGACTCAATAAAAAGGACTTATATCATGGTTAAAAACTATAAAAACCATGATATATCAATATACGCTCGTCTCGTCTATGGTACGTATCTGGAGGAGTACGCCGTTCGGCCAGGGGAGTCACATGATAGGGTCCTAGCCTGACTGGGGCGTGTATCCGAGGGAGTATGACCCTTGCTCAAGGTAGGAGGATATTGGCGTTCCGGTGGAGCTGATAGCTTGGCCACTGGTGGACATCTCCCCAGGGGGGATTTTACTTCTTGCTTCGTGAGGCACTAGACAAGAAGTCGTCTTACCCTCTCTCATCAGGGTTATAGTCTTATGTGTCCATGGGGATCGATTTAAGGTAGCGATGCAGGCTAAGACACCGACCTAAGGGCCAGAAGTGGTGCCGTTGGACGGAAGAATAGATGTTCCCTGCGTTGCGGGGTGGTAAATCAAGGGGGAGTCGCTACTCTAGTGCAGCTGGTGCGAAGTAAGGCATTTCCCGAGGGCGTTACCTCGACTCCCTTACTGTCTGGACAGTCTTTGCGTTATGCTTATGTGGAAATCTCTGGGTTTTAAGAACGTGCTTGTGATGTTCACCAAAGGGGAATAGGCCGAGAAATTATCAGGATGAGAAAGCCTGCGAGTCGACGACCTCAATTCTCGTTGTGCCTGAGTTGGCAAGCATGTCCTAGTGAGGAGCATGCTGATTTGTTGCATTGCCCATTGGAGGGGACTGGCGGGGAAGATCCGGAGATCTGAGAGGCCAGAGCCCTAGAATCCTGGGGGATACTGCCCCGAAGGACGAGCAAGTTCGCGGGGAAGCATGCTCAGGGTGTGCACAGTTCTCGGAGGGAGCTGGCACGAGGCGAGCCACTAGGCCTGCTGGACCGGAGTCCTGAATTCCCGAAAGAATGATTCCCCGGAGGACAAGCAAGTCCACAGGGAGCATGCTGAGAAGAGGGGATTCGAAAGGGGTTACAGATATGATAAGCAAGGAGAGTTACTTTGTTGCCTTGCGGGTTGAGTATGCAATCGTGCAGTCAAGTGACTACACAGTTACGTCAGGAGAAAGTCGTGTACACATGCAACCAATGATTATAATAGTTATGCAAGCAGGAAATCAATCAATCATGCAAGCAGGAAATTAAACAATCACGCAAGCAAGAAATCAAATAATCATGCAAGTAAAAAATCAAACAATCATGAAAGCAAGAAATCAATCAATCATGCAAGCAGGAAATTAATCACGCGTGCAAGGAAGAAATGTGACTTGGCGGCCGAGACTGTTTTAGGGACGGCCACATTTCTTCCACGATTGCGGGTACCGTAAAACCCGCCGCGAGGCCAGTGTTGCCCGGATGGTCACGTTCGACCCATGGGCATGGCCCTCATGCAACCCGTCCTGGAGCCGATCTCGCCCGGGAGTGAGTGGCGGTTTTCCTGTAAGGGCGCGAAATTCGTACCATTGTAACTGTTTGTCAGTTGATCTTCATAAGGTCTTTGGTAGGGTCGGTGGCCCTCCTTCAAGCCTTCCCACGGAAATTTTTGAGGTCTGGCGAGTGCGATCCACGTGGTAGGCCCTTGGTGGTTCCAAGTGCAGCGCACAACTTCATGCAACGTGCGTCACTACTCGAGAGCCGTCGGTCACCTTTTATGCTACGACGGGCTCTCTTTCTCTCTCCGCATTAAAAATGTGATTCTTATCGCATGCCTCTTCAGTTTCTTCTTCCTCTATAAAACTCAAAATCCGCAGTTCTATGAATTTACTCCATTTTTGAAGCGAACCATAGAACTCTTTCTTCTCGAGTTTTCTCTTCTTCTGCCACAGATCTCTCTTCTCATTCATTTGAGATGTCGGCCTCAAGTTCATCATCTGGTGAGTGGCGTACTCGCTTCTCCTGGGCTGGAGGTGAAGTCGAGGATATCGCTGGGACGCCCTCGGCACCTAACTTTGCTGACCGCCCTCCTTCGACTTGCAAGCCGGACTCACTGGAAAGGGTTCTGTCGGCAAACCTCCCCTACTCCTCCGGGCTTGGTCCCATTTTTCCCGGCCAAATGGGACAGGCCGACCGCCCACCGCGACGCTGCATTGCAATCCACGAGGACTACATCTTGTACGGGTTCTGGGGCAGCCTCCCCCGGATGGTGGTAGACTTCTGTCGATTCATCGGCAGCTGCTGATATTGCTGTATATTTCATGTGTTTTGCATGCATGTAAGATAGTTTCTCATGCATTTGCCTTGCACTTTAGGCTAGTTTGCATCATTTTAGGTCCTAGAGCACTTTTGCATTGACATTTGCATATTTCTTGCATTATGCATCACATTCAGGTTGTTTTCGGATACTTTAGAGCTATGGAAGATGCGTGGACGTGCTAAGGCTCATGAGGAAGTTCGTGGGCACTTAGAGAGCTCAGGATTGCATGATAAGGACCCGAGATCGAGTAGCAGATCGAGCAAGGTAGATCGACCAGAAGATCGAGTGACCAAGCCGATGCAAGGAAACGGATTGAGACCAAGATCAAGATAGGAGATCGATCTGAAGTACGGACGTAAATAACGCCTTGCAGATCGAGAACTAGATCGAGCCTCCAACCCGATCCAGATGAGATCGATTCAGAGATCGAGCAAAGTCACCCGATCCAAGCCAAAGATCGAGAGCCAGATCGTGTCTCCTGCCCGATCCCAGACAAACCTTATCCGTCCAGGCTGGATTTGGCGGCTAGCGAAAGGGGGACCAGCTAACGGTTTAGCCATTTTTGGCAAAAGCAGCCATTCGCTTTATAACTTTTCATTCTGTCTTTTACCTTTGTTATCTTGCACCTTAGGCGATTTCGCCATTGAAACTCTTAAGCTTTTCTTTAGTTTTGAACCGTTTGAATCATTAAGTTTTAATCAAGTTTCTCTTTTCAATCGCATTCAATCATGCTTAGCTTTCTGTTTATCGCTTTTGCTTTGATTTTAGCTTTGACCTTTGAGACCCACGAACGTGACCCTCAACCCTAGACCCTCTTTCTTAGTGTCTTAAGTCATTTAATATCATTCCATCATCATAAAGTTGTGTTCTTGTCAATCGCATATTGCATCATTTTAATCATTCTAGGTTGTTTAGACAGGATCGATCGTTGTTGCTCGATCTAGCGGTCGATCCAGTGGTCGATCCACTAGTCGATTTTTAATAATTAGTAGCTTTGCGTTTTATATATTCCGCTTATTCCTCGTGGTAGTTAACCCTCTTCCAAGGATTTTAAAATTTTTTTGCTTTGCATTTGACACTTGCATTTAGTTTTTAGGGATTTTACCAATCATTTATCATTCTAGCTTTGCTTTGCTCATCCTTTGCATTCTTAGTGAACTTGCTACCCCTATGTGTGGATTGATATCTCTCTTGCTCACTATACTACATCTCTGTGTGCATTAGAGTTTTGATGACCTCTTTGTTGCATCTTGATACATCATTGCACCATAAGAAACCTGTTATCAAATGGCGCCGTTGTCGGGGATTTTAAATACTCCGCTTATTCCTCGTGGTAGTTAACCCTCTTCCAGGGATTTTAAAATTGTTTTGCTTTGCATTTGACACTTGCATTTAGTTTTTAGGGATTTTACCAATCATTTATCATTCTATCTTAGCTTTGCTCATCCTTTGCATCCTTAGTGAACTTGCTACCCCTAGGTGTGGATTGATATCTCTCTTGCTCACTATACTACATCTCTGTGTGCATTAGAGTTTTGATAACCTCTCTGTTGCATCTTGATACATCATTGCACCATAAGAAACCTGTTATCAAATGGCGCCGTTGCCATCTTAGGGGATAGAAAGCATTAAGATTTGGGGTTTGGTAAAGACTAAGCCTTTACTTTACGTTGGTTACTGATTTCTCTACTCCCAAACTTGTGTCTTTCAGGTACATGAATCTATGCTCCAGGGGTGACAACAACTTACTCACGCCCTTGGACAATATTCACCAGTTTGGACACGCAAGATCGAGAAGGGGATCGAGGGACCTCCTCCAGCTCACAGGGCAGTGAGAAGGGGTAATGGAAACCCCCACCACGCGGCTAGACCCCCACGGATCATTGGAGCGGAAGATGCTCCTAACACTCACCATAATAGGTTTGGGATCACTCCTCCTCCAGTGCAAAACAATAATTTCGAGATAAAGCCAAGATTTGTTCAGATGGTGCAAAACAACAAGTTTCATGGGTTAGCTTTGGAGGAACCATTGGCGCATCTAGACAACTTTGAGCAGCTTTGTGGAATGCTCAATATAAATGGCATCTCGGAAGACAGCTTCAAGCTGCGCTTGTTTCCCTTGTCCTTAGGAGACAAGGCATGACATTGGGAGAAGGCTCTTCCCCAAGGCACTATCACTTCTTGGGCCGATTGTAAGAAAGCTTTCCTCTCCAAGTATTTCTTAAGCTCTCAGACAGCAAGGTTGAGAAGCGAGATCAGTGGTTTCACTCAGCGTCAGAATGAGTCATTCAATGAGGCTATAGAGCGCTTTAAGGATTATACAATCGCTTGCCCTCACCATGGTTTCAGCGAAGAGACCCTCTTGAGTACTATATACCGCGGAGCACTTCCAAAGATCAGACTACTACTTGACACGACAAGCAAATGGAACTTTCTTAGTCAAGAGGTTGAGGAAGGTATGGAGCTCATAGAGAATTTGGCGTTGAGCGATGGCAACTACTCGGAAGACTATGACCGTGCACCAAGAGGAGCTGATCTTGAAGCCAACAAGAAGGAAATGAAGTCTCTCCATGAGAAGATCGATAAGCTCATGCTTGCAAACCAAAAGCATGTACATTTTGTTGGAGAAGCTGCAGATGTCTTGGATGAGCTAGAGCAATGCCAAGAAGAAGAAGCTAATTGGGTAGCCGGTCAGAACAACTACAAGCCTCAAGGCTACTCTCAAGGTTACCAAGGCAACAACAACTTGTCTTATAGAAGCACCAACGTTGAAAACCCAAAGGATCAGGTGTACCCTCCTCCACAAGCTAAACCGTTTGTGCCCTATAACAAAGGTTTTTAGCCGAGTGGTGGTTTTCAAGGTCAGCGACAAGGTAACTTTCAGGGACAGCAGCAGCAGCAAGGAAATAAAGCTTATACTCCTATGTACCCTCCAGGCTTTGTTCCTCAACAACAGATGCAACCGCAACAACTTGATCCTGTACAAGCCATGTTTCAGCAGTTGCTTCAAGGGCAAGCTTCAACAAACCAGAAGTTCGCCAAGATGAACAACCGCTTAGACTCCTCTCTCACTGATGTCTTTACTCAGATAACAACTCTAAACAACAAGATCAAGCAGTTAGAGAAGGGTAAAGCAAGTACAAGTGGTCAAAGTAGTCTACCGAGAAAGTGTAAGCAAAATCCCAAGGAATACGCCAATGCTATCACACTAAGAAGTGGGAAAGTGCTTCCACCGAGGGTTGCACCTAAGGACAATGAGGACATTGTGGTTCAAGAGGGGGAGGATAAGCCGTCGGCTGATGATGAGATCAACTTCCACAACGTGTGGATATAGAGGCCAACAAAGGGTAAAGAAGCAGCTGCAAAGAAGCAAGCGGAGAAAGCAACCGAGGAGAAGGATGAGTACATACCTCCACCTTATGTTCCTAAGCTTCCTTTTCCTTGTCGCTTCAAGAAACAGCTTATAGAGAAGCATAGGCTCTTGTTTGAGAAGCATCTTAGGAACGTAGAGATCAAGCTACCTCTCGTGGATTGCCTTGCCATGATGCCTAAATGTGCAATTTTTTTCAAAGACACGCTTGCAAAGAAGAATAAGGAAAGCAAGGAAGTGCTGGTGCTTAGTGAGGAGTGTAATGCCATTATACATAAGGAGATAGTTTCCAAGAACTTGGGAGATCCAGGAAGCTTCACTATACCATGTGCTCTCGGTCCTTTAACATTTCAGAGCTGTTTATGCGATCTTGGTGCTAGTATAAATCTGATGCCCCATTCTATAGCAAAGAAGCTTGGTTTTACCCGGTTCAAAGACTGTAGAATCTCCTTGGTGCTAGCTGACAGAAGCGTGAGGTTACCCGTGGGTTTGCTTGAAGACTTGCCAGTGAGGGTCAGTGGTGTAAACGTGCCTACAGACTTCGTTGTGCTTGAAATGGATGAAGAGCTTAAGGATCCGCTCATTCTTAGGAGGCCATTCCTTGCAACCACCGGAGCAATCATTGATGTCAAGAATGGGAAGATAGCTATACACTTGGGCAAAGATATAAGGCTGGATTTTGATATCAACGAGGTCCTGAAGAAGCCCACCATAGAAGGGCAAGCTTTCTACATAGAGACTTTAGATGCTTTGGCGGATGAACTGCTAGAAGAGCTTACACAAGAGGATCACTTGAAGCTGACATTGACTAAAGAAAGAGGAGAGTACGGTTTCGTGGATCAGAGGACTCAGGAGTACGTTAATCTCCTTGATTCTAGGAAAGTTGTGCTAGAAGATGAAGGCGAATACCTAGAGATTGATCAGGCAATCGAGAAGATCACTCGATCCAAGTTAGCAATCGAGAAGAAGATCGAGGATACTGGTCGATCCAGAGAAGAGAACGACTCAGACACTCGATCCACTACTCGATCACATCTAAATCGAGTGAGTGATCGAGCTGAGAGTAGTCGATCCAGCAAAGCAATCGATGGGAAGATCGAGGGAAGCCAACCGATCAGTTCAGAGAACGAGACGGGGACTCGATCTCCTGGTCGATCCCAATTAAATCGAGTAGGAGAATCGAGTAAAATTGCTCGATCCGGGCCAGAACGAGTGCAAGATCCGCCGGCAGACTCGATCTCGGAGGGGACAACGGTTCAAGAGAGCAGTCTTTTGGGTCAAGTCTCGGGTTCTAAGGAGGCTACTGAGGATGGGAACGTCAATAAGAGCCACGAGGAGGACTGGAGCGAGCTGTTAGCCCCAAAGGTGGACCTTAAGGATAAGGTATGCTTTCTTAGGGCCTAATGAAACCTATCCCGTGATTGTGAATGAGAACTTAAGTGATGATGAGTTTCACTCGCTCCCGAATGAGCTGAGAAAATACAAGAAGGCCATTGGGTACTATTTAAGTGATATCAAGGGCTTTTCACCAATGCTTTGCACTCATAGGATTCACTTGGTTAATGAGAATGCCGCTTCTATAGAACACCAAAGGCGTTGAATCCTAATTTAAAAGAGGTTGTTACGAAAAAGATTCTTAAGCTGTTAGAGGCTGACGTGATCTATCCCATAAGTGACAGCACGTGGGTCTCTCCCGTACACGTGGTGCCTAAGAAGGGAGGGATCACGGTCATTAACAATGATAAAGATGAGCTTATACCTACAAGGACTATTACAGGACACCGTATGTGTATAGACTATAGGAAGCTTAATATTGCTACTTGAAAGGATCATTTTCCTTTATCTTTTATTGATCAAATGCTTGAGAAGCTTGCTAATCATCCTTACTATTGCTTTCTCAATGGACATAGTGGATTCTTTTAAATACCAATCCATCCAAACGATCAAGAGAAGATGACCTTTATATGTCCTTATGGCATATTCGCGTATCGAAGGATGCCATTTGGGTTGTGTAACGCACCGGCTACGTTTCAGCAGTGTATGATGTCGATCTTCTCTGATCTAATAGAAGAGATGGTAGAAGTGTTTATGGATGACTTCTCTGTATATGGTGCGTCTTTTTCTGCGTGTTTGTTGAATCTTTGCAAGGTACTAAAGCGTTGTGAAGAAACGAATCTTGTGCTTAACTGGGAGAAGTGTCACTTCATGGTGAAGGAAGGGATCGTGCTTGGCCACAAGATATCAGAGAAAGGCATAGAGGTTGATAAAGCCAAGGTTGAGGTCATGATGAGTCTTGAGCCACCAGTTAATGTCAAGGGAGTGAGGAGTTTCCTAGGCCATGCTGGCTTCTATAGGCGCTTCATCAAAGATTTTTCCAAGATTACACGCCCTCTCACAAGGCTGTTGTGCAAGGAAGCTGACTTTGTGTTTGTGAGGATTACCTTCATGCTTTCGTGACCATCAAGGAAGCTCAAATATCCACGCCTATAGTGCAAGCACCGGACTGGACTCTACCGTTCGAGATAATGTGTGACGCGAGAGACTACGCCATGGGAGCTGTTCTTGGTCAGAGGAAAGACAAGCGGCTGCATGTGATTTACTATGCTTAACGTACCTTGGATGACACGCAAGCCAGATACACTACGACTGAGTAGGAGTTGCTGGCAGTATTCGCCTTTGAGAAGTTCAGGTCATACCTCGTAGGCTCCAAGGCCATCGTCTACACAGATCACGCAGCTCTGAGGTCATCTATTCCAAGAAGGACACTAAACCGAGACTCTTGAGATGGATCCTTTTGCTTCAAGAATTCGACATGAAAATCAAGGACAAGAAAGGGATAGAGAACGGCGTTGCTGATCACCTCTCTAGGATGAGAATCGATGAGTCTCTGCCCTTAGATGATTCGCTTCCAGAAGAACAACTCATGATGATTACTACGGCTGTTTCTGGAAGGCTAGAAGGGCAGTTTGATAAGGTTCTGAGTTTCAAAGAAGAAGACTTGCCTTGGTATGCTGATATTGTGAATTTCTTAGCGTGTGGAGAGGAGCCTTCTCACCTTGACAACTATCACAAGAAGAAGTTCATGAGAGACGTAGGCCACTACTTTTGGGACGAGTCTTACTTGTACAAGAGGGGCGTGGACAGTTTATACAGGAGGTGTGTAACAAAGGAAGAAGCTAAGGACATTCTCCTCCACTGCCATGGCTCTTCTTACGGCGGTCACTTTGACTCATCCAAGACCGCTACAAAAGTCTTGCAAGCCGCTTTCTGGTGGCTGTCTATCTTCAAGGAAGCCCATGAGTTTGTGAAAAGTTGTGAAGCTTGTCAACGAGCAGGGAACATCACCAAGCGAAACGAGATGCCTCAGGTTCCTATCTTCGAGGTTGACGTTTTTGACGCATGGGGAATAGACTTTATGGGACCGTTTCCTTCTTTTTACGGCAACAAGTTCATTTTGGTGGCTGTAGACTATGTGTCTAAGTGGGTTGAGGCTATAGCTTCCCCAACAAACGATGCGAAGGTGGTGATAAAGGTTTTCAAGACCATCATATTTCCACGGTTGGAGTCCCCAAGGTTGTAATCAGTGACGGTGGTAGCCATTTCATCAACAAGGTGTTTGAAGGCCTTCTAAGGAAGTATGGTGTGAAGCACAAGGTGGCTACACCGTATCATCCTCAAACGAGCGGGCAAGTGGAGGTCTCTAACCGACAGATCAAGGCCATACTCGAGAGGACTGTGGGTACTACTCGGGAGGATTGGGCAGCTAAGCTAGACGACGCTTTGTGGGCTTACCGGACCGCTTTCAAAACGCCCATTGGTACTACTCCTTTCACTCTTCTGTATGGAAAGGCTTGTCATCTTCCCGTTGAGTTGGAGCATAGGGCACTGTGGGCAGTGAAGCAGCTCAACTACAACCTTAAGTCAGCTCAGGAGAAGCGTTTGATTCAGCTACATGAGCTTGATGAGCTACGGCTGGATGCATACGGTAATGCTAAGATCTACAAGGAGCGGACTAAGGCTGTTCACGATAAGAAGTTCGATCACAAAGAGCTTAAGGAAGGCAGTTTGGTGTTGCCCTACAACTCGAGGTTGAAGCTCTTTCTCGGGAAGCTGAGGTCAAGGTGGTGCAGACCGTTTGAGATCAAGGAGGTGTTGCCCTATGGAGCCGTTACGTTGTTTGGCAAGAGTGGGAATGCATTCACAGTCAACAGACACAAAGTGAAGCCATACTTGGCCAGTGCATTCAACAAGGAGAGCACTTCAATGCTTCTCCAAGACCCACCATCTGCCTAAACCAAGTAAAGTCTAGCTAAAGACGTTAAAGAAAGCGAACTTGGGAGGTATTCCTATGTCTATTTTGTATATATTTTTGCTTTCTTTCTCTTTCGGTTTTATGTTTTTATCTTCTGAGTGTGTAGGAAAAGGTATGAGGGATTGCAGGCCATGATCTTGGATCCAAAAGAAGTAAGAAGTGTCAAACATATGCTAGAGATCGAGTGCTAGATCGACTCATCCAGGCTCGATCTTTGCTAGACCAAGCCAGTGAATCGAGAGGAGTCAGTCGATCTAGACGAGATCGAGTAGAACATCGAGTGGAACGGTCGATCATGAGAGGACAACCCGCCAATGTGTTCAGCTTGAAAAGCGAACGAGGTGTAGATCGACCGAGACACTCGATCCTCGAAAATAGATCGAGTAGTCTACTCGATCTGCCTCTCGATCTAAGCTTAAATCGACCCTCGAATCGATGATGTGGCTCGATCAAGACGACTTAGCCAACATGCCAAAAATCAAGGAACGAGAGGTACACTCGATCCAAAGCTCGATTCAATTCGAATCGAGTCATAAATCGAGCAATCCTCTCAATCCTGGCCATTATGGGCATGAGACCGAGTCCTAGATCTACCAAATGGACTCGATCTCATGCCGAGATAATAATTTTTTTTCCCTCCAGTTATTTAAAAAGTGGTCAAGGCAAGCATCTTTGACCATGAAAAATGTGCCTTGACCACAACTTTTGTCAAAAAACCACTTACCAACCCATGGTTTTATATTTTTGTTGGTCTTTATATTTTCAACTAGAACACACTCTCTCATACTTTGTGTTTTGAGTTTTTAAAACAAGAGAGAGTGCGGTTTTTATTGTTTAAAAGATCAACAACATCTGTTTTCAAGTTTGCTAAGGTATTTCCGAATCATTGATCAAAAAATTTTTGGAAATTTTCCTTTTTATTGTTTGCTTGAGAGCTAGATGTTAGGGAATTTAAGCAAATTTTTAAAACTAGCTAGATATTAGAAAAACAATTCTGGATTTGCTCTTATCTCTAGATTTTCTCCTCTATTTTCTTTCTATAATTTTTATAAATTTCCTAAAAATCTAGGGCATTGGTTAAATCTTTTTCTTTCTTGCCTACTCTTTCTCTCGATATTCGCCGATTTGCTAATTCTCTTGCTTGAGAATCTTGTTTCAGGCATCATGGCTCCCAAAAGAACGAGAGAAGAGACAGCACAAGAGGGAGAAGGTCAAGAAGTGGCTGTTCAAGAGAGGGTCAGATGGTCTAAAGAGGAGAAACGAGACAAGAAGCGGCTTGAAAGGCTGAAGTTCGAACCAACAAAGTTCGCGGACAGAGGTTTGCTGTCTAAGATGGTGATTTTGGGTGATTTTGATAACCTCCTCCAGAAGATAGGGCTCAGGTGTTTGTCACAGATGGATTGTCCAACCTTTCCCGAAGTGACAATCGACTTCCTTGCAACTTTGGAGTTTGCGTACGAGAACCCTAGCGTCCCAACTCCTTCTCAAGGCCGCCTCTTTTTCAAGATCAAACGTCAAACCTTTAGTCTCTCAATCCCCGAGCTTTGTCAAGCATATGGCCTCGATGCTGCCGCCACGAAGGTTGAGTTCCCCTCTTTCACTCAAGCAAACGATCTGTGGGACATCATAGCCGACGATGACTACAAGGCGAATACTGCAAAGATCAAGAGAGTGAGGAGTCCAGTACTGCGTTACACGCTGAAGCTGATCGCCAACACCTTCAGTGGACGGTCAGTAGCTCCCATAGTAACCAAGACGGAGCTTTGCTTCTTGTTCCAGGGCATTAAGCATCTCGTGTGTGACCCCGATGAGAATGATGAGCCGTTGGAAGACCAATTAGGAGAGGACGTGAACTACGGATGTATCCTAGCTGCTTCACTGGTGAAATACAAGGCGTATACCTTTAGATGCAAGGCAAGCTCGTCGCTTATTGGAGGCTTCCTCACGCCCTTGTTAGTGCAAGCTGGTGTACCGCTTCAAGACTTCACTCCTGTTCCAGATAGAGCTTTCATGGACGAGATATACCTAAGGAACACGGACAGCTTGGGATGCATGCCAGCTGAGGGCTTTTTTGCGTATCTGTTCATTGATACAGAGAATGAGAAGAGGGTGTGTATCCTGCCAAACAAGAACGAAACCGAGCTGTTGGGAGTTGGGAACATCGAGTTTCTCCCAAGCGTAGAGGAGTGTTTTGCTCCTCTAGGAGCCACAGCCACCATTTAACAAGCTACTCGCCCAAGATCAGAGTCTCCTGCCACGGATGATGAGATGCCCGAAGCCTTTATCCTCCCCAAGATCAATTTTGAGCCGCAGACTAAGACAGAAAAGTTCTTTGCTTCTGTTGTGGAGATGCAACGGAAGATCAATAAATGGCAAAGTAAGGTCATCAAAAAGCTTGCCAAGAAAGTTAAGGCGCTTCAAGGGGCTTCGCCAAAGAAGGCTGCAAGTGAGGAGGTTCAACAACCGGAGAAGAGGAGGCTTTCAACCGGTGGAGTTGTCATCTGTGAGACTCAAGGAAGCAACATCCAACTGGCGCGTCTTTCACTCCAAGAGCCAGCGTCCAAAGGCAAAGCCATAGCATCTAGCTCGTCTGGAACATCCTCAAGTTCCAGCCGAGACTAGATCCGAGGTACCAACAACCTTCCCTTGTATATACCGCTCATATTTTCTTTGTTTTTGCTTAGTGTTTTTGAACTCTCTCGAATTTGTTTGCCACCGAGACGGTGTCATTCAAGTTTGGGGGAGTGTGTGTGTTATTTGACATGTTTTTTGTGCTCTTATTTTGTATTTGCATCCTTTGAGTGTTGCATTACATTTCATTGCATCTAAGGCATAGAAAAGAACAAAAAAATTTGTAAAAGTTTTAAAATTTTCAAAAAAAAAAATTCATGTAGTTGCATTCACTTTGTTAAACATTTTAGGATTGAGTCTAGAATTTTTAAGCATCTTGGTTGTTTACATTTGCATAAGGGGTTAAAGTTTTCTTAAAAAGGTGTTTTAAGCTCATGAATTGTTTCAAGGCCCTAGTTAGTAGTTCTTTGATGCATTGCACACTCTTAGAAAGTAAGTTC
This sequence comes from Thlaspi arvense, assembly GCA_911865555.2. Lineage (NCBI taxonomy): Eukaryota > Viridiplantae > Streptophyta > Magnoliopsida > Brassicales > Brassicaceae > Thlaspi > Thlaspi arvense. Next base: position 41,845,920 of record OU466861.1, on the reverse strand, counting down.
TAACCATACTTGGATCATGTGTTTTGATTTTCGTGGCTTGACTTGAACATTCATGAACTGAATCTTGTCCTAATAAGTGAAAACCTTATTGTGAATTTTAATTATCATACTTATGCATTTGAAAATGAACACATGGATCTTATACATATTTAGGCTCTCTTCCTCCTTTCACCACTCTTTTGTGAGCCTAAGTAGAACTCCCACCATAACCCTTACCTTTCTTTCAAGCCAAATGTTCTTGTGTGATATCATTGTGAGGCCTCTTTTCTGTTTGAACTTAGCATAAAGTGTTAGGTCTAGGCGACATGATTAGACTCTCATTTGATTGCTAGCTTTGCATTTTGAAGCTAGATCCAGGCTTAGGTTAGGTTCGGGGTTCATGGGGTTGTTTATTTTGCTTAATTGTTTACGTTTTCAAAAAGGTTTGGTGATTGAAGTGTTTGAAAAAGTTTTAAGTGGAAGGCAATGTTTTCAAAAATAAAAGCTCTAAGTGTATTTCAGAAGATAGCTCCCGAATAAAAAGAAAAGAAAAAAAAAGAAAAAAAAAGAAAAAAAGCCTAAGTGCCAAATAAAAAGAAAAGAAAAGAATAAGTGAGGAGCTATCAATAAGAAAAGTAAAGAGCGAAAAATATTTTCAGCCTTTCCACTAGCCTAAAAGAGCAAAGATGTTTTCTGTTTTATTTGGGTTTGAGCTTAGTAAGGGTAGTATCTAAGTGGGGGTGAGTGAGCTAAAAACAAAAGAAATGAGAGGGGTTTTAGGATCATTGTTAGTGTACATGGGTAGATGAGAGTCTAGTTATGTATGCATCAATTGCCTTTACCTTTAGCATTATGCATAAGTTCATACCTTTCTTGAGAGAAACCATTGCATTATGAAACCCTTTTAAATGAGATCATTCTATGCTCATAGCCTTCGCCCTTAACCAAATGTGTTTTGCTTTAAAGTGCATAAGTTTGATTCACGGTTTGATCATTAATGAATGTTAAAGGATAAGGTTCTTTGATTGTTTGGAATAGGAGAGTCATGATTTGAAATTCATTGTGTGATGAGTATGGCTAAGTTCTTTGGAGTATGAGTGTGTGCATTGCATTTTAGGGTTAATAACTAGGACCATTGAAATGATTCATTTGAAAAGCACCTTTGCAAGAAGCTTAAACCCCCGTTTTTAAAACCTCTCTCCCTTCTTGAATTTTGTTTGCTTGAGGGCAAGCAAAAGGCAAGTTTGGAGGAGTTGATATTGCTGCATATTTCATGTGTTCTGCATGCATGTAAGATAGTTTCTCATGCATTTGCCTTTCACTTTAGGCTAGTTTGCATCATTTTAGGTCCTAGAGCACTTTTGCATTGGCATTTGCATATTTCTTGCATTATGCATCACATTCAGGTTGTTTTCGGATACTTTCGAGCTATGGAGGATACGTGGACGTGCTAAGGCTCATGAGGAAGTTCGTGGGTACTTGGAGAACTCAGGATTGCATGCTAAGAACCTGAGATCGAGTAGCAGATCGAGCAAGGCAGGTCAATCTAGATGAGATCGACCAGAAGATCGAGTGACCAAGCCGATGCAAGGAAACGGATCGAGACCGAGATCGAGATAGGAGATCGATCTGAAGTACGGACGTAAATGACGCCATGCAGATCAAGAACTAGATCGAGCCTCCAACCCGATCCAGACGAGATCGACTCAGAGATCGAGCAAAGTCACCCGATCCAAGCCGAAGATCGAGAGCCAGATCAAGTCTCCTGCCCGATCCCAGACGAACCTATTCCATCCAGGCTGGATTTGGCGGCTAGCAAAGGGGGGACCAGCTAACGGTTTAGCCATTTTTGGCAAAAGCAGCCATTGGCTTTATAACTTTTCATTCGGTCTTTTACCTTTGTTATCTTGCACCTTAGGCGATTTCGCCATTGAAACTCTTAAGCTTTTCTTTAGTTTTGATCCTTTAGAATCTTTAAGTTTTAATCAAGTTTTTCTTTTCAACCGCATTCAATCATGCTTAGCTTTCTGTTTATCGCTTTTGCTTTGATTTTAGCTATGTGTAGCGAGTAGTCGATTTGGGTTTTGGGGTTGGGGTGATTCGAAAGGGTTGAAAAGGTTAAAGCTATGTATTTTCTCGTTCTTCATTGCCTTCTCTTCTAGGATTCGAGTGCTTAAGGCTTAGAGACTCTCACGCCAAGATCTCTATGATCCGAGGGATGTCTTACCTTGACAGGATCCAAATGTCCTGGAAAATCAATTCTTAGAGGCTAATCCTTCCTTTCCCACACGCCATGGTTGTTCAGGGGATTAGTTAGGCTTTTTGTTTGAAATCTATGTTTTATGCCCTTCAATCTCTTTTTCCACCAAACGCCATGGGTTTGGAGAAGAGAATGAAGGAGTGATCCATACCACAAGCCATGGATGGATCTTGTTTTGTTTTCAAGGCCTAGAGAACCTCTCAAAGAGAGTAGATCTAATGTTTTCAAACTAAGCTTTGACCTTTGAGACCCACGAACGTGACCCTCAACCCTAGACCCTCTTTCTTAGTGTCTTAAGTCATTTAATATCATTCCATCATCATAAAGTTGTGTTCTTGTCAATCGCATATTGCATCATTTTAATCATTCAAGGTTGTTTAGACGGGATCGATCGTTGTTGCTCGATCTAGTGGTCGATCCAGTGGTCGATCCACTAGTCGATTTTTAATAATTAGTAGCTTTGCGTTTTATATATTCCGCTTATTCCTCGAAGTAGTTAACCCTCTTCCAAGGATTTTAAAATTGTTTTGCTTTGCATTTGACACTTGCATTTAGTTTTTAGGGATTTTACCAATCATTTATCATTCTAGCTTAGCTTTTCTCATCCTTTGCATTCTTAGTGAACTTGCTACCCCAATGTGTGGATTGATATCTCTCTTGCTCACTATACTACATCTCTGTGTGCATTAGAGTTTTGATAACCTCTCTGTTGCATCTTGATACATCATTTCACCATAAGAAACCTGTTATCAGCTGCCCCTGCCAACTCCACCCTTCCGCGTGGGGCTCCTCTGTGCCTACCAGGTCCTCTCGGACTTGTCCGAAGTTTGCATTCGAGGCTCCACGGTGCTGCTGTCTAATTAGCTCTGGAACCTGATCGCCGACGCTCTCCGTTACACCCTGCATGCCAGTGATGGATGTGCTGCCCTCATCCACGGTGACTGCTCTGGGAGCCGCGACTGGCGGGAGTGGTACTTTTTCTGGATGGTTTTGGCGGAGGTCAATGACCAGCTTACCTGGCTTCCAAGGGGTAAGACTTTTTGACTGCCGTCTTCTCTTTATCGGGCTTACTCTGCTAACACTGTCTTTTGAACACTGTCGCGCTTTATTAGGCTCCGCAGCGCCGCCAGCCTCCGAACGGGTCGAGCTACACCGGCTGCTCGAACTGAACGAGCGTTTTCGGTCGTTCGACTTCCTGCTCTTGCCGACGAGCTTCAGGGCGATTTGATTCGTCCTCCCGTCCGGCCTGATGCAGGACATCCCATGGACAGATCCCGACCTTCCTACTATTGAACCTGTGCCAGTCCCGTGACTCTTACCTGCGGACTCTACCTTCGCAGGTTCTCAAGATCGGATAGAGGAGATCAGAGATCTTTTTGCCATGAACAGTCGCTTGCCTAACGTGAGGTTCTTGCGGGTCGCGCGGAGGATACTTGTCCAGACATCGCGCCGGAGGCCTCAAGTCAGCTCTCCCGAAGGAGAGGCTTTCTCTTGGCCTTCACACCAAAGGCGCCTCACCGGGTCTCCTGTGGTGATGGCAATGTGGTCCCCTGGCCCCTCTCCCATCCGCTCCGCACTCTCCTCTTCGGATTCTGATTCAACTGCCAGCGGCAGGGCTCTGATAGATTCTGATTCCCCGAGTACTTGGGGTCCGTCGAGAGGTCTAGGGCTGTACGAGCTGCTACTCCGGTTCCTGCTGCGCCGGCCTCGCCGAGGGTGATGAGTGTCTCCTTGGAGTCAGAGTAAATACTCGTGCCTCCTCGTCCGACCGCTCCCTCAACCTACGAGCTCCCCGGATGGCGGCTGACCGCTTCAGAGCTTACGTAGTCGCTAGATGCGGTAAGCTCCTCCTTTGGGACTTCTTCCCTCTACTCTTTCTGACAGTACCTTCGACTCACTGGCTTTTTCGCTTTAACAGAGCTCGCTTGAGAAGTTGGAGCAGGAGCTCCACGCGGCCGAGCATCGCGAACGTGGCCTTGCCGACAGGGCCAGCAAGCTCCGGGCCGAACTCTTGGCGACCTGGGACCCTGTCGCTGAAGCCCAGACTTCCGCTCGGGGGTAAGATCTCAGCACGGAGATCGAGAGCCTATCCTTGGTGTTGACTGATAGCTAATGGGATCTGGAAGCTCGCAACTCGAAAGTGCAAACGCTCTGTGAAACCCTCATGGTGTACCAAGGGTTTGCTCCGGGGGCCGAAGTAAACCTGGTGTGATGGCGGTCAAGGCCTTCTCTACAAGCCAGACCACGATCTGCATGCTCAGACGGGAGCTCAAAGAAGAATGACGATGGAACGAGCCGTGGGGGCCGGACGCTTCAAGGGCGGCTGGAGGCACTGGAGGTGCAGGCCCTTCTTCACCGACAGGGTCTTCACGCCCAACGGGTTCTTAAATTTAAATGCTTTGTTACGGAGACTTTGTGTCCCCTATAAATTGTAACCTCGAACCTGGATCGATAGCCGTTTTTTGTCGGTTTGCTTTTCTTCTTAAAAAGTGCACTTTAGTTTGCTTTATATATCTTTTTCTTTCGTGCATCTCTTTCGTGCTTTACTATGTTTTGCGGATCCGACATCTCGGCTTTGGGACCAATACGTGTAATGGTCTTGAAGTCTCGAGTTTTTTGAGTAGAATAATGGCATGCATGCCTTGTATATTTTCGTATAGCTGACCCGTGTAGACCGCTTCCTTCGTGGAACACTCGCCAATGATTCCCCTTCCTTCTAGCGCCAATTGTTCGGGAGAAAATTTTGGAATGCCACGTGGGGGTGTGTGATTCGTCCAGGGGGTGGAGTGGTGTCTCCGAGTTTCGTCCTCTGGGGGAAAAGGCGATGAGGCGCTCCGGGGTGGAAGCCTGCTTGAGTCCTGGGACGGGTTGATCGCCGTGATCAATCCTGTAAACACTACATGAAAGGTCAGTAGGGCCTTCGGGAAGGCCGGAAGGAGGTTTCCCTCCCGAAGGTTCTCCGACGCCCAAGTCAGTGGGCATCCTATCGGGAGTAAGTACTCAGGAGAGTGAATCTACAGATTTGGCGTGAGAGGTCTCGTCCGAGGATCGAGACAACTATCTGTTCACGGATGTTTCATAAGGGGTATGCAAAAGAAAGAAAGAGAGACGTATCAGGAATGAAGGTGAGGTTTCGGGTCAAGAGGGACTTATCCTGGAAGGCATTCCCTCGGGGGAAGGATGGGTTCTCCTTCGGTTATGCTACCTGTCGTGGTCGGTCTGATCGACCTTCAGACGGTTACCTCCTCTTTTAAAGGGATTCTTGGATCCTTCTCGCCGATCGGATCTCGGGCCTCCTCCCGTCCTCCTTGTGATCTTGCTCTTTTTATACTAGTTCTCTCCCCGTCCTATCACCTTCGCGCGGTGTGCCAGGAGATTAGGCGGACTGAAAATTCTTGCGCATTTGGGAAAGCTCACCAACTGCGCCAGAATAGTGCGCAGGAGTGGTTCGCCGAGCTAGTCTGGTGCGTGTGAGTGTCTATGGCAGCTCGCCGTCCATATGTCGAGTTCGTATTTAGGCGTGGTAAAATTGGTCCCAACATCTACCATTAGTCTATCATTAGTCTATAAATAACCGTAGTTAGAAATATAGCAATGATATTTATAAAAAACATAAAAACATCATTTTTATCGTTATGGGTCATTTTGGAATATTTTTTTTAACATTAAATAAATTATAAAATTAAATCATAAATATATTAGATTGTAACATTAAAATTAATAAATTTAAATTAATAATGATAATTACTATAATTTTCATTAATTTATAAATATATTAATATATATATATATATATATATATTATGGATATAAAAATTCACACTCATAAATTTATGTGTTTTGTAAAAATATAACTTTAGGAGAACTAAGGACTAGATTCTCTCGAACAGATTGACAGTATAAGCAAGTACTAACTAAAATATGGACTTGACATGAATCGGTTAAGTGAAACGGTTACAAAGATTTCTCTGAAAGACATGAAATGAAAAGAGCTCCAAGAGCAGTTACAGAGTTTCGTGTGTAAAAAGTGTAGAAGAAGATCAAGTCGAATGTCCCCCGAACTAAGCAGTTTGTGTTCTTTATATAGCTCGGCTCGTCGAGCTTCAACCTCCAGCGCATTTCTCGGCCACGTGCAGCAGCTTCAGCCGAAAATCTCGGCCACGTGCAGCAGCTTCCTCTGTAATTTTCGGGCTCGTTTGAACTGGCGAGAATATGCTCTGACTTGGCTTGGAACCTTCCTTTTTTCTCGGGATTTTATTGAGCTGGAGCTTGACCTCGTGAATGAATCGTTTGATTGTTCAAGTTTTGACCATTGCAAGGAAGTGGGCATGGGTTGTACGAACGAAGCCCAGCCAATTTGTGCTTAGTTTGAATCTGCCTGCTGGGCTTGAGTGGGCCAGATTTAGGGTACTAAATCTAGCTCCAACAATTGCCCCCAGCCCATTAATGAGAGCGAGCTCGAGCTTTAATGGACAGAAAGATGTGACTTTTGAAAGATTTCATATCTGTCGTGCTGATGTCACTGCGTCTGGTAATCATTCAAAATCGACAGATCAGATCCAGGAAAGATGAACAGTCCATGAAGTGCATGGTCTAGAATCAACCTTGAAGCCGCGACTTGACTGTTATGATAAGTTTGTTATTATATTGTCCAGGTGGACGGTTGGGATTCAAAGTAAATATTGACATTTACTTTTTTGTTTCGGCGATCGAGCTTCCCGGGGCAAGGTGCGGCTGATATGATCATGGAAATCAGCAAAGAAGACCATGAAGAGAGTTTATCAAGTTCTGGACTTCTGGTCATGGTGAACACTTAGAAATCTATCTATGATGTTACTTATCAATTGCAGCCCATTTTGGAGATGTTACAAGTCCAAGAAGAGCCCAAAAAATTGCTTTCATTTACTGGCCAAGAGGAGTCACGTAAATTGATGAGAAGAGTAAAGTGAAAACCAAGATAAATTCATTTTCGTCCTCAACAACTACAACATTTATTTATGTTTGTTTCTCTCTCTTACATGCAGATTATAGTTTAAATTTTGCTTCCCTCGATGTTCTGCATGTTAAGTACCTTTTATGAGTAGTTGTGTTGTATTTTCTCTATATATAGAGACCCAAAATCATGAATAAAAATAAGTTATTTTCAGTAAAATCAGAGAAGTTTCTTTTTTTCAAGATGTAATATCTTATTATTTTAGGAACTTCATGTTCATACTGTGTCATATTTATGTTCATGGCTGGTTTAGACTTATCATAGATCCTTTCACAGATCTTTGTGGCGTCTCTCGATCCATCTTCTATCCATCACTTGTTGGTGCGTCACATCCACCAAGCTTGTCAATCCACTTTGGTGCGTAATATCCAGAGAAACGATCCGCCGGTAAATCAGGAGTCTTCCGCAGCTTCTGTGTCCCCATTCAATCCACATCTTTTGATCTTTGAGACCTCACGGTTTCTTTGATGCAAAGTCTATCCCCTTATCAACTCTAGAGTGCCGAGTCCTTGGGAGAATCACAATCATTTGATATCAGAGCACACTCTGAGTTTGGTATTTTATCATTTCTATCATTTTCTAATCTTTTTATTTTCTTTCATTTTCTCTTCTTCTATTTTTTTTTTTATTTTCATCTTCTTCTCTTCTATTTTTGTTTATTTATTTTTTCTTTCTAGAAAAAAGTAAGACAAAAAAAACAAAAAAAAAAGAAAGAGATAAGGTTTGTTGAGAAATTTAGAATGTGAGTTTATAGTTTGTGTTCAAATTGTTCTTTCTTTAAAGAGTAAGATTTGAGGACAAATCTTTTTTAAGAGTGAGAGTATGATATGATCATGGAAAGCAGCAAAAAAGACCATGAAGAGATTTTATCAAGTTCTGGACTTCTGGTAATGGTGAACACTCAGAAATCCATCTAGGATGTTTCTTATCGATTGCAGCCCATTTTGGAGATGTTACAAGCCCAAGAAGAGCCCAAAAATTGCATTAATTTACTGGCCAAGAGGAGTCATGAAAATTGATGAGAAGAGTGAAGTGGAAGCCAAGAAAATTCATTTTCGTCCTCAACAACTACAACATTTATTTATGGCTGTTTCTCTTTCTTACATGCAAATTAGAGTTTAAATTTTATTTCCCTAGATGTTCTGCATGTTAAGTACCTTTTATTAGTTGTGTTGTATTTTCTCTATATATAGAGACCCAAAATCAAGAATAAAAATAAGTTGTTTTCAGTAAAATCAGAGAAGTTTCTCTTTTTCAAGATGTGATATCTTGTTATTTTTGGAACTTCATGTTCATAATGTGTCATATTTATGTTCATAGCTGGTTTAGACTTATCATAGATCCTTTCACAGATATTTGTGGCGTCTCTCGATCCATCTTCTGTCCATCCCTTGTTGGTGTGTCACATCCAGCAAGCTTGTCAATCCACTTTGGTGCGTAATATCCAGAGAAACGATCCGCCGGTAAGTCAGGAGTCTTCCGCAGCTTCTGTGACGCCATTCAATCCACATCCTTTGATCTTTAAGACCTCACGGTTTCTTTGAAGCAAAGCTTATCCCCTTATCAACTCTAGAGTGCCGAGTCCTTGAGAGAATCACAATCATTTGATATCAGAGCACACTCTGAGTTTGGTATTTTATCATTTCTATCATTTTCTAATCTTTTTATTTTCTTTCAATTTCTCTTCTTCTAATTTTTTTTTCTATTTTCATCTTCTTCTCTTCTATTTTTTTATTTATTTTTTCTTTCTCAAAAAAAAGTAAGACAAAAAAAAACAAAAAAAAAAGAGATCAGGTTTGTTGAGAAATTTAGAATGTGAGTTTAAAGTTTGTGTTCAAATTGTTCCTTCTTTAAAGAGTAAGATTTGAGGACAAATCTTTTTTAAGAGTGAGAGTATGATATGATCATGGAAAACAGCAAAAAAGATCATGAAGAGAGTTTATCAAGTTCTGGACTTCTGGTCATAGTGAGCACTCAAAAATCCATCTATGATGTTACCTATCGATTGCAGCCCATTTTGGAGATGTTACAAGCCCAAGAAGAGCCCAAAAATTGCTTTAATTTACTGGCCAAGAGGAGTCACGAAAATTGATGAGAAGAGTGAAGTGGAAGCCAAGATAAATTTATTTTCGTCCTCAACAACTACAACATTTATATATGGCTGTTTCTCTCTCTTACATGCAAATTAGAGTTTAAATTTTATTTCCCTTGATGATCTGCATGTTAAGTACCTTTTATAAGTAGTTGTGTTGTTTTTTCTCTATATATAGAGACCCAAAATCATCAATAAAAATAAGTTGTTTTCAGTAAAATCAGAGAAGTTTCTCTTTTTCAAGATGTGATATCTTGTTATTTTTGGAACTCCAAGTTCATAGTGTGTGATATCTATGTTCATGGCTGGTTTAGACTTATGATAGATCCTTTCACAGATCTTTGTGGCGTCTCTCGATCCATCTTCTATCCCTTCCTTGTTAGTGTGTCACATCCAGCAAGGTTGTCGATCCCCTTTGGTGCGTAATATCCTGAGAAACGATCCGCCGGTAAATCAGGAGTCTTCCGCAGCTTTTTTGTCGCCATTCAATCCACATTCTTTGATCTTTGAGACTTCACGGTTTCTTTGATGCAAAGCTTATCCCCTTATCAACTCTAAAGTGCCGAGTCCTTGTGAGAATCATCATCATTTGATATCAGAGCACATTCTGAGTTTGGTATTTTATCTTTTCTATCATTTTCTAATCTTTTTATTTTTTTTCATTTTCTCTTCTTCTATTATTTTTTTTTATTTTCATCTTCTTCTCTTCTATTTTTTTATTTATTTTTTCATTCTAAAAAAAAAGTAAGACAAAAAAAAAAAAAAAAAAGAGATCAGGTTTGTTAGGAAATTTAGAATGTGAGTTTAAAGTTTGTGTTCAAATTGTTCTTTCTTGAAGAGTAAGATTTGAGGACAAATATTTTTTGAAGAGTGGGAGTATGATATTATCATGGAAAGCAGCAAAAAAGACCATGAAGAGATTTTATCAAGTTCTAGACTTCTGGTCATGATGAACACTCAGAAATACATCTATGATGTTTCTTATCGATTGCAGCCTATTTTGGAGATGTTACAAGCCCAAGAAGAGCCCAAAAAATTGCTTTAGATTACTGGCCAAGAGGAGTCACAAAAATTGATGAGAAGAGTGAAGTGAAAGCCAAGATAAATTCATTTTCGTCCTCAACAACTACAACATATATTTATGGCTGTTTCTCTCTCTTACATGCAAATTAGAGTTTAAATTTTATTTCCCTAGATGTTCTGCATGTTAAGTACCTTTTATAAGTAGTTGTGTTGTATTTTCTCTATATATAGAGACCCAAAATCATGAATAAAAATAAGTTGTTTTCAGTAAAATCAGAGAAGTTTCTCTTTTTCAAGATGTGATATCTTGTTATTTTTGGAACTCCATGTTCATTGTGTGTCATATCTATATTCATGGCTGGTTTAGACTTATCATAGATCCTTTCACAGATCTTTGTGGCGTCTCTTGATCAATCTTCTAACCATCCCTTGTTGGTGTGTCACATCCAGTAAGCTTGTTGATCCCCTTTGTTGCGTAATATCCAGAGAAACGATCCGCCGGTAAATCAGGAGTCTTCCGCAGCTTCTGTGTCGCCATTCAATCCACATCCTTTGATCTTTGAGATCTCATGGTTTCTTTGATGCAAAGCTTATCCCCTTATCAACTCTAGAGTGCGGAGTCCTTAGGAGAATCATCATCATTTTATATCAGAGCACACTCTGAGTTTGGTATTTTATATTTTATATCATTTTTAATCTTTTTATTTTCTTTCATTTTCTCTTCTTCTATTTTTTTTTTATTTTCATATTCTTCTCTTCTATTTTTTTTATTTATTTTTTCTTTTTAAAAAAAAAATAAGACAAAAAAACAAAAAAAAAGAAAGAGATCAGATTTGTTGAGAAATTTAGAATGTGAGTTTATAGTTTGTGTTCAAATTGTTCTTTCTTTAAAGAGTAAGATTTAGGGACAAATCTTTTTTAAGAGTGGGAGTATGATATGATCATGGAAAGCAGCAAAAAAAGACCATGAAGAGATTTTATCAAGTTCTGGACTTCTGGTCAAGGTGAACACTCATAAATCCATCTGTGATGTTTCTTATCGATTGCAGCCCATTGTGGAGATGTTACAAGCCCAAGAAGAGCCTAAAGAATTGCTTTTATTTACTGGCCAAGAGGAGTGACGAAAATTGATGAGAAGAGTAAAGTGGAAGCCAAGATAAATTCATTTTCGTCCTCAACAACTACAACATTTATTTATGGCTGTTTCTCTCTCTTACATGCAAATTAGAGTTTAAATTTTATTTTCCTAGATGTTCTGCATGTTAAGTACCTCTGATAAGTAGTTGTGTTGTATTTTCTCTATATATAGAGACCCAAAATCATGAATAAAAATAAGTTGTTTTCAGTAAAATCAGAGAAGTTTCTCTTTTTCAAGATGTGATATCTTGTTATTTATGGAACTCCATGTTCACAGTGTGTCATATATATGTTCATGGCTGGTTTTGACTTATCATAGATCCTTTCACAGATCTTTGTGGCGTCTGTCGATCCATCTTCTATCCATCCCTTGTTGGTGTGTCACATCCAACAAGCTTGTCGATCCCTTTTGGTGCGTAATATCCATAGAATCGATCCGCCGGTAAATTAGGAGTCTTCCGCAGCTTTTGTGTCGCCATTCAATCCACATCTTTTGATCTTTGAGACCTCACGGTTTCTTTGATGCAAAGCTTATCCCCTTATCAACTCTAGAGTGCGAAGTCCTTGGGAGAATCAACATCATTTGATATCAGAGCACACTCTTGAGTTTGGTATTTTATCTTTTCTATCATTTTCTAATCTTTTTATTTTCTTTCATTTTCTCTTCTTCTATTTTTTTGTTTTTATTTTCATCTTCTTTTCCTCTATTTTTTTATTTATTTTTTCTATCTAGAAAAAAATAAGACAAAAAACCAAAAAAAAAGAAAGAGATCAGGTTTGTTGAGAAATTTAGAATGTGAGTTTAAAGTTTGTGTTCAAATTATTCTTTCTTTAAAGAGTAAGATTTTAGGACAAATCTTTTTTAAGAGTGAGGGTATGATATGAGCATGGAAAGCAGCAAAAAAGACCATGAAGAGATTTTATCAAGTTCTGGACTTCTGGTCATGGTAAACACTCAGAAATCCATCTATGTTGTTACTTATCAATTGCAGCCCATTTTGGAGATGTTACAAGCCAAGAAGAGCCCAAAAAATTGCTTTAATTTACTGGCCAAGAGTAGTCACGAAAATTGATGAGAAGAGTGAAGTGAAAGCCAAGATAAATTCATTTTCGTCCTCAACAACTACAACATTTATATATGGCTGTTTCTCTCTCTTACATGCAAATTAGAGTATAAATTTTATTTCTCTAGATGTTCTGCATGTTAAGTATATTTTATAAGTAGTTGTGTTGTATTTTCCCTATATATAGAGACCCAAAATCATGAATAAAAATAAGTTGTTTCAGTAAAATCAGAGAAGTTTCTCTTTTTCAAGATGTGAAATCTTATTATTTTTGGAACTCCATGTTAATAGTGTGTCATATCTATGTTCATGGCAGGTTTAGACTTATCATAGATCCTTTCACAAATCTTTGTGGCGTCTCTCGATCAATCTTCTATCCATCCCTTGTTGGTGCGTCACATCCAGCAAGCTTGTCGATCCCCTTTGTTGCGTAATATCCAGAGAATTGATCCGCCGGTAAATCAGGAGTCTTCCGCAGCTTCTGTGTCGCCAGTTAATCCACATCCTTTGATCTTTGAGACCTCACGGTTTCTTTGATGCAAAGCTTATCCCCTTATCAACTCTAGAGTGTCGAGTCCTTGGGTGAATCATCATTATTTGATATCAGAGCACACTCTTGAGTTTGGTATTTTATCTTTTATATTATTTTCCAATGTTTTTATTTTCTTTCATTTTCTCTTCTTCTATTTTTTTTTTGTTTTTATTTTCATCTTCTTCTCTTCTATTCTTTTTTTATTTATTTTTTTTCTCAAAAAAAGTAAGATAAAAAAAAATAAAAAATAAAAAGAAAGAGATCAGGTTTGTTGAGAAATTTAGAATGTGAGTTTAAAGTTTGTGTTCAAATTGTTCTTTCTTTAAAGAGTAAGATTTGAGGACAAATCTTTTTTAAGAGTGGGATTATGATATGATCATGGAAAGCAGCAAAGATGACCATGAAGAGATTTTATCATGTTCTAGACTTCTGGTTATGGTGAACACTCATAAATCCATCTATGATTTTACTTATCAATTGCAGCCCATTTTGGAGATGTTACAAGCCCAAGAAGAGCCCAAAAATTGCTTTAATTTACTGGCCAAGAGGAGTCACAAAAATTGATGAGAAGAGTGAAGTGGAAGCCAAGATAAATTCATTTTCGTCCTCAACAACTACAACATTTAGTTATGGTTGTTTCTCTCTCTTACATGCAGATTAGAGTTTAAATTTTGTTTCCCTAGATGTTCTTCATGTTATGTACCATTTATGAGTAGTTGTGTTGTATTTTCTCTATATATAGAGATCCAAAATCATGAATAAAAATAAGTTGTTTTCAGTAAAATTAGAGAAGTTTCACTTTTTCAAGATGTGATATCTTGTTATTTTTGGAACTCCATTTTCATAGTGTGTCATATCTATGTTCATGGCTGGTTTAGACTTATCATAGATCCTTTCACAGATCTTTGTGGCATCTCTCGATCCATCTTCTATCCATCCATTGTTGGTGCGTCACATCCAGCAAGCTTGTCGATCCCCTTTGGTGCGTAATATCCAGAGAATCGACCCGCCAGTAAATCAGGAGTCTTCCGCAGCTTCTGTGTCGCCATTCAATCCACATCCTTTGATCTTTGAGACCTCACGGTCTCTTTGATGCAAAGTTTATCCCCTTATCAACTCTAGAGTGCCGTGTCCTTGGGAGAATCATATTCATTTGAAGCCCAAGAAGCTAGACAAAACTCAGAGCAAACCACATCAAGCTTCTCACACTCATAACTCAAGGGTTTATTTTAATTTTTTTGATCAAGCTCCTAATAAAATTCAACTCAACTCTTTTTCAGGAGAAGGAGACTATTTAAAGTGAAAGAAAGACCTTGATGTTTGTTTTTCAACAATCACATCTTGAGGGAGCATAGGCTTGATTATGCTATCAGTTTCCTTACTGGAAAAGCCAATAAATGGTGGATAAAAGAAAAAGATGAGCGCTGGTCTTACAATAAGCCAAGAATCAGCACTTGGAGAGAATTTAGGAAATTATTGAGGAATAAGTATGCTCCAAAGAATCAGAAAGCTCAGAAGCACACGCCTATATACTGCCAAGAAAGAGCTGAAACAGGTACTCTTGAAGAGCACACGCGCAAAGGAGAAAAGCCAAAATCAGCAAGCTTTGCAATGGAGCTAAAACAGGATGTACTTCCTGAAAACAAGAAACAAGAAATTGTTTCAGCTTCTAAAGAGGTACAAGCTAAATTTTCTCCATGTGTATTTGATGATTCCATGACTGTATTGATGCACTTTTCTAGTCTAAAGGAAGCTGAATTAGGTACAGAAAAAAAAGGAGCTAAAACTGTCCAAAAAGAAGAAATGGCAGCTTTTGTGATTATTGTTTCAGAACAGCAGCATGGCAAAGGCGTTGAAGACATTTTGATGTTCAAAGATAAACCACCAGATACAGCATACAAGCAAAAACCAAGCAATGGAGGTATTTCTCTAACCTTTTGTGATTACATTTGTATTGACTTGATCTATTTTATTGCAGGAGAAATAGATTTGAGGTCAAATCTTTTTCAAGAGGGAGGGGATGATATGATTATGGCCAGTACTAAGAACATGGAGCTTGAACCTGAGCTTGAAACTGATGGAAAAGAGCTTGTAGCCGATGTTGGACAGTTTAAGGCCGAGGTAAAACAGTTGGAGGCCGAGCAGAAGAAAACTGAAGCTGAGGTGAAGCAAGATACATTGGATGAGCTTGTAGCCGAGGAGAAGCTTACAGCTGAGGAAGCAGCTCGTCCTGGAGTTAACCTTAAGCTAAAATGGAGAAGACATGATCTTAAACCTCCCTGGTTTTTGATCCAAAGAATATCAACAAATGGACAAGTGGTTCATAAGCACTCTTTTTCCCCTTACTTTTAGTTTTGTCTCAATGGGTTTTCCAAGGAAGGTTAGGCTTGTAGATCACTTTCACATCATTCATTTGTTGATCAAGACCCCAATGCCCATTTCATTTTGTGGTCACGAAATAAGGAATTCAGGGGTTATGTTTTTATGTTCTAACTTGTTTTAATTGCTTGTTGTTTTCTAGGCAAGTCAAAGAGCATGTTCCAAGACTTGTTTCATTGTTTTCTGCTTCTTTTCTTCTCTTTATAATCTCTCTATGTACTATGGACTAAAATCATCTATCTTTTGAAAAAAATTGCTTTCAAAGTAGATAATCTCTTTGGTGTGTAATATCCAAAGAAATCCTGTTAATCTTATGGTGTGTAATATCCTTAAAATTATCAGTTTAGTTTGCAGGAGACTTTCACATCTTTTGTAAACTTCCCTCTCAAACTTCTGCCATCATTCCCCCCCCTTCCTCCATATGCATAACTTTCAAAGTCAGAGTCTTAGGGAGATCATATCAGCAGCCCTCGAGAGGATTCGCACGGATAAATTTCAACGTGGAAGTTCCAGATGGGGAGAGAGAATGATGATCCGATGGCCCTGATTAATCGGGCTCTGCAGCACGCTAGATTCATCGAACCGAATATTCAACGGTTGAGATCTCAGAATCGGACGGTAGACATTAGCGCGTGGCCAGATTTTTTGTGATCTACGAGTTAAGCAATAATTACCGAGATATAAAGTCCACCTTCTCCACTCTTTCTTTAACCGCATCAGTTCGTCGATTAAAGGTAACTTCTTCTCTCCTCTTTCTTTTTTAGTTTTTTGCAACTTCTATTCATCGCTTTTCTTTCAGAAGTCGAGAAAGAAAGGTTTTCCGGTGATCAAAAATATATTCGGATTTTTGCTTACTTTCGCTGGTCCGAGAACTTTATCTCTTCTCCCCAAATATTTCTTCTTCCGATGTCGCGAATCGTAAAGGTCAAAGGAGGCACGGAGGACTTGGACGACCTTCGTCGGGAATGCGAAATTCCTGACGACGTAGAGCTGGCGGTTTTGGCGCCAACAGAGGCCCTGACGAACGTCGAGCTGGGTTTCTGCTACGCATAGGCGACGTACTTACGGGTCTGCGGGCTGTTTTTCCCGATCCCCCGGTTTGTCCTGTAGGTGCTCGCAGACCTGCGGATGGCTGTCCCCGTTGATGTGCCCGAACCTGGTTCGGGTAATCATAGGGTGCGCCGTGCGGGCATAAAAGGAGTCACTAGCTTTCGTTTCTCTGGGCGTTCTTCTCCGTTCAGTACAACGCTCGTCGTCCCAGGACTTTTTAGGCGTCCCCGAGATCAAACCGGCGATGTATTGAGGAGAGCCCGGAGAAGGACTCCGGGTGGAAGAAGACGGGTTTCAAGTTCAAAGTCAACGAGGCATCCATTGGGGGCTTTGACTTCACCTGGCTGCCAACTGAGTTTCCGGGCAGTGGTTGTTTAGCTAGGCTTTATGCGTTTGCTAGCTGTACTTGTTTTGCTAGAGTTATTCAGGCGAGGAGAAGTCATCTGGAGCACGTTCACGCGAGAACGAGTTCGACGAGTTCTCACTTCCCCCGTCCTAGCTCCGGTTGTTCGCACATGGTAAGCTTTCTATCGAGCTGTTTTTAACCAACCTTCCGCCAGTGATTTGGGAAAGCCTCGGCTGGTCCCAGCGGCTCCAGGGTACGCTCCGGGAGTGTCAAGGACGCCCTCGAAGCCGCGCTTGCCTCGACTGCTGCTCCCACACCTCATCTTCGTGATGAGGAGGTTGAGCAGATGATGAACCCTCAGGTTGAGCCCCCTCCTCGATTAGTGGGTGCGATCTCTGTTAGCTCGGGCAAGACCCAGCCCTCCGTTAACGAGCTCGAGCACTCGTCCCAACCTGTTTCCAAGAGGCCGAGAGATGATGGGGGAAGTGATAGGGCTCAGGTTTTACCTAAATAAAAACTACTGCAAGTGCACATCAATGCAGTTGTAGTATAAGGGGTTATCGAATCCCAAAGGAGTAAGTAAACTACAATATAGAATTTAAGTTCAGATTAAGTTAAGCAATCAGTAGTGTATGTAATGCAAAATAACTAATAAGATAAAAGCAGGCGATTTTGATTTGATCTAAGACTCTGAAAACTAAAAGCGTTAAGTCATGACAATTCTCAGGTTGAATCCGAGAATGTTGAATGCATAAAATCAGGAATTATTAAGAACCGTCTTGAACATGAATCACAAATATATAACTAATCCATTCTCATAGCAGAAGTTAACTATGTCTAAATCACAGAGTTTCAAATCTCTTTGCAAACTCTAACAACCTAAACATGCAGTAATGATTGTGGATGCAGATATCCACACTCAAAGATTTGTGAAGTGTTTAAATGATATTAGGGAAATGATGGGTAAGAATCTCTATTTGAGCAACTGAACTTAAGATCGAGAATAGATAAATAGGTTTTTATTGATTGAATCAAGAGATCGTTTACAAGAGATCAATGTAGTTTTGTGCAAGAGCTCGTAGAGAGAATGATACTTTAGTTCTTCTATATTTTCCTTAAGTATTCTCCCAACTTCGTTAGCTTCAGCGCATATCTCACGATCCGTATCCCGCATGAGCTCCAGATCTCGCGTCATCCTTTTGAACCGTTCTTTTCTTATCCTTCCTTTCTTTTGTTGGGCCTTGCATTCGGAATGTGGACATCCTTCGAGGTTGGTTTTGATGAGCCAGTTAACGGGCCGGATTTGGTGACAAATCCTTGTCCAACAGTTGCCCTCCAGCCCATCAGGCGCAGTGGGAAGCCTGATTGGCGATTCGTTAATCTGTTCGGTGGGAGCTCATCGTATTTTCTAAGCCCGCGAAATTCTTGTTGAGGGAAAAGCATAAATATATTTTCGACGATATAAATAAAATATTGTTTACCCAATTAGATTCGAATATCGGGAAGCGGAATGAATAAATAATTCATCTTTATCGATGACAAGACGGTTGGGATTTCCAATAGGAGAGAGAGGGAAAATAAATATTTTCGGATTTATTTTCAGCGAATGGAATAATTACTGTATATAAATACAGTTTTCCCATCTCGCATCTTCGTTAACCGCACACGTCTCCACTCCTTTTCAAGGTAACTTCCTCTTTTTCTTTTTGTTCTTTTATTTAAAGAATCGTAATTACTTGTTCTTGCCTTTTCTCCTTCTACTCTTTTGCTTCTGTTTACGAATAGAGCTTAGGCGAGATTTACAGTTTTTCGTGTTCCCGACTTAAATCGAGTGTTATTTGTTCGTTTGCTGGCCTATTTCTTTCCTCTTTCTCTTTGATTTCCTTTCGTTATGGCCGATTCTCCTGCTAATCAAGGCGAGAAGCTAATGGCTATTAAGAAAGAAAAGGGGGATACCGCCGGCAGATCTCGGCGCGTGAAGGCGTCGGCTATTCGGGGTCCTCGTTTGACCACAAAGATGAGTTCCGACGAAGTCGAGGAACTCCAGCTTGCTTACGGGGTAGAGATACTTAGGCCGCGAAAGCCAGAAGGTCCCCAGAGGGTGACGAGTGGATACGGGTGTGCCTTCTGGCAATACTTTGAGTCATGTGGGCTCACCTTCCTGATTCCGCGGTTCTTGCTGTAGTTCGCGGCTGAGACGGGGATTGCGTTTCCCCAGATGCATCCGAACCTAATTCAGACGATTATCGGGTTGTGGGTTTTATAGCGAGAGAACGGACTTCACTTTGGAGTGAAGGAATTTCACCGTCTTTGTACGTTGAAGAAGAATGCTCGCAGCGACGGCTCCTTTTACGTTTCCCCAAAATCGAATCGGAAAATCATCGATGGATTGCCGCCGCGGGATGACGGGTGGCAAGATAAGCCCTTCTTCTTCAAGATCGACCAATCTTCGGTCGGCGATTTCGATTTTAGCTCTCTGCCCTCCGAATGGGCCGATTCCGTTGGTTAGGTGAATCTCGTTTAGTTTTTAGGCCTTAGATAGATTCTTTGCTGCCTTCCTGTTATTTTTGCCTGTTTGATTTTCGTTTGTTTCGCGGACCGTATATTGACCAGGCTCTGCTTTGGTTTTGGTATAGATTCCCCTGGTCGAATTCGCTTCGGCGACGCGCTTAAGGATCGGGCTGACATACTGAAGAGAGGTCGTACTTGGTGGTCATCTTTTACTAAAGATAGAATCCTTCAGGCTTACCAGCTCCCGGCTCCCGTTAGAGAAGCTTCGCCTTCCATTCAGATCTCACCAGGTATGCGTTGATCTTGACTTTCGCTTCGTAGATTACCTGAGGTTGTATGTTATGCTGCGGACTGTAATTTCAAGTTTTCGATCTGTAGCAAGAGGTCCGCAACTCGAGGATAGCAGTTCGTCAACGGTTCCTCCTCCTCCGATCAGGAATATGTCTCGCCGTCCCCTGCAACGTCAGCTCGAGAAAGCAGCAGGAAAGATGAAGGCCGACGGTGGTGAGCCCACGAAGGCCGGCGATGTGGCATCTGCACTGCATGAGGTGATGCAGGAGATGGAGGCTAATATCTCAACGGGGGCTCATCCTCCAACGTCGTATCGCCTTGTGCTGACTCGCCGGGTCAGGGTAATTCAAAGCGAGCTTCTGTCGTGCATGGTTTGAAGTCCCAGAGCTCGGGGAGCAACGGCGGGTCTCACCAGCAGCCAAAACGACAAAGGGTGGAGAAGTCGTTTGTTCGTGATAGCAGGTCGCGGGGCAGGCCCTTTCACTGGGTGTACGAATACACGATGGATGCTCCTATTATGGAGGATCCAGTCGGGCGTGCCCATCTGCTGAGACACTGTAAACCAGCCGGATGCACCATCCCGTCGATAGAGAAGCTGAGAGCTCGCGAACTTTATATCGACACAGCGCTGGCGGATGCTCGAGTAAGTTTTTGTTTTGTGTTGATTCTGTTCGCAATTTCCCACCTCGTGGTTGCTTGCATGAACTGAATGCGTTCGTTTTCGGGTTTTCAGTCCATGGAGGCGAAGAATAAGCTGGTTGCTTATTATGAGGACCTGCTGCAGAGTGCACCTTCTGTCGACGAGCTCGCAAGGATGATGGCGGTGGTTGGCAAACTGAAGGACTCGTTGGAGGCGGCCAAGGCTCAGATAGCTGTCTGCGAGAAGGAGCACACTCCTTCCAGCAAGCTGAATCATTGCGTCGAGTTGTTGGAGGCTCAGATCAAAGTTGCGAGACTCGAGCGACAAGTTGCTGTTGATCAGGCTGACAAGCTCGAGGTCCAGAACAACGAGCTGAAGGACTCCAGAGAGGAAGCCATCCGTCGTGCTGCCAGAGCTGGGAAGCGCGAGATCAAGGCCGGGTTGATAAGCTGTTGAAGTCGTTGAGGGAGAAGTGGGACAAACGCAAGGGCGAGGTGGACTGCCGCATTTCTCTTCAGGAGGCCGTTGCTAATATCGACCTGATAACGTATACAATGCGGTACAGAATACAAAGGTTTTAAAGATTGGGGCTGGACTCTAGGGACGAGCTGCCTACGTACCCCGCCAGGGGATCAAGCCTTGTCGTAGTTCGATTTCGGAACTATTTCAAGAATAGTATCGTTTGAGGTTCATGGAATTCCATGGACGCAGTTCGGCTTTTCTCCTCTTTTGATCGAAGAGTCTGTAGACGTCAGGATGAACTACTTCGGTGACCTTGTAGGGACCATCCCAATTGGCCCCTAGCTTTCCACCTGTTCTGCATGTTTTGTCGAAGACTTTACGAAGTACTAGATCGCCAACTTTAAACGCCCGTTCTTTCACGTTTGAGTTGTAGTAACGGCCTGCTGATAGCTCTGGATGCGGACTAAAGCTTGATCTCGTTTTTCTTCGATTAGGTCTAGCCTGTCTCTGAGCATTTCTTCGCTGAGTTCTGCGTTGATTGGACAGAGCTGTCGTCGGAGGGTTAGGACTATGAGTTCGGTTGGGATCACGGCTTCCATCCCATAGGCCAGCCAGAAAGGTGTTTCTTTGGTTGCATTGTGGGGTGTGGTCCTACAGGACCATAGGACCGCGTTCACCTTGTAGGACCACATTTCTTTCCTAGCGTCTAGCCTTTTCTTGATGTTATTCATTATTGTTTTGTTCGTCGCTTTTGCCTGGCCGTTTCCCTGCGGGTACATGGGTGTGGAGTAGGATATCCATATATTCCACGTTTTGCAGAAGTCCCTGAAGGCTTTCGATATAAATTACGGGCCGTTGTCCGTCACGATCTCGTATGGGAGGCCGTGTCTGCATATTATATCTTGGCATATGAAGTCTTGTACATGGACTTCTGTTGTTTGCTGGTAGGCTCTTGCTTCTACCCATTTGGTAAAATAGTCTGTTAGGACCAACACGAACCTTAGCTGTTTTGGTCCCGAGGGGACCATTGGCCCTACGATATCCATAGACCATCTCATGAATGGGTATGGGGCACTGATGAACGAGAGGTTTTCGGTTGGTTGATGGATTGCTGGCGCGTGCTTCTGGCAGTCGTCGCATTTTGCGGCGTAGCTTTCGCAGTCCGCAACCAGCATTGGCCAGAAGTAGCCATGTTTTTTTATTCTTACAGCCAAGGTTCGTCCACTGGAATGGCTACCACACTCACTATGGTGAGTGGTGGACATGATGGCTAGGATTTCCATGCCGTGGATGCATCTGTAGTACGGCTCTGATAGGCTGCGTTTGTATAGTTTTTATTCGATTATACAGTAGCGGGAGCTTTTGGTTCTCAGTTTTTGGGCTTCCCACTTGTCATCGGGCAAGGTGCCGTTTTGGATGTATTCGAAGATCGGGATTCTCCAGTCCGAGCGGGCGTGGAATTCTTCATCCGTGATGAACCGTCTGTCAGTGCTAGTTGCGTTCGATGTGGTTTGCTCGTTCGCATCAGTGTCTGGACCGGGATTCGGGTTCTCCATGCCCGGTGCATCCGTTTCGTTTCTCGACACGGGCTCGTTGGAAGGTTCGCTCGTGCTGGCGGATGCCTTGCCCGATATGACTAACATTTCGCCGGTTGCTGCTTTAATGGCTATGTTAATGCTTGGTTTTTCGATTCTTTCCACGGGTATGATCCTTTTGACCGCTGGGTCCGAGGTCGATGCCAGGGACACCAGAGCATCGGCTGAAGTGTTCTCCCCGTGGGGAATCTTTCTCAGCTCAAAGCTGTCAAACTGTTTCGTCAGTTCGCGAACGACATGCATGTATGCTTCCATTCGTTCGTCCTTTGTTTCGTACATTTTATTGAACTGGTTTATAATGGGCTGAGAATCACTGCGGGCTTCCACCTCTCGGGCTCTGATCCTGAGGGCGAGCCATAGCCCGGCGATTAAAGCCTCGTACTCGGCTTCGTTATTTGACGCTTCGAAGCCGAGACGGAATGATTGTACTAATATTACACCGGTGGGGGAGGCCAGCCTGATTCCTACCCTGGAACCTTGTTTGGAGGATGCCCCATCCACGTGGAGTGTCCATATGCTGTTTGTTGCGGTGCCATCTGCGGCTTGTGGCGATAGCTCGATGATGAAGTCTGCTAGGACTTGTGCTTTAGCGCAGGTCCTTGTGCGATATTCTATATCGTACTTGCTTAGTTCGATAGCCCACTTTGTTAATCATCCTGACTGGTTCGGGCTGTGCAAAATGGTGCGCAATGGTTGCGAGGTCATGACAACGATAAAATGAGACTGGAAGTACGGTCTAAGTTTACAAGCTGCCGTAACCCGAGCTAGTGCCAGTTTTTCTTTGGTTGGGTATCTTGTTTCTATATCTATTAGGGTCTTGCTGACGTAATAGATGGGCTTTTGCTCGTTCTGTTCCTCTCACACTAGCACCCCGCTCACTGCAGCGGGTGATACTGCGAGGTAGAGGTATAACAGTTCTCCTTCTACTGGCATACCTAGTATCGAGGGTTCGCTTAGGTACGACTTGAGCTGTTGTAATGCTTCTTCGCATTTATCGTCCCATTGGAACTTTTTATTAGCTCGTAGCAGCTGATAGAATGGGAGGCATTTATCTGTTGACCTGGAGATGAAACGGTTGAGAGCTGCTATTCGGCCTGTTAATCTTTGGACTTCTCGAGTGGTCTTAGGCGAAGGCATCTCGAGAAAGGTTGTGATTTGTTGGGGGTTTGGCTAGATTCCCCGTTCGGTTAAAAGGTAGCCCAGGAATTCTCCTGAAGCTACTCCGAATGAGCATTTGGCGGGGTTGAGTTTCATCCTGTATTGGTTGAGGATCTTAAAGCATTCCTTGAGCTGGGCTACGTGGTTTTCTTCTCTGGAAGACTTGACAAGCACGTCGTCGATATATACTTTCATGGATTTGCCCAGCTGATCTGCGAACATTCTGTTTACTAGTCTTTGATAGGTGGCTCCGGCGTTCTTTAGTCCGAATGGCATGACTTTGTAACAGTATGTGCTGCGGTTTATGAATGAAGTTTTCTCCTGATCTTATGGATTCATAAGGATCTGGTTGTAGCCCGGCGGTGGCCTCGACGAGTCGGTCGATGTGCAGGAGTGGGAAACTGTCTTTTGGGCATGCCTTGTTGAGATCGGTGAAGTCTATACAGACTCTCCACTTCCCATTCTTCTTTTTGACTACAACCGGGTTGGCGAGCCAATCGGGGTATTTGACTTCCCTGATCGATCCGAATTTCAAGAGTCGGTCGACTTCGTTGTTTACTACCTTTGCTTATTCAGGCCCGAGCTTGCGTCATTTTTGTTTTACGGGTTTGAATGTGGGATCGACGTTAAGCTCGTGAGAGGTTGCTTTTATATTGATCACTGGCATGTCTTCTGTCGACCACGCGAACGTATGACGTTCTCTTTTAGGAAAGTAACGAGCTCGTTTTCGATCGAGCTCGCGAGCTCCGTTCCTATGTTGACTCGTCTTTCTGGGTGAGAGTCATCGATGCATATCGAAGTTATGAGGTTCCTGGGAGGTCCACGCGTGGTGGGGTCCTGGCTTTCTTTGCCTGTTGTTCGGCGAGCTCGTGCTCTTTCTGTAATTGCTATACCGGGGAGTTCGCGGTTTGTTTATAGCAATTAAAGTAACACATCCTGGCGTTCTTCTGACTCCTGAAGACTGTTTGGGTTCCTTTCGGAGATGGGAAATTCATGCACTGGTGGTAAGTAGAAGGTACTGCTTTCATGGCAAAAATCCAGGGGCGTCCTAGGATAGCGTTGTACGGTGCTTGGCAATCTACCACTACAAATTCAACATTTTTTAGCACGGACCCGGCCTTTACCTGTAGTCAGATTGAGCCGAGAGAAATGGTTGTGTCTCCGGCGAATCCGGTGAGGAGTGTGACTGTGTTGTTCAGGACTGAGTTTGGGAAGACCATTTTTTTGAATGCTTCGTAGAAAAAGATGTCGACCGAGCTCCTGGTGTCTATCATTATTCTTGAGAGCTCGAAACCGGCTACATCGAGGCGGATGACGAGTGCGTCGTCGTGCGGCTTATCTAGGTCCAAGGCCTCGCTTTCGCGGAAGCTTCTGCAGTGGTCTGTGCCATCTAGATTGGTTTGTGGTCGCGACTTGGTTTCGGCTTTTTGCTGAAATGGTTTAATTGAGTTAATGGAGTTTCTGCAGAATAGGGAGCCTCCGGAGATGAAGTTTATCTGCTTCGGGGCGGTAGCCCCTACACCCTCCCGGCAAAGCTGTAGGCTTTATAGGCGTTGGCATAGAGTCTTTTTTGGGGCAGGAGGGGGGGGTTGTGATCGACTTCTTTGGGCCTCCGCATACATTAGAGCTGAAGATCATTTCGATTCTTAGATTGGCTGCAGGAGGGGGTGATTGTTCGCCTATCTATGACCTGTCTCGTTTGTTTTTGGTAGCCTTGGTCTTAGGCGTCTTTTTGGGTTTTGGGGGAGTGTCGGAGGGGATTTCCTCCTCCAAGGCTTCCTGCTCGGGGTTGTGTCCGTCGCTCCGCGGTTTTTTTACTGCGGCTAGTAGACAGGCTGCTGCGCGGCATTCTTCGGTGGAGCTTGTGGTGTTTGCAAAATTTATTGGCATCGTACTCGGATCGTTTGTCCGGGTTTGGACTATCGATTGCAAACGATTATTGATTTCTGCACGCGGGTTCCCTTTTGGGGTTTCTTTTTTGCGAGCTCAGGCTTTGAGCTAAGAGGCTGGCTTCGTGCTACTTTTGTTCGAATCCTCTCGTTTCTTCTGCTTTTGCGAAAAGCATAGCTCACGTCGGTTAGCGAGGTGATGCATCTGATCGAGAGTTCCAGCTTGAGGCCTGATGCGTACCGGAGTCCGTCCTTGAGGGCTTCCAGCGCTACCCCTTCATTAAGGTCCGAGATTTTGTATTTTATTTCTTTGATTCTTGTCAAGAGACTTCATAGCAGTTCGTTTTCGCCTTGCTTTAGCCTGTATAGGCCGGCCTCGGTGGTTTTTGTTTCGATGAACACCGAGTACTATTTGAGGAATACGGCTACGAACTGGGTAAAGTTGTTGATGGAGCCGCTCTCCAAGCTTGCGAACCATTCTTGCGCTGGTCCCACGAGTGTTTCGGCAAACAGTCTGCAATAGCCGGAGTCTTTTTCGTTATCGTCGAGTCGAGCTCTGGCTGCCGCTTGGTTGAAGAGCCTGATGTGTGCCTTTGGGTCTGTTTGCCTTGTGTATTCTGGGAATTTTATCCTTCCGGTATCGCAGAGGTTGGCGTTTGCTATCCTAGCGACGAAGGGTGTTCACCTCGTTTCTTCGATGGCAAGGTCAATGTCTGGTGCGGAGCTCGTTGCTGTATGCATGAATGCTCTCATTCTGCAAAGCTCTGCGTTTTGCATCTCGATAAGCCTTTGGACAGATTCTAGATCTGTTACCCTTCGAAGGTTAATTTGGTCGAGGTTGTCGGTAGGATGCTGCTGGTCAGCTCGTTCTTGTAGGCTATCGTTCAACTGGATGGCAGGATGGTCGTCTCGCCTTGCATGTGTTATCCGAGGGTGGGTACTGAGTGACTCGAGGTCTGCTGTTTCGGAGGGGGGGTCCGAAGGCCTTCCGGATGGATTGGGGAATTCTGATCCGAGACGAGGTGGAGGCGGAGGAAGTATTTCCTGGTTCCCGCGGGCTGTTGTTCTGCTGGGGCTCGGGTCGTTGGGGTTGCTGACTCCTTGTCGTGAGGTAGAAGGTGCGATCTGGTGCCTTCTGTTTTCTGGGGTTGCAAATGCATGGGAGAAGTCCAGATGCACTCGAGGTGGTGGGCTCCTCTCCAGGTTGGTCACATGCCCGCAGCGGTTTCCTTGGAAATTGTCTCGAGCAGCGGATCTCGCGACTTCGGCCTGATATTCATTAATAGCATGAGCCTGCTGGTTCAGACGGGCTTCAAAGTTTTGAGTCATCTGAAGAGCATCCTCCGGATCTCAGAAGCGTCGTCCTGGTTAATGCCGGGCGTCCCCAGATTGGGGGATTGGGTCTGTTCTGAGGTCGTGGGTTGTCTTTTCGCTGTCCTGGCCCAGACGAATGGGTTTGTTCTTCCGGTGGGGGCTGTTCTGGAGGTGTGCTCCTTGAACCGCCGGCTATGGTTTGATTTGCTGGGACGGTTGTTACGTGCTTAACGCGAGCGTTGCTTGCGCCAGCATTCGAACCTCGCGTACTGGAGTTAAGAGTGTGCGGGTTATGATGCAAGTTTGGATCGCTCGGTATGAGTGTTCGTTCTTCCCCGATGATCTGTTCCTCGTGATCTGTGTCACCGGTTGCGATCTGTTCGTGACCGGGATGTGTTACTCCAGATCCGATCGCGGCAGCTGTGGTCGTTGGACTAGCGATCTCTGGTTCGTTCTGGATTTTTCCGGTGTTCAAATGGGTGTGTGCATCGGAAGGGAGTATCCCTTTGTTGTTTGCCGATACGGTGGATCTGGTGGATTCCGAGTTTCTAGGATCTATTATCGTTCTAACCAACCTTAGATCTGGCTACGGTGTTAGAGATATCTTTTATCTCCCCACAGACGGTACCAAAATGTGGATGCAGATATCCACACTCAAAGATTTGTGAAGTGTTTAAATGATATTAGGAAAATGGTGGGTAAGAATCTCTATTTGAGCAACTGAACTTAAGATCGAGAATAGATAAATGGACTTTTATTGATTGAATCAAGAGATCGTTTACAAGAGATCAATGTAGTTTTGTGCAAGAGCTCGTAGAGCGAATGATACTTTTGTTCGTCTATATTTTCCTTAAATATTCTCTCCACTTCGTTAGTTTCAGCGCGTATCTCGCGATCCGTATCCTGCAGGAGCTCCGGATCTCGCGTCATCCTTTTGAACCGTTCTCTTCTTATCCTTCCTTTCTTTTGTTAGGCCTTGCATTCGGAATGTGGTCATCCTTCGAGGTTGGTTTTGATGGGCCAGTTAACGGGCCGGATTTCGTGACAAATCCTGGTCCAACAATGATCAGGTTCAATTGTTCACAAAACTCTTATGCCAAATCTCTTTGTAGTAAGTCGTTTTGTTCATCTAATGCTAGATCAGGTTATCAATAATGCTCTCACATCTATTAAACAACCTAGGTTTCGAAATTCCAGATGATGTGTCTAAGAAAATCGGTTTTAAAGCAAGCACAAATGAAGAACCAACACATATTCCTAACAGGTAGCGATTTCTACAAACTCATCATCAACCCTTGAAAAGCCCTAACTTAACTAGCAGAGTACTCAGACATGGTGAATTGAGAAAACATCATGAATTGAATAGATTGCATAAAAGAAATAAGAAATAAAGATGAAGGAGTTCAAAATCTGCTCTAAAGGAGTCTGATTTGTCTCTCTAAAAGCTCTGCTACAAATCTCTCTCTAAAGCTCTTTAGAAAATAAGATACCAGATAAAAGCTAACAATGGCTGAAAACCTAATATATAGAAGCTAAAACACGAGCTGGAAAATTTTTGTAAATACTGGAACTTCAGGGGCCAAAGTGCAAATAATCTTCAATCTTTTAACAACAAGTCGCGACTCCTTCTCATCTACGGGTGACGAGCATCACCCAACTCTGTATTCGCCTTACGAGTTGCACACTTCGTGGCTGCATCTTGCAATGCTCCAAAAAGCTCCATAATCTCCAGTTGTGATCCAGACATGCTATAACCTGCAAAGACTCTACTAGGACTCTAAAAAGACCAAAAAGATTCAATAAAAAGGACTTATACCATGGTTAAAAACCATAATAACCATGAATATCAGGAAGTCGGGCTACGGAGGCACGTCTGTCGGCGTCTAACGGGAGTGGTGGCTCGACGGGTAGCCGGCCGTTCCACTGGAAGTTTGAGCACACCAAGGATCATCCGATCACAGATGATTCCGAGGGCATGGCGGCTATGTGGCGTCACTTCAAGCCTGCTGGGTACCAACTTCCTGTTCTCAAGAAGATGACCGAGAGAGAGCTCTACGTGGAGATGGCGTCGGTCCAGGGGAAGGTAAAGGGTGTCACTTTTTCTTTTGTAATTTTGGTCAAGTGTTGGTTGTCTTAACATTTTAGCCATTGATGTTTGCAGGCTGCGGAGGTTGGGAACCGGCTCTACGCTCATCTTGAGCAGAGGCTGCAGGACGTCCCTCATCCGGGAGAGATCGAGGGGATGGAAAGGGTAGTCGGCAAGCTGAAGTCCGACCTTGAGGCCACATATGCGCAAGTTGCTCGCCAGGTTAACCTCCTCAAGCAATTCAGAGGCAAGCAGGCTCACATTGTCGATCTTGAGAACGAGGTGGTTGATAAGAACGAGAAGTTCAAGGTCGCCACTAACCAGCTCTTCGAGGCCCAAGCCGAGATGGTGCGAGTTCTCAACGAAGCCTCGGACGTAAGGGAGGAGAACCTTCGTCTGATTCGCGAGCATGAGGGTGCTGTCTGTCAAGCCAGCCGTGAGGCACAGAAGGAGATGTCTTGGAAGTTCATTGAGGCGCTCGAAGGATTCAAGGTGAAGTGGGAGAAGAAGAAAGCCGAGGGTGTGACCGATTTCGACCTCCAGAAGTGCATCACCAACAAGGAGATGCTTGAGCAGGTCATCGCCGGGACCACCACTATCGAGGAGGACCTGGAGAGGGTGAAAAAAGATGAGGAGGACTTGGGACTGGCATTTAAGGCCGCTCAGGTCTCAGACTTCTCGATCAGCAAGCTGAACATCCCGATGATCTCCGAAGACTCGGTAGCTATGGAGGTCGATCCGGCTTCAGGCGCGCCCATTGGTCTTAATCAATTTGGTTTAAACGTTGAAGAAGGTGGGGGTAATGATGCAGAGAAGGGAGGTGACGATGAGAAGGCGTGTGGTTAGCTCAGAGGCTGACCGTGGCTCCTTTCTCCTTCCCTTTTCCTTCTTTTAAGTTTTATTTTTGAACTTGGTTGCCCGGCGGGGCTTTTACGCTTGTTTTGGTGCACGGGAGGGCTTTTATCCTTATTATCGAACTCGTCTGTGCCTGAATGGGCTTTATTTTGAATGCAATTGGGCCTCATACCTTAGACTTTGTTTAATTTGCCTTTTGCATTTTGTTTGCTCGAGTAGGATTTTTACTAAGTTATTTGGTAACTTAGGGAAGCGGACTAGGGTTACCGAGCTCAAGGCTTAGTTCGCTAGTCGTGAGTTCGATGATCGGGTTGTTAACTGCGAGTTCATTACTCGATTTATCAGACTTAGACAAAACGATTAGGTCGCGGAGTGCGATCCGTTTGTTCTGAGAAAAGTGGCTAAGTTTTTTACCACGGCTTTTGTTTAGATTTTAGAAGACGGATCGAACTGCTTCGCGATGGAGTTTTGATGTTCGAAATGGAGTTTGCTTTCCTTTGAACTAGGCATTTCTCAGTTTCGGCTTTGAGATGGAGAAGGGGGTTCGATTTTACTCTTAGTTTATAGACATAGGACTCAGTCGTTCCTGACGAACTGCAAGCTGCATTGGGCTCGCTGATTCGAGGTTCGGAGCTCGGGCTATGGTTGGAGTCGAGTTGTAAACCTGACCGCACATGTGAAGTGGAGTAGGACCCCAGACTTAGTTGATTTGCGAAATGAGAGATGTGTACCTTGTGTTTTTTGGGAAAGGCATCTAGGATAGGTGGCTCCCCATCCCCCCCGAAGGAGTGAGGTATGTGTGTATTGTAGCTCGCTTATGTCGAGGTGCAGGAGATTGGGAGTGCTTGGGCTTCGAGGTCGGTTGGATGGGACTTTACACCCCCTCCGAACGAGTGAGCGGTGTGTGAGCTAGAGCTCGCTTACTGCGAGGTGCGGGTGGGTGGGCTATATTTTGACCTCGACGCCGAGCTGTGGAGCTCAAGTTTGATTTGATGTATTTCAGCTAATAGATGTATGACGACGGTGGTCCGAACTGTTTTGGTTCGTAATCTCGTGTTTGACAAATATAATTGTTGCTGAGTAATTGATTATTATTCCAAGTAAAAAAGAGAAGGAAAGATGATACAAAGTAGGGGTGTCGCGTATAGCTCGCCTATTGATGTTGTCATGTTGAGGAATATAAATTTGGTAAAAAAATGGTGGCTGAACTCTTGGGTCGAGCTGCCTACGTACCCCGTAAGGGGATCAAGCCGTGACATAGTTCGATTTTTTTTTAAAGTGCTTTTAGCGATAATACCTCTTGAGGTTCATTACGTTACAAGGTCCTATCTCGGGCACCCCGTAATGTTGAGGTTTTTAAGTCTTAACTCAATCATCAAACACACATGTCATTGTAGTACTTGAGGTGTCACTCCAATCCAGAGGCTAAGGAACAATCAAGATGCAGAAAACTTGCTAAGTTAGGCATGATCAAAGAGGGGAATGAAATCTAATATTCTAAAGCAATAAATTTAAACTAGAAAACAGAGATTCAAGACTAATGGATGACAAGGTGAATCTAAATCATGATCAAGGTGAAAGAAACAATCAATGCATTAATCTCTAGGCAAGGACTGCTGATATAGACTAGTCCAATTCCTCATCACCAATCCCTTATCTAATCACATATTCAAGATAAATCTCTTTACTCAAACACATGATCATCAAGCATGTAGGTCAAAGGCCGTGGAGCCAAAAGGCATGCTAGACATCTAGTTTCCTATGCTAGGTTTACTAATCTCTTGTGCAATAGAACTAACACTATCTCACACTCCCATGCATAATCAGTGCCTAAAAGACAATTTCCCACCAATGTGGTGTTAAGTACTTAAGCTCAAGCTATGCAAGACATGACATTAACCATAACTTCATTCAGGTATTTCAGCAAACAACCTAAGTGCAATACTAGAAAGCCTAGGATCTACTTATCCTACAAAGAGGTACTAAGCTTGAAGAATAGTCACACAAGAAGAATTAATCAAAGATCCAACATTCTAACACCTTAAACAGTCATTACAAAAACTTTTGTTCTTTTAAAACCAAGAACCTCAAACTCAAAGAGACTAATTCGAAATTACTAAAGCAAATAAGAAAGCAAGACTAAGAGATTAAAGACTAAAAGAGGATAACTTAAATAAAAAAGTAAATACAAGTGATCTAATCTCAACCCACAAAGGGTTTGTTCTTGTTCTATGAAAAACCAAAGCAAAGCTTTGGGAAAGAGAAAGGATAAGTGAGATTGGATCTAGGGTTAGTTATTTATAGGTAACATCCCCAAAATATCTTTAGAAAGCAAAAATAAAATAGTCAAAGATGGTCAACTTTGGTTCTCGGGTTAATGCATATCGAGGTAGAGGAAGGAGGTCTTGATCGATATGCTGCTCGGTACAGCGTTCTGGTTGCGGGCAGTGAAGATGAAACCGTAGTATCTTTTGCTCCACTGACCGGATTAACTTGATTTGACATCCGTTTGAAAGCTCATTCAATCCCCTACAATTTCCATGAAGTACCCGGAGGCTGAATCTCACCAGAAGACCTTCGTTCGGACCTATATATTTCATATCGATCTGCGTACCGGGCAGGTTTTCTCAGCTTCGGTCGGTACAAGACTTTGGTGCAGCCTAAAACCCGCCAAACTGGCCATTATACTTGGTTCTTCATGTCTTCATCATTCACCATTTTCCAGATGTCTTCCTTGCTCCATTTAGACCTGAAAAAGACTCCAAACAATGCAAAACATGCAAATATCTAACTGAAAACCTATTATGTCTAATATGAATGCAAATGGAGCAAAACATGATGAATGAATGCATGAAAGAGACCAAAACTAAACTAAATGTATGCTAAAACATGGTAAATTATGAGGTTATCAACACCCCCACACTTAAATCTTGCTTGCCCTCAAGCAAGTATGAACATGGTGGAAGTAAAGTTTGAAAGTATGAGCTATTTGATTTGATAGATGCCAATAGTAAAAATCAAGTCATTGTCCAAGTTAATGATTCTAAGATGCAAATGATGTTTGTTCTAACTGAATGTCTAGCCACAATCATCACAAGCATATACAAGAAAACTCAAGCCTATCTTACCACAAGCAATCACATCATCCAATCTCTTTAACATTCAATTAACTCATTGATATGATCATGGATAGCATAAGGAGCTTGGAACATGGAGAAGGGCTTGAACTAGTAGAGCAACATGAACCTGAGGAGCAGCTTGTAGCTGAGGACGCTTTTGGAGTGGAAAAAGAGTATGGACAAGTTGTTATCTTAACCTCATTGGTTAAGATACATGATCATCAAATGGGTATGTGTCTCATTTGTACTCTTTTTCCCTTGTCAAGTTTTGTCCCAATGGGTTTTCTTGACAAGGTTTTTAATGAGGCAAATGTTACACATTCAAATCACCTATTTATTGATCCAGACCAAGACAAGACAATCATAATTCGACCCAATGGAAAAGCTATGAAGACCAATGCTTTTTATAGCCATTACAAGCCCAAGAAGAGTCCAAATCAAGTGCTTATTTTGCTGGTCAAGAGAAGTGACAAAAATAGAAGCTTAAGGGTCATATTTTCATGTTGAAACTTGTTTTAATTTCTTGTTATTTTCTAGACAAGTCAAGGAGCATGTTCCAAGACTTGTTTCTGCATTTCCTTCTTCTTCTTCTCTTCTCTCTATAATCCCCATATGTACTATAGACGAAAAATGATCTATCTTTTAATCAAAATCTCTTTTAAAATAGATCATCTCTTTGGTGTGTAATATCTAAAGAAATTATGTTTATCTTATGGTGTGTAATATCCTTAAGATTATCAGTTTGGTTTGTAGAAGACATTCTTTTGTAAATTTTCCTCTCAAACTTCTTCCATCAATTCCCCCCTCCCCAAACCGTCCATATGCTTAACTTTCAAGGTCAAGATCTTGGTGAGATCATATCAAGTGGTATCAGAGCAAGATTTGTAAGTTAAGTTTTCTATCCTTTTTATTTGCATAATGTTTTGTTCATATTTTTGTTTTTTATTTTTATTTCATTTTAATTTTTCTGCAATTTTTGTTGTTTGATTTTCATCATCCATTTTCGAATTTGCATAAAAAAAATGTTTTTCTTGTTCATCTGATCATATATCCGAATTTGGTTGTTCATCTTCTTATATTTGGTTGTGATTTTCGTTTTGTTAGGACTGTTTACTGGTGTTTTTGTTTCTTTTAATTCCAGGATGGAGACTAAATTGGAAGACAAACTCAGTGAAAGCAACAAGTTTCTGTTCAAAGGAATCATTAATCAAATGAAGCAGTTAATGGGCAAAGAGTTTGAGATACTTCGAAAAGAGCTTAAACAGAGAAATCAAGCAAAGGACCAGAAAGCTCAAAGGCACGCCCTTGGCTACCATCAAGGACAGAAGAGTAGTTTTTTTAAAAGCATGAAGAAGAATGGTGGTCTTTGCCATGAAGAGTTGTGCAAGCCAGTAACAAAACCGGAGCTAAGCATTGATCAAAGAATGGCTCAGATAAGTTCTTGTTTTGATGATTTGGTACCTAAGTTATCTACTATTTGTATGATGCACTTGTCCTTTCCCAAAAGTGTTGAGGCAGGTACAGGTTCTAATGGAGAACAAAAGAAGCAAGGAGATCACGAAAAAGAGCAAGAAGATCAAGAAAAGGAGATGCAACTAGAATTAACTCCACCATAATCTAAACCACCAGATCAACAAATTCAAGGTTTAGAGATGACAAACTTGGAGCAGCTGATCAGCCTTGTGACAGAACCAGTCCCTAAGCCCTTTCCTAAAGTACACCCAATAAAGCACTGTATGGAATTTAATTTGGTTAGGAAGGAGCCTAATTTGTTTATGATTGTTTATGCTCAAGCTGAAAAATGTTTTGGTTTAGAAACTGTGAAAACATTTTGTGTTTCAAAGTCTTTTTTTGATAAACTAATTCCAGTTTTTGAAACCATTAAAAGTGAAAAGTTCTTTGAGCCAAAAGATTTTTTAGTTGAAAAATGTTGTGAATTTCAACCTTCTTTGAGAATTTTTTTGTTTAGCAACACTTCTAAGGCTGAGTTTAAATTTGTAAAAACGTTTTCTAAAGAGGAACAAAAAGTTTTATGTGATTTTTGGAGTTCTAATCACATTTTGAATTGTGACAAAGTGAGTGAAATATATGAAAAATATTATTTTACCTTTGATCACACAAATATAATTCACTTGTCTTTGCCAAAAGTGCCATTTACAGGTTTAAAGACAGCTTTAAAGCTCACAAGAAGACAAGAAAAAAGGAAGGAAGACAATCAACTTAAACCACCTGATTTGAACCAGGATCCACACCAAGACGTCAGTTGTTTCATGCTGATAAAAGAGGAGCCACCAGATGCCGCAAACAAACCAAAACTGAGCCAAACCCAATATGGATGTATCTCTCTAACCCTTTCAGAATACATTCATATTTATTTGATCTATTCTCTTGCAGATAAAATATATTTGAGGTCAAATCCTTTTCAAGAGGGAGGGGATGATATGATCATGGATAGCATAAGGAGCTTGGAACATGGAGAAGAGCTTGAACCAGTGGAGCAGCATGAACCTGAGGAGCAGCTTGTAGCTGAGGACGCTTTTGGAGTGGAAAAAGAGTATGGACAAGTTGTTATCTTAACCTCATTGGTTAAGATACATGATCATCAAATGGGCATGTGTCTCATTTGTACTCTTTTTCCCTTGTCAAGTTTTGTCCCAATGGGTTTTTTTGACAAGGTTTTTAATGAGGCAAATATTACACATTCAAATCACCTATTTATTGATCCAGACCAAGACAAGACAATCATAATTCGACCCGATGGAAAAGCTATGAAGACCAATGCTTTTTATGGCCATTACAAGCCCAAGAAGAGTCCAAATCAAGTGCTTATTTTGCTGGTCAAGAGAAGTGACGAAAACAGAAGCTTAAGGGTCATATTTTCATGTTGAAACTTGTTTTAATTTCTTGTTATTTTCTAGACAAGTCAAGGAGCATGTTCCAAGACTTGTCTCTTCATTTCCTTCTTCTTATCTTCTCTTTATAATCCCCCTATGTACTATTGACAAAAATGATCTATCATTTAATAAAAATCTCATTTAAAATAGATCATCTCTTTGGTGTGTAATTGATATATCATGGTTTTTATGATTTTTAACCATGATATAAGTCCTCTTTATTGAGTCTTTTATGTCTTTTTAGAGTCTTAGTAGAATCTTTGCAGGTTATAGCATGTCTGGAGCATAATTGGAGATACTGAAGCTTTTTGGAGCATTGCAAGTTGAAGCCACGAAGTGTCCAGCTCGAGAAGAAAAGTATGCATTTGGGTGACGCTCGTCACCAACCTGGTGACACTCGTCACCCAGAAAGGAAGGGGTCGTGGCTGTTTTCTAAAAGATAGAAGATTATTTGCAGTTTTGGCCGAGAAGTTCCAGTATTAGCTTGTATATTAGGTTTTTCAGCCATTCTTTTTGGCAGATATCTTGTATCTTATTATTTTAGAGAGCTTGAGAGAGGGATTTGTAGAAGAGCTTTTGGAGTGACAAATCATACTCCTTCAGAGCAGATTTCGAACTCCTTCATTACTTCTTATTTCTTTTATGCAATCTATTCCTTTCATGATGTTTTCTCAAATCACCATGTCTGAGTAGTTTGTTAGTTAAGTTAGGGCTTTTCAAAGGTTGAAGAAGAGTTTGTTGAATTGCTAAATTTATAGGAAATCCATTGGTTCTTCATCTGAGCTTGCATCAAAAATCGATTTCTTAGACACATCATCTAGATTTCGAGACCCTAGGTTGTTTGATAGATGTGACAGCATTATTAATCACCTGAACTAGTATTAGATGAGAAAAACACCTATTTGCAAAGAGATTTGGCTTAGTTTTTTATGAACAATTGAACCTGATCATTACTGCATGTTTAGGTTGTTTGGTTTGCAAAGAGATTTGAAACTCTGTGATTTAGACATAGTTAACTTCTGCAATGAGAATTGATTAGTTATATATTTACGATTCATGTTCAAGACGGTTCTTATTCATTCCTGATTTCATGCATTCAACATTCTCGGATTCAACCTGCGAATTGTCCTGACTTAGCGCCTTTAGCTTTCTGATCTTTAAGAACAAGCATAAAACGCCCACTTGCATTTATTTTACTGTTTCGCATTACATTCATTACTTATTGCTTAGCTTAATGCGAACCTGAACTCTTTAATGTAGTTTACTTACTCCCTTGGGATTCGATAACCCCTTATAATACAACTGCTTTGCTGTGCACTTGCAGTAGTTTTTATTTGAGTAAAACCTGAGCCCTATCATGTTTTTGGCGCCGTTACCGGGGAGTAATAGCTGCCTATCAGTTTTTAGTATTAGGATTTTGTCTAAGTTTTTATTTAATTACTAACTTTCAGTTTTTTTTGTGCTGGTTTCAGGTGTATGCCTAATCGCTATACCAGAAGCAACAAAGAGAAGGAGCTTGTGACTTTGAGCATCGACGAACTTGCTAAGTTGGAGAGGACCATCAGGAAAGTTAAGAAGCAATCTACAATGGTTGCTCCACTAATCTTGGTTTAAGATGCAGAAGGTCACTTAGTTGACACAGAGGGAAACAGGAGGAACGAAGAAGGGCAGAGAATTGATCAAGTTGAGAATGTCATTGTTGAACAATAGGTTTAACAAGTAGCAGAAGACGCTGGAGTCCCTGTTGCTGCCACTAACGCTGCTGGGAGTTTTGTACAGAGGACTTTAGGGGACTACAACAGACCTGATCAGTTTTATGCCAACAGAGCTGCAATCCGCCCTCCTGCCTTCCAGAGGAACGATTTTGAGCTTAAACCTGTCTATTATCAGATGGTTGGCCAGCATCCATTAGATGGCTTACCTCATGAGCATCCTATGGATCACATTCAGAGGTTTGAGGATTTAGCTTCAAGTGTCAAAGCCAATAGAGTTACTAATGACTTTCTTTTCTGCAAACTTTTCCCTTACTCTCTTGGAGGAGAAGCTGCATATTGGCTGAAGCAACTGGAACCTGCTTCACTGACCACTTGGGAAGACACTAAGAATGCTTTTAACAACTTCTATGATGATACCAGATCAGAAGACATGAGGACAAAAATTGCATCATTTACACAAGGTCCTACTGAAGCTTTTAAGGCTTCTTGGATGAGGTTTAAGTCTTATCAAAGGGACTGTCCTCATCATGGTTTCAATTAGGTGCAGCTGCTTGGTATCTTCTTCAGAGGCATTGACTGGAAATATCAGATGGCGCTGGATGCTTCAAGTAGTGGAAACTTCAACACCATTAGACCAGAAGAAGCTGTAAGATTGATTGAAAACTTGGCCTGCAGTAACAGCACTATGAATGCAGATTTTCAGAGAAAGCAGCAGGCTAGTTTGAATGATATAAACCAAATATC
The DNA here is from genome assembly GCA_911865555.2 of Thlaspi arvense. Taxonomy (NCBI): domain Eukaryota; kingdom Viridiplantae; phylum Streptophyta; class Magnoliopsida; order Brassicales; family Brassicaceae; genus Thlaspi; species Thlaspi arvense. Next base: position 41,807,792 of record OU466861.1, on the reverse strand, counting down.
TGAAGTTAAGGCTAAGTTGGACAGCATGCACAACTTTCTGGTGGGAAAGAATTCAGTCCAATTGGCTGCAGAAGTGGAGAGTTTCGAAAAACCTGAAGACATTGAGCAGAAAGATGTTAACTTCATCAATGGAGGTTTTCAGAACCAAAGGTTTGGGAATCACTAGTGGAACAGAAGATTTAATGGCAACAATCAGAAGAACACATTCCAAGGAAACCAGAATGTTTTTGGTTATATTCCAATGCCACAGTTCCAGAAGACTAGAGTTGAGAAACCATACCAAAACAGCAGGAATTTTGGTTCTTCTTCTTACCAAACTGCACCTCCACAAGACAATAAAATGGAAGCTATTCTGGAGCAGGTACTTGAAGGACAGCAGAAGATGACAGTGAACTTCAATGGCAAGCTAGATTCGATGTATCAAGACCTGAATGGAAAAATTGAGAGTCTGAACTCTCACATGAAGAAGCTTGATGTGCAGGTTGCTCAAACTGTAGGAGATGTTCAAAGGCAAGACGGATTCCTTCCTGGAAGGACTGATATCAATCCCAAGCACCAAGTTAATGCCATCACAATCAGGAGTGAAAAGGAGCTTTAAACAGTGCAGAAAAAGAGGTTGAGTGCAGAACAGATCGTGCAACTGATGGAGTCTGAAGATGAAAATTTTGCAGTCTCAGAGGTGAGTGACGAGCGTCACCAAGGAGGAGTGATGCTCGTCACCAACTTACTAGGGAATCGCGAATCATCACAGGTGAGTGACGAGCGTTACCCACCTAGTGACGATCGTCACCCACCCCAGAACGAAGCTGTTTCGCCTGTAACAACAAATAATGGCCAGGAGCAAGCGTATAAACCTAAGATACCATTCTCTAAGCATCCTAGGAAGTCTAAACAGGAGATAGAAGAAGCCAGATGCAAAGCTATGATAGACAAGCTGATGCTTGAGATCCCACTTGTTGATGCAGTCAAGCTTTCACCAGCTCTAAGAAGGTATGTAAAGTGAATGGTTGTGAATAGTGTAAGTCCTGAGGAAGGAGCATTGCTTACCAGAGACATCAGTGCAATTTTCTTAGGCACAGTTCCAAAGAAGAAGAAAAAGGTGACTGTTTCTGAACAAGTCAATACCATCACTCAAAGCAGAGTTCCAGAGAAGCTATCTGATCCAAGGACCTTTGTGCTTGATTGCTCAATATCTGCAGGACGTTTTCCACATTCTCTATGTGATCTAGGGTCAGGTATTAACTTGATGCCTTTCTCTGTTGCTTTTAGACTTGGAATGACTAAGGTCAGGCCAGCTGGGATCTCTCTCATCCTAGCAGATCGATCTATAAGAACCCCAGAAGGCATCTTAGAGGATGTTTCTGTTAACATTGAAGGCTGCATAATTCCTATGGATTTTGTGGTTCTGAAATATGCTGAAGAACCTAAAGATCCTCTTATTCTGGGAAGACCGTTTCTTGGCTACTGCTGGCGCCATCATTGATGTAAGAAAAGGGAATATTGAGCTTGATCTTAGTGATGCTGTCATGAACTTTGACATGGATAAGCTAAGAAAGAGTTCTACCATTGATGGTCAGAAATTTTCTATAAGAACTTCCAGAGATGAAGAGACTTTCATGGAGCATTCAGAAGACACTACTATTGGCTATGTCACTGAATCTGATACAAGTAGGCAAGTGAACAAGCTGGCTGTTCAAAGAGTAATATCTGAAACTTCTGCAAAAGCTGTTGGGTTTGAGAATTGGAGTGAGGATCATATCTTCATGACTGGGCTTGAAAAACAGGTTCCAATGAATACCAAGTTGCTGGAGGAAGACGTGTTTGTGATGGAGGCAAGACTTGCAGAGCTGAACTACAGGAAAACTGCAGAAACTCGAACTGCAGGGTCAGTGACGATCGTCACTGACCTGGTGACGCTCGTCACCAACCTGGACAAAAAGGATCGACATGATCTTACGGCTACAAGTCCATCTGATGTTGCCAAACCAAAAATTCAACATTCGACAACCCAGAAACCTGCAACTAAACAAATGTATGCACTTCCTGAAACCAATTCCAAACCTCTTAATCTCATCAATAAAAATTTTAAAGGTGCAAAAGCTGCTTCACACTTATGCAAGCAACAAGATTCTCGTAGAATGCTTGGTGTTTCTTTTGATGATTCTGCAGGAAAACGAAGTATCCCACCCACAGTCACGACCCACCCTGCTGATGTTCCTCACTTCCTTGGAAGAATTCATGCATCTACTGTTTATAAACCACCATGGATGTGGAGACATTCTTCTCCAAGGCATTCAATGCCACCTTCTGATGCACCAGCTGTCTAAACAGCCAACCAAAGTCGAGCTAATGACTTTAAACAAGCGCTTAGTGGGAGGCAACCACTGGTAAGTTGTACATTCTATACTTAGTCTTCTATTTTCGTTTTCTAACACAAAAAAACACAAAAAAAGAAAAAGAGTCAGTTTGTTCAGTTTGCTTGGACGATGTCTTGTGAACTTGTTTAACCATGGGTTATGATTTGTTTGGATGTTTTGATGTGTGTTTTGAGTACTCTTACAGTCTTGCTTCGGAGTACTGATGGCATAACATTTAAACATCCAACATGACGATTTCTGAAGTATCAGACGTGGTGACGCTCGTCACCTGTCCCTTCGTGTGGTACCACTTTTCCACCTTGGTTTTACACGTTCACATGCTTCATTTTGACCAACTCTTGGCTTAATAACACTGGGGACAGTGTTGTTTAAGTCTGGGGGAGGTGGTTACTGACGTTGTGTGCTTTGTGTCATGTTTATAAAGTCTTAAAGTTGAGTCGAAAACCTGTTTTTTTTATAGAGTCAAAATTTTGAAATTGTCAGTTTTTCTTGGAACTAACCATATGACATTTTTGCTTATAAGAACCATTGCCACAGTAGTTGATTACAAGTCTTACTAAGTTGAAAGTCATAGGTAGATCAGTCTAGCAATGAAAGTTTAGGTTCTTAGAGAATCTGGAAAATTTGCTGTTAGCTCCACCTTAATGAACTTTAAACTTCTTATCTTAGGGCTTGATTCTTATTGATCTTGATTCTCTCTTTCAGCACTGACAACAAAGTTAAGATATGGTCTCTCTTTGATCTTCCTTGATGCAGTTTTTTTTAAAAAAGTTTTAAGTCCAAAGAATGGAGCATTCATGACCCTGTCTCCTTACAAAGAACAACAGTAATGAACACACTCAAGAACCTGTCTCCTCACAAGGAACACAAGTATTGAGTAGCACCAAACCTTAGACTGTAAAAGTTGAGAAAAAGAAGTGAAAAATCGAAAATATCCAAAGGAAAAGATCAAGGGAAGAGAAAATAGGAGAGCTGTGTTGAGATTGAATTGTTCAGTTGTTTAGGAAGGGAAAAGAATCTGTAAGTGATTGAGATGATAAAACCTTGATAAGATATCACACTTAGATAAAAAATGAGGAGTTAACAGTAGAAATTTCGGATTTCTTGAAGGGATTTGGACTGAACTTGAGAGATTTGCTAAGCTTGTGATGATTAGACTGAAATTTGATCTTGAGTTAACTATGTGGTATGTGGGTTCGAAAGTTCTAACTAATGTGGTGTTCCGGATGTCTGACTGACTATTTCTTGTTATCAAACCTCGACCCTGTTCTTTGTCTGATGTTTGCTTGAGGGCAAGCAAAAGCTAAGTTTGGGGGAGTTGATATATCACGGTTTTTATGGTTTTTAACCATGATATAAGTCCTTTTTATTGAGTCTTTTTGGTCTTTTTAGAGTCTTAGTAGAGTCTTTGCAGGTTATAGCATGTCTAGAGCATAATTGGAGATACTGAAGGTTTTTGGAGCATTGCAAGTTGAAGCCACGAAGTGTCCAGCTCAAGAAGAAAAGTATGCATTTGGGTGACGCTCGTCACCCAGAAAGGAAAGGGTCGTGGCTGTTTTCTAAAAGATAGAGGATTATTTACAGTTTTTGCCCAGAAGTTCCAATATTTTCAAAAAGGCCCCAGATCATGTTTTAGCTTGTATATTAGGTTTTTCATCCATTCTTTTTGGCAGATATCTTGTATCTTATTATTTTAGAGAGCTTGAGAGAGAGATTTGTAGAAGAGCTTTTGGAGAGACAAATCATACTCCTTCAGAGCAGATTTCGAACTCCTTAATCTTTACTTCTTATTTCTTTTATGCAATCTATTCCTTTCATGATGTTTTCTCAAATCACCATGTCTGAGTAGTTTGTTAGTTAAGTTAGGGCTTTTCAAAGGTTGAAGAAGAGTTTGTAGAATTGCTAAACTTATAATAAATCCATTGGTTCTTCATATGTGCTTTCATCAAAAATCGATTTCTTAGACACATCATCTGGATTTCGAAACCCTAGGTTGTTTGATAGATGTGAGAGAATTATTAATCACCTGAACCAGTATTAGATGAGCAAAACACCTATTTGCAAAGAGATTTGGCTTAGAAGTTTTGTGAACAATTGAACCTGATCATTACTGCATGTTTAGGTTGTTTGGTTTGCAAAGAGATTTGAAACTCTGTGATTTAGACATAGTTAACTTCTGTAATGAGAATTGATTAGTTATATATTTGCGATTCATGTTCAAGATGGTTCTTATTCATTCCTGATTTCATGCATTCTACATTCTCGGATTCAACCTGCGAATTGTCCTGACTTAGCGCCTTTAGCTTTCTGAACTTTAAGAACAAGCATAAAACGCCCACTTGCATTTATTTTACTGTTTCGCATTACATTCATTACTTATTGCTTAGCTTAATCCGAAACTGAACTCTTTAGTATAGTTTACTTACTCCCTTGGGATTCGATAACCCCTTATACTACAACTGCTTTGCTGTGCACTTGCAGTAGTTTTTATTTGGGTAAAACGTGAGCCCTATCAGTAATATCCAAAGAAATCCTGTTAAAATTATGGTGTGTAATATCCTTAAGATTATCAGTTTGGTTTGTAGAAGACTTTCACACCTTTTGTAAACTTTCCTCTCAAACTTCTTCCATCAATTCCCCCCTTCCCAAACCGTCCATATGCTTAACTTTCAAGGTCAAGGTCTTGGTGAGATCATATCACTCATCAACCAAGTAGATCATGATTATGCAAATCTTGTGTTTTCATTTGGCTAAGGACATGGCTTATGAGGCAAAGATGACATCAAACAATTTCGAACTGCTTATATTTAAGTGCAAGGGTTCTCTCAAGAAAAAAGAATGAGCCTTGGTAAAATGCTAAGGGTAAAGAACAACTTATGCTTACAAAGGTAAACTCCCATCTACCCTAAAACCCATAAGTGATCTAAAATCATTTGCTTCTTCCCCAAAAAATAATCCTATTTTACCCTTTTTCTTGAAGCTTTTTGCTTCTTAGATCCCACTCTTCTTTTTCCTTTGAAGCTTCTTTGATAATGCATCTCTATCTATGATTCTTCTTGGTGGTGTGACCATTTCTTCTTTGCTTTTGCTCTTCTTTACTTTTATGGTGTTCTCTTTTCTTTGGACACCTTGTTCATTTGCATTGAGCTTTTAATGATTAGCCAAACTTTCCAAGATAACAATTTTTGCACTCATTTTCCTTTGCTTTCTCTTTTCCTTCTTTATTTGATGACCCAAAATCGAAATCCCAAAACTATCCCTTATTAACCAAAACATTCTAGCCTATCTAGCTCAAGAGGGTGAGCTAGTTCTACAATGGAAGGGTCCCTTTGTAGTTCTAAACCAACATTTTTTACTAAGCTCATTCCTTAAAGAAAAGGCCTCACAATCACTCACAAATAATTTTTGGCTTGAAAGAAGGTTTAGTTAATGGCAGGGAAATCTATTTGGACTAGCAAGAGAAGATATAAGAAGGATAAAGAAAGCCCAAGTATGTATATGGTATCGATGAAAACACTTTCAATGCATAAGACTTGATAATCCAATATTCAAATAACGGTTCTTGTAAACAGAGACTGAATTCAGATCATGCAAGCTTCATCAAGACAAGAGTATCAAGCAAAGAATTCTAAGTGTGGTTCAAACTTCAATTCAAACTAGACCATAAGATCAAAGAACTAACAACTTAGGCAATGAAGTGATCTCAAAAGTTAGCATGTCTCAAAGGCAAACATCATGCTCAAAATTTCAATGCATGAAACCTCAATGCAAATCTAACTATATGCTATCTTAAAGTTCAAGATGCAACTAGATAAATACTCAAAAACTTTTAAAATTTTCAAAATTTTGCAAGTATGAGAGATATGCAAGAGATGAATGCCAAAATTTGAAAAAAAAAACTGTTAGTATCACAACCTCCCCCACACTTAAATTACACTGTCCCTGCGTAATCCACTGTGTAATGAAAGTGCAACAGGAGCCAATATCCAACAAACAATTCAAAAAATAAGAGAAGAAGAGAAGAAGAAAAATGAAAAGGTTTTGGAGTATACCTCAAGGTCTTGTAATGAGGGAGGAGTGGAAATGTTTCAAAGAATTGCTGGGAATGGTGAATGTTGAAGAAGAAAGCCTTCACTCCCTTGAAAGCAGCATTTTCGTCCATACTGAGCAAAACCATGTAGGCATATCGACTTAGCTATCCCCATATACACCTCCATATAACCTTTTGAGATTTTACAGCGCCTTTGTAAAAATTGCGTTATCTCTTGGGCCACTGCATCAAATGACATGAAACCAGCTCCATACGAAAGAAAACTGAAGTGGCTACAATGTTTATGAAGAACTCAGAGGACAAATCGAAATGGAAACATTTCATCCGAGCTGATTTTCAGTCGATGCGTCGTGCAGAACGGTTTGTAGCGGGCTAGTCTTGTTTGATATGCAGCTCGATATGTATGTACTTCGATATGGTTTCTTGTGACTTGTGTATTGACCAGTTTAGGCCGATATGTACGTCGGTATGCCTCATTTCGAGTAGCTTGCTCGGAACACTCCTATATATGGCCTGTCATCTCTATAGAGGTTTCACGAAAACCATAATATCTCGTCCACCCCTTATTGGAATAACCTGAGACCAAGTCCACTGGCAAGCTAACGCACGGAGCGAAAACTTTGGTGTTTAACGCCGAGGCCAAATCTGAAAGGAAACTGTCCTTCTGAGCTAATCTTCAATCGATACGTTTTTTAGGATTGGTTGTACTGGGATGGCATGCCCGATATGCCTTTACTGGAGGCGATTGTATCGACGAGTGTATCGACCAAGGTTTAGCCGGTACACTGCTCGGTATTGGTGTCCTGAGGGGGAGTGTATCGAGCTGTTATCTCGGTATGCTGGTCGGTATTAACTCTTGAAGCCTTGTATCGACTTGCCAACTCCATATGTACCCCGATATGATCTCATGTCTTTGTAGCGGTCCCACGAAACCCAGACGCTTTGTTTGGCCGCTACAATAGCAGACATCTTCTCCTTTTGTGTAAACGCCATTGGGAGAGTAGCTTGGTGCATAGACAGGCAATCAAACTGAGCAGAAATGTCTGGTTTGTACTCAGTATGTTTCCTACCATTTTTCATGGCCTTGTTCATTGCACCAGCTTGATGACTAAGCTGTTTCAACTCCTGGGCGTTCTCCACCTCTTGTTGAACCATTTGAACCATCTAAAAAACCTGAAACACTCAATAAAAGAAATCAAATGCAAAAGAAACAAATATAGACAAGCGATAATCACGGAACTACCTTCCAAGTGTGCTTTTTTATAGTCACAAAGCTTGACTTTTGGCAAATGAAACTCAAAAATGAGAGTGCAATGGAACTAGTGTTCCTTCTCCAATCATTAAAAACACAAAAAACATAAAGAAAATAGCCTATTCTAAGCAAGAAATCAAACTCAAATACCTTAAACACAATGAACTTGCAACGGCGCCAATTGATGTTTAGGTTTTTAATCCTTTGATCAATCCTCAAACACACATGTCATTGTAGCACTTGAGGCGTCAATCCACTTGGAGAGCTAATGACACTTGAGATATAAAAAACTTTACTAAGCTAAGCTAATAGAGAAAGGTTTTGGTTATCTAATAATCTAATGACTAACAAGGGAGCAAAAGAAGGCAAACAAGAGCAAGAGGACGAAATTAAGCAATGATAAGAGCAAACTAAGCAAGGCAAGACAGAATATAGCTAAACTTCAAAGATAAAAGGCAAGGCTCAAGATTAAGTCGATGGTGATAGGGTGATTCATGTTCATATCTAGGGTGATTAAAACAAATAATTCTAAACACTCAACTTTAGGAAAGGAACACTAATAAAGACTAATCCAATCCCTTGGCAATAATCCTTTTCACTAATCACAATTCCTAATCCACTTTCAATGGTGGAATTATAACTAGCAAAACATTAAAAACAAGTTCCATATAACCAATTAGCATGCTAGACATCTAATTCCTTAGGCTAGGTTTACTAATCTCTTATACAATATATCCAGCACCAATTCACATTCCCATGCATAATCAATGTCTAAAAGCAATTTTCCACAACCGTGGTACTAAGCAATAAGCACATTCAAGCAAGAAATGATAGATGCAAAGACTCATGACTATCTAAACACCATTTTCAAGCATTGAACTTCATTCAGGCATTTCATCAAACATTTAATGTGCATGTAAAAACCTAAGATCAACTTCTCCAACAAAGAGGTACTAATAATTAAGCACAATCACATAAGAAAAGGAATGAGAAGATCTAAGCCCTAATCACGCTATACAATCACTAAAATCATCCCATCTTCCCTAATCTCAAACCTAAAAGTTACTACTCACTAAACATTGCCAAAACCAGAAAATCCAAAGAGAAAGTATGGTAAGACATGATTATGAAGAAGATTAAACAAGTAAAGATTAAGAGAAGTGCAAAAATTCAATAAACAAAGAAAGATTCTATAAGGTTTTTCTCAAAAGGTAAGGTTTTTAAACTTAGAAGCAATAAAAGATAAGTTCCCCAAAGTTATTAGGCTTTAACCTATATATAAGAGGAAGAAAAATCTCTAATAAATCAGGAGTAAACCAAGTTTTAGTCTGGTTCGGATGAGGTGTATCGAGGTGTACTAGTCGATACACTGGTTGATATAGGCTTCCTTCTGGTTGCGAAGAGTGTTATTGTAACCGCCATATATTTTGAACCACTAACCGGGAATGACTTGATTCAACCTACATTGGAATGCTAATGAAATCCTCTTCAACTTCTATGAAGGTTCCTGAGGCTGAATCGCACCGGAAGACCTTCGTTTGGACTCATACACTTCGTATCAACCTCCATTATGTACTCCTTCCCGGTATGCAGATCGATACAATCACCCATTAGTTAAAGCACATAGAGGTAGCACATATATATACAAGTTGATACGCCCCTGGACTTGTGTATCGAGCAGCTTACTCGGTACGCTCCTCGGTATGTCCCGTTGTCTCCATAGCGACATCACGAAAATATCTATAACTCTTAAACCGTATATCAGAACGATCTGAGGTCACGTCCAGTCGAAATCTAACTCACAGAGCTACAACTTTGATGAAGGGTGTTGAAGCTGAATCTTACGGGAAATCATTCATCTTGGCTGATCTTTGGTAATGTGATTTCCAGGATGGTTTGTATCGGGCTGGCAGCTTGGTATACACCTCGATATGCCTCCATATTGACAAACCTTGATCTGTATACAGCTCGAGATGACTCCTCGGCCCTTGATTCTTCTCTGCATTGCCCTGGCTTGACCCCTTGATTTTCCAGAGCTCCTTATAGCGTTCAAACACCTCAAATGTACATGCCAAATCTTCCAAATGCACCAAATATGCTATGCAACTTCTAAAATTATTCTAAGTTCTAAATGGATGCAAATTAGATAAAAAGAAGTAAAAATTCATGTCTAAAGACTAAAAACTAGTGCTAAATGTATGCTAAAATGGTGTAAATATAGTGTATATCACCCCGTTTCGTACTTTCGTGAGCTTGTAGATGCAGTCGCGAACTACTTCTATGATTCGATAGGGATCTTCCCAGTTGGTTCCTAGTTTTCCAGCACCAGGCTCTTTGGTATAATCTTGTACCTTGCACATGACCAAATCTCCTACGTTGAATCTCTGGTGTTTGACCTTGGAGTTGTAGTAATGAGCTGCGGCGTGCTGGTAATTTTGGATCCTGATCAATGCTTGATCTCGACGTTCTTTGATCAGATCGAGCTGGTCCTTTAATAGCGGCTCGTTGAGTTCGGTGTTTGTCGGGCACAGATTCCGACGAAGACCAGGAACTGCAGTATCTTTTGGGATTACAGCTTCCAGCCCGTAAAATAGTGAGAACAGTGTTTTGCTGGTTGCTTTGTGAGGTGTGGTTCGGCAAGTCCAGAGTATGACCAAAATGTGTTCGAACCACCTTTCTTTTTTGGCATCGAGCCGTCTCTTGAGATTGCTCAAGATGGTTTTGTTCGTTGCTTCAGCTTGCCCGTTTCCTTGAGGATAACGAGGTGTGGAGTAAGAGATTTTTATCTTCCACTTCGGGCATAAGTCTTTGAAGTTTTGCGATATGAACTGCGAACTGTTGTGCGTTACGATTTCATAGGGAAGCCCGTGATGAAAAATCACGTTTTTCCAGATGAAGCCGCGCACCTGGAGTTCGGTTGTTTGCTGATAAGCTTTAGCTTCTATCCATTTGGTGAAGTAATCGGTGAGCACTAGTAAGAACCTGAATAGCTTAGGTCCCGAAGGGACCATAGGTCCTACTATGTCCATTGACCATCTCATGAATGGGTAAGGTGCTGAGATCGACGAGTCTTTCTGCTGGACAATGAACGATCGGGGCATGCCTCTGACATTTGTCGCAGCTCTTGGACAGTCTTTGACAGTCCGCTATGATGGTCGGCCATAAATAGTTAAGTTTCTTAATTCGGATGACGAGCACTCGACCTCCAGCATGACTTCTGCAGGGGCCTTCATGAGTGCCAGACAATAATGTGTAAGGTTCCTCACCGTGTACGCATTTAAGGTATGGCTCGGATAGTCTTCGCTTGTATAGCTTGTAATTGAATAACACGCTATAGCAAGCACTTTTAACCTTGAGCTTTTGAGCTTCCCACTTGTCATGGGGAGCTATTCCATGTATGATGTACTCGAGGATGGGTATCCTCCAGTCTGCTCTGGCGATGAACTCGTCCTTGAAGGTTGGTTCATTAGCGATTCCAGTTGTTACTGTATGGATAGTTGATTCTTGAGTACTTTCTGAGGAGGTCGGGTTCGACTCCGCATCCTCTGGTGAAGTGTTAGCTAGGTCATCCTCGTCGGGATGGTCGGCTGCGTTGGATTGTCCCGTATCTTGGGACTGTTGGGTTTGTGACCGGGTTGATGGTCGCGTGATAATTCTGCTCACAGTCGGTGTTTTGAGTGCTAGGTCTATGCTAGGTTTCTCAATTCCTTCGATTGGGATTATTCGTTTTACCGCTGGATCTAAGGTGGAGGCTACAGCTGCTAGAGCATCTGCTGCTGTATTTTCACCGTGGGATATGTGGATGAGCTCGAAACGAGTGAACTGTTCCGCGAGGCTGCGAACTATGGTTAAGTAGGCTTCCATGCGTTCTTCTCTTGTCTTGTACTCGCCGCTGTAATGGCCGGTTACAAGTCTAGAGTCGCTGTGAGCTTTGATGTCGCTTGCACCGACGCCGATTGCGAGCCAAAGCTCGGCTATGAGTGCTTCGTACTCGGACTCGTTATTAGAAGAGATGAACTTGAGATGAAAAGACTGTTCCATTACTTCTCCGGTTCGAGAGGTAACCTGGACCCCGACTCCGGACCCATGTTTGGACGATGCTCCATCGACGTAAAGAGTCCAGGTTTTGGAGGATGGGCTTTCGAAGCTGGCTTCTGGAGCCAGCTCGGCCATAAAATCTGCCTGGACCTAGACTTTTGCGCATGTTCTGGTCCGATATTCGATGTCGTACTCGCTGAGCTCGATGGCCCATTTCACGAGGCATCCCGACTGGCTGGGACTGTGGAGTATAGTTCTTAAAGGTTGCAAGGTTATTACCACAATTGAATGCGACTGAAAGTAAGGTCGAAGCTTGCGAGCTGACATTACTACAGCTAGTGCTAGTTTTCCCATAGCTGGATATTTAGTCTCGGCATCAATGAGCGTTTTATTTATGTAAAAGATCGGTTTTTGCTCGTTGAGCTCCTCTCGAACTAGCACTCCGCTGACTGCAGCTGGAGAGACTGTTGTATAGAGGTATAAAGGTTCTCCTTCGACTGATTTAGCCAAGATAGGATGCTCGGTGAGGTAAGTTTTGAGTTGGGTCAGTGCCTCATCGCATTTTTCGTCCCACTGAAATTTTTTTGTTTCCTTTGAGGAGCTGGTAGAATGGGAGACACTTGTCGGTTGACCGCGAGATGAACCGAGAGAGTGTTGTAACTCTACCGGTCAAGCATTGTACCTCCCGAGTTGTTATGGGAGATGGCATTTCGAGGAAAGCCGTGATCTGCTTCGGGTTTGCCTCGATCCCTCGTTCGGTTACCGGGTAGCCGAGGAATTCACCTCAGGCGACTCCAAATGTACATTTAGCTGGGTTGAGTTTTATCTCGTATCGGTTTAAAAGTTTAAAGAATTCCCTAAGAATTGCGACGTCGTCAGTGTCCTTTGAGGACTTGACCAACATGTCGTCTATGTAGACTTCCATAGTTTTACCGAGCTGGTTAGCAAACATCTTGTTCACTAGCCTTTGATAGGTTGCTCATGCTTTCTTCAGGCCGAAAGGCATTACTTTATAGTAGTAGGTACCTCGATCGGTAATGAAGGCTGTTTTTTCTTGGTCTTCTAGATTCATCTTGATCTGATTGTATCCGGAAAAGGCGTCCATGAAGGACAAGAGTTGATGGCCAGCTGTGGCCTCAACCAGGCGGTCGATGTGTGGAAATGGAAAGCTATCTTTTGGACATGCTTTATTTAGGTCAGTGAAGTCGACACAGACTCCCCACTTTCCATTTTTCTTTTTGATGACCAAGGGGTTTGCTAACCAGTCAAGGTATTTAACCTCTCTGATCGATCCCACTTTGAGCAGTCTGTCTACCCGTCGTTGACTGCTTTAGCTTGATTTGGGCCGAGCTTGCGGCGTTTCTATCTGATGGGTTTGATAGCTGGGACGATGTTGACTGCGTGCGCGCCGGCCTCTGTATCGATACCTGGCATGTCCGCAGTGGACCATGCAAAAGTGCTTATGTTTTCTTTTGGATATCTATTAGCTGGTCATGAATTGTCTTCGCGAGATCGACCCCGATTCCAACGCACCTTTTAGGGTTGGCCTCGTCTATGCATACTTGCTCGCTCCTCCTCTTTCTGTAATTGCTATACAGGGGGTTTCTCGGCTCGCAAGAAGCTGCCCATGTAGCAATCTCTTGAGGCTCGTTGGGAGCTGCGTATCGTTTTGGTTCCCCAGGGAGTTGGGAACTTGATGCATTGATGGTATGTGGAAGCTACAGCTTTCATCGTGTAGAGCCATGGTCTCCCAAGTATGGCGTTAAATGGAACTGAGCGATCTACAACCATGAATTTTATGACCCTGCCAGCTTTAGCAGGATGCTGGATGGTTCCTAACGAGTAGGTGATATCTCTTGTATTTACACCATTTAAGCCTGCATTTAGTACATGTATTGGTTCTCTTTTTGCATGTTTTCCCTTAGTTTTTGTCCCATTTTCTTCTGCTTTTAGACTTAGGTTGCATTTATGGTATAGTTTGCATTTTTCTTGCATTATGGATGTTTTTAGGTGCTTTTGGAGCTAAAAGGAGCTTGGAGGAGCTTCGAGGATGATCCAGGAAGCTAGCTGGACCAAAGGGAGCAAAAGGGATCAAAGCAGACAATCTCTGCAGAGCTTTTCGGTCAGAGCACGGAGAACATCGATCAAGGGGGTGATCGATGCAAGATTTTTGGTCAGCAGCATCGATCAGGAAGTGACCGATACGAGCACATCGATCATCAGCATCGATCAGGAGTGATCGGTACAAATGCCCCGAGTTAATTTCGGTCACTACAACGATCACTGCCCAGACCGATATAACTCTACATCGGTCAACCCTGACTGTTGTAACTGATCGATGTGATCCCAGACTGAAGACCACCTATTTACAACTTTGCCATTTTCGCTTAGACTCCTATAAATACAAAAAATCCTTAATTTTTTAGAACATGCTTTTACCCAGCAGTTCTTTCTTCTTAGTTCAGACCTTTGGATTTTGTAATTTGAATCTTTGGTTGATTTTAATTAAAGTTTGCATCTTTCATCTTGTTTAAGCTCTCTAATCATAATTAATCATCTTTCTCTCTCGAATGGATGGTTTTAATGGTGCTTAGTGAGTAGTCTTTTTTAGGGATTTGAGATGGGTTATGCATATGGAATTTGAGACTCTAGCTATGATTGCTTAGTGTTAATTCTACCATTTCCTTTCTTGATTGCTGTGTTTAATGCTTATTTAGCCCTAGCTACGTTGATTAAGATCTTAGGCGTATTTTATGCCCACCAAGTGGTTAATGAAATGCCTGAACTGCTTTGCAAGAGAATTGCTTATCCTAGCTCAAGAGATTGACTGTCTAGAGAGTTATTTGGCAATATAGGGTTGATAGATTTGTCTTAATGCTTGTTCTTTATCATTTCACTAATGAGAATTAGTTATTGACTTGGTAATTAGCAAAGAGATTAGTGCCAAGAGATTGGTTTAGTCATATAAATGAATCATATGCATAAGGAATAGCATTGTGTGAGTTTGTAAGCATCATAGGTTGAGTCAAGAGTTCCCTAACACCAATAATCTCATCTCAAGTCCCATATTTTCTCTGTTTTAAGCTCTGTATTGATATTGCTCTATTCTTCCTTTACTTTGGTTGTTTTGCTTGACTTTCTCCTTTTGCTTTGTGTTTGCTTCACTTCTGTTTGATCATTTAGGTTGATAGTCATTCTAAAAGCCCTTTTATATCTGCTTGAATTAGGAAATATACTATAATCCTGCTGTTTTAATCTTCCCCTTTGGATTGACATTAAAACCCAATGCTACAATGACTAGTACAACGAGTGATTGACCAAGAGAGTCAAAACTCTTGTATCAATTTGGTGCCATTGCCATTAGGGGAATGCTTTGTTCAGTAGGATTTGTAGAGATCTTGAGATCAAGCTTTGTTATTTTCGTTTTTGGTTACTGATTTGTCTTTTGGTCTAGAATTTCTTTTGTAGGTACCACAACACTTGCTCTTAAGTGTCTACATCTACAACTGAGGTTCAAGGTCAAAGATTTGGGGTTTGCTAAGTCAGAATTCAGCTGTTGAAGCATGGATGCACATCAGTATGCTGTTGGTTTTGGTTTGCAAGGTCCACAAGGTCCACAAGGTCTTCAAGGAATTCAATGCCTGCAAGGTGAACAAGGACAAACTGGTCTACAAGGTGATTGGGGAATGAGAGTTCATAGACCAAGAAGACCTATTGGTGCTGCTGATATACCTTATAACTATGCTTCAAGACAAGGTATCCTTCCACCTATGGAGACTCAACAGTATCAGATCAAGAGCAGTCTCATTACCAAGATCCAAGAGAGGCAGTTCTTTGGATTGCCAAACCAAGACCCTCTTGAGCACTTGGATCACTTTGAAAGGATATGCACTTTGACAAAGCTTAGTGGAGTCTCAGATGATGGTTTGAAGCTCAAGTTATTCCTATTTTCTCTTGGTGATAGAGCTATATTATGGGAGAAATCTCTAGCACAAGGCAGCATCACTACTGAGGAACAATATAAAGCTGTTTTCTTAACCAAGTTCTTCTCCCCTTCAAGAATAGAACACTTCAGAAATGAGATCACAAACTTCAAGCAGTGGTCTAATGAAAGCTTTGGATACACATGGGAAAGGTTTAGCGGTTTCAGTCATCAATGCCCTCACCATGGCTTTACCAAGGAAATGCTCTTATCCACACTCTATAGAGGTGTTCTCCCAAAGATAAGAATCCTCCTAGACACAGCTAGTAATGGCTACTTCCTTGGCAAAGATGTTGATGAAGGCTGGATACTAGTGGAGAACATGGCAATCAGCAACTGGGACTTTTTTGATGATAAGGAACAACAGTCCAAAGCCACTGAAGAAAAACTAGAGACAGCATTGCAAGAGATGAAAGCCTTGCAGATGAGAGTGGACTTACTGCTCAATGAAACCACTAAACTCCTTCCTAGTGCTATCCCACCAAACCACTACAAAGAGTATCCGGTCCAAGCCATCCAACAACAAAGGGCACCAGTAATGCATCAAGACCATACTGTTTGTGTCAACCAGTCCTATGGAGACAATCATTCTCAACAACATCAAGGTTACTCTTCTCAAATTGTTGGTTTCAACACCTCTCCGCCTTCACCTGATTTGGACTATAAAGAGATGCTCCTCCAACTACAGCAACTTACTAATGGTGGACTCCAAAAGATGATGGCTGTTGAGATCCAAAAGAGTTTGACTGATGTTCAAAGAAGTATAACTAATGAAATACACAAAGGCATTGACTCAAGACTACAGTCACACATAGGTCCTATGACTATGAAGATCAACAAACTAGAGAGCCTGGCTCCACCATCCACCTCTTCACTAACACAAGAATGTGTCAAACCTGACACTTTAAGAAGTGGGAAGCAACTTCTCCCAAGAGTGGCGCCTTCTACACCCAATGAGAACATTGAGGAACAAGAAGAGGGGGTGGAGGCTAAAGAAAATGGAGATACTCCAGAAGATGAGATGATTGAAGCTGAATAAACTCCAGAAAAGGCTAAAGACAAGGAAGTGTCTAAGGGCAAAGCAAAGGAAGCTTCTAAGGAGTTAACTAAAGAACCAAAGTTCATCCCTCCTCCCTATCAGCCTACCATACCTTTTCCTGGAAGGTTCAAGAAGCAGCTGGTTGCTAAATATAAAGGGCTCTTTGATGAACAGATGAAGAAGATCCAGCTCACGATGCCACTACTAGATGCTTTTGTCCTAGTTCCTCCTTATCAGAAATTCATAAAGGATGCTGTTGCAGAAAGAACCAAGGACCTACAGGGGATGGTGATCCTCACACATGAGTGTATTGCTATTATCCAACAGAAGAAAGTTACACCAAGCAAGCTAGGAGATCCAGGAAGCTTTACTCTACCTTGCTCCATAGGCCCACTTCTATTTCAGAAATATTTGTGTGATCTAGGAGCTAGTGTCAGCTTAATACCCTAATCTGTAGCACAACGCCTAGGCTTCACCAAAGTTCAAGGATTGTAGAATATCTTTGGTGTTGGTTGATAGATTAGTGAGACTCCCCAAGGGTTTGCTTGAAGATGTACCACTCAGAACTGGAAGTGTAGAGATACCTACTGATTTTGTGGTTTTAGATATGGATATGGAGCCTAGAGATCCTCTCATTCTTAGGAGATCATTCCTAGCCACAACAGGAGCTGTTATTGATGTCAAGAAAGGGAAGATTGAGCTACAATTGGGTAAGGACATGTCTCTGAAATTTGACATCAAACATATTATGCAGCAGCCTACTATTAAAGGCCAAGTGTTCCAGATTGATATTTTAGAAAAACTGCATGATGAACTCCAAGAGGAGTTGTGTTGTGGAGACAAGCTTCAAGTAGCTTTGTCAAGTGAGCATGTAGATGATGGGTACTTGGATAAGGAAAGCTTGGGTTATCAGCTGAGATTGGATTCTCACAGGTTCTTTGAAGAGGAAGAGCCATTTGAAAAGATGGAGTACACAAGAAAGGAAGTCTTCTCAGCTCAAGAAACTGGTTCCCCAAGCAAGGAAGCTGAAGCCAAGAAGCAAAGCAGCTTAGATGAGGACTGGAGTGAGCTCAAAGCACCCAAAGTGGAGCTCAAACCACTTCTTCAAGAGCTAAGGTATGTCTTCTTAGGTCCTAACTCCACTTACCCTATTATAGTCAATGATAACCTCAATGATGATGAGATCCTGGCTCTTGTCAAGGTGGTAAAGAGGTTTAGGAGAGCTATTGGATACTCACTAGATGATATCCAGGGCATTTCCTCTAACCTCTGCACTCATAGGATCCATCTAGAGGATGAGACAAGAACTTATATTGAACCTCAGAGAAGATTGAATACTAATCTAAAACAAGTAGTTAAAAAGGAAATCTTGAAGTTGCTTGAAGGAGGAGTGATCTATCCCATCTCAGATAGCACATGGGTCTCACCAGTCCATGTGGTACCTAAGAAAGGACGGATCACTGTTGTTAAAAATTAAAATGATGAGCTAATACCAACTAGAACAATTACTGGTCATAGGATGTGCATAGATTACAGAAAACTTAATTCTGCTTCTAGAAAATATCACTTCCCTTTGCCATTTATAGACCAAATGTTAAAAAGACTAGCAAATCATAAGTATTACTGCTTTTTAGATGGTTATAGTGGATTCTTTCAGATCCCTATCCATCCTAATGATAAAGAGAAAACTGCTTTTACTTGCCCATATTGAACTTTTGCTTATAGAAGAATGTCTTTTGGTTTATGCAATGCTCCTTCTACTTTTCAAAGGTGTATGACCTCTATCTTTTCTGACTTACTTGAAGAAATGTTGGAGGTATTCATGGATTACTTTAGTGTCTATGGATCCTCCTTTGGTGTCTGCTTGTCTAACCTTTCTCAGGTCCTCCAAAGGTGTGAAGACACAAAACTGGTCCTGAATTGGGAGAAATGCCACTTCATGGTACAAAAAGGAATTGTTTTGGGTCATCAGATCTCAGAAAAGGGGATAGAAGTGGACAAAGCTAAAATAGATGTGATGGTGCACTTGGAGCCTCCTACCACTGTCAAGGGGATCAGAAGTTTCTTGGGGCATGCTGGTTTCTACAGGAGGTTTATAAAAGACTTCTCTAAGATTGCAAGACCCTTGACAAGATTGCTGTGTAAGGAGACAGAGTTTGTGTTTGATGAAGACTGCCTACAGGCCTTCCTCACTCTCAAACAAGCTCTGGTGTCAGCACCAAAAGTCCAAGCTCCAAACTGGGATTTGCCATTTGAGATAATGTGTGATGCTAGTGATTATGCTGTTGGAGCAGTCTTGGGGCAGAGAGTAGACAAGAAGCTCCATGTTATCTACTATGGTAGCAGGACTATGGATGAGGCTCAGTCAAAGTATGCTACAACTGAGAAGGAACTCCTAGCAGTTGTCTTTGCATTTGAGAAGTTTAGAAGCTACTTAGTAGGCTCCAAAGTGATTGTTTATACTGATCATGCTGCGCTCTGACACATCTATGCCAAGAAAGACACCAAACCAAGACTTCCTTGATGGATTCTTCTCTTGCAAGAGTTTGATATGGAGATTGTAGATAAGATAGGTATTGAGAATGGAGTTGCTGATCACCTCTCAAGACTGAGGATATATATCTTTGTCCCAATCAATGATACTCTACCAGAAGCACAGTTGCATGCTTTAGGAGTGAAGAAAGCTGAAGTAGAAAGCCTAGAAGAGGATAAACTGCCTTGGTATGCTGACTTTGTGAACTACTTGGTGATTGGGCAGATACCACAAACCCTCAACTCACATCAGTAGAAGAAGTTCTTAAGAGATGTCTCCCATTACTTTTGAGATGAGCCTTATTTGTACAAAAGAGGGAATGATGGGCTGTTCAGAAGGTGTATAGCTGAAGAAGAGATTCCGGGAATTTTGCATCATTGCCATGGCTCAGCCTATGGAGGGCATTTTGCAACATTCAAGACAGCCTATAAGGTCCTCCAAGCTGGCTTTTGGTGGCCCAGTCTCTTCAATGACGCCCAAGCTCACATCAACTCATCTGATGCTTGCCAAAGAAAGGGGAATATCTCCAAGAGAGATGAGATGCCTCATAACTCTATCCTTGAAATGGATCTGTTTGATGTATGGGGGATTGACTTTATAGGACCCTTTCCTTCCTCTTATGGAAACAAGAACATTCTTGTAGTTGTTGATTATGTGTCAAAGTGGGTTGAGGCCATTGCTAGTCCAACAAATGATGCTAGAGTTTTGCTGAAGCTCTTCAAGACAATTATCTTCCCGAGGTTTGGTACTCCAAGGTGTGTGATCAGTGATGGTCGAAGACATTTCATCAACAAGGTTTTTGAGAGCTTGCTCAAGAAGAATGGTGTCAAGCACAAGGTTGCCACTCCTTACCATCCTCAAACAAGTGGCCAAGTGGAGGTGTCCAACAGAGAGATCAAGGCCATCTTAGAGAAAACAGTTGGTGTCACAAGAAAGGACTGGTCTAATAAGCTTTATGATGCTTTGTGGGCTTACAAGACAGCCTTCAAGACACCCATTGGCAGAACTCTTTTCTCACTTATTTATGGAAAGTCCTGTCATCTACCTGTTGAGCTGGAATATAAAGCTTTGTGGGAAACCAAGTTGCTAAACTTTGACATCAAGACAGCTCAAGAAAAGAGACTCATCAACTTGCATGAACTAGAGGAAAACCGCCTTGAAGCTTTTGAGAGTTCTAGGATCTACAAGGAGAGGACAAAAGCTTTCCATGACAAGAGGATCAAACACAAAGACTTCAAGGCAGGGGATCAAGTGCTGTTATTCAACTCAAGGTTGAAGTTATTTCCTGGAAAGCTGAAGTCAAGATGGTCAGGGCCATTTAAGATCAAGGAAGTGTTGCCATATGGAGCTGTGACTTTGTTTAGCAAGAATGGAGAAGACTTCACAGTAAATGAGCACAGGTTAAAGCCATACATGGCAAGTGAGTCTCTTGGAGATGAAGTAGACATCAGTCTTGATGAACCTCCACCAGAGTGATCAACTAAGGAAAGTCAAGCTAGGGACATTAAACAAGCACACTTGAGAGGTGTTCCCCTGTTCTCCTTGTACATATTCTTGCATTTTATGTTTCCCTTTGTATTTTTCTTTCAATCAACAGGAGCAAATGTGAGCTAAGGCAAATTGTTATGAGTTAAGGAGGCAAAAACAGGTTGTTTCTGGCTGACATCGATCAACTGTATCGGTCATGACAAGACCGATACAGATATTTCGGTCACGAATATTGATCATATTTGATCGATGTCAGTGGAGCCAGTTTGCACCAGTCAACATATCGATCACTTGTGATCGATATGGAAGGAAGCCTGAAAGAGGGATCCATTTCGGTCATTCACATCGATCAAACACTGATCGTTGTAAACCCGCCGGACTAATTTCGGTCAAGTGTATCGATCAGGAGGTGACCGATGTGATTCTCAGGAACATATCGATCATCTAAAACGATCACACACTGCTCATTATAAATCCAGCGGATTAATTTCGGTCAAGTACAACGATCAGATGATGAATGAAATGATCTCCAGGAAGAACATCGATCATCAACATCGATGACTTATGATTGATACTGACCTTTCGGTCAGTTGCAACAGTCATTTGTAGTCGATGTCCGCATGAGATACCTTTGGTTCCACACAAGAGGAATCTCCTCAGACCTCTGGATCATCCTACCACTCCTACCACTAAGCAAGGTACCACATCCTCTCCATTGTTTATGCCATTGCATCTTTTTCCGGTTTGTATTATATTTTGTGCTTCTCTCTCTCATTACTTTCATTACACAAGGGAATGTGTAATTTAAATGTGGGGGAGAGATTTGGGGTTTGACTTTGTGTTTTGTTTTCTTAGTTTTTCATTCTCTTTTCACTTTGAGTCTCATGCATATCATGCATTCATATAAGGCATAGAAAAACACAAAAAAAAATCGAAAAATTTGAAAATTTTTGCATTTTTGCAAACCAAAAAGAAAGCATGTAAGTGCATTTCATTCTTCTAGGATTTAGTCTAGTGTTGACATATAGTTTGCATTGCATTTGCATAGGGCATTATGATGAATTTTCCTTGTAAAGTGCTTAATGTTTAGAGATTATTTCAGTGTTTAAGTTTCTAGTTGTTTGATGCATCATATGAATGCTATAAGTTAAGGCTGAACCATGCTTAGATTGCTAGATTTGGTCTTCTCATCTCATATTGAAGGCACTTGTTCCCTGAAAATCAACTCTATCAACTTGAACATTAATTTGGAGTTTTAATTATCATGTCTTATGCATTGAAAAGTGAATTCATGGCTACCATATACATATTTGGATCATCTTTTTTCTTTCTACCATTCTTGTTGATCCAAGTAGCTGATCCTCATACTTTTGGGACAGTTAATCCACACCTTTAACCAAAACTTCCTTTTGAGCATAAACACTATTGTGAGAGCTGTGAGGCTTTTGCATTGCATTTTCGATTTTTCTTGGCAAAAAGTGTTAGGAATAAGGCTGGAAATGATTAGCTCTCTTGTAGATATCAGCTTGCATCTTGAGCTTGATTCTAGGATAGGAGTTTTGGGTTAAAAGGATAGTGTAAGTGGTTTGAACTTCATGTATATATGTTTTGAAAGAAAGGGAAAAAATTTAAAATGGTAGAAAAGGGGAAACATTCTAGAGTTGTGGTTAAGTAAAGGGAAGAAAAGGCTCTAAGTACAAAGAAGAAAGACGCCAGCAACAAAGCTTTGAAAAGTCCAAAGAAGAAAAATCAGACAAGGAGCAATCCACCAAAGGTGATGAAGGTGCCAATACAACAAAGAAGAGCAAGTTCCAACCAAAAAGAAGCAGCCACACAAGCAAAGAAAAGAAGTTTCCCCAGCCATGAAGAAGAGTAAAGGGTAGAGTTTAGGAAAGGGTAGACTTAGGGGTTCACTTTTGGGTTTAGAAGTGCTTAGGATTCATCTTTGGGTAGAAGGGAGATTTGATTTGCATGCATAAGAGTGCTTTTATCTTTAGCATTTTGCCTAAGATGAAATCTTTTTCATTGAGTGATCCCTTATATTTAATAACCCTTTGCTAAAATAAGATCATTCTTATCTCATAACCTTACCCTTTTTAACCAAATGTCTTCACTTGATTTGCGTAAGCATGATTCATGGTTCTGATCTTAATTGAATGTCAAAGAGTTGGTTGATTTGAGCATTTGCCTAAGTTGAGATTCGAGATCATTTTGAAACATGATGAGCATGGCTAGGTTCTTTAAAGTATAGCTGATTATGTTCGCATCCTACAACTAGGCACTTAAGCATTGATACCATCTCTTTACCTTTGCACTTTTGGAATCTGAATGCCCACTTTCAAACCTCACTCTCTCATTTGTTATTATTTGCTTGAGGACAAGCAAAAGGCAAGTGTGGGGGTGTTGATATCTCTTGTATTTACACCATTTAGGCCTGCATTTAATACATGTATTGGTTCTCTTTTTGCATGTTTCCCTTAGTTTTTGTCCCATTTTCTTCTCCTTTTCGACTTAGGTTGCATTTAGGGTATAATTTGCATTTTTTCTTGCATTATGGATGTTTTTAGGTGCTTTTGGAGCTAAAAGGAGCTTGGAGGAGCTTCGAGGATGATCCAGGAAGCTAGCTGGACCAAAGGGAGCAAAAGGGATCAAAGCAGACAATCTCTGCAGAGCTTTTCGGTCAGAGCACGAAGAACATCGATCAAGGGGGTGATCGATGCAAGATTTTTGGTCAGGAGCATCGATCAGGAAGTGACCGATACGAGCACATCGATCATCAGCATCGATCAGGAGTGATCGGTACAAATGCCCCGAGTTAATTTCGGTCACTACAACGATCACTGCCCAGACCGATATAACTCTACATCGGTCAACCCTGACTGTTGTAACTGATCGATGTGATCCCAGACTGAAGACCACCTATTTACAACTTTTCCATTTTCGCTTAGACTCCTATAAATACAAAAAATCCTTAATTTTTTAGAACATGCTTTTACCCAGCAGTTCTTTCTTCTTAGTTCAGACCTTTGGGTTTTGTAATTTGAATCTTTGGTTGATTTTAATTAAAGTTTGCATCTTTCATCTTGTTTAAGCTCTCTAATCATAATTAATCATCTTTCTCTCTCGAATTGATGGTTTTAATGGTGCTTAGTGAGTAGTCCTTTTTAGGGATTTGAGATGGGTTATGCATAGGGAATTTGAGACTCTAGCTATGATTGCTTAGTGTTAATTCTACCATTTCCTTTCTTGATTGCTGTGTTTAATGCTTATTTAGCCCTAGCTACGTTGATTAAGATCTTAGGCGTATTTTATGCCCACCAAGTGGTTGATGAAATGCCTGAACTGCTTTGCAAGAGAATTGCTTATCCTAGCTCAAGAGATTGACTGTCTAGAGAGTTATTTGGCAATATAGGGTTGATAGATTTGTCTTAATGCTTGCTCTTTATCATTTCACTAATGAGAATTAGTTCTTGACTTTATAATTAGCAAAGAGATTAGTGCCAAGAGATTGGATTAGTCATATAAATGAATCGTATGCATAAGGAATAACATTGTGTGAGTTTGTAAGCATCATAGGTTGAGTAAAGAGTTCCCTAACACCAATAATCTCATCTCAAGTCCCATCTTTTCTCTGTTTTAAGCTCTGTTTTGATATTGCTCTGTTCTTCCTTTACTTTGGTTGTTTTGCTTGACTTTGTCCTTTTGCTTTGTGTTTGCTTCACTTCTGTTTGATCATTTAGGTTGATAGTCATTTTAAAAGCCCTTTTATATCTGCTTGAATTAGGAAATCTACTATAATCCTGCTGTTTCAATCTTCCCCTTTGGATTGACATTAAAACCCAATGCTACAATGACTAGTGCAATGTGTGATTGACCAAGAGAGTCAAAACTCTTGTATCAGTAGGTGGTTTCTCCAGCGAAGCCGGTGAGTGGAGTTCGATTTTTCGACATCATGGATGTTTAGTATCCCATGCATCTAAAGGCGTCGAAGAACATCACGTCCACCAAGCTATCGGTTTCGATCTCGATCTCGATCTCGGCACATCTTCGAGCCTCCGCAAAAGATGTCGATTTGCTTCGTTGGGTAGCTCCACCCCCCCCCCCCCCTGAAGTAGTGAGCGATGCGTGAGCTAGAGCTCGCTCGAGTTCGAGGTGTCGAGAGTTGGGTAATGCTTGGTTTTGACGAGCTACCGAGTAGATTTAGCACGCGCCCTCCTGCGAACTTATGGAGCCTAGTTGAGCCGAGGAGAGTCAGGGGTTTGGACTTCGATTTCGACTTCGCGATCTCGATTTTGAGATGCTTTGTTGAGGTCCTCTTCCCTGTTTTTGGTCGAGGTCTTTTTGGGCATTTCGCTTTTGCCATTGGCCTTCTCGGCTTTTTCTTCGGCGAGCTTTCTTGCTAGGATTCTAGCTCGAGTTTGACATTCCTCGGTCGAACGTCCGTACTTTTTGTGGTGTTCGCAATATTTTTTTGGGTCGAAGCTCGATTCCTTTTCGGGGGACGAGCCTTCTATGGCATATGAATGCTGACCTTTGCCTTGCGAATCTCTTTTGGAGGTGAAACGTTAGCTTTCTTTGACTCGGAGGGGTTCATTACTGACTTCATTGATCCACCACAAAGGTTTAGCTCTCTGAAAATCAGCTCAATCTTTTTCTCGCTGATGGAGGAGAGTCAGGGGTTTGGACTTCGATTTCGACTTCGCGATCTCGATTTTGAGATGCTTTGTTGAGGTCCTCTTCCCTGTTTTTGGTCGAGGTCTTTTTGGGCATTTCGCTTTTGCCATTGGCCTTCTCGGCTTTTTCTTCGGCGAGCTTTCTTGCTAGGATTCTAGCTCGAGTTTGACATTCCTCGGTCGAACGTCCGTACTTTTTGTGGTGTTCGCAATATTTTTTTGGGTCGAAGCTCGATTCCTTTTCGGGGGACGAGCCTTCTATGGCATATGAATGCTGACCTTTGCCTTGCGAATCTCTTTTGGAGGTGAAACGTTAGCTTTCTTTGACTCGGAGGGGTTCATTACTGACTTCATTGATCCACCACAAAGGTTTAGCTCTCTGAAAATCAGGTCAATCTTTTTCTCGCTGATGGAGGAGAGTCAGGGGTTTGGACTTCGATTTCGACTTCGCGATCTCGATTTTGAGATGCTTTGTTGAGGTCCTCTTCCCTGTTTTTGGTCGAGGTCTTTTTGGGCATTTCGCTTTTGCCATTGGCCTTCTCGGCTTTTTCTTCGGCGAGCTTTCTTGCTAGGATTCTAGCTCGAGTTTGACATTCCTCGGTCGAATGTCCGTACTTTTTGTGGTGTTCGCAATATTTTTTTGGGTCGAAGCTCGATTCCTTTTTGGGGGACGAGCCTTCTATGGCATATGAATGCTGACCTTTGCCTTGCGAATCTCTTTTGGAGGTGAAACGTTAGCTTTCTTTGACTCGGAAGGTGCAAGGTGGAGCTGTGAGTTACGGTATTTTACTTCGCACGGGGTCATTTTGTCCTCGAAGTAAGCGAATATGGACGTGCGATGGAGTGCGTCATCGAGTGAGTACGTAGGTCAAAGTGTGAGCTCCGCCTTGAACCTCGATGGGTACCAAAGGTTTGTTCAAAGGGCGAGTAGGGCTACTACTTCATTAGGGTTAGTGATTTTTCCTTTAATCGCCTTGAATTTGGCAATGTATGATTGAAGTGGTTCATCTGGAGCTTGGACTAGCTTCTAGAGATCAGCTTCGGTTTTTCATTTATCGATGATGATCGAATATTGCTTGAGGAAGACTATCGCGAGCTCGTTGAAATTCCCCATTGAATTTTCTTCTAGCATTGTGAACCATTCCTGGGCTGGTCCGACTAAGTTTTCACCAAAGAGCCTGCAGTATCCTGCTTCTTTTTCCTCCGGTGAGAAGTTAGCTAGGATAGCTGCAAGATTAAAGAGTCGGATGTGAGCTTTTGGGTCACTGTTTCCAGCGTACTGTGGGACTCATACTTTAGTAGTATCTCAGAGGTACGTGTTCATGATCGGGTAAGTGAACGGAGTCCGTTGGGTCTTGCGGATTACTCGATCGATGTCGGGAGCTGACCTCATGGCTTGATTGATATGATTATGGAAGAATCTAACTTAGAGTGTTAGCTTGTAGCCGAGGAAGAGCAAGAAAATACCAAGCTTAAGGATGAAAAGGAGGATCTAGAGGTTTCAGAAGGTCCAATGACCCGGTCTAAGACTAAGGTATTTTAAAATGCCTTAGAGGTTCTACTTAATCAGTTTAAGTATGAAGCAAGTAATGAGAAGGCTATAAATTCTACCATGGTTTGTATTTTAGCCGATGATTAAGCTAATGGGTTTGTGGGACATTTTTTGCTCTTTTTCCCTTAGTAAGTTTTGTCCCATTGGGTTTTCTCACTAAGGTTTTTAACGAGGCAAGTGTTCCCACATTGTCATTGCCCATTAAGCTTAGCATTGTCCAAGCCCACTTCTTTCTACCATCTTTGGTTTGGAAGGTTTTGAGTCAGTTTGTACTTAGCCGTTTTTGTGTCTAGTTTCTTTTGTTAGTTTGTTTTTGAATTTGAGTCTTTGCATGGTTAGTCAAGGGGGTATATCACGAGACTAACTTATTGCTTCTTGTTGTCCGTGTCCCCTCTTCTCTCCTTAAAACCGTGTGTGGAAGAAGAGTGTAAATCATCTATCTTTTTAATAAAATCTTTTCAAAATAGATCAATCTCTCATGGTGTGTAATATCCTTGACAAACCTGTTTAAAACATTGGTGAGTTATATCCTTTGCTTTATTCAGTTGTATACAAGAGACAGCCGTACCTCTTGTCTACTTCCATCATTCGCTTTTTCACCTTTCATTCTCCCCAAATCAGAACAAAAGTCATTGAGTCCTTCTTGTGTGTTCACCATCATCGGATCCATTTTACTCCAGTATTAGCTTGTAAGGTTCACGATAAAGAGGGATCATATTATTGATGGAACTTGGAGTTCATTTGCCTAATGGCGAAGTCGGTCTGGTTCTGAATTTTTTCAAAGGATTCGCAGCCGACTAGGTTTCTTGAGCCGACGCTGTGGTGGTTAGCCCGAGTCGGATCATTTGCAACCTAAGTTCCGAGCAGTGGTTGAACAAACCCTACGGGTTATTCACGAGTCCCGTTAGGGAATCTCGAGGTCGAGATCGTGTTCGGTTGTTGGCCGAACTGGGGTGATATCTGCGAGCTCGAGGTGAAGGCCGAGGATCCAAGCCATCTCTGTCGAGGTGGCTCGGTTCCAGGTGGTCTTAAAGGTGGAGATGGATATCTCGTGTTGGGATGAGGTCCCATTTCGGGTATTTCTTGTGCTGGCACAAGTGGATATGGATATCTCGTGCTAGGACGAAGTCCCATCTCTGGTAGTCCTGGAGCCGGAATATCCATGGTGATTGGTGTCTGATTTGTCATGGGTCAAAGTTTGGTGGACCTGGAGCATGCAAAGATGTCACGAATTGTCCGGATGAATTACTTGGAGCAGGGATCGACGAAAAATCAAGCTGAATCTGTGAAGGTGGACTCGCAGCGGACCTAGTTGTGGCTGGACACCTCTCATGTCTTTCTAATCTGATCTATTCTAACATATATTTATAATAAATTATATAAAATATAATTATAAATTTTTTATAAAAATATAGATATTACTTTTAATATTATAATCTAATATATTCATATGAGTGGCGCAGGTAAAGTTTTCACATATTAAGACCAGCCCACTTCATTATCTTTCAAAGCAACGAAACAACGTGTATATTGATATCGTGATTATAATAATTTGCTTTAACTATCTGGCCATCATCGAATGCATTACGAACCATGTGATGAACGTATTGATCTGTGATGATGAGATGACTTGAAAGTTTTGATGAGAAGTCAATCGTTTGTGGGGGAAAAAGGGGAAGAGTGACTATGGAATGTAACAAGAGGTGCGGATGGCTCTTGATACAAACTGTTAGAACACAAAGGATATGACACACCTATGATTCTAAGCAGGGTTTCTCGTGGATATTACACACCAAGAGAGGCTGATCTACTTTCAAAGAGAATTTTATTAAAAAGATAGATGAAAACCGAACTCAAACTACACACACGGTTTTAAGGAGAAAGAGGACAACGGATAGCAAGAAAGCATTAAGTTAGTCTTGGGACAAACCCCCTTAACTAACTATGCATTACTCGGTTCAAACTTACACAAAATACAAGACTCAATAAACAACTAAGGATAGAAATGAATCTAGACGCTCCAAGCCGCGGATGGTAGAAAGAAGTGGGCTTGGACAAATGACAAGTTAATGGGCAATGATGTTATAGAAACACTTGCCTTATTAAAAACCTTAGTGAGAAAACCTAATGGGACAAAACTCACTAAGGGAAAAAGAGCTCACCATTGTCTTCCATGAGAATATCATCCCCTCCTTCTTGAAAAAGATTTGACATCAAATCCAACTCATCTGCAACATAGAGAATTAAATCAGTAACATTAAAACTGGAACTTATAGAATACTTACCTTGGAGGTCAAGTGTTTATAGCCTCAGTCGGACCATTAGTTTGCGGATGACAAGTGGTAGAAAACATTAGCTTAGTTCCTAGTTTAGACTACAAGGTTTTCCAAAAGTAACTAAGGAACTTAGTGTCTCTATCTGACACAATGGACTTAGGCATGCAATGAATGCGAAATATTTCCTTAAAGAAAAGATTGGCAATGTGCACAGCATCATCAGTCTTATGACATGCAATAAAATAAGACATCTTAGAGAATATATCTACAACTACAAAGATAGAATTCTTACCTGCCTTTGTTCTAGGTAAGTCTAAAACAAAGTCCATGGATATGTCATGCCACTGATGAGATGGTATAGGCAAAGGAAAGTACAAACCGTGATGTTGTGTTTTGGATTTGGCTTGCTTGCATGTGTTGCACCTTCCGCACACTCTCTCAACGTCACGTCTCATATGTGGCATATAAAAGTGATCTTTCATCACCTCTAAGGTCTTAGCAATGCCAAAGTGCCCCATCAATCCACCACCGTGTGCTTCCCTGATGAACAAATCCCTCATAGAACAGTTAGGTACACAAAGACAGTTCTCAAAGAAGAGGAACCCATCTTGTATAAAGAATTTACCCGAAGGAAATTTTGAGCAAGCAATAAAAATGTCTGAAAAATCAGTATCAACTTTGTATAGCTCTTTAAGCTGTTAAAATCCTAGCAGCTGGCTTCTAAAGTAGAGAGTAATGTGTACCTTCTTGACAAAGCATCAGCGACCACATTTTCCTTACTTTTTTTATACTTTATAATGTATGGAAATGTCTCTATAAACTCAACCCACCTTGCGTGCCTTTTGTTTAACTTTTGCTGACCTTTGAGATGTTTTAAGGACTCATGGTCGGTGTGAATGACAAACTCCTTAGGCCAGAGGTAGTGTTGCCATGTTTGTAGTGCCCTCACCAAAGTGTATAGCTCCTTATCATACGTTAGGTAGTTGAGAATGGCACCACCAAGTTTTTCGCTGAAGTAGGCTATTGGTTGCTTTTCTTACATCAGAACTGCTCGAATCCCTATCTCTGATGCATCACACTCAATCTCAATTTTTTTCAAGAAATTAGGTAAAATAAGTACAGGGGCGTTAGTAAGATTCTCTTTAGGCTTTGAAAAGCATCCTCTTGAGCCGTTTCCCACTTAAACCCAACGTCCTTCTTGATGATCTCGGTGAGTGGAACTGCTATTGTGCTGAAATCCTTCACAAATCTCCTATAGAACCCGGCCAACCCATGGAAACTTCTTACTTCTCCCACGGTCTTCGGATTTGGCCAGTCACGGATGGCCTTCACCTTTTCCTCGTCCACTTTGACTCCCTCTGAGCTCACTACAAAACCGAGAAAAACAAGACTAGAAATGCAAAACGTACACTTCTTAAAGTTAGCGTATAGCTTCTCTTTTCTGAGCAAAACAAGAACTAACCTAATATTTTCTACATGCTCTTCTAGGCCTTTGCTATAAACAAGAATGTCATCAAAATAAACTACCACAAAGATGCCTATATGTGCCCTAAGAACATGATTCATTAATCGCATAAAATGCTAGGGGCATTAGATAATTCATATGGCATAACCAGCCATTCATATAAACCATACTTGGTTTTGAATGCGGTTTTCCACTCATCCCCTTTTTTCATTATAATATGATGGTAACCACTCTTTAAATCAATCTTAGAAAAGATGCTAGAGCCATGCAACTCGTCTAACATGTCATCTAATCTAGGAATGAGATGGCGATACTTCACCGTGATATTGTTAACTGCACGGCAGTCAACACACATCCTCCAGCTACCGTCTTTCTTAGGAACTTGAAGCACTGAAACTGCATAAGGGCTCATGCTTTCATGGATATGACCCTTATCCATCAGCTCACCCACTTGTTTTTGTAATTCCTTAGTCTCAATGGGATTGGTATGGTATGCGGGACGGTTTGGCAAAGATGCTCCTGGAGTGAAATCTATTTGGTGTTCAATGCCTTGGATGGGGGGTAGACCAATGGGAGTCTCAGTTCAAAAGACGTCCTCAAACTCCTGTAAAAGAACTTGCATTTCACTCGGATATACCGGTGTACGATCAGCTATGGTGGTTAGTGTTTCTTTAAAAATAAACAAAAGCATAGGTGATTCAGAATGAAAAGCTTTCTTAACCTCTCCGGCTTTAGTAAAGAAATTCAAATGTTAGGCTGACCTTAGAGTTTGTTTCTGATCATTGTAGACTTCTTGAGGAGTCATGGGAACCAAAACATTTTTCTTACCCTTAAACTCAAAGGAGTGACGGTTTGAGAAACCATCATGTATTACACGGCATTCAGATTGACATGGTCTGCCCAAAAGGATGTGGCTTGCTTCCATATGTAGCACATCACACAGTATCTCATCCTTGTATTCTCCAATAGTCAAAGGAACTAAAACTTGCTCGGTAACCTTCATCTCTCCTTTCTCATTCAGCCAATGCAACTTATAAGGACTTGGATGAGGAGTAACTTGCAAACCCAACTTCTTGACCATGATATTACTCGCAACATTAGCACAACTCCCGCCGTCTATGATCAAACTACAAACTTTCCCTTGAACCATGCAACGGGTGTGGAAAAGGTTTTCACGCTGATATTGTTCCTCCGGCTTGCTTTGCATGGTTAACGTTCTTCAAGATATGGATAACTCTCCCTTAACTGGTAACAACTCGTGTTCCTCCTCAGTTTCCTCTAGCTGCTCATCCTTTGATTATATATCGCCGTTGTCAAGTAAGATCATGACGCGTTTGTTGATACACTCGTTGGCATAGTGCCCTCGGCCTCGGCATTTAAAGCACTTCACGTCACGAGCCTTAGTTTTGGCTTCCTTAGGTTTTCCATGAAGAGGTGTTGCTTCGAGTTTTTGGGTGAACGGCTTACTTTCTCTCGGGTGATTCTTATCGTCGTGCGGATAGGTTATCCGGTACGTGTTTCTGTCGTCCCGCGGGTAAGCTGATCGGCTATTGTGACCGGTACCAGGACCCGAACGGTAAGACCCTTTCCCTTTTACTTGCTGCTCGAACAAAACTGCCTTATGAAGTATTTCTTCCAGGTCAACATAGTGTTGTGTCTCTAGGCGGTCCTGAATCTCGCGGTTAAGTCCACCGAGGAACCTAGCCATCATGGCTTCCCTATCCGCTAACATGTCCGCTCTAAGCATGAGTGTCTCCATCTCTTGAAAATATTCTTCCACGGTTCGGTTGCCTTGTGTTAATCTCCTAAGTCTCTGATGGAGCTCCCGATGGTAGTGGCTATGCACAAATCGCTTCCGCATTAAGTTTCTCATTTCATTGTATGTAGTAAACGGATACTCTTGGTTGCGCCTTCTAGTTGTGACAAGCTGATCCCACCAACTCAAGGCATAGTCATAGAATTCTGTTGCTGCCACCTTGACTCTATTATCTTCTGTATAGTGATGAACGTTGAAAGCAAGTTCTATCTTCTTTTCCCATACAAGGTAAGCATCCAGATCAAACTTGCCATGGAAGGAGAGAATCTTCAATATTAATCCGGCCAAATTGTCCTGCGCTCTGTCTCTGCCCTGTCTAGAACTTCTCCTGCCACTCCTTGAAGAACCACTGCCTTTGTAGTACTGGTCTGTATGATGTCCGCTGACCTGATCCTCTTGATCATCTTCTCTCATAGTTTCTTTTCCTGGACGCTTATTGACCGGCTCCCTTTGTTCAAAGTATTGTCTGATCTTTTCCACTTCCGACTGTAACATCTTCTTTAACTCGGTTGTGAGGGCCTCAATCAATATCCTTTGGCTTCTTCCCATCGGACTCTCCGGATCATCTTCTCCGGCCATGGTTCCTGAAAATTAAGGAATAAATTGTAGTAAATAGTTATTTGATAGATTAGAAATAATAAAAATTCTAAACTATTTTTAATAATATTTTACAAATTACTAGCAACTAATTATGTGATGATCAAGATTTTTAAAACTGTTTTTGAGAGTAGATGAAGAGACAAAAATTAAATCGACAAAGATGAAAACAGATCGGATCAGAACACTTAGCTTTGAAAGGTTTGCTCTGATACCACTTGATATGATCCTTCTTATGATCTTGACCTTACAAACCAAGTGATGAACGTATTGATCTGTGATGATGAGATGACTTGAAAGTTTTGATGAGAAGTGAATCGTTTGTAGGGGAAAAGGGGGAAGAGTGAGTATGGAATGTAGCAAGAGGTGCGGATGGCTCTTGATACAAACTGTTAGAACACAAAGGATATGACACACCTATGATTCTAAGCAGGGTTTCTCGTCGATATTACACACCAAGAGAGGTTGATCAACTTTCCAAGAGAATTTTATTAATAAGATAGATGAAAACCAAACTCAAACTACACACACGGTTTTAAGGAGAAAGAGGAGAACAGATAGCAAGAAGGCATTAAGTTAGTCTTGAGACAAACCCCCTTGACTAACCATGCATGACTAGGTTCAAACTTACACAAAATACAAGACTCAATAAATAACTAAGGATAGAAATGAATCTAGACACTCCAAGCAGCAAATTGTAGAAAGAAGTGGGCTTGGACAAATGACAAGTTAATGGGCAATGATGTTGTAGAAACACTTGTCTCGTTAAAAACCTTAGTGAGAAAACCCAATGGGACAAAACTCACTAAGGGAAAAAGAGCACAAAATGCTTCTACAAACCCATAACTAGTCATCGGCTATAATGCATACCAAAGCAGTATGTATAGCCTTTTTATTATCTTATGCTTTATGAATGGACCGATTAAGCAATACTTCTAGGGCATTATGAAATGCCTTAGCCTTTGAACTGGCCATGGGACATTCATGAACCTCCAGAACTTCATCAGCCACATGTTTGTTTAGATCTTGTTCCTCCTCGGCTGCAAGCTCACCAATGTCTTCCATGATCATATCAACACCAAAGACTTAGTAGATTGACACAAGGCAATCGTACTATGGAGGAGTACTTTCAGGAGATGGAAACACTCATGTTTAGGGCGGACATATAAGAAGATAGAGAAGCCACAATGGCCAGGTTCCTCCGAGGGCTTAACCGTGAGATTCAGGACCGCCTTGAGACACAACACTATGTGGACCTGGAAGAAATGCTCCATAAGGCTGTTTTGTTCGAGCAGCAAGTGAAGAGGAGAGGGTCATACCGTACTGGTCCTGGCAACTGTATCAACCATCAGTCAGCCTACCCGTAGGACTATAAGAACCATCCGAGAGAGGTCTGACCATCCGTTCCAAAACCCGAAGCTACATCTTTACATGGGAAACCTAAGCAAGCTGGTAATAAGACACGTGATGTGAAGTGTTTTAAGTGTCAAGGCTGAGGGCATTATGCCAATGACTGCATAAACAAACGAGTCATGGCCTTGTTTGACAACGGCGACAGAGAATCAGAAGATGAGAAGCAAGAAGAAAATGAGGAGGAAAATGAGTTGCTACCAGTCCAGGGAGAGTTACTTGTAGCAAGAAGGACTTTGACCGTGCAAATCAAGCCGGAGGAACAAGATCAGAGAGAGAACCTTTTTCACACCCGTTGCTTAGTTCAAGGGAAAGTTTGCAGTTTGATCATAGACGGTGGAAGTTGTGCCAACATTGCAAGTGATATCATGGTCAAGAAGTTGGGATTACAAGCTACTCCTCATCCGAGCCTTTATAAGTTGCATTGGCTGAATGAGAAAGGAGAAATGAAGGTCACCGAGAAAGTGTTAGTTCCATTGGGGATTGGAGAATACAAAGATGAGATACTATGTGATGTGCTGCATATGGAAGCAAGTCACATCCTGTTGGGAAGGCCATGGCAATCTGACTGCCGAGTGATACATGATGGCTTCTTAAACCGTCACTCCTTTGAGTTTAAGGGTAAGAAGAATGTTTTGGTTCCCATGACTCCTCAAGAGGTCTACAACGATCAGAAACAAACTCTGAGGTCAGCCAAATATTTAAATTTCTTTGCTAAAGCCGGAGAAGTTAAGAAAGCTTTTCACTCTGAAACTCTAATGCTTTCATTTTTTTTTAAAGAAACACTAACCACTATGGCTGATCTTACATCGGTATATCCGAGTGAAATGCAAGCTCTTTTACAGGAGTTTCAGGACGTCTTTCCAGAAGAAACTCCAACTGGTCTACCTCCCATCCGAGGCATTGAGCACCAAATTGACTTCACCCATGGAGCCTCTTTACCAAACTGTCCCGTTTACCGTACCAATCCCATAGAAACCAAGGAGCTACAGAAACAAGTGGATGAGCTAATGGCTAAGGGTCATATCCGTGAAAGCATGAGCCCTTGTGATGTGCCGGTGCTCCTGGTTCCGAAGAAAGACGCTAGCTGGAGGATGTGTGTTGACTGCCGTGCAATCAACAATATAATAGTGAAGTATCACCATCCCATTCCTAGATTAGACGATATGTTGGATGAATTACATGGCTCTAACATCTTTTCTAAGATAGATATAAAGAGTGGTTACCACCAGATTAGAATGAAAGAAGGGGATGAGTGGAAAACCGCATTCAAAACCAAGCATGGTTTATATGAATGGTTAGTTATGCCATTCGGATTATCTAATGCCCTTAGCACTTTTATGCGTTTGATGAATCATGATCTTAGGGCGTATATAGGCATCTTTGTGGTAGTTTATTTTGATGATATTCTTGTTTATAGCAAAGGTCTAGAAGAGCATGTAGAGCATATAAGACTAGTTCTTGATTTGCTTAGAAAGGAGAAGTTATACGCTAACCTTAAGAAGTGTACATTTTGTACTTCTAGTCATATTTTTCTCGGTTTTGTAGTAAGTTCAGAAGGAGTCAAAGTGGACGAGGAGAAAGTGAAAGCTATCCGTGACTGGCCAAGCCCTAAGACCGTGGGAGATGTGAGAAGTTTCCATGGTTTAGCCGGGTTCTATAGGAGATTTGTAAGGGACTTCAGCACAATAGCGGCTCCACTCACCGAGATCATCAAGAAGGATGTAGGCTTTAAGTGGGAAACGGCTCAAGAAGAGGCTTTTCAAAGCCTGAAAGAGAATTACTAACGCCCATGTCCTTATCTTACCTAACTTCTTGAAAACTTTTGAGATTGAGTGTGATGCATCAGGGATAGATATTGGAGCGATTCTGATGCAAGAGAAGCAACCAGTAGCCGTTTTCAGGGAAAAACTTGGTGGTGATATGCTCAACTACCCGACGTACGACAAGGAGCTATACGCTTTGGTGAGGGTTCTAAAACGTGGCAGCACTACCTTTGGCCTAAATAATTCGTCATTCACACGGATCATGAGTCCTTAAAACATATCAAAGGACAGCAAAAGCTAAATAAAAGGCACGTAAGGTGGGTTGAATTTTTAGAGACCTTTCCATATGTTATAAAGTATAAGCAAGGTAAAGACAATGTGGTCGCCGATGCCTTATCAAGAAGGAACACCTTACTTTCTACTTTAAAAGCTAACTTGCTAGGATTTTATCAGCTCAAAGAGCTATACAAAGTTGATGATGATTTTTCAGATATTTTTACAGCTTTAAGTCTCCTTCGGGTAAATTCTTTAAACAAGATGGGTTTCTCCTCTTTGAGAACCGTCTTTGTGTTCCAAACTGTTCTATGAGGGATTTTTTTATCAGAGAAGCACACGGTGGAGGGTTGATGGGGCACTTTGGCATTGCTAAGACTTTAGATGTGATGAAAGATCATTTCTATTGGCCATATATGAAACGTGACGTTGAGAGAATATGTGGAAGGTGCAACACTTGCAAACAAGCCAAGTCCAAAGGACAACATCATGGTTTGTACTCCCCTTTACCCATACCATCCCATCCGTGACATGACATATCCATGGACATTGTTTTAGGTTTACCTAGATTAAAGACAGGTAAGGACTCTATCTTTGTAGTTGTAGATAGATTCTCTAAGATGGCTCATTTTATTGCTGGTCATAAGACTGATGATGCTTTGCATATAGCCAATCTTTCCTTTAAGTAGATAGTTCGCATTCATGGTATGCCTAAGTCCATTGTTTCGGATAGAGACACTAAGTTCCTTAGTTACTTTTGGAAGACCTTATGGTCTAAGCTAGGGACTAAGCTAATGTTTTCTACTACTTGTCATCCGCAAACTGACGGTCAGACCGAGGTAGTAAATAGAACTTTAGATACTTTGTTAAGAGCTTTGATTAAAAAGAACTTTAAGTCTTGGAAAGATTGTTTGCCTCATGTAGAGTTTGCATATAACCATGTCGTGCATTCTGCTTCCAAATACTCACCATTTCAAATTGTTTATGGGTTCAATCCCACCTCTCCTTTGGATTTAATGCCTTTACCTTTAAGTGAAAGGGTGAGTATGGATGGAAAGAAAAAGGCCGAGATAGTAAAGCTGATACATTTGAATGCTAAGAAGAACTTGGAAGATAAGACAAAACTTTATGCCAAACATGCCAATAAAGGAAGAAGCAAGATGATTTTTGAGGCTGGTGATCAAGTGTGGGTACATTTGAGAAAAGAACACTTTCCAGCAGAAAGAAAATCCAAGTTGATGCCAAGAATTGATGATCCTTTCACGGTTATAAGGAGAATCAACAACAATGCCTACCAACTTGACCTCCAAGGTAAGTATTCTATAAGCTCAAGTTTTAATGTTAGTGATTTGATTCCTTATGTTGCAGATAAGTCGGATTTGAGGTTAAATCCTTTTCAAGAAGGAGGAGATGATATGATTATGGAAGGTTCTAACTTAGAGTGTAAGCTTGTAGCCGAGGAAGAGCAAGAAAATACCAAGCTTATGGATGTAATGGAGGATCTAGAGGTCTCAGAAGGTCCAATGACCCGGTCTAAAACTAAGGCATTTCAAAATGCCTTAGAGGTTCTACTTAATCAGTTTAAGTATGAACCAAATAATGAGAAGGCTATACATTCTACCCTGGTTTGTATATTAGCCGATGATTAAGCTAATGGGTTTGTGGGACATTTTGTGCTCTTTTTCTCTTAGTGAGTTTTGTCCCATTGGGTTTTCTCACTAAGGTTTTTAACGAGGCAAGTGTTCCCACATCGTCAGTGCCCATTAAGCTTAGCATTGACCAAGCCCAGTTCTTTCTACCATCCGTGGCTTGGAAGGTCTTGAGTCAGTTTGTCGTTAGCCGTTTTTATGTCTAGTTTCTTTTGTTAGTTTGTTTGTGAATTTGATTCTTTGCATGGTTAGTCAAGGGGGTTTGTCCCGAGACTAACTTATTGCTTCTTATTGTCCATGACCCCTTTTTCTCTCCTTAAAACCGTGTGTGGAAGAAGAGTGTAGATCATCTATCTTTTTAATAAAATCTTTTCAAAATATATCAACTTCTCACGGTGTGTAATATCCTTTAGAGAACCTGTTTGAATTATTCGTGCGTCATATCATTTTCTTTATTCAATTGTATACAAGAGACAGCCGTACCTCTTGTCTACTTCCATCATTCGCTTTTTCACCTTTCATTCCCCCAAATCAGAACAAAAGTCATTGAGTCCTTTTTGTGTGTTCACCATCATCGGATCCATTTTACTCCAGTATTAGCTTGTAAGGTTCACGATCAAGAGGGATCATATTGTTGATGGAACATGGAGTTCATTTGCCTAATGGCGAAGTCGGTCTGGTTCTGAAATTTTTCAAAGGATTCGCAGCTGACTAGGTTTCTTGAGCCGACGCTGTGGTGGTTAGCCCGAATCGGATCATTTGCAACCTATCCGAGCAGTGGTTGAACAAACCCTACGGGTTATTCGCGGGTCCCGTTAGGGAATCTCAAGGTCGAGATCGTGTTCGGTTGTTGGCCGAACTGGGGTGATATCTGCGAGCTCGAGGTGAAGGCCGAGGATTCAAGCCATCGCTGTCGAGGTGGCTCGGTTCCAGGTGGTCTTAAAGGTGGAGATGGATATCTCGTGTTGGGATGAGGTCCCATTTCGGGTATTCCTTGTGCTGGCACAGGTGGATATGGATATCTCGTGCTAGGACGAGGTCCCATCTCTGGTAGTCCTGGAGCCGGAATATCCATGGTGATTGGTGTCTGATTTGTCATGGGTCAAAGTTTGATGGACCTGGAGCACGCAAAGATGTCGCGAATTGTCCGGATGAATTACTTGAAGCAGGGATCGACGAAAAGTCAAGCTGAATCTGTGAAGGTGGACTCGCAGCGGACCTAGTTGTGGCTGGACGCCTCTCATGTCTTTCTAATCTGATTTACTCTAACATATATTTATAATAAATTATATAAAATATAATTATAATTTTTTTTATAAAAATATATATATTACTTTTAATATTATAATCTAATATATTCATATGAGTGGCGCGGGTAAAGTTTTCACATATTAAGACCAGCCCACTTCATTATCTTTCAAAGCAACGAAATAACGTGTATATTGATATCGTGATTATAATAATTTGCTTTAACTATCTGGCCATCATCGAAGCATTACGAACCCCACATGTCCACATGCTTCCGATTAATATTAAAATTTTGACTATTGTTTCGTTCATATGTTAATCGAATTTAAGATTCTAATACCCGAAATACTATTGTATAGAGAATGTAATTATTTTACAAACAGCTCATTCGCAAATGGTTTGTCTTTTCTACTTAGCTCCTTCAAAACAATTTGACGATTCTAAATAATTAATTGTTAAGTAGCATTTTACGAAATGTTTATAACAAGGTATGTGCTTATCGTTGTTAATGAACTTCATCTCACATGAGTGTTTACTAGAAGATGAGTAGCATCTATATAATCTGATGAGCTAGAAATTCGAGAACTAAAATTATTTTAACAAACGATCAGTCAATCTTCAAAAGGATATGCAAGGGGTTTTCTTTTTAAAGGTTGTCCAACATCTAAGTTAAAAACGACTTACTGAAAACAAATATTCAGAAAGTTAGGTTGATAGTAATCGAGTCGTAGTATCCATCTCTGAAATAAGGTCAAACTCTTTATAGTATTCTTCTACACGTTTAGATCTCTGAAATAAAGCATGAAATTTCTTTAGTAAATCTCGATGGTAATAAGGTGGGACATACTTTTTATGAAGCTCAAATTTCATGTCAGCCCATTTTGTGATTTGAAGATAGCATAGTCTTCTCTTCTCAGCTACTTCTCGATCTCACCATGCTAAAACATGATTGGTAAGACTGGCAATGGCAAGCGCAATCTTCATAGGCTCGGTATAATTATAGTATTCGAAAAGATGTTCCATTCTTCTTTCCCACTTTAAGTAAACTGCTGGATCTATCTTTTCTACGAATATTGGATCCGTCAATTTAACTTATGGTAGTAAGTTTCTGTCCTCATTCAGTGGCCGGTTGCAATCAGCATGATTCCTTCAGTTGAGGAGATCTTGTGCAACATGTATAGGATCTTGTGCTCGGGGTTGATGTCCATCAGGTGGCTCTTCCACACGGTTTGGATCATTAGGAACTCTAGGAGCAGTGGGATGCACGTTTCTCCTTGGTGCCATAGGGTCTTGGCATTTAGGCGTCTCCAAACCTTCTATATGATTGGTTGAAAGTGTTGATGCTCTCGTTCATGGTGGTGAATTGGCCTTTAAACGTGGTCATCATGGCCATTATATCTAGTACAGGGTTTGCTTGTGCATCTCCCATACTTATACCTTGCTAAGATTCAAGAAAAACAAATCAAAGTTATATTCAAATCAAAGCAAAACACAAACAAAAAAATTTAAGAATTTTGACCAGTTTGTTTCCAGCTTGATTTAAAATTAACAACTCGCTTATTTAACTATCAAAAACAATTTTTGTGGGCTTTTAAAAGGATCAATAAACTGAAACAAACGACAAAAATCATATTATGAGTTTCTATGGATTTTATAAAATTGAAACAAAATAGGCAAGGACAATGTTCATATATTTGGGTTATAATGAAACAAAGCTCGAATACGAGCTGAATTGAAAAATAACAAAAATTTGAAAAGGATGTGAATACATCTGATATTGGAGCTTTTTAAGCTCTGATACCAATGATGTAAGATTGTATTCCACCAAATCTCACACTTTTTGTTCGAAGAACTTAACAGCGGATGGAGTTGGAGTTGTAGTTGGTTTGTTGACTGATTCCACATACAACGGTTTTAGAATCTAGTTCCCAAGGGCTATTCCTCGCGAGGGACTCAAGACTCTACACGAAATCTAAGGGCCTTGTGATGTTAAGGTTTTTAATCCTTTGATCAATCCTCAAACACACATGTCATTGTAGCACTTGAGGTGTCAATCCACTTGGGGAGCTAATGACACTTGAGATATAAAGAGCTTTACTAAGCTAAGCTAATAGAGAAAGGTTTTGGTTATCTAATAATCTAATGACTAACAAGGGAGAAAAGAAGGCAAACAAGAGCAAGAGGACGAAATTAAGCAATGATAAGAGCAAACTAAGCAAGGCAAGACAGAATATAGCTAAACTTCAAAGATAAAAGGCAAGGCTCAAGATTAAGGCAATGGTGATAGGGTGATTCATGGTCATATCTAGGGTGATCAAAACAAGTAATTCTAAACACTCAACCTTACGTAAGAAACACTAATAAAGACTAATTCAATCCCTTGGTAATGATCATTTTCACTAATCACAATTCCTAATCCACTTTCAATGGTGGAATTATAACTAGCAAAACATTAAAAGCAAGTTCCATATAACCATTTAGCATCCTAGACATCTAATTCCTTAGGCTAGGTTTACTAATCTCTTATACAATATATCCAACATCAATTCACATTTCCATGCATAATCAATGTCTAAAAGCAATTTTCCACCAATGTGGTACTAATCAATAAGCATATTTAAGCAAGAAATGATAGATGCAAAGACTCATGACTATCTAAACACTATTTTCAAGCATTGAACTTCATTCAGGCATTTCATCAAACACTTAGTGTGCATGTAAAAACCTAAGATCAACTTCTCCAACAAAGAGGTACTAAGAATTAAGCACAATCATATAAGAAAGGGAATGAGAAAATCTAAGCCCTAATCATGCTAAACAATCACTAAAATCACCCCATCTGCCCTAATCTCAAACCTAAAAGTTACTACTCACTAAACATTGCCAAAACCACAAAATCCAAAGAGAAAGTATGGTAAGACATGATTAGGAAGAAGATTAAACAAGTAAAGATTAAAAGAAGTGCAGAAATTCAATAACCAAAGAAAGATTCTACAAGGTTATTCTCAAAGGAGAAGGTTTTTAAGCTTAGAAACAATAAAAGATAAGCTCCCCAAAGTTTTTAGGCTTTAACCTATGTATAGGAGGAATAAAAATCCCTAATAAACCAGGAGTAAACCAAGTTTTAGTCTGGTTCGGATGAGGCGTATCGAGGTGTACCGGTCGATATAGGCTTCCTTGTGGTTGCGAAAAGTGTTATTAGAACCGCTGTATCTTTTGAACCACGAACTGGAATGACTTGATTCAATCTCCATTGTAAAGTTAATTTAAACCTCTTCAATTTCTATGAATGTTTCTGAGGCTGAATCGCATCGGAAGACCTTCGTTTGGACTCATACACTTCGTATTGACCTCCATTCTGTACTCCTTCCCGGTATGCAGATCGATACAATCGCCCTTTATTTAAGACATATATCATGTGGATCGACCAGTATAGGTCAATATGCAAGTCGATACGCCCCTGAACTTGTGTATCGAGCAGCTTACTTGGTACGCTCCTCGGTATGGCATGTTGTCTCCGTAGCAGCGTCACGAAAATATCTTTAACTCTTTAACCATATATCGGATCGACCTAAGACCACGTCCAGTCGAAAGATAACTCACAGAGCTACAACTTTGATGAAGGGTGATGAAGCTGAATCTTAGGGGAAATTATTCATCCGGGCTGATCTTCGGTGATGTGATTTGCAGGATGGTTTGCACCGGGCTGGCAGCTCGGTATGCACCTCGATATGCCTCCATATCGACCAACCTTGATCTGTATACAGCTCGATATGACTCCTCCGCCTTGATTCTTCTCTGCATTGCCTTGGCTTGACCCCTTGATCTTTCCAGAGCTCCTTATAGCCTTCAAACACCTCAAATGTACATGCCAAATCTTCCAAATGCACCAAATATGCTATGCAACTTCTAAACTTATTCTAAGTTTTAAATGGATGAAAATGAGATAAAAACAAGTAAAAATGCATGCCTAAAGACTAATAACTAGTGCTAAAATGGTGTAAATATAGTGTATATCAACTCCCCCACACTTGCCTTTTGCTTGTCTTCAAGCAACCAAAGACAAATAAAAGAGAGAGGTTTGAAGGTGGGAGTTCAAAACTAAAGATGTAAATGGAAAAATTGACTCAATGCCCAAGTTATATGTTCTAAGATGCTCAGAGATTGTTCTACTTCAAAAGCTTTAGCCATACTCATCCTAACAAACAAAGAGCTCAAGCTTAGCCTACACAAGCATTCAAATCAACCAACTCTTTAACATTCATTCACTATAGCCAATGGATCAAGTTTGTACAAATCAAGTGAGAACATTTGGTTTAAAGGACAATGCTATGAGATGAAAATGATCTCATTCAAATAAGGCTTAAAGACTCAAGGGATCACTCAATGAAATGACTCTATCTTAGGCAAAATGCTAAAGGTGAAAGCACACTTATGCATGCAAGTTAAAGCCCTCTTCTACTCTTTTTTTACCCAAAGATGAACCTAATAACTTCTAAATCCCAAGCAAAACCCCTAGATATACCCTTTCTTAAAGCACTTGATCTCTTCCTTCTTCATATTTGGGGAAACTCCTTCTTCTTTTACTTGTGTGGTTGACTTCTTTTTGGAACTTGCTCTTCTTTGTTGTATGATTGGCGCCATTTTCATCACTTTTGGTGGATTGCTTAGTCTGATTTCTCCTTTTGGATGACTTTTTGTAAGCTTTGTTATTGTTGGCACCTTTCTTCTTTAACACTTAGAGCTTTCTTCATAATTAACTTAATCACAAAATAATTTGTTCCCTCATACTCTCAACCCCCATACTTCTTCTTCTTCTCAAAAGATGTAAAAATTTAAAGCTCAAACCACTTACACTACCCTCTCCCAATTTCCGAACCTAATACCAAGCTCAAAATGCAAGCTGGTGTCTACAAGAGAGCTTCTACTTGCCAGCCTTATTCCTAACACTTTTTGCCAAGATAAAATCGAAATTGATGCAATGCAAGGCCTCACAACTCTCACAATAGTGTTTATGTTCAGAAAGAAGGATTGGTTTAGGGTGTGGTTAACTGTCCCATACTGATGAGGATCAGCTGCTTAGATTAACACGAGTGATAAGAAGGGAAGAAGATAATCCAAGTATGTATATGGGTAGCCATGTAATCACTCTCAATGCACAAACAAGATAATTCAAAGTCAGGATTATGGTTCTAATAAAATAGAGTTGGAATCAAATCAAAGGAGGCTTTAGCATAAGTCAAGAGTGTCAATGCAAGAATTCAAAGCATGGTGCAGCCTTAACTTCAAACTCACTACTATGTATT
This sequence comes from Thlaspi arvense, assembly GCA_911865555.2. NCBI lineage: Eukaryota > Viridiplantae > Streptophyta > Magnoliopsida > Brassicales > Brassicaceae > Thlaspi > Thlaspi arvense. The sequence goes on along the minus strand of OU466861.1, from coordinate 41,763,000 downwards.
CAAACAACAAGTGACCAAGGCATTGAAAACAATTCAAACATGGGCATCTTAACAAGTGTTTATCATCTACTCCCTATGAAAATGTGTGAAAAGCTACATGAAATGCATCTAGACTCAATCTTAGTTATGCAAATACACCTAAATGATTCTTTTTGGTTTCTAAAAAAACTAAAAAAATTCTGATTTTCTCAATGAAATGCATGAATGTATGCATGAGACTCAAGTATGCAAAAGGGAAGATAAGAAAATAAACACAATGTCAAATGCAATACCCTCCCCCCACACTTAAATTACACAGTCTTCTGTGTAATAAAAGTCATAGAGGAGGTTCAAACAAGTATTAATGATGAAGGACAAAAGGCAGGGCAAAAGAAGTCAAGGAGGAGGAGTTAGGAAGACTTACAGTTGTTTTCGTGGCCGATATCGGGGTGTATGGCCGATACAGAGGTCGATATGCACCTCTGTTGGTTGATATCAGGGTAATTGACCCAATACATTGATCGATACGCTTGGGAGTGGTCTGCATCGAGCTGTTGTTCGCCATTAAGGCATATCGACGTGCGTTCTGCCCGATATGTACCTCGGTACACTTGCCTTTAAAGCGTATCGGTTTGGGTATCCCCGGTACACAGGTCGATATGGACTCCTCTCTACCCTATCGACCATTCTTCCCCCGGTATGCAGATCGATATAAGCTCGGACTGTCCAATATCGGGCTAGACTGCCCGATACGTAGCCCGATATTGTCAATATCGATCTGGCTAGGACGATATACAGGTTGATATTGGCCTATTTCGTTTCATCCCTTCCTTTCACCTTGAACAATGTATTGGCTCCATAGTAGAGCTTCTCCTTGGGTTTCATGACTCTCTTTCTTGGTCTTCTTGGTCCATCATAGAGCTTTACTTTGATTTCATCAAACAACTCAAGAAGACAACCACCATCAAATGCTTCACCATGATACTCATTGTGATTAAGAGGGTCTTCAGCTTGTTTAAGCACTTCAACCTTAGGTCCCAGCAGCTCTTCAATGGCATCAGGTGGCTTCATAGCAGCTCCTTTCTCAACATTAGTGATGGTTCCACAAAAGCTTGAAGGTGGAGGCGTCATGGCATAGCTAACTCCACCATTGACCTTCTTGAGGGTGACTCTCTCTTTGGTGAAGTCAATATCAGCGCCTGCTGTGTTCAGAAATTGAGTCCCAAGTAGTAGAGAAGGCTTCTGAGTGTGAGCCATTTCCATCACAACAAAATCAGTTGGTATCTTGCATGCTCCAATCCATAAAGAAAAGTCTTCAATGAGACCAACAAGGTTGCTTGAAGATGAGTCCACAAAAGTGATTTTTGAATCATATGGTCTCAGCTTGGTGACTCCTAGTTCTTTTGCCAATACAAGAGACATCACATTGATACTTGAACCTGTGTTACACATGGCTTCTTCCACAACCAATTCACCAAGCTCACAAGAGACTAGAAACTTTCCTGGATTACCAAGTTTATGGAAGGTAGTTGGCTGTTCATTCTTCTTCTCTTTACCATCTAAAGAGTTCACAATCAGCTCCACCTTTTCTATGTTCCCAAGAAGATCTTTGATGAACTTCAGTTGCTCATTTACTTGCATCAAAGAGTTTAGTGGAGGCAAGGGGACACCAGCCTCATGCATCTCTTTTCTGAACCTTGAGAGCACAGCTTTTTGAGCCTTAGTAAGAATTCTACCAGGATAAGGCAAAGGAGGTTTGTACACAAGCTCATCCTCAATGTGTGATGCTTCATCTTTGAGTAAAGGCTCTTGCTTCTTCTCCTTGGGTTCAGCTTGTCTCTTTTGGGGAGGTGACTGTTTTGAAAGCTCCTTTAGAACATAGTATACTCCAACAAGCTTATCATGCTCAACCAAGTTAGCTCCTTGTTTGACCTCCACGTCAGCTTCAACAACATCAACTTCAATGGCTTTGTCTTCTTCATCAGCCTTTGCATCACTAGCTGAACTCAAGTGGAAAGCAATTCCCCCACACTTAGACTCAATGCCCACATTGATCTTCTTAGTAGAGCTTGTGGTGGAGAACTCTTCTTCAGCCCCATAAAGCATTTCTTCAGTTTCCTTAATGGATGCTTCAGCCTCTTTGTTGAAGATGATGTCCTTGTCATGTATGAAATGACAATACTCTTGGTGTAGGGGCTTACTCTTTCCAAGGAGTGAATACTGTTGTTGTTGTTGTGATGCTATTGCTTCCTCTAACTCAAGTTGCCCCACTCTTAGTGTAAGGTCTGCTAGTATATTGTATAGCTCCAGTGTGATGTTATCCGACTTTATGTGTATATCATCCATGTGCTTCCTGTAAAGCTCTTCTTGAATAGCTTGCAGTTGAAGGATTTGCTGCAACATCTCAGTTTCACTCAAATCATGAAATGCAAGTGGACTACCTTGAGCGTTGTATGGAGGTAAAGGATAAGAAAGCTGGTGCTGGTCTCTATAACTGCTGATATAAGCAGCACCATAAGCTTCATAAGGGGACCCACGGTTGAAGCCACTTTGATAGGCTCAGTAGTAAGCTTGAGGGTGATACATTGTACCTTAGAAGAGAAACAAAAGAGAATGAAAATCAGTACTGAAATATATGCTTAGTCTAAGCAAGAACTCAATCTCAAATGCATTAAAAACAATCCCAAGAGGCAACGGCGCCAAATGAAGTTAAGGTTTTTAAGCCTTAAGTCAATCCTCAAACACACATGTCATTGTAGTACTTGAGGCGTCAATCCAATCCAGAGGCTAAGAAACAATCAAGATGCAGAAAACTTGCTAAGCTAGGCCTGATCAAAGAGGGGAATAAAATATAACATTCTAAAGCAATAAATGTAAACTAGAAAACAGAGATTCAAGACTAATGAATGACAAGGTGAATCTAAATCATGATCAAGGTGAAAGAAACAATTAATGCATTAATCTCTAGGCAAGGACTGATGATATAGACTAGCCCAATTCCTTAGCATGAATCCCTTATCTAATCACATATTCAAGATAAATCCCTTTACTCAAACACATGATCATCAAGCATGTAGGTCAAAGTCCATGGAGCCAAAAAGCATGCTAGACATCTAGTTTCCTATGCTAGGTTTACTAATCTCTTGTGCAATAGAACTAACACTAACTCACTGATGAAGATATCCAAGAAGAACCTAACTTAACCGAACCCCAAGTGATTGAAGTACCAACCGGAGCCATTACAAGAGAAAGAGAAAGAGTGTTACAACACAAGTATAATCAAGCTATCCTGCTAGCCGCCCAACAAGCTGATGATCTAGAGCCTCAAGAAGACGTTAAAGCCAGCAAAGGCCCATTCGGAGTTAAAGAGTTACAAGAAGCATGGCCCTTATTCTCAAAACTAAACGACTACAATCTCTTTGTTGTTTCAAGAAAAACCCAAGACCGATAAGAGTTTTATCACCACGGTCAAAGAGATTAAAGAGACGAATCATTCAAGCTTAAACCATGCCAATAAACAAGGTTAGTGTTTACAATTATTTTCATCACGTTTTTGGCTAATGATTTCGTCCTCTTTTGCAGCTTAAGTAGTCGTTAATTTACTTTAGTATTTAATGTAATTTTCTTATGCATTTATGTATTTTTATTTTTTTTCTTTTATTACTTTTTGGCTGAAGAACCAGTTTATAAGGTTCCATATGCAGCTTATAACCTTTTCACCTTGATTTTTCTAATAAAATACCCGAATATTCTTCATAAGATTATAACTAAAATCTTGTGTTCTTTCTCTTATTTTGTTGAAACCAGTACCTCCTAAATTATAGAGAAGTTAAGTATTGTATCAAAGGAGTTTCCATTGCCTTTGTGGTACACATCGATCCCCATGTTTATATTCTTTCCATCTCGTTCGACCATCGGTCAGACCGCCCGAGTATCTCGGCTGTTCGACCAACTCCCTCGTCTTGCTTGACCATTGGTTCCACTCGTTCCGTCCCACGGTCAAGTAGTCGTCCCGCTCAATCCTTTCCATCATACCACGTCTTCCTGTCCTGAGTATCTCGGCTAAAGACAACTCGCACACGCCATTCCCCCACTCATCCTAGACTGAACGTACCACGCTCGTACTAGAGTACATACCAGCCGGTTTCATACCCGTGCTTGTATCATTTTTGGTATCAGAGCTGAATTTCCTTCAGCACCAGGTTGCATCTATCTAACTTGTGATTTTTATCTATTATTTAGTTGCATTTGTTTTCATAAATCATATATAAAAAGAAAATTAATTCGGAGCATTCATCTTGATTCATATCATTGTTTTCATATTATCATCATATCTTGTTTCTTATTTCTACAAAAAAGTACAAAAAGAAAATCATCATCATCCGCACTTCATTAGCTGTTTCTCATATATCATTTGCGTCAACTTTTAATTAGTTTCAATCACAAAAATTCAAAAAAAAAATCAGTTTTCATTAGCATTCATATTAGTTTCCATATTCATAGAACCGCATCTCTCATTCCATTTTTGTTTCATTACATTTGTTTTACCATATTATAAAAAATTTTGGACCGTGTCATTTAAAGGCTAATCACTCTTAAATCTTGTGTTTAAGATACTTGAGTCGAAACGACATGGGAGAAGAAGCTAGCAATGCAAATGATCCGGTCAGTCAAATGATGACTATGATGAAAGAAGAGTTTCAAGCCTTTAGGCAAGAGGTGGGAGAACGGCTCACCCGTGTGGAACAAACCCCACGAGCCCCCTTACGACCTGTGAGGAACGTTGGAAGGCTTGGTAATACCAACATTCATGGAAATCCTCAAAGGCACAATGGTATTCACATCAATGACCCCGTAGATGGAGGACAAGGGCGTGACGATGATTCTTTTGAAGATGATTATGACCCGCCTCCTAGAACAAACCGTGTACGCAGAAGACGAGTACAAAGAGAGGAGTATAAAGAAGACGAGCCATACAACCCTCACCCGAGGCAAATCCAAGGGAACATCAAACTAACCGCGCCAAACTTTGCCGGTAAAGTTGATCCCGAGGCTTATCTCGAATGGGAGAAGAGGATGGACCACATTTTCGATTACTACAATCATCCCGGTCATAAGAGGATAACACTAGCCGTAGCTCAACTCACAGACAATGCCCTCATCTGGTGGGACAGAATAGTAGCGGATAGAAGGAGAAACCGCCAGCGGTCCATTGATTCATGGGTGGACATAAAAGATCTTATGCGACAAAGGTATATCCCTCCTCATTTCCATAGAGACTTACAACGCAATTTTCATTCTCTTAAACAGGGAACTAGGTCAGTGGAGGAATACTATGAGGAATTTGAGCGTGTAAGGAACCCCTTGGAGCTGCACGACGACGAAGAAACATGGATTGCTCAATTTATAGATGGCTTACAAGAGAGAATCAGCCGTAAAGTGGAGAGATAAGTATACTGGGATATCAAAGACCTCTTCCACCTATCCATACAAGCCGAGCAACATATCAAACGTAAGATGAGCAGCGCCAGAATCAAACCTCAATGCCCTTGGAAGTCAACTATCAACAAACCGATGGATAAAGGCAAAAGCATTGAGATAGACTTGCAGTACAAGGGGAAAGCCCTAGACAATATCAAAGACAACCGAACTGAGCCAAGTAAGCCTATAAACCCCCAACGTTCTAGAGATATAACATGTTTTAAATGCAGTGGGAGAGGACATATGGCGAGAGAATGCCCCAATCAAAGAGTCATACTCGTAACTGAAGCCGGCAAATATGAGTCCCACGATGAAGCTGATATAGAGCATAATGACGAGTTTGGTAACATTGAGTATCCTGACTCTGGAGAACTTGTAGTCATGAGACGTGTACTTAGCACCATGGTAGAGCCTACCGAGGTCATTCAAAGAGAAAACATATTTCATACCCGTTGCACCATTAAAGGCAAGGTATGTAATCTTATTATTGATGGTGGCTCTTGCACCAACGTTGCAAGTGCTCATATGGTTGATAAGCTTGGCCTTGAGAGAACTAAACACCCACGGCCCTATAGGCTAAGGTGGCTCGATGATAAGGTAGAGCTTAAAGTTAGTGATAAAGTTGCTATACCGTTCAGTGTTGGTAGATATCAAGATCAAGTAACTTGTGATGTAGTTCCAATGCAAGCTGGTCATTTATTGTTAGGCAGACCATGGCAATTTGATAGAGAGACTGAACATGATGGTAGGACTAATATGTACGCTTTTATACATGATAAAAGAAAAGTCAGTTTAGCACCTCTCACGCCATCTCAAGTTCATGATTTGCAAATGAAAATGGTTGAAGAGAAAGAAATTGTTGCTAAGCCTAACTTTCTTGTTCAATATAGTCATGTTAGAATAGCTTACGCATCTAAACACACAATGTTACTTATGATCTTTAAGGAAGTTTTGAGTGCAGGTTATAGCTTAGAAGAACTACCAGCTGAAGTAAATGTCGTGCTAGACAAATTTAAAGATGTTTTTCCCGAGGATATGCCTGAAGGATTACCCCCTTTGAGAGGCATTGAGCATCAAATTGACTTCATACCAGGAGCAGTATTACCCAACATACCAGCCTATAGAATGAGTCCTGAAGAATCTAAGAAGTTGGAAAAACAAGTCAAGGAGTTGCTTGACAAAGGCTACAGGAGAGAAAGCCTAAGCCCATGTGTCGTACCGGTTCTATTGGTGCCTAAGAAGGATGGCTCTTGGCGTATGTTTGTGGATTTCCGGGCTATAAACAATATTACAATCAAATACCGCCATCCCATACCAAGGTTAGATGATATGCTTGATGAATTAAGTGGAGCTAACTTGTTTTCTAAAATAGATTTGAAAAGAGGATATCATCAAGTGAGAATGAAAGAAGGTGACGGATGGAAGACAGCCCTTAAAACTAAGCAAGGGCTCTATGAATGGATGGTCATGCCATTTGGCTTAACCAACGCTCCTAGCACCTTCATGCGATTAATGAACCAGGTTCTTAGAGCTTATATCAGTAAATTTGTTATTGTATATTTTGATGATATCTTAATATATAGCAAATGTTTATCTTACCATGTATCACATCTTAAGCTTGTATTAAAGACACTTCGCCAAGAAGGACTTTATGCAAACTTAAAGAAGTGTGCATTCTGTACTAATAAGCTAGTTTTCCTAGGTTTTATTGTAAGCTCACATGGTTTACAGGTGGATGATGAGAAAATAAAAGCCATTAAGGAGTGGCCAACGCCAACAAATATCAGCCAAGTCAGAAGTTTCCACGGCCTAGCTAGCTTCTACCGCCGGTTCGTGAAATATTTTAGCAGTGTAGCAGCTCCCCTCACGGCTGTAATCAAGAAGAACATAGAGTTTGAATGGGGCGAAGCTCAACAGAAAGCATTTGAAAACCTTAAGGAGAAACTCACCAATGCATCAGTCTTAACCTTACCTGATTTTGAGAAGACATTTGAAGTGGAATGTGATGCATCAGGAGTTGGCATTGGAGCTGTACTGCCTCAAGGAGGCAAGCCCGTAGCCTTTTTCAGTGAGAAGTTAGGAGGTGCCACGCTAAATTATCCCACATATGACCGAGAGCTATACACTCTAGTAAGAGCGCTGGAAACATGGCAACATTATCTAATGTCAAGAGAGTTTGTAGTGCATACGGATCATGAAACACTGAAGCACCTCAGAGGACAAACTCATTTGAAGAAAAGACATGCTCGTTGGATGGAGTACATAGAGACATTTCCCTACATTATCAAGTATAAGAAGGAAAATGAGAACATTGTAGCCGATACTCTATCTAGAAGACATCAACCATGGAGGCTAAAGTAATGGGATTCAAGTACATCAAGGAGCTATACCATGAGGACGAAGATCTAAAAGACAGCTGCAATGGTTGCAACAATGGAGGACAAGGCAAATTCTACATCTGTGAAGGCTTTCTATTCCGAGAGAAGAGGCTTTGTATTCCACATTGCTCTCTTAGGGATTTGATCGTAAACGAAGCTCACAGTGGTGGGCTTATGGGTCACTTTGGCGTAGACAAGACTTTAGCCATCGTCAAGGAGCACTTCTACTGACCTCATCTCAAGAAAATAGTGGAAGCTCATTGTGCAAGATGTGTGACGTGCAAGAAAGCGAACTCCAAAGTACACCCTCACGGGTTATACTTACCTCTACCCATCCCCACTGCTCCTTGGGTGGACATCTCCATATATTTCGTACTTGGGCTACCAAAGATTCGCAGCAAGGATTCCATATTCGTGGTGGTGGACCGTTTCTCAAAAATGGCGCATTTCATACCATATGCCAAGGTGAATGATGCTTCTCATAGGGCTGACTTGTTCATTAAGGAGATAGTCATATTACATGGAGTACCAAGAACAATCGTTTCAGACCGAGATAGCAAGTTTCTCAGCCATTTCTGGAGAACCTTGTGGAAGAAGCTAGGGACAAAGCTCTTATTCTCTACAACTTGCCACCCTCAAACGGATGGACAAACAGAGGTAGTCAACCGGACCTTATCAGCTTTGTTAAGAGCTACTATTAGGAGAAACATGAAGAATTGGCTCGAGTGTATACCATTCATAGAGTTTGCTTACAACCGGGCACAACACTCAGCCACTAGGAAGTCCCCTTTTGAGATAGTATACGGGTTCAATCCCACAACACCTTTGAATTTTACACCATTACCACCCGCTTAAGCAGTAAGCTTAGTAGGAGAAGAGAAGGCAGCGGTTTATCAAGAAGTTACATCATAAAGCTAAGGAAAACTTGGAAAAGAGAACCGAGCAGTATAAAAAGCACGCCAACAAGGGATGAAAGGAAGTTGTATTTTCGCCGGGAGAATGGGTTTGGCTAAATATGAGGCAGGAACGGTTTTCAAACCAACGGAGCTCAAAGCTAAAACCAAGAGGAGATGGCCCATTCAAGATCCTTGAGAAGATCAATGACAACGCTTACCGCCTTGAACTTCCAAGTGAGTTTAATGTATCTTCTACCTTTAACGTTTCTGATTTAGCTTCATTTCTTGCAGATGATCATGTTTTGAGGTCAAAACCTATTCAAGGGGGAGGGAATGATGAAGATATCCAAGAAGAACCTGACTTAACCGAACCCCAAGTGATTGAAATACCAACCGGAGCCATTACAAGAGAATGAGCAAGATTGTTACAACACAAGTATAATCAAGCTATCCTGCTAGCCGCCCAACAAGCTGATGATCTAGAGCCTCAAGAAGACGGTAAAGCCAGCAAAGGCCCATTCAGAGTTAAAGAGTTACAAGAAGCATGGCCCTTATTCTCTAAACCAAACGACTACAATCTCTTTGTTGTTTCAAGCAAAGCTCAAGACCCATAAGAGTTTTATCACCACGGTCAAAGAGATTAAAGAGACGAATCATTCAACTTAAACCATGTCAATAAACAAGGTAAGTGTTTACAATTATTTTCATCACATTTTTTACTAATGATTTTGTCCTCTTTTGCGGCTTAACTAGTCGTTAATTTACTTTAGTATTCAATGTAACTTTCTTATGCATTTATGTATTTTTATTTTCTTTCTTTTATTGCTTTTTGGCTGAAGAACCAGTTTATAAGGTTCCATATGCAGCTTGTAACCTTTTCACCTTGATTTTTCTAATAAAATACCCGAATTTTCTTCATAAGATTATAACTAAAATCTTGTGTTCTTTCTCTTATTTTGTTGAAACCAGTACCTCCTAAATTATAGAGAAGTTAAGTGTTGTATCAAAGGAGTTTTCATTGCCTTTGTGGTACACATCGATCCTCAGGGTTCTAATCTTTCCATCTCATTCGACCATCGGTAAGACCGCCTGAGTATCTCGGCTGTTCGACCAAATCTCTCCTCCCACTCGACCATTGGTTCCACTCATCCTGTCCCACGGTCGAGTAGTCGTCCTGCTCAATCCTTTCCATCGTACCACGTCTTCCTGTCCTGAGTATCTCAGCTAAAGACAACTCACACCCGCCATTCCCCCACTCATCCTAGACTGAACGTACCACGCTCGTACCGGAGTACATACCAGCCGGTTCCATACCCGTGCTTGTATCACTCACACTCCTATGCATAATCAGTGCCTAAAGACAATTTTCCACTAATGTGGTGTTAAGTACTTAAGCTCAAGCTATGCAAGATATGACATCAACCATAACTTCATTCAGGCATTTCCGCAAACACCCTAAGTGCAATACTAGAAAGCCTAGGATCTACTTATCCTAAAAAGAGGCGCTAAGCATGAAGAACAGTCACACAAGAAGTGATAATCAAAGATCCAACATTCTAACACCTTAAACAGTCATTAGAAACACTTTTGTTCTTTTAAAACCAAGAACCTCAAACTCAAAGAGACAAATTCGAAATTACTAAAGCAAATAAGAAAGCAAGACTAAGAGATTAAAGACTAAAAGAGGATAACTTAAATAAAAAAGTATATACAAGTGATCTAATCTCAACCCACAAAGGGTTTGTTCTTGTTTAATGAAAAACCAAAGCAAAGCTTTGGGGAAGAGAAAGGATAAGTGAGGTTGGATCTAGGGTTAGTTATTTATAGGGAACATCCCCAAAAAAAGCCTTAGAAAGCAAAAATAAAAGAGTCAAATATTTTCAACTTTGGTTCTCGGGTTAATGCATATCGAGGTCGAGGAAGGAGGTCTTGATCGATATGCTGCTCGGTACAACGTTCTGGTTGCGGGCAGTGAAGATGAAACCGTCGTATCTTTTGAACCACTGATCGGATTGACTTGATTCAACCTCCGTTGGAAATCTTATTCAATCCCCTAGGTTTTCCATGAAGGACGCGGAGGCTGAATCGTATCAGAAGACCTTCGTTCGGACACATACATTCTATATCGATCTGCATACCAGGCAGGTTTTCTCAGCTTTGGTCGGTACAAGAATTTGGTGCAGCCTAAAACCCGTCAACTTGGCCATTATACTTTGTTCTTCATGTCCTCATCATTCACCATTCTCCAGATTTCTTCATTGCTCCATTTAGACCTGAAACAGACTCTAAACAATACAAAACATGCAAATATCTAACCAAAAACCTATTATGTATAATATGAATGCAAATGGAGCAAAACATGATGAATGAATGCATGAAAGAGACCAAAACTAAACTAAATGTATGCTAAAACATGGTAAATTATGAGGTTATCACTTTGATATCACAAAGACACTTAAAACTCGCAAGAACAGTTTGACTCAAACACAATTCTTTGTAAACAAGACAAAAGATGTATTCAAAGTACAGAGGTAATGATCTTATATAATGCTCAAATAAGACAAGACTTTTAACGGTCATAAACAATAAATAAAGAAGCATACCTCTCGGAATGAATCAAGAGATATCACCATTGATGTTAATCGTTTGGCCTTGAACTGAATGAGGCTGGAATGGATGCGATGAAGGAGGTGTGATTCCTTATGTCTTCTGAGTTGTATGAAGGTCTATGATCCTCTGTAGGGAATTGAGGCTATAGATTAGATGATGAGGGTAATCCTTGCTTAGACTTTCCCGTAGAAGCAAAGCAATCTTGATCGAGAAAGGAAAGTTTCTTCATGTTTGATTCTATTTTGGTTTGACGTGGTTTAATGATGTTATTGACTTGATCATGTGGTTTTAGACTTGGTATCTTCTGTTGACGCCAAAGAATGCAAATAAGATGTGTTGATATGAAGTACACCCATAGTTTCCTTAAATGGACACAAGAATGCGTAGGTTTGTCCATATGCACTAATGAATGACTTTGGGATTTTTTCTTGGATTTCTTACATTTTGATCTGAGCTGGGGGTGGTCTAACTTGACCAAAATGTTTTCCTTGGTACGTTGTAGGGTGAAGTTTCATTGTTATATCTTCAATCCCATTGATCTCGTCCAAAGGCTCTTCTTAAACCTCTAGTTTAGCTCTAGTGTCGCTTTCATCATCTGGTCCGATTGGATTGAGGCTGATATCCTCATCATACCCTCTCTCTTGAAAAGGTTTCGCCCTTGACCCATTTTTTCTGCACCAAGATAAGGTAAGTTAGTTTCTTTGCAAATATGTGGGTTTAGGAACTTACCTTGCTAATTGATTTGTTGGAGATTAAGTGCTCGATCAATAGGGTATATGGAATGTTTTGAGCTGCCTTGAGCTCCAATGTGGGTTTTAGCTCAGTTTTTGGGGTTTTCTCATCCTTGTACTCCATGTTTTATCCTTGTACTCCATATTTTGGTGTTCTTGACCTTTAAAACCTGCATAGAACTCATTTAGAGAAGACAAATGCATTATACAAATTACAATGGATCTTGTATAGCAAAATAACTTGCTTTAGCTTTAGTATCTGTTTTTGTTCTGACTTGCATACCAAGGAATTTTCTTTGGGCTAATGGGGAAAGAATAAACTTACAGTTGTTGATGCTGAAGGAGTACTCGTTTGTACGGCCATTATGACAGATATCTTATTTATATTGCCAAGGTCGTCCTCGCAAAACATGGCCTGCTTGCATATGTGCAACATCACACAAGACTTGATCCTTGTATTGGCCAATGGAGAATGGAACTTCTACTCGCTTAGACACTTTTAGCTCTTCTTTGTCATTGAGCTATTTGAGTTTGTCGGGCTTCAGATGTTGTATTGTAGGGAGTTTAAGCTTCTCAACTAAAGAAACACTAGCAATGTTAGCACATGAACCACTATCAATATTCAAATGACATACCTTATATTTGATTGTACATCGAGAGTGGAATAAGTTATCTCTTTGTTCTTGATCTTCTAGTATTGGTTGTGAATTTAGTGCTCTTTGAATGATTAAAAGCTCACATTCTATAACATATATAGTGATGCCTTCATCAATATTTCATCTAATGAATCATATCCATCACGAGTGGTGATTCAGATTCTCTTATTAGGACATTCTCCCGATATATGCCCACTGCCTTGACATTTATAGCAAATAATGTAATGATATCTTTGAGAAGTACTAGACTTACCTTGGTCAGTACAGTGATATTGGATTTGAATCGAGAATTCACCACTACCAATTCACCTTTATCTATATGTTGAGTGTTGAACTTCTTGTTGTGGCGGTTGAGTTTAACTCCAAGTTTTGTTATTAGAACGAGTTCTTGTTGAAGTCTTCTTCTTAATTTATATGTTTTTTTCGTTGAATAGCTAAGTGGAGAAGCTTGGGTAATGAATGGTAAGGTGATAGCTTACATATTTACATCATTATGAGCATCATATGTTGTATTTTTTTGCATCATTTCATCCAAATAAGTTGTCCAAAGAGTCTCATTTGTATTCATATTAGGACTAGTGTGTTTTAAGGTTAGATTTGCATACTTTGTTCCATATGGAGTGCATTTCAGGTGTTTTTGGAGTTAAGGAGACTTATTGGAGGATGGTAGATCATTTAGAGTCAAAACACCACGCAATGAGAATGATGCCAAGGTGTTTTGAAGCAACAACAATGTCCACAGCGAGGTCCCTGGTCGGTGGCGATTGCACTGAGGAGAGACAGTCGTACATCATGCAGGCCACGTCCTTGCCAGCTCGGTGCAACTGGATGCGAGTAATATATCAGTCCGTACGAAGGCTTTCCGCTACGTTTCAGCCTTGACACTCTTCAGAAATGTTGTAGATGCTTGAACTAGCTTTCGAATGGTGGAAAATTCATGTCATTCGGATACGGAGTTAAGGAGTATGGCGATTATACCAAGCCCCTGTACAATTAGGCGATTGCACCGAGCAGATGCACCGTGTAGGCCTCATTCCTTCCATACCCGATGCATTTCATCCGAGTGTTGACTAAAACTTTGACCAATCTTTGATTTTTTCTATTTTCTTTACCAAGCTCATTTTAGGGGTCTTCCCTATAAATAGTTAAACCAAATAACCTTAAGGGTGATCCATTATCCATTATCTTATCTTTTTGTTATCTATCTTTCTTTCAAGAACAAAAAAAAAATTTGTGATTTTGGATCATTCTTCTTAATCGAGGTTTGCATTTTTCTTTTAATCTTTCTTGCTTATCCAATTTCTAATCATTAGTCACATTTTTGTGGATTTGAGCATGATTAGTGAGTTGTAATTTTTAGGTTTGAGATTAAAGAAGATTATAGTGGTTTTAATGATTATTTAAGGTGTTAGATCTTTACATTTCTCTTCTTGTGTGATTCTGTTTAATGTCAAGTACTTCTTTATTGGTAAAGTTGATCTTAGGTTTTCATTTGCACTCTATGTGTTCGATGAAATGTCTAATTGAAGTTCAATACTTTAAAATGGTGTTTAGATAATCACGAGTCTTTGCATCTATCATTTCTTGCTTGAATGTACTTAATGCTTAGTACCACAGTGGTGGAGAAACTGCTTTTAAATGTTGATTATGCATGAGAATATGAGTTAATATTTGATCTATTTCACAAAAGATTAGTAAACCTAGCCTAAGAAATTAGATATCTAGCATGCTTTTTAGTATTATAGATTTTGTGATTGAATGCTTGCTTGTCATATATACACCATTGACTATATGTTTGAAATATGATAAGTCAAAAAGATTAGTTCCATGAGAATGAATTAGTCCACAATAAAAGTTTTTAACTAGGATTTATATGTGTTGTATTAAACCTATAATAATCTTGAGTTACCTTACCAATTAAAATTAATATACTATAAAAGTAAATTATGCTAATATTATTTAAATGCAGAATGTATGTCACAACATTTCTATTAAGTTAAACCTTCTCTAATTTTTTTCAAATTATACTAAATAATCTAGATTATTTTAAAAAGAAAATAAATGGACTGAATTTTTTAGCATTAAAATCATTAACTCAAATGAGCTAAAAGTTAAGTTGGATCAACCACCCATTAAAATATTTCTATTCATAGTAGACGATCCATAGACATCAACATCAGTTTTGAAACTTCATGAGCTTTTTACTATTATAATCATATAATTAAAAATAGAGTAATACTAAGAAATATACTCAAATAATAAGGAAATTAGATGACAACTTCTGACAGCTTTTACATGATACAGTTGCAAATAGAAAGACGATATAGTCCTTCCATCTTATTGTTTTTTTCATTCTCTTTCTTCTCTCATTTCTTCACAAAGAGGAACAAAAAAGAGAAATGTGGTCGATGATGATGATGAAGTAGCCGGTAGTGGTGGTGGTAGTGGTGGTCGATGATGAGGATAGTGTTGGTGGTAGTGTTGGTAATGATAGGTGGTGGTGATGGTGTTGTCAGTTGTAGTGGTGATGGAGTCGCTGGCGGCAGTGGTGGTGGTAATGATGAGGATACTGTTGTTGGTGGTGTTGGTGATGGTAAACTTCTTTACAAATTTGTTTGTGTGTCTCTTCTATATAAATTCCCTAGCGATGGTGATTGTGGTGGGTAGGAATAATTACAAAAAACAGCAATGGTGATGGTGGGGTTATCGATGGTGGCAATGGTGATAGTTATTGGTGATAGTGGTGTTTTTCTTGATGATGGGGATGGTCGGTGGTGATGATGGAGTCGCCAGCGGTGGTGATGGTGGTCGATGATGGGGTGATGTTGATGGTGGTGTTGGTGATGGAGTCGCCGGTGGTGGTGATGGAGTCACCGGTGATAGAAGTGATGGCGATGCCGGTAGTGATGGTGGTGGTGTCGGTGATGGCGATGGTGGTGGTGGTGGTGTCGGCGATGGCGATGGTGGTGATAGCATCAGTGGTGGTGGTGGTGGGTATAAGTGGTGCTGGTGGTGACATGATAGTTAATATGCTCACAATGTTAGTATGATAATTTGTTGGTATGATAACATTATTAACATGATAATTTTGCATAACTTATACAGTTAACAACGTTAACTCCTATTTTCATGAAATAATAGCAACGTTAACACAATATATATTATTTGTACAATGTGCTAATCGAGCATCATATTAGTTAGCATAGTAACACAATTAACATGATAACTGTTGTGTTAACGTGCTATTATTTTAACTTGCTAATCAAGCATCATATTAGTTAGTATAGTTAACACAATTATCACAATATTATATCAGTTAGCATAATAATCGAATTGCTATCTATTCAAACCGTATCAAATAATTATAAAAATAAAATAATATCAACCTAATTTTTAATTTTTAATTATTAATTTTATTTTTTTATTTTAATATTATTTTAGACTATCTACTAAATTTTCCCTTAAAAATTTCATAAAGTATCCAAAAAGGAAAGAACATTGATCAGAGAATAAACCAAAACAAAACAAAACAAAAATACAGGGCTAAAACGGTCATTTCACTCTTCATGGGAAAAAAAATCTGAATTAGTCGGCACCAGCGCTATAAAAGGTTATCAGCTATCTGACGACTCGACCCTCGTTGATACCGAATCAACAAGTCACAACTTCCGTCTTCGTTTCACCTTTCTTCTTCATGCTCATCATCTTCTAAAAGAAAACACATACCAAAAAAAAAAAAATTCCTATTAGAAGAAAACAATGCACCGATCACGGAACTTCAAAATCTGCGGGAACGACGCCATTCTCTCTTGTCCTCTTTCGATTTCCAATCTCAAAGTTCTATTCGTTTTTGAATCGTCGTTATTGAATAATTCGATCACGCGTTTTGAAGATGCGTTGGTCCGATAAGCTCCGTTGCTTCTTCTCCGATCTTTGCAGATTTTCCAATTTCATCTTTAATCGATCGTCTTATTGAATTTACTCGGATTTTTCGACTGCGCGTTTGATACCGTTCGTTTACGAATTTCGGAACTTTCTCTGTCTATTTCTTTCCTTCAATCTTCAATGGATAAGAAGATTTTGTTTCCGGAAAATCTTCCTGAAGGTAATTGCGACTGTTACTCGCTTTTGAGATTATGCATTGCGGTTTCGATAATATCTGTATTCGAATAAATCAAGATAGATTTTAACGATTCCTTATCCAATTCAATCAGATCTATCTGTTTTCTACCTTTTCGTAATTGTGATTTGCGTGATTCAACATTGTAGAGGAATTTGGTTCTAATTTATCAATAGATTTCAAAATTTGTGTGGTTGGGATAAAATCTTGTTATGTTTGATGTGTGCCATTTGATAGAATTACGAATTTCTAAAATGTATTTAAACATTCAAGCAGGCAAAATCTCTGCGCTTATCCAGAAGCAGAACAATGTGCAGCCTTCTGTCATCGTGATCGGCAGTGGTATATCAGGTCTTGCTGCTGCTAGGAATCTCTCTGAAGCTTGTTTTAAGGTGACGGTTCTTGAATCACGCGATAGGATTGGTGGTCGCATCCACACGGATTATTCCTTTGGTTGTCCTGTTGATATGGGAGCTTCATGGTGAGTTTGATCATCTTTGTATCTCAATTTGAGCAGCATCTGTGTATGTAGGAGAATCAGATGTTTGATTTGTAGTATTGTTGTTCTGGAATGTCGAGTTGTTCTGAGAAGAATCAAAATGAGATGTGTGTACATTTTAAAGTGCCTTTATTTTTATGAGTTTGCTAACCATTTTTCGAACATGGTCTTAGGTTACATGGAGTCTCCAACGAGAACCCCTTGGCTCCAATTATACGCCGTCTAGGGCTGACTTTATACCGAACTAGTGGGGATGACTCCATCTTATATGATCATGATCTGGAAAGGTAACCCTTTTCTGCCTTTACGTCTCTGTATGTGTCTCCTAGATCTTATGGTTTCACTCTGTTCCGTTGTTTTTTTTACAAGTGGCAGAAGTGCTGTACTTTATATATCAGTCACACCAGTGCTCTGTTTAACAACTTAGCTGATTGTTTCAAAGCTTGATTAAGTAGGGAAGAGTCGTAGACTGGTTTCAAAGCCTGTGAACATATTAATTTGAAATATTTATAAGGAAAATTTTGTCTTTCGTTTTTCAGTTATGGACTTTATGACATGTATGGGAATAAAATTCCGGCGAAGTTGGTCACTGAAGTTGGAGTTGCATTTAAGAGAATTCTCGAAGAGGTAGATCTTTGTTTTTTGCTAAATTGGATTTTCTAGTTACCATCATTTGTCACAAGAGTGCTTATATCCCCTTGTTGATTCCAGACGGAGAAAATAAGGGATGAAACCGCCAATGACATGTCTGTTCTTCAAGGAATATCCATCGTCCTAGAAAGAAATCCAGAACTAAGGTAACACATTCTCAAGGTGCATTTTTACTTTTTAAATTTATGTATCTATTATAACCTCTTGCATGCTTTCCTGTATTATCTTAGGCAAGAAGGGATGGCATACGAAGTCTTGCAGTGGTACATATGTAGAATGGAAGCGTGGTTTGCCGTGGATGCGAATTTGATATCGCTAAAATGTTGGGATCAGGCAAGCAAACTTATTCTTTTCTCTGTTTGATCTGAGTATGGTTTAATATATATGACTCTTTTAGAGTCACTAGCTATCTGAACATATACTTCCATATATAAGAATTTCTTATTGTTGTATTAATGGTTTGTTAGAAAATTATGTTACTCTGTTTATTGGCAGAAGCAAATATTGTAATATAGGCTTGTATCTTGACATCTTAACTTACCAATGAAGCTCAAAATAGTTATCTTTGTGCAGGATGAATGTCTTTCAGGTGGTCATGGTCTAATGGTGCAAGGTTACGAGCCAGTGATTAGAACACTTGCAAAAGACATTGATATTCGCTTAAGCCATAGGTAATTAAAATCAGCCTATGATGTTGTTATACTTATACATGTAACGTTAAGATATCTTTCTTGAATGTAATCACATCTTCTTGAAAATTGTATTCACACAGGGTTACTAAAGTATCAAGAACATCTAATGACAAGGTGATGGTAGAAGTCGAAGAGGGAACCAATTTCGTAGCCGACGCTGTTATCATCACGGTTCCGATCGGTGTTCTAAAGGCGAACCTGATTCATTTTGAGCCAGAGCTACCACAATGGAAGACCTCCGCGATATCGGATCTCGGCGTAGGCAACGAGAACAAGATCGCCCTGAGATTTGACAAAGTGTTTTGGCCCAATGTTGAGTTCTTGGGGATGGTGGCACCGACTTCTTACGCATGTGGCTATTTCTTGAATCTTCACAAGGCTACGGGCCATCCGGTTCTTGTGTACATGGCTGCAGGGAATCTAGCCAAAGACCTGGAAAAGCTCTCCGATGAAGCTACAGCGAATTTCGTCATGCTGCAACTTAAGAAAATGTTTCCTGACGCACCTGATCCGGTAAGCAAATCTTATCATCATCATCTTCATATTGCACAATGTTGAATGATGTTCAAACTGGATGAACCGAACCAACCCGAAATAACCGATCCAAAAATCGAACCATTTCGGTTTAAATTGATTCCCTTTTTCTATAACAAAAAAAAAAACCGAAAACCGAAACTTAAAAAGAAAAAACCCGAGTTAAGTCGATTTTGTTTTTGAAAATTAATAATGTATTTTACTAAAAACCGAATCCAAATCAAACTACCCATAATATATTCAATTTTATTTTAAATATATTTCTTCTGTTTTAACACATTCGAGAAATCATGAAATTTTTTTTTTTTAATAGCCCCTTATGAAGATATTAAATAAATTTATCTTTTTTCATTAATAGATTAAATCAATAGGAGAAAAACCTGATTTTTTATTCAAAATTTTCCATTTTGAAAATATAAAACCACACATTTTGTGAAACAAAATAAAACGTAAAACGACATTTTCTTGAAACGTAGGGAATAATTATTTGTAAACCTAAAAACCATAAAACCGATCCGAAACCAAAAGGAAATACGGATTGAACACCCCTCAGTCATATGTTTCGGAAACACTCAAAGAGTTCTTTTGGTTACAAACGCAAAATGCAGGCTCAATATCTAGTGACACGGTGGGGTTCGGATCCTAACACATTAGGGTGTTACGCCTACGACGTGGTTGGTATGCCGGAAGATCTATACGCTAGGCTAGGAGAGCCCGTTGATAACATATTCTTTGGAGGAGAAGCTGTGAACGTCGAGCATCAAGGATCAGCTCATGGAGCTTTCTTAGCAGGAGTCTCTGCCTCTCAGAATTGTCAGAGGTATATCTTCGAACGCCTCGGTGCTTGGGAGAAACTCAAACTTGTTTCTCTAATGAGAAATAGTGATATCCTCGAATCTGCAACTGTACCTCTCCAGATCTCCAGGATGTGATGAATGGTTTACCTCTCTTTCTTACTTTCATTTAGTTTTTCTTGTATGTTCTCTGCTTAAAAGACAAGCAAGGGTCCAATTCATTTTTTCCTCATCTGAAAACAAATAAAGGAACATTCTCACTTCCGAATTTGAAGTCTTGCTTTTATAGTGCAACTGTTTAAAATTAAATTGACCTAATCATTTGATTACTATCTTATAATTTTTGTATGCTGCCTTCCAAAAGACCAACGTGATGAAGTCTAAAACTGCACCCGACTTGTTATACTTATGCTTTTGCCATTAAAATTTTCACTTCAGGGACAGACATAACCCGCCGTCTCTAAATAAAATGTTCAAACCTTTTATAAAGTTAATGTTAGACAAATTAAGCTATCAATTGTATGTTTATTTGCCAAAGTTTAAAAGGTGTAGTTTCATACTTTCCTCGGAGGATTTATTTCATATGCCTCTCCAACACAAAACCAAATCTCAAATATCTCCTTTTTAAAATAAATTTCGTTTTGATTTATTTTTTTTATTTCAAAAACAAATTGATCACATTGCTATTTTTTAATTATTTTAAAAATTACCGATCGAACCAACCAAAATTCATCCAAACCCAATTCATACGGGTCATTTTGGATTAAAACCTAAAAACTGTAAATTTTTAACCAAACGTCTTTTTTCTTTTCATCTCTTTTTGTGAAACTAGAGATTTCTTGAAATGAAAAAAGAGATTCGGATCTGACTACGATTGTTGGGAAAGACAAACCAAGTGAAGAGGTTAAATGAAGAGGTTCAAGAAGAAATGGACACTGGATGGATCTGTGGTTCCGAAAAGTAAGGAGATCAAAAAATAATAAGGTGTTACTAGCAGATGTTTTTGCTAATAAACAATTACTCAAATCTATTCATATCATTGTAATGTTTAATGTTATCAACCTATGAGGATAGTTGTGAAGAATCATGAGAGCCTTTAATTCAAACCATATCAAAGATTTGTTTGTGTTTCTAGCACCCTAATAAACAAAAACGCAAGACTAGCATCAAGTAAACCCAAACACTTAAGCAAATAAATTTAATCAAGCAAAAATAAAGTAATTACTAAATAAGATGATCAAATAAGGAAAATGGATCTAAGGATGGAGTTATTGACTTTAGGTGATCATAGAAACAATCTAAGATGTTCAAACAATCATAATAATACTAATACTTAGGCATAGAACTTTTAAACAAGACTAATCCAATCTCATAGCTCTAATCACTTTTTTAGATATCTTAACAAAGATCTAATCATCATTAGCGAAAATATAATCAACAAGTATGAAATTAGTTCTATAAATCCAATAAACACACCAAACATTCATTATTATGAGCTAGAAATGTAAATCTCTTGACTTAGTTGGTTGAGGCATTTCATCAAACTCTTTATAGGTGAGAAATATCAGGACTAAATCAACATGATTAAAACAAATCTAGCATTAAAACCACTAAGTAAGAAATGATATATTGTATTTAAGTCATAAACATCAAAGATATATTCTAATCTTACTTTAATCTAACCCATCCTTAAACTACAAATAAAACTACTCACAAATTATGTTAAAACCCACAAATCTAATGGTAGAAGTATGAATAAGCATGATTAGGGATAAGAAAGAAGAAAAAGTCTTAGGCTTATATAGTAAACAATAATCCATCTTGTACCAACTTGTATTAGTTGGGCTTTGACCGAGTTTTGATCTAGGTATGGCCTGGCACGGTTTGGTCTCTCCGCTCCCCCATATGCGCCGAGTTTGGGTCTAGGTTTTAAGATAAAAGATAGGACAAGCCATAAAAATTAGGTTTTAGGCTTATATAGTGAACAATAAACCATCTCGGGTCCACCAGGATTAGCTGGGCTTTGACCGGGTTTGGGTCTAGGTCTGGTCTGGCGCAGTCTGGTTTGTCTGCGCCCCCTATCTGCACCGAGCCCCTGGTTTGCAGGCCGCAGTTTGGCCATCTACACTGCCTTGAAGCTAAGGTCGCGTCCTTGACCGCAGCCTGGTCTCTCTGCACCAAGTCCCTGGTTTTCAGACATTCATAAGCCGCAGTTTTAACTGCGTGTGGTGTCCTGAAGCTCAGCCCAGGACCTTGGTTGCGACCTAGCTATATGTGCTGCTGCCCGTGCTGGTTACAAACATTATTTGTTATGCTGTTTTTCGCTTCTCTCCTTGGCTTTTCTTGCTCCCTTGATCACCCATAGACTCCCTTAAGTCTCCAAAGCCTCCAAATAACCTGAGGAACAATGCAAATGCAGCACAAAATGCGCTAATATGATCTAAAGTCTAAAAAAGGTGCAAACAAGCCTAAAATATATAAATGAACTTATGAAATAAGATAAGCATTTACTTAAATTAATGTTAAAATCATGAAAATAATGCAACTATCAACTCCCCAAACATGACATGTCTTTTGCTTGCCCTCAAGCAAACACATAATAAAAAGTTAGAGAAGAGGTTTGAAAGTGGGAGAGCTCAAATCCAAAAATGCAAATAAAAGAAATCAAATCATTGTCCAAATTAAAGTTTTAGGTTGCACTTGAGTTTATTTTATTTCAAAAAGATTAGTCACACTCATCACATCATGAAAAGAATTTAAGTCTAGCCTACACAAGCATTCATATGCTCCATTCCTTTAACATTCATTTAAGTTGTAACCATGGATCATGCTTTGAAATGTCAAGAGAACTCACTTGGTTAAGGGATAAGGCTTTGAGATAAAAATGATATCAATGTATGGGTGTATTTTAGATGTAAAGGGGATCTCTCATGATTATGAAGTAATCTATGGCAAAATACTAAGAGTAAAATCCAATTGATACATACAAGGAGGACTTCCATACACCTAAGTGCCCAAATGGACCTAATCTATACATTAAACCCAAAGATTAAACCCTTCAACTACCTTTTTCCCAAGGATTTCTTGCCTTCTTAAACCACACAATGCATCACCTTCTTGTAAGTCTTGGAAAATTCTTCTTCTCCTTGGTTTTTAGTGAATTGGCTTTCTTGCTCTCTTCTTGCTTAGCTTTTTTTTTTTGTGGTGTCTCCTTTGGATCATCATTTTGATGCTTTTTATTATGCACTTAGAGACCACCTTCCTTCTTTTGAAACTCAGAGCCTCTTTTGTTGCCAGTCACCTCTTTAATTGCACTCCCCAATCACTTCTCCCTTTGCTTCATGGCGCATACACACATCTTCTTCTTCCTTGGTATAAACATTGAACACAATTCCACACTAGTCTACCCAACAAACCCCTAACCTAGTAGTAGCTCAAGATGCCAGCTAGTGTCTACATGAAAGCTTCTTCTTGTCAGTGTAAACTCAATAATTTTTGCCTAGATAACTTCATAAAAATGCATAAAGGCCTCACAATCACACACATATAGTTTATGGGATGAAAGAATGTTTTGGTTAAGGATGGGGTAACTGTCCCAAATATAAGGATTAGCTACTTGGACTAACAAGAGTGGTAAAATAGAAGAAGATAGCCTAAGTATGTATATGGTATCTATGAGTTCAATTTTTCAAAGCAAAGCATAATCATTCAAGTTAAGATTAGTGGCATTAATACATAGATGGATTCAAATTAAAGGAAGTTTTAACTAGAAGAAGAAATACAAGACATGGAATAAGTGTGGTGCTATATTAATTTCAAACTCATCCGAATGCATCAAACAATTACAAACATGGGTAATGACTTCATCTAAAAAATTAGCATATTACAAGGAAAAACTCATCATTGCTCCCTATGAAAATATATTTATATAAGATGCATCTAGAGTCAATCCTAAATATATAAATGAAACTAAATGTTCACACTCTTTTTAAGGATTTTAAACTTTTCTATTTTTTTGTTTGTTTGTTGTTTTTATGCCTTAAATGTATGCATGGATGCATGAGACTCAAATATGCAATGAATATAAAATAAGAAACACAAAACGCAATGTTAAGTGTCTCACACTCTCCTCCAAACTTAAATTACAGTCCCTTGTATAATAAAAGTTCAAAAGATAACAAATCAAAATGACAAAAATAAGAGAACATAAAAATGCATGATATTTATAATGATTTTGGAGTGGTACCTCTTTAGACCTGAATGGAAGAGGAGACAGTGAATTATGGGATATGTGGAGGGAGAATCCAGACCAGATAATTTCTAAAGGACAGGGAAGTGGGAAAAGCTAAAGCAAGCTAGGGAAAAAGTGTTGCCATTCCATGCCTCGACGCAGTTTGCCTGTCCGCAGCCTTGTTACACTCTCGACCGTGACGTCTCTAGTTTGCACCGCCAAATCGCACCAATCCTCGGGGTTTTCAGCCTTGATTGCCTGTACTGCTTTGGTCATGAGTGGCCCTTGGGTGGCCACCGTTAGCGCCTTTGGCTGCAATGACCCTAGTCTGCATTGGCTTGGCTCTACTAGTCTTGCAAGCTTCTTCTACTTAGGCGCAGCTATTTGATTTTGAACCTGATCAATATCAACATTCACAAACACATTAATAGAAGCAGCAAGAAATAATATATACAAGAATAAGCATGTGAATGCTTCCCAAATGCGTTTATTTAAAATCACTAAGCTTGACTTTTCAAACCTTTTAGGCATTAGGATGGACATGGAGTGGAACTAAAGTCCCTTCTCTATTAGTGTCACCAGCCATGGTGAGTTGAATTTTTGATGGTGAATTTTAGCTTGTCCCTTTGGTGATGTTGAATGTAAGGACATTAGAAACTAGCTCTTGAAGCTTGTACTCATAAATCTCTTGTGTTGTGGTAGGAAGAACAGCCTTAGCACTTGTAAAAAGCTAACAAACCTCCTTAGACTTCACCTTGTATTCAATTATGCCATCAATAAGCCTTAAAATATGAAGACTCACAATTGTAAAGGTTGAAGCATTGATGGGAATGTTCATCTTAGGTGCTTTTATTGCCCTTCTTGGTAGCTCCATCCTTGGGTCATGATAGCTTGCTATATTAGAGCATTTTAGGCTGCATTTCATGCATCATTTCCCTTATTTTTGCATATTAGTTTAGCATTTTAGTCTCATTTGCACTTAGAATCGACATTGCATACATTTAGTTTAGGATTGCATACATATGCATACATTTGCATATTTGTGGTGTTTCTCAGTTGCTTTTGGAGGTTTTGGAACTTGGGAAGGAGATTGGAGCATCATACATTCGAAGAAGATGCCATGAGACGGAGTCTTTCAAACTTTGCATCCATATCGAGAAAGAGCATTGAGCATAACACCCCTGAAGTGTGCCCGATATGGATTGTGGGACGAGGAAGAGGAGCTTGACCGTGGACTTTGAGACTGCACCGGGTAGTGCATCGAGCTAAGAATGCCGTATAAGCCGATACGAAGGGACATGATATATCGGGGTCCAGCATCGAGCTGAACATCGTCCCTGATACGACCAGAGTCTTGCTGCATGATGAGCAACCAATGGGATGACCGAACCGCGACAAGAGCTATTCTACATCGGGGTGGACGCATCAAGCAGAACATCCATCTATGCACCCTGATGCGTCAACGCAGAGAGTTGACCAAGCTTTTTCAATTTTTTGTCAAACCTTATCTTTTAGGCTTATTTAAGCTAAACCTTATCTTTTTCTAGCACTTATCTTCTTTCTTATCCTTATTTTCGACCTGTGGGAGAACCACAATGAGATCTATGGATTTATGAACTAAGATCATCATTTTTAATAAAGTTTTGCATTTTCTTTTGTTTTAGTTTTGTTTAATCATGCTTGCTCAATAATTTATGTTCTGTTTTGATGATTTTATAATGTGTTCTGAGTAGTTTCATATGGTTCGAGGTTGGACCAAATTTGGGGATGATTAGTTGATAACTTAAAGAGTTTTTGTTTAATTCATGCTTGAATCACCTTGCTTAGTTGTTCTTAAGGCTTAAGTAACTTGTTTGAGTGAAATCTGATCTTAGGTATTTGCTGCATCAAAAATGTTTCTTTAAATGCCTGAAAGAACTTTGTTAGGAACATTCTCCTAGATGATTATATTGCATTTGTGTAGCATTTTTGGTCTCTAATATTCTTGTGTTTTCATGCTCTATTTGCATAAATATGCCATCACAAGTGGGTCTGACATGTGCTTAATGATATGCTCAAATTATCCTTAGAGCTACTCTCTCAAATTAAGATATCAATGTAGTACTTAAGAGTCAAATCCACAAAGATTTAGATTGTTGCACAATAGATTCTAGGTTCAAAGCAAGCTAAGGAAAACTAAATGAATGTAATGCAAGTAATAAAAAGAAAGCAGCAAATCGATTTCGAAGTTTTAAAATCATAGAGAGCAGCGCTAGGTCATTGGGAAATTCGCAGGTGAATCCGAATTGCAAATCTAGACATAATGCTAGGAGGTTATTAAGCACTGTTCTTGATCTTGAAACACTAATATAAAATCAATCAACTTCCGTTGCAAAGATTATCTATGTATAAATCCTAGAGAGATGAATTTTGAAAAGGCAGTTTATGCATTTTATTAATGGAACATGCAGTGCATGGAGAAGCCAATAAAGCGTTGGAAACAGTAGTTAACTGAAATTGAGAGACTACTTTCTGAAGAATTGGAAATGCAGGATGTCCTAAGCGAAAATGCCAATCTGACAAGGTTGTTTTTATGGCAGAAGCATATGCAAGCGATGGTGGTGTAGAAGAAGGGGATTTCGGTCATTGATACGTCCCGTCTTTAGGTTTCCCTTCTAGACGTCAAGCCCCTGTCTCCGAATCTCTCACCTGGAAATAGGTAGGGGTAAACATAACAGCAACATCGTTAGTGGTATATAACTGAAATACTGAAATTAAATGTTTGTCAAGTGCAGGGACGCAAAGAACATTATTTAAGAAAAATGGACGATTATATGAAGGTAAAGAAAAAGAACCAGAGTGAGTAATATGCAAACCAGATCCATCACCGAGAAGAACATTGTCTCCTCCATTGTATGGATTGTGCAGAGAAAGAGTGGCTAAGTCAGAGGTCATGTGGTGTGAAGCACCAGAGTCGAGAATCCATGTGGAAGAGTCTGACATCTGTGCTGGATTAGCACTTGGCTGCCACGGTTGAAAGGGAGATGGTCCATTCCAATTGTTGTTCCGAGTCTGAGATGGTATTGATGATGATGGGCCCTTCACAATGCAAAACTCAGGGCAATATTTTGCACTGTGTCCCTTAGTCCCACACGCTTGACATCGACCTAAATACGGTTTGGAGAAGTTTCGCTGAGTGGTGAATTAAGTGGCTTCCCTTTTATAGTAGGGAGCCAAAAGAAGCATAAAAAACCTAAAAAAGATAAGATAAGGTTAAGAAAAGTCAAATGGTCAACGCGGGATGAGCTGCATCAAGGTCGTACGGTCGATATTCTGCTTGATATGCGTCCTCGATATGGTCTATGCAGCATGTATCGACGTCCTTCCTCGATGCTGGTCCTTGATGCAGACCAACAACTTGGAATCCTCGTGTTGATCCTTCTCCTCTCGTCCTGCTGCTTGCATTGAGTATACTCCACAGGTGTTCTGCTTGATATGCTTGCTGGATATAGACCAGACTTTTCAAGATGTCTATTTTTGACATCTTCTTTGATCACGAGCTGCTTCCATCTCTTCCCCAGCTCCAAGAAATTCCAAAAACACCTGAAAACCACCTCAAACATGCATATGTATGCAAATGTATGCATTCCTAAGCTAAATGCATGCTATGTTTATTCTAAGTGCAAATTATACTAAAATGCTAAACTATAATACAAAAATAGAGGAAAAGATGCATGAAATGCAGCCTAAAATGATCTAAAATAGCAAGCTATCACTTGACTTGTTAGAATTTGCAAAGAGATTTGAAATTCAGTGAAGTAGGCATAGATAACTTCTGCAATGAGAAATGATTAGTTATATCATTGTGTTTCGAGTTCTTGACTGTTTTAATTCATTCCTTATAGCATGCATTCTATATTCTTGGATTCAACCTGTGAATTAGCCTGACTTAGCTCCTTTAGCTTTCTGAACTTTAGATCAATCAACAAAAATCGCCTGCATTCATTATTTTAGTTATTTCGCATTACATTCATTCATTACTGCTTAGCTTAACCTGAATCTAAAATCTATAGCATAGGTAGCTTACTCCCTTGGGATTCGATAACCCTTTGTTCTACAACTGCTTTACTGTACACTTGTAGTAGTAAAATAATTGGGTAAAACTTAGACCCTATGATGTTTTTGGCGCCGTTGCCGGGGAGTAAGAGCTGCCTATCGATTTTTAGTTTTAAGATTTTGACTAAGTTTTTATTTGTTTACTAACTTTCTGTTACTTTTCTTCTGTCTGTTTCAGGTGTATGCATAATCGCAGTACCAGAAGCAACAAAGAGAAGGAGCTTGTGAATTTGAGCATCGACGAAGTAGCTAAGTTAGAAAGGACCACCAGGAAAGCTAAGAAACAGTCTACAATGGTTGCTCCGCTTGTCTTGGTCAAAAATGCAGAAGGTCACTTGGTTGATATAGTTGGAAGCAGGAGGAATAAAGAAGGGCAGAGACTGGATCAGAATGGCAATATCATAGTTGAACAAGTGGTTCAACAAGTAGCCAATGATGCTGTAAACGCTGCTGAGCATTTTGTTCAGCAGACTCTGGGAGATTACAACAGACCCGACCAGTTTTATGCCAATAAAACTGCAATCCGCCCTCCTGCATTCCAAAGAAATGATTTTGAGCTCAAGCCTGCCTTTTATCAGCTAGTGAGCCAGCATCCTTATCATGGTTTGCCACATGAGCAACCTATGGACCACATAGAGAGGTTTGAGGATTTAGCTTCAAGCATTAAGGCCAATGGAGTTAGCAATGACTTCATGTTCTGCAAGCTTTTCCATTATTCTCAAGGAGAAGATGCAGCTTACTGGCTGAAACAACTTGAGCCTGGATCACTGACTACTTAGGAAGACACCAGGAACACTTTTCTGAACAACTTCTATGATGATGCAAGATCAGAAGAGTTGAGAATGAAAATAGCTTCATTCTCCCAAGGACCCACTGAAGCTTTTAAGGCTTCCTGGTTGAGATTCAAATCCTATCAGAGAGACTGTCCACATCAAGAATTCAATCAGGTGCAGCTGCTTGGAATTTTCTTCAGAGGAGTGGATTGGAAATACTAGATGGCGTTGGATGCTGCTAGCAATGGAAACTTCGACATAAAACTTCCAGAAGATGCAATCACTTTGATTGAAAACTTGACATCCAGTAAAAGCACCAAGAATGCTGACTTTCAAAGGATGAAGCAAGCTGGAGTGAATGATGGGAACCTAATCTCTGCGGTCAAGGCCAAGTTGGACAGCATGCATAACCTTCTGGTGGGAAAGAAATCAGTCCAGTTTGCTGCAGAAGTGAAGACTTTCAAAAATCCTAAGGAGATTGAGCAGGAGGATGTTAACTTCATCAATGCATGAAGATTTCAGAGTCAAAGATTTGAGAATCAGCAGTGGAACAGAGGTTACAATGGCAATAATCAGAAGAGAACCTTCACATGAAACCAGAATTCTTCTGGTTACACTCCAAAGCCACATTTCTAGAAGACTGAGTTTCAGAAACCTTACCAGAACAGCAGCAACTTCAACATGAATTATGGTTCTTCTTCCGACCAAACTGCACCTCCACAAGAAAACAAAATGGAAGCTATGTTGGAGCAGATCCTAGAAGGACAGCATAAGATGACAGTGGACTTCAATGGGAAGATAGATTCGCTGTACCAGGACCTGAATGGAAAAATTGAGAGTCTGAACTCTCACATGAAGAAGCTGGATGTTTAGGTTGCTCAAACTGCAGGAGCTGTTCAAAGGCAAGAAGGATTCCTTCCTGGAAGGACTGATGCTAATCCCAAGCACCACGTGAATGCCATAATACTAAGGAGTTGAAGAAACCTTCAACCAGTCTTAAAGAAAGGCTTGAGTGCAGAGGAAATCGTGGAACTTCAAGAAGTTGAAGATGATGAAATTTCTGCTGAGAACGACCGAGTGACAATCGTCACACATGTTGGGCGTCGCTCGTCACCCCTGTTGGGTGTCGCTCGTCACCCACTAAGCATCCTAAGAAGTTGAAACAAGAGCTTGAAGATGCTAATTGCAAGGCTATCATGGACAAACTGGTTATTGAGATTCCCTTAATTGATGCTGTGAGGATTACTCCTGTTATTTGGAGATATGTGAAGAGAATTGTGGAGACCCCACATAGCTAACTAAACCGCAGCCTTACCTTCACTACATCCTAACAGTCCGTTTCTAAACTTAAGATAATTTTTAAATTTTTCTTTGCAATAAACAATTTATATCAGATTCAATAAACCATTTCATTCCATTATAACTTGAATAAAAACACTTAAACAGGATTCAGAATTCACTTCAAACCAAAGCACAACGGTTTGCTAACAATACACCAGATTATCTAGCAATCTAAAACGGTCAACACCAAAGCCATAAGACAAAACACTAGTCTTATAACATAAAAACACCCAAATCCCTCGATCTATCCATGTTCATCACTACCGCCGGTCTCGCTCCACTTATTGCTTAGATCCTGCACACTCAAACAAAAGAGGCATAAGTATTGTCATAAATACTTGTGAGTACGGTCATCCCGTAACATCTTAGCCAGTACCATTCACGCATTCATATAATCAGATTCAACATCCACACAATCAATTGGCAATAAACATATATCATATCAAACGGCTATAATCGTCTTCTTTAACCCATGATCAATCCCTTTTTTAATACTCATGTCTACTTCAGCGAGAATCCCACATCCTCTAAGCTAATACATGATTCGGATTACCCTGAGGTTAGTTAAACACCATCTTTGCCACGATAAACACCTCACAATCTCATAACATAGAATCGCTTATCACTTGCTAATCAAACAACATGCAAATTACACAATCAAACATGCAAAACATCAAACCCTAGCAATCAAACGATCCTGAATACTAACCACAGTCACACCCACAATTTAAACAAGGTTGGAAACAGATTGGTTAGAAGAAATCTCAGCGAAACTCGCGTGGAAACGAAGATATTCGGACACCCTAGGGATTCCTCGGCTATCGCTACGATCCGATCTCTCCTCCCCTCGGCTATCTCTCGATCCGTTCACTTTCCTTCGGGACAAACTCTATATTCCCTCAGAAACCCCAAAAAACACACCGATTAGTCCAATGTTTTCCGATGGAAACTTGAAACTAAAGGATATAGCTGATCCCTTACCAGTTTATCTCGGCGATGGTCAGATCCATACGATGTTAGCTCAATCTCTCTCGGCTACTCTTGGGATAAATTGACTTTTCTAAAGTTTTCTCTCGACTAATCTCTCTCTCTTCCTTTATTTCTCTCAAATAATGCAACACTCCCGAGATAAGTCTCAAAAATGCTTTATATACTCGCAAAACCCTAAGTAACTCGGACTTAACCGACGTTTACTGGTTCCAGCAGGATTTATCCCGATCCGATTTGATTTCTCTCGGCTATAGCCTGTACCGGCTCTATCATCCACACGATAAACCAAGTTTAAGCCGACCTACTGATATCCCTTGTATTTACACCATTTAGGCCTGCATTTAGTACATGTTTTGGTTCTCTTTTGCATGTTTTCCATTAATTTTTGTCCCATTTTCTTCTCCTTTTAGACTTAGGTTGCATTTAGGGTATAGTTTGCATTTTTTTTGGCATATTGAATATTTTTAGGTACTTATGAAGCTAAAAGGAGCTTGGAGGAGCTTTGAGGATGATCCAGGAAGCTAGCTGGACCAGATGGAGCAAAAGGATGAAAGCAGACAATCTCTGTAGAGCTTTTCGGTCAGAGCATGGAGAATATCGATCAAGGGGTGATCGATGCTAGATTTTTGGTCAGGAGCATCGATCAGGAAGTGACCGATACGAGCACACCGATCATCAGCATCGATCAGGAGTGATCAGTACAAACGCCCCGAGTTAATTTTGGTCACTACATCGATCACTGCCCAGACCGATGTAACTCTACATCGATCAACCCTGACTGTTGTAACTGATTGATGTAAACCCAATCCAAACCTGTTTTATTTACACTTTTGCCATTACTCTAGGGCTTCCCTCTTTAGGCTATAAATAACCTCTTTTCCAGATTTTCGACAAGTCTTGCAATTTACTGTTCTTAAGCATTTTCTTTGAGTTTGTAAGACAAATCCTTTGCTTTGTTTAATATAATTAAGTATTTGCGTTTAATCTTTCTTTATTCTCTCTTTTAATCATGATTAACATCCTTTTCCTTCGTGATTTGGTATTAAACATGAGTATTAGTGAGTAGTTTGCTTAGGGTTTCTAGATGTGATAGATTAGGGGAATTTAGGACTTGATTAAGGCTTGTTTAGTGCTTCAGTTTATGGGTTCCTCTCTATTAATCTGTTCTTAATGCTAGATTTGTCTTGATCACACTTAACTAGGTTGTTAGCTTTCTCTTATGCCCACCAAGTGTTTGATGAAATGCTGATCTTGTTTAATAGAGGATTTGCTGACCTTGGCTCAAGAGGTTGACTGTTTGAAGAGCATTTTGACTTGAATAGAGTTGTTATCTAATGCTTGTTTAATGTTTTAGCACTAATGAGAGTTAGTTTTTGTTAAGATGTTTAGCAAAGGGCTATTTTACAAGAGATTGGATCTAGCTTGCTTGATTGTGAACTTTATGTCTAGGAATCACCATTGCTTGCTTGTTTGCTTGATCAATGTAGTTTGAAACAGCCTCAGTTAGTCTATGAATTCCCCAAAGTCAATAACCACATCTAGGGACTTGATTTTCTCTTATTTGAATTTCGGACTTCCCCTGTTTTGCTGTGTTTTGCTTGCTTAGTTTTGCTTAGTTTGCTTTTGTCTTTACTTTCTTTGCTGCTTGATCATATTAGGGTATTAGATTGGTTGCTTAGGCAACAAAAACACTTTTCTGCTTGCTTGACTTAGAGGTTTTTACTCTCAACTCTTCTGCTTTCAACTAAAACCCATTTGGATTGATAAAACCCTATGCTATACTACAACTGACTAGTGAAAGTTTGAGTTATCGAACCAAGAGCCCAAAAAACTCTTGCATCAATTTGGCGCCGTTGCCTTATGGGTTTTATGTTTGAATCATTAGAGTTTGTAGAATCTTTAAGATCAAGTTTTTAGTTTTCTTTGGTTACTAATCTCCTTTGACTCTTATTTCTGTCTTTCAGGTATATGAACTTGAGATCCAGAGGTCCAAGCAATCTTGTGGACTTCATAGACAACATCAATCTGCTGGATAGAGGACAAAGAGCAAGGAGACAGCAAGAAAGGCAGCAACGCCTGCAAAGACTTGGGATGAATAATCAGGAACAAGTCATGGATGACATCAGATTTCAGGGTCCTCAAGGAGCTGTTGGTGCTCAGGGCATACAAGGGCACCAATATGTTCAAGGCTTACAGGGTGAGCAAGGACCAAGAGGCGCTGCACAAGCTCCAAGAGCAGTTAGACCCATTGGCGCTGGTGATGCACCAAATGCGTACAACAATAGGACAAGTATCATTCCACCAGCTGTCCAAAAAAACAATTTTGAAATCAAGTCTGGATTGATTTCAATGGTTCAGAGCAGTAAGTTTCATGGGCTGCAACTTGAAGATCCTCTAGATCATCTGGATAATTTTGATAGGCTGTGCTCACTAACAAAGATCAATGGAGTGAGTGAAGATGACTTCAAGCTCAGGTTGTTTCCCTTCTCTCTTGGAGACAAAGCACACCAATGGGAGAAGAACCTGCCCCAAGGAAGTATCACCAGCTGGGATGAGTGCAAGAAAGCCTTTTTAGCAAAGTTCTTCTCTACTTCCAGAACTACTAGAATAAGGAATGAGATTTCAGGGTTTGCACAAAAGAACTATGAAAGCTTTGGTGAAGCTTGGGAGAGATACAAGGGCTACACACTGCAATGCCCTCATCATGGCTTCTCACAAGCCTCTTTGCTATCCACTCTCTACAGAAGAGCCCTGCCTAAGATAAGAATGCTTCTGGATACTGCCTCAAATGGGAACTTCCTGTCAAAAGATGTGGATGAAGGTTTGGAGCTGGTAGAAAATTTGGCTCAGTCTGATGGAAACTACAATGAGGAATTTGATAGAGCTCCAAGAAGTGCAAAGGATGAGCAAGAGTCTAGCAGAAAAGAAATCAAGTCTCTACATGAGAAGCTGGATTTGTTGCTAAGGGAGAAGAAAGAGGTCAACTTTATGGGAGACATGGTTCAGCTGGATGATCAAGAGCAATGCCAAGTTGAGGAGATGAACTACTTGGGAAATCAAGGTGGTTACAACAACTATGGGAACTACATACCAGATCCCAACTTGTCTTACTGGAGCAACAATGTTGCCAACCCACAAGATCAGGTTTACCCTCAACAGCAACAGCAAGCTACCCCAAGACCTTTTGTTCCCTACAACAATCAAGGCTTTCAACAAAAGAACAACGACTACCAACCAAGATCGCCCTACAACCCTCCAGGATTCAATGCCCAAGCTCAAGGACAAGCTTCCTCCAGCTCTCAAGACTCTCATGCAACAAATGATCAACACTCAAGTCACCACAACCTTGGAAATGAACAAGAAGTTTGCAGAGGTCCACAACAAAATTGATTCAGTCCATGTAGAGCTCACCAACCAGTTTGAAGGGTTGGCTGAAAGAGTCCAAACACTGTAGAACAACAAAGGCATAGCTGGTCCCAAGCCTCAAGGACACTTTCCTGGAAAACCAGAAGCTAACCCAAAGGATTTCTGCAATGCCATAGTCATAGAAGAAGAAAGCTTCTCAGCTGAAGAGGAGGCTATCATTGAAGAGTTCCTCTACTTGTTCACTGAGGACACTGAACTTCTAAGTGGGGGGGGGGGGGGGGGGGGGGGGGGGGGGAAGAGTTCTTAGAAGTTGAAACTGACCAAGGAGCTGTAGTAGGCACCACATGAAGTTGTTGATAACAAAAAGGACTACTTGATGGAAGCTGCTGATGATAAGGAAAAGGCTCAAGCTGCTGTCCTACCTGTCTACCAACCAACCATCCCTTTTCCAAGAAGATTCAAGGAACAGCTTGTGCAGAAATATGAAACCCTCTATGCTGCTCAGATGGAATTGAGGGGTTTGAATGGCCAAGAAGAGCTTGAGAAGCTGAGGGGAAAGGTTGGAACACCTGAGGTTAAGGAGCTCACTATCAAGAAACTTGGAGATCCAGGATGTTTTACTCTCCTATATGAGCTTAAAGAGCAGACTTTCAAAGGCTGTCTTTGTGATCTTGGAGCAAGTATCAACCTTCAACCATTCTCTACTGCTAAAGCTCTTGGCTACACTCAACTTCAAGAGAGCAATGTGCCCCTTACTATAGCTGACGGGACAGTGAAGACACCACTTAAGAGTCTCAAGGATGTACCAATGATGATTGAAGGGGTAACCATCCCCACTGATTTCTTGGTACTTGATGTGGAAGGCCATATAAAGAATGCTATCATTCTAGGAAGACCTTTCTTAGCCTCAGCTGGAGCAGTGTTTGATGCCATGGAATGCACAATTGAGCTGAGACTGACCAGGAAGAAGGTTCTAAGGTTTGACTCCAAAGTGAATAAGCCGGAGAATGAGCAAACCTTCTCAGTGGACAGCAAGAAGCTGAAGCAGCTTGGTAAACATTGGCCAGAGTTTGAAGGCTACCAAGGAGAGAGTTTTGATGGCTGCTGTTTGCCAAAGTTGTTTGAAGACACCACTGAAAAGGATGTCCTTGAAGTTGTTGGTTACAAGAATCTGAATGATATCAAGTTGGGTACTAACATAGGGGAGGTGGTTTTGCAACCAAGTGTCTCTAAGAGGGGAGAGTTTAGCTTCAAGCTTCAGCAAGAGGGGAAGACTATGACTTTTGTCAAGATCAGGATGAATAGAACCTCTGCCAGAGTCAAAAGGAGCAAGCCACCACCAATGAGTTCCAAGACTCCTTCTCCTCACCTCCACTAAAGAGGTTATCAAAGTCAAGCTTAGTCACTTTAAACAAGCACACTTGGGAGGTAGTCCCATGGTATCCTTTTGTATATATTATGCTTTCTAGTTTCTCTTTTATGCTTTGTTATTATGTATAGAAACAGGAGTTCGAATTGGGGGTTGAGAAAGTCTTAAAGGGACAAAGAACAGGTGCTTTCTGGCTGACATCGATCAACTGTATCGGTCATGACGAGACCGATACAAACTTTTTGGTCATGAATATCGATCATATTTGATCGATGTAAGTGGAGCCAGTTTGCACCAGTCAACATATCGATCACTTGTGATCGATATGGAAGGAAGCTTGAAAGGGAGATGCATTTCGGTCATTCACATCGATCAAGCTTGATCGTTGTAAACCCGCCAGACTAATTTTGGTCAAGTGTATCGATCAGTTGGTGATCGATGTGATTCTCAGAAACATATCGATCACCCACAACGATCACACACTGATCGGTATAAACCCAGCGGATTAATTTTGGTCAAGCACAACGATCAGGTAGTGACCGATATGATCTCCAGGAAGAACATCGATCACTTATGATTGATACTGACATTTCGATCAGTTACAACGGTCATTTTTGATCGATGTCCACCCGAGGTAAGTACTTTATTTTTCAAAAACATTTCCCTCCTTTGGTTTGGAGCCAAGGAGGTTTAAATTTACACATTGGATTCTTCATGACTTCTTTCATAGCTTCTGAGCACTTTTGTTCTTGTCCCCCACTCTTTTGATTCCTTTGGTTCCCTCACCAACCATTGATTCATTTGGTTCCCCCTTCTTCTCTCTATTTAGGCCAACAATCTCCTTCACTTCTCTTCACACTTCAGTTCACTACTTCTCTCACTAAAGCTCGAAATACTTAGTTCTCTCTCTATTATTTGCTTTCTCTAAGTGCTCAGGAGCTCCACAAAGGTTTGCTTCCTCAACTATCCTTTATTTGCTCTTAATCTATGCATTTGTTCAAAATCGCTTAGTATATGTTTTTAAGAGCAAGTTTGATTAGTTTTAAGTGTTGTGCTTTGGTTTTGCATTGTGAAATTTTTTAAAGTAAGCAAGTTAGATGTTTAAGTTTTGTTTACTGGGCATATATCTCATTACTTGCTTATTTACATTCCCTTTGCATCATCATCATCTCTTTTGCTTAAGAACCATTTTGCTAGATTCACATGCATAACTGTTTATTCTTTGTGAATTCTAGCTTATCTAAACTGTTAGCTTTTGGATTTCCTCTTGCTTTGTAGAAGTTTAATCTTGTTGTTAAGACTTGTTAAGTTTTTCTTAGCCTAGAGAGTTTTCTTTTTAAAGCTTTCAGTCATTTGGTTCTTCAGCTTTTGTTCTTTCACTTACACTATCTTCAAGCTTTGTTTTTGAAGATACCATGGGAAAGACAAACATAGCTGCTAAGGGAAAGGCACCACATGAAGAAGCAACCACTTCACCAAGAGCTAGGAAAGATATGGGAAAGGGCGCTGCTGCTGAGGCTTCTTCCAAAGCCGCTGGAAAGAGACCAGTTGGAGACAAGGGTGCCAAGCAGAGAGGCAAGGGAAAAGCTGCTGAGGAGGAGGCTCCATCCAGGAAATACAGTGCTAGGGAACTCATGGAGGCATTCAGTCAATGCACCTTCAAGCCAACAAGATAGCCATGCCCCACCACAATAAAGGAGCTAGGGATCTATGAAGACTGCATTTGCCTCTTTGAGAACATAAGCACAGCTGTTACAGCCTCTTCCCTCCTATGAGCGCTTCACTCATCAGTTCCTCTCCACTCTCAAGGTTGTAAATTATGAGATGAGTGAGCTCTCTGACCGTGATGGATGGATCTCCTTCAAGCTTGTGAAACAGCGGTTTACAATCACCTTCCAAGAATTCTCTAAGGCGCTGGGGCTAAGCACATATTTTCAAAGAGGAAAGAAGTTCTCAATCTATGAATCACAGTACACAAGGCTATGGGGGAATGATTGGAGTTGGGGAATTCAGAGCTGGAATTACAAGGAACCAACACTTGAAGCACCCTGCAGTTAGATATGCACACAAGGCAATTGCAAACACTTTCTTTGCAAGGGAGGAAACCTCACACCTAACTGGCAAGGAGAGAGACTTCCTCTACTCTGGATTGTACACCAGTGTGGCCACCAACGAAAATGCAACACCTATAGGTCCACCAATAAAATTCCCATGCTTTGTAAGACTGTTGATGGAGCAGCTGCTAACCTACCAGAGCTGGGTTATAAACAAAAGAAAAAGGGAGAAGAATCCACATCTGCACATTGGAGGAGTTGTGACAGCTATACTCATGGCCTGTGATGTGAATCTTGAGGAACATGCTGAAAATGCTCTAAGGTCCTTCCTGGATAGACATGGATTATTTGAAGAGAAGCCATCTCATTGAGAAGAGTGTTCAAGGCAAGCATGTCTACAAATTCCTCAATGATCACCAAGAGCCAGTAAGAGTCCTTCTCCCTAACCCAAGGCTCACCTCCTGCACCACAAGGACCAACATCAACTTTAATTTGAGTGAGGAGGAGCTCTACAAAGGCGGCCCTATCCCTAAAGAGAGAGAAGAAGACAATGAGGAAGGAAACACTGAAGAGATTGAAGAAGGAGCTGAAGAAGATCACCAATGGAATGCTGCTGCTGCCACTGAAAGCCAAGGAGGAACCTATGAAGAAGATGAAGTGTTGAGCTACAGTTCAAGGCAGTTCCACTTCACATCCTATGAAGTACCCAGCCAAGGAAGCTGTTTGAAGGTGGCTCATGAGCACATCAATACTCTCCAGAAGTGGTGTAAATGGCAGGACAAAGCCATTAAGAGTTTGATGAAAATGGTTAAGGGGAAGTTCAAGAAAGACAAAGCAACATCAGCAAGAACTTCCCACCAAAGCCATACTCATGAGCACACTCCTCACCAAGAAGAGCATTTACAACAAGCTGAGCAACCTGAAGAGGAGGAAGCTGTTTGGAACCCCCATGGAAGACACTCTTTCCATGCACAGCCAAGTGATCATTGGGGGACATGGGCACAACCAAGAGCTTCATCATATGAGCCAAGTACCCATGTACCACCAGCTTGGGAACCAACTCCCACTCCCTCTGCAGTTCAGGAGACATGGCAATGGGGTACACAAGGGAATTCTTCACAAGCTGAGCAGTTATGGTCAAGTTGGGTTCAACCACCACAAGAAGCAGAGCATTCTACCAAGGTTTATGAGAGGAGAAACAAGAGGAGGGCTAGCAAGTCTCCTCAGACCTCTGGATCATCCCACCACTCCTACCACCAAGCAAGTACCACATCCTCTCCATTGTTTATGCCATTGCACCTTTTTCAGTTTTGTATTATATTTTGTGCTTCTCTCTCTCATTGCTTTCATTACACAATGGACTGTGTAATTTAAGCGTGGGGGAGAGATTTGGGGTTTGACTTTGTGTTTTGTTTTCTTAGTTTTTCTTTTTCTTTCACTTTGAGTCTCATGCATATCATGCATTCATGTAAGGCATAGAAAAACACAAAAAATCGAAAAATTTGAATTTTTTTTGCATTTTTACAAACCAAAAAGAAAGCATGTAGTTGCATTTCATTCTTCTAGGATTGAGTCTAGTGTTGACATATAGGTTGCATTGCATTTGCATAGGGCATTATGATGAATTTTCCTTGTAAAGTGCTTAGTGTTTAGAGATGATTTCAGTGTTTTAGTGGCTAGTTGTTTGATGCATCATAGGATTGCTAGAAGTTAAGGCTGAACCATTCTTAGATTGCTAGAAGTTAAGGCTGAACCATTCTTAGATTGCTAGATTTGGTCTTCTCATCTCATTCTGAAAGCACTTGTTCTCTGAAAATCAACTCTATCAACTTGAACTTTAATTTGGACTCTTAATTATCATGTCTTATGCATTGGAAAGTGAATTCATGGCTACCATATACATATTTGGATCATCTTTTTCCTTTCTACCACTCTTGTTGATCCAAGTAGCTGATCCTCATACTTATAGGACAGTTAATCCACACCCTTAACCAAAACCTCATTTTGAGCCTAAACACTATTGTGAGAGCTGTGAGGCATTTGCATTGCATTTTCGATTTTGTCTTTGCAAAAAGTGTTAGGAATAAGGCTGGCAATGATTAGCTCTCTTGTAGATATCATCTTGCATCTTGAGCTTGATTCTAGGATATGAGTTTTGGGTTGAAAGGGTAGTGTAGGTAGTTTGAACTTCATGTATATATGTTTTAAAAGAAATAGAAAAGATTTGAAATGGTAGAAAAGGGGAAACAGACTAGAATTGTGGTTAAGTAAAGGGAAGAAAAAGCTCTAAGTACAAAGAAGAAAGGCGCCCGCAACAAAGCTCAGAAAGGTCCAAAGAAGAAATATCAGACCAGGAGCAATCCACCAAAAGTGATGAAGGTGCCAATACAACAAAGAAGAGCAAGTCCCAACCAAAAAGGAGCAGCCACACAAGCAAAGAAAAGAAGTTTCCCCAGCCATGAAGAAGAGTAAAGGGTAGAGTTTAGGAAAGGGTAGACTTAGGGGTTCACTTTTGGGTTTATAAGTCCTTAGGATTCATCTTTGGGTAGAAGGGAGCTTTGATTTGCATGCATAAGTGTGCTTTTACCTGTAGCATTTTGCCTAAGATGAAATCCTTTTCATTGAGTGATCCCTTATGTTTATTAACCCTTTGCTAAAATGAGACCATTCTTATCTCATAACCTTACCCTTTTCAACCAAATGTCTTCACTTGATTTGCATAAGCATGATTCATGGTTCTGATCTTAATTGAATGTTAAAGAGTTGGTTGATTTGAGCATTTACCTATGTTGAGATTTGAGATCATTTTGAAACATGATGAGCATGGCTAGGTTCTTTAAAGTATAGCTGATTATGTTTGCATCCAACAACTAGGCACTTAAGCATTGATACCATCTTTTTACCTTTGCACTTTTGGAATCTGAATGCCCACCTTCAAACCTCACTCTCTCATTTGTTCTAATTTGCTTGAGGACAAGCAAAAGGCAAGTATGGGGGTGTTGATATCCCTTGTATTTACACCATTTAGGCCTGCATTTAGTACATGTTTTGGTTCTCTTTTG
The DNA here is from genome assembly GCA_911865555.2 of Thlaspi arvense. Lineage (NCBI taxonomy): Eukaryota > Viridiplantae > Streptophyta > Magnoliopsida > Brassicales > Brassicaceae > Thlaspi > Thlaspi arvense. Next base: position 41,721,698 of record OU466861.1, on the reverse strand, counting down.
CATGTTTTCCCTTAGTTTTTGTCCCATTTTCTTCTCCTTTTAGACTTAGGTTGCATTTCGGGTATAATTTGCATTTTTTCTTGCATATTGGATGTTTTTAGGTATTTATTGAGCTAAAAGGAGCTTGGAGGAGCTTTGAGGATGATCCAGGAAGTTAGCTGGACCAGATGGAGCAAAAGGGATCAAAGCAGACAATCTCAGCAGAGCTTTTCGGTCAGAGCACGGAGAACATCGATCATGGGGTGATCGATGCTAGATTTTCGGTCAGGAGCATTGATCAGGAAGTGACCGATACGAGCACATCGATCATCAGCATCGATCAGGAGTGATCGGTACAAACGCCCCGAGTTAATTTCGGTCACAACATCGATCACTGCCCAGACCGATGTAACTCTACATCGATCAACCCTGTCTGTTGTAACTGATCGATGTAAACCCAATCCTAACGTGTTTTATTTACACTTTTTTAATTACTCTAGGGCTTCCCTCTTTAGGCTATAAATAGTCTCTTTTCCCAGATTTTCGACAAGTCTTGTCAATTTACTGTTCTTAAGCCTCTTCTTTGAGTTTGTAAGACAAATACTTTGCTTTGTTTAATATAATTAAGTATTTACCTTTAATCTTTCTTTATTCTCTCTTTTAATCATGATTAACATCCTTTTCTTTTGTGATTTGATGTTAAACATGAGTATTAGTGAGTAGTTTGCTTAGGGTTTCTAGATGTGGTAGATTCGGGAAATTTAGGACTTGATTAAGGCTTGTTTAGTGCTTCAGTTTATGGATTCCTCTCTATTAATCTGTTCTTAATGCTAGATTTGTCTTGATCACACTTATCTAGGTTGTTAGCTTCCTCTTATGCCCACCAAGTGTTTGATGAAATGCTGATCTTGTTTAATACAGGATTTGCTGGCCTTGGCTCAAGAGATTGATTGTTTGAGGAGCATTTTGACTTGAATAGAGTTTTTATCTAATGCTTGCTTAATGTTTTAGCACTAATGAGAGTTAGTTCTTGTTAAGATGTTTTGCAAAGGGCTATTTAACAAGAGATTGGATTTAGCTTGCTTGATTGTGAACTCTATGTCTAGGAATCACCATTGCTTTCTTGTTTGCTTGATCAATGTAGTTTGAAACAGCCTTAGTTAGTCTATGAATTCTCCAAAGTCAATAACCACATCTAGGGACTTGCCTTTCTCTTATTTGAATTTCGGATTTCCCATGATTGCTCTGTTTTGCTTGCTTAGTTTTGCTTAGTTTGCTTTTGTCTTTACTTTCTTTGCTGCTTGATCATATTAAGGTATTAGATTGCTGGCTTAGGCAACAAAAACACTTTTCTGCTTGCTTGACTTAGAGGTTTTTACTCTAAACTCTTCTGCTTTCAACTAAAACCCATTTGGATTGATGAAAACCCTACGCTATACTACAACTGACTAGTGTAAGCTTGGGTGATTGAACCAAGAGCCCAAAAACTCTTGCATCACCTACTCAGACGGCCTACGGCCCAGCCCAGTTTCTCTCGGATGAAACTTATTTCCCTCAGCTATTTTCAATTTTCTCTCAGATACTTTTCCTTTTCTCTAGACACACTCCCCTCTCACTCAGACTAAACCATTTTTCTCTTGGATATGGTCCATCCGTCTCGGCTATTCCCAGCCATCCATCGATAATTTCCCAGTCATCACTCGACCATAGTATGGACCTCCCATTCCAAGCCAATATCCGAACCTTGGCTCGATCATCCCTCGGACAATGTCCTGTATGCCTCGATCATTTTAATTTTCATGGATACGGATGCTACAACTTTCCCCCACCCGAGTTGTAATTGCCCTCGAATTTGGCTCTTCTATTTGTAGCTTCTCAAACCACTTGGGAAACTCGGGTTTCATCCTAGCCTCTTCTTCCCATGTAACCTGTTCATGTTTGTTGCAATCCCATACGACCTGAACCATCTTGACTAGCTTCCCTCGCTTAGTCTTTTCCTTCTTGCCTATAACACGAACCGGCCTAGCCATCGCTGCAAGGTCCTCTTGCAAGTCTGCAGGCGCTTCCTCTATAACCGTTTCATATTCGGTTATGTGCTTCCCTAGCAGCGACACTTCGAATATATTATGGAATGCTCCCATTTCCGATGGCAAGTCCAATTTGTAAGCCACTGCACCAACTCTTTCCAGTATCCGGTACAGTCCCATGTACCTCAGAATCAGCTTAGCATACTTAGATGCTTTATCCATCCCCTTATACCTCAGTACCTTCAGGTAGACCATGTCAACTACACTGAACTCTAAGTCCTTGCGACCCTTGTTTGCATAACTTTTCTGCCTGTCCATTGCTTGTTTCTGTTGTAGACTCGACCACTGCTGGCCCCATTACGCTACGCTCCCCTAGTTGGGTCCAACACAAGGGTGTACTACACAGCCTGCCACACAACGCCTTATACAGAGACATCTCAATGCTCATATGGTAACTATTGTTGTATGCGAATTCTACCAATGGTAAGTAATCCTCCCAATTACCAGCCAAGTCCAATACGCATGCCCTCAGCATATCCTCCAAGGTTCTAATCGTCTGTTCTAATTGTTCATAAGTCTGCGGGTGATATGCTGTAACCATATGCAACCTTGTTCCACACGCCTCTTGGAACTCTTTCCGAAACCTCGAAGTAAACTTTGGATCATGATATGAGATGATGCTCACTGGCACTCCATACAACATCATGACCTGATCAATGTACATATCCACCAACTTTAGTACTCCATTCGTCTTTTTCATCGGTAAGAAGTGAGCAGACTTGGTCAATCGATCCACCATGACCCAGACTCCGTTATGCTACTTCTTAGACTTCGATAAACCCAATACAGAGTCCATGGTGATCATGTCCCATTTTCATTCTGGTATTGGTAATGTTTACAACAAACAACTCGGAAAATGATGTTCCGCCTTAACCATCCGGCACGTCGAACAACCGGGTACCCACTTAGCCACATCCCGCTTCATCCCAACCCAATGATAGTACCGTTTCAGATCCTAATACATCTTGGCCATCTCCGGATGAACAGAAAACCTTGACTAATGTGCATCCTTAAGGATCTCATCCTTTAACTCCTTTACATTAGGAACACATACCCGTCCGTTCACAAAAATTGTCCCGTTGTTTGAAGTCTAATATTGCATCCTGTCATTCTGTGACATCTTGTTCAGATTCTCATCTTGCTCCTGAGCAATCCGAATCCTAGTCAACAAATCAGCTCGATCTGCAGCTTCTAAACCCAACGGTTCCACCCCTTCTGTTATTGCATTCAACCGCAATGTCCTTAGCATGTTCATAATGCTTCCAACATCCCGTTCTGATGATACGCTAGCTCTCCTTCGTCCCAACGCATCTGCGACCAAGATGGCATTTCCTGGATGGTATGTTATTTCCAAATCATAGTCCGCTACCAACTCCATTCATTTATGCTGTCTCAAGTTCATATCCAGTTGAGTAAAGATGTACTTTAAACTCTTATGGTCCGTGTATATCTGCACCTTCTCTCCATACAAGTACGACCTCCATATCTTTAGTGTAAATTCCACAGCCACAATCTCTAAATCATACATAGGGTAATTTCCTTCATGCTTCTGTAACTGCCGCGAAGCGTAGGCTATCACCTTACCATCATGTATCAGGACACACCCTAGTCCCTTCCGTGATGCATCCGTGTATACCATTTACGGCTCACCCAGTTCTGGTAACGCCAGTACTGGTGCACTTGTGAGTAACTTCTTTAGCTTTGAGAAGCAGTCTTCACACTCCTCTGTCCAGACATACTCCACGTCTTTCCTAGTCAGCTTTCTCATCGGCTAAGCCATGCTTGCAAAGCCTTTGACAAACCGCCTATACTATCCGGCTAACCCCAGAAAACCCCTTAACTCTGAATCGTTCTCCGGTCTTGGCCAATCCGATATGGCTTGAATCTTTTCTGGGTCCACGAACACTCCCTTGTCCGAAACAATGTGACCCAAGAACCCTATATGCCGTTGCCAGAAGCTACACTTACCGAGCTTGGCATATAACCTTTGTTCTCGCAACTTCTCCAGAACAGTCCTCAAATGGCCTCTATGTTCTTCCTCACTCTTTGAGTATACTAGAATATCGTCTATGAAAATGATCACAAACTCATCTAGGTATTCCCTGAACATGCCATTCATCAGCTTCATGAATACAGCGGGCGCATTCGTCAAATCAAACGGCATGACCACAAACTCGTAATGTCATACCTCATCCAAAAGGCAGTCTTACGCACATCTGTCTCTTCTATGGGTATTTGATGGTACCCTGATGCCAAATCGATCCTAGAGAACCAAGTAGCTCCTCTGAGTTGGTCCAATAACTCGTCTATCCTGGGAAGGGGATATTTGTTCTTCACGGTCACACGGTTCAACCCACGGTAATCACTGGAAAGCCTGAAGCTTCCATCCTTCTTCTTTACGAATAACACTGGCGCACCCCATGGCGAACTACTCGGTCTTATGAATCCCTTGTCCGACAATTTCGTTAGCTGCTTCTTCAGTTCCGCCATCCCTGCTGGCACCATCAGGTATGGTGCTTTGGACAATAGAGCTGTCTCCTGTTCAAGTTCAATCGTGAACGGATCTGAACGAGCTGGTGGCAGTCCAGCCAATGCTTAAAAAACATCCTCAAAGTCTTGCACCACCAGTATACTGCCCAAGTCTACATCTGGCCCTCCTTCTGTGGTATTGATTGTGGCCAGATATGCCTCACAACCCCTCTCTATCAGCCATTCTTCTTAAATCACTGACACCACCAAACTTCCCAAGGTTGGTCTAACTCACTGATAAACCAAGACCTCACCTTCCCTCTCGAACCGGACCCTTCCTCAATGATAACCCAGGTGGGCTCTATACTTGCCTAACCAGTCCATCCCCAAGATGACATCATAGAACTTAACCCTGCAGATCACCAAATCTGCTGGCATATTAACTTTGCCAATCCACACAGAAATGTTTTTAACCGTTCCTAGTGAGAACATCACTTGGCCTCCAGCCGCGTGTACTAACCCAATATCCTCTCGTTCCTTTCGGAACTTTCCCTTTCCGATCATCTCTGGATTAACAAAACAATGGCTCTCTCACGAGTCAAACAGAACATGGGTTTCAACCTTACTGCTCTCTTCACTTTCTTCTTCACTTCCTTCTTCACTATTCTCTTCTCTTTCTTCAGTGATATGGCCACCATGATACATCATTCTCTCTTATGGACAAAAGTCTATGTTGCTCCTCATGGTGATGGATGTATGCTGCTCATTTGGAAGGAGAAACCTTGCTGGCTCTTTGGATGGATTGAAGAACTGATAAATGTGCTTCCCTTGGATGCTCTTCTCTAGGTAGTGACTCCTTTTGAGATACACCAGATCTATCCATAGTGGCTGCAAAGCAACTGCAGCATGCTCCTCAAGATCTACTCCACTTGCTATTATGATGGCTGTCACAACACCTCCAATGTGTAGTTGTGGGTTCTTCTCTCTCTTCACCTTGAGCATGATCCAGGTTCTATAGGAATAGAGTTGCTCCATCAGTAGAGTCATATAACAAGGGAGTTTTGTTGGCCTGCCTAGAACCGTTCCATCCTTTCTGGAGCTCAATAGTGGCTGCATTCCATTGTAGATGACAACAATCTCCCTTGATGTTACATTGTTTGTCTCCTTTCTTGCATAAAAGGTGTTTGCAAGCGCGTTGTGAGCATATCTCACAGCTGGATGCTTCAGATGCTGGTTTCTGGTGACTCCTGGAGTATAGATGCCAACCCCAATCACTTCTCATAGCCATGCATGTTGTCTCTTACTGATCTTGAACTGGTCCTTCTTATCAGCATAGGGATACATACCAAGGCTTTCAGAAATCTCTCTAAAGGTTGCTGTGAACTTCTACTTGCCAAGTCTGAAGGATATCCAGCCATCTCCATTGTCAAGCTCACTCTCTTCATAACTCATCACCTTGAAAGTGGGGAGAAACTGAATGGTGAGATGTTGGTAGGAAGAGAGCGGTTTCTCCATGAATTCACCAAGTCCCATGCTGTCAAAGATTGTCTTGCAATCTTTATATATTCCAAGCGCCTTCATTGTGGGGATGCAAGGGTACCTTATAACCTTGAAGATACACTGATGGAAGAGCTCCATAAGTTCCCTTGCTCTTGGCTGTTTGGTTGAGACCTCTTCCACAACCTTTCCCTTTCTTTTGTCCTTGGACTTGGCAGCCTTGCTTTCAACAGCTCTCTTTCCAGCAGCCTTTGAGAATTGCCCATCAGCAACACCTTTGCCCTTGTCTCTGATGGTAAGTGCAGCAGAGGTCGCCTTCTTCTTAGGTGCTTGACTTTTGTTTCCAGCAGCTTTTTTGGTTCTCCCCATGGTACCTACAAGAACAAAGCTTGAAGATCCAATAAGTAGAAGAACAAATGTTGAAAGGAAATGACTTAAAGCTCTTAAAAAAAGTTTCTCAAATCTAAGAGAGGTTTAACTAGCATTTAAACAAAGCAAACTTGTAAAGAACGAAGAGAATATAAGAGAAAAAATCATAAACATGCTATAGTTCTAATCAGATTTAAACTATTATGCATATGAACCTAGTATGGTGGTCTTTAAACAAAATGAAGCATGATTATGCAAAGTGAAATTAAAGCAAGCAAGCAATTAGATTTATGAACAGTAATCAGCTCTAAACATTCTACTTGCTTAACTAACAAACTCCACCATGCAAAAATCAAAACAAGCACTTTAAACTAATCAAAACTAGTTATTAATGCAAAAGATTCAAAAACTTTAAACAAGCTCAAAGCATAAGAACAAGAGATGAATAGTTTAAGAAAGCAAACCTAAAAGGATTTCTGAGCACTTTGAAAAGACAAATAAAAGAGAGAAGTAGCTAAGAAATTTCGTGGCTTAAGTGATAGAAGAGAGTATGTGAGGTGTGAAGAGTGAAGAGGGGTTATATGGCTTATAAATAGCCTAAGAGAGAACATAAGGAATCTAAGGAGTGGGGGAGAAAACCAAAAGTGCTCAGAAGTGGGTCAGAATGCCAGGGGGAGCCAACAAATTTAAATTCAAACTCCCTTGGCTCCAAACCAAGGGAGGGAAAATTTTTGAAAATTTTAGTTCATACCTCAGAGACCACATCGGTCACTTTTGACCGATGCTAGTGACCGATGTGGTTGGCATCGGTTAGTTAAGACCGATTCTGCTGACCGATGCTGCTCCTGCCCATTGACATCGGTCACTCCTTGGCCGATGGGAGTGACCGATGTAGGCCTTCAAACTCTCGCTCAGTTTTCAACGGTTACTACAGACCGATACTACTGACCGATATGAGTTTGTCTGACACTCGGTTGGATCCCATCGGTCACTCTTGACCGATGTAAGTGACCGATGTGGTTGCCCGGTGCTCTTCTGGTTCTAACAACATCGATCATATATGACCGATGGAACCAGCATCGGTCTGGCAAGACCGATGCAAGTGATCAATATTAACCAGAAGGCACCTGTTTTTGTTCCCCAAACATTTTCTCATTCCCCAACCCAAACTCCTGCTTCTAAGAACGCTAAAAATGCATAAACATGAACTAAAAAGCATAATATGTACATATGATACCATGGGACTACCTCCCAAGTGTGCTTGTTTAAAGTAACTTAGCTTGACTTTGTTTACCTCTCTAGTTGAGGTAAGGAGAAGGAGTCTTGAAACTCCTTGGTACTGTCTTGCTTCTCTTGATCCTGGTGGTGGCCCCATCAATCCTCATCTAAGCAAAGGGCTTAGACTTGCCTCCTCGCTTCAACTTGTAACATAATTCACCATCCTTAGAGCAAAAGGGCTTCAAGATCACCCCTCCTTCTTCAGAAACCATCTTGATTTTATTCATCTTCTTGGAACTAACCACTTCAAGGACCTCTTTTTCAGTGGCGTCTTCAAACAACATTGACAAACAGCAGCCATCAAAGCTTTCTCCTTTGTAACCTTCAAACTCTGGCCAGTTCTTGTCAACTCCTTTCATCTTTTTCAGCTCCATGGAGAAAGCATGATCATCCTCCAGCTTGTTACCCGAACTATCAAACTTCAAGACCTTTTCCTTGGTAAACCTCAGCTCTGTTGTCCTTTCTCTAGCATCAAAGACAGAGCCAGCTGAAGCTAAGAATGGTCTTCCAAGTATGATTGCATTGATCTGCCCTTCAACATCCAGCACTAAGAAATCAGTTGGGATAGTCACTCCTTCTATCTACATAGGGACGTCCTTCAAGGTTCCTAGTGGTGACTTAACAGTCCCATCAGCAATGGTTAAAGACACATTACTTTGCTGGAACTTGGTGTAACCTAACTCCTTAGCTGTAGTTGATGGCAACAGATTGATGCTAGCACCTAGATCATACAAGCAGCTCTTGAAAGTATTGCCTTTGAGCTCACATGAAAGAGTAAAGAAACCATGATCTCCAAGCTTCTTGATGTTCAGCTCCTTAGCTTCTGGTTCCACATCCTTGACTAGAAGTTTCCCAAGCTCCTCTTCAGCATCTACACCTCTCATTTCCATTTGAGCAGCATAAAGACTAGCATTCTTCTTGACTAGTTGCTCTTTGAATCTTTCTGGAAATGGAATGTCAGGTTGATAAGCTGGGAACACAGCAGCTTGAGCCTTCTTCTTAGCATCAAAAACTTGAACAAGTTCCTCCCCTCACTTTCTTCATCAATGTCCTCATTGATCATGGACAGAAACTCATCTATGATAGCATCTTCCTCAGTGGTGAAAGCATCTAGAGAATCAACAGCTTGGCAGTATTCCGTAGGATTCATCTCACACTTTTCAGGAAGATTACCTTGAGAGCGTGGTGCATTAGCTACTCCTTTGTTGTTCTCTAGAGTCTTCACTCTTGCAGCTAGACCATCAAAATTGTTTGTCAACTGATTTATCATGGTTTTTACTGGTTTTTGACCACGATATAGGTATTGTTTATAGAGTCTTTATGGTATTTCTCGAGTCCTTTAGAGTCCTTGTAGGTCTAGGTACGTTTGGAGCATAACTGTGAGTTTTGCAGCCTTTTGGAGCTATGTTAAAGCTGATGCTGAAAAGACCAAGTCGGAGAGAATTCTGGAGCATGGTGTCGATCGACACCAGCCACTTGGTGTCGATCGACACCGACCGTGGTCGCGAGAAGGAGTCTAAAAACTCATTTGAAGAACTGCAACTTGGCCCAGAAGTTTCCTACTATTTGCAAACTTGCCCCAGTCGTGTTTAAAGTTGTATTTAGGTTTTGAAAGCCATTGTGAGGCATTCATCTTGTTTTCATTGAGACTAAGAGAGAGATTATATTCAGAGCTTTTGGGGAGACAAATCTTTACTCTGTTAGAGTAGAATTTCGAACCTCCTTTGTCTTTTACTCTATCTTTTAATGCAAAATTATTCAGTCATGATTTGTGTTTCAATTTCTATGTCTGAGTAATTTGCTAGTTAGGTTTTGGGTTATTAAAAAGGTTGATAATGAATTGTTAGAACTGCAAAACTCGAAGGATAAATCATTTGGTTCTTCATCTAGATTGCTTTAACACTGGTTTTGGGATTGATCACCTAGAAATCAGATCTTAGGTTGTTCAATAGATGTGGAAACATTATTAATCACCAGAACTATCTTAGATGAGCGAATTAACTAGTTGCAAAGGAATTTGGATTAGTGATTTCGCGAACATATTGAATCTGAACTATAATGCTTGCTTAGGTTGTTAGAATTTGCAAAGGAATTTGGAATTCTAGAATCTGATCATAGTTTATCTCTGCGACGGAAGTCGGTTGGTTTTACATTCGTGTTTTCGAGTTCTATAACAGTTTTAATATATAATCCTTTCAGTCCGTAGTCTGCGATTTATGTCAACCCGCGAATTTCCCATTGCCTAGCTCCTTGTTTTATTGATTTGAAGAACTTATAATACGCTCTTGCTCTTGTTACTTTTATTTATTAATTCGTTTCATTTGTTATTGACTGCTTGGCTTTATTTGAATCTAAAGTCTGTTGAGTAATAATCTTAAGTCCTTGTGGATTCGATCTGTAAGTACTATAGTGATCTCTTAATTTGAGAGAGTAGCTCCAAGGGTTAATTTGAGCATATCAAATTTTGGCATCGTTGCCAGGAACTTAGTTATTGCTTTCAAAATTTTAGTTTTAGAATTTTGATTAAGTCTTTACATTATTTTTGCTAACTTTCTGCTACTTCTCTGCTGTATGTTTCAGGTGTATGCATAATCGCAGTAACAGAAGCATCAAAGACAAAGAGCTTGTGACTTTAGGCATCGACGAACTTGCCAAGTTAGAAAGAACTATCAGAAAGGCCAAAAAGCAGACTAAGATGGTTGGACCACTTGTTTTGAGGACAGATGCTGAGGGTCATTTAGCTGACAGAGAGGGAAACAAAAGAAATGAGGATAAACAGAGGGTAGATGAAGATGGTGTTGTAATTGAGGAACAGGATGAGCCACCAGTTGCGCATAATGTGAAACAACAAGCTGCTGGAAATGCTGCTGGGCGTTTCCCACAGAGGACCCTGGGAGATTACAATCGGTCAGATCAATTCTATGCAAATAGAGCTGCAATCCGCCCTCCTGCCTTCCAGAGAAATGACTTTGAACTAAAGCCTGCCTACTACCAGCTTGTGGGTCAGCCCCCTTTCCATGGGCTTCCACATAAGCACCCTATGGACCACATAGAGAGTTTGAGGATCTGGCCACAAGTGTTAAAGCCAATGGAGTCAGTAATGATTTCTTATTCTGCAAACTTTTCTTTTACTCTTTGGAAGGATATGAAGCCCACTGGCTGAAACAACTAGAGCCTGGCTCTTTGACCACTTGGGAGAGCACCAAGAGCGCTTTTCTCAACAAATTTTATGATGATGCAAGATCAGAAGAGTTGAGGACGAAAATTGCTTCCTTCTCCCAAGGTCCAACTGAAGCTTTCAAGGCAGTATGGCTGAGGTCCAAGTTATATCAGAGAGACTGCCCACATCATGGCTACAATGAGGTGCAATTGTTGGGTATCTTCTTCAGAGGGATTGATTGGAGGTACCAGATGACTTTGGATGCTGCAAGCAATGGGAACTTCAACACTAGAGTACCAGCTGACGCCATTACATTGATAGAGAACTTAGCTTCCAGCAACAGCACAAAGAATGCTGATTATGAGAGACAGAAAATCACTAGGAATGCTGGGAGCAATCAGTTTGCTGCTGAGATGACGGCTAAGATGTATTCTGTTCATAACCTCTTGGTGGGTAAGAAGTATGTTCAGTTTGCTGCTGAGGTTGAGACATTTGAGCCAGCTGAGGAATTTGAAGAAGAAGATGTCAACTACATCAATGGGGCTGGTTTTCAGGGTCATTGGTACAACAATCAGCAAGGGAGCAGAGGATTCAGTGGGAATAATCAGAGGAGCAACTTCACAGGAAACCAGAGTTCTTCTGGTTACACTCCCAAGCCTCAGTTCCAGAAGCCTGAATACCAGAAGCCTTACCAGAACAACAACTTCAGCAGGAATATGGTTCGTCTTCTTATCAGCCACCACTTGTACCATCAACTTCAAGTACGGTGGAAGCTATGCTTGAACAGCTGCTAGAGGGTCAGCAAAAGATCACAGTTGACTTCAACGGGAGGATTGATGCTCTCTACCAGGATTTGAATGGCAAATTTGAAGCTCTTAACACCCATGTCAAACTCTTGACACTTAAGTTGATCAAACTGCTGGAGCTATGAAAAGACAAGATGGATTTCTTCCAGGAAGAACATATATCAACCCAAGACACTCTGTCAATGCCATCACGCTGAGGAGTGGAAAGAACCTGCAACCAGTATAGAAGAAGGGTATTAATGTATAAGATTTTGAGGAACTTCAAGATTTTGGAGAGGATGATTTCGCCAATTCTGAAGGGTGTCGATCGACACCCACCCCTTGGTGTCGATCGACACTAGAGGAGTCTCACGATTTTTTTGACTCGAGGCGAAGAGATATCGACCAAGGTCGACAAGCAGCAGAGTGGACCGTCGACACCACATTCAGAGAAGAGTATCGATCGACACACCACCCCTGGTGTCGATCGACACCCCCTACAGAAGCAGACTGCAATTTTTCAGACTCCAAAAAACGCAGAAGAAAGAGTTTACAAGCCAAAGGTGCCTTACCCAAGGAACCAGAAGAAGTCTAAACAAGAACTGGAAGATGCTAGGATCAAAGCTATCGTGGATAAGCTTGTGGTGAAGATTTCTTTGATTGATGCTATAAGGACTACGCCTTTGATCAAGAGATATGTTAAAAGGATGATGACCAAAAATCTGGGGCTTGAGCAAGGGACAATGTTGATTTCAGAGCAGGTCAGTGCAGTGATACAGAACAAGATACCAGAGAAGCTGGCAGACCTTGGGAGCTTTGTCCCAGACTGCACAATCTTTTCCGAAAGGTTTAAGAGATCTCTTTGTGATTTGGGGTCAAGTGTTAATCTGATGCCCCACTCAGTTGCTGTCAGCTTGGGTATGACAGATTTTCAACCAACTAGGATCTCTCTTATCCTAGCAGACAGATCAGTAAGGATCCCTGAAGGCATTTTGGAGGATGTGCCATCCAAGGTAGGAGATTGCATGATCCCTACAGACTTTGTGGTTTTAGCTTATCGGGAAGAACCGAAAGACCCCTTGATCTTGGGAAGACCATTCCTAGCTATTGCAGGTGCCATCATAGATGTCAGGAAAGGAAGCATAGCCCATAATGTGGGCGATTTGGTGATGACCTTTGACATAGACAAGCTGATGAAGAGACCAACAATTGATGGTCACACATTCTATGTGGACTTCCTCACCAGCCTTGCAGAAGAGATCTTCCAAGAAATGCATCCCATAAACCCTTTGGAGAGAGCATTGACAGTTTCTACAGAAGAGACATAGCATCTAGATGAAATCACTGCTGGGTATCTCAAGATGTTGGATGCAAGTGAGCAAGTCATTCAGTTGGTAGCACAAAAGGAGCTGGTTGGAACTTCTGTAAAGGCTGCAAAACTGGGCGATTGGAGTGAAGAAAAAGCTCCTAAAATCGAACTCAAACAGCTCCTTGCAGGTCTAAGGTATGCTTTTCTGGGACCTAACTCTACATACCATGTTATTGTTAGTGCTTCCTTAAACAATGCAGAGCTTACTTTACTGCTAAGCAAGCTGTGCACTTTTTGCAAGGCTCTTAACTATTCTCTTGATGACATTTCAGGTATCTCTCCAGAGTTGTGCATGCACATGATACACCTTGAGGATGAGTCAAAGTCATCAATTAAGAATCAAAGGAGGCTGAACCCGAATCTGCAGGATATGGTGAAGAAGGAAATCATGAAGCTTCTAGCTGCTGGGATCATCTATCCCATTTCAGACAGCACTTGGGTCAGTCCAGTACATGTGGTTCTAAAGAAAGGAGAAGTCACAGTGGTGAAAAATGAGAAGAATGAGCTGATCCCTACAAGGACCATCACTAGGCACAGGATGTGCATTGACAACAGGAAGCTCAACGCTGCAACAAGGACGGATCACTTCCCATTGCCATTCTTCGATCAGATGCTGGAGAGGTTGGCAAATCACTTCTACTACTGTTTCATGGATAGCTACTCTAGCTTCTTTCAGATCCCCATTCACCCAGATGACCAGGAGAAGACCACATTTACTTGTCCCTATGGCACCTTTGCACATCGCAGGATGCCATTTGGACTTTGTAATGCTCCTGCGACATTTCAGAGGTGCATGCTTTCCATCTTTACTGATATGATTGAGAAGTATATGGAGGTCTTCATGGATGATTTTTCAGTGTATGGATCCTCTTTCAAAGACTGCCTTGACAACCTCTGTCAGGTGCTTGCAAGATGTGAAGAGAAGAACCTGGTTCTGAACTGGGAGAAGTGCCACTTTATGGTCAGAGATGGGGTTGTACTTGGGCATATAGTCTCTGGTGATGGCACTGAGGTGGACAGAGCAAAAGTTGAGGTAATGACAAGTCTGCAGCCACCAGATTGTGTGAAATCAGTGAGGAGTTTTCTGGGACATGCTGGGTTCTACAGAAGATTCATCAAAGATTTCAGCAAGCTTGCAAGACCACTCACAGCTCTACTTTGCAAGGATGTGAAGTTTGCATTTGCTATAGAATGTCATTCAGCCTTTCACCAGATCAAGCAAGCCTTAGTGACTGCTCCCATTGTGCAACCTCCTGACTGAGATCTACCATTTGAGGTGATGTGTGACACCTCAGACTTTGCAGTGGGTGCTGTCTTGGGCCAGAGAAAGGAGAAGAAGCTTCATGCCATCTACTATGCAAGCAGAACTCTTGATGAAGCACATAAAAAGTATGCAACCACAGAGAAGGAACTGTTGGCTGTAGTGTTTACATTTGAGAAGTTTCGACAGTACCTGGTTGGAGCTAAGGTGATTGTGCATACTGATCATTCTGCTCTCAAGTTCCTGATGCAGAAGAAAGATGCCAAACCAAGACTGTTGAGATGGATTTTGCTACTTCAAGAGTTTGACATAGAGATCAGAGATAATAAAAAGATTGAAAATAAAGTAGCTGATCATCTTTCAAGGATAAAGAATGATGATAACATCCCTATTGATGATTTCTTGCCAGAGGAGAACATCTACTTCTTAGAAGCAAGACTGCAGGAGCCAGATGATGAAGAGCTGCAGCCTTTTCGTGCTACAGAAGCGGTGTCGATCGATACCACCCTTGAGACGAAGCAATATCGAGCCGGATCGACACCAGACTCGACGTCTGGTCGACAAACACTCAGTGTCGATCGACACACTCCATGTGGTATCGATCGACACCAGTCGCGAACTGAACTACTCCTTCAACAGATCCTGTGTGATGTTTTCTCTCAATCTATCTGCGCGATTGCAACCTCTTCTAGGTCTTGCTATGCTGATATTGCCAACTTCTAGCTGCAGATGAGGTCCCCGACACCCTCAAAGGATATGAGAAGAAAAAGTTCATGAGGGAGCTTAGCAGATACTACTGGGATGAACCTTACTTATACAAGCACTGTTCAGATGGAATCTACAGAAGATGTCTTGCAGAAGCTGAAGTTCAGGACGTGCTGTTCCACTGTCATGGTTCTGAGTATGCTGGGCATTTTGCTACCTTCAAAACAGTGTCCAAGGTTCTACAAGCAGACTTCTGGTGGCCTACAATGTTCAAAGATGCTCAGACATTCATATCTCACTGTGATGTCTGTCAAAGGAGATGGAAGATCAGTAAGAGACATGAGATGCCACAGAACTTCATACTTGAGGCTGAAGTCTTTGACTGCTGGGGCATCGATTTCATGGGAACCTTTCCTTAATCTTATGGGAACAAATACATCCTGGTTGCTGTGGATTATGTCTCCAAATGGGTAGAAGCGATTACCAGTCCAAACAATATTTCAGCAGTGGTCCTTAAGCTGTTTAAGACTATTTTTTTCCCAGATTTGGAGTACCACAGATTGTGATCAGTGATGGTGGAAAACACTTCATCAATAGAGTGTTTGAGAAGCTGCTGCAGAAGTATGGAGTTCATCACAAGGTTGCTACACCTTACCACCCTCAGACAAGTGGTCAGGTTGAGGTTTCCAACAGGCAGATCAAAGAAATTCTGGAGAAGACAGTGGGAAAGACAAGAAAAGATTGGTCAGCCAAGCTAGATGATGCACTTTGGGCCTACAGGACAGCATTCAAGACACCACTTGGCGCCACACCATTCCACCTGCTTTATGAGAAAGCATGTCATCTTCCAGTGGAGCTGGAGTACAAGGCAAACTGGACTGTCAAGAAGATGAACTTTGATTGGAAACCTGCAGCAGAGAGGCGCCATATGCAGCTGAATGAGCTGGATGAGATCAGAAATCATGCTTATGAGAACTTCAAGCTGTACAAGGAGAGGACTAAGGCATATCATGACAAAAAGATCCTTGCTAGACACTTTGAAACAAATGACCAGGTACTACTGTATAACTCACGTTTACAATTGTTTTCTGGAAAATTGCGTTTTCGTTGGTCAGGTCCCTTCACCATCAAGGAGGTCAGACCATATGGTGCAGTTGTTTTGTCAACTCTAGAAGGCAGGGAGTTTGTTGTCAATGGGCAAATGGTCAAGCATTATTGGGCGAAAGCCGCGATTCCCGAAGGACAGATTATACCTTTGACACATGCACCCACAACCTGATCCCGAGGACAGTCAAGCTAATGATGTTAAACGAGCGCTTAGTGGAAGACAACCCACTGGTAAGTGTACATACTTAGTCTAATTTTTAATTTTCTCTAACTCAATTTTGTGTTCATATAATGTGTTTCAGTCAAAAAAAAAAAAATATCCGAGGCGAAGCAATATCGACCATGGTCGACACCATGGTCGACACAGACCAGTGTCAATCGACACCATCATTAATCGGGTAAAATTCCTTTAAATCCTTAAACTTCATCTTCTTCATCAGTTTTTTTTCTCAAAACCGAAGAACAACAATATTTTCCATAAATCGCAACTTCCTTGTTTCTTGACAGATTTGAGTGATTCAAAAACCTAACTTGGACGAAATTTTGTGCTCTTTCTGAATTTCCAACTCATTCATCCGATCTGCAAGGTATGACACTCGAAATCCCATCTTTTCAGTTCGACCCCAAGGTTTGAAAGCTTCGATTTGCCCTGTTTTAGCTTGAATTGTGACTTGATACATGCTTCTCTAGGTTGTTTAGAAGTAATTCGACCTTGTCCTTTAGTTGTTACAGCTTGATTTTGCAAAATATTGAAATTTTTGGATTAGTGATTTATTTTGCAAAAATAGATTCGAATTTGGGGTTTTAAACTGGAATTGTTTGTGATTAGTGATCACTAAGTTGTTGCTTATGTTCGACACTGATGATATATGCCAGAATTTGAATTCTAGAATTTTTGATTTTTGGCCTGATTTTCGGAAATTTTGTGTTCTTGGTTTTCTGAGTGCAGATGGCTCCCATAACTAACAAGAGATCGCGAACTGAGGCCGGTGAATCCTTCAATCCCGCACCAGCTAATCCTTCTCTTCCACCATGGCCCCGAAGGGAAGGGCTGAGAATCCCGATGGAGAGAGTTTGGGAGGATACACCGGCGAAGGAGGTGGCTAAACGCGACTACATTTTCAGGAACATCAGCGTGTAGTGGGATGACTACGATACACTGTTCTATAATGCCTGGATCAAGATTGATATTGCACCTACACGGTTTGCGGAAGCTGATACACTGCACATACTCGGGCTCAAGGAGGAGGCGCTGAGAGTGCTGAAGAAGATTGGCTTGGGCACCATTGCAGCCAAGCAATATGACCTGTACCCGGATTTAGTGTGCCAGTTCATTGGCATAATTAGAGTCTACTACACCAATGAGATTGTCAAGAAGGCAGATGAGGGCACTCTCACATTCTTCATCCGAGGTATCAGATACAGGATCAACTTTAATTCGCTCTGTCTCATCTATGGGTTCGATTCAACGCGCACTGGCGTCTCTCTCCCGACGCCATTCCCTGATCTGCAGAGCTTCCGGTCCCATTTCGGGAATGGGAGGTATGACTCTTAGACCTCCACTCAGACTGATGTGTGCCATCCCTTGCTGCGCATCATTGTCTGTCATCTCCACTACACTTCTGTATAAGTCTGAGCCCGGGAAGATGCGAGTTTCTGAGATGACTCTCCTTTACTATGGCATTGAGGAAGTACTTACAAAGGAGTATGCAGTTGACAGTGATGTCAACATGGCTGCCATTTTTGCTCATCACTTGGCTTCGCTGAAGACCAAGCCATTCTCTGGAGCCAGTGGCAAGCCCGAGAGTATTGGTAGTCTTCTCACTCCCATCTTCCGTTACTGCAGTATTGATACTTCCACCTGCAGAGTTGTGACTGAGCGCCACCTTCTCGAGATGGAGTACTTGAGGAGGATCCATTGGATCAAAGGAGATGAGATGCTATGGAGTTTTGTCAGCCATACTGGTGAGCAATGTCTGATTCCACTACCACAGCCTGCTCTCACTACACTTCAGACAGACCTCCTCAGCATTCAGCCTGATGCTACTTTGCTTCGATCCTCGCCAGCTACTAGGCGCAGAGGAGGATCTTCACGAGCTGCTGCTTCTGCTGCTGACGATGCACCTGTTGAGGACCTTGCAGGAGGTCCATCTCGTCGACCGAGAGCATCCCGAGCTCCTGTATTTTACCTGAGCCCATTGGGCGACACTCGCTCCCTGACGTTCCCGACATTCCGATTAAGCAGGCCGCTTTTCAGCGATTCATGGTTCAGAGTGTTCAGGCACTCTGGAACGCCATCTCAGTGCTGTCGAATTGTGGCTGTGTTCGACCTTCTACACCTCTTCGCGATGAGGATGACACTAGATCCTCCATCTATCCTGGTTACTTTTCTATTTTCCTTTGTTATTTTCATTTTATTTGAGTCAGTTTTTGATGTTTTTGCTTTAAGTCAGTTTGTCAGCTTTGATTTATGCTTTGAAACTTGTTTGAAATGATGAGATTATGCATTTGTATTGTTGCTTTTAATTGTGTGCTTGAGTGTTCCTAACAGTCTTGACTCGGGAGTACTTCAGCTAACAATCTAACATGCAACATTATACATGTTTGGGTGAGTTACATTCTGTCTTCGGATAGGATGTTGATTGACACCAACCATAGGGTGTCGATGGACACCATCGAAGGTACCACTTTCTCACCCATGTACAAACCGTTTCATTGCTTATTTTTGCCAACTCCAGGCTCAATAACACTGAGGACAATGTTGTTTAAGTCTGGGTGAGGTCTTTGCTGACATTGTGTACATTGTGTTTGGTTTTAGAGTTTTAAAGTTGAGTCAAAACATGTTTTATTGAGTCAAAATTAGTTGGGAATTAGGACCTTTCTCTTGGTTGTTTGTGTTAACTGTTTCATCTGAGTGACCACTGCTGCATGATTAATACCAGTTTATGTCTAGTGAAAAATCCCTAGGCTCACCAGTTAACTAGAAACATCCATAGTTCCAGCAAGTCCATTTAACTTGAGCTTCAAAAAGACTAAGTTAGTAAGTCTGATAATCATAGAGCTTATTCCTCATTCATACCTGATAAATTGCCTGTAAAGTTTGAAAAGTGATGGTACTCCTCTCCCTTGTTTAAATAATAAAAAAAAAGAAATAAAGTGTGATAAATTTTGAAAATTTGAGATGATTCTCTTTGGATGAAGGGTAGAAAAACTTCCAATGATCCCAATATTTCATTTTAAAGAGATGATCACAAGTGGAAGTAAGGTTAGGATTATCCAATGATACCATTATTTACCTACACCTGAATAATATAATGAAACTCTAGAAAAGAATAAGTCTGGGGGAGAGAAAGAGTACCAAAGGTTGATAAATTGCAGTGCAAATTTGTTTAGGTATAGTATGGGAATGAATCTAGAAGGTTCTTGAATATTTAGGCTGCTGATGAAGTTTAGCAATGATAGTTCTGTTGAATCTGGGATGCTGTGAATGTCTAAGGAGATCTACATGGTGGTTCGATTAGGTTTAAGAAATGCAGTGTCTGGATTACAAGATGAGCAGTTGAAGCAATGATCTATGAGAAGGAGAGTTCCTTCGTTTTCAAACCTTGACTCTATATTTAGTTTATGTTTGCTTTAGGGCAAGCAAAAGCTAAGTGTAAGGGAGTTGATATATCATGGTTTTTACTGGTTTTGGACCATGATATAAGTATTGTTTATAGAGTCTTTTTAGTATTTTTCGAGTCCTTTAGAGTCCTTGCAGGTCTAGGTATGTTTGGAGCATAACTGTGAGTTTTGTAGCCTTTTGGAGCTATGTTGAAGCTGATGCTGAAAAGACCAAGTCGGAGAGCATTCTGGAGCATGGTGTCGATCGACACCAGCCACTTGGTGTCGATCGACACCGATCATGGTCGTGAGAAGGAGTCTAAAAACTCATTTGAAGAATTGCAACTTGGCCCAGAAGTTTCCTACGATTTGCAAACTTGCCTCAGTCGTGGTTAGAGTTGTATTTTGGTTTTGAAAGCCATTGTGAGGCATTCATCTTGTTTTCATTGAGACAAAGAGAGAGATTAGATTCAGAGCTTTTGGGGAGACAAATCCGTACTCTGTTAGACAAGAATTTTAAACCCCCTTTGTCTTTTAACTTTTAATGCAATATTATCCAGTCATGATTTGTGTTTCAATTTATATGTCTAAGTAATTTGCTAGTTAGGTTATGCGTTATTCAAAGGTTGATAATGAATTGTTAGAACTGCAAAACTGGAAGGATAAATCATTTGGTTCTTCATCTAGATTGCTTTAACATTGGTTTTGAGAATGATCACCTAGAAATCAGATCTTAGGTTGTTTGATAGATGTGGAAACATTATTAATCACCAGAACTATCTTAGATGAGGGAAATAACTAGTTGCAAAAGAATTTGGATTAGCGATTTCGCGAACAAATCGAACCTGAACTATAATGCTTGCTTAGGTTGTTAGAATTTCCAAAGGAATTTAGAATTCTAGAATCTGATCATAGTTAATCTCTGCGACGGAAGTCGATTGGTTTTACATTCATGTTTTCGAGTTCTAGAACGGTTTTAATAAATAATCCTTTCAGTCCGTAGTCTGCGATTTATGTCAACCCGCAAATTTCTTATTGCCTAGCGCCTTTTTTCATTGATTTTAAGAACTTATAATCCACTCTTGCTCTTGTTACTTTTATTTATTAATTCGTTTCATTTGTTATTGACTGCTTGGCTTTATTTGAATCTAAAGTCTGTTGAGTAATAATCATAAGTCCTTGTGGATTCGATCCTTTAGTACTATAATGATCTCTTAATTTGAGAAAGTAACTCTAAGGGTTAATTTGAGCATATCATCAACTCCACATGAACACAGTCTATCTTGTTGTGGACCTCAGCAAACTTTTTGTTCATCTCCAAGGTGGTGTTGACCAGATTTTGGAGCACTTGCTGTATGAGACTTTTGAGTTCAAGATCTTGGGAGCTTCAGGAAGCTGGTGCTGGAGCTTGAGCATTGAATCCTGGAGGATTGTAGGGCGCTCTAGGCTGGAAGTTGTTGTTCCTTTGTTGAAAGCCTTGATTGTTGTTGTTGCAAGGGACAAAAGGTCTTGGACCAGCTTGCTATTGCTGTTGAGGTGGATAGACTTGGTCTTCAGGATTGGCAACATTGTTGCTTCTGTAGGATAGATTTGGGTTAGGTCTGTAGTTCCCATACCTTATGTAGCCTCCTTGACTACCAAGATAGTTCTTCTCCTCAACTTGGCAGCCTTCTTGATCTTCAATCTGAACCAAGTCACCAACAAAGTTAACTTCATTCCTTTCCCTTAGCAACAGATCAATCTTCTCATGTAAAGCCTTGATCTCCTTCTTGTTACACTCCAGCTCATCATTAGCACTCCTAGGGGTTCTATCAAAACTCATCATTATAATTCCCATCAGATTGTGCTAGATTCTCCAGAATTTCCAATCCCTCATCAACATCTTTAGATAATAAGTTACCATTAGATGCAGTATCTACGAGCATTCTGATCTATGGGAGGGAGGCTCTGTATAGAGTGGAGAGGAGTGAAGTTTGAGAAAACCCATGGTGTGGGCACTGAAGTGTGTAACCTTTAAGCCTTTCCCATGATTCACCAAAGCTCTCATTGCTCCTTTGAGAAAATCTAGAGATTTCATTCCTTATCCTAGCAGTCTTTGAAGTAGAGAAGAAATTTGCTAAGGATGTTCTCTTGCACTCATCCCAACTAGTGATGCTTTCCTGAGGCAAGTTTTTTTCCCATTGGTGAGCTATATCCCCTAGTGAGAATGGGAAGAGTCTCAGTTTGAAGCCATCTTCGCTGACCCCATTAATCTTGGTGAGTGAGAAGAGTCTATCAAAGTTGTCCAAGTGATCCAAATGGTCTTCTAGAGGTAAACCATGGAACTTGCTTCCTTGAACCATTGAGATCAGACCAAATTTGATCTCAAAGTTATTATCCTGAACAGCTGGAGGTGGGATTCCTGTTCTGTTGTTGTAGGTGTTTGGTGCATCACCTGCGCCTATTAGTCTGATTGGTCTTGAAGCTTGAGCTGCTCCTCTAGGACCTTGCTCGCCTTGAAGTCCCTGAACTCCTTGTTGGCCCTGTTGGACTTGAGCTCCAGCTGCTCCTTGAAGTCCCTGAAACCTCATATCATCCATAGCATGTTGCTCCTGAACATTCATCCCTAGCCTCTCCAGGTGTTGCTGTCTTTCCTGTTGCCTTCTTGCCCTTTGACCTCTGTCCAGCAGATTGATGTTGTCAATGAAGTCCACCAAGTTGCTAGAGCCTCTGGATCTAAGGGTCATACACCTGAAAACAGCAATGAGTGTCAACAATGATTACTAACCTAATACAAATAAAACCTGATCTTAAAGATTCCACAAATTCTAGTGATCCAATCAATAACCTTAATGGCAATGGCGCCCAATTGATACACACGAGTTTGGGCTCTTGGTCAATCACCCAAGCTTGTACTAATCATTTGTAGTATAGCATAGGGTTTTTATCAATCTAAAGGAGTTATGAATAGATGCCAATAGAATTGTGAGTAGAGAGCTCTAAGTGAGGTGGAATCAAAGAGAGGGTGTTGCTTAGCAACTAAAACTATCAACCTAAGTAATCAAGCGCCAAACAGAACTCAAAAGAGAACAACTTAGCAATTATCAGAAACAAAACAGAGCAATAAAACAGAGCACTTAAAGCATAATTCGAAATTCCAATAAGAGAAAGCAAGCTCCTAGATATGGTTATTGACTTTGGGGAATTCAAAGGCAAGACTTTGGCTGTTTCAAACATCATTGACCATGCCAACAAGCAATCAATGCTAATTCCTAGACATAAAGTTCACAATCAAGCAACTTAAGTCCAATCTCTTGACAGATAACCCTTTGCTAATCACCCTAACAAGAACTAACTCTCATTAGTGCTAGAACAATGAACAAGCATGAAAACCCAACTCTATTCAAATCAAAATACTCCTCAAAAAGTCAAACTCTTGAGCTAAGGGCCAGTAAATTCTCTATTAAACAAGATCAACATTTCATCAAACACTTGGTGGGCAAAAGATGAAGCCTAAATCTAGATTCATATGATCAAGACAAATCTAGGTTTAGAACAGATTAATAGAGAGGAATCAACCTAATTAAGCACTAACAAAACCTAATCAACCCTCTAAATTCCCCTAATCTACCACATCCACGAACTCTAAAACGTCTACTCACTCATCATCATAGAAAACACCAAATCACAAGAGTAAATAATGCTAAACATGATTAAGAGGGAGATTATAGAAGAAATTAAAAGGCAAATACAAAACTTTGATTAAAATGAAGACTTGTTTTAACAAAGACTGAAAAACTCTTAAAATTAAGCAAGAACAAGACTTGATGCTAAAACATTAGATCAAGCCTATTTAAAGTAAATGACAAAAGCCCTATAATAATGGCAAAGTTGTAAATAAAAGGAAGTTTGGACTGGTTTGATGATAGGGCTCAGGTTTTACCCAAATAAAAACTACTGTAAGTGCACAGCAAAGCAGTTGTAGTATAAGGGGTATCGAATCCCAAAGGAGTATGTAAACTACACTATCGATTGTAGGTTCAGATTAAGCTAAGCAGTAAATGGTGTATGTAATGCGAATGACGAAATAAAAGAAAGCAAACGAAATCTGGTTGTTGATCTAAGTTTCAGAAGATTAAAAGCGCTAAGTCAGGACAATTCGCAGGTTGAATCCGAGAATGTAGAATGCATGAAATCAGGAATGATTAAGAACCGTCTTAAACATGAATCGCAAATATATAACTAACCAATTCTCACTGCAGTAGTTATCTATGTCTAAATCACAGAGTTTCAAATCTCTTTGCAAACCCTTACAATCTAAACATGCAGTAATGATCAGGTTCAATTGTTCACAAAACTCCTAAGCCAAATCTCTTTGCACTAGGGCGTTTTGCTCATCTAATACTAGTTCAGGTGATTAATAATGGTCTCACATATATCAAACAACCTAGGGTTTCGAAATCCAGATGATGTGTCTAAGAAATCGATATGAATGCAAGCACAGATGAATAACCAATGGATTTTCCTAATGGTTTAGCGATTCTACAAACTCTTCTTCAACCTTTGAAAAGCCCTAACTTAACTAAAAAACTGCTCAGACATGGTGAATGAAACAAACATCATGAAAAGAATAGGTTGCATAAAAGAAATAAGAAGTAAAGATGATATCATGGTTTTTATGGTTTTTAACCATGGTCTAAATCCTTCTTATTGAGTCTTTTTGTTCTTTTTAGAGTTATAGTAGAGTCTTTGCAGGTTATAGCATGTCTGGAGCATAATTGGAGATATTGAAGCCTTTTGGAGCATTGCAAGATGAAGCCACGAAGTGTCCAGCTCAGAGAAGAAAAGTATGGATTTGGGTGACGCTCGTCACCACCTATGGTGACGCTCGTCACCACCTATGGTGACGCTCATCACCCATAGAGGAAGGGTCGTGGCCTGGTTTCATAAAAGAAGAAGCATTATTTGCAGTTTTGGCCCAGAAGTTCTAGTATTTGCAAAAAAGCCTCAGATCGTGTTTTAGCTTGTATATTAGGTTTTTCAGCCATTCTTTTGGCATATATCTTGTATCTTATTCTTTTTAGAGCTTTAGAGAGAGATTGGTAGCAGAGCTTTTGGAGAGACAAATCAGACTCCTTCACAACAGATTTCGAACTCCTTTATTTCTATTTCTTATTTCTTTTATGCAATCTATTCTTTTTATGATGTTTGTTTTATTCACCATGTCTGAGTAGTTTGTTAGTTAAGTTAGGGCTTTTAAAAGGTTGATGAAGAGTTTGTGGAATTGCTATCTGTTAGGAATATCTTTTGGTTCTTCATCTCTGCTTGCTTTAAAATCGATTTCTTAGACACATCATCTGGAAATCCGAAAATCCTAGGTTGTTTAATAGATATGAGAGCATTATTGATAACCTGATCTAGCATTAGATGAGCAAAACAACTTAGTGCAAAGAGATTTGGCTTAGAATTTTTGTGAACAATTGAACCTGATCATTACTGCATGTTTAGATTGTTAGGGTTTGCAAAGAGATTTGAAACTCTGTGATTTAGGTATAGTTAACTTCTGCAATGAGAATTGATTAGTTATATCTTTGCAATTCATGTTCTAGACGGTTTTAATTCATTCCTGATTTCATGCATTCTACATTCTCAGATTCAACTTGCGAACTGTCTGACTTAGCGCTTTTAGTCTTCTGAAACTTAGATCAACAACTAAAATTCGTTTGCTTACTTTTATTTTCTCATTTGCATTACATACATCGCTTACTGCTTAGCTTAATCCAAACCTACATTTTATAGTGTAGTTTACATACTCCTTTGGGATTCGACACCCCTTGTACTACAACTGGTTTGCTATGCACTTGCAATACTTTTATTTGGGTAAAACCTGAGCTCTATCAAGTTTTTGTCACCGTTGCCGGGGAGTAATATCTGCCTATCGATTTTTAGTATTAGGATTTTGTCTAAGTTTTAATTTGTTTACTAACTTTCTGCTACTTTTCTTTGTGCTGGTTCAGGTGTATGCCTAATCGCAGTACCAGAAGCAGCAAAGAGAAGGAGCTTGTGACTTTGAGCATCAACGAACTTGCTAAGTTAGAGTGGACCCTCTGGAAAACTAAAAAACAGTCTACAATGGTTGCTCCACTGATCTTGGTTGAAGATGCAGAAGGTCACTTGGTTGACAGAGAGGAAAACGGGAGGAACGAAGATGGGCAAAGAATTGATCAAGATGGGAATGTCATTGTTGAACAGCAGGTTCAACAAGTGGGACAAGACACTGGAGTCCCTGCTGCTGCTGATAACGCTGCTGGGCGTTTTGTGCAGAGGACTTTAGGAGACTACAACAGACCTGATCAGTTCTATGCCAACAGAGCTGCAATCCACCCACCTGCTTTCCAGAGGAACGATTTTGAGCTTATTTATTATCAGCTGGTGGGACAGCATCCTTTCCATGGCTTACCTCATGAGCATCCTATGGATCACATTGAGAGGTTTGAAGACATAGCTTCAAGTGTCAAAGCTAATGGAGTTAGCAGTGACTTTCTGTTCTGCAAGCTTTTCCCTTACTCACTTGGAGGAGATGCTGCATTTTGGCTGAAGTAGCTAGAGCCTGCTTCTCTGACTACTTGGGTGGACACCAAGAATGCCTTTCTGAACAATTTCTATGATGATGCTAGATTAGAAGACCTGAGGACGAAAATTGCATCATTCTCTCATGGTCCTACTGAAGCATTTAAGGCTTCTTGGCTGAGATTTAAGTCTTATTGATAGGACTCAGGTTTTACCCAAATAAAGCTACTGCAAGTGCACAGCAAAAGAAATTGTAGTACAAGGGGTATCGAAATCGCAAGGGAGTATGTAAACTACACTATCGAATGTAGGTTCGGATTAAGCTAAGCAATATGTGATGTATATAATGCGAATGACAAATTAAATGTAAGCAAACGAAATTCAAGTTGTTGATCTAAGTTTCAGAAGACTAAAAGCGCTAAGTCAGGACAGTTCGCAGGTTGAATCCGAGAATGTAGAATGCATGAAATCAGGAATTATTAAGAACCGTTTTGAACATGAATATCAAATATATAAATAATCAATTCTCATTGCAGAAGTTAACTATATCTAAATCACAGAGTTTCAAATCTCTTTGCAAACCCCAACAACCTAAACATGCAATATGATCAAATTCAATTGTTCACAAAACTCCTAAGCCAAATCTCTTTGCACGAAGTTGTTTTGCTCATCAAATACTAGTTCAAGTTATCAATAATGCTCTCACATATATTTAGCAACCTATGATTTTCGGATTTCTAGATAATGTGTCTAAGAAATTCGATTTTTTAAAGCAAGCAGAGATGAAAAACCAAAAGATATTCCTAAAAGGTAGCGATTCTACAAACTCTTCATCAAACTTTGAAAAAGCCCTAACTTAACTAGCAGATTACTCAGACATGATCATGGAATCACAAAACATAACTGAATAAAATTGCATTAAAAGAATAGAATAAAAACAAAGGGGGTTCAAAATCTTTTCTAAAAAGAGTACATGATCTGTCTCCCCAAAAGCTCTCAATAAAATCCTCTCTAAAAGCTCTTTGAATTCTCAAAACTAAGATCCAAAAGCAACAATGGCTGAAAAACCTAATAAATAGAGGCTAAACACGATCTGGGACCTTCTAGCAAATACTGGAACTTCTGGGCCAATTCTGCAAATAATCTTTATACTTTTCATAAATCAGCCACGCTCCTTCCTTGGTGGGTGACGAGCGTCACCATAAGGCATACTTTCTTCTTCGAGCTAGACACTTCGTGTCTTTAACTTGCAATGCTCCAAAAAGCTTTAATATCTCCAATTATGCTCCAGACATGCTATAACCTGCAAAGACTCTTCTAGGACTCTAAAAAGACCAAAAAGACTTAGTAAAAAGGACTTATATCTTAGTTAAAAAGCATAAAAACCATGATATATCACTTATCAAAGGGACTGTCCTCATCATGGTTTCAGTCAAGTGCAACTACTTGGGATTTTCTTTAGAGGCATTGACTGGAAATATCAGATGGCGCTGGATGCAGCTAGTGCAGGAAACTTCAACACCAACAGACCAGAAGAAGCAATCAGGTTGATTGAGAACTTGGCCTGCAGCAACAGCACCAAGAATGCAGATTTTCAACGGATGAAACAAGCTGGTCTGAATGATGGGAATCAGATTGATGAAGTCAAGGCTAATCGGGACAGTATGCACAGCCTCTTGGTGGGGAAGAAGTCAGTTCATTTTGCTGCAGAGGTGGAAACTTTCGAAAATCCAGAAGAGATTGAGCAGGAAGATGTGAATTTCATCAATGCTGGAATCAGCAG
Organism: Thlaspi arvense; assembly: GCA_911865555.2. Lineage (NCBI taxonomy): Eukaryota > Viridiplantae > Streptophyta > Magnoliopsida > Brassicales > Brassicaceae > Thlaspi > Thlaspi arvense. Next base: position 41,693,697 of record OU466861.1, on the reverse strand, counting down.
TGGAATAGAGGCTACAACAGCAATAATCAGAAGAATACCTTCCCGGGAAACCAGAATGCAACTGGTTATACTCCAATGCCACAGTTCCAGAAGACTGAAGTTGAGAAACCTTACCAAAACAGCAGGAATTATGGTTCTTCTTACTACGAATCTGTACCTCCACAAGACAGTAAGATGGAAGCTATGCTGGAGCAGATACTTGAGGGACAGCAGAAGATGACTGTGAACTTCAATGGCAAGTTGGATTTGCTGTATCAAGACCTTAATGGGAAAATTGGGAGTCTGAACTCTCACATGAAAAAGCTTGATGTGCAGGTTGCTCAAACTGCAGGAGCTGTTTAGAGGCAAGAAGGATTCCTTCCTGGAAGGACTGATATCAATCCCAAGCACCAGGTTAATGCCATCACAGTCAGGAGTGAAAAAGAGCTTGAAACAGTGCAGGAAAAAAGACTGAGTGCATAGCAAATCGTGCAGCAGATGGAGTTTAAAGATGAAAATTTTGCAGTTTCAGAGATCAGTGACGAGCGTCACCAAGGAGGGTGTCGCTCGTCACCCAATTTGCAAGGCCCCGACATGATTTCGTCCCAGATCAGTGACGAGCGTCACCACCTTGGTATGTAAAAAGGATGGTTGTGAATGGTGAAGCCTTGAGGAAGGTGTATTGCTTACCAGAGACATTAATGCAATTCTCTTGGGTACAGTTCTAAAGAAGAAGAAGAAGATGACTGTTTCTGAACAAGTCAATGCCATCATTCAAAGCAGAGTTCCAGAGAATCTATCTGATCTAGGGACCTTTGTTCTTGATTTTTCAATCTCTGCAGGACGTTTTCCCCACTCTCTATGTGATCTAGGGTCAAGTATAACTTGATGCCTTTCTCTGTGGCTGCTAGACTTGGAATGACTGATTTCAAGCCAGCTGGTATCTCTCTCATCCTAGCAGATCGATCTATAAGAACCCCATAAGGAATCTTAGAGGATGTTCCTGCTAACATTGAAGGCTGCATAATTCCTACAGATTTTGTGGTTCTGAAATATGCTGAAGAACCTAAAAATTCTCTTATTCTCAGAAGATCATTCTTGGCTACTGCTGGCGCCACCATTGATGTGAAAAAGGAAAACATTGAGCTTGATCTTGGTGATGTTGTCATGAACTTTGACATGGATAAGATAAGAGGAAGTTCTACCATTGATGGTCTGACCTTTTCTGTAAGGACTTCCAAAGATGAAGAGAATGTCATGGAGCATTTCAAACGACACTACTACGGGGTATGTCACTGAATCTGATACAAGTGGTCAAGTGAATAAGATGGCTATTGAAGAGGCAATATCTGAAACTTCTGCAAAAGCTGTTGGGTTTGAGGATTGCAGTTGGGATCATATCTTCATGACTAGGCTCGAAGAAGAGGTTCCCATCAATGACAAGTTGCTGGAGGAGAACGAGTTTATGATGGAAGCAATAATTGCAGAGCTAGATTGCAGAAAAACTGTAGAAACTCGAACTGCAGGGTCAATGACGACCGTCACTGACATGGTGACGCTCATCACCAACCAGGGCACAAAGGAGCAACATGATCTTTCAGCTACAGGTCCATCTTATGTTGCCAAATCGAAAATTCAACATTCCACAACCCAAAAACCTGCAACTAAGCAAATGTATACGCTTCCTGGAACCAATTCCAAACCTCTTAATCTCATCAATAAGAACTTACAAGGTGCAAAAGCTGCTTCACACTTATGCAAGCAACGAGATTCTCGTGGAAAGCTTGGTGTTTCGTTTGATTATTTTGCACAAGAACGAAGTGTCCCACCCACAGTCACGACCCACCCTGCTGATGTTCCTCACTTCCTTGGAGGAGTTCATGCATCTACAGCTTATAAACCACCATGGATGAGGAGACATTCTTCTCCAAGGTATTCACTGCCACCTTCTCTTCCACCAGCTGTCTAAACAGCCAACCAAAGTCGAGCTAATGACATTAAACAAGCGCTTGGTTAGAGGCAACCCACTGGTAAGTTATCTAGCTATCATACTCTAGTCTATTTTCGTTTTCTAACCTAAACAAAACAAAAAAAAGAGTCCGTTTGTTCAGTTTGCTTTGAGGATGTCTTGTTAACTTGTTAAACCATGGAGTACACATGATGACACAACGTTTAAGCATCCAACTTGATGATTCTGAAGTATCAGATGTGGTGACGCTCGCCACCCGTCCCTTCGCGATGTACCACTTTTCTAACTCGGTTTTACAAGTTCTCATGCTTCTTTTTGACCAACTCTTCGCTTAATAACACTGGGGACAGTATTGTTTAAGTCCGGGGGAGGTGGTTACTGACATTGTGTGCTTTATGTCATGTTTATAGAGTCTTAAAGTTGTGTCTAAAACCTGTTTTTATAAAGTCAAAATTTTAAAATTGTCAGTTTTTCTTGGAACTAACCATAGGACGTTTATGCTTATAAGAACCATTGCCACAGTAGTTGATTACAAGTCTTACTAAGTTGAAAGTCATAGGTAGATCAGTCTAGAAATGAAGGTTTAAGTTCTTAGAGAATATGGAAAATTTGCTGTTAGCTCCACCTTAATGAACTTAAACTTCTTATCTTGGGGCTTGATTCTCATTGATCTTGATTCTCTCTTTCAACACTAACAAATATGTTTAGATACAGTCTCTCTTTGATCTTTCCTGATGCAGTTTTTAAGAGTTTGAGTCAAAAGAATGGTGTATTCATGATCCTGTCTCCTCACAAGGAACAACAAATGAACACACTCAAGAACCTGTCTCCTCACAAGGAACACAAGTATTTAGTAGCACCATATCTTAGACTATTAAAAAATGAGAAAAGAAGTGAAAAATAAAAAAAAATCAGAAAGGAAAAGATTCATGGAAGAGAATATAGGAGAGCTGTGTTGAGATTGCTTTGTTAAGTTGTCTTGAAGGGAAAAAAATCTATAAGTGATTGAGATGATAAAACCTTGATGAGATTTCACACTTAGATAAAAAAAAATAAGGAGTTAGCAGCAGAGATTTCGGATTTCTTGAAGGGGTTTGGACTGGATTTGAGAGATTTGCTAAGCTTGTGATGATTAGACTGAAATTTGATCTTGTGTTGACTCTGTGGTATGTGGATTCAAAAGTGTTAACTTATGTGGTGTTCCTCATGTTTAGCTGACTGTTCCATGTTTTTAAACCTCGTCCCTGTTCTTTGTCTGATGTTTGCTTGAGGGCAAGCAAAAGCTAAGTCCGGGGAGTTAATATATCATGGTTTTTATGGTTTTTAATGATGGTATAAGTCCTTCTCACTGAGTCTTTTTGGTCTTTTTAGAGTCCTAATAGTGTCTTTTCAGGTTATAGCATGTCTGGAGCATAATTGGAGATATTCAAGCCTATTGGAGCATTGTAAGATGAAGGCACGAAGTGTCCAGCTCGGAGAAGAAAAGTATGGATTTGGGTGACGCTCGTCACCACCTACGGTGACGCTTGTCACCCATAGAGGAAGGGTCGTGGCCTGGTTTCATAAAAGAAGGAGCATTATTTGCAGTTTTGGTCCAGAAGTTTTAGTATTTGCAAAAAAGGCCCCAGATCGTGTTTTAGCTTGTAAATTAGGTTTTTCAGCCATTCTTTTGGCATATATCATGAATCTTATTCTTTTTTATAGCTTTAGAGAGAGATTGGTAGCAGATCTTTTGGAGAGACAATCAGACTCCTTCAGAGCAGATTTCGAACTCTTTATTTCTATTTCTTATTTCTTTTATGCAATCTATTCTTTTCATGATGTTTGTTTCATTCACCATGTCTGAGTAGTTTGTTAGTTAAGTTAGGGCTTTTCAAAGGTTGATAAAGAGTTTGTAGAATTGCTACCTGTTAGGAATATCTTTTGGTTCTTCATCTCTGCTTGCTTTAAAATCGATTTCTTAGACATATCATCTGGAAATCCGAAAATCCTAGGTTGTTTAATATATGTGAGAACATTATTGATAACCTGATCTAGCATTAGATTAGCAAAACAACTTAGTACAAAGAGATTTGGCTTAGGAGTTTTGTGAACAATTGAACCTGATCACTACTGCATGTTTAGATTGTTAGGGTTTGCAAAGAGATTTGAAACTCTGTGATTTAGGCATAGTTAACTTCTGCAATGAGAATTGATTGGTTATATCTTTGCAATTCATGTTCAAGACGGTTTTAAATCATTCCTGATTTCATGCATTCTACATTCTCGGATTCAACCTGCGAACTGTCCTGACTTAGCGCTTTTAGTCTTCTGAAACTTAGATCAACAACTAAAATTCGTTTGCGTACTTTTATTTTCTCATTCGCATTACATACATCGCTTACTGCTTAGCTTAATCCGAACCTACATTCGATAGTGTAGTTTACATAATCCTTTGGGATTTGATACCCCTATTACTACAACTGCTTTGCGGTGCACTTGCAGTAGTTTTATTTGGGGAAAACTTGAGCCCTATCAAAAGATAAAAGAGTTCGAAATCTACTCTGAAGGAGTCTGATTTGTCTCTCCAAAAGCTCTTCTACAAATCTCTCTCCAAAACTCCCCAAAAGAATAAGATACAAGATCTCTGCCAAAAGAATGGCTGAAAAACCTAATATACAAGCTAAAACACGATCTAAGGCCTTTTTGCAAATACTAGAACTTCTGGGCCAAAATTGCAATTTCTTTCCAATCTTTTGAAAACCAGGCCACGACCCTTCCTCTAGGGGTGACGAGCATCACCAGCTTGGTGACGAGGGTCACCCAAATCCATACTTTTCTTTCGAGTTGCGCACTTGGTGGCTTCATCTTGCAATGCTCCAAAAAGCTTCAATATCTCCAATTATGCTCCAAACATGCTATAACCTGCAAAGACTCTACTAGGACTCTAGAAAGACCAAAAAGACTTAAAAAAAAGGATTTATACCATGGTTAAAAACCACAAAAACCATGATATGTCATTTTCATCGGTCACAAGTGACCGATATGGCTGACCGATGCTCCACTCGGGTGCTTCCCACCGGTCACTCCTTAACCGATGTGCTTGGCCGATGCAAATTTCGGACACTCGGCTTGATCCCATCGGTCAGTCATGACCCATGCTCTTGACCGATGCTCTTGACCGATGCAGGTGTTCTATCTCTTCTCATCGGTCACAAGTGACCGATGCAGATGACCGATGGAACACCAAAATTAGCCTCCCTTAGCTCCTTTTGATCCTTCTCAGCTTGGCTAACTCCTTAAACCATTCCCACACTTCTTGCTCCCAATAGTTTCTTAAGTACCTAAAAACATCCTTAATGCATAGAGAATGCAAACTACAACTTAAATGCAACCTACGTCCCAAAGGAAAGGAAAATAGGACTAAAAAGAAAGAAAACATACAAAAGGAGACCAAAACATGAGCTAAATGCAAACATATATGGTGTAAATGCATGAGATCAGCCTCTTCCATCATGGTTGTTGCTTAGCAAAAAGTGTTGGGTTGGAACTACAAGGGAAGTATTCCCAATGTAGAACTAGCTCACTCTTGAGTTAGATAGGCTAGGATGTTTAGGGAATGGTTTGGGGTTTATCTTGGGAATTGTTCTTAAGAGAAGAAAAGAAGAAAAGAAGTCAAGGTACAAAAAAAAAAGGAGTGTGACACAAGCAAAAAGGTGGAAATGGCAATTCTAAATTTAAAGAATGAAGGCTCATGTTCAAAAAAGAAAAGAAGATGCAAGAAGCGCAAAACAAGTAAATCAGAAAGCCAAAGGCGAATCAAGCACCAGTGCCACCAAATAAACGAGCCAAACTCAAAAGAAACAAATCGGCACCACTTGAAGTTCAAAAGAAGAAGTGTCCTCCAAAGCGCTTGGAAGAGAAGAGTTTTTGGATTTTAAAAGGGGTTTAAATTCTTAAAAAGGGTACCATAGGTGGGTTTACACTGATAGGTTAGAGTTAGGAACACATCTTATAGATCTTGGGTAGATGGAAGACTTCCTTTGTATATGTAAGTTGTTCTTTGACCCTTACCATTTTGCCAAAGCACAACCATGCTTTTCTTTGAGAGAACCCTTTAAACACCAAAACCAGTTTGTGAAGTGGGATTATTTATATTTCACCAAGCCTTGTCCCTTAGACAAATGACACTTTTGCATTTACATGAGCATGATTCACGGTTTGAGCATAATTAAATGTTAAAAAGGATGTTTGATTTGATGAGCATGTGTAGGTTGATAGCTTTGTGATCATTCTTACTTTGTGATGAAAGTGGCTAATTGTTTAAAGTATTCTTCCATCAAGTGCACTCTAGAATTAAGAACATGGACTTCATTTTGATTTATTGTAAGCATTTTTAGAGATATGAGTTCCCATTTAAAACCTCATCACCATGTTGAGTGTTTGTTTGCTAGAGGGCAAGCAAAAGCTAAGTGTGGGGGTGTTGATAGCTTACTATTTTAGACCCTTTTAGGCTGCATTTCATGCATCTTTTCCTCTGTATATGCATTATAATTTAGCATTTTAGTGTCATTTGCACTTAGAATCAACATGGCATTCATTTAGCTTAGGATTGCATACGTTTGCATACATATGCATGTTTGTGGTGGTTTTCAGGTGAATTTGGAGAGTTTTAGAGTTGGGAAGAAGATGAAAGCAGCTCATAATCGAAGAAGATGTCAGAAATGGAGCTCTTGCAAAGACTGGTCCATATCGAGCAAGCATATCGAGCAGAACACCCGTGTTGTATGCTCAATGTAAGCAGCAGGATGAAAGGAAGGGGATCAGCACGAGGAGTCTAAGCAATTGGTCTGCATCGAGGTCCAGCATCGAACAAGGAAGTCGATACGCGCTGCACGAACAATATCGAGGTCGCATATCGAGCATAACACTATCCGAACCACCTCGATGTGATTCATCCGCGCATTGACCATTTGACTTTTGTTGACCTTATCTTATTTTAAGGTTTTTTATGTTTCTTTTGGGTCCCTACTATAAAACGGAAGCCACAAAACATTATCTTTATCTAAGTTTAGTCTTTCATCAAAAACTTCTCTCTTCTCTAAACAAAAAGGGCGATTTGTCTTAGGTTCTTTATCTTTAATAAAGTTTGCAATTTTATAGTTTAATCTTGTCTCTTAATCTTTGTTCTTGCACCTTGATAGTTTAGATTTATCATCTTTGCTTTTTAATCTCATATAGTCATGTTTAATTCTAAACAAATAAGATTAAACATGATTAGTGAGTAGTCTACCTTAGATTTAGGGTTTTAAGTAGGAAAAATGGTAATAAAGATGTGATTAAGAGGTGATTAGGCTTATTTAACTGTTCTCTGCTGTCTCCTTCTCTTGCGAAGTGGTTACTGTTCATAAAGCTTGCTCCTTTTGATTGAATATGGTATTGATTGATGCATATGGTTCACTAAATGGCTTGTTATCTCATCTCTAAGCATGGTTCGCTTATCTGGCTTGATAGTTTGGCTTGGTCTATGTTTTCTTTGTTCAGTGACATCAAAGTGATAGTTCACCATTGCTAGATGATTTGCTTAGGGCTAGATAATGCTGGTTTTGAGATTCCTGTTTGATGGTTAGATAGTATGCATTAAAAGATCTTGCTTTTGTTTCATTCCTGTTCATTTCTTAGCATTGTTAGGATGTTGCAGCTGTGTGCTTAAATCCATATTCTTGATTGGTGTTTAGCTAGCTAGGTCCTTATTGGTTCAGAAGATTGATAAGTTGATCTGAATTCTTGCTTGGGTGAGAGATTGATTGCTGGATTAGTACATCTCTTAGGCAAGAATGATTCTGATCTTTATGCTCATGGTTGAAGGATACGCCATCACAAGTGGTTCTGACACTTCAATCTTGTTGAATATGAACTGCTTATTGACGCCAAGTTGGTTCCATTTAGATACCTTGTCTAGGAGTACAACTTTTAGAATTGGTTGCCTATGAATGCTTGATGCTTGCGTTTGTTAGAAATCCTCATTTTCACTCTTGAAAGTCATTATCCCACAATTGCTTAGAAGCTTGAGTCTTGCTTTTAATTAATTGTTTTTAAGATCATCTTGCTTAGTTCTTGCTTTAGCTGTCATTCTTGCTTAGTTCTTGCTTAATCATTGCTTTAAGTTCATTGCTTTGTTTTGTTCACTTGCATTTAGTTTATGCTTTCTTTCTATTGCTTTGTCAGGTTTTTAGACTTATCATTGATTAATCAAAACCCCCATCATTGCTTAGCTTATGGCATTGTTTGCATCCTCATCTTCCACAAATGAATCGACACCTGATCCCTATTCTACAACTGATTAAAGGCTAAGGATATTTGGCTTAGGATAGCAAAAATCTTGTTTCACTAACCAATGTGAATCTAAAGCAAGAACTAATCAGGAATGAAACTAAGCAAGATGATTACTAGAAATAAGCAAGTGAAAGAAACTAAGCAAAGCAGTTTAAAGACAATTAAAAGAAAACAAGACTCAAGATTCTAAGTAATAATGGTTAAGTGGTTTTCAAGATTGACAAAGGAGATTTCAAAACAAAAGCTAACATCAAGCATTCATAAGCAAGAAATTCTCAATACTGCAATCCTAGACAATGTATCTAAAAGGAATCAGCTTGGCATCAATAAGCAATTCATATTCCACAAGATTGAAGTGTCAAACCAACTTTTGATGGTGTATTCTCCAACCATGAGTATAAAGAACAGAACCATAAAGCCTAAAAGATGAACTAGTGAAGTAAACATCTCTCACTCAAGCAAGAATTCAGATCATCCTAATAAATCTTTTGAACCATATAGGGACTTATGTAGCTAACCACCAATCAAGAACATGGAATTAAGTTCACAAATGTGAATCCTAATAATGCATATCAATGAGCAGGACTCAAGTTAAAGCATGTTCTTCTAATGCCTGCTATCTAACCATCAAGCAAGAATCTCATGGCATGCACTATCTAGCCTTAAGCGAATCATTTAGCAAGGTGAACTATGACTTTGTTGTCACTGAACAAAGGGAACACAGACCAAGCTAGACTATCAAATCAAATAAGTGAACCATGCATAGAAACAAGATTTCAAACCATCAAGTGAACCATATGCATCAACAATACCATATTAAATCAAAAAGGAGAAGCTTTATGAACAATAACAACTTTGCAAGAGAAGGAAACAACAGAGAATAAACTAAACAAGCCTAATCACCCCTTAATCATATCTTAATCACCACTTTCCCTACTTAGAACCCTAAATCTAGGGTAAACTACTCACTAACCATGTTTAATCCCATTTGATTAGAGTTAAACATGATTAGATGAGATTAAATGCATGATAATGAAAACTAAACTACCAGGATGGTAGATCAAAGAATAGAAGACAAGATTGAACCATAAAAATGCAAACTTGATTGAAGAAAATAAAAGCGTTTGCAAGATGGGGCAAATCGCCCTTTTTAGCTAAGCAAGAGATAAGATAAGGTTTTTGGGAACTAAGATCCCCTATTGATATAGTTTTGTGGCTTGCCTTTTGAGTTGGGAGCCAAAAACGAAGAAAAAACCTTAAAATAGGACAAGGTCAATGATAAAATCCGGTCAAACATGCAGATAAGTTGTATCGGGGTGGTACGAACGGTGCTCTGCTTGATGCACCACCCCTATATGGTCCGTGCAGCTTGTATTGGCTTGGGCAGTCTTTTCTTGCTTGATGCAGCACCTCGGTGCAGATTGTGCCTTAGGATCCACGAGCTAGTCTTCTTCCTCATATACTGCGGCTTGTATTGGGCACACTCCTCGAAGGTTTTGCTCGATACACCATTTCGATATAGGACCATACTTGGCAAATCTCCTTCTTTGACATATCTTTGAACATGAGCTGCTTCCATCTCCTTTCCAAACTCCAAGAACCTCCATAAACACCTGAGAAACACCACAAACATGCAAATATACGAATATGCATGCAATCCAAAGCTAAATGCATGCAATGTTGATTTTAAGTGCAAATGAGACTAAAATGCGAAACTAATATGCAAAAACAAGGGAAAAGATGCATGAAATGCAGCCTAAACTGCCCTAATATAGCAAGCTATCAATCACAAGGAAAATCCATTCATCAACGTCAAGAGTTGGTCATAGATGTTAATCTTTAGGTAAATGGGTTCAACAAATAGATTAACCCATGGTATTTGGGTGTAATCTCTATGTGAACCACATTATCAAGTCTAGCTCTCGCATAGTAATAAGATGGAAAAACAAGCAAGACTAGGAAACAACTGTATTGAACCGAAACACCTCCTAGACAACTAATGTCTTAGGCTAGGAAAGGTGTTAACCTTTGCAAGCAGTTCTGGCTAATCTCAAGCATTTTACCTGCAAGAGACGCCAAGGAATTTAGACTAGGTGATCAATCTAGAATAAGCAATAAGGCAAGAAAAGAAGAATTAAGTATTAAAGCTAAGCTAATAAAAAATACATCCGAGAGCCCCTTTCTCTTAACTGATCTAAAAGTCTAAGGAACTACTCACTCGCCATGGGAATAACCTCTAAATCCATCAGGATAAGAGAGTTAATCATTGCAAAAAGAGATTAAAAATAATAAATTAAGAGAAGTGCAAAGCTATATTAAGAAAAAGTAAGATTACAAGTCTTAATAAGTGAAAATATCAAAATAAAAGTTTAACCTTGAAAAATAAGAAATAATGGAAAATTACAGAGTCTCGTGGTGAAGATAAGTGCGAGATCGAGATAACATTTGTGGCCAAGTGCTTTTATAGGTGAGGTGGAGAAGCCCTACTGCATTCGGGACCACTTTGCCAAAAGTAGTAATCTTCTTCGGCTGTTACGTATCGGGTAAAAATTGTTGTGGTAAACCGATGTGGACTCTTTTTTGGACACAAACCACTGTGGGGTGAAGACTTGATCGTTATAAGTCTTGCATCAGACTGGTGCATCGCTGATAGCTTGCTATTTTAGACCATTTTAGGCTGCATTTCATGCATCTTTCGTCTGTTTTTGCATTATAGTTTAGCATTTTAGTGTCATTTGCACTTATAATCAACATGCCATGTATTTAGCTTAGGATTGCATACATTTGCATACATGTGCATGTTTGTGGTGCTTTTCAGGTGAATTTAGAGAGTTTTAGAGTTGGGAAGGAGATGGAAGCAGCTCATGACCGAAGAAGATGTCAGAAATGGAGATCTTGCAAAGACTCGTCCATATCGAGCAGAATACCCGTGGAGGATGCTCGATGTAAGCAGCATGACGAGGATCAGCACGAGAATTCTAAGTCGTTGGTCTGCATCGAGGTCCAGCATCGAGCAAGGAAGTCGATGCGTGCTGCATTAATTATATTTAGGTCGCATATGAAGCAGAACACCATCCGAACAACCTCGATGTGATTCATCCGCGCATTGACCATTTGACTTTTGTTGACCTTATCTTATTTTTAGGTTTTTTATGTTTCTTTTGGCTCTCTACTATAAAAAGAAAGCCACAAAACATTATCTTTATCCATGTTTAGTCTACCATAAAAAACTTCACTCTTCTCTAAACAAAAAGGGCGATTTGCCTTAAGTTCATTATCTTTGATAAAGTTTGCAATTTTATGGTTTAATCTTGTCTCCTAATCTTTGTTCTTGCACCTTGGTAGTTTATATTTATCATCTTTGCATTTTAATCTCATATATTCATGTTTAACTCTAAACAAATGGGATTATACATGATTAGTGAGTAGTCTACCGTAGATTTAGGGTTCTAAGTAGGAAAAGTGGTGATTAAGATGTGATTAAGGGGTGATTAGGCTTATTTAATTGTTCTCTGTTAATTCTTGCAAAGTGGTTATTGTTCATAAAGCTTTCTCCATTTAATTGAATATGGTATTGACTGATACATATAGTTCACTAAATGGCTTGTTATCTCATCTCTAAGCATGGTTCACTTATTTGGATTGATAGTTTGGCTTGGTCAATGTTTCCTTTGTTCAGTGACACCAAATTGATAGTTCACTATTGCTAGATGATTAACTTAGGGCTAGATAATTGATACAAGAGTTTTGACTCTCTTGGTCAATCTTTTTTTGTACTAATCATTGTAGTAAGGGTTTTATCAATCCAAAAGGGGAAGATTAAAACTGCAGGAATGAAATAGAGCTCTTAATTCAAGCAGATATACATAAGATTGAAGTGTCTAACAACCTAAATGATCAAACAGAAGTGAAGAGAACATCAAACAAAGAGTGAAAAGCAAGCAAAGCAACTAAAACAAAGGCAAAACAGAGCAGATTCGAATTCAACTAAAAACAAAGAAAAGATGGGACTTGAGATGAGATAATTGGTGCTAGGGAACTCTAAAGTCAACCTATGATGCTTACAAACTCAGACAATGCTATTCCTTATGCATAGAATTCATTTATAAGACTAATCCAATCTCTTGGCACTAATGTTTTTGTTAATTATCAAATCAAGAACTAATTCTCATTAGTGAAATGACAAACAGCAAGCATTAAGACAATCTATCAATCATATATTGCCAAATCACTCTCTAGACAGTCCATCTCTTAAGCTAGGATAAGCAATACTCTTGCAAAGCAGTTCAGGCATTTCATCAAACACTTGGTGGGAATAAAATGAGCCTAAGATCCTAATCAACTTAGCTAGAGCTAATCATGCATTAAACACAGCAATCAAGAAAGGAAATGGAAGAATTGACACTAAGACATCATAGATCAAGCCTAAAGTTCCCTAAACCTAACCCATCTCAATTCCGTAAAAAGACTACTCACTAGTCAACATCCAAACCAACAATTCAAAGAGAAAAAGATAGCTAAACATGATTAGAAAGATTAAACAAGAAGGTAAATGCAAATTTATATTGAAATAAACAAAAGATTTAAGCTACAAGATCAAATCAAAAACAAAAAAGGAAAGAACTGTTGGATAAAGAGATGATCCCCAAAAATTAGGGATTTTTGTATTTAAAGGAGTCTAAGCAAAAATGGCAAAATTGTAAATAAGTAGTCTGGGATCCCATCGATCACTTCCTAACCGATGGTCTTGAGGAATGTGATCGATGGTATACTCGCTGGGATCCCATTGATCACATCGCTGGGATCCCATTGATCACATCATGACCGATAGTTTTGTGGAATGTGATCGATGGTATACTCGTCGCATTCCCATCGGTCACTCCTTGACCGATGGTCTTGATCGATGACCTCATATCGGTCTTGATTGATCGATGATCTTGAAATCTTGATCTATGGCTCTCCAGAGATTGCTTTCTTTGGCTCCTTTTGCTCCTTCTTGGCTTGGCTAGCCTCTTAATCCACTCCCACACCTCCTCCTTGCTCCATTCAGTTTCATAAGTACCAAAAAGCACCGTTGATGCATAGAAAATGCAAACTACAACCTAAATGCAACATAAGTCTAGAAGGAGAAGAAAGTGGGACTTAAGGGGAAGGAAAACATGCGAAAGAGAACCAAAACGTGAACTAAATGCAATCCTAAATGACGTAAATGTATGAGATATCAACACCCCTACACTTGCCTTTTGCTTGTCCTCAGGCAAATATGAACAGATGAGAGAATGAGGTTTGAAAGAGGGAGCTCATAACTAAAGTTGCCCATGGAAAAATTGAATCAATGCTCAAGTTATAGGTTCTAAGATGCAAAGAGATTGTTTTACTTCGAAAGCTTTAGCCATACCTATCATAGCAAACAATGCACTTTAGCTTAACCTACACAAGCATTCAATTTAGCCAACTCTTTAACATTCATTAATGGTAACCAATTGATCAAGTTTATGCAAGTCAAGTGAACACATTTGGTTGAAGGGACATGGTCATGAGATGAAAATGATCTCATTCAGATATGAGTCAAAGATAACATGGATCACTCAATGAAATGAAATGCTAAAGGTAAAAGCACACTTATGCATGCAAGTCAAAGCTCTCTTATACCCTTTACCTAAAGATGAACCTATTAACTTCTAAACCTCAAACTGAAACCCTAAGTCTACCCTTTTCCTAAACTCTAACCCTTCTTCTTCTTCATGGCTGGGGGAAACTTCTTTTCTTTGTTTGTGTGGTTGCTTCTTTTTGTTAGGACTTGCTCCTTTTTGTTGGTCAGGCGCCATTCTTCCATTTGGTGGATTGCCTTGGGTCTGATTTCTTCTTTTGATGGACCTCTTTTCATAGCTTTTCTGCTGGCGCCTTCCTTCTTTAAACACTTAGAGCTTTTATCCCCTTTCTACCTATCCAAAATTCTAACTTGTTCCCCCTTATTACCTATCCAAACTTCTTTCTTTTCTTTTTTTAAAAGACAAAACAGTAAAGCTCAAACCACTTATGCTACCCTTGCCCATACTCCTAACCTAAAACCAAGCTCAAGATGCAAGCTGGTGTCTACAAGAGAGCTTCTCCTTGCCAGCCTTATTCCTAACACCTTTTGCAAAGATAAAATCGAAAATAATGCAGTGAAATGCCTCACAACTCTCACAATAGTGTTTAGGCTTAGAAAGAAGGATTGGGTTAGGTGTGGTTAACTGTCCCATAATGATGAGGATCAGCTACTTGGGTTAACAAGAGTGGTAGGAAGGAAAGAAGATAACCCAAGTATGTATATGGGTAGCCATGTCATCACTCTCAATGCATAAACATGATAATTAAATGTCAGGATTATGGTTCTAATAAACTGAGATGGCATCAAATCAAAGCAAGTTTCAGTATAGGACAAGAATATCAATGCAAGTAGTCAAGATATTGAGCAGCCTTAACTTCAAACTCACTTCAATGCAATCAAACAACAGACAACCAAAGCATTGAAAACAACTCAAACATTAACACCTTGACAAGTGTTTATCATCTACTCAATTTTAGTTATGCAAATGCAACTAAGTGATCTTTTTTATTCCAAAATTTTTAAAAATTTATGGATTTTTGGTGCATAATGATAAATGCATGAATGCATGGGACTCATTTATGCAAAAGAGAAAATAAGAAAACAAAACACAATGTCAAATGCAATGCCCTCCCCCACACTTAAATTACACAGTCACATGTGTAATAGAATCTTGAAGGAGAGTAATAAAGATTACTCAGAAGGATACTGAAGGAAAGGAGAGAAGTTTTGGCAGGATGGAGGAGGCCATCGGTCATTCCAGACTGATGGTGTAGATCGATGTGGCTGCATCGGTCACTTCAGACCGATAGGCTGGAGCGATGGTATACCCGCTCAGTTCCCATCGGTCGCTCCAGACCGATGGTTCTGACCGATGGCGGCGTATCGGTCACTTCCAGACCGATGGTGCTAACCGATACTGGCCAGAAAATACATCAACTAAGCCAACAATTTGCCTTAAACCCCACTTGCTCCTGTTATCAACAGAAAAACTAAAAAGAAATATAGAATGCAAGAATATATACAAGGATAACAAGGGAATACCTCCCAAGTGTGCTTGTTTAACGTCCTTAGCTTGACTTTCCTTGGTTGATCACTCTTGTGGAGGGTCCTCAAGGTTGATGTCTACATCATCTCCAAGGGACTCACTTGCCATGTATGGCTCCAGTCTGTGCCCATTTACTGTAAAGCCTTCCCCATCCTTGCCAAACAAAGTCATGGCTCCATATGGTAACACCTCTTTGATCTTGAATGGACCTGACCATCTTGACTTCAGCTTTCCAGGGAACAACTTCAGCTTTGAGTTGAACAAGAGCATCTGATCCCCTGCTTTCAAGTCTTTCTGTTTGATCCTCTTGTCATGGAAAGGTTTTGTTCTCTCCTTATAGATCCTAGAACTCTCAAAAGCTTCAAGGCGTTTTTCTTCTAACTCATGCAAGTTGATGAGTCTCTTTTCTTGAGTTCTCTTGATGTCAAAATTTAGCAGCTTTGTTGCCCACAAGGCTTTACATTCCAGCTCAACAGGCAGAAGACAACACTTCCCATAAAGCAATGAGAAAGGGGTTCTGCCAATTGGTGTCTTGAAGGCTGTCTTGTAAGCCCACAAAGCATCATCAAGCTTATTAGACCAATCCGTTCTTGTAACACCAACTGACTTCTCTAAGATGGCTTTGATCTCTCTGTTAGACACCTCCACTTGACCACTTGTTTGAGGATGGTAAGGAGTGGCAACCTTGTGCTTGACACCATTCTTCTTGAGCAAACTCTCAAAGACCTTGTTGATGAAATGACTCCCACCATCACTGATCACACACCTTTGAACACCAAACCTTGGGAAGATGATTGTGTTGAAGAGCTTCAGCAGAACTCTAGCATCATTTGTTGAACTGGCAATGGCTTCAACCCATTTTGACACATAATCATCATCTACAAGGATGTACTTGTTCCCATAGGAGGAAGGGAAAGGTCCCATAAAGTCAATCCCCCACACATCAAACAGATCCACTTCAAGAATAGAGTTTAAAGGCATCTCATCTCTTTTGGAGATGTTTCCCTTCCTTTGTGCATCACATGAGGAGATGTGAGTTTGGGCGTCCTTGAACAAACTAGGCCACCAAAAACCAGCTTGAAGCACCTTTGAGGCTGTCTTGAAGGTTGCAAAGTGACCTCCATAGGCTGAACCATGGCAATGATGTAAAATTCCTTGAACCTCTTCCTCAGCTATGCATCTTCTGAACAATCCATCATTCCCTCTCTTTTATAGATAAGGCTCATCCCAAAAATAATGAGAGACATGTCTTAAGAACTTCTTCTTCTGATGTGAGTTGAGGTTCAGTGGTGTCTGCCCAATAACCAAGTAGTTCACAAAGTCAGCATACCAAGACAGTTTGTTCTCTTCTAAGCTTTGCACTTCACCTGCCTTCATTCCTAAATCATGCAGCTGCTCTTCTGGTTGAGTATTATTGATTGGGACAAGTCATCTATCCTCAGTCTTGAAAGGTGATCAGCTACACCATTCTCAATGCCTCTCTTATCCACAATCTCCATGTCCAACTCTTGCAAGAGGAGGATCCATCTAAGGAGTCTTGGCTTAGTGTCTTTCTTGGCATAGATATGCCTTAGTGCATCATGGTCAGTGTAGACTATCACCTTAGATCCTACTAAGTAGCTTCTGAACTTCTCAAATGCAAAGACAACTGCTAAGAGCTCCTTCTCAGTTATTGCATACCTTGTTTGAGCCTCATCCATTGTTCTGCTTGCATATTAGATTACATAAAGTTTCTTGTCTACTCTTTGTCCCAAGACTGCTCCAACAGCATAATCACTAGCATCATACATGATTTCGAATGGCAAATCCAAATTTGGAGATTGAACAATTGGCGCTGATACCAGAGCTTGGTTGAGGGTGAGGAAGGCTTGCAAGCACTCTTCATCAAACACATCTCTGTCTCTTTACATAGAAGCCTTGTCAAGGGTCTTGCTATCTTTGAGAAGTCCTTGATGAACCTTCTGTAGAAACCAGCATGCCCCAACACTACAAGAAAACAGGCAGTTTGCGACTACAGAGTGCGACTACAATGATAGTCGCAAAAATAGATGACTACTTGACGACTATTTAGCAATAAATATTGTGACTATACCCATCTAGTCGCAACATAGTCGCTAATTAGAGACTATGATGCGTTGTCGTAATATAGTCGTATATTTATGACTGAG
Organism: Thlaspi arvense; assembly: GCA_911865555.2. Lineage (NCBI taxonomy): Eukaryota > Viridiplantae > Streptophyta > Magnoliopsida > Brassicales > Brassicaceae > Thlaspi > Thlaspi arvense. The sequence continues at coordinate 41,676,127 of OU466861.1, read as the reverse complement.
TTGTGACTAAACAATAGTCGCTACATATTAGTCGCAAAATAGTCGTAACTTTACGACTATTTTAGAACTACATGGTATGTTGGCAGATTTTGCGACTAATTTACGACTAACGCAGAATGGACGCTAAATATTAGTTGCAAAATAGTCGTAACTTTTCGACTATAGTACGACTACATGTTATGTCGGCAGATTTTGCGACTATTTTGCGACTAATTCTATTTGTGGTCGCAATATAGTCACAAAATAGTCGTAACATTTGCCGACATAAAAACCGGTAAAACACGTTTTCTGCGTTATGTGGTGGATGTGACTTTTCTTGTAGCCGGACTATAGTCGCTTTGTAGTCGTAAATATTTCTATATATATCGACCATCGACCATTCTCATTACATACAATCTTAGAGAAAGTGTTTGATAAAAAAAAAGTAGAAAAACGAGATTCGGTTTATTTTTTTAGTAGAAAAAAAAATTAAGAAAAAGAGAGAATGTTTGATAAAAAAAACAAAAGAAAAAATAAGAGAGAGTAATTTTTTCTGTATAAGAGTGATTTGCCAAAAAAAAGGAGTGATTTATTTTTTTTCATATAATGTCGGACAATTACAATATAGGTCGTGAGTGGATGTATAAGAGGATAGATGAAGAGACAGGAAACTTTTCGGCAGAGTTCATAGCGGGGGTCGATAAATTTATGGCAATTGTAAATAACCAGCCTCTAGCGCAGAGCAATAGGGGTAAGTTTCATTGTCCTTGTAGTGGTTGCAAAAACGACAAATTTATCTTCTGGAAAACAATTTGGAATCATCTGTATAATAGAGGATTTATGCCAAATTATTATGTTTGGTATAAGCATGGAGAAGAAATCAATATGGATTTAGGAACGAGTTATGTTAATACAACCCAAATAAGTGGGAGTGAGGAAGTAGGTAATGTAGTAGAAGATAGATATGTAGATATGGTGAATGATGCATTTTGTGATACCGAGCGTTTTAATAACTATCATTAGTGTGATAATTATCAAAATGTAGAAGAACCGATACATAACCATTCCCAAAAATTCTTCGACTTGTTAGAAGGAGCGAAAAATCCATTATACGATGGTTGTCACGAAGGTCATTCGCAGTTATCCTTAGCTGCTCGAGTCATGCAAAATAAGACAGATTATAACATGAGTGAAAAGTGCATGGATTCAATTTGCGATATGTTGACAGAGTATTTACCAGACGGAAACCAGTCAACCGGTTCACATTCCGAGACAGAAATATTGATGCGCAATTTAGGCCTACCATATTATACAATTGATGTTTGTATTAATAATTGTATGATCTTCTGGAAAGAGGATGAAAAGTGGGATACATGTCAGTTCTGTGATCAACCAAGATGGAAGCATATTATGGGAGCTGCCATACTGGAAGGACCTCAATCTCCGACATAATCTTGATGTGATGCGTATAGAGAAGAAATTTTTTGATAACATCATGTACTCTTATGAGTGTGAAAGGTAAATCAAAAGACACCATCATGTCAAGAAGGGATATAGAACGATTCTGTCCTCGACCAGACTTATATATTGATAGTGATGGTAAAGCTCCTTTCCCCGCATTCACATTGACAGAGGAAGCCATAACAAGTTTATTGGAATGTGTGAGACTTGCGGTTCAATTCCAAGATGGTTATGCATCAGACTTAGCTAGTTGTGCTGATATGGTTAACGGAAAGTTTTCAGGCATGAAGAGCCATGATTGCCATGTTTTTATGGAGCGTCTACTACCATTTATCTTTGCAGAACTCCTGGCTTTGCATGAAATATAGCTTTCAGAGAACGACTACTGATGCACACATGCATATGTTTTGCGAAATTGTGATTATTTTCAGCCGTTTGAGAGGTATAATTTGGCATGATTTCACTTAAGTTTTAATATAATCCACTATGATGATTTTTCATGTGTTGGTCTTATACAGTATGTTCGAAGCTTATATTTCTGCAAAATATCCAGAACTCTCCGAAAAATAACTCTCCGCAAAAAGAGCTGACGAATATAGTGCATGGGTGAAAGATTATGTATGTCTAAATAATATTCACATCCATGTATATATTATATATTTGTATGTATTTATACTTCTATATATTGAAAATGTATAGCTATATGCAGGTCAATTACTGGAACGCCACAAATTCTTTTCCTGCTTGGGTTGAAGAGATAGTGCATGGACCCGTGAACAAGGCCAAAACCTGGCCTATCTATTTCACAAGAGGATATTTGTTTCATACGCAAAATCACGGCGAGGGACGAAAGACATGTAACTATGGCGTATGTGTTAAAGGAGAGAATTATACTAATGCATTTGATGAAGCTGATTTCTACGGTACCTTAACTGATATCATACAACTTGAATATGAGGGGTTAGTCGGTTTGGAAATCACACTTTTTAAGTGTACATGGTATGATATTGGTAGAGGCACTCGGAGGAGCAATGGTGGAATTGACGTTCGTTCATCAATAAGATACAATAAATACAGACCATTTATTCTAGGTACGTATACATAAATATCAATATCATATATATATATATATATATATATTTATATTTCTATATATTGATATTGCACAGCTTCTCAAACGGATCAAGTTTGTTACGTCCCGTATCCATATACAAAGAAACCAAAGCAGTTGTGGCTCAATGTTGTAAAGGTGAATCCGAGGAAAAATATTTCAGGAGAATACAAAAATAAGGAACTGATTGTTTTGCAACAAGAAAATGATGATGTTGTACTTTTGTCTACAATTGACAATACTGAAGTCGAAAATTTGGTACAAGAGGTAAACCCAATAGATCTCGATTACGATGTTGGAGATGCAGAAGATGAAGATGAATTTCAATGTAATAAATTGTCCTCTGATGATGATGATAGTGAATACAAAATTTACTAATTTTGCTATCACTTTGTGTAATAAATGTTTTAACTTTGTGAAATCTTAAGATCTAATATTTTATTTTAAACAAAAATCAAGAATTTTATTAAGTGTTTGGAAACCAACACCAAAATTTAAAACAAAAATCAAAATTATTCAAAACTATATTAAAACCAAAACTTAAATAAAACTAAAATTTTAGCAAATCTGTTTATACTTCTATATATATTAATAACAAGTTTTTAAAAATTAAATATCAAATTTCATTTGAAAACTATTTTCCTAAACCAAAACTAAATTTAAAACTCAAATAAGATTTCTCCAAACCCAAATTTGATCAAAATTTGGTTTCCCCCTAAAATCAAAACCATAATTAAATTTCCCCAAACCCAAATTTGATCAAAATTTGGTTTTCCCTTAAAACCAAAACCAAAACCCAAATTTTGTGCCTGGACCAAAATTCTCAAAACCAAATCCCTAAATACACTAACCTATCATTCATCTTCTCTTCGTTCCGTCGTTCTTCTTCTCTTCCTTCTTCCCTTTGCCAATTAACAATCCTAATTCCCAAATTCTGTGATTGTGAATCTCAAACCCCGTGACTCTTCTTCTATTCTCCCTAACGCCGAATCTCGAATCTCTCTTTCTCTCTTTCTCTCTTGTTTTTGAAATCTCGAATCCCTCTTTCTCTCCTATTTTCGAAACTCATACGATTTCACCGATGTCAAACCGAGGACGAGTTAAGATTAGACGAGGCAGTGTTTCGAGACTAGCCGCTCCCAATATATCTCAGCGACCAGGAGGATCCACGCCGACGAGAACTCCCACCCCTCTACCAAGCCAATATAACTTCACCCCATCGTCCCAACCTCCGGTTACCGAAATACCCCAACCTCAAGTCCCCATTTACTCACCTCAACCACATTTCCGAGACTTTCCTCCGCCCCAACAGCTTTTCCATGATTCTCCACCACAACAACCTGAAATCGGGAACTCCTCCTCATCGCTTCAAAATCAGAACTCTCCTTCACCTCCAGTTCAGCCCTCTCCAGCGTCTACACATCATCACTCTCAAGCTCAGAGTAATCAATCTTCGGCAGCTCACAACTTCCATGGTGAAGACGACGATGAAGTACCTCCACCTGAGCTGGTTCTCTAGGAATACCTACAGCGTCTGTTGAATGCCATATTTTTGGTGCCAGGCCGTGAAAAGTTTACCACTGTGCTATCTCCTGAACGGAACCCAAACACAACTTGGTATGACTCTTCACCATTTTCTTCTCTTAATAAGTTTGAGTCTTAATATTTTTATGCAATGGACTCTGAGTCGTAGATTATTAATTTGTGATTGTTGCTTGTGTCTGAGTTTTATTGCTTCTCAAAATGTTCTTCAATTCTCTGCGTATGTTTTTGTTATTCTCTTCTTCGCTTATCTGCGTATGTCCTGTAGTTTAAGTGTTAAAACTATTTGATTTGTTTTGTAGGCTAAGCATCGTTGTTTAGATAGATAGAATAATCTTAGTACTTGGCTTTGTTAGTTCTCAGTAATGTGTGTTTCTCTTTTTTTTCTGTTATTTCAACTTTTAAAATGGTCTGTTGTTAGTGAAACAAATAATGTGCACCGGAACCAACACTACTACAGTTTTACTTTGATTAGCATATTAGTATAATCCATACAAACAAAAATATTCCTAACCAAACGCGAACCAAAATCCGAATCAAACATCCATCGTTTAATTATATATGCCTTTCAATCCTTTGCACATTTCATAATACTAAAATTTGTATATAAAAAATATCGGTGCAACCGTACAAGTGTCATAAACATTTCTAATTGAACCGATTCATAAACAAACAAAGACTCAGAGATTCATGAGTCTATAGAAAGATACGTGATTAAAATAAGAAAAAAAGAATATGGATCTTCATGAAATTAGGTGGTTTAACTCTGTTTACTAATACTGTTCGGTGCTTAATGTGACCTAAACCATCACTTGCCTTTGACCAACAATCCGGATAACACTGTCTGGTCTGTTAAGCAAAAATTAAGTGGTGTCGTTCGTATTTGTGTATTACTTTTATTTTCTGATATGCATTGTTTACTTAAAACTAACCCAACATTACGTGATCAATGATAGCGTATAGAGACGAAGCACATTCAATAATCACTTCCCGGCTAAATACACTTTGGTATTAATTAATGAATTTGTAATTCAACTGGAACTAGTAAACTGTTAGTTAAAGATTTAGCACACAACATATACCTCTATGATAATTGATTCGGTGCCAATATAACTTTAATTGCATTCGTATCTCAAGCATTCAAACTCTCTAGTCTAGTAATTTGTTCATTAATGAAATATAAAATCTAAGATTTTTAGAAAAATGTGTAATGTTGAACGTGCTTACTTATTTGCTTAGTTGAAGATATAGTCTCGTTAGTTGGTTTCTTTTATTCACTTATTTGCTTACTTTTACATATTGTTTCTTTGTTTAAAGGTTTGATCGTGACAAAGGGTCCTTGGTCCGAGAGATTACTAAAGTCCCTATTATAGTTGGACAGTTGTGACTCGGAATAGACAAGAAAGATACTTTGTTGAATTCGCGGTAAATGTTTATCTCCTCTAAATTTCCTATATATGTGTTTGTTTCTATTGTTTTCACTAATTAATCTAATGTCTTCGAAATGTAAAAAACCCACAAGTGGGATCCCTTAATCTCAGGGACAGTTCAAAGGGAGTTCGTGAAGATATGTAAACGCCGGATGAAGGGCATGGTTAGCACTGTGCGCACAAGCCGAAAACGACCAACTTGGATTGAGCCCCCACTCTGGACAGTGATGTGCACCGAGTGGGACACGTAATTAGCAAAAAAAAAAGGAGCAAATCCTATCCTACTGCTCGTTTGTCTGATCGCAAAGGTCTTGGTCCTCACATACATTTATCTGGGCAGATGTCGTATCTACAAATCCAACAGGAAATGGTAAGTTACATTTACATATCTTACATTTTCTATATCTTTAACCTCTGCTAATTAAAGTCTTTTCATTATATGTAACATTTCAGGAGGAGCAGTTAGGAAGACCTGTGAGTATTGATGAGGTTTTTATCAAGACCCATACAAGACCGGACAGAACATTTGTTGATGCAAAGGCCAAGAACATCGCTGAAATTTATGAGAACAACGTCAAAGCTAAGTTGGCCGAGCTGGAGGCAAATAATTCAGAAACTTCGAATGGTGATCCTCAATGTCGCAATCTCTCCATAGACGAGTACAACGAGCTATTTCTGCTGGTAAATATACATTCTTCACTAACTGGTTTGATTTTTAAGTCTGTTATTTATCTTACACACTCTACATTATAACTTGTTTTCTTTTGACAGTCCACTTTCTGGGATGAAAGAGGACGTCCTTATGGCTTTGGAAGCCTCAATAATTCTCATGTCAATGGCAAGCGTAAGGAGAGCTCTTCATGCTTTGTGACGTTCGAACAACAACTAGAAGAAGCTAAACGTCAGATAGAAGAGCAAGTTGCTTATAATACACAGCGTGAAGCAGAGAGTTCTCAACAATTGGCTGAGCAACTAAAAGAGATCAAGCGCTTGTCATTGTTGGAGCAGTTCCTCCATGAGACTAATCCTGAGTTTGTAGACTTTATGGCTTCTCAACCGGTTCCATCATGTGGAGGTTCGACCCTAAACACAGCTCCCTCTCTCGTTCTTTCTTAATCCACTGCTTTTGTACTTAAGACTGCATTTGTATTGTACTGAAGACTTAATGTTATGGTAACTCCACTGTTGGAGTTTTGATCTGTAGAAGTTGATATGTAGACTTAATGTTTTTAATTTTTTGATAACTCCATTGTTGGAGTTTTGTTTGTAGAAAATGGTTTATAACTTTGTATATATAAATTATTTTGAATTTTGTATATTAGATTCTAAATTTGCAGATTTGAGTACCAAAACAATTACCAATTTTGTAGATTTGAGTACCAAAAAATTACCAAATATAAAATTTAATAAACAATTAAGTCACTATTTAGTCACTAAAAAGTTGCAAAATAGTGGTATAATAGTCGCTAAAAAATTACCATTTTTCGTATCCATACTACCATTAGTCGCTAATTTGTCGCAATAAAGTCGTTAATTTAGTTTCTAAATAGTCGCATTTTAATCGTACTTTTGAAAACAGATTAGTCGCAATATCGTCGGCAAGTGGTCACTATGGTAGTCGCAAATTAGTCACTATTTTTGCGACTATTTTCTGACTAACTAGTGACAACACGCTGAACTCGCTTCTTAGTTATAAGATAGTCGCAAATGTACGACTAATAAACGACTGTCGGATTTTACGACTAAGGATTGGTGACTTCTCTAATTAGTCGCAGATAGTCGTAAATGTCATATTTGCGACTAATAAGCAACTATTTTTGTAATCATTAATTAACTGTTTTTTTGTAGTGCAAGAAGCTTCTAACTTCTTTGACTGTGTTTGGAGGCTCCAAGTGCACCATCACATCTATCTTTGCCTTGTCCACTTCTATCCCCTTCTCTGAAATCTTGTTACCCAACACAATGCCTTCTTGAACCGTGAAATGGCATTTCTCCCAATTCAGAACTAGCTTAGTGTCTTCACACCTCTGTAAAACCTGAGAAAGATTGGACAAGCAGACACCAAAAGAGGATCCATAGACACTAATTTCATCCATGAATACCTCCACCATCTCTTCAAGCAAGTAAGAAAATATGAAGGTCATACACCTCTGAAAAGTTGCGGGAGCATTGCGTAAACCAAAAGGCATTCTTCTATAAGCAAATGTTCCATATGGGCAAATAAAAGTAGTTTTCTATTGATCATTAGGATGGATAGGGATCTGAAAGAATCCACTATAACCATCTAAGAAGCAGTAATACTTATGGTTTGCTAATCTTTCTAGCATTTGGTCTATGAATGGCAAAGGGAAGTGATCTTTCCTAGAAGCAGAATTAAGTTTTCTGTAATCTATGCACAACCTATGACCAGTAATTGTTCTAGTTGGTATTAGCTCATCATTTTCGTTTCTTACAATAGTGATCCCTCCTTTCTTAGGCACCACATGGACTGGTGAGACCCATGTGCTATCTGAGATAGGACAGATCACTCCTACTTCAAGCAATTTCAGGATTTCCTTTTTAACTACTTATTTCAGATAAGGATTCAATCTCCTTTGAGGTTCAACAGAGGTTCTTGTCTCATCCTCTAGCGCAGAGGTTAGGAGAAATGCCTTGGATATCATCTAGTGAATATCCAATGGCTCTCCTAAACATCTTTAACACTTTGACAAGAGCAAGAATCTCATCATCATTGAGGTTATCATTGACAATTACAGGATAAGTAGAGTTAGAGCCCAAGAATACATACCTTAGCCATTTAGGAAAAGCTTTGAGCTCCACCTTGGGTGCTTTGAGCTCAGTCGAGTCCTCTTCCAAGCTGATATGCCCCTTGGCGCCAGCTTCATTGCTTGGGGAACCAGATTCTTGAACTGAGAGCACTTCTTTTCTTGTGTATTCCAGCTTCTCAAATGGCTCCTCTTCTTCTAAGACCTTGTGAGAGTTTAGCCTTAGCTTATAACCCAAGCTTTCCTTATCCAAGTAACCATCTTTTCCATGCTCCTTTGTCAAAGCCACTTGGAGTTTATCTTCACAACACAACTCCTGTTGAAGCTCATCATGCAGCCTCTCTAATATCTCAATCTGAAACACTTGACCTTCAATAGTAGGCTGCTGCATAATCTGCTTGATGTCAAATTTCAGAGAAATGTCCTTATCCAATAGTAGCTCAATCTTCCTTTCTTAACATCAATGACAGCTCCTATTGTGGCTAGAAAAGGTCTCCCAAGGATGAGAGGGTCCATAGGTTCCTCATCCATATCTAAAACCACAAAATCAGTAGGTATCTCTACACTCCCAAACCTAAGTGGTACATCTTCAAGCAGGCTTTTGGGGAGCCTCACTGATCTATCAGCCAACACCAAAGAGATTCTACAATACTTGAACTTGGTGAAGCCTAGGCGCTGTGCTACAGAGTAGGGCATCAAGCTGACACTAGGTCCTAGATCACACAAACATTTCTTAAACAGAAGTGGACCTATAGAGCAGGGTGAGGTAAAACCTCTTGGATCACCTAGCTTGTTGGGAGCCACTCTCTTCTGTTGAATAATGGTGCTGCACTCATGTGTTAGTACCACCATCACTTGTAAGTCCTTTGTTCTTTCAGCAACAGCATCTTTCAAAAACTTATGGTAAGGTGGAACCAAGACAAAGGCATCAAGCAGTGGCATGGTGAGCTGAATCTTCTTCATTTGCTCATCAAAGAGACTTTTGTACTTGGAAACATTTGCTTATTAAACCTTCCAGGAATTGGTATTGTAGGCTGATATGTTGGAGGAATGTATCTTGGCTCCTTGACTAACTCCTTAGGTGCTTCTCTTGGTTTCTCCTTAATCACCTCTTTGGCTTTGTTGTTCTTTGAATCTTTCTCAGCTTCAATCACTTCATCCTCTTTAGCTTCTTTAGCATCTTTGACCACCACCCCCTCTTCTTGTTCCTCAATGTCCACATTGGGTGTAGAAGGCGCCACTCTTGGAGGGAGTTGCTTCCCACTTCTTAAGGTGACAGTGAAGAGGTAAATGGTTGAGCCATGCTCTCTAGTTTGCTGATCTTTATATTCAAGGAGCCTAGTTGGGATTTCAGGTTGGAGTCAATGCCTTTGTGTATTTCAACAGCCATACCTTTCTTATTGTATATCATACTCTTCTGAATTTCAACAGCCATGAGTTTCTGAAGTTCTGCAGTTTCAAGTTAATGCAGTTGAAGGAAAATCTCCTTAAGGTCTGAAGTTTCAGAGGACTGAGAGCTGGTGGCGCCAACTGCTTGAGAGGAAGAATCATGATGTTGTTGAATGTAAGGGTTTTCATTGGACTGTTTTTGACATACATCATAGCCTTGTCTCAGTGCTGGCTTCTCTTCTATCTGAACATATTTTACTTGATGCACTTGGGGGTGGTTTTGTTGATCAACATTTTGAAGAGGTTTGATGGCTCCACTGAACAACATATCCACCTTTTCTTGCATGACTTCATCACATGTAGTGCAGTGTCTATCTTCTCTTCAGCTGCCTTGGAATGGTGCTCCTTATCATCCACATAGTCCAAATTACTGAGCGCCATATTCTCCACTAGAAGCCATCCTTAATCAACATCTTTGCCAAGAAAATAGCCATTGCTTTCGGTATCTAGAAGGATTCTTATGGTTGGGAGAACACCTCCATAGAGTGTGGATAGCAGCATTTCATAAGTGAAGCCATGGTGAGGGTATTGGTGAATGAAACATCTAATCCTTTCCCAAGTGTTTCCAAAGCTTTCATTAGAACACTGTTTGAAGTTGGTGATCTCATTCCTGAAGTGTGCAGTTCTTGAGGGAGAGAAGAACTTGGTAAAGAAAGCACCTTTGCATTGCTCCCATGTGGTGATGCTGCCTTGTGCTAGAGACTTTTTCCATATTTGAGCTCAATTACAAAGAGAGAAAAGGAATCATCTGTGCTTCAAACCATCATCTGAAACTCCACTAAGTCTTGTCAAAGCACATATCCTCTCAAAGTGATCTAAGTGCTCAAGTGGATCTTGGTTTGGCAGTCCAAAGAATTTCTTCTCTTGAAACATAGTAATCATGCTGCTCTTGATCTCATAGTGATGAGTCTCCATAGGTGGAAGAATACCTTGTCTTAAAGCATAGCTGGAAGGTATATCAGCAGCACCAATAAGCCTTAATGGTCTTTGAACTCTCAGGTAAACCAGCCTGGCCTTGTTCACCTTGCAAGCCTTGATTCCCTTGAAGACCTTGTTGACCATGTGGACCTTACAAACCAAAACCAGCAGCATAGTGATGTTCTTCGATGCTTCAACAGCAAACTTCTGATTCTGCAAACCCAAAATCATTGATCTTGAACCTCAGTTGTGGTTGAAGACACTTAAGAACAAGTGTTGTGGTATCTACAGAAGAAATTCTAGACCAAAAGAGAAATCAGTAACCAAAAAAGAAAATAACAAAACTTGATCTCAAGATCTTTACAAATCCTATTGAACAAAGCATTTCCCTAATGGCAACGACGCCAAATTGATACAAGAGTTTTGACTCTCTTGGTTAATAACCCTGTAACTAATCATTGTAGTAAGGGTTTTATCAACAAAAAAAGGGGAAGATTAAAACAGAAAGAATGCAATAGAGCTCTTAATTCAAGCAGATATAGATAATATTGAAATGTCTAAAAACCTAAATCATCAAACAGAAATGAAGAGAACATCAAACAAAGAGTGAAAAGCACGCAAAGCAACTAAAACAAAAGCAAAACAGAGCAGATTCGAATTCAATTAAAAACAGAGAAAAGATGGGACTTGAGATGAGATAATTGGTGCTAGGGAACTCTTAACTCAACCTATCATGCTTACAAACTCACACAATGCTATTCTTTATGCATATAATTCATTTATAAGACTAATCCAATCTCTTGGCACTAATCTCTTTGCTAATTACCAAGTCAAGAACTAATTCTCATTAGTTAAATGACAAACAGCAAGCATTAGGACAATTTATCAATCCTATATTGCTAAATCACTCCCTGGACAGTCAATCTCTTGAGCTAGAATAAGCAATTCTCTTGCAAAGCAGTTCAGGGTGGGCATAAAATGAGCCTCAGATCCTAATCACCTTAGCTAGAGCTAATCAGGAATTAAACACAGAAATCAAGAAAAAAATGGAAGAATTAACACTAAGACATCATAAATCAAGCCTAAAGTTCCCTAAACCTAACCCATCTCAATTCTCTAAAAAGACTACTCACTAATCAACATCCAAACCATCAATTCAAAGAGAAAAAATAGCTAAACATGATTAGTAAGATTAAACAAGAAGGTAAATATAAACTTATATTGAAATAAACCAAAGATCCAAGCGTCAAGATCAAATCAAAAACAAAAGAGGAAAGAATTATTGTATAAAGAGATGATCCCCAAAAATTAGGTATTTTCGTATTTATAGGAGTCTAAGCAAAAATGGCAAAATTACAAATAAGTGATCTTCAGTTAGGGATCCTATCGATCACAAGTGATCGATGGTCTTGATCAATGGCCTCCCATCGATCAATTCCTGACCGATGGTCCTAAGGAATGTGATCGATGGTATACACGCTGGGATCCCATCGATCACATCATGACAGATGGTCCTGTGAAATGTGATTGATGATATACTCGATGCATTCCCATCGGTCACTCCTTGACCGATGGTCTTGATCGATGGCCTCCTATCGGTCTTGAGTGATCGATGGCTCTCCAGAGATTGCTTTCCGTGGCTCCTTTTGCTCCTTCTTGGCTTGGCTAGCCTCCTGATCCACTCCCATACTTCCTCCTTGCTCCATTCTGTTTCATAAGTACCTGAAAACACCCTTGATGCATAGAAACTGTAAACTACAACCTAAATGCAACCTAAGTCTAAAAGGAGAAGAAAGTGGGACTTAAGGGGAAAGAAAACATGAAAAACAGAATCAAAACATGAACTAAAGCAAGCTTAAATGATGTAAATGTATGAGATATCAATAATTCTGGTTTTGAGATTCTTGCTTGATGGTTAGATAGTATGCATTAAAAGATCTTGCCTTTGTTTCATTCATGTTGATTGCTTAGCAGTGTTAGGATGTTGTAGTTGTGTGCTAAAATACATATTCTTGATTGGTGTTCAGCTAGCTAGGTCCTTATTGGTTCACAAGACTGATAAGTTGATCTGAATTCTTGCTTGGATGAGAGAATGATCGCTCGATTAGTACATCTCTGAGGCTCGAATTGTTTTGATCTTTATGCTCATGGTTGAAAGACGCTAGCACAAGTGGGTCTAACACTTCAATCTTGTTGAATATGAACTGCTTATTGACACCAAGTTGGTTTGTGTTAGATACCTTGTCTAGGAGTACAACATTGAGAATTGCTTGCTTATGAATGCTTGATTCTTGCCTTTGTTAGAAATCCCCATTTTCACTCTTGAAAGCCACTATACCACAGTTGCTTAGAACATTGAGTCTTGCTTTTAATTAATTATCTTTAAGATCATCTTGCTTAGTTCTCGCTTTAACTGTCATTGTTGCTTAGTTCTTGCTTAATCATTGCTTTAAGTTTATTGCTTAGTTTTGTTCACTTGCATTTAGTTTATGCTTTTTTTCCATTGCATTGTTTGGTTGTTAGACTTGTCATTGATTAATCAAAACCCCCATCATTGCTTAGCTTATGGCATTGTTTGCATCTCATCTTCCACAAATGAATTGACACCTGATCCCTATTTTACAACTGATTAGAGACTAAGGATATTTGGCTTAGAATAGCAAAAATCTTGTTTCAATCGGTTGCAAGTCGTTGTCAAATGCCCTGAAGGTTATTCCATATCAGATACATATCGATTTGCTAGTTTTACGAATAGTCTTCCATGCACAAGCTTAGGCTGCCGCTCATCAGGGACACACTGTTGTAGCTGTCCGATGTGCCAACCCCGTGTATGTAATAATCTGGTAAGCTCGTTGTGTATGTTCGATGCATCGAGATAAATCGACTACTTCATCCTTCCTTGATCTTCTTGACCTTTGAACAACCCTTTATCCCTTGGAAAGACTCTGTGATGCCTTAGATACCTAATAACACTCCAATACATGTAAAGAGATGCAATTTCTATCGTAATGCTCACTAAACTTAAGATGAATGCAATTAGGGCAAAAAATAAGAAAACTATGAATAAATGGGACCTAAAGCTATCATGAATGCATGCTAAAAGAATATAAAATACATAGGTATCGGAAACATTGAGGGACTCTTTAATGAAGCAAGGATTACACCATGCCCAATGAAGATCTTGGGATGTTTGTTGTTCCTGCTCCATTAGAGGAGTTGAGTTTGAGCAATCTCTCTGTAATTCTGGCTCTAGCGTGAATCTCATATCTAGATATTGCAAAGAAGTTAGGAATTTCTTATATGAACCCTCCTCAGATGACTCTCGCATTCGCTAACGCTTCTACAACAACTCCATATGGTACAATTCTAGACTTACTTGTGTAAAGAGGGAAATTATCTAGTACCTACAGATTTTTTAGATTGTGGAGATGAGCAAAGATTGTGAATGTGCCTTCGATTCTTGCGACACTATTCATGGCCACATTGGCTGCAGTTGTAGACATGCCTAATAAGATAATCTCTTTCTCTAACATCTCCAAAAGAGTTTTCTACAAAGCTATCCTTACTAGTGGAACTACTAAAAATGTCTCTTGCATTGTTGTGACCACTAGAGATAAACTCGCACTTGTTTCTCAGATAAAATCTTATGATAAGAGTAAAGCTGAAGAAATCATGGTGATAATCCTAACATGATTACTAAGGAAGAAAATAAGTGAATGAGAGACTGGAGAGCAAAAAGAATGTCGGAGATTCTCAAGTGACTTTGATAGCTCAGAGATGTGATGGCAGCAAATTGAGTATATGGTCAAGTGGAGAGGATTCTCAAAGCCCTTCTCTAAGTTTAAAGCAATTCTTATATCTGAGATCAAGGAAAAAGGGCAAGATGCTGTGAAATGATTATTGAGCAGAATTTTGAAGCTGAAAGTGTATGAATGTGGAGTTTGCTTTACAATGTTCATGATCAACATGAATAGATTCCAGCATCAAAAGTCTATCAGATGATTGAAAACAAGCGCTTGCGGTGAGTCAATCCACTGGTTTAAGCAAGCACAAAGTAAGGACGTTGCCAGTCGACACCCTCGACGAAGAGATGGACGGATATCAACCTCGATCAACACATGAAGCTGACATTGCCAAACAGGGTTTATCAACACTCTCTGCTTATTTCGGTTGACACCACGGGTTGCGTGGTAAGTTCTGATACCTCAAATCGCTTTGTTCCATAACGTTTTGCAATTCTTAAGCTTTTTGGGTGAGCTAAAAGCCTAATCAGGTCTGATTTTTGCAATATAACTCTTTCTATCACTCAGTATCACAAAATGCACGGTATGTGTCTCGAATATCCCTAATTCCGATTTCGTCCCTCAGTATTTATGAACTTCAGGCTTGATGACACTAGAAAAATATTGTTTAAGTCCGGGGGAGATGGTTGTTAACATTGTGTTTGTTTTTGAGCGTCAGTTGTGTTAAAGTCAGTCTAAATTATTTTATCGAGTCAAAATTTTATTAAAACTGTCACTTTTTCTTGTAACTAACCACAAATCATTGACACTTGAAGGATCATTGCCATAACTATTGATTGTAGGTTTTATTAGGTAGAAGTTGTGAGTGGATCAATCTAACAAAAAAAGTTCAGGTTTCTTGAGAGTTCAAGAAAATTCATGTTAGAAATAAACATTAACTTCTCATCTTGGGGTGGTATACATCAAACCTGATTTATCTTTCAAAACTGACAAGATAAGTTAGGTGCAGTCTCTCATTGATCTTACCTTATATATTAAAAAAAAAGAGTAATATGCTAAGCTTAAGAACAACAACCTGAGTTACATAGAAAGGATTAGGAAGGTGAGCTTACACTGATGAAAGCATCTCGTGACAACGAACACGAAAGTGAGTGTCACCGTTCTTGAGCTTTAAAAAAAAAAATTCGATACAAAAATATTGAAATGACACTAAAGTAAAGTAGGTAGAAATCGATTAAGAGAAGAGAAGGCAAGGGAGTTGTACCGAGATTGTCTGCGTTCGGAGCTTGGACTAGAAAGAATTGAAAAAGTTATTTAAATGATACTCTCTCGATGAGACCTCACGCCTAATTGATCAAAGGGGTTAACAATGGAGATTTAGGATTTTTCTAGCGAGATTGAACTGTATTTAGGAGATTGCTAAGCTTGTTATAAGTACACTGATCCTTTAGGTTGTTAGACTTTAATATTTTCTATTTCTTCTTGAATTAATACCTTTACTGCATTCCTACTGTTTCAGTTCTCCCCTTTTGGATTGATAAAACTCATACTACAATGGCTAGTACAAGTGTGGGTGATTGAGAAAGAGACTCAAAACTCTTGTATCAATTTGGCGTTGTTGCTAATCGGGGATTGATTTGGTCAGTAGGATTTTTAGATCTCTTGAGATCAAGCTCTTTTCTTCTCGTTTTTGGTTACTAATTTCTCTTTTTGGTCTACAATCTCTTTTGTAGGTACCAAAACACTTACAACCGAAGTTCAAGGTCAAAGATTTTTGGTTCACAGCAGCATAAACCAGTTGTTGAAGCATGGAAGAGCATCCATATGCTTCTGGTTTTGGTTTGCAAGATCAACAAGGTCTTCCAGGCCCACAAGGGATCCAAGGCTTACACGGACAGCAAGGTCCACATGGTTTAATAGGAGCTTTGGGTATGAGAGATCAAAGACCATTGAGACCTATAAGTGCTGCAGATATACCATCTATCTATGCTTCAACACAAGGTATCCTTCCACCTATGGAGACTCACCACGATGAGATAAAGAGCAACATGGTTGCTATGGTTCAGGAAAGGAAGTTCTTTGGCTTGCCTAACCAAGATCCTCTTGAGCATTGATAGGGCTCAGGTTTTACCCAAATAAAACTACTGCAAGTGCACAGCAAAGCTAAGAATCCCAAGGGAGTATGTAAACTACACTATCGATTGTAGGTTCAGATTAAGCTAAGAATAAGTAATGAATGTAATGCGAAGCAGTAAAATAAATGCAAGTGGGAGTTTTATGCTTGTTAGTTCAGAAAGCTAAAGGGGCTAAGTCAGGACAATTCGCAGGTTGAATCCGAGAGTGTAGAATGCATGCAATAAAGAATGAATTAAAACCGTCATGAAGATGAATCGCAAAGATATAACTAATCAATTCTCTTTGCAGAAGTTAACTATGCCTAAATCACAGAGTTTCAAATCTCTTTGCAAACCCTAACAACCTAAACATGCAGTAATGATCAGGTTCAATATTTCACAAAACTCCTAAGCCAAATCTCTTTGCACTATGGCGTTTTTGTCATCTAATACTAGTGCAGGTGATTAATAATGGTCTCACATCTATCAAACAACCTAGGGATTCGAAATCCAGATGATGTATCTAAGAAATCGATATGAATGCAAGCAGAGATGAAGAACCAATAAATTTCCTATCAGTTTAGCAATTCTACAAACTCTTCATCAACCTATGAAAAGCCCTAACTTAACTAACAAACTACTTAGACATGGTGAATGAAACAAACATCATGAAAAGAATAGATTGCATAATGAAATATGAAATAGAAATAAAGGAGTTATAAATCTGCTCTGAAGGAGTCTGATTTGTCTATCCAAAAGCTCTGCTACAAATCTCTCTCTAAAGCTCTCCAATAGAATAAGATACAAGATATATGCCAAAAGAATGGCTGAAAAACCTAATATACAGAAGCTAAAACACGATCTGGGGTGTTCTTGCAAATACTAGAACTTTTGGGCCAATTCTGCAAATAATCTTCAAACTTTTAATAAACCAGCCACGCTCCTTCCTTCATGGGTGACGAGCGTCACCATAGGTGGTGACGAGCGTCAACCAAATGCATACTTTCTTCTCCGAGCTGGACACTTCGTGGCTTCAACTTGCAATGCTCCAAAATGCTTTAATATCTCTAATTATGCTCCAGACATGCTATCACCTGCAAAAACTCTACTAGGACTCTAAAAAGACCAAAAATAATCAATAAAAAGGACTTATACCATGGTTAAAAACCATAAAAACCATGATATATCAACTTCCCTAGACTTAGCTTTTGCTTGCCCTCAAGCAAACATCAGACAGAGAACAGGGTCGAGGTTTGAAAACAGAAACAGTCAGCTAAACATCAAGAACACCACATTAGTTAACACTTTCGAATCCACATACCACAGAGTCAACACAAGATCAAATTTCTGTCTAATCATCACAAGCTTAGCAAATCTCTCAAGTCCAATCCAAATCCCTTCAAGAAATCCGAAATCTCTGCTGCTAACTCCTTATATCTATCTAAGTGTGATGTCTCATCAATGTTTTATCATCTCAATCACTTGCAGATTCTTTTCCCTTCCTAAACAACTGAACAAAGCAATCTCAACACATCTCTCCTATTTTCTCTTCCCTTGATCTGTTCCCTTCTGATTTTTTCAATTTTTCAATTCATTTTCTTATTTTTTTACAGTCTACGATATGGTTCTACTCAATACTTGTGTTCCTTGTGAGGAGACAGGTTTTTGAGTGTGTTCATTAATGTTGTTCCTTGTTAGGAGACAGGGTCATGAATGCACCATTCTTTTGACTCAAACTTTTAAAACTGCATCAGGGAAGATCAAAGAGAGACTGCATCTAAACATACTTGTCAGAGAGAATCAAGATCAATAAGAATAAAGCTCCAAGACAAGAAGTTTAAAGTTCATTAAGGTGGAGTTAACAGCAAATTTTCCAGATTCTCTAAGAACCTAAACCTTCATTGCTAGACTGATCTACCTATGACTTTCAACTTAGTAAGACTTGTAATCAACTATTGTGGCAATGGTTCTTATAAGCATAGACGTTTTGTGGTTAGTTCCAAGAAAAACTGATAGTTTCAAAATCACTATAAAAACAGTTTTTTGACTCAACTTTAAGACTCTAAAAATCAAACACAAAACACATAACGTCAGTAGCCACCTCCCCCAGACTTAAACAACATTGTCCCCAGTGTTATTAAGCCAAGAGTTGGTCTAAAAGAAGCATGAGAACTTGTAGAACCGAGTTGAAAAAGTGGTAACCAGCTTGGTGCTTCAAAATCGTCTATTTGAATGCTTAAACGATATGTAATCATTTGTACTCCGAAGTTAGACTGTTAGAGCACTCAAAACACACATCAAAACATCCAAATGAACCATAACTCACGGTTCAACAAATTCACAAGACATCATCAAGGCAAACTGACAAATTGACTCTGTTTTTGTTATATGTAAAAACGAAAAAGAAGCTAAGTATATGAAAAAGAAAACTGACCAGTGGGTTGCCTCCCACTAAGCGCTTGGAGAAGAATGTCTCCTCATCCATGGTGGTTTATAAGCAATACATGAATGAACTCTTCCAAGTAAGTGAGGAACATTAGCAGGGTGGGTCGTGACTGTGGGTGATACACTTTGTTTTCCTGCAGAATCATCAAAAGAAACACCAAGCATTCTACGAGAATCTCTTTTCTTGCATAAGTGTGAAGCAGCTTTTGCACCTTTTAAATTCTTATTAATGAGATTATAAGGTTTGGAATTGGTTCCAGGAAGTGCATACCTTTGTTTATTTGCAGGTTTATAGGTTATGGAATGTTGAATTTTCTGTTTTGCAACATAAGATGAATTTTCTGTTCTGCAACTTTTTTGCAATTCAGCTCTGCAATTCTTGCTTCCATCACAAACTCGTCCTCCTTCAGCAACTTGGCATTGATGGGAACATCTTCTTCAAGCCTAGTCATGAAGATATGATCCTCACTGCAATCCCCAAACCCAACAGCTTTTGCAGAATTTTCAGAAATTGCCTCTTCAACAGCCATCTTGTTCACTTGACAACTTGTATCAGATACAGTGACATACCCAGCCGTAGTGTCTTCTGAATGCTCCATGACATTCTCTTCATCTCTGGAAATCCTTACAGAAAAGGTCTGACCATCAATGGAAGAACTTCCTCTTAACTTATCCATGTCAAAGTTCATGACAACATCACCAAGATCAAGCTCAATGTTCCCCTTTCTCACATCAATGATGGTGCTAGCAGTAGCCAAAAATGATCTTTCCAGAATAAGAGGATCTTTAGGT
This sequence comes from Thlaspi arvense, assembly GCA_911865555.2. Lineage (NCBI taxonomy): Eukaryota > Viridiplantae > Streptophyta > Magnoliopsida > Brassicales > Brassicaceae > Thlaspi > Thlaspi arvense. Next base: position 41,656,378 of record OU466861.1, on the reverse strand, counting down.
TCTTCAGCATATTTTAGAACCACAAAATCTGTAGGAATTATGCAGCCTTCAATGTTAACAGGAGCATCCTCTAAGATGTCTTCTGGGGTTCTTATAAATCGATCTGCTAGGATGAGAGAGATCCCATCTGGCTTGAAATCAGTCATTCCAAGTATAGCAGCAACAGAGAAAGGCATCAAGTTAATACTTGACCCAGGATCACATAGAGAGTGGAGAAAACGTCCTGCAGAGATTGAGCAATCAAGAACAAAAGTCCCTGGATCAGATAGCTTCTCTGGAACTTTGCTTTGAATGATGGCATTGACTTGTTCAGAAACAGTCACATTCTTCTTCTTCTTTGGAACTGTACCCAAGAAAATTACACTGATGTCTCTGGTAAGAAATGCTCCTTCCTTAGGGCTTACACCATTCACAACCATCCTTTTTACATACCTCTTTAATGCAGGTGAAAGCTTGACTGCATTAATAAGAGGAATCTCAATCATCAGCTTGTCTATCATAGTCTTGCATCTGGCTTCTTCTATCTCTTGTTTAGACTTCCTAGGATGTTTGGGGGAAAGGTATCTTGGGTTTATACGCTTGTTCATTGCTGTTATTTGCAGTTACAGGCGAACAATCTTCATTCTGGGGTGGGTGATGACCGTCACTCACCTGTGATGATTCGCGATTTTCTGCTCAAAGTGGGTGACGAGCGTCACCCACCTGGTGTCGCTCGTCACTGATCTCTGAGACTGCAAAATTTTCATCTTCAAACTCCATCTGCTGCACGATTTGCTCTGCACTCAGCCTCTTTTCCTGCACCGTTTAAAGCTCCTTTTCACTCTTAACTGTGATGGCATTAACCTGGTGCTTGGGATTGATATCAGTCCTTCCAGGAAGGAATCCCTCTTGCCTTTGAACAGCTCCTGTAGTTTGAGCAACCTGCACATCAAGCTTCTTTATTTGAGAGTTCAGACTCTCAATTTTTCCATTCAGGTCTTGATACAGCGAATCCAGCTAGCCATTGAAGTTCACTGTCATCTTCTGCTGTCCTTCAAGTATCTGCTCCAGCATAGCTTCCATCTTATTATCTTGTGGAGGTGCAGATTGGTAGGAAGAAGAACCATAATTCCTGCTTTTTGGAAAGGTTTCTCAACTTCAGTCTTCTGGAACTGTGGCATTGGAGTATAACCAGTTGCATTCTGGTTTCCTGGGAAGGTATTCTTCTGATTATTTTTTGTTGTAGCCTCTGTTCCACTGTTGATTCCCAAACATTTGGTTCTGAAAACCTCCATTGATGAAGTTAACATCCTTTTGCTCAAACTCTTCAGGATTTTCGAAATTCTCCACTTCTGCAGCAAACTGGACTGATTTCTTTCCTGCCAAAAGGCTGTGCATACTGTCCAGCTTAACCTTAACCTCTGCAGTCTGGTTTCCATCATTCAAACCAGCCTGTTGCATCCTCTGAAAGTCAGCATTCTAGGTGCTGTTACTGTATGCCAAGTTTTCAATCAATGTTATTGCAGCATCAGGAAGGTTTGTGTTGAAGTTCCCATTAGAAGCAGCATCCAACGCCATCTGGTACTTCCAGTCAATGCCTCTAAAGAAGATACCAAGCAGCTGCACCTGATTGAAGCCATGATGAGGACAATCCCTTTGATAAGATTTGAACCTCAACCAAGAAACTTTAAAAGCTTCAGTAAGACCCTGGGTAAATGATGCAATTTTCGTCCTCAAGTCTTCTGATCTGGCCTCGTCATAGAAATTGTTTAGAAAAGCATTCTTAGTGTCTTTCCAAGTGGTCAGCAAAGCAGGCTCCAGTTGCTTCAGCCAATATGCAGCATCTCCTCCAAGAGAGTAAGGGAAAAGCTTGTAGAACAGAAAGTCATTGATAACTCCATTAGCTTTGACACTTGAAGCCAAATCTTCAAACCCCTCAATGTGGTCCATAGGATGCTCATGAGGTAAGCCATGAAAGGAATGCTGACCCACAAGCTGAAAATATGCAGGCTTCAGCTCAAAATCATTCCTTTGAAAAGCAAGAGGGCGGATTGCAGCTATGTTGGCATAAAACTGATCAGGTCTGTTGTAATCTCCTAGAGTCCTCTGCACAAAACGTCCAGCAACGTTTAGCGATGACATTCTCATCCTGATCCAGTCTTTGCCCTTCTTCATTCCTCCTGTTTCCATCTCTGTCAACCAAGTGACCTTCTGTGTTTGCGACCAAGACAAGTGGAGCAACCATTGTAGACTGTTTCTTAGCTTTCCTGATGGTCCTCTCCAACTTAGCTAGCTCGTCAATGATCAAGGTCAAAAGCGCCTTCTCTTTGTTGCTTCTGGTATTGCGATTAGGCATACACCTGAAACAAGCACATATAGAAGTAGCAGAAGTCAGTAAACAAATAAAAACTTAGACAAAATTCTAAAACAAAAAATCGATAGGCAGCAATTACTCCCCGGCAACGGCGCCAAAAACGTGATAGGGCTCAGGTTTTACCCAAATAAAACTACTGCAAGTGCACATCAAAGCAGTTGTAGTACAAGGGGTTATCGAATCCCAAGGGAGTATGTAAACTACACTATCGATTGTAGGTTCAGATCAAGCTAAGCAATAAGTAATGAATGTAATGAGAAACAGTAAAATAAATGCAAGTGGGCGTTTTATGCTTGTTCTTAAAGTTCAGAAAGCTAAAGGCGCTAAGTCAGGACAATTCGCAGGTTGAATCCGAGAGTATAGAATGCATGCAATCAAGAATGAATTAAAACCGTCTTGAACATGAATCACAAAGATATAACTAATCAATTCTCATTTCAGAAGTTAACTATGCCTAAATCACAGAGTTTCAAATCTCTTTGCAAACCCTAACAACCTAAATATGCAGTAATGATCAAGTTCAATTGTTCACAAAACTCCTAAGCCAAATCTCTTTGCACTAGGGCGTTTTGCTCATCTAATACTAGTTCAGGTGATTAGGAATGCTCTCACATCAATCAAACAACCTAGGGTTTCGAAATCCAGATGATGTGTCTAAGAAATCGATATGAATGCAAGCACAGATGAAATACCAATGAATTTCCTATCAGTTTAGCAATTCTACAAACTCTTCATCAACCTTTGAAAAACCCTAACTTAACTAACAAACTACTCAGACATGGTGAATGAAACAAACATCATGAAAAGAATAGATTGCATAAAGAAATATGAAATAGAAATAAAGGAGTTCGAAATCTGCTATGAAGGAGTCTGATTTGTCTCTCCAAAGGCTCTGCTACAAATCTCTATCTAAAGCTCTCCAAAAGAATAAGATACAAGATATCTGCCAAAAGAATCGCTGAAAAACCTAATATACAGAAGTTAAAACACGATATGGGGTGTTCTTGCAAATATTGAAACTTCTGGGCCAATTATGCAAATAATCTTCAAACATTTATTAAACCAGCCACGCTCCTTCCTTCATGCGTGACGAGTGTCACCATAGGTGGTGACGAGCGTCACCCAAATGAATACTTTCTTCTCCGAGCTGGACACTTCGTGGCTTCAACTTGCAATGCTCCAAAAAGCTTCAATATTTCAAATTATGCTCCAGATATACTATAACCTGCAAAGACTCTACTAGGACTCTAAAAACTACTCAGACAAACTCCGAGCTTGAAAAGCCTTAACTTAACTAACAAACTACTCAGACATGGTGAATGAAACAAACATCATGAAAAGAATAGGTTGCATAAAAGAAATAAGAAGTAAAGATAAAGGAGTTTGAAATCTGCTCTGAAGGAGTCTAATTTGTCCCTCCAAAAGCTCTTCTACAAACCTCTCTCTATCAAAAAGAATAAAATACAAGATCTCTGCCAGAAGAATGGCTGAAAAACCTAATATACATAAGCTAAAACACTATCTGGGGTGTTCTTGCAAATATTAGAGCAGATACATGCTGGACAGCAGAAGATGACAATGAACTTCAATGGCAAGCTGGATTTGTTGTATCAATTATGGGCCAATTCTGCAAATAATCTTCCAACTTTGAATAAACCAGCCACGCTCCTTCCTTAATGGGTGACGAGCATCACCATAGGTGGTGACGAGCGTCACCCAAATGCATACTTTCTTCTCCGAGCTGGACACTTCGTGGCTTCAACTTGCAATGCTTCAAAACGCTTCAATATCTCCAATTAAGCTCCAGACATGCTATAACCTGCAAAGACTCTGCTAGGACTCTATAAAGACCAAAAAGAATCAATAAAAAGGACTTATACCAAGGTTAAAAACCATAAAAACCATGATATATCAAGCATTTTGACCACTTTGAGAGAGTTTGTGCTATGACAAAGATTAGTGGAGTTTCAGATGATGGATTCAGGCTCAGATTTTTTCCTTTCTCTCTTGGTGATAGAGCTCAAATATGGGAAAAGTACTTACCACAAGGCAGCATCAACTCTTGTGAGCAATGCAAAGGAGCCTTCCTCAACAAATTCTTCTCACCTTCTAGGACTGCAAGATTCAGGAATGAGATCTCTAACTTCAAACAATGGTCCAATGTGAGCTTTAAAGACACTTGAGAAAGGTTTAGAAGCTTCATTCAGCAATGCCCCCATCATGGCTTCAGTAAGGAGAGGCTTCTCTCAAATATTTATGGAGATGTTCTACCAAGCATAAGAATCCTTGTTGACACATCTAGTAATGGTTATTTCCTTGGGAAAGATGTGGATGAAGGTTGGATATTGGTGGAGAATATGGCACTAAGTAATTGGGACTATGTTGATGAGTTTGAGCAGAATGCAAAAGCAGCTGAAGAGAAGAGTGAAACTACAAGGCAAAAGATGAAAGCTTTGCAAGAAAGAGTGGATATGTTGTTTAATTACAAGTAATATCCACAAAGCTATGGTGCTTCTCACCAACAATACTATGGAGTCTCTCCACATCAACAACAACCAAGCTCTCAACCTTCTCCAACTTTGGAAATCAAGCAACTTCTCATTCATATGCAACAAGCTCAAACTGCTGCAATCCATAAGAGTATGGCTGAACTTCTTACCAATATGGACTCAGACAGCAACAACATCCAATCCCAAATATACTCATTGACTATGAAGCTGAGTAGGCAAGAGAACAATGCTCAATAAATTACCTTCAAGAGGCCCCTAGAGTATTGTTACGATATCTCCTCTATTTCCCTAACTACTCAAGAAGAGAATGAAAACTATATTGCTAAGATTGAAAGCCTTATATATGGCCATGAGTTTGTCCCTATTACCCCAAAGGTGACACCTTCAATCATCAGTGAGGACATTGAAGTTCTAGGTGTGGGGGAGGAACTTGAAAATCAGTAAAGGTTGTAGAGAATAAGAAGGAAGCTGTCTTTGTGGCTGCATCAAAGGAAGAAAAGGTTATCTCCAAGAAAGAGATAGTAGTAGAAGATGATGAAGTGGTAGAAGTTGGTGAAAGCTCAAGGAATAGTGACATGCTCAAATTAACCCTTATAGCTACAGCTACTCTCTCAAATTAAGAGATCATTATAGTACTTATGGATCAAATCCACAAGGACTTACGGCTATCACTCAATAGATTTTAGATTCAAATAAAGCTAAGCAATCAATAATGAAATGAAATTAAAATAGCAACAAAAGCAATGATGTCAGGGGCGGATTGTAGGTTCTTAGAATCAATAAAGACAAGACGCTAGGCAATGGGAAATTCGCAGGTTGACATAAATCGCAGACTACAGACTGAAAAGAATATTTATTAAGACCGTTCTAGAACTCAAAACACTAATGTAAAACCAATCGACTTCCATCGCATAGATTAACTATGATCAGACTCTAGAATTCCAAATTCCTTTGCAAATTCTAACAACCTAAACATGCATTATAGATCAGGTTCGATATGTTCACAAAACTCACTAATCCAAATTCCTTTGCAATTAGTTATTTTGCTCATCTAAGATAGTTCTGGTGATTAACAGTGTTTCCACATCTATTAAACAACCTAAGATCTGATTTCAAGGTGATCAATCTTAAAACCAGTGTTAAAGCAATCTAGATGAAGAACCAAATGATTTATCCTTTCAGTTTTGTAGTTCTAACAATTCATTATCAACCTTTGAATAACCCAAAACCTAACTAGCAGATTACTCAGACATAGCAAGTGAAACGCAAATCATGACTGAATAAAATTGCATTAAGAAAATAGAGTAAAAGATGAAGGGGTTCGAAATTCTTCTCTACAGAGTATGGATTTGTCTCCCCAAAAGCTCTCAATCTAATCTCTCTCTTAGTCTCAATGATAACAAGATTCTTGTCTAACAATGGCTTAGAAAACCTAAATACAAGTCTAAACACGAACTGGGGTAAAAGTGCAAATAGTGGGAAACTTCTAGGCTAAGTTGCAATTTTTTCCAATGAGTTTTTATGCTTCCTCGTGACCACGACCGGTGTCAATCGACACCAAGTGGTGGGTGTCGATCGACACCCTGCTCCATAATGCCCTCCGACTTGGTCTTTTCAGCATCAGCTTCTGTATAGCTCCAAAAGGTTCCAAAATCCACAGTTATTCTCCATTTGTACCTAGACTTGCAAAGACTCTAAAGGACTAAAAAAATACCAAAAAGACTCTATAAACAAGACATATATCATGGTCAAAAACCAGCAAAAACCATGATATATCAACTCTCCCAGACTTATCTTTTGCTTGCCCTCAAGGAAACATCAGATACAGCCTAGAGTAGAGGTTTAAAAACACAGAAAAAGTCAGTCAGACATCAGGAACACCACATTGATTAACACTTTCGAATCCACATACCACAAAGTCAACACAAGATCAAATTTCAGTCATCACATACTTAGCAAATCTTTCAAATCCAGTTCAAGCTCCTTCAAGAAATCTGAAATTTCTACTGTTAAACTCCTTATTTATATCTAAATGATATCTCATCAAGGTTTTATCATCTCTATCACTTATAGATTCTTTTCCCTTCCTAAACAACTGAACAAACCAGTCTCAACACAGTTCTCCTATTTTCTCTTCTCCTGATCTTTCTTTCTGATAATTTTTTTTTATTTTATGCTCTATCTCATTCTTTTACAGTCTAAGATATGGTGCTACTCAATACTTGTGTTCCTTGTGAGGAGACAGGTTCTTGAGTGAGTTCATTACTGTTGTTCCTTGTGAGGAGACAGGTTCATGAATGCACCATTCTTTTGACTTAAACTTTTAAAGCTCTATCAGGGAAGATCAAAGAGAAACTGTGTTTTAACATACTTGTCAATGTTAGAAGAGAGAATCAAGATCAAAGAGAATCAAGCACCAAGACAAGAAGTTTTAAGTTCATTTAAGTGGAGCTAACAGCAAATTTTCCAGATTATTTAAGAACCCAAACCTTTATTGCTAGACTGATCTACCTTTGACTTTCAACTTAGTAAGACTTGTAATCAACAACCGTGGCAATGGTTCTTATAAGCATCAATATTTTGTGGTTGGTTCCAAGAAAAACTGACAATTACAAAAATTTTGACTCAATAAAACATGTTTTGACTCAACTTTTAGACTCTATAAATACAAAACAATGTACACAATGTCAGCAACAACCTCCCCCAGACTTAAACAACACTATCCCCAGTGTTATCAAGCATGAAGTTGGTAAAAAGAAGCAATGAAACGGTTGATGCAGAGATGAGAAAATGGTACCTTTGAATGCGCGTGGTGTCGATCGACACCATATAGTTGGTGTCGATCGACACCCTGTCCGAAAACAGAATGGGATGACACAAACATGTGTACTTGTTGCAAGTTAGATTGTTAGCTGAAGTTCTCCCAAGTCAAGACTGTTAGGAACACTCAAGCAAACAATTAAAAGCAACAATATGATCTATAATCTCATCAGTGCAAACAAGTCTCAAAACACAATCAAAGCTGACAAACTGACTCAAAACAAAGACACAAAAACTGACTCAACAGAAAATGAAAAAGAACAAAGGGAACAGAAAAAAGTAACCAGGATAGCTAGAGGAACTAATCCTCATCCTCAGTATCAGGTGAGTGTGGGCGAACACAACCGCAGTTTGACAGCACTGAGATGGCGTTCCACAACGCATGAACACTATGCACTATATAACGCTGAAAAGTGGCCTGCTCCATCAGAATGTCGGGAGTCGGTGGAAGCTCATGTCAACCAATCGGCACAAGCAGCGTGTAGGTACGTGGTGCTCCAGCTCGACGAGTGGAAGCTCCAGCAAGGTCCTCAACAGGCGCATCCTCAGCAGCAGAAGCAGCAGTTCGGGAAGATCCTCCTCTGCGCCTAGTAGCTGGCGCGGATCGTAGCAATGTAGCATCAGGCTGGAAGCTGAGGGAGTCTATCTGCAGTGTAGTGAGAGCAGTCTATGGTAGCGGAATAAGGCATCGCTGACCAGTGTGACTAACGAAGCTCCATAGCGGCTCATCTCCTGCGAGCCAGTGTGTCCTCCTCAAGTAATCCTCTGTCAACACATCCTCAATACCGTAATACAGGAGAGTCAGCTCAGAAACTCTCATCTTCCCGGGCTCAGACTTGCACAGGAGAGTAGTGGAGAAGAGGCGGACAAGGTAGCGCAGCAAAGGGTGGCGCACATCAGTCTGAGTAGACCTCTTGGAGTTATACATCCCATTCCCAAAATGGGACCAGAAACTCTGCAGGTCAGGAAACGGCGTCGGGAGAGAGACGCCAGTGCGCTCTGAGTCAAACCCGAAAATGGTACAGAGCTCAGGGAATGTGATCCTGTACCTGACGCCTCTGATGAAGAATGTGAGAGTGCCATCATCTGCTCTTCTCACGATGTCATTGGTGTAATACACCCTCACTGTGGCAATGAACTTGCGCACTAACTCCGGGTATAGATCGTACTGCTTGGTCACCATGGTACCCAAGCCAATCTTCTGCAGCACTCGCAAAGCTTCCTTTTTGAGCCCGAGCCTATGCAATGTATCCGGACAGGCGAACCGTGTAGACGCAAAGTCCATCTTGAGCCAGGCATTGTAGAACAATGTGTCATAATCGTCCCACTGCTCACTGATGTCCCGGAAAACGCAAGTGCGTTTCGCGACCTCCTTCTCCTGAGTATCCTCCCAAACCCTCTCTATTGGGATCCTCAACCCCTCTCTCCGAGGCCATGGAGGAAGAGCTGGTATAGTAGGTGCTGGGTTGGAGGATTCTCCGGTCTCAGTGCGTGATCTTTTGTTGGTTCGTGGAGCCATCTTGCAGATCGGATGAATGAGTTGGATATTCATAAAGAGCACATAATTCCGCTCAAGATAGGCTTTTGAATCACTCAATTCCGTTAACAAACAAGAAAGTTGTGATTTGGTGTTTATGGTTTCGTGGGTTTGGGTTTGAGAGAGAGGAGGAAGAAGAAGAAGTCCCGAAAAATATAAAGGACTTACCTGATTAATGAGGGTGTCGATCGACACCGGGTAGGTGGTGTCGATCAACACTGGTCAGTGTCGACCAGGGTGTCGACTGTGGTCGACATGTAGTTGCCTCGACACCCTTCTTTTTTTTTGACTGAATAACATGAAAATAAGTTAGTAAAAATCAAAAAGTAGACTAAGTATGTACACTTACCAGGTGGTTGCCTCCCACTAAGTGCTCGTTTAACGTCATTAGCTTGATTGTCCTCAGGATCAGGCTGTGGGTGCATCTTCCAAAGGTACAATCTGTCCTTCGGGAATCGCGGCTTGCGCCCAGTAATGTTTCACCCTTTGCCCATTGACAACAAACTCCCTGCCCTCTGGAGTTGATAGAACAATTGCGCCATATGGTCTGACTTCCTTGACTGTGAAGGGACCTGACCAACGAGAACGCAATTTTCCAGGAAATAATTATAAACGTGAGTTATACAAAAGTACCTGGTCATTTGGTTCAAAGTGTCTGGCAAGGATCTTCTTGTCATGGTAGGCTTTAGTCCTCTCCTTGTACAGCTTTGAGTTCTCATATGCATGATGCCTGATCTCATCTAACTCATGGAGCTGTATCTGGCGCCTCTCTGCTGCAGATTTCCAGTCAAAGTTCATCTTCATGACAGTTCAATTTGCCTTGTGTTCAAGCTCCACTGGAAGGTGAAATGCTTTCCCATAAAGCAAATGGAATGGTGTGGCGCCAAGTGGTGTCTTGAATGCTGTCATGTAGGCCCGAAGTGCATCATCTAACTTGGCAGACCAATCCTTTCTTGTCTTCCCTACTGTCCTCTCCAGGATTTCCTTGATTTGCCTGTTGGAAACTTGAACCTGACAACTTGTCTGAGGGTGATAAGGTGTAGCAACCTTGTGATGAACTCCATACTTCTGCAGCAGCTTCTCAAACACTCTATTGATAAAGTGTTTCCCACCATCACTGATAACAATCCGTGGCACTCCAAACCTGGGAAAAATGATGGTTTTGATCAGGTTCAGGACCACTGCAGCATCATTGTGTGGACTGGCAATTGCTTCCACCCATTTGGAGACATAGTTCACTGCAACCAGGATGTATTTGTTCCCATAGGATGAAGAAAAGGGTCCCATGAAATCGATACCCCAGCAGTCAAAGACTTCAACTTCAAGTATGAAGTTTTGTGGCATCTCATGTCTTTTACTGATCTTCCCTCTCCTTTGGCAGACATCACATTGTGAGATGAATGTCTGAGCATCCTTGAACATTATAGGCCACCAGAAACCTGCTTGTAGAACTTTGGAGACAGTCTTGAAGGTATCAACATGTCCTGCCTACTCAGATGCATGACAATGGAACAGCACATTCTGAACCTCAGCTTCTGCAAAACATCTTCTATACATTTTATCTGAACAGTGCTTGTACAAGAAAGGCTCATCCCAGTAATATCTCCTTAGTTCTCTCATGAATTTCTTTTTTTCATACCCTTTGAGAGTGTCAGGGACCTCATATGCAGCTAGGTAGTTGACAATATCAGCATACCAAGGCCTAGAAGAGGTTGTAACTGCGAAGATAGGCTGACAGAAAACAGCACGCAGTATCTGCTGAAGCTGAATTGCAGTTTGGGACTGGTGTCGATCGACACCAGATGGGGTGTGTCGATCGACACTGGTCAGTGTCGACCAGGGTGACGAGGGCGATGTCCATCCTGCTCGATTATGGCTCGCATCGAGATTGGTGTCGATCGACACCAAGTGGTGGGTGTCGATCGACACCCTGTCTGCAGTTCGAGAAAACTGCAGTTCTTCCACATCTGAAGACTGCACCTTTGCCTCAATGAGGCATATATTCTCCTCTGGCAGGTAATCATCAATGGGGACGCTTTCTTCAATCCTTATTCTTGAGAGATGATCTGCTACTCCATTCTCAACCCCTTTTTTGTCCTTTATCTCAATGTCAAATTCATGTAGCAGCAAAATCCATCTTAGCAGTCTTGGTTTTGCATATTTCTTCTACATCAGGAATGATCAGTATGCACAATGACCTGAGCTCCAACCAAGTACTGCCTGAACTTCTCAAATGCAAATACTACAGCCAACAATTTCTTCTCTGTAGTTGCATAATTTTTCTGAGCATCATCCAAGGTTCTGCTTGCATAGTAGATTGCATGAAGCTTCTTTTCCTTCCTCTAACCCAATACAACGCCCACTGCAAAGTCTAAAGCATCACACATCACCTCAAATGGTAGATTCCAGTCAGGAGGCTGCACAATAGGGGCGCTCACTAATGCTTGCTTGATTTGCTGGAAGGCTGAATGACACTCTTCAGTAAATTCAAACTTCACATCCTTGCAAAGCAGAGCTGTGAGTGGTCTTGCAATTTTACTGAAATCCTTAATGAACCTCCTGTAAAATCCAGCATGTCCTAGAAAGCTCCTGACTGACTTTACACAATCTGGTGGCTGTAAACTGGTCATCACTTCGATCTTGGATCTGTCTACCTTAATACCCTCTCCAGAAACTCGATGCCCAAGCACAATCCCATCCCTGACCATAAAATGGCATTTCTCCCAGTTCAGAACTTAATGCTTCTCTTCACACCTTGAAAGTACTTGACAGAGGTTATCAAGGCAGTCTTTAAAGGAGGATCCATACACTGAGAAGTCATCCATGAAGACCTCCATATACTTCTCAATCATGTCTGTGAAGATGGACAGCATGCATCTCTGGAATGTCGCAGGAGCATTACAAAGTCCAAATGGCATTATGCGATACGCAAATGTACCATAAGGACAAGTAAGTGTTGTCTTCTCCTGGTCATCTGGGTGGATAGGGATCTGAAAGAAGCCAGAGTAGCCATCCAGGATGCAGTAATAGGAGTGATTCGCCAACCTCTCCAGCTTTTGATCAATGAATGGCAGTGGGAAATGATCATTCCTTGTAGCAGCGTTGAGCTTCCTGTAGTCAATACACATCCTATGCCCAGTGATGGTCCTTGTGGGAATCAGCTCATTCTTCTCATTTTTCACCACTGTTACTCCTCCTTTCTTGGGAACCACATGCACTGGACTGACCCAAGTGCTGTCTGAAATCGGATAAATGATCCCAGCAGCCAGAAGCTTCATGATTTCCTTCTTCACTACATCCTGCAAGTTCGGATTCAGCCTCCTCTGGTTCTCAATTGACGACTTTGACTCATCCTCAAGGTGTATACTGTGCATGCACAACTCTGGAGAAATACCTGAAATATCATCAAGAGAATAGCCAAGAGCCTTGCGAAAAGTGCGCAGCTTGCTTAGCAGTAAAGTGAGCTCTGCATTGTTTAAAGTAGCACTAACTATATAAGGATATGTAGAGTTAGGTCCTAGAAAAGCATACCTTAGACCTGCAGGAAGCTGTTTGAGTTCGATTTTGGGAGCTTTTTCTTCACTCCAATCACCTAACTTTGCAGCTTTTACAGATGTTCCAACCAGTTCCTGTTGTGCTACTAGCTGCATGGCCTGCTCACTTAAATCCATCATTCTGACATAACCAGCAGCAATGTTATCTAAATGCTCTGTTGCTTCTGTAGAGACTGTTAATGCCCTCTCCAAAGGGTCTGCAGGATGCATCTCTTGGAAGATCTCTTCTGCAAGACTGGTGAGGGAGTCTACATAGAATGTGTGACCATCTATTGTTGGTCTCTGCATCAACGTATCCATGTCAAAATGCATCACCAAATCGCCCACATTCAAAGCAATGCTCCCTTTTCTGACATCAATGATGGCGCCTGCAGTAGCCAGAAATGGTCTTCCCAAAATCAAGGGATCCTTTGGTTCTTCACCATAAGCCAGAACCATAAAGTCTGTGGGAATCACACAATCTCCCACTTTAACTGGTACATCTTCTAAAATGCCTTCAGGAATCCTTACAGACCTATCTGCTAAGATAAGAGATATTCTGGTTGGCTGGAAATCAGTCATACCCAAGCTGACAGCAACTGAATGAGGAATCATGTTGACACTTGACCCCATATCACATAATGACTTCTCAAACCTTTCAGAAAAGATTATGCAATCCAGAACAAAGCTCCCAGGATCAGTCAGCTTCTCTGGTATCTTGTTCTGAATCACTGCACTCACTTGTTCTGAAATCAGCATTGTCCCTTGCTCAATTCCCAGATTCTTGGTCATCATTCTTTTCACATATCTCTTAATCTCAGGAGTAGTCCTTATAGCATCTATCAAGGTAATCTCCACCACAAGCTTATCCATGATAGCTTTGATCCTAGCATCCTCTAGTTCTTGCTTTGTCTTCCTTTGGTTCCTTGGATAAGGTACCTTTGGCTTATAGACACTTTCTTCTGCACTTTCTGGAGTCTGAGAATTCGGAGTTTGCTTCTGTGGTGGGCGTTGATCGACACCAGGGGATGGGTGTCGATCGACACTAGCTCCTGGAAGTGGTGTCGATCGGGTGTCGAGCTGCTTATCGACCTTGGTCGATATCTTTTCGCTTCGAGTCGAAGAACGTTGAATTTCCTCTGGTGTCGATCGACACTGAGTGGTTGGTGTCGATCGACACCCTTCAAAATTTTAGGAATCCTCATCTTCAAACTCCTGTAGTTGCTCGAAATCTTCTCTACTAAGGCCCTTTTTCTGCACTGGTTGTAGATTCTTTCCACTCCTCAGTGTGATGGCATTAACAGAGTGTCTTGGGTAGGTGTATGTCCTTCCAGGAAGGAATCCATCCTGCCTTTTCATTGCCAAGGAAGTTTGAGCCACTTGAGTATCCAAAGTCTTCACATGAGTGTTCAGAGCTTCGATTTTCCCATTGATATCTTGAAACAGGGCGTCAATCTTGCCATTGAAGTCAACTGTAATCTTCTGCTGACCTTCTAGCAACTGCTCAAGCATGGCTTCCATTTTGTTTGAAGCTGATGGTGCTAGTGCAGGCTGATAAGATGAGGAACCATAGTTCCTACTGAAGTTGCTGTTCTGGTAAGGCTTCTGGTACTCAGGCTTCTGAAACTGAGGCTTGGGTGTGTAGCCAGTGGAACTCTGGTTTCCTGTGAAGTGGTTTCTCTGCATATTCCCACTGAATCCTCTGTTTTCCTGCTGATTGTTATACCTTTTTCCCTGAAAACCAGCTCCATTGATGTAGTTGACATCCTCTTCTTCAAACTCCACAGCTGGTTCAAATGTTTCAACCTCAGCAGCAAACTGAACAGAGTTCTTACCCATCGAGAGGTTGTGAACAGAATCCAGTTTAGCCTTCATCTCAGCAGCAAACTGATTGCTCCCTGCACTGCCAGTGTTTTTCTGCCTCTCAAAATCAGCATTCTTTATGCTGTTGCTGGAAGCCAAGCTCTCTATCAGTTTGATGGCATCAGCTGGGATTCTAGTGTTGAAGTTCCCATTGCTTGCTGCATCCAGAGCCATCTGGTACTTCCAATCCACACCTCTGAAGAAGATACCCAGCAGTTGTACCTCATTGAACCCATGGTGTGGGCAATCCCTTTGGTACAGCTTGAATCTTACCCAGGCTGCTTTGAAAGCTTCAGATGGACCTTGGGAGAAAGTGGCAATTTTTGTCCTCAACTCATCTGATCTTGCATCATCATAAAAGTTGTTGAGGAAGGCAGATTTGGTGTCCTCCCATGTGGTCAAAGAGCCAGGCTCCAGTTGTTTAAGCCAATGTGCTACATCACCTTCCAAAGAGTGAGGGATGAGCTTGCTGAATAAGAAGTTATTGGTGACTCAATTGGCTTTAACACTTGTAACCAAGTCTTCAAACTTCGCTATATGGTCCATTGGGTTTTCATGTGGCAGCCCATGGAAGGGATGCTGACCCACAAGCAGATAGTAACTGGGTTTCAGCTCAAAGTCATTCCTCTGAAAAGCAAGTGGGCGGATTGCAGCTCCATTTGCATAGAACTGATCAGGCCTGTTGTAATCTCCCAGGGTCCTCTGTGGAAAACGCCCAACAGCATTTCCAGCAGCTTGTTGTTGTACATTTCGCACAACTGGTTGCACATCCTGTTCCTCGATCACAACACCATCCTCATCTATCCTCTGACCATCATCATTCCTTCTATTCCCTTCTCTGTCAACTAAATGACCCTCAGCATCTATCCTCAAAACAATTAGTCCAACCATCCTATCCTGCTTCTTGGCTTTTCTGATGGTTCTTTCTAGCTTGGCAAGTTCTTCGATGCCTAAAGTCACGAGTTGCTTGTCCTTGTTGCTCCTGGTACTGCGATTAGGCATGGACCTGAAACAGACAACAGAGAAAAGAACAAAGTTAGTAAACAGAAAATAAAAGCTTAGTCAAAATTCTAAATCTAAAAATCTGAAAGTAATAATTAAGTCTCCGGCAACGGCGCCAAAATTTGATATACTCAAATTAACCCTTAGAGCTACTCTCTTAAATTAAGAGATCAGTGTAGTACTTAGAGATCGAATCCACAAGGACTTAAGGCTATCACTCAACATATTTTAGATTCACATAAAGCTAAGCAATCAATAATGAAATGAAATTAAAATAGCAACGAAAGCAATGATGTCAGGGACGGATTGTAGGTTCTTAGAATCAATAAAGACAAGACGCTAGGCAATGGGAAATTCGCAGGTTGACATAAATCGCAGACTACAGACTGAAAGTAATATTTATTAAAACCGTTCTAGAACTTGAAACACTAGTGTAAAACCAATCGACTTCCATCGCAGAGATTAACTATGATCAGATTCTAGAATTCCAAATTCCTTTGCAAATTCTAACAACCTAAACATGCATTATAGATTAGGTTCGATATGTTCACAAAATCACTTATCCAAATTCCTTTGCAATTAGTTATTTTGCTCATATAAGATAGTTCTGGTGATTAACAATATTTTCACATCTATTAAAAAACCAAAGATCTGATTTCTAGGTGATCAATCTTAAAACCAGTGTTAAAACAATCTAGATGAAGAACCAAATGATTTATCCTTCCAGTTTTGTAGTTCTAACAATTTATTATCAACCTTTGAATAACCCAAAACCTAACTAGCAGATTACTCAGACATAGCAAGTAAAACACAAATCATGACTGAATAAAATTGCATGATGGCTAGCAAACACAAGATATCAACACCCTCCTCAAAACGGCTTGTCCTCAAAGAAGAATGCATGATGGTACGAGATGAAGACGTGACGGTATGGGACGATGACATGACGGTACGAGACGAAGACATGACAGGACGGGACGATAGCATTACGTACCACCCTTGTACCACGGTCGACCACATCTTGTACCAGCCACGTACCACGGACGAGAGCGTTATGGTACGCATGACCGGAGGACGAGACGATCAAATGGGCCAACCCTTAGCCAAATTCCAAGACGTTCAAAGCTAGCCAAGCTTGAGATGGATCCTAACTTAGATGAGTGGCCCTTTCTCAAAGATAGCCTCGGCCCAAACTTATTGTTCATCGCCCCACTTCAAAACGACCAAGTTTAAGAGCAAGCGTGACGACAAAGGCTTACCATATTCAGACACAAATCATTCAAGAGGCAAAGGTAAGAATTGGTCAATTACTTCATAATATTTCGTGTTTCCTTTTGTTTTTACTCTTAGTTTCTTTTAAGGCCTTAGATTAAAACCGTGTAATCTTTTTGTTATTTTTCTTGTATTTTTGATCCTTGCACTTTGTTTATTTTCGAACCTAGAAGGTCAAGGCTGAAGGACTATTAATAAAGTCCCACATGCAGCATTGTAGTTCACGTTTTTACCCTATTATCATTAAAGACGCACTTTCTTCTAAAAGAGAGCCACCGCCGAGTTCTAGATTACTGTGTGGTTTCCCCTTTGTTCTTGAGTTCAAAAACTGACTTTAACACGGTCTTAACATCAGCAGTGTGTGCGTCATTCGATCCACCATCCATTTCCACTCACTTGGTCAAGTAAAGAGCGCCGTTTGGCCAGTTACTTTGCCACCACCATACCATATCATCACCATCCTACCGGATCAAGTTAGAGAGTGCCGTGTGGCCAGCTAACTGATTCACCATCATACCGGTTATATAAGATCATACCTTTGATCTTATATCATTTTGTATCAAAGCTTAATCGCTCCTACGCCAGGTTTTATCTATTCCTTAGATCTTTGTTTTTGTTTTCATTATTTGCTTCCCTTGTTTTTCATAAACCAAAAACCAAATAAAAATCGTTTGTTGCTTTTGTTTCAATCATAAAAACCCTAAAAAAAAAAATTGCTTGTTAAGTTGTTAGATTTGTTTTCATAAACCTCAAAAAAGTCAAAAAAAAATTTAAGTGTTTTGTTTACTTACCTCGGCTAGAACTTTGTTACACTTGTGCTTGTAATCTATTTGTTAGTCTACACAGGTTATACAGATGGGGGAGCAAGGAGCACCGGTTGACATTGCACAGCTTTTAGGCGTTATCCAAGCCCTTGTCGAGAGAATGACCCGGATTGAGCGGCTACCACCAGCACTACTTCTTCCAAAGAGAGGACAGTTGAGACAACCCCGCCAGCCAGCTGACCAAGAGGAGACTGATGAGGACATGCCCGACTTAGATGAAGACCCGCCTTCAGCACCAAATGTTCAGAATCAACCCGCGGGACGAGCTAGGGATCCTATACACCGAGGACGAATTCGAGAAGAGGAAGCTTACCGACCCAACAACAATGACGTGAAGCTGAATGCCCCAACCTTCGCTGGGAAGGTTAACCCCGAAGCTTACCTAGAATGGGAAAGGCGGATGGAGTATATCTTCGAGTACTACGGTTACAATGATTAGAAGAAGGTGTCACTAGCAGCCGCTCATCTAACTGACCACGCATTGTCATGGTAGGATAGAGATTTGTCCGAGAGGAGGCATCATCACGATCAAATCAGCACGTGCGCCGATATGCGGTTCAATATGAGGAGGCGGTACATCCCACCTCACTTTCACCGAGACCTCCAGAAGAAGTTCCGTAAACTGGTGCAAGGCAGCCGGCTAGTGGAGGAGTAATTTGAAGAATTTGAGCAGCTACGCAACCGTTTGGAGCTCAATGACACAGAGGAGACCCTCATGGCCCAGTTTCTAGACGGACTACAAGACCGTATAGCAAGGAAGGTGAGAGGCAGCCATACCATGACATGTACGAGTTATTACATTTGGCCATACAAGCGGAGCAACACGTTAAGCGCAAGGTAGCAGCTACAAATCGTTCAAAGCCAAACACGAGCTGGACCCCTACACCACCAAAGGCGTTTGACTAAGGCAAAGCCGTGGAGATTGATTCCCGGTTTAAGAGGCCAGCAGCCGAGTCTTCTAAAACAACTCGGCCAGAGGAAGGTAAGCCCTCATTTACTCAAAGAACACGTGACATTACTTGTTATAAGTGTCAGGGGAGAGGTCATATGGCGAGAGAGTGCCCCAACAACCGCGTCGTGATCCTCACAGCTGATGGAGGTTATGAATCTCAAGACGAAATGGAAGAAGACACGGTGGAGACCGGGGCAGAGGAGATTGAATACCCGGACTCAGGAGAGATGTTAGTGATTCGTAGAGCCCTCAGTGTTCTTGTTGAGCCCGAGACGATTCAGAGAGAGAACATCTTCCATACCAATTGCACCGTGAACACCAAGGTATGTAGCTTAATAATCGATGGTGGTTCTTGCACTAACGTGGCTAGCAAGTATATGGTAGATAAGCTAGGTTTGGAGACTACAAAGCATCCGAGGCCCTACAAACTAAGATGGCTAAACGATGACACAGAGCTTAAGATAGCGGACCAAGTAGTTGTTACTTTCAGCGTGGGAAGGTACTAAGACAAGGTGACGTGCGATGTAGTGCCAATGCAAGCGGGACATCTCTTGCTTGGGAGGCCTTGGCAGTTTGAAAAGGAGGCTATACATCACGGCCGTACCAATCACTACACCTTCACGCATGACAAGCGCAAGTACAACTTAGCTCCTCTCACGCCTAATCAAGTGCATGAAATGCAACTCGAATTCGCTAAGGATGCTAAGGTAAGTAAGACTAACTTATTTTCTTCTACTAAAGTTGTTACACGAGCATTAAACTGCCAAGACATGGTGCTACATATGGTCTTTCGAGAAGGGTTACTTTCAGGAGCTAGTGAGATGGAGTTACCCGTGGAGATAAGAGGCTTACTAGACAAGTACCAAGACGTGTTCCCTGAAGAGATACCCTCAGGTTTACCCCCAATCAGTGGGATAGAGCATCAGATAGACTTGGTACCCGGCTTAGCCTTACCCAACAGGCCAGCTTACTGGATGAACCCCGCGGAGACTAAGGAGCTAGCAAAGCAAATACAAGACTTGATGTCTAAGGGCTACAAAAGCCTAAGCCCTTGTGCGGTTCCCGTCTTGTTAGTGCCTAAGAAGGATAGTACATGGCGAATGTGCGTAGACTGCCGTGCCATGAACAACATCACCATCAAGTACCGCCACCCCATCCCACGTTTAGATGACATGATAGATGATCTTAGTGGCGCTACCATCTTCTCAAAAGTGGACTTAAAGAGCGGACATCATCAAGTGCGTATGAAGGAGGGCGACGAGTGGAAGACTGCTTTCAAGACCAAACAAGGTCTATATGAGTGGCTAGTGATGCCATTCGGTATTACCAATGCCTCGGGTACATTCATGAGACTCATGAATCACGTCTTAAGGACGTACATCAGTAAGTTCGTTGTTGTTTATTTTGATGACATTTTGATATGTAGTAGATGCCTTGCGGATCACTTAAAGCACCTTGAGCAAGTACTAGAGTCACTTCGTCAAGAAGGACTCTTTGCAAACCTCAAGAAGTGCACCTTTTCCACTGATGAATTGGTCTTTTTAGGGTTTGTTGTAGGCTTGCAGGGACTAAGGGTGGATCAGAAGAAGATACGAGCCATACAAGACTGGCTTACACCATCTTCCATTGGACATGTCCGCAGCTTTCACGGTTTAGCCAGCTTTTACCGGCGGTTCATGAAAGACTTCAGCACTATAGCCGCCCCTCTCACTGCCGTGATCAAGAAGGATGTAGCTTTCAAGTGGGGGCCAATACAAGAAAAAGCCTTTGCCAAGCTTAAATACAGCCTTACCAATGCCCCGACACTAGTGCTTCCTGATTTTGATAAAACGTTTGAAGTTGATTGTGATGCTTCAGGGTTAGGCATTGGCGCTGTTCTTACACAAGGAGGCAAGCCAGTAACCTAGTTCATTGAGAAGCTAAGCGGAGCTACACTCAACTATCCCACCTATGACAAAGAACTTTATGCCTCGGTGAGATCATTGGAGAAATGGCAGCATTACTTGCTCTCCAAGGAGTTTGTCATACAATCGGATCATGAGACACTCAAGCAACTTAGAGGCCAAACTACATTGAAGAGGAGACACGCGAGGTGGCTAGAGTTCATATAAACGTTTCCCTACATCATCAAATATAATAAGGGGAAAGAAAATATTGTAGCGGATGCCCTCTCTAGACGTTACACGCTCATTACCACCATAGAGGCTCGGGTTATGGGATTTGAACACATAAAGAGCTTGAGAGAGAGATTTGTAGCAGAGCTTTTGAAGAGACAAATGAGACTTCTTCAGAGTAGATTTCAAACTCCTTTATCTTTATTTCTTATTTCTTTTAATGCAGTTCTATTCAACTATTTTTTGTGTTTTCATAACCATGTCTGAGTAGTTTGTTAGTTAAGTTAGGGATTTTCAAAGGTTGATGATGAGTTTGTAAAATCGCTAAACTGTTAGAAATATCTATTGGTTCTTAATATGTGCTTGCATTTATATCGCTTTCTCAGACTAATCATCTAGATTTCGAAACTCTAGGTTGCTTAATAGATGCGAGAACAATTTTAATCACCTGAACTAGTATTAGATGAGGAAAACGCCTATTTGCAAAAAGATTTGACTTAGGAGTTTTGTGAACAATCGAAACCTGATCTTTAATGCTTGCTTAACTTGTTAGAATTTTCAAAGAGATTTGGAATTCTCTGAATTAGGCATAGATAACTTCTGCAATGAGAATTGATTAGTTATATCAATGAGTTTTGAGTTTAAAACGGTTTTAATTCATTCCTGCTTGCATGCATTCTACATTCTCGGATTATCCTGACTTGGCGCCTTTAGCTTTCTGAAACTTAGACCAATCAACAAATTTCGCCTTCCTTCATTACTTTAGTTACTTTGCATTACATTCATTATTTACTGCTTAGCATAATCCGAATCTATAATCGCTAGTTTAGTAAGCTCACTCCCTTGGGATTCGATAACCTTTTATGCTACAACTGCTTGGTTGTGCACTTGCAGTAGTTAATTAATTGGGTAAAACCTGAGCCCTATCAAGTTTTTGGCGCCGTTGCCGGGGAGTAATAGCTGCCTAACGATTTTTAGTATTAGGATTTTGTCTATGTTTTTATTTGTTTACTAACTTTTACTACTCTTCTTTGTGCTGGTTTCAGGTGTATGCGACAAAGAGAAGAAGCTTGTGACTTTGGGCATTGACGAACTAGCTAAGTTGGAAAGGACCATCAGGAAAGCTAAGAAACAATCTACAATCGTCAATCCGCTGATCTTGGTTGAAGATGCAGAAGGTCACTTTGTTGACAGAGATGGAAATAGAAGGAATGAAGAAGGGCAGAAGCTGGATCAGAAAGGGAATGTCATAGTTAAACAAGTGGTTCAACAAGTGGCGAATGAGGCTGGAGTCGCGGCTGCTGCTGGAAACGCTGCTGGGCATTTTGTTCAGAGGTATCTAGGACATTACAACAGACCTGACCAGTTTTATGCCAACAGATCTACAATCCGCCCTCCTGCTTGTCAGAGGAACGATATTGAGCTCAAGTCTGCTTATTATCACCTGGTGGGTCAGCATCCCTTCCATGGCTTACCACATTAGCATCCTATGGATCACATAGAGAGGTTTGAGGATCTGGCTTTAAGTGTTAAGGTTAATGGAGTTAGAAATGATTTCCTGTTCTGGAAGCTGTTTTCTTACTCTCTTGGAGGAGATGCTGCTTATTGGCTGAAGCAACTGGAGCTTGGATCGCTGACCACTTGGGAGGAGACCAAGAACACTTTTCTGAGCAATTTCTATGATGATGCAAGGTCAGAAGATTTGAGAACGAAAATTGATTCATTCTCCCAAGGACCTACTGAAGCTTTTCAGGCTTCTTGGCTGAGATTCAAGTCTTACCAAAGAAATTATCCTCATCATGGCTTCACTCAGGTGCAGCTTCTTGGAATTTTCTTCAGAGGAGTGGACTGGAAATACCAGATGGCGTTGGATGCTGCTAGCAGTGGCAACTTCAACACAAACCTTTCTAAATATGCAATCACTCTGATTGAAAACTTGGATAGCAGTAACAGAACCAAGAATGCTGACTTTCAGAGACTGAAGCAAGCTGGAATGAGTGAAGGGAACAAAATTTCTGAGGTAAAGGCTAAGTTAGACAGTATGCACAGCCTTCTGGTGGGAAAGAAATCAGTCTAGTTTGCTGCTGAAGTGGAGACTTTCGAAAATCCTGAAGAGTTTGAGCAAAAAGATGTTAATTACATCAATGGAGGAGGTTTTCGGAGTCAAAGGTTTGGGAATCAGCAAGGGAATAGAGGTTACAATGGAAATAATCCTAGGATTACCTTCACAATAAACCAGAACTCTTCTGGTTATATTCCAAAGCTACAGTTTCAGAAATCATTCCAGAACAGCAGAAACATCAACAGAAATTATGGTTCTTCTTCCTACCAAACCGCACCTTCACAAGACACCAAGAAGGAAGCTATGCTGGAGCAGATCCTAGAAGGACAGCATAAGATGACAGTGGACTTCAATGGGAAGCTAGATTCACTGTATCAGGACCTGAATGGAAAAATTGAGAGTCCGAACTCTCATATGAAGAAGCTGGATGTTCAGATTTCTCAAACTGCAGGAGCTGTTCAAAGGCAAGAAGGATTCCTTCCTGGAAGGACTGATATCAATCTCAAGTACCAGGTTAATGCCATCACAGTCAGGAGTGAAAAATAGCTTACAACAGTGCACAAAAATAGGTTGAGTGCAGAGCAGATCGTGCAACTTATTGAGTTTGAAGATGAAAATTTTGCAGTCTCAGAGGGAGTGACAATCATCACCAAGGGGGGGTGTCGCTCGTCACCCACTTTACAAAGACCCGACACGAAGGATTTGTCCCCGATCGGTGACGAGCGTCACCCCCTAGTGACGATTGTCACCCACCCCATTACGATGCTGCTTCGCCTGTAACTGCAGATAATGGCAGGGAACAAGTTTATAAGCCCAAAACACCCTTCCCCAAGCATCCTAGGAAGTCTAAACATAAGATAGAAGAAGCCAGATGCAAGGCAATGACAAACAAGCTGATGGTTGAGATTCCTCTTGTTTATGCAGTCAAGCTTTCACCTGCGCTAAGAAAGTATGTTAAGAGAATGGTTGTGAATGGTGTAAGTCCTGAGGAAGGAGCATGTCTCACCAGATGCAATTCGGTTGGGTACAACTTTAAAGAAGATGAAGAAAGTGATTGTTTCTGAACAAGTGAGTGCCATAATGCAAAGCAGAACTCCAGAGAAGCTACCTGATCCAGGAAACTTTGTGCTGGATTGCTCAATCTCAACAGGACGGTTTCCCTATTCTCTTTGTGATTTAGGGTCAAGTATTAATCTGATGCCTTCCTTTGTTGCTGCTAGACTTGGAATGACTAATTTTAAGCCAGTTGGGATCTCTCTTATCCAAGGACCCCATAAGACATCTTAGAGGATGTTCCTGTTAACATTGAAAGCTGCATGGTTCCCACAGACTTTGTGGTTTTGAAATATGCTGAAGAACCTATAGATCCTCTTATTCTGGGAATATAATTTTTGGCTACTGCAGGCGCCATCATTGAAGTGAAAAAGGGGAACATAGTGCTTGATTTGGGTGATGTTGTCATGAATTTTGATATGGATAAGTTAAGAGGGAGTTCTACCAGTAATGGCCAGACTTTTTCAGTAAGGACTTCCAGAGATGAAGAGCCAGTCATGGAGAATTCAGAAGACATTACTGTTGGGTATGTCAGTAAATCAGATACTAGTGGCAAATGGACAAGATGGCTATTCAAGGAGCAATATCTAAAACTTCTGTGAAAGCTGTTGGGTTTTAGGATTGGAGTGAAGATCAAATCTTCAAGTCTAGGCTCGAAAAATAGTTTCCAATCAATGACAAGTTGCTGGAGGAAGACGAGTTTGTGATGGAGGCAAGGATTGCAGAGCTGAACTATAGGAAAATTGCAGAAACCCGAACTGCAGGATCAATGACGATCGTCACTGAACTGGTGTCGCTCGTCACCAATCCAGACACAAAGGTGAAGCCAGCTCCTTACGCTGCAAGTCCATCCTATGTTGTCAAACCGGAAATTCAACATTCCACAAACCAGAAATCTCCAAGAAAGCAGAGGTATGCACTTCCTGAAACCAATTCCAAACCTCCTGGTCTCTTCAATAAGAACTTAAAAGCTGCAAAAGATGCTTCACACTTATGCAAGCAACGAGATTCTCGTAGAAAGCTTGGTGTTTCTTTTGATGATTCTGCAGGAAATAGAAGTGTTCCACCCCCAGTCAAAACCCGCCCTACTGATATTCCTTGCTTCCTTGAAAGATTTCATGCACCTACTGCCTATACACCACCATGAATGAGAAGACATTCTTCTACAAGGCATTCACTACAACCTTCTGTTCCACCCGCTGTCTGAAAAACATTCAAAGTTGACCTAATGACTTTAAACAAGCCTTTGGTGGGAGGCAACCCACTGGTAACTTCTCTAGTTTTCATATTTTAGTTTATTTTCGTTTTTTAACACAAAAAAACACAAAAAAGGGAAGAACAGCGGAATTATTTGAGCAGACTCGAGCTCACCATGGGTGACGCTCGTCACCCCATCCAACGCGAGGTACCACTTTTATCTCTGCTCATAGCGTTCTGTTTTTTTTTCACCAACTCTAAGCTTTATTACACTGGGGACAGTGTTGTTTGAGTCTGGGGGAGATGGCAACTGACGTTGTGTACATTGTGTTTTATTTTGAGTGTCTTAAAGTTGAGTCAAAAACCTGTTTTATAGAGTTAAAATTTTGAAATTTTTAGTTTTTCATGGAACTAACCACAAAAAATTGATGCTTGTAAAAACCATTGCCACAGTAGTTGATTACAAGTCGTACTAAGATGAAAGTCATAGGTAGATCAGTCTAGCAATGAAGGTTTAGGCTCTTAGAGAATCTGGAAAATTTACTGTTGACTCCACCTTAATGAACTTTAAACTTCTTATATTGGGGCTTGATACTCACTGACTTTGATTCTCTCTTTCAACACTGATAAGAATGTTTAGATGTAGTCTCTCTTTGATCTTCTCTGATACAGCTTTTAAGAGTTTAAGTCTGTAGAATGGTGGACCATGACACTGTCTCCTTACAAGGAACAACAGTAGTGAACACTCATGAACCTGTCTGCTCACAAGGAACACAAGTATTGAGTAGCACCATATCTTACGCTGTAAAAAAAATGAGAAAAGAAGTTCAAAAATCGAAAAAAAAAAAAATAGATCAAGGGAAGAGAAAATAGGAGAGCTGTGTTGAGATTGAATTGTTCAGTGAATAGGAAGGGAAAAGAATCTGTAAGTGATAGAGTTGATAAATCCTCGATGAGATATAACACTTAGTTAAATATAAGGCATTAGCAGTAGAGATTTCGGATTTCTTGAAGGGGCTTGAACTGGATTTTAGAGATTTCTAAGCTTGTGATGATTAGACTGAAATTTGATCTTGTGTTGGCTCTGTGGTGTGTGGATTCGAAAGTGTTGATCAATGTGGCATTTCTAATGTTTAGCTAACTGTTTCGGTTTTCAAACCTCGACCCTGTTCTTTGTCTGATGTTTGCTTGAGGGCAAGCAAAAGCTAAGTGTGGGAGAGTGATACAAGACTTTTTAGGACTTGATTCAATCACCCAAGCTTGTACTAATCAATTGTAGTATAGAATATGGTTTTATCAATCCAAAAGGGGAGAATGAAGCCGTAAGAATGAAATAAAGCTCTTAATTCAAGCAAACAAATATGGTTTTGAAGTCTAACAACCTGAAGGATCAAACAGAAATTAAGAGAACATCAAACAAAGAGTGAGGAGCAAGCAAAACAACTAATATAAGGGCAAAACAGAGTAAATTCGAATTCCAACTAAAAACAGAGAGAAAATGGGACTTGATATGAGATGATTGGTATTAGGGAACTTTTGACTCAACCTATGATGCTCACAAACTAAAACAATACTATTCCTTATGCATAGGATTCTTTTATATGACTAATCCAATCTCTTGACACTAATCTCTTTGCTAATTACCAAGTTAAGAACTAATTCTCATTAGTGAAATGATAAACAGGAAGCATTAAGACAATTCTATCAACCCTTTATCGCCAAATCACTCCTTAGACAGTCAATCTCTTGAGCTAGGATAAGCAATTATCTTGCAAAGCAGTTCAGGCATTTCATCAAACACTTGGTGGACATAAAATGAGCCTAAGATCTTAATCAACCTAATTAGGGCTAATCAAGCATTAAACACAGCAATCAAAAAAGGAAATGAAGAATTAACACTAATCAATCATAGATAGAGTCTCAAATTTCATTAACCTTACTCATCTTAAATCTCTAAAAAGTCTACTCACTAAGCACCATTAAAGGCATCAATTCAAAGAGAGAGATGACTAGTCATGATTAGAGAGATTAAACAAGAAGATAAATGTAAACTTTAATTAAAATCAAGAAAAGATTCAAGCTACAAAGATCCAAAAGTTAAAACAGAGAAGAAAGAACTAGGGATTTTTCGTATTTAAAGAAGTCCAAACGAAAATGGCAAAATTGTAAATAAATGGTCTTCAGACTGGGATCCTATCGGTCACTCCTTGACCGATAGCCTGGTCGATAGGTTTGCTATCGGTCTGAGGATGACCGATAGGGTGAGCGGAATACGCTCGTTTGTTTTCTATCGATCAGTCCTCTTGACCGATAGGCTGATCGATAGCTCCTCTATCGGTCACTCCTTGACCAATAGCTCCTTTATCGGTCACTCCTTGACCGATAGCCTTTGTGCATTGACCGATAGAGCTTGCAGAAATTGTGTGCCTTGGCTCCTCTTGCTCCATTTTAGCTCAGCTAACCTCCTGGTTCATTCCCAAAGCTCTTCCTTGCTCCTAATAGCTTCATAAGCACCTAAAAATATCCATGATGCAAAGAAAATGCAAGCTACATCCTAAATGCAACCTAAGTCTAAAAGGAGAAGAAAGTGGGACTAAAGAGAAAGGAAACATGCAAAAGAGCCTACACAAGCATTCAGATCAACCAACTCTTTAACATTCATTAATCAGTAACCAATGGATCATGCTTGTCCAAATCAAGAGAGAACATTTGGTCAAGGGACAGGGTTATGAGATGAAAATGATCTCATTCAAGCACAGGGTTCATAAACATGGGGGATCACTCAATGAAAATGATTCTATCTTAGGCAAAATGCTAAAGGTAAAAGTACACTTATGCATGCAAATCAAAGCTCTATTCTACTCCTTTTTACCCAAGATGAACCTAATAACTTCTAAAACCCCAAGTGAAAATCCTAAATCTACCCTTTCCCAAAGCACTTGATCTCTTCCTTCTTCATTTTTGGGGAAACTCCTTCTTCTTTTGCTTGTGTGGTTGACTCTTTTTTTGGAACTTGCTCTTCTTTGTTGTATGATTGACGCCATTTCCATCACCTTTGGTGGATTGCTTGGTCCGATTTCAATTTTTGGATGACCTTTTGTAAGTTTTGTTGTTGTTGGCACATTTCTTCTTTAACACTTAGAGCTTTCTTCCTAGTTAACTTCACCACAAAATAAAATGTTCCCCCATTCCACCAACCCCATACTTCTTCTTCTTCTGAAGAGATGTAAACATTTAAAGCCCAAAACCACTTACACTACCCTATCCCAAACCAAACTCCTAACCTAATACCAAGCTAAAAAATGCAATCTGGTGTCTACAAGAGAGCTTCTTCTTGCCAGCCTTATTCCTAACACTTTTTGCCAAGATAAAATCGAAAATGATGCAATGCAAGGTCTCACAACTCTCAGGTTCAGAAAAAAGGATTGGTTTAGGGTGTAATTAAATGTCCCATAATGACGAGAATCAGCTACTTGGATTAACAAGAGTGGTAGGAAGGGAAGACGATAATCCAAGTATGTATATAGGTAGCCATGTAATCACTCTCAATGCACAAAAAAGATAATTCTAAGTCAGGATTATGGTTCTAATAAGACAGAGTTGGAATCAAATCAAAGCAAGCTTGAGCATAAGACAAGAATATCAATGCAAGGATTCAAGATATGGTGCAGCTTTAACTTCAAACTCACTACAATTTAATCAGACAACAGATAACCAAGGCAATGAAAAAAGTTCAAACATTAACATCTTGACAAGTGTTTATCATCTACTCCCTATGGAAATGTATGCAAACCTATATGAAATGCATCTAGACTCAATCCTAGTTATATAAATGCAGCTAAATGATCTTTTTGGTTCCAAAAAAAGTTTTAAAATTTCATGGATTTTTAGTGCATATAGATGAATGCATGAATGCATGAGACTCAAGTATGTAAAAGAGAAGATAAGAAAACAAAACAACATGTCAAATGCAATGCCCAAATGCAATGCCCTCCCCCACACTTGAATTACACAGTCCCTTGCTTAATAGAAGCTTGAAAGAGGGTAATAGAAGGTACTCAAAAGTATTCAGAAGCAAAGGAGCGGGGTTGTGTACCTTAAAGGGAGTTTGGTCAGACTGGGAGGTTGTACCGGTCTCTCCCAGACCGATAGGCTGACCGATACGCTGCCAAATCCTTTTGTGACCGATAGAGTGACCGGAATACACCCGATGTAATTCCATCGGTCACTCCGTGTCCGATAGGGTGACCGGTAGGGGGCTTATCGATCACCTGTGATCGATAGCTTGACCGATGGCTCTCCTGATAAATCCTATCAGTCACATTTTTGACCGATACAATGACCGAAATACATCCGATTGTTTCCTATCGGTCACTATCTGATCGATAGAGTGACCGGAATACAACCGATGCATTTCCATCGGTCACTGCCTTTTCCCTATTGTTCAGAACTGACTGATAGGTTGACTGATGCATCTTGGCTCCACAACTATGGATCACCTCATGACCGATAGCATGAACGATAGGGTCTGTATTGGTCTGGTCTTGACCGATACAGTGACCAATAGCAGCCCATATGCATCTGTTCTTGCTTCCCAAACTTAAAACAACTTGCCTTAAACCATACTTGCTCCTGTTATTGAAAGAAAAACACAAACGAAAGCATAAAATGCAATAATATGTACAAGGATAACAGGAGAATACCTCCCAAGTGTGCTTGTTTAACGTCCTTAGCTTGACTTTCCTTGGTTGATCACTCTTGTGGAGGTTCCTCAAAGCTGATGTCTACTTTATCTCTAAGAGACCCACTTGCCATGTATGGCTTCAGCCTTTGCCCATTCACTGTGAAGTCTTCTCCATCCTTTATAAACAAAGTCATAGTTCCATATGGCAACACGTCCTTGATCTTGAATGGCCCTGACCATCTTGACTTCAGCTTTCCAGGAAACAACCTCAGCCTTGAGTTGAATAACAGCACCTTATCCCCTGCCTTGAAGTCCTTGTGTTTGATCATCTTGTCATGGAAAGCTTTTGTCCTCTCCTTGAACAGACTAGGCCACCAAAAACCAGCTTGGAGGACCTTGGAGGCTGTCTTGAATGTTGCAAAATGTCCTCCATAGGCTGAGCCATGGAAATCATGCAGAATTCCTAGAACTTCTTCTTTAGTTATACACCTTCTGAATAACCCTTCCCTCTCTTGTACAGATAGGGCTTATCCCAAATGTAATGGGAAACATCTCTTAAGAACTTCTTCTTCTGGTGTGAGTTGAGGGTTTGTGGTATCTGCCCAATCACCAAGTAGTTCACAAAGTCAGTATACCAAGGCAAATTGTTCTCCTCTAAGCTTTGCACTTCAGCTGCCTTTACTCCTAAAGCATGCAGCTGTTCCTCTGGTAGAGTATCATTGATTGGGACAAAATCATCTATCATCACTCTTGAGAGGTGATCAGCAACTCCATTCTCAATGCCTCTCTTATCCACAATCTCCATGTTAAACTCTTGCAAGAGGAGGATCCATATAAGAAGTCTTGGCTTGGTGTCTTTCTTGGCATAGATGTGCCTTATTGCAGTATGATCAGTGTAGACTATTACTTTAGAACCCACTAAGTAGCTTCTGAACTTCTCAAATGCAAAGACAACTTCTAGGAGCTCCTTTTCAGTTGTTGCATACTTTGATTGAGCCTCATCCATTATTCTGCTAGCATAGTAGATAACATGAAGTTTCTTTTCTACTCTCTGCCCAAGACTGCTCCAACAGCATAATCATTTGCATCACACATGATTTCAAATGGCAAATCCCAGTTTGGAGCTTGGACAATTAGCGCTGATACCAGAGTTTGCTTGAGGGTGAGGAAGGCTTGCAAGCACCCATCATCAAACACAAACTCTGTCTCCTTACACAACAGTCTTGTCAAGGGTTTTGCAATCTTTGAGAAGTCCTTGATAAATCTCCTGTAGAAACCAGCCAGCATGTCCCAAGAAGCTTCTGATTCCCTTTATTGTGTTTGGAGGCTCTAAGTGCGGCATCACATCAATCTTTGCTTTGTCCACTTCAATCCCCTTCTCTGAAATCTTGTGACCTAACACAATGCCTTCTTGAACCATGAAATGGCATTTCTCCCAATTCAGAACCAGCTTAGTGTCTTCACACCTATGTAGAACCTGAGAAAGATAGGACAAGAAGACACCAAAGGAGGATCCATAAACACTAAATTCATCCATGAATACCTCCACCATCTCTTCAAGCAAGTCAGAAAAGATAGAAGTTATACTGCTTTGAAAGGTAGCAGGAGCAGTGCATAAACCAAAAGGCATTCTCCTATAAGCAAATGTTCCATATGGGTAAGTAAAAGTAGTTTTCTCTTGATCATTAGGATGGATAGGGATCTAAAAGAATCCACTATAATCATCTAAGAAGCAGTAATATTTTTGATTTGCTAATCTTTCTAACATTTGGTCTATGAATGGCAAAGGGAAATGATCTTTCCTAGAAGCAGAATTAAGTTTTATGTAATCTATGCACATCCGATGATCATTGTTTGTTCTAGTTGGTATTAGCTCATCAGTTTCGTTTTTCACAACAGTGATCCCTCCTTTCTTAGGCACCACATGGACTGGTGAGACTCATGTGCTGTCTGAGGTAGGATAAATCACTCCTGCTTCACGCAACTTCAAGATTTCCTTTTTTACTACCTTTTTCAAGTTAGGATTCAATCTCCTTTTAAGTTCAACAGAAGTTCTTGTCTCATCATCTAGATGGATCTTATGAGTGCAGAGGTTTGGAGTAATGCCTTGGATATCATCATCATTGAGGTTATCATTGACAATTACAGGATAAGTAGAGTTAGAACTTAAGAAAACATACCTTAGCCCTTTAGGAAGAGGTTTAAGCTCCACCTTGGGTGCTTTGATCTCACTCCAGTCCTCTTCTAAGCTGTTATGCTCCTTGAAGCCAGCTTCATTGCTTCGGGAACCAGCTTCTTGAACTGAGAAGACCTCCCTTGTGGTGTAGTCAAGCTTTTCAAATGGCTCATCTTCTTCCAAGACTTTGTGAGAGTCTAACGCAGCTTATAACCCAAGCTTTCCTTATCCAAAGAACCATCTTCTCCATGCTCCTTTGTCAAATCCACTTGAAGTTTATCCTCACAACACAACTCCTCTTCAAGTTCATCATGCAGCTTCTCTAAGATCTCAATTTGAAACATTTGACCTTCAATAGCAGGCTTGTGCATAATCTGCTTGATGTCAAACTTCAAAGACATATCCTTTCCCAACTGTAGCTCAATCTTCCATTTCTTAACATCAACGACAGCTCCTGTTGTGGCTAGGAAGGGTCTCCCAAGAATAAGAGGATCTCTAGGTTCCTCATCCATATCCAAAACCACAAAATCAGTAGGTATTTCTACACTCCCAATCCTGAGTGGTACAACTTCAAGCAAGCCCTTGGGGAGCCTCACTGATCTATCAGTCAACACCAAAGAGATTCTACAGTCCTTGAACTTGGTGAATCCTAGGCGCTGTGCTACAGAGTAGGGCATCAAGCTGACATTAACTCCTAGATCACACAAACATTTCTCAAACAGAAGTGGACCTATAGAGCAGGGTAAGGTAAAGCTCCCTGGATCTCCTAGCTTGTTGGGAGCCACTCTCTTCTGATGAATAATGGCGCTACACTCATATGTGAGGACTACCATCCCTTGTAGGACCTTGGTTCTTTCAGTAACAGCCACCTTCAAGAATTTCTGATTAGGAGGAACCAGAACAAAGGCATCTAGTAGTGGCATTGTGAGCTGGATCTTCTTCATCTGTTCATCAAAGAGCCCTTTGTATTTAGCAACCAGCTGCTTCTTAAACCTTCCAGGAAAAGGTATGGTAGGCTGATAAGGAGGAGGGATGAATCTTGGTTCCTTGATCAACTCCTTAGAGGCTTCCTTTTATTGTCCCTTAACCACTTCCTTGTCTTTGGTGTTTTCTGGACCCTTTTCAGCTTCAATTACTTCATCCTCTTGAGCTTCCTCATTATCTTTAGCTTCCACCCCCTCTTCTTGTTCCTTAATGTCCACATTGGGAGTAGAATGTGCCACTTTTGGAGGAAGTTGCTTCCCACTTCTTAATGTTACAGCTTTGACACACTCTTGTGTAAGTGAAGAGGTAGATGGTTGAGCCATGCTTTCTAGTTTGTTGATCTTCATATTCAATGGACCTAGTCGGGATTGAAAGCTGGAGTCAATGCCTTTGTGTATCTCAACAGTCATACTTCTTTAAATATCAGTCATACTCTTTTGAATCTCAACAGCCATGATCTTCTAAAATTCTGCATTCTAAAGTTGTTGGAGTTGCAGGAACATCTCCTTAAGGTCCAATTCATGTGAAGATTAAAGAGGTATTGGCGCCAACTGTTTGAGAAGAAGAACTCTGATGTTGTTGAGTATAAGTGTCTCCATAGAGCTGGTGTACACAAACATCATGGTCTTGGTTCATTATTGGCGACACTTATAGTTGAACAGCTTTGATTTGATGCTCTTTCTAGTGGTTTGGTGAAGCAACACTACGAAGAGGTTTAGTGGTCTCATTGAGCAGCAAGTCGACTTTCTTCTGCAAGGCTTTCATCTCATACAATGCTATCCCTAGCTTCTCTTCACTTTCTTTGGAATGTTGCTCCTTGCCATCTACATAGTCCCAATTTCTGAGTGCCATGTTCTCCACTAGAAGCCATCCTTGATCAATATCTTTACCAAGAAAGTACCCATTGCTTGCTGTATCTAGAAGGATCCTTATTGTTGGGAGAACACCTTTGTATAGTGTGGAGAGCAGCATCGCTTTGGTGAAGCCATGGTGAGGACATTGGTGAGTGAAGCTTCTGAATCTTTCCCAATTGTCTCCAAAGCTTTCCTTAGACCACTGTTTGAAGTTTGTGATCTCATTCCTGAAGTGTGCAGTTCTTGAGGGAGAGAAGAACTTGATTAAGAAAGCACCATTGCATTGATCCCAAGAAGTGATGCTTCCTTGTGCTAAAGACTTCTACCATAATTTAGGTCTATCACCAAGAGAGAATGAAAATAATATGAGCTTCAAACCATCATCTGAAACTCCACTAAGTGTTGTCAAAGCACATATCCTCTCAAAGTGATCCAAGTGCTCTAGAGGATCTTGGTTTGGCAATCCAAAGAACTGCTTTTCTTAGATCATAGTAATCATGCTACTCTGATCTCATAGTGATGAGTCTCCATGGGTGGAAGAATACCTTGTCTTGAAGCATAACTTGAAGGTATATCAGCAGCACCAATAGGTCTCAATGGTCTTTGAACACAAGCTCCTTGTAAACCATGTGGACCTTGCTGTCCTTGTAAGCCTTGAATCCCTTGAAGACCTTGTGGACCTTGCAACCCAAAACCAGCAGCATACTGATGTTCTTTTATGCTTCAACAGCTGAGTTCTGATGCTGCAAACCTAAATTCTTTGACCTTGAACCTCTGTTGTAGTTGTAGACACTTAAGAGCAAGTGTTGTGGTACCTACAAAAGAAATTCTAGACCAAAAGAGAAATCAGTAACCAAAAACAAAAATAGCAAAGCTTGATCTTAAGATCCCTACAAATCCTACTGAACAAAGCATTCCCCTAATGGCAACAGCGCCAAATTGATACAAGACTTTTTAGGACTTGATTCAATCACCCAAGCTTGTACTAATCAATTGTAGTATAGCATAGGGTTTTATCAATCCAAAAAAGGAGAATGAAGCAGTAAGAATGCAATATAGCTCTTAATTCAAGCAAATAAAGATGGTTTTGAAGTCTAACAACCTAAAGGATCAAACAGAAATGGAGAGAACATCAAACAAAGAGTGAAGAGCAAGCAAAACAACTAAAATAAGTGCAAAACAGAGCAAATTCGAATTCCAATTAAAAACAGAGAGAAAATGGGACTTGAGATGAGATAATTGGTATTAGGGAACTCTTGACTCAACCGATGATGCTTACAAACGCAAACAATGCTATTCCTTATGCATATGATTCGTTTATATGACTAATCCAATCTCTTGGCACTAATTTCTTTGCTAATTACTAAGTCAAGAACTAATTCTCATTAGTGAAATGAAAAACAGCAAGCATTAAGATAATTCTATCAACCCTGTATTGCCAAATTACTCCCTAGACAGTCAATATCTTTAGTTAGGATAAGCAATTCAGGGTGGGCATGAAATGAGCCTAAGATCCTAATCACCTTAGCTAGAGCTAATCAGGCATTAAACACAGCAATCAAGAAAGAAAATGGAAGAATTAACACTAAGACATCATAGATCAAGCCTAAAGTTCCATAAACCTAACCCATCTCAATTCTCTAAAAAGACTACTCACTAATCAACATCCAAACCATCAATTCCAAGAGAAAAAGATAGCAAAACATGATTAGAAAGATTAAACAAGAAGGTAAATGCAAACTTATATTGAAATAAACCAAAGATTCAAGCTTCAAGATCAAATCAAAAACAAAAGAGAAAAGAATTGTTGGATAAAGAGATGATCTCTAAAATTAGGGATTTTTCGTATTTATAGGAGTCTAAGCAAAAATGGCAAAATTGTAAATAAGTGGTCTTCAGTCAGGGATCCCATCGATCAATTCCTGACCGATGGTCATGAGGAATGTGATCGATGGTATACTAGCTGGGATCCCATCAATCACATCATGACAGATAGTCCTGTGGAATGTGATCGATGGAATACTCTCTGCATTCCCATCGGTCACTCCTTGACCAATGGTCTTGATCGATGGCCTCCTATCAGTCTTGAGTGATCGATGGTTTGAAATCTTGATCGATGGCTCTCCAGAGATTGCTTTTCGTGGCTCCTTTTGCTCATTCTTGGCTTGGCTAGCCTCCTGATCCACTCCCACACTTGCTCCTTGCTCCCTTCAGTTTTAGAGTACCTAAAAACACCCTTGATGCATAGAAAATGCAAAACTACAACCTAAATGCAACCTAAGTCTAAAAGGAGAAGAAAGTGGAACTTAAGGGGAAGGAAAACATGCAAAAGAGAACCAAAACATGAACTAAATGCAAGCCTAAAGGATGTAAATGTATGAGATATCAATAATGCTGGTTTTGAGATTCTTGCTTGATGGTTAGATAGTATGCAATAAAAGATCTTTCCTTTGTTTCATTCTTGTTCATTTCTTAGCAGTGTTAGGATGTTGCAGTTGTGTGCTAATATACATATTCTTGATTGGTGTTCAGCTAGCTAGGTCCTTATTGGTTCACAAGACTGATAAGTTGATCTGAATTCTTGATTGGGTGAGAGAATGATTGCTCGATTAGTACATCTCCGAGGCTAGAATTGTTCTGATCTTTATGCTCATGGTTGAAGGATACGCCATCACAAGTGGGTCTTACACTTCAATCTTGTTGAATATGAACTGCTTATTGACGCCAAGTTGGTTCATGTTAGATACCTTGTCTAGGAGTACAACATTGAGAATTGCTTGCTTATGAATGCTTGATGCTTGCCTTTGAAAGAAATCCCCATTTTCACTCTTGAAAGCCATTATCCCACAATTGCTTAGAACCTTGAGTCTTGCTTTTAATTAATTGTCTTTAAGATCATCTTGCTTAGTTCTTGCTTTAGCCATCATTCTTTCTTAGTTCTTGCTTAATCATTTCTTTAATTTTATTGCTTAGTTTTGTTCAGTTGCATTTAGTTTATGCTTTCTTTCCATTGCATTGTTAGGTTGTTAGACTTGTCATTGATTAATCAAAACCCCCATCATTGCTTAGCTTATGGTATTGTTTGCATCTCATCTTCCACAAATGAATTGACACCTGATCCATATTCTACAACTGATTAGAGACTAAGGATATTTGGCTTAGGATAGCAAAAATCTTGTTTCAATCGGTTGCAAGTCGTTGTCAAATGCCCTGAAGGTTATTCCATATCAGATACAGATCCATTTGCCAGTATTAAGAATAGTCTTCCATGCACAAGTTTAGGCTGCCGCTCATCAGGGACACACTGATGGAGCTGTCCGATCTGCGAACCCCATGTATGTAATAATCTGTAAGCTCGTTATGTATGTTCGATGCAGCGAGATAAATCGAGTACTTCATCCTTCCTTGATCTTCTTGACCTTTGAATCACCCTTTATCCCTTGGAAAGACTCTATGATGCCCTAGATACCTAATAACACTCCAATACATGCAAAGAGATGCAATTTCTATCGTAATGCTCACTAAACTTAAGATGAATGCAATTAGGAAAAAAACTAAGGAAACTATGAATAAATGGGACCTAAAGCTATCATGTATGCATGCTAAAACGATATAAAATACATAGGTATCGAAAAGATTGAGGAACTCTTTAATGAAGCAAGGATTACACCACGCCCAATGAAGATCCTGGGATGTTTGTTGTTCCTGCTCTATTGGAGGAGTTGAGTTTGAGCAATCTCTCTATAATTCGGGCTCTAGCGTGAATCTCATATCTAGATATTGCAAAGAAGTTAGGAATTGCTTATATGAAACCCTCCTCAGATGACTCTCGCATTCACTAACGCTTCCACAACAACTCCATATGGTACAATTCTAGACTTACTTGTGTAAAGTAGGAAATTATCTAGTACCTACAGATTTTTTAGATTGTGGAGATGAGCAAAGATTCTGAATGTGCCTTTGATTCTTGGGACACTATTCATGGCCACATTGGCTGCAGTTGTAGACATGCCTAATAAGATAATCTCCTTCTCTAACATCTCCAAAAGAGTTTTCTACAAAGCTATCCCTACTAGTGGAACTACCAAAAATGTCTCTTGCATTGTTGTGATCATTAGAGATAAACTCGCACTTGTTTCTCAGAAAAAACCTTATGATAAGAGTAAAGCTGATGAAATCATATGTGATAATCCTAACATGATTACTAAGGAAGAAAATAACAAGGCAAAAGTGAATGAGAGACTTGAGAGCAAAAAGAACGTGGGAGATTCTCAAGTGACTTTGATAGCTCAGAGATGTGATGGCAGCAAATTGAGTATATGGTCAAGTGGAGAGGATTCTCAAAGCCCTTCGCCAAGTTTAAAGAAATTCTTACATCTGAGATAAAGGAAAAAGGGCAAGATGCTGTGAAATGATTATTGAGCAGAATTTTGAAGCTGAAAGTGTATGAATGTGGAGTTTGCTTTACAATGATTTTTCATGATAACCCTGACTAGATTCCAGCATCAAAAGTCTATATAATGATTGAAAACAAGCGCTTGTGGTGAGGCAATCCACTGGTTTAAGCAAGCACAAAGTAAGGACGTTGCCAGTCGACACCCTCGATGAAGAGATGGATGGATATCAACCTCGATCGACACATGAAGCTAACATTGCCAGACAGGGTTTATCGACACCCTCTGCTTATTTCGGTCGACACCACGGGTTGCGAGGTAAGTTCTGATACCTCAAATCGCTTTGTTCCATAACGTTTTGCAATTCTTAAGCTTTTTGGGTGATTTAAAAGCCTAAACAGGTCTGATTTTTGCAATCTATCTCATTCTATCACTGAATATCACAATCTGCACGGTATGTGTCTCGAAAATCCCTAATTTTGATTTCGTCCCTCAGTATTTATGAACTTCAGGCTTGATGACACTAAGACAATATTGTTTAAGTCCGGGGGAGATGGTTGTTGACATTGTGTTTGTTTTTGAGCGTCAGTTGTGTTAGAGTCAGTCTAAATTATTTTATTGAGTCAAAATTTTGTTAAAACTGTCACTTTTTCTTGGAACTAACCACAAATCATTGACACTTGAAGGATCGTTGCCATAACTATTGATTGTAGGTTTTATTAGGTAGAATTTGTGAGTGGATCAATCTAACAGAAAAAAGTTCAAGTTTCTGGAGAGTTCAGAAATTCATGTTAGCTCCGCCCAAATAAACATTAATTTCTCATCTTGGGGTGGTATACATCGAACCTGATTTCTCTTTCAGCACTGACAAGATAAGTTAGGTGCAGTCTCTCTTTGATCTTCCCTTATATATTAAAAATGGAGTAATATGCTAAGCTTAAGAACAACAACATGAGTTATACAGAAAGGATTAGGAAGGTGAGCTTACACTGATGAAAGCATCTCCTCACAAGGAACATGAAAGTGAGTGTCATCGTTCTTGAGCTTTAAAAGAAAAGAAAATTTGATACAAAAATATTGAAATGACATCATAGTAAAGTAGGTAGAAATCGACTAAGAGAAGAGAAGACAAGGGAGTTGTACCAATATTGTCTGCGTTCAGAGCTTGGACGGGTAAGAATCGAAAAAGTTATTTAAATGATACTATCTCGATGAGACCTCACGCCTGATTGATAAAAGGGGTTAACAATGGATATTTAGGATTTTTCCAGCGAGATTGAACTGTAATTGGGAGATTGCTAAGCTTGTTATAAGTACACTGGCATACTATCTAATTTCAGCTATGGGATATGTGGATTCAAGAGTGGTGGTCAATGTGGCGTTCTAATGATTTGGTGAGATTCCTGTTTTTAAACCTTGATATATATTTTTAGTTTCTTTTGTTTTGCTGGAGGGCAAGCAAAAGCTATCTCCAGGAGAGTTGATATATCATGGTTTTTCTGGGTTTTTAACCATGATATAGGTCTTTTATAAAGTCTTTTTGGTATTTTCGAGTCTTTTGAAGTCTTTATAGGTTTACGTACGTTTGGAGCTTATTTGAAGATATTCGAGCATTTTGGAGCAGAACAAGAGATATTGCTCAAGAGATCAATCTGAAGATCAATTATGGAGAGGGTGTCAGTCGACATAGTCCTTAGGTGTCAGTCAACACCACCCTCTAGTGTTAATCGACACCAACCGCACACACATCTTTGCCCGAGTTTTAAAGATTTTTAGAAAATTACAAGTTGGTCTAATAGTTTCCAGAACTTATAGATTAATCTCATTCATGTTTTAAACTTTTTTAGGTTTTTAAAGCCATTGTTAGGCATTCAGTTTTATTCTATCAAGACTTGTCAAAAGATTTGTTCCAGAGCTTTTGGGAAGACAATTTTGATATATTCTATGTTTATACCATTTAAGACTGCATTTAGTTCATGTTTTGGTCTTCTCTTGCATGTTTTCCATTGCTTTTGTCCCATTTTCCTTTGTTGTTATATTTAAGTTGCATTAAGGTTGAGGTTTACATTTGCTTTGCATGAAGGATGTTTTAGGTACCTAAGGAGCATTTAAAGACAAAGAGGAAGCATAGGAATGATTGAGGGAGTGGCCCCAGTCAAAGAGGATCAAGAGGAGCTAAGTAAGTGTTTGGCACAGCGTCGAGCTTGATGGAGTCCACATCGCACGATGTAATGCACCCAATAGGAAAGGAGTTTACATCAAGCACTCACATCGCACGATGTTAAGCCACAGGACACCCACATCGAGCTGCAACATCGTACGATATCTTTAGGCAGGAACTTCCAAGATTTACATCGAGATTCAGCATCGAGCCATATTGCACGTTGTCA
Source organism: Thlaspi arvense (assembly GCA_911865555.2). Classification (NCBI taxonomy): domain Eukaryota; kingdom Viridiplantae; phylum Streptophyta; class Magnoliopsida; order Brassicales; family Brassicaceae; genus Thlaspi; species Thlaspi arvense. The sequence continues at coordinate 41,615,804 of OU466861.1, read as the reverse complement.
GGCACCCGATGCAGCATATCATGCATCCATACCGAGCAAGGACAGCTCGATGTCAGCACATCGAACATCCTCATCGAGTTGATCAGCTTGATGTTCTCCTAATCCGAAGACCACTTATTTACAACTCTACCACCTTCCCTAGAATTTCTATAAATACTTAAAATCCTTAATTTCTCGGAACATCTTTTTATTCAGCAGTTCTTTCCTTTTTTGTTTCAAAAAAATACATTTTGTAGTTTGGATCTTTGCTTGATTTCAATAATCGTTTGCATTTATCTTCAATCTTTGTTTCCCTAATCATGATTAGCTATCTTTTCTCCTTTGATTTGATGGTTTTGATGGTGATTAGTGAGTAGTCTTTTTAGCGATTTGAGATGAGTTAGGTTAGTGAATTAGATGCTTGAGTCATGATGTCTTAGTGCTAATTCTTCTATTTCATTTCTTAATTTCTTTGTTTGATGCTTGATTAGGCCTAGCTAAGTTAATTAGGAACATAGGCTCAATTTATGTCCACCAAGTGATTGTTCAAATCCCTGAATTGCAATGTAAGAGAATTTCTTACCCTAGCTCAAGAGATTGACTGTCTAGGGAGTGATTTTTCAATATATGATTGAATGAATGTTTTAATGCTTTCTGTTTATCATTTCACTAATGAGAATTAGTTCTTGACTTGATAATTAGTGAAGAGATTAGTACCAAGGGATTGGATTAGTCATATAAATGAATTCTATGAATAAAGAATAGCATTGTGTGAGTTTGTAAGCATCATGGATTGAGTAGCGAGTTCCCTAATACAAATTATCCCATCTTAAGTCCTGTCTTTTCTTTGTTTTTAGTTGATTACGAATTTGCTCTGTTTTTACTTAAGTTTTGTGTATTTTGCTTGTTGCTTGCTCTTGTTAAGTGTTTGCTTCAAGTTTGCTTGATCCTTAAGGTTGTTAGACTTTAATATTTTCTATTTCTTCTTGAATTAAGAACTTTACTGCATTCCTACTATTTCAATTCTCCCCTTTTGTATTGATAAAACTTATACTACAATGGCTAGTACAAGTGTGGGTGATTGAGAAAGAGACTCAAAACTCTTGTATCAATTTGGCGCCGTTGCCAATAAGGGATTGATTTTATCAGTAGGATTTTTAGATCTCTTGTGATCAAGCTCTTTTCTTTTTGTTTTTGGTTACTAATTTCTCTTTTTGGTCTACAATCTCTTTTGTAAGTACCAAAACACTTACAACCGAAGTTCAAGGTCAAAGATTTTTGGTTCACAGCAGCAGAACCCAGTTGTTGAAGCATGGAAGAGCATCCATATGCTTCTGGTTTTGGTTTGCAAGATCAACAAGGTCTTCAAGGCCCACAAGGGATCCAAGGCTTACACGGACAGCAAGGTCCACATGGTTTACAAGGAGCTTGAGGTATGAGAGATCAAAGACCATTGAGACCTATATGTGCTGCAGATATACCATCTAGCTATGCTTCAAGACAAGGTATCCTTCCACCTATGGAGACTCACCACTATGAGATAAAGAGCAACATGATTGCTATGGTTCAGGAAAGGAAGTTATTTGGCTTGCCTAACCAAGATCATCTTGAGCATTTGGACCACTTTGAGAGAGTTTGTGCTATGACAAAGCTTAGTGGAGTTTCAGAAGACGGATTCAGGCTCAGATTTTTTCCTTTCTCTCTTGGTGATAGAGCTCAAATGTGGGAAAAGTCCTTACCACAAGGCAGCATCACCTCTTGTGAGCAATGCAAAGGAGCCTTTCTCAACTAATTCTTCTCTCCTTCTAGGACTGCAAGATTCAGGAATGAGATCTCTAACTTCAAACAATGGTCCAATGAGAGCTTTAAAGACACTTGGAAAGGTTTAGAAGCTTCATTCAGCAATGCCCCCATCATGGTTTCAGTAAGGAGAGGCTTCTCTCAAATCTTTATGGAGATGTTCTACCAAGCATAAGAATCCTTGTTGACACATCTAGTAATGGTTATTTCCTTGGGAAAGATGTGGATGAAGGTTGGATATTGGTAGAGAACATGGCACTAAGTAATCGGGACTATGTTGATGAGTTTGAGCAGAATGCAAAAGAAGCTGAAGAGAAAATTAAAACTACAAGGCAAGATATGAAAGCTTTGCAAGAAAGATTGGATATGTTGTTTAATTACAAGCATTATCCACAAAGCTATGGTGCTTCTCACCAAAAATACTTTGGAGGCTCCCTACCTCAATAACAACCAAGCTCTCAACCTTCTCCAACTTTGGACATCAAGCAACATCTCATACAAATGCAACACGCGCAAACTGCTGCAATCCAAAAGAGTATGGCTTCTTACCAAGATGGACTCAGACAGCAACAACATCCAATCCCAAATAGACTCATAGACTATGAAGCTGAGTAGGCAAGAGAACAATGCTCAACAAATTATCTTCAAGAGGACCCTAGAGTATTGGTACGGTATCTCCTCTACTTCCCTAACTACTCAAGAAGAGAATGAAAACTCTATTGCTGAGATTGAAAGCCTTGGATATGGCCATGAGTTTGTCCCTATTACCCTAAAAGTGACACCTTCAATCATCAATGAGGACATTGAAGTTCTAGGTGTGGGGGAGGAACTTGAAAATCAGTAAAGGTTGTAGAGAATAAGAAGGAAGATGTCTATATGGCTGCCTCAAAGGAAGAAAAGGTTATCTCCAAGAAAGAGATAGTAGTAGAAGCTGATGAAGTGGTAGAAGTTGGTAAAAGCCCAAGGAACAGCAAAGACAAACAAGTAGTTAAAGAGAAAGCTAAAGAGGCACCTAAGGAGTTAAATAATGAACCAAGATACATTCCTCCTCCTTACCAGCCTAAAATACCATTTCCTGGAAGGTTCAAGAAGCAGCTAGTTGCCAAGTATATGGGTCTCGTTGAAGAGCAGATGAAGAAAATTGAAGAGACCCATTGGATTTGATGAAGCAACAAAGCAGATGTCTCCAGCCTTTATACCTCTTAAGAAAAAGTATCTTCCAATGTTTGAAACAAAGAAGGTTGGGGATGATAGAGCTGCTAAAGAAGAGGTTCCCACCAAAGATGAAGAAACCCAAGTTACTAAGCTTGAAGATCCTAGTTGTTTTTCACAACCATGTGAATTGGGAACACTTTCTTTTAAGATTTGCTTGTCTAATCTTGGGTCCAGCATCAAATTTTGATACTCTCTTCCTTTGAGATAATAATTTGAACTCTTTTGTATCTTTTACTTATTTCTTTTATGCAATACATTCTTTTCATGATGTTTGTTTCAATCACCATGTCTGAGCGGTTTGCTTGTTAGTTTTAGAGTTATTCAAAGGCTAAAGATGAATGGTTAGATTTGAGTTTCTATTAGGATAAATGACATAGTACTTCATCTAGATCGCACTAAATACTAATTCTAGTTTGATCACCTAGAATTCAGATCTTAAGTTAACTAATAGATTCTATTGATTACTTATACTATCTTAGACGAGCAAAATACCTATTCGCAAAGAAATTTGGCTTAGGAATTCTGTGAACAGTCGAACCTGAATTTTAATACTTGTATGAATTGTTTGAATTTGCAAAGAAATTTAAAATTTAAAAATTAGACATAAATAATATTTGCACCGAAAGTTGATTGATTTTACCATTATAATTTGAGTTCTATAACAGTTTTTAATAAATATCCTAATGGTATTCAATTTGCAATTCAGATTTACCTGAGAATTTGCCAAAGTCTAGCGTTTGTCACATTGAATTAAATTCCATTTTCATCTCAACTGATTTTTATTAGCATTTTCGTTTTACATTCTATTATTTAATTAACTTAATTCGAAACTGAAATTGGCTGTTCCACACTAACTCTATTGGGATACAATAACTCTTTATACTATAAATGCGATTTTTTTCATTTGCAGTGATATTCATAGGGTAAAACTACAGAAATCATAGACGTGGAGATTACTGCTCTTGAACAAAAACGTACTTGGTATACTGTATCATTGGCTCCTGGAAAGCATGTGATAGGGTGTAAGTGGGTCTTTACTATCCAGTATAAGCCCGATGGATCCATTGATGAAACGTTTGGTCATTAAGAATTACACCAACAAGAGGGCATCGATTATATTGATACTTTTTCCCTTGGCAAAGCTGGCCAGTGTTAAACTCATCCTTGGGTTAGCTTCTTGTTATGGTTGGTGTTTGCTGCAGATGGATATTACAAATGCCTTCTTACACGGTGATTTAGATAAAAATATCTTCAGGAGTTGGCCTCAAGGCTACGCACCTGCTCTTAATGGTCCTCTTCCTCTTAATCCAGTGTGTCGGTTGTTTAAATCTCTGTTTGGGCTAAAGTAAGCTTCTCATTTGTGGTATAACTGTCTTTTTGCAATGGCCGGTTACATTCAATTACCAAGAGATAACACTCAATTTGTGAAGATCACTAGATCCTCTTTCATTGATCTCCTTGTGTATGTGGATGATATTACGATTGCATCGGATACTGATGAGAATCTTCTTGCTCTTTAGAATGCACTGCATCAAGCTTTTAAGATTAAGGATATGGACGCTCCATAGTACTTCTTAGGGCTTCAGATCGCCCGGAATGCCTTTGTAATCCCCGTTTGTCAGAGGAAGTATGCTCTCGACATTCTTGAAGCTAGTGGTATGTTGGCTTATAAACATTGCACTGCTCCGATAGACCCAACTATCAAGCTTAGCAAGGATACATGCATACGTCTTGATAATGCTACCTCATACAAAGAGCTTATTGACAGTCTTCTCTATCTCACCATCACAAGACCAGATATTACATTTGCGGTCAACAACTTGAGTCAGTTCCTTTCATGTCTAACCGATGTTCATCTCTAATCTACTCATCAATATTTACGCTACCAAAAGTCAAATCCTGGTCAAGGTTTTATTAATGCTGCGGATTCAGAGGTTTGCCTTAAACCTTTTCATGGCCCCGATTGGGCTACTTGTCCTGATTCTCGATGATCAATGACTAGCTTTTGTATGTATTTGGGTACATCTCATATTAATTGGAAGTCTAAGAAGCAAAAATGTGAGTAGGAGAAGTACTGAAGCAGATGTATCATGGCTTTGGCTATATGTAAACTGTTGTGGTTGAACCAGCTTCCCAGGAATCTCAGGGTCACAGTAACGACTAGTGCCAAACGTTTTTGCGAATTTAGATGCAAATTGCTTCTAATCTTATCTTCTATGAGAGGACAAACAATATAGAGATCAATTGACACCCCGTGAGGGATCAGGTGAAGAATGGATTTATGAAGCTCTTTTATGTTTCCAGCTCTAATAAACACATTGATCTATTGACAAAAGCCTTACATCCTGGTCCTTTCCACTCTCTTCTCTGACGCATGTTTATTTCAAACCACTTTCTTCCTTCACCAAGTTTGGATACATCGGTTTGACGAGGATATATTAGATTGCATATAGCCAATTTAGTTGGTTTAGTATCTGCTTAAGTCTCCTTTAGCTTAACTCAGACAATATATACATCATTTTATACATTTCATTATTAACTAATGAGAAACATTTTGTTACATAATCTCTCTGTTAATAACTATAGTGTTATAAATTGCTTTACAATGTTTTTTTCGGACAAACTGAAAATGAAAATTAGTTATTGATTCTACTATCTCAATGTTTGCAACTAGTTGAAACAAATATTAGAACAATATAATTGGTGCTAGCTTGGATGCCATATAATCTAGTAGTTGTCGATAGTTTATCTATATTATTTGAAAAATATTTTTTAATTATAAATTCTCAAATTTAATGAATCACTGTTTTATTATTTAATAAAAAGTCTAATTTTCAAAGTTTGGAAAATATAAGTTAATTTTCAAATAAAGAAAAAGTTCAGATTATAATTTCCATGATTTTAATATGACAAAGATTTTATGACAAATAACTGAGTTATTAGGCAAGGGAGTCTAGCCTCCGTGACACAAATCTGAAAGGATGTATACATAAACGTATAAGAATCAAAGTTAGGGGAAGAGAAGCTTGCGTTGCTTTCTTCGTTAATTATAATTGTTCCTGTAAAGTTTTGGATTTAGGCTTAACAGGAAAAGGAAAGGTCGATGAATCTAAAACCTAAAAAAAAAGGTATTAGGGTTTTTCCAGGATCCCCTCTAAATAAAAAGAGTTAGAAAGTCAAGATTTTCATTATAACTCTCAAAGCACGTAGAGATAGAACCTAGAAACCTTGACCGAGCAACCCTACCGCCACCGCCGCCAAAAAGAGCCGCCGCCGTTCGCCGCCGCCTTGGAGGGCTGGCACCGTTCATCAGTTTCGAACCACCATTTTCTTCAGTCCTTCGCGTTCCATCGTTAGATCCCTTAAACTTTAGATCCCTTTTTAACTTTCAATCAATTAGGAAAATGTGAGATGTGTTCATGCGTTCTTTTCTATATTGTTGTCTAGCTTGTTTCTGTTAGATCTAGATCTCAATTCCTCTAAAACCCTACAAGTTTCGCTATAGGTCGTAACTTGTAGATCTGTAATATTTGCTAGGTGTTTATTCAATTTCGAACCTAGATCTAGATGTGGATTAATACTGTTGTTTGTTGATTGATGTTGATATTTCTTATGAGAATTGTGAATCTGTATTGCATAACATATAGTGTGTTAAAAGCACAACTGCATTATGACCCAGCAGTTAGAAGGCACTGCTGGCGTGATTGACGCCTGCAGCAGAGGATGTGCCTGTCGTAGTGCCATGTGGTGCTCCGGTTGACGAACCAGTCGTTTAGCGATTTAGACTCTTGCGGAGATGCGTCCCCTTGCAAGGGTGTAAGACATACAAAACTTGCGGAGGTTGATCCGTGGGATACTGTAACGAGAGGCGTTAGTATTCTCGCTTTGGTTACTGCATAATTGCTTGTTGATTGTTAGCGGAATCGTTAAACTGTGCCTGTTCGTTTGGCTCTGTCAAGCGACATGTTTGGGTAATGGTAGACGTGGTCGACCACATATAGGCATTCTCCTGGGTAATCTAAATTACTCATCCTCTCTATGTCCCTTGCCCTGCTTCGCAGGTGAGCAGGAGCAGCAGGAGTGATTGGCGTGTGATGGTAGTGAGCTGGTTCTCTAGTTCGATCCTTGGGGGACCTAAAACACTTATCTCTCTATTTCAAATGGTTTTTAGTTTGTTTAAGACTTATTTATGGTTGATTTCGAGTTTGAGTTGGTTATTTGCAAGACTATTGAGTTTATTTATGAAATGAGTATTGATTTGGAGATTATTATGTGGTAACTTGGGGGGAAAGTTAATTGGGTGGCACGCTGTCTTTAAGTGATGAGAGGCGGGTGTTACAAGTTTGGTATCAGAGCTGAGGTTACAAGTAAAACCGGTTTCGACCTGGGAGACATGTTTTCAAAGGAAAAAACTGTTTTCAAAAGTTTTTAAAGTGGCTTGGGGTTTTCAAAACGAATCAGCATCATCACACCACATCACACTGCTCTCCAAGCTTAGTAAGTTAGTATTTTCGTTGTCTTCAATTCGTCTTCGTCTACTGTTTGCATATACATTTGTGTTTGTCTTCATCTGCTGTCTTCATTTACATTGTGTCTGCCTTTATCTATTCTCTACATCGACTAGTGCCTGTTGTATATGCATCTATAATAGCTAATTAGAATCAGGTCTGATTACTTATTCTTGTGAATAGATGCCACCAAAGGGACAACGTTTGACTAGGGCTGCAGCGTGTCGTGAGAGTGAAGAAGGAACCCAAACCACTTCAACAGGAAGTGTGAATGGAGGCAATACCGGGTGGACTCGTGCAAGGGGGCTGGCAGAGGAAGCACGTGCTCAAGCCTTAGCTTAGCGACAATCTTTAGCTGCAGAACAGGACCGTGCCGCCACCCAAGCTCGGGAAGAGCAGGAACGTGTGGCTGAGCAAGCGCGAGTTGTGGAACAAGGGCGTATTGCAGAGGAAGCTTGTGTGGTTGAGCAGGCTTGCATTGCTGAGGAAACTCGCGTTGCAGAGCACGCTCGAGCTGCAGAGGCAGCTGCTGAAAGAGAAGAGCTAATGAGGTACCGTGAGAGGTATTGAAAATCCTCTTCCTGGAAACCGCAACGCGAGAGGAGCATACGGAGGTGCCTATCAGCGTTGTGATGAGCCGCGAGTGGAGGTATGTCTACTCCCACCACCGCCTTTGGGTCATGAGCAGGACAATGAGCCTGTACCGACCTGTTGGGAGGCTATGAATCACGTCCATCTCATGGGACCTGAGATGTTTGCGGGTAAGACTGACCCTACTGTCGCAGACAACTGGAGGAAGAAGTTGGTGAGGAATCTTGATGGTGCAAGATGTCCGCCAGCATACCGCAGAGACCTGGCCATCCAGTACCTGAAGGACAAGGCGCTGGTATGGTGGGAAGGCCTTGTGGAGAAGACTGAGGGACAATATAAGCTCACCTGGGATGATTTCAAGGCAGAATTCTCCCGTACTTTCCTCGCGAGGCGATAGAAAAGATGGTGAGTGCATTCCAAGACTTGTGTCAAGGAAGCAAGGCCGTACGTGAGTACGAGGAGGAGTTCAGTCATTTTAGGAGCTTTGCTGGTCAGCACCTAGAAGAGCAAAAGTTGATCCAACTCTTCCTACAAAAAAACAGGTGTATTGCATCATTTATTATAAATATTTGTATTAGTTATAATTGATACAAACATGTTTTACATCACTTATAAAACTGACCCTGAATATGGTGATGCAAATAATTAACATCAGTTAGCTAACAATTGATGCAAATTTATTTTATTTTTGCATCAAATATTGAAATTGATGTCAATATGTGTCAATTATAAAAAAAAAAAGCTTATGTTATCATTTGCATCAATTTTTATTAATGATATTAGTATTTGTGACGGTTATAATAAATGATGTTAAAATTAATTTAGTTTAATATTATGATTATATTCAGATGTTAAAAATAATTTAAATTTATTATTATTATTTTAACCCAAAAATTTATTAATCAATAATTTCGAAATTAATTTTACTGGTTACTAAATATAAATATTAGTTACTTAAATTTTAATATGTATAGACATCTTTTCTCTTTCATTTTTTATCAACTAGCGATGTGGGACAAAGTACAAAAAGTTAGTTACATCAATTTTAAGTGATATAAAATTTATATCATTTTTTAAATGATGTTAACCAAAATTATTGATTACATCGATTATTTAACTGATTTGAATACATAATTTTATATCAATTTTATTTAAGTGATGTAAACTAATATAAATTTATATCAATTTTATTGAACTGAAGTTAAATAATCAATAAAAGCATTAATTATGATAAATGATGATATCATATATATGTTGTATCATTTATTAATAAGTAATTTAAAATTTATATCATTTAATTTTGTGATACAATTTAAGTGATGTAATCAATCCTATTTTTTGTAGTATGATTGACCTTGTGGAAACGACTGCAACCTAGGAGATTATAATGGAGGAGGAGCAGAAGTTGGTACGGAACGCCCAAGCAAAAACCGCTAAGAGGATGGAAACCCATAAGCAAACTTGGGTAATGCAAACCCAAGGAACGAGGGATCGCAGATGTGTAACAGGTGTGGAAAGTACCACCACATAGCATATCACGGAACGACATGTTTCAAGTGTAACCAACCAGGCCACATGGCTCGGGAGTGTCCAGCAGCAGTGCCAGTGGAGACATGTTACCGTTGTGGACGGACGGGTCACAATGCAAGGGACTGCAGAGTGCCAATACCGCAAGGAGGAGGCAACCAGGAGCAGCACCACCGGCGCCGAAGAGGCACGCCCCTGGACCATGTGTGCTCATGGTAGGAGATCACACTGGTGTGAAACCGATTACTGGTAAGTAATTGTCATTATGATTAGATATTTTAAGTTCTCTGTGTTAGTTGTGTGTTTGTAGAGTAGAGCTTTAGAAGTACAAACCCTGTAGGATCGGTCCTCGTTGGAGGCATAACAGCTCACACTCTGTTTGACTTGGGAGCCACCCATAGCTTCGTTTGTCCAGAGATCATTAGAGGCTGGATGTTTAAGGGAATCTGTGTTCCGAAGTCCAAGGGGATCCAGACGGCTGGAACCGAGCTAGTGCAATCCACAGAAGTGCGCGTTAAAGTCCCCATAATGTTGCAAGATGTAGATTTGCCTTGGGATCCCATTGAAATGAATCTGAACCACTATGAGGTCATTCTGGGAATGGATTGGCTGACCCGATACCATGCCACATTGGACCATCAAAAGGCAAGAGTCAGGATTCCCAAGGAAGATCGTTGGATAATGTTCCAAGGCGTTCAGTTAAAGTCAGGAGTCATAATCATTGCGATGTTGCAAGCAGAAGAGCTTATTGAGAAGGGACATGAAGCATATCTGGCAACCATTTCGATGGTAGAAGCGGAAGCAGTGGCAGATCTTAGTGCGATTCCTGTATCAGTTGAATATGCGGACGTACTCGAGTCGCTACAAGGACAGCCTCCCACCCGAGGAGATGCTTTCACGATTGAAGTTGAGCCCGGGACGGCGTCCGTAGGCTCTTTATCGTTTAGCACCTGCGGAAATAGGTGAGCTGAAGAAGCAGCTTCAGGACTTGTTGGATAAAGGGTTTATCCGTTCACGTAGCTCGCCATGGGGAGCACCTGTACTATTCGTGAAGAAAAAAGAAGGTAGCTTCAGACTATGTATTGGTTATAGAGGTTTGAATAAGGTGACCATAAAGAATAAAAACTCTTTGCCGCGGATCAATGAGCTGTTGGACAAGCTGCAAGTAGCCTCTTGGTTCTCGAAGATCGATCTTGCGTCAGGATATCATCAGATCCCCATCGCAGAGGAGGATGTGAAGAAGACCGCAATTCAGACGCGTTATGGTCATTACGAGTTCATGGTAATGCCATTTGGACGAACTAACGCGCCCGCTGCCTTTATGAAGTTAATGAATGACGTGTTTCACAAACACTTGGATAAGTGCGTGTTTGTCTTCATTAACGACATATAAGTGTACTCCAGGAGTAAAGAAGAGCATGACTGGCATTTGCGGGTTGTGATGGACAAGTTGAGGGAGCATCAATTGTTCGCAATGTTGAGTAAACGCAGTTTATGGCATAGGAAGATAGGATTCCTAGTCACGTAGTATCTGAAGCCAGTGTAGCGGTGGATCCGGAGAAGATCACTTCTATCACAAACTGGCCTGCGGCAACAAGTGCTACTGAGGTCCGTAGTTGATTGGGTTGGCTGGGTACTACAGGAAGTATGTGAAGGGATTTGCAAGTATGGCCAAGCTGCTGACAGCCTTGATAAGAAAAGACGTCAAACTCCAATGGACGGAAGCTTGCGCCAAGAGCTTTGCTGATCTGAAGGGATGTTTGACTGATACCCTCGTATTAGTATTACCGAAGACAGGTATACCATACGTGGTGTATACAGACGTATCGGGGACTGGACTCGGTTGCATGCTCATGCAAGAGGAGAAGATGGTCGCATACGCTTCAAGGCAGTTGCGCAAGCATGAACTCAACTACCTCACTCACGATTTGGAGCTAGCTGCAGTAGTGTTTGCCCTTAAAATTTGGTGTTCATACCTCTACAGAGAGAAGGTGCAAGTTTTTACGGACCATAAGAGTCTTAAGTAAATCTTTAGCCAAGGGGACCTGAATCTGAGACAGCGCAGGTGGGTAGAGTTGTTGGCAGACTACGATTTGGACATTGTCTACCATCGCTGGAGAGCCAATCAAGTGGCGGACACCCTGAGTAGACGAGAGGAGATGTGTCTATAGGTAAGGAAGCCGAAGAGCTAGTCTCAATGATAGGCAGTCTGCGCCTGTGCGCCACTACCATCGATGAGCTGGCTAATGGTTCGGAAGCCGTAGGCCAAGCGGACCTATTGCAACAAATCCGCGAGGCTCAGCAAGACGACTATGCACTTTGAAAGTTGATAAACCGCGAGGTAGTTGGGTACCTCACCGCGTCTAATGGAACTTACCTATTCCTAGATATGATTTGTGTTCCGAGGGTGAGGAATCTGAATGACGAGATCCTGCGCCAAGCTCATCAATCAAAGTTTGTCATCCATCCGGGAAGCACTAAGATGTACCAGGATCTGAAGCGGTACTACCATTGGGACGGTATGAAGAAAGACGTCGCCAACTGGGTGTCACAGGATCAGACGTGTCAGCAAGTGAAAGCAGAACATCGGGATCCGAGCGGACTACTCCAAAACTTACCACTACCAGAATGGAAATAGGGCATGGTAACTACGGATTTTGTAACAGGACTGCCGCAGACTGTTGGGAATAAGGATGCGATTTGGGTAATCATAGACCGCCTTACTAAGTCTGCGCACTTCTTAGCTATTAAAAAATGGATGGAGCCGATCGTTTAGCTCAGAAGTATCTGGATTCCATAGTGATAATGCATGGAGTTCCACTCAGCATTGTTTCAGATCGTGATCCGAAGTTCACATCGATGTTCTGGCAGGCTTTCCAGAAAGCTGATATATAATAGTTTTTATGGTTTTTTAACCATAGTATAAGTCCTTTTTATTGAGTCTTTTTGGTCTTTTTAGAGTCCTAGTAGTCTTTACAGGTTATAACATAACTGGAGCACAATTGGGAGTTTTGGATCTTTTTGGATCATTGCAAGAATCAATCCCAAAGTTAGCAACTCGGAAGTGTTACATGGGCATTGGTGACGATCGTCACCCATTAGTGGTGACGATCGTCACCGGCATCTGAAGAGGAGTCGCGACTTTTTTTAAAAGATGGAGAGAAAATTGCATCTTTGGCCCAGAAGTTTTATTATTTGCAAGAAGACCCCAACTCGTGTTTTAGCTTTTATATATTAGGTTTTCAGCCATTGTTGGCTCTTATCTTGTATCTTATTTTCTAGAGAGCTTGAGAGAGAGATTTGTAGCAGAGCTTTTGGAGAGACAAATAAGACTCCTTCAGAGTAGATTTCAAACTCCATTATATTTATTTCTTATTTCTTTTAATGCAGTTCTATTCAGCTATGTTTTGTGTTTTCATAACCATGTCTAAGTAGGTTGTTAGTTAAGTTAGAGCTTTTCAAAGGTTGATGAAGAGTTTGTAGAATCGCTAAACTGTTAGAAATATCTAATGGTTCTTCATATGTGCTTGCATTCATATCGCTTTCTGAGACTAATCTTCTAGATTTCGAAATACTAGGTTGCTTAATAGATGCGAGAACATTGTTAATCACCTGAACTAGTATTAGATGAGCAAAACGCCTATTTGCAAAGAGATTTGACTTAGGAGTTTTGTGAACAATCGAAACCTTATCTTTAATACTTGCTTAACTTGTTAGAATTTGCAAAGAGATTTGGAATTCTGTGAATTAGGCATAGATAACTTCTGCAATGAGAATTGATTAGTTATATCATTGAGTTTTGAGTTTAAGACGGTTTTAATTCATTCCTACTTGCATGCATTCTACATTCTCGGATCCAACTTGCGAATTATCCTGACTTATCGCCTTTAGCTTTCTGAAACTTAGATCACTCAAAAAATTTCGCATGCCTTCATTACTTTCGTTACTTTGCATTACATTCATTATTTACTGCTTAGCTTAATCTGAGTCTATAATCGCTAGTGTAGTAAGCTCACTCCCTTGGGATTCGATAACCTTTTATGCTACAACTGCTTGGCTGTGCACTTGCAGTAGTTAATTAAATGGGTAAAACCTGAGCCATATCGAGTTTTTGGCACTGTTTCCGGGGAGTAATAGCTGCCTAACGATTTTTAGTATTAGGATTTTGTCTAAGTTTTTATTTGTTTACTAACTTTTGCTACTTTTCTTTGTACTGGTTTCAGGTGTATGCCTAATCGCAGTACCAGAGGCAACAAAGAGAAGGAGCTTGTAACTTTGGACATTGACGAACTAGCTAAGTTGGAAAGGACCATCAGGAAAGCTAAGAAGCAATGTACAATGGTCAATCCGCTGATCTTGGTTGATGATGCAGAAGGTCACTTTGTTGACAGAGATGGAAACAGGAGGAATGAAGAAGGGCAGAGACTGGATCAGAATGAGAATATCATAGTTAAACAGGTGGTTCAACAAGTGGCGAATGAGGCTGGAGTCACTGCTGCTGCTGGAAACGCTGCTGGGCATTTTGTTCAGAGGACTCTAGGAGATTACAATAGACCTCACCAGTTTTATGCCAACAGATCTGCAATCCGCTCTCCTGCTTTTCAGAGGAACAATTTTGATCTCAAGCCTTCTTATTATCACCTGGTGGGTCAGCATCCTTTCCATGGTTTACCACATTAGCATCCTATGGATCACATAGAGAGGTTTGAGGATCTGGCTTTAAGTATTAAGGCTAATGGAGTTAGAAATGATTTCCTGTTCTGCAAGTTGTGTCCTTAGTCTCTTGGTGGAGATGCTGCTTATTGGCTGAAGCAACTAGAGCCTGGATCGCTAACCACTTGGGAGGAGACCAAGAACACTTTTCTGAAAAATTTCTATGATGATGCAAGGTCAGAAGAGTTGAGAACAAAACTTGATTAACTCTCCCAAGGACCTATTGGAGCTTTTAAGACTTCTTGGCTGAGTTTCAAGTCTCATCAAAGAGACTATCCTCATCATGGCTGCACTTAGGTGCAGCTTCTTGGAATTTTCTTCAGAGTGGACTGAAAATACTAGATTGTGTTGGATGCTGCTAGCAGAGGCAACTTCAACACAAACCTTCCTGAATATATGCAATCACTCTGATTGAAAACTTGGATAGTAGTAACAAAACCAAGAATGCTGACTTTCATAGACTGAAGCAAGCTGGAATGAGTGAAGGGAACCAAATTTCTGAGGTTAAGGCTAAGTTAGACAGTATGCACAGCCTTCTGGTGGAAAAGAAATCAGTCAAGTTTGCTGCTGAAGTGGGGACTTTCGAAAATCCTGAAGAGTTTGAGCAAAAAGATGTTAATTTCATCAATGGAAATTACAATGGAAATTTCAGCAAAAAGAAGTTTTCAGAGTCAAAGGTTTGGGAACCAGCAAGGGAATAGAGGTTACAATGGAAATAATCATAGGATTATCTTCACAGAAAACCAGAACGCTTCTGGTTATGTTCCAGAGCCACAGTTTCAGAAACCATTCCAGAACAGCAGCAACTTCAACAGGAATTATGTTTCTTCTTCCTACCAAACTGCACCTCCACAAGACACCAAGATGGAAGCTATGCTGGAGCAGATCCTATAAGAACAGCATAAGATGACAGTGTACAGTAATGGAAAGCTAGATTCGTTGTATCAGGACCTGAATGGAAAAATTGAGTCTGAACTCTCATATGAAGAAGTTGGATGTTCAGATTGCTCAAACTGCAGGAGCTGTTCAAAGGCAAGAAGGATTCCTTCCTGGAAGGACTGATATCAATCCCAAGTACCAGGTTAATGCCATCACAGTCAGGAGTGAAAAAGAGCTTACAACAGTGCAGAAAAAGAGGTTGAGTGCAGAGCAGATCGTGCAACTGATGGAGTTTGAAGATGATAATTTTGCAGTCTCAGAGGGAGTGAAGAGCATCACCAAGGGGGGTGTCGCTCGTCACCCACTTTACAAAAACCCGACACGAAGGATTCGTCCTCGATCAGTGATGAGCATCACCCCCTAGTGACGATTGTCACCCATCCCAGAACGATGCTGCTTCGCCTGTAACTGCAGATAATGGCAGGGAAGAAGTTTTAAGCCCAAGACATCCTTCCCAAAGCATCCTAGGAAGTCTAAACATGAGATAGAAGAGACCAGATGCATGGCAATGATAGACAAGCTGATGGTTGAGATTCCTCTTGTTTATGCAGTCAAACTTTCACCTGCACTAAGAAGGTATGTTAAGAGAATAGTTGTGAATGGTGTAAGTCCTTATGAAGGAGCATTGCTCACTAGAGACATTAATGGAATTCTTTTGGGTACAACTTTAAAGAAGAAGAAGAAAGTGATTGTTTCTGAACAAGTCAGTGCCATAATGCAAAGCACAATTCTAGAGAAGCTATCTGATCCAGGAAACTTTGTGTTGGATTGCTCAATCTCAACAGGACGGTTTCCCAATTATCTTTGTGATTTAGGGTCTAGAATTAATCTGATGCCTTCTTTTGTTGCTGCTAGACAGTTGGGATCTCTCTTATCCATGGACCCCAGAAGGCATCTTAGAGGATGTTCCTATTAACATTGAAGGCTGCATGATTGCCACAGACTTTGTGGTTTTGAAATATGCTAAAGAACCTAAAGATCTTCTTATTCTGGGAATATCATTTTTGGCTACTGCAAGCACCATCATTGAAGTGAAAAAGGGAAACATAGAGCTTGATTTGGGTGGTGTTGTCATGGATGAGTTAAGAGGGAGTTCTACCATTGATGGCCAGACTTTTTCAGTAAGGACTTCCAGAGATGAAGAGCCAGTCATGGAGAATTTAGAAGACATTACTGCTGGGTATGTCAATGAATCAGATACTAGTGGCAAATGAACAAGATGGCTATTATAGCAGCAATATCTGAAACTTCTGTGAAAGCTGTTGGGTTTGAGGATTGGAGTCAAGATCAAATCTTCAAGTCTTGGCTCGAAAAATAGTTTCCAATCAATGACAAGTTGCTGGAGGAAGACGAGTTTGTGATGGAGGCAAGGATTACAGAGCTGAACTGCAGGAAAATTGCAGAAACCCGAACTGCAGGATCAATGACGATCGTCACTGACCTGGTGTCGATCGTCACCAAATCCAGACACAAAGGTGAAGCCAGATCCTTATGCTGCAAGTCCATCCTATGTTGTCAAATTGGAAATTCAACATTCCACAAACCAGAAATCTCCAACGAAGCAGAGGTATGCACTTCTTGGAACCAATTCCAAACCTCCTGATCTCTTCAAATAGAACTTAAATGGTGCAAAAGATGCTTCACACTTATGCAAGCAACGAGATTCTCGTAGAAAGCTTGGTGTTTTTTTGATGATTCTGCAGAAAAAAGAAGTATTCAACCCCCAGTCAAAACCCGCCCTACTGATGTTCCTCACTTCCTTGAAGGATTTCATGCACCTACTTCCTATACACCACCATGGATGAGGAGACATTCTTCTCCAAGGCATTCACTATTACCTTCTGTTCCATCCGCTGTCTGAACAACATTCAAAGTCGAGCTAATGACTTTAAACAAGCGTTTGGTGGGAGGCAACCCACTGGAAACTTCTCTAGTTTTCATACTTTAGTTTATTTTCATTTTCTAACACAAAAAAACACAAAAAGGGAAGAACAGCGGAATTATTTGAGCAGACTCGTGCTCACCACCTGGTGACGATCGTCACCAGTAATGGGTGATGCTCGTCACCCCATCCAACGGGAGGTACCACTTTGATCTCTATTCATTGCGTTCTGTTTTTTTTTTTCACCAACTCTAAGCTTTATTACACTAGGGACAGTGTTGTTAAAGTCTGGAGGAGGTGGCAACTGACGTTGTGTACATTTTGTTTGATTTTGAGTGTCTTAAAGTTGAGTCAAAAACGTGTTTTATAGAGTCAAAATTTTGAAATTGTCAGTTTTTCATGGAACTAACCACAAACAATTGATGCTTGTAAGAACCATTGCCACAGTAGTTTATTACAAGTCTTACTAAGTTGAAAGTAATATGTAGATCAGTCTAGCAATGAAGGTTTAGGCTCTTCGAGAATCTGGAAAATTTACTGTTGACTCCACCTTAATGAACTTTAAACTTCTTATATTGGGGCTTGATACTCACTGACCTTGATTCTCTCTTTCAACACTGACAAGAATGTTTAGATGTAGTCTCTCTTTGATCTTCCCTGATACAGCTTTTAAGAGTTTAAGTCTGTAGAATGGTGCATCATGACACTGTCTACTTACAAGGAAAAACAGTAGTGAACACTCATGAACCTGTCTCCTTACAAGGAACATAAGTATTGAGTAGCACTGTATCTTAGGCTGTAAAAAAAATGAGAAAAAGGTCAAAAATCGAAAAAATCAAATAAAAATAGATCAAGGGAAGAGAAAATAGGAGATCTGTGTTGAGATTGAATTGTTCAGTGTATAGGAAGGGAAAATAATCTGTAAGTGATTGAGTTGATAAATCCGTATGAGATATAACACTTAAATAAATATAAGGCGTTAGCAGTAGAGATTTCAGATTTCTTTAAGGGGCTTGAACTGGATTTGAGAGATTGCTAAGCTTGTGATGATTAGACTGAAATTTGATCTTGTGTTGGCTCTGTGGTGTGTGGATTCGAAAGTGTTGATCAATGTGGCATTTCTAATGTTTAGCTAACTGTTTTGGTTTTCAAACCTCGACCTTGTTCTTTGTCTGATGTTTGCTTGAGGACAAGCAAAAGCTAAGTGTGGGGGAGTGATACAAGACTTTTTAGGACCCAAGCTTGTACTAATCAGTTTTAGTATAACATAGGGTTTTATCAATCCAAAATGGGAGAATGAAGCAGTAAGAATGCAATAAAGCTCTTAATTCAAGCAAACAAAGATGGTTTTGAAGTCTAACAACCAAAAGGATCAGACAAAAATGAAAAAAACATCAAACAAAGAGTGAGGAACAAGCAAAGCAACTAATATAAGGGCAAAACAGAGCAAATTCGAATTCTAACTAAAAACAGAGAGAAAATGGGACTTGATATGAGATAATTGGTATTAGAGAACTCTGGACTCAACCTATGATGCTTATAAACTCAAACAATACTATTCATTATGCATAGGATTCTTTTATATGATTAATCCAATCTCTTGGCACTAATCTCTTTGCTAATTACCAAGTTATGAACTAATTCTTATCAGTAAAATGATAAACAGGAAGTATTAAGACAATTCTATCAACCCTATATTGGCAAATCACTCCTTAGACAGTCAATTTAGGATAAGCAATTCTCTTGCAAAACAGTTCAGGCATTACATCAAACACTTGGTGGGCAGAAAATGAGCCTAAGATCTTAATCAACATAATTAGGGCTAATCAACTATTAAACACAGAAATCAGAAAAGGAAATGGAAGAATTAAATCTAAGCAATCATAGATAGAGTCTCAAATTTGCTAAACCTAACTCATCTCAAATTCCTAAAAAGACTACTCACTAAGCACCATTAAGCCATCAATTCAAAGAGAGAGAGAGATGACTAATCATGATTAGAGAGATTAAACAAGAAGATAAATACAAACTTTAATTAAAATCAAGCAAAGATTCAAGTTACAAAAATCCAAAAGCTAAAACATAGAAGAAAGAACTGCTGGATAAAAGAGTGTATTCAGAAATTATGGATTTTTCGTATTTAAAGAAGTCCAAGCAAAAATGGCAAAATTGTAAATAAGTGGTCTTTAGCCTGGGATCCTATCGGTCACTCCTTGACCGATAGCCTGATCGATAGGTTTGCTATCGGTCTGAAGATGACCGATAGGGTGACCGGAATACGCTCATTTATTTTCTATCGATCAGTCCTCTTGACCGATAGGCTGATCGATAGCTCCTCTATCGGTCCCTCCTTGACCGATAGCTCCTCTATCGGTCACTCCTTGGCCGATAGCCTTCGTGCCTTGACCGATAGGGCTTGCAGAAATCGTCTGCCTTGGCTCCTCTTGCTCCATTTTAGCTCGGCTAAACTCCTGGTTCATTCCCAAAGCTCCTCCTTGCTCCTCATAGCTCCATAAGCACCTAAAAACATCCATGATGCAAAGAAAATGCAAGCTACATCCTAAATGCAACCTAAGTCTAAAAGGAGAAGAAAGTGGGACTAAAGAGAAAGGAAACATGCAAAAGAGAACCAAAACATGCACTAAATGCAAGCCAAAATGATGCAAATGTATGAGATATCAACACCCCCACAGTTGCCTTTTGCTTGTCCTCAAGAAAATAAGAACAAATGGGAGAGTGAGGCTTGAAAGTGGAAGCACAAAACTAAAGATGTTAATAAAAAAAGTTGAATCAATGCTCAAGTTATAGGTTCTAAAGATGCATAGAGATTGCTCTACTTTAAAAGCCTTAGCCATACCTATCATAGCAGACAATGAACTTTAGCTTAGCCCAACA
Organism: Thlaspi arvense; assembly: GCA_911865555.2. NCBI lineage: Eukaryota > Viridiplantae > Streptophyta > Magnoliopsida > Brassicales > Brassicaceae > Thlaspi > Thlaspi arvense. Next base: position 41,595,755 of record OU466861.1, on the reverse strand, counting down.
AGCATTCAGATCAACCAACTCTTTACCATTCATTAATCAGGAACCAATGGATCATGCTTGTGCAAATCAAGAGAGAACATTTGGTCAAGGGACATGGTTATGAGATGAAAATGATCTCATTCAAGCACAAGGTTCATAAACATGGGGATCACTCAATGAAAATGATTATATCTTAGGCAAAATGCTAAAGGTAAAAGCACACTTATGCGTGCAAATCAAATCTCTCTTCTACCCCTTTTTACCCAAGATGAACCTAATAACTTCTAAAACCCCAAGTGAAACTCATAAAGCTACCCTTTCCCAAAGCACTTGATCACTTCCTTCTTCATGTTTAGGGAAACTCCTTCTTCTTTTGCTTGTGTGATTAACTTCTTTTTGGAACTTGCTCTTCTTTGTTGTATGATTGGCGCCATTTTCATCACCTTTGGTGGATTGCTTGGTCTGATTTCTCCTTTTGGATGACCTTTTGTAAGTTTTGTTGTTGTTGGCACCTTTCTTCTTTAACACTTAAAGCTTTCTTCCTAGTTAACTTCACCACAAAATAAACTGTTCCCCCATTAGACCAACCCCATACTTCTTCTTCTTCTCAAGAGATGTAAACATTTAAAGCTCAAAACCACTTACACTACCCTATCACAAACTCCTAACCTAATACTAAGCTCAAAATGCAAGCTGGTGTCTACAAGAGATCTTCTCCTTGCCAGCCTTATTCCTAACACTTTTTGCCAAGATAAAATCGAAAATGATGCAATGCAAGGCCTCACAACTCTCACAATAGTGTTTAGGTTCAGAAAGAAGGATTGGTTTAGGGTGTGGTTAACTGTCCCATAATGACGAGAATCAGCTACTTGGATTAACAAGAGTGGTAGGAAGGGAAGAAGATAATCCAAGTATGTATATGGGTAGCCATATAATCACTCTCAATGCACAAACAAGATAATTCAAAGTCAGGATTATGGTTCTAATAAGATAGAGTTGGAATCAAATCAAAGCAAGCTTGAGCATAAGACAAGAATATCAATGCAAGAATTCAAGATATGGTGCAGCCTAAACTTCAAACTCACTACAATGTAATCAAAAAACAGATAACCAAGGCATTGCAAACAGTTCAAACATTAACATCTTGACAAGTGTTTATCATCTACTCCCTATGCAAATGTATGCAAACCTATATGAAATGCATCTAGACTAAATCCTAGTTATACAAATGCAGCTAAATGATCTTTTTGGTTCCAAAAAAGTTTGAAAATTTCATGGATTTTCAGTGCATATCGATGAATGCATGAGAGTCAAGTATGTTAAAGAGAAGATAAGAAAACAAAACACCATGTCAAATGCAATGCCCAAATGCAATGCCCTCCCCCACACTTGAATTACACAGTTCCTTGTGTAATAGAAGCTTGAAGGAGGGTAATAGAAGGTACTCAGAAGTATTCAGAAGCAAAGGAGCAGGGTTGTGTACCTTAATGGGAGTTTGGTCAGACTGGAAAGTTGTATCGGTCTCTCCCAGACCGATAGGCTGACCGATATGCTGCCAAATCATATCGGTCACATTCGTGACCGATAGAGTGACCGGAATACACCCGATGTAATGTTATCGGTCACTCCGTGTCCGATAGGGTGACTGGTAGGGTGCTTATCGATCACTTGTGATCGATAGCTTGACCGATGGCTCTCCTGATAAATCCTATCAGTCACATTTTTGACCGATAAAGTGACCGAAATACATCTGATTGTTTCCTATCGGTCACTATCTGATCGATAGAGTGACCGGAATACAACCAATGCATTTCCATCGGTCACTGCCTTTTCCCTATCAATCAGAACTGACTGATAGGTTGATCGATGCATCTTGGCTCCACCACTATCGATCACCTCATGACCGATAGCATGACCGATAGGGTCTGTTATCGGCCTGGTCTTGACCGATACGGTGACCGATCGCAGCCTAGATACATCTGTTCTTGCTTCCCAAACTTAAAACAACTTGCCTTAAACCACACTTGCTCCTGTTATTGAAAGAAAAACACAAAAGAAAGCATAAAATGCAATAATGTGTACAAGGATAACAGGAGAATACCTCCTAAGTGTGCTTGTTTAACGTCCCTAGCTTGACTTTCCTTGGTTGATCACTCTTGTGGAGGTTCCTCAAAGCTGATGTCTACTTCATCTCCAAGAGACTCACTTGCCATGTATGGCTTCAACCTGTGCACATTCACTGTGAATTCTTCTCCATCCTTGATAAAAAAAGTCACAGCTCCATATAGTAAGACTTCTTTGATCTTGAATGGCCCTGACCATCTTGACTTCAGCTTTCCAGGAAACAATCTCAGCCTTGAGTTGAATAACAGCACCTGATCCCCTGCCTTGAAGTCCTTGTGTTTGATCCTCTTGTCATGGAAAGCTTTTGTCCTCTCCTTATAGATCCTAGAACTCTCAAAAGCTTCAAGGCGGTTTTCCTCTAGCTCATGCATGTTGATGAGTCTTTTTTCTTGAGCTGTATTGATGTCAAAATTGAGCAACTTTGTTGCCCACAAAGCCTTATATTCCACCTCAACAGGCAGATGACAGGACTTTCCATAAAGTAGTGAGAAAGGAGTTCTGCCAATTGGTGTCTTGAAGGCTTGTAAGCCCACAAAGCGTTATCAAGCTTATTAGACCAGTCCTTTCTTGTAACACCAACTATTTTCTCTAAGATAGCTTTGATCTCTCTGTTAGACACCTCCACTTGACCACTTGTTTGAGGATGGTAAGGAGTGGCAACCTTGTGTTTAACACCATTCTTCTTGAGAAAACTCTCAAAGACATTGTTGATGAAATGACTTCCACCATCACTGATCACACACCTTGGAACACCAAACCTTGGGAAGATAATTGTCTTAAAGAGCTTCAGCACAACTCTAGCATCATTTGTTGGACTGGTAATGGCTTTAACCCACTTTTACACATAATCAACAGCCTCAAGGATGTACTTGTTCCCATAAGAGGAAGGGAAATGTCCCATAAAGTCAATCCCCCACACATCAAACAGATCCACTTCAAGAATAGAGTTCAGAGGCATCTCATCTCTCTTAGAGATGTTTCCCTTTCTTTGGCATGCATCACATGAGGAGATGTGAGCTTGGGCGTCCTTTAACAGACTAGGCCACCAAAAACCAGCTTGGAGGACCTTGGAGGCTGTCTTGAATGTTGCAAAATGTCCTCCATAGGCTGAGCCATGGCAATGATGCAGAATTCCTGGAACTCCTTCTTCAGCTATACACCTTCTGAACAACCCATCCCTCTCTTGTACAGATAGGGCTCATTCCAGATGTAATGGGAGACATCTCTTAAGAACTTCTTCTTCTGGTGTGAGTTGAGAGTTTGTGGTATCTGCCCAATCACCAAGTAGTTCACAAAGTCAGCATACCAAGGCAGTTTGTTCTCCTCTAAGCTTTGCACTTCAGCTGCCTGCACTCCTAAAGCATGCAGCTGTTCTTCTGGTAGAGTATAATTGATTGAGACAAAATCATCTATCCTCACTCTTGAGAGGTGATCAGCAACTTCATTCTCAATGGCTCTCTTATCCACAATCTCCATGTCAAACTCTTGCAAGAGGAGGATCCATCTAAGAAGTCTTGGCTTGGTGTCTTTCTTGGCATAGATGTGCCTTAGTGCAGTATGATCAGTGTAGACTACTAATTTAGAACCCACTAAGTAGCTTCTGAACTTCTCAAATACAAATGCAACTGCTAGGAGCTCCTTTTCAGTTGTTGCATACTTTGATTGAGCCTCATCCATTTTTCTGCTAGCGTAGTAGATAACATGAAGTGTATTGTCTACTCTATGCCCCAAGACTGTTCCAACAGCATAATCACTTGCATCACACATGATTTCAAATGGCAAATCCCAGTTTGGAGCTTGGAAAATTGGCGCTGATACCAGAGCTTGCTTGAGGGTGAGGAAGGCTTGCAAGCACTCCTCATCAAACACAAACTCTGTCTCCTTACACAACAGTCTTGTCAAGGGTCTTGCAATCTTTGAGAAGTCGTTGATGAATATCCTGTAGAAACCAGCATGTCCCAAGAAGTTTATGATTATCTTTACTGTGTTTGGAGGCTCTAAGTGCAGCATCACATCAATCTTTGCTTTGTCCACTTCAATCCCCTTCTCTGAAATCTTGTGACCTAACACAATGCCTTCTTGAACCATGAAATGGCATTTCTCCCAATTCAAAACCAGCTTAGTGTCTTCACACCTATGTAGAACCTGAGAAAGATAGGACAAGCAGACACCAAAGGAGGATCCATAAACACTAAATTCATCCATGAATACCTCCACCATCTCTTCAAGCAAGTCAGAAAAGATAGAAGTTATACTGCTTTGAAAGGTAGCAGGAGCAGTACATAAACTAAAAGGCATTCTCCTATAAGCAAATGTTCCATATGGGCAAGTAAAAGTAGTTTTCTCTTGATCATTAGGATGGATAGGGATCTAAAAGAATCCACTATAATCATCTAAGAAGCAGTAATACTTTTGATTTGCTAATCTTTCTAACATTTGGTCTATGAATGGCAAAGGGAAATGATCTTTCCTAGAAGCAGAATTAAGTTTTATGTAATCTATGCACATCCGATGATCATTGTTTGTTCTAGTTGGTATTAGCTCATCAGTTTCGTTTTTCACAACAGTGATCCCTCCTTTCTTAGGCACCACATGGACTGGTGAGACTCATGTGCTGTCTGAGGTAGGATAGATCACTCCTGCTTCACGCAACTTCAAGATTTCCTTTTTTACTACCTTTTTCAAGTTAGGATTCAATTTCCTTTTAGGTTCAACAGAAGTTCTTGTCTCATCATCTAGATGGATCTTATTAGTGCAGAGGTTTGGAGTAATGCCTTGGATATCATCATCATTGAGGTTATCATTGACAATTACAGGATAAGTAGAGTTAGAACTTAAGAAAACATACCTTAGCCCTTTAGGAAGAGGTTTAAGCTGCACCTTGGGTGCTTTGATCTCACTCCAGTCCTCTTCTAAGCTGTTATGCTCCTTGAAGCCAGCTTCATTGCTTCGGGAACCAGCTTCTTGAACTGAGAAGACCTCCCTTGTGGTGTAGTCAAGCTTTTCAAATGGCTCTCTTCTTCCAAGACTTTGTGAGAGTCTAACGCAGCTTATAATCCCAGCTTTCCTTATCCAAAGAACCATCTTCTCCATGCTCCTTTGTCAAATCCACTTGAAGTTTATCCTCACAACACAACTCCTCTTCAAGTTCATCATGCAGCTTCTCTAAGATCTCAATTTGAAACACTTGACCTTCAACAGCAGGCTTGTGCATAATCTGCTTGATGTCAAACTTCAAAGACATATCCTTTCCCAACTGTAGCTCAATCTTCCATTTCTTAACATCAACGACAGCTCCTGTTGTGGCTAGGAAGGGTCTCCCAAGAATAAGAGGATCTCTAGGTTCCTCATCCATATCCAAAACCACAAAATCAGTAGGTATTTCTACACTCCCAATCCTGAGTGGTACAACTTCAAGCAAGCCCTTGGGGAGCCTCACTGATCTATCAGTCAACACCAAAGAGATTCTACAGTCCTTGAACTTGGTGAATCCTAGGCGCTGTGCTACAGAGTAGGGCATCAAGCTGACACTAACTCCTACCTTAGCCCTTTAGGAAGAGGTTTGAGCTCCACCTTGGGTGCTTTGAGCTCACTCCAGTCCTCTTCTAAGCTGCTCTGCTCCTTGGTGCCAGCTTCATTGCTTGGGGAACCAGCTTCTTGAACTGAGAAGACCTCCCTTGTGGTGTAGTCAAGCTTTTTAAATGGCTCCTCTTCTTCTAAGACTTTGTGAGAGTCTAACCCAGCTTATAACCAAAGATTTCCTTATCTAAATAACCATCTTCTCCATGCTCCTTTGTCAAAGCCACTTGAAGTTTATCCTCACAACACAACTCCTCTTGAAGTTCATCATGCAGCTTCTCTAAGATCTTAATTTGGAACACTTGACCTTCAATAGTAGGCTGCTGCATAATCTGCTTGATGTCAAACTTCAAAGACATATCCTTGCCCAATTGTAGCTCAATCTTCCCTTTCTTAACATCAATGACAGCTAATGTTGTGGCTAGGAAGGGTCTCCCAAGAATGAGAGTATCTCTAGGTTCCTCATCCATATCCAAAACCACAAAATCAGTAGGTATCTCTACACTCCCAATCCTGAGTGGTACATCTTCAAGCAAGCCCTTGGGGAGCCTCACTGATCTATCAGCCAACACCAAAGAGATTCTACAGTCCTTGAACTTGGTGAAGCCTAGGCGCTGTGCTACAGAGTAGGGCATCAAGCTGACACTAGCTCCTAGATCACGCAAACATTTCTCAATCAGAAGTGGACCTATAAAGCAGGGTAAGGTAAAGCTCTATGGATCTCCTAGCTTGTTATGAGCCACTCTCTTCTGTTGAATAATGGCGCTACACTCATGTGTGAGGACTACCATCCCTTGTAGGTCCTTGGTTCTTTCATTAACAGCATCCTTCAAGAATTTCTGATAAGGAGGCATCTAGTAGTGGCATTGTGAGCTGGATCTTCTTCATCTGTTCATCAAAGAGCCCTTTGTATTTAGCAACCAGCTGCTTCTTAAACCTTCCATGAAAAGGTATGGTGGGCTGATAAGGAGGAGGGATGAATCTTGCTTCCTTGATCAACCCCTTAGAGGCTTCCTTTGATTTTCCCTTAACCACTTCCTTGTCTTTGGTGTTTTCTTGACCCTTTTCAGCTTCAAGTACTTCATCCTCTTGAGCTTCCTCATTATCTTTAGCTTCCACCCCCTCTTCTTATTCCTCAATGTCCACATTGGGAGTAGAAGGCGCCACTCTTGGAGGAAGTTGCTTTCCACTTCTTAATGTGACAGCTTTTACACACTCTTGTGCAAGTGAAGAGGTAGATTGTTGAGCCATGCTTTCTAGTTTGTTGATCTTCATATTCAATGGACCTAGTTGGGATTGCAAGCTGGAGTCAAAGCCTTTGTGTATCTCAACACTCATACTTCTTTGAATGTCAGTCATACTCTTTTGAATCTCAACAGCCATCATCTTCTGAAATTCTGCATTCTGAAGTTGTTGAAGTTGCAGGAACATCTCCTTAAGGTCCAATTCATGTGAAGTTTGGGAGGCATTGGCGCCAACTTTTTGAGAAGAAGAACTCTGATGTTGTTGAGTATAAGTGTCTCCATAGACCTGGTGTGCACAAACATCATGGTTTTGGTTCATTATTGGCGCCTCTTGTAGTTGAACAGCTTTGATTTGATGCTCTTTGTAGTGGTTTGGTGAAGCAACACTTGGAAGAGGTTTAGTGGTCTCATTGAGCAGCAAGTCAACTTTCTTCTGCAAGGCTTTCATCTCATAAAATGCTGTCTCTAGCTTCTCTTCACTTGGTTTGGAATGTTTCTCCTTGTCATCCACATAGTCCCAATTGCTGAGTGCCATGTTCTCCACTAGAAGCCATCCTTCATCAACATCTTTACCAAGAAAGTACCCATTGCTTGCTGTATCTAAAAGGATCCTTATTAATGGGAGAACACCTCTGTATAGTGTGGAGAGCAGCATCACTTTGGTGAAGCCATGGTGAGGACATTGGTGAGTGAAGCTTCTGAATCTTTACCAATTGTCTCCAAAGCTTTCATTAGACCATTGTTTGAAGTTTGTGATATCATTCCTGAAGTGTGCAGTTCTTGAGGGAGAGAAGAACTTGGTTAAGAAAGCACCATTACATTGATCCCAAGAAGTGATGCTTCCTTGTGCTAAAGACTTCTCCCATAATTTAACTCTATCACCAAGAGAGAATGGAAATAATTTGAGCTTCAAACCATCATCTGAAACCCCACTAAGCTTTGTCAAAGCACATATCCTCTCAAAGTGATCCAAGTGCTCTAGAGAATCTTGGTTTGGCAATCTAAAGAACTGCTTTTCTTATATCATAGTAATCATGCTGCTCTTGATCTCATAGTGACGAGTCTCCATGGGTGGAAGAATATCTTGTCTTGAAGCATAACTTGAAGGTATATCAGCAGCACCAATATGTCTCAGTTGTCTTTGAACACAAGCTCATTGTAAACCATGTGGACCTTGCTGTCCTTGTAAGCCTTGAATCCCTTGAAGACCTTGTGGACCTTGTGGACCTTGCAACCCAAAACCAGCAGCATACTGATGTTCTTCCATGCTTCAACAGCTGAGTTATGATGCCGCAAACCCAAATTCTTTGACCTTAAACCTCTGTTGTAGTTGTAGACACTTAAGAGCAAGTGTTGTGATACCTACAAAAGAAATTCTAGACCAAAAGAGAAATCAGTAACCAAAAACAAAAATAGCAAAGCTTGATCTCAAGATCTCTAAAAATCCTACTGAACAAAGCATTCCCCTAATGGCAACGGCGCCAAATTGATACAAAACTTTTTAGGACTTGATTCAATCACCCAAGCTTGTACTAATCAATTATAGTATAACATAGGGTTTTATCAATCCAAAAGGGAAGAATGAAGCAGCAAAAATGCAATAGAGCTCTTAATTCAAGCAAATAAAGATGGTTTTGAATTTTAACAACCTAAAGGATCAAACAGAAATGGAACATCAAACAAAGAGTGAGGAGCAAGCAAAGAACCTAAAATAAGGGCAAAACAGAGCAAATTCGAATTCCAACTAAAAACAGAGTGAAAATGGGACTTGAGATGAGATAATTGGTATTAGGGAACTCTTGATTCAACCTTTGATGCTTACAAACTCAAACAATGCTATTCTTTATGCATATGATTCATTTATATGACTAATCCAATCTCTTGGCACTAATCTCTTTGCTAATTACCAAGTTAATAACTAATTCTCATTAGTGAAATGATAAACATCAAGCATTAAGACAATTCTATCAACCCTATATTGCCAAATCACTCCCTAGACAGTCAATATCTTGAGCTTGGATAAGCACTTCTCTTGCAAAGCAGTTCAGACATTTCATCAAACACTTGGTGGGCATAAAATGAGGCTAAGATCTTAATCAACCTAATTAGGGCTAATCAAGCATCTAACACAGCAATCAAGAAAGGAAATGGAGAATTAACATTAAGCAATCATAGATATAGTCTCAAATTCCCTAAACCTAACTCATCTCAAATCCCTAAAAAGACTACTCACTAAGCATCATTAAAGTCATCAATTCAAAGAGAGAGAGATGAATAATCATGATAAGTGAGATAAAACAAGAAGATAAATGCAAACTTTAATTAAAATCAAGCAAAGATTCAAGTTACAAAAATCCAAAAGCTAAAACAGAGAAGGAAGAACTGCTGGATAAAATAGTGTACCCAGAAATTAGGGATTTTTCGTATTTAAAGTTCAGCAAAAATGGCAAAATTGTAAATACGTGGTCTTCGCCCTGGGATCTTATCGGTCACTCCTTGACCGAAAGGCAGATCGATAGGTTTGCTATCGGTCTGAAGATGACCGATAGGGTGACCGGAATACGCTCGTTTGTTTTCTATCGGTCAGTCCTCTTGACCGGTAGGCTGATCGATAGCTCATCTATCAGTCACTCCTTGACCGATAGCCTTCGTGCCTTGACCGATAGAGCTTCCAGAAATTGTCTGCCTTGGCTCTTCTTGCTCCATTCTAGCTCAGCTAACCTCCTGGTTCATTCCCAAAGCTCCTCCTTGCTCCTCATAGCTCCATAAGCACCTAAAAACATCCATGATGCAAAGAAAATGCAAGCTACATCCTAAATGCAACCTAAGTGTCAAAGGAGAAGAAAGTGGGACTAAGAGAAAGGAAACATGCAAAAGAGAACCAAAACATGCACTAAATGCAAGCCTAAATGATGCAAATGTATGAGATATCAGGGAGTTGATATATCATGGTTTTTATGGTTTTTAACCATGGTATAAGTCCTTTTTATTGAGTCTTTTTGGTCTTTTTAGAGTCCTTGTAGAGTCTTTACAGTTTATAGCATGACTGGAGCATAATTGGGAGTTTTAGATCTTTTTGGATCATTGCAAGAATCAACTCCGAAATGCAACTCGGAAGTGTTACATGGGCATTGGTGACAATCGTCACCACTAATGGGTGATGCTCGTCACCCGCATCTGAAAAGGAGTCGCGACTTTTATTAAAAGATGGAGAGGAAATTGTATCTTTAACCCAGAAGTTCCACTATTTGCAAGAAGACCCCAGCTCGTGTTTTAGCTTGTATATATTAGGTTGTCAGCCATTGTTGTCTTTTATCTTGTATCTTATTTTTAGAGAGGTTGAGAGAGAGATTTGTAGCAGAGCTTTTAGAGAGACAAATCAGACTCCTTCGGAGCAGATTTCGAACTCCTTTATCTTTATTTCTTATTTCTTTTAATGCAGTTCTATTCAGCTATGTTTTGTGTTTTCATAACCATGTCTGAATAGTTTGTTAGTTAAGTTAGGGTTTTTCAAAGGTTGATGAAGAGCTTGTAGAATCGCTAAACTGTTAGGAATATCTATTGGTTCTTCATATGTGTTAGCATTCATATTGATTTCTGAGACTAATCATCTAGATTTCGAAACCCTAGGTTGCTTAATTGATGTGAGAACATTGTTAATCACCTGGAATTGTATTAGATGAGCAAAACGTCTATTTGCAAAGAGATTTAACTTAGGAGTTTTGTGAACAATCGAAACCTGATCTTTAATGCTAGCTTAACTTGTTAGAATTTGCAAAGAGATTTAGAATTCTGTGAATTAGGCATAGATAACTTCTGCAATGAGAATTGATTAGTTATATCATTGAGTTTTGAGTTTAGGAAGGTTTTAATTCATTCATGCTTACATGCATTCTACATTCTCGAATTCATTCTGTGAATTGTCCTAACTTAGCGCCTTTACCTATCTGAAACTTAGATCAATCAACAAATTTCACCTACCTTCATTACTTTAGTTACTTTGCATTACATTCAATAGTTACTACTTAGCTTAATCCAAATCAATAATCGCTAGTGTAGTAAGCTCACTCTCTTGGGATTTGATAACCTTTTATGCTGCAACTGCTTTGCTGCGCACTTGCAGTAGTTAATTAATTAGGTAAAACATGAGCCCTATCAAAAGCGTTAGAACCCAGGGTTCATTTGAGTACTGCTTATCACCCCTAAATGGATGGACAATCGTAATGTACAATTCAGACCCTCGAGGACATGCTCCAGGCGTGTGTTCTTAACTGGGCGGGGAAGTGGGGCGCGTAATTACCGTTAGCTGAGTTTGTCTACAACAACAGTTATCACGCATGTATTGGTATGTCTCCATACAAGGCTCTGTATGGTAGACCGTGTCGCACTCCCCTCTGTTGGAATGAGTTGGGGGAGCGATGGGACCTAGAGCCGGAAATGGTCAAGCAGACGGTCACACAAGTGGAATTACTTAAGGACAGACTTAAAAAAGCCCATGACCGTCCGAAGAGTTATGTCAATAAGCGTAGAAAAGATTTAGAGTTTGCAGTTGGAGATGAGGTCTACTTAAAGATGAGAACTTTCAGAGGTGTGAAAGAGATTAGGAAGCTTCAAAAGCTTAAGCCGAGCTACATGGGTCCATATAGGGTCATTGAGAGAGTTGGAAATGTGGCATATCGTTTAGACTTGCCACAAGAGTTATCTGACCTCCATAATGTGTTCCATGTATCTAAGTTGTTATCGGGCATAATCTGATCCATAATCTGCCATGTATCCATAATCTGACCTCCATAATGTGTTATCGGGCAACCACCTCAGTATTTATGAACTTCAGGCTTGATGACACTAAGACAATATTGTTTAAGTCCGGGGGAGATGGTTGTTGACATTGTGTTTGTTTTTGAGCGTCAGTTGTGTTAGAGTCAGTCTAAATTATTTTATTGAGTCAAACATTTGTTAAAACTGTCACTTTTTCTTGGAACTAACCACAAATCATTGACACTTGAAGGATCATTGCCATAACTATTGATTGTAGGTTTTATTAGGTAGAATTTGTGAGTGGATCAATCTAACAGAAAAAAGTTCAAGTTTCTGGAGAGTTCACAAAATTCATGTTAGCTCCGCCCAAATAAACATTAATTTCTCATTTTGGGGTGGTATACATCGAACCTGATTTCTCTTTCAGCACTGACAAGATAAGTTAGGTGCAGTCTCTCTTTGATCTTCCGTTATATATTAAAAATGGAGTAATATGCTAAGCTTAAGAACAACAACATGAGTTACACAGAAAGGATTAGGAAGGTGAGCTTACACTGATGAAAGCATCTCCTCACAAGGAACATAAAAGTGAGTGTCACCGTTCTTGAGCTTTAAAAGAAAAGAAAATTCGATACAAAAATATTGAAATGACATCATAGTAAACTAGGTAGAAATCGACTAAGAGAAGAGAAGGCAAGGGAGTTGTACCGATATTGTCTGCGTTCAGAGCTTGGACGGGTAAGAATCAAAAAAGTTATTTAAATGATACTCTCTCGATGAGACCTCACGCCTAATTGATAAAAGGGGTTAACAATGGATATTTAGGATTTTTCCAGCGAGATTGAACTGTAATTGGGAGATTTCTAAGCTTGTTATAAGTACACTGGCATACTATCTAATTTCAGCTATGGGATATATGGATTCAAGAGTGGTGGTCAATGTGGCGTTCTAATGATTTGGTGAGATTCCTGTTTTTAAACCTTGATATATATTTTTAGTTTTTTTGTTTTGCTGGAGGGCAAGCAAAAGCTATCTCCAGGAGAGTTGATATATCATGGTTTTCCTGGGTTTTTAACCAAGATATAGGTCTTTTATAAAGTCTTTTTGGTATTTTCGAGTCTTTTGAAGTCTTTATAGGTTTACGTACGTTTGGAGCTTATTTGAAGATATTGAAGCATTTTGGAGCAGAACAAGAGATATTGCTCAAGAGATCAATCTGAAGATCAATTATGGAGAGGGTGTCAGTCGACATAGTCCTTTGGTGTCAGTCAACACCACCCTCTAGTGTTAATCGACACCAACCGCACACACATCTTTGCCCGAGTTTTAAAGATTTTTAGAAAATTACAAGTTGGTCTAATAGTTTCCAGAACTTATAGATTAATCTCATTCATGTTTTAAACTTTTTTAGGTTTTTAAAGCCATTGTTAGGCATTCAGTTTTATTCTATCAAGACCTGTCAAAAGATTTGTTCCAGAGCTTTTGGGAAGACAATTTTGATATATTCTATGTTTATACCATTTAAGACTGCATTTAGTTCATGTTTTGGTCTTCTCTTGCATGTTTTCCATTGCTTTTGTCCCATTTTCCTTTGTTCTTATATTTAAGTTGCATTTAGGTTGTAGTTTGCATTTGCTTTGCATGAAGGATGTTTTAGGTACCTAAGGAACATTTAAAGACAAAGAGGAAGCATAGGAATGGTTGAGGGAGTGGCCCCAGTCAAAGAGGATCAAGAGGAGCTAAGTAAGTGTTTGGCACAGCGTCGAGCTTGATGGAGTCCACATCGCATGATGTAATGCACCCAATAGGAAAGGAGTTTACATCAAGCACTCACATCGCACGATGTTAAGCCACAGGACACCCACACCGAGCTGCAACATCGTACGATATCTTTAAGCAGGAACTTCCAAGATTTAGATCGAGATTCAGCATTGAGCCATATTGCACGTTGTCAGGCACCCGATGCAGCATATCATGCATCCATACCGAGCAAGGACAACTCGATGTCAGCACATCGAACATCCACATCGAGTTGATCAGCTTGATGTTCTCCTAATCCGAAGACCACTTATTTACATCTCTACCACCTTCCCTAGAATCCCTATAAATACTTAAAATCCTTAATTTCTCGGAACATCTTTTTATTCAGCAGTTTTTTCCTTTTTTGTTTCAAAAAAATACATTTTGTAGTTTGGATCTTTGCTTGATTTCAATAATCGTTTGCATTTATCTTCAATCTTTGTTTCTCTAATCATGATTAGCTATCTTTTCTCCTTTGATTTAATGGTTTTGATGGTGATTAGTGAGTAGTCTTTTTAGCGATTTGAGATGAGTTAGGTTAGTGAATTAGATGCTTGAGTCATGATGTCTTAGTGCTAATTCTTCTATTTCACTTCTTAATTTCTTTGTTTGATGCTTGATTAGGCCTAGCTAAGTTAATTAGGAACATAGGCTCAATTTATGTCCACCAAGTGATTGTTGAAATCCCTGAATTGCAATGTAAGAGAATTTCTTACCCTAGCTTAAGAGATTGACTGTCTAGGGAGTGATTTTTCAATATATGATTGAATGAATGTTTTAATGCTTTCTGTTTATCATTTCACTAATGAGAGTTAGTTCTTGACTTGATAATTAGTGAAGAGATTAGTACCAAGGGATTAGATTAGTCATATAAATGAATTCTATGAATAAGGAATAGCATTGTGTGAGTTTGTAAGCATCATGGATTGAGTAGAGAGTTCCCTAATACAAATTATCCCATCTTAAGTCCTGTCTTTTCTCTGTTTTTTGTTGATTACTAATTTGCTCTGTTTTTGCTTAAGTTTTGTGTATTTTGCTTGTTGCTTGCTCTTGTTAAGTGTTTGCTTGATCCTTTAGGTTGTTAGACTTTAATATTTTCTATTTCTTCTTGAATTAAGACCTTTACTGCATTCCTACTGTTTTAATTCTCCCCTTTTGTATTGATAAAACTTATACTACAATGGCTAGTACAAGTGTGGGTGATTGAGAAAGAGACTCAAAACTCTTGTATCAATTTGGCGCCGTTGCCAATAAGGGATTGATTTTATCAGTAGGATTTTAGATCTCTTGTGATCAAGCTCTTTTCTTTTTGTTTTTGGTTACTAATTTCTCTTTTTGGTCTACAATCTCTTTTGTAAGTACCAAAACACTTACAACCGAAGTTCAAGGTCAAAGATTTTTGGTTCACAGCAGCAGAACCCAGTTGTTGAAGCATGGAAGAGCATCCATATGCTTCTGGTTTTGGTTTGCAAGATCAACAAGGTCTTCAAGGCCCACAAGGGATCCAAGGCTTACACGGACAGCAAGGTCCACATGGTTTACAAGGAGCTTGGGGTATGAGATATCAAAGACCATTGAGACCTATATGTGCTGCAGATATACCATCTAGCTATGCTTCAAGACAAGGTATCCTTCCACCTATGGAGACTCACCACTATGAGATAAAGAGCAACATGATTGCTATGGTTCAGGAAAGGAAGTTATTTGGCTTGCCTAACCAAGATCATCTTGAGCATTTGGACCACTTTGAGAGAGTTTGTGCTATGACAAAGCTTAGTGGAGTTTCAGAAGACGGATTCAGGCTCAGATTTTTTCCTTTCTCTCTTGGTGATAGAGCTCAAATGTGGGAAAAGCCCTTACCACAAGGCAGGATCACCTCTTGTGAGCAATGCAAAGGAGCCTTTCTCAACTAATTCTTCTCTCCTTCTAGGACTGCACGATTCAGGAATGAGATCTCTAACTTCAAAAAATGGTCCAATGAGAGCTTTAAAGACACTTGGAAAGGTTTAGAAGCTTCATTCAGCAATGCCCCCATCATGGTTTCAGTAAGGAGAGGCTTTTCTCAAATCTTTATGGAGATGTTCTACCAAGCATAAGAATCCTTATTGACACATCTAGTAATGGTTATTTCCTTGGGAAAGATGTGGATGAAGGTTGGATATTGGTGGAGAACATGGCACTAAGTAATTGGGACTATGTTGATGAGTTTGAGCAGAATGCAAAAGCAGCTGAAGAGAAGATTGAAACTACAAGGCAAGATATGAAAGCTTTGCAAGAAAGAGTGAATATGTTGTTTAATTACAAGCATTATCCACAAAGCTATGGTGCTTCTCACCAACAATACTTTGGAGGCTCCCTACCTCAACAACAACCAAGCTCTCAACCTTCTCCAACTTTGGACATCAAGCAACATCTCATACAAATGCAACAAGCGCAAACAGCTGCACCAAAAGAGTATGGCTTCTTACCAAGATGGACTCAGACAGCAACAACATCCAATCCCAAATAGACTCATAGACTATGAAGCTGAGTAGGGAAGAGAACAATGCTCAACAAATTATCTTCAAGAGGACCCTAGAGTATTGTTACGGTATCTCTTCTACTTCCCTAACTACTTAAGAAGAGAATGAAAACTCTATTTCTGAGATTGAAAGCCTTGTATATGGCCATGAGTTTGTCCCTATTACCCTAAAGGTGACACCTTCAATCATCAATGAGGACATTAAAGTTTTAGGTGTGGGGGAGGAACTTGAAAATCAGTAAAGGTTGTAGAGAATAAGAAGGAAGATGTCTATATGGCTGCCTCAAAGGAAGAAAAGGTTATCTCCAAGAAAGAGATAGTAGTAGAAGCTGATGAAGTGGTAGAAGTTGGTAAAAGCTCAAGGAACAGCAAAGACAAACAAGTAGTTAAAGAGAAAGCTAAAGAGGCAACTAAGGAGTTAAATAATGAACCAAGATACATTCCTCCTCCTTACCAGCCTAAAATACCATTTCCTGGAAGGTTCAAGAAGCAGCTAGTTGCCAAGTATACGGGTCTCGTTGAAGAGCAGATGAAGAAAATTGAAGAGACCATTGGATTTGATGAAGCAACAAAGCAGATGTCTCCAGCCTTTATACCTCTTAAGAAAAAGTATCTTCCAATGTTTGAAACAAAGAAGGTTGGGGATGATAGAGCTGCTAAAGAAGAGGTTCCCACCAAAGATGAAGAAACCCAAAGTACTAAGCTTGAAGATCCTAGTTGTTTTTCACAACCATGTGAATTGGAAACACTTTCTTTTAAGAGTTGCTTGTGTAATCATTGGGTCCAGCATCAAATTTTGATACTCTCTTCCTTTGAGAGAATAATTTGAACTCCTTTGTATCTTTTACTTATTTCTTTTATGCATTACATTTTTTTCATGATATTTGTTTCAATCACCATGTCTGAGCGGTTTGCTTGTTAGCTTTAGGGTTATTCAAAGGCTAAAGATGAATGGTTAGATTTGAGTTTCTATTAGGATAAATCACATAGTACTTTATTTAGATCGCACTAAATACTAATTCTAGTTTGATCACCTGGAATTCAGATCTTAAGTTAACTAATAGATTCTATTGATTACTTATACTATCTTAGACTAGCAAAATACCTATTCGCAAAGAAATTTGGCTTAGAAATTCTGTGAACAGTCGAACCCGAACTTTAATACTTGTATGAATTTTTTGAATTTACAAAGAAATTTAAAATTTAAAAATTAGACATAAATAATATTTGCAGCGAAAGTTTATTGATTTTACCATTATAATTTGAGTTCTATAACAGTTCTTAATAAATATCCTAATGGTATTCAATTTGCAATTTAGATTTACCTGAGAATTTGCCAAAGTCTAGCGTTTGTCACATTGAATTAAATTCTATTTTCATCTCCACTGATTTTTATTAGCATTTTCGTTTTACATTCCATTATTTACTTAACTTAATTCGAAACTCAAATTGGCTGTGCCACATTAACTCTATTGGGATACAATAACTTTTTATACTATAAATGCGATTTTGTTTATTTGTAGTGATATTCATAGGGTAAAACTACAGAAATCATAGACGTGGAGATTACTGCTCTTGAACAAAAACGTACTTGGTATATTGTATCATTGGCTCCTGGAAAGCATGTGATAGGGTGTAAGTGGATCTTTACTATCCAGTATAAGCCCGATGGATCCATTGATGAAACGTTTGGTCATTAAAAATTACACCAACAAGAGGGCATCGATTATATTGATACTTTTTCCCTTGGCGAAGCTGGCCAGTGTTAAACTCATCCTTGGGTTAGCTTCTTGTTATGGTTGGTGTTTGCTGCAGATGGATATTACAAATGCCTTCTTACACGGTGATTTAGACAAAAATATCTTCAGGAGTTGGCCTCAAGGCTACGCACCTGCTCTTAATGGTCCTCTTCCCCTTAATCCAGTGTGTCGGTTGTTTAAATCTCTGTATGGGCTAAAGTATGCTTCTCATTTGTGGTATAAGTGTCTTTTTATAATGGCCGGTTACATTCAATTACCAAGAGATAACACTCAACTTGTGAAGATCACTAGATCCTCTTTCATTGATCTCCTTGTGTATGTGGATGATATTACGATTGCATCGGATACTGATGAGAATCTTCTTGCTCTTTAGAATGCACTGCATCAAGCTTTTAAGATTAAGGATATGGGCGCTCCATAGTACTTTTTAGGACTTCAGATCTTCCGGAATGCCTTTGTAATCCCCGTTTGTCAGAGGAAGTATGCTCTCGACATTCTTGAAGCTAGTGGTATGTTGGCTTATAAACATTGCACTGCTCCGATAGACCCAACTATCAAGCTTAGCAAGGATACATGCATACGTCTTGATAACGCTACCTCATACAAAGAGCTTATTGACAGTCTTCTCTATCTCACCATCACAAGACCAGATATTACATTTGCGGTTAACAACTTGAGTCAGTTCCTTTCATGTCTAACCGATGTTCATCTTCAATCTACTCATCGATATTTACACTACCAAAAGTCAAATCCTGGTCAAGGTTTTATTAATGCTGCGGATTCAGAGGTTTGCCTTAAACTTTTTCATGGCCCCGATTGGGCTACTTGTCCTGATTCTCGATGATCAATGACTAGCTTTTGTATGTATTTGGGTACATCTCATATTAATTGGAAGTCTAAGAAGCAAAAATGTGAGTAGGAGAAGTACTGAAGCAGATGTATCATGGCTTTGGCTACATGTAAACTGTTGTGGTTGAACCAGCTTCCCAGGAATCTCAGGGTCACAGTAACGACTAGTGCCAAACGTTTTTGCGAATTTAGATGCATATTGCTTCTAATCTTATCTTCTATGAGAGGACAAACAATATAGAGATCAATTGACACGCCGTGAGGGATCAGATGAAGAATGGATTTATGAAGCTCTTTTATGTTTCCAGCTCTAATAAACACATTGATCTATTGACAAAAGCCTTACATCCTGGTCCTTTCCACTCTCTTCTCTGTCGCATGTTTATTTCAAACCACTTTCTTCCTTCACCAAGTTTGGATACATTGGTTTGACGAGGATATATTAGATTGCATATAGCCAGTTTAGTTGGTTTAGTATCTGCTTAAGTCTCCTTTAGCTTAACTCAGACAATATATACATCATTTTATACATTTCATTATTAATTAATGAGAAACATTTTGTTACATAATCTCTCTGTTAATAACTATTGTGTTATAAATTGCTTTACAATGTTTTTTTCGGACAAACTGAAAATGAAAATTAGTTATTGATTCTACTATCTCAATGTTTGCAACTAGTTAAAACAAATATTAGAACAATATAATTGGTGCTAGCTTGGATGCCATATAATCTAGTAGTTGTCGATAGTTTATCTATATTATTTGAAAAATATTTTTTAATTATAAATTCTCAAATTTAGTGAATCACTGTTTTATTATTTAATGAAAAGTCTAATTTTCAAAGTTTGGAAAATATAAGTAAATTTTCAAATAATAGAAAAAGTTCAGATTATAATTTCCATGATTTTAATATGACAAAGATTTTATGACAAATAACTGAGTTATTAGGCAAGGGAGTCTAGCCTCCGTGACACAAATCTGAAAGGATGTATACATAAACGTATAAGAATCAAAGTTAGGGGAAGAGAAGCTTGCGTTGCTTTCTTCGTTAATTATAATTGTTCCTGTAAAGTCTTGGATCTAGGTTTAACAGGAAAAAGAAAGGTCCATGAATCTAAAACCTAAGAAAAAAAGGGTATTAGAGTTTTTCCAGAATCCCCTCTAAATAAAGAGAGTTAGAAAATCAAGATTTTCATTACAACTCTCAAAGAACGTAGAGATAGAACCTAGAAACCTTGACCGAGCAACCCTACCGCCACCGCCGCCAAAAAGAGCCGCCACCGTTTGCCGCTGCCTTGGAGAGCTGGCGCCGTTCATCAGTTTCGAACCACCGTTTTCTTGAGTCCTTCGCGTTCCGTCGTTAGATCCATTAAACCTTAGATCCCTTTTTAACTTTCAATCAATTAGGCAAATGTGAGAGGTGTTCATGCATTCTCTTCTATATTGTTGTCTAGCTTGTTTCTGTTAGATCTAGATCTCAATTCCTCTAAAACCCTACAAGTTCCGCTATAGGTCGTAACTTGTAGATCTGTAATATTTGCTAGATTTTTATTCAATTTCGAACCTAGATCTAGATGTGGATTAATACTGTTGTTTGTTGATTGATGTTGATATTTCTTGTGAGAATTGTGAATCTGTATTGCATAACATATAGTGTGTTAAAAGCACAACTGCATTATGACCCAGCAGTTAGAAGGCACTGCTGGCGTGATTGACGCCTGCAGCAGAGGATGTGCCTGTCGTAGTGCCATGTGGTGCTCCGGTTGACGAACCAGTCGTGTAGCGATTTAGACTCTTGCGGAGATGCGTCCCCTTGCAAGGGTGTAAGACATACGAAACTTGCAGAGGTTGATCTGTGGGATATTGTAACAAGAGGCGTTAGTATTCTCGCTTTGGTTACTGCATAATTGCTTGTTGATTGTTAGCGGAATCGTTAAACTGTGCCTGTTCGTTTGGCTCTGTATGGTTGACGTGATCGACCACATATAGGCATTCTCCTGGGTAATCTAAATTATGCATCCCCTCCATGTCCCTTGCCCCGCTTCGCAGGTGAGCAGGACCAACAGGAGTGATTGGCGTGTGATGGTAGCGAGCTGGTTCTCTAGTTCGATCCTTGGGGGACCTAAAACACTTATCTCTCTATTTCAAATGGTTTTTAGTTTGTTTAAGACTTATTTATGGTTGATTTCGAGTTTGAGTTGGTTATTTGCAAGACTATTGAGTTTATTTATGAAATGAGTATTGATTTGGAGATTATTATGTGGTAACTTGGGGGGAAAGTTAATTGGGTGGCACGCTGTCTTTAAGTGATGAGAGGCGGGTGTTACAAGTTTGGTATCAGAGCTGAGGTTACAAGTAAAACCAGTTTCGACCTGGGAGACATGTTTTCAAAGGAAAAAACTGTTTTCATAAGTTTTTAAAGTGGCTTGGGGTTTTCAAAACGAATCAGCATCATCACACTGCATCACTCTGCTCTCCAAGCTTAGTAAGTTAGTATTGTCATTGTCTTCAATTCGTCTTCGTCTACTGTTTGCATATACATTTGTGTTTATCTTCATCTGCTGTCTTCATTTACATTGTGTCTGCCTTTATCTATTCTCTACATCGTCTAGTGCCTGCTGTATATGCATCTATAATAGCTAATTAGAATCAGGTCTGATTACTTATTCTTGTGAATAGATGCCAGCAAAGGGACAACGTTTGACTAGGGCTGCAGCGTGTCGTGAGAGTGAGGAAGGAACCCAAACCACTTCAACAGGAAGTGTGAATGGAGGCAATACCGGGTGGACTCGTGCAAGGGGGCAGGCAGAGGAAGCACGTGCTCAAGCCTTAGCTTAGCAACAGTCTTTAGCTGCAGAACAGGACCGTGCCGCCGCCCAAGCTCGGGAAGAGCAGGAGCGTGTGGCTGAGCAAGCGCGAGTTGTGGAACAAGGGCGTATTGCAGAGGAAGCTTGTGTGGCTGAGCAGGCTTGCATTGCTGAGGAAACTCGCGTTGCAGAGCACGCTCGAGCAGCAGAGGCAGCTGCTGAAAGAGAAGAGCTAATGACGTACCGTGAGAGGTATTGAAAATCCTCTTCCTAGAAACCGCAACGCGGGAGGAGCATACGGAGGTGCCTATTAGCGTCGTGATGAGCCGCGAGTGGAGGTACGTCTACTCCCACCACCGCCTTTGGGTCATGAGCAGGACAATGAGCCTGTACCGACCTATTGGGAGGCTATGAATCATGTCCGTCTCATGGGACCTGAGATGTTTGCGGATAAGACTGACCCTACTGTCGCAGACAACTGGCGGAAGAAGTTGGTGAGGAATCTTGATGGTGCAAGATGTCCGCCAGCATACCACAGAGACCTGGCCATCCAGTACCTGAAGGACAAGGCGCTGGTATGGTGGGAAGGCCTTGTGGAGAAGACTGAGGGACAGTATAAGCTCACCTGGGATGATTTCAAGGCAGAATTCTCCTGTACTTTCCTCGCGAGGCGATAGAAAAGATGGTGAGTGCATTCCAAGACTTGTGTCAAGGAAGCAAGGCCGTACGTGAGTACGAGGAGGAGTTCAGTCGTTTTAGGAGCTTTGCTGGTCAGCACCTAGGAGAGCAAAAGTTGATCCAACTCTTCCTACAAAAAAACAGGTGTATTGCATCATTTATTATAAATATTTGTATTAGTTATAATTGATACAAACATGTTTTACATCACTTATAAAACTGACCCTGAATGTGGTGATGCAAATAATTAACATCAGTTAGCTAACAATTGATGCAAATTTACTTTATTTTTGCATCAAATGTTGAAATTGATGTCAATATGTGTCAATTATATAAAAAAGCTGATGTTATCATTTGCATCAATTTTTATTAATGATATTAGTATTTGTGACGGTTATAATAAATGATGTTAAAATTAATTTAGTTTAATATTATGATTATATTCAGATGTTAAAAATAATTTAAATTTATTATTATTATTTTAACCCAAAAATTTATTAATCAATAATTTCGAAATTAATTTTACTGGCTACTAAATATAAATATTAGTTACTTAAATTTTAATATGTATAGACATGTTTTCTCTTTCATTTTTTATCAACTAGCGATGTGGGACAAAGTACAAAAAGTTAGTTACATCAGTTTTAAGTGATATAAAATTTATATCATTTTTTAAATGATGTTAACCAAAATTATTGATTACATCGATTATTTAACTGATTTGAATACATAATTTTATATCAATTTTATTTAAGTGATGTAAACTAATATAAATTTGTATTAATTTTATTGAACTGAAGTTAAATAATCAATAAAAGCATTAATTATGATAAATGATGATATATCATATATATGTTGTATCATTTATTAATAAGTAATTTAAAATTTATATCATTTAATTTTGTGATACAATTTAAGTGATGTAATCAATCCTATTTTTGTAGTATGATTGACCTTGTGGAAACGACTGCAACCTAGGAGATTAGAATGGAGGAGGAGCAGAAGTTGGCGCGGAACGCCCAAGCAAAAACCGCTAAGAGGATGGAAACCCATAAGCAAACTTGGGTAATGCAAACCCAAGGAACGGAGGATCGCAGATGTGTAACAGGTGTGGAAAGTACCACCACATAGCATATCGTGGAACGACATGTTTCAAGTGTAACCAACCAGGCCATATGGCTCGGGAGTGTCCAGCAGCAGCGCCGGTGGAGACATGTTACCGTTGTGGACGGACGGGTCACAATGCAAGGGACTGCAGAGTGTCAATACCGCAAGGAGGAGGCAACCAGGAGCAGCTACCACCGGCACCGAAGAGGCACGCCCCTGGACCATGTGTGCTCATGGTAGGAGATCACACTGGTGTGGAACCGATCGCTGGTAAGTAATTGTCATTATGATTAGATATTTAAAGTTATCTGTGTTAATTGTGTGTTTGTAGAGTAGAGCTTTAGAAGTACAAACCCTTTAGGATCGGTCCTCATTGGAGGCATAACAGCTCACACTCTGTTTGACTCGAGAGCCACCCATAGCTTCGTTTGTCCATAGATCATTAGAGGCTGGATGTTCAAGGGAATCTGTGTTCCGAAGTCCAAGGGGATCTAGACGGCTGGAACCGAGCTAGTGCAATCTACGGAAGTGCGCGTTAAAGTCCCCATAACGTTGGAAGATGTAGATTTGCCTTGGGATCCCATTGAAATGAAGCTGAACCACTATGAGGTCATTCTGGGAATGGATTGGCTGACCCGATACCATGCCACATTGGACCGTCAAAAGGCAAGAGTCAGGATTCCCAAGGAAGATCATTGGATAATGTTCCAAGGCGTTCAGTTAAAGTCAGGAGTCATAATCATTGCGATGTTGCAAGCAGAAGAGGTTATTGAGAAGGGACATGAAGCATATCTGGCAACCATTTCGTTGGTAGAAGCGGAAGCAGTGGCAGATCTTAGTGCGATTCCTGTATCAGTTGAATATACGGACGTACTCGAGTCGCTACAAGGACCGCCTCCTACCCGAGGAGATGCTTTTACGATTGAAGTTGAGCCCGAGACGGCATCCGTATCAAAGGCTCTTTATCGTTTAGCACCTGCGGAAATGGCTGAGCTGAAGAAGCAGCTTCAGGACTTGTTGGATAAAGGGTTTATCCGTTCACGTAGCTCGCCATGGGGAGCACCTGTACTATTCGTGAAAAAAAAAGAAGGTAGCTTCAGACTATGTATTGGTTATAGAGGTTTGAATAAGGTGACTATAAAGAATAAAAACCCTTTGTCGCGGATCAATGAGCTGTTGGACAAGCTGCAAGTAGCCTCTTGGTTCTCGAAGATCGATCTTGCGTCGGGATATCATCAGATCCCCATCGCAGAGGAGGATGTGAAGAAGACCGTAATTCGGACGCGTTATGGTCATTACGAGTTCATGGTAATGCCATTTGGACGAACTAACGCGCCCGCTGCCTTTATGAAGTTAATGAATGACGTGTTTCACAAACACTTGGATAAGTGCGTGTTTGTCTTCATTAACGACATATAAGTGTACTCCAGGAGTAAAGAAGAGCATGACTGGCATTTGCGGGTTGTGCTGGACAAGTTGAGGGAGCATCAATTGTTCGCAATGTTGAGTAAACGCAGTTTATGGCATAGGAAGATAGGATTCCTAGTCACGTAGTATCTGAAGCCAGTGTAGCGGTGGATCCGGAGAAGATCACTTCTATCACAAACTGGCCTGCGGCAACAAGTGCTACTGAGGTCCGTAGTTTATTGGGTTGGCTGGGTACTACAGGAAGTAAATCTTAGCCAAGGGGACCTGAATCTGAGACAGTGCAGGTGGGTAGAGTTGTTGGCAGACTACGATTTGGACATTGTCTACCATCGCTGGAGAGCCAATCAAGTGGCGGACGCCCTGAGTACACGAGAGGAGATGTGTCTATAGGTAAGGAAGCCGAAGAGCTAGTCTCAATGATAGGCAGTCTGCGCCTGTGCGCCACTACCATCGATGAGCCGACTAATGGTTTGGAAGTCGTAGGCCAAGCGGACCTATTGGAACAAATCCGCGAGGCTCAGCAAGACGACTATGCACTTTGAAAGTTGATAAACCGCGAGGTAGTTGGATACCTCACCGCGTCTAATGGAACTTACCTATTCCTAGATATGATTTGTGTTGCGAGGGTGAGGAATCTGAATGACGAGATCCTGCGCCAAGCTCATCAGTCAAAGTTTGTCATCCATCCGGGAAGCACTAAGATGTACCAGGATCTGAAGCGGTACTACCATTGGGACGGTATGCAGAAAGACGTCGCCAACTGGGTGTCACAGGATCAGACGTGTCAGCAAGTGAAAGCAGAACATCGGGATCCGAGCGGACTACTCCAGAACTTACCACTACCAGAATGGAAATGGGGCATGGTAACTACGGATTTTGTAACAGGACTGCCGCAGACTGTTGGGAATAAGGATGCGATTTGGGTAATCATAGACCGTCTTACTAAGTCTGCGCACTTCTTAGCTATTAAAAAATGGATGGAGCCGATCGTTTAGCTCAGAAGTATCTGGATTCCATAGTGACACTGCATGGAGTTCCACTAAGCATTGTTTCAGATCGTGATCCGAAGTTCACATCGAATTCTGGCAGGCTTTCCAAAAAGCTGATATATAATGGTTTTTATGGTTTTTTAACCATGGTATAAGTCCTTTTTATTGAGTCTTTTTGGTCTTTTTAGAGTCCTAGTAGTCTTTACAGGTTATAACATAACTGGAGCACAATTGGGAGTTTTGGATCTTTTTGGATCATTGCAAGAATCAATCCCAAAGTTAGCAACTCGGAAGTGTTACATGGGCATTGGTGACGATCGTCACCCATTAGTGGTGACGATCGTCACCCGCATCTGAAGAGGAGTCGCGACTTTTTTTTAAAAGATGGAGAGAAAATTGCATCTTTGGCCCAGAAGTTCTATTATTTGCAAGAAGACCTCAACTCGTGTTTTAGCTTTTATATATTAGGTTTTCAGCCATTGTTGGCTCTTATCTTGTATCTTATTTTCTAGAGAGCTTGAGAGAGAGATTTGTAGCAGAGCTTTTGGAGAGACAAATAAGACTCCTTCAGAGTAGATTTCGAACTCTATTATATTTATTTCTTATTTCTTTTAATGCAGTTCTATTCAGCTATGTTTTTTGTTTTCATAACCATGTCTAAGTAGTTTGTTAGTTAAGTTAGAGCTTTTCAAAGGTTGATGAAGAGTTTGTAGAATCGCTAAACTGTTAGAAATATCTAATGGTTCTTCATATGTGCTTGCATTCATATCGCTTTCTGAGACTAATCTTCTAGATTTCGAAATACTAGGTTGCTTAATAGATGCGAGAACATTGTTAATCACCTGAACTAGTATTAGATGAGCAAAACGCCTATTTGCAAAGAGATTTGAGTTAGGAGTTTTGTGAACAATCGAAACCTGATCTTTAATGCTTGCTTAACTTGTTAGAATTTGCAAAGAGATTTGGAATTCTGTGAATTAGGCATAGATAACTTCTGCAATGAGAATTGATTAGTTATATCATTAAGTTTTGAGTTTAAGACGGTTTTAATTCATTCTTACTTGCATGCATTCTACATTCTCGGATCCAACTTGCGAATTATCCTGACTTATCGCCTTTAGCTTTCTGAAACTTAGATCACTCAAAATATTTCGCATGCCTTTATTACTTTCGTTACTTTGCATTACAATTATTATTTACTGCATAGCTTAATCTGAGTCTATAATCGCTAGTGTAGTAAGCTCACTCCCTTGGGATTCGATAACCTTTTATGCTACAACTGCTTGGCTGTGCACTTGCAGTAGTTAATTAATTTGGTAAAACCTGAGCCCTATCGAGTTTTTGGCGCTGTTTCCGGGGAGTAATAGCTGCCTAACGATTTTTAGTATTAGGATTTTGTCTAAGTTTTTATTTTTTTACTAACTTTTGCTACTTTTCTTTGTACTGGTTTCAGGTGTATGCCTAATCGCAGTACCAGAAGCAACAAAGAGAAGGAGCTTGTAACTTTGGACATTGACGAACTAGCTAAGTTGGAAAGGACCATCAGGAAAGCTAAGAAGCAATGTACAATGGTCAATCCGCTGATCTTGGTTGATGATGCAGAAGGTCACTTTGTTGACAGAGATGGAAACAGGAGGAATGAAGAAGGGCAGAGACTGGATCAGAATGAGAATATCATAGTTAAACAGGTGGTTCAACAAGTGGCGAATGAGGCTGGAGTCGCTGCTGCTGCTGGAAACGCTGATGGGCATTTTGTTCAGAGGACTCTAGGAGATTACAATAGACCTCACCAGTTTTATGCCAACAGATCTGCAATCCGCTCTCCTGCTTTTCAGAGGAACAATTTTGATCTCAAGCCTTCTTATTATCACCTGGTGGGTCAGCATCCTTTCCATGGTTTACCACATTAGCATCCTATAGATCACATAGAGAGGTTTGAGGATCTGGCTTTAAGTATTAAGGCTAATTGAGTTAGAAATGATTTCCTGTTCTGGCTAAGTTAGACAGTATGCACAGCCTTCTGGTGGGAAAGAAATCAGTCAAGTTTGCTGCTGAAGTGGAGACTTTCGAAAATCCTGAAGAGTTTGAGCAAAAAGAGGTTTTCAGAGTCAAAGGTTTGGAAACCAGCAAGGGAATAGAGGTTACAATGGAAATAATCATAGGATTATCTTCACAGAAAATCAGAACTCTTCTGGTTATGTTCCAAAGCCACAATTTCAGAAACCATTCCAGAACAGCAGCAACTTCAACAGGAATTATGGTTCTTCTTCCTACCAAACTGCACCTCCACAAGACACCAAGATAGAAGCTATGCTGGAGCAGATCCTATAAGAACAGCATAAAATGACAGTGTACTTCAATGGAAAGCTAGATTTGCTGTATCAGGACCTGAATGGAAAAATTGAGAGTCTGAACTCTCATATGAAGAAGCTGGATGTTCAGATTGCTCAAACTGCAGGAGCTGTTCAAAGGCAAGAAGGATTCCTTCCTGGAAAGACTGATATCAATCCCAAGTACCAGGTTAATGCCATCACAGTTAGGAGTGAAAAAGAGCTTACAACAGTGCAGAAAAAGAGGTTGAGTGCAGAGCAGATCGTGCAACTGATGGAGTTTGAAGATGATAATTTTGCATTCTCAGAGGGAGTGACGAGCATCACCAAGGGGGGGTGTCGCTCGTCACCCACTTTACAAAGACCCGACACGAAGGATTCGTCCTCGATCAGTGATGAGCATCACCCCCTAGTGACGATTGTCACCCACCCCAGAACGATGCTGCTTCGCCTGTAACTGCAGATAATGGCAGAGAACAAGTTTTAAGCCCAAGACATCCTTCCCCAAGCATCCTAGGAAGTCTAAACATGAGATAGAAGAAACCAGATGCAAGGCAATGATAGACAAGCTGATGGTTGAGATTCCTCCTGTTTATGCAGTCAAACTTTCACTTGCACTAAGAAGGTATGTTAAGAGAATAGTTGTGAATGGTGTAAGTCCTTATGAAGGAGCATTGCTCACTAGAGACATTAATGGAATTCTTTTGGGTACAGCTTAAAAGAAGAAGAAGAAAGTGATTGTTTCTGAACAAGTCAGTGCCATAATGCAAAGCAGAATTCCAGAGAAGCTACCTGATCCAGGAAACTTTGTGTTGGATTGCTCAATCTCAACAGGACGGTTTCCCAATTATCTTTGTGATTTAGGGTCTAGAATTAATCTGATGCCTTCTTTTGTTGCTGCTAGACAGTTAGGATCTCTCTTATCCATGGACCCCAGAAGGCATCTTAGAGGATGTTCCTATTAACATTGAAGGCTGCATGTTTCCCACAGACTTTGTGGTTTTGAAATATGCTAAAGAACCTAAAGATCCTCTTATTCTAGGAATATCATTTTTGGCTACTGCAGGCACCATCATTGAAGTGAAAAAGGGAAACATAGAGCTTGATTTGGGTGATGTTGTCATGAATCTTGTCATGGATGAGTTAAGAGGGAGTTCTACCATTGATGGTCAGACTTTTTCAGTAAGGACTTCCAGAGATGAAGAGCCAGTCATGGAGAATTTACAAGACATTACTGTTGGGTATGTCAATGAATCAGATACTAGTGGCAAATGAACAAGATGGCTATTCTAGCAGCAATATCTGAAACTTCTGTAAAAGCTGCTGGGTTTGAGGATTGGAGTCAAGATCAAATCTTCAAGTCTTGGCTCGAAAAATAGTTTCCAATCAATGACAAGTTGCTGGAGAAAGACGAGTTTGTGATGGAGGCAAGGATTACAGAGCTGAACTGCAGGAAAATTGCAGAAACCCAAACTGCAGGATCAATGACGATCATCACTGACCTGGTGTCGATCGTCACCAAATCCAGACACAAAGGTGAAGCCAGATCCTTATGCTGCAAGTCCATCCTATGTTGTCAAATCGGAAATTCAACATTCCACAAACCAGAAATCTCCAACAAAGCAGAGGTATGCACTTCTTGGAACCAATTCCAAACCTCCTGATCTCTTCAATAAGAACTTAAATGGTGCAAAATATGCTTCACACTTATGCAAGCAACGAGATTCTCGTAGAAAGCTTGGTGTTTTTTTGATGATTCTGCAGGAAAAAGAAGTATTCCACCCCAAGTCAAAACCCGCCCTACTGATGTTCCTCACTTCCTTGAAGGATTTCATGCACCTACTGCATATACACCACCATGGATGAGGAGCCATTCTTCTCCAAGGCATTCACTACTACCTTCTGTTCCATCCGCTGTCTGAACAACATTCAAAGTCGAGCTAATGACTTTAAACAAGCGTTTGGTGGAAGGCAACCCACTGGAAACTTCTCTACTTTGCATATTTTAGTTTATTTTCATTTTCTAACACAAAAAAACATAAAAAAGGGAAGAACAGCGGAATTATTTGAGCAGACTCGTGCTCACCACCTGGTGACGATCGTCACCAGTAATGGGTGATGCTCGTCACCCCATCCAACGCGAGGTACCACTTTGATCTCTACTTATTGCGTTCTGTTTTTTTTTTTCACCAACTCTAAGCTTTTTTACACTAGGGACAGTGTTGGCAACTGACGTTGTGTACATTTTGTTTTATTTTGAGTGTCTTAAAGTTGAGTCAAAAACGTGTTTTATAGAGTCAAAATTTTGAAATTGTCAGTTTTCAATGGAACTAACCACAAACAATTGATTCTTGTAAGAACCATTGCCACAGTAGTTGATTACAAGTTTTACTATGTTGAAAATAATAGGTAGATCAGTCTAGCAATGAAGGTTTAGGCTCTTAGAGAATCTGGAAAATTTACTGTTGACTCCACCTTAATGAACTTTAAACTTCTTATATTGGGGCTTGATATTCACTGACCTTGATTCTCTCTTTCAACACTGACAAGAATATTTAGATGTAGTCTCTCTTTGATCTTCCCTGATACAGATTTTAAGAGTTTAAGTCTGTAGAATGGTGCATCATGACACTGTCTACTTACAAGGAAAAACAGTAGTGAACACTCATGAACCTGTCTCCTCACAAGAAACATACGTATTGAGTAGCACTGGATCTTAGGCTGTAAAAAATGAGAAAAAGGTCAAAAATCGAAAAAATCAAATAAAAATAGATCAAGGGAAGAGAAAATAGGAGATCTGTGTTGAGATTGAATTGTTCAGTGTATAGGAAGGGAAAAGAATCTGTAAGTGATTGAGTTGATAAATCCGTATGAGATATAACACTTAAATAAATATAAGGCGTTAGCAGTAGAGATTTCAGATTTCTTTAAGGGGCTTGAACTGGATTTGAGAGATTGCTAAGCTTGTGATGATTAGACTGAAATTTGATCTTGTGTTGGCTCTGTGGTGTGTGGATTCGAAAGTGTTGATCAATGTGGCATTTCTAATGTTTAGCTAACTGTTTTGGATTTCAAACCTCGACCTTGTTCTTTCTCTGATGTTTACTTGAGGGCAAGCAAAAGCTAAGTGTGGGGGAGTGATACAAAACTTTTTAGGACTAGATTCAATCACCCAAGCTTGTACTAATCAATTGTAGTATAACATAGGGTTTTATCAATCCAAAAGGGGAGAATGAAGCAGTAAGAATGCAATAAAGCTCTTAATTCAAGCAAACAAAGATGGTTTTGAAGTCTAACAACCTAAAGGATCAGACAGAAATGAAGAGAACATCAAACAAAGAGTGAGGAACAAGCAAAGCAACTAATATAAGGGCAAAACAGAGCAAATTCGAATTCTAACTAAAAACAGAGAGAAAATGGGACTTGATATGAGATAATTGGTATTAGGGAACTCTGGACTCAACCTATGATGCTTATAAACTCAAACAATACTATTCATTATGCATAGGATTCTTTTATATGACTAATCCAATCTTTTGACACTAATCTCTTTGCTAATTACCAAGTTAAGAACTAATTTTCATTAGTAAAATGATAAACAGGAAGTATTAAGACAATTCTATCAACCCTATATTGGCAAATCACTCCTTAAACAGTCAATCTAGGAGAAGCAATTCTCTTGCAAAGCAGTTCAGGCATTACATCAAACACTTGGTGGGCAGAAAATGAGCCTAAGATCTTAATCAACATAATTAGGGCTAATCAACCATTAAACACAGCAATCAGAAAAGGAAATGGAAGAATTAAATCTAAGCAATCATAGATAGAGTCTCAAATTTCCTAAACCTAACTCATCTCAAATCCCTAAAAAGACTACTCACTAAGCACCATTAAGCCATCAATTCAAAGAGAGAGAGATGACTAATCATGATTAGAGAGATTAAACAAGAAGATAAATGCAAACTTTAATTAAAATCAAGCAAAGATTCAAGTTACAAAAATCTAAAAGCTAAAACATAGAAGAAAGAACTGCTGGATAAAAGAGTGTACTCAGCAATTAGGGATTTTTCGTATTTAAAGAAGTCCAAGCGAAAATGGCAAAATTGTAAATAAGTGATCTTCAGCCTGGGATCCTATCGGTCACTCCTTGACCGATAGCCTGATCGATAGGTTTGCTATCGGTCTGAAGATGACCGATAGGGTGACCGGAATACGCTCGTTTGTTTTCTATCGATCAGTCCTCTTGACCGATAGGCTGATCGATAGCTCCTCTATCGGTCCCTCCTTGACTGATAGCTCCTCTATCGGTCATTCCTTGGCCGATAGCCTTCGTGCCTTGACCGATAGGGCTTGCAGAAATCGTCTGCCTTGGCTCCTCTTGCTCCATTTTAGCTCAGCTAAACTCCTGGTTCATTCCCAAAGCTCCTCCTTGCTCCTCATAGCTCCATAAGCACCTAAAAACAATCATGATGCAAAAAAAATGCAAGCTACATCCTAAATGCAACCTAAGTCTAAAAGAAGAAGAAAGTGGGACTAAAGAGAAAGGAAACATGCAAAAGAGAACCAAAATATGCACTAAATGCAAGCCTAAATGATGCAAATGTATGAGATATCAACACCCCCACAGTTGCCTTTTGCTTGTCCTCAAGCAAATAAGAACAAATGGGAGAGTGAGGCTTGAAAGTGGAAGTGCAAAACTAAAGATGTTAATAAAAAAAATTGAATCAATGCTCAAGTTATAGGTTCTAAAGATGCATAGAGATTGTTCTACTTTAAAAGCCTTACACATACCTATCATAGCAGACAATGAACTCTAGCTTAGCCCAACAAGCATTCATATCAACCAACTCTTTAACATTCATTAATCAGTAACCAATGGATCATGCTTGTGCAAATCAAGAGAGAACATCTGGTCAAGGGACAGGGTTATGAGATGAAAATGATCTCATTCAAGCACAAGGTTCATAAACATGGGGATCACTCAATAAAAATGATTCTATCTTAGGCAAAATGCTAAAGGTAAAAGCACACTTATGTGTGCAAATCAAATCTCTCTTCTACCCTTTTTTACCCAAGATGAACCTAATAACTTCTAAAACCCCAAGTGAAACTCATAAATCTACCCTTTCCCAAAGCACTTGATCACTTCCTTCTTCATGTTTGGGGAAACTCCTTCTTTTTTTGCTTGTGTGATTGACTTCTTTTTGGAACTTGCTCTTCTTTGTTGTATGATTGGCGCCATTTCCATCACCTTTGGTGGATTGCTTGGTCTGATTTCTCCTTTTGGATGACCTTTTGTAAGTTTTGTTGTTGTTGGCACCTTTCTTCTTTAACACTTAAAGCTTTCTTCCTAGTTAACTTCACCACAAAATAAACTGTTCCCCCATTCTACCAACCCCATACGTCTTCTTCTTCTCAAGAGATGTAAACATTTAAAGCTCAAAACCACTTACACTACCCTATCACAAACTCATAACCTAATACTAAGCTCAAAATGCAAGTTGGTGTCTACAAGAGAGCTTCTCCTTGCCAGCCTTATTCCTAACACTCTTTGCCAAGATAAAATCAAAAATGATGCAATGCAAGGCCTCACAACTCTCACAATAGTGTTTAGGTTCAGAAAGAAGGATTGGTTTAGGGTGTGGTTAACTGTCTCATAATGATGAGAATCAGCTACTTGGATTAACAAGAGTGGTAGGAAGGGAAGAAGATAATCCAAGTATGTATATGGGTAGCCATATAATCACTCTCAATGCACAAACAAGATAATTCAAAGTCAGGATTATGTTTCTAATAAGATAGAGTTGGAATCAAATCAAAGCAAGCTTGAGCATAAGACAAGAATATCAATGCAAGAATTCAAGATATGGTGCAGCCTAAACTTCAAACTCACTACAATGTAATCAAAAAACAGATAACCAAGGCATTACAAACAGTTCAAACATTAACATCTTGACAAGTGTTTATCATCTACTCCCTATGCAAATGTATGCAAACCTATATGAAATGCATCTAGACTAAATCCTAGTTATACAAATGCAGCTAAATGATCTTTTTGTTTCCAAAAAAGTTTGAAAATTTCATGGATTTGCAGTGCATATCGATGAATGTATGAGACTCAAGTATGTTAAAGAGAAGATAAGAAAACAAAACACCATGTCAAATGCAATGCCCAAATGCAATGCCCTTCCCCACACTTGAATTACACAGTCTCTTGTGTAATAGAAGCTTGAAGGAGGGTAATAGAAGGTACTCAGAAGTATTCAGAAGCAAAGGAGCGGGGTTGTGTACATTAATGGGAGTTTGGTCAGACTGGAAGGTTGTATCGGTCTCTCCCAGACCGATAGGCTGACCGATATGCTGACAAATCATATAGGTCACATTCGTGACCGATAGAGTGACCGGAATACACCCGATGTAATGTCATCGGTCACTCCTTGTCTGATAGGATGACTGGTAGGGTGCTTATCGATCACTTGTGATAGATAGCTTGACCGATGGCTCTCCTGATAAATCTTATCAGTCACATTTTTGACCGATAAAGTGACCGAAATACATCTGATTGTTTCCTATCGGTCACTATCTGATTGATAGAGTGACCGGAATACAACCAATGCATTTCCATCGGTCACTGCCTTTTCCCTATCAATCAGAACTGACTGATAGGTTGATCGATGCATCTTCGCTCCACCACTATCGATCACCTCCTGACCGATAGCATGACCGATAGGGTCTGTTATCGGCCTGGTCTTGACCGATACGGTGACCGATAGCAGCCTAGATGCATCTGTTCTTGCTTCCCAAACTTAAAACAACTTGCCTTAAACCACACTTGCTCCTGTTATTGAAAGAAAAACACAAAAGAAAGCATAAAATGCAATAATGTGTACAAGGATAACAGGGGAATACCTCCCAAGTGTGCTTGTTTAACGTCATTAGCTTGACTTTCCTTGGTTGATCACTCTTGTGGAGGTTCCTCAAAGCTGATGTCTACTTCATCTCCAAGAGACTCACTTGCCATGTATGGCTTCAACCTGTGCACATTCACTGTGAAGTCTTCTCCATCCTTTATAAACAGAGTCACAGCTCCATATGGTAAGACTTCTTTGATCTTGAATGGTCCTGACCATCTTGACTTCAGCTTTCCAGGAAACAACCTCAGCCTTGAGTTGAGTAACAGCACCTGATCCCCTGCCTTGAAGTCCTTGTGTTTGATCCTCTTGTCATGGAAAGCTTTTGTCCTCTCCTTATAGATCCTAGAACTCTCAAAAGCTTCAAAGCGGTTTTCCTCTAGCTCATGCATGTTGATGAGTCTTTTTTCTTGAGCTGTATTGATGTCAAAATTCAGCAACTTTGTTGCCCACAAAGCCTTATATTCCACCTCAACAGGCAGATGACAGGACTTTCCATAAAGTAGTGAGAAAGGAGTTCTGCCAATTGGTGTCTTAAAGGCTGTCATGTAAGCCCACAAAGTGTTATCAAGCTTATTAGACCAGTCCTTTCTTGTAACACCAACTATTTTCTCTAAGATAGCTTTGATCTCTCTGTTAGACACCTCCACTTGACCACTTGTTTGAGGATGGTAAGGAGTGGCAACTTTGTGCTTAACACCATTCTTCTTGAGCAAACTCTCAAAGACCTTGTTGATGAAATGACTTCCATCATCACTGATCACACACCTTGGAACACCAAACCTTGGGAAGATAATTGTCTTAAAGAGCTTCAGCACAACTCTAGCATCATTTGTTGGACTGGTAATGGTTTTAACCCACTTTGACACATAATCAACAGCCTCAAGGATGTACTTGTTCCCATAAGAGGAAGGGAAATGTCCCATAAAGTCAATCCCCCACACATCATACAGATCCACTTCAAGAATAGAGTTCAGAGGTATCTCATCTCTCTTAGAGATGTTTCCCTTTCTTTGGCATGCATCACATGAGGAGATGTGAGCTTGGGCATCCTTTAACAGACTAGGCCACCAAAAACCAGCTTGGACGACCTTGGAGGCTGTCTTGAATGTTGCAAAATGTCCTCCATAGGCTGAGCCATGGCAATGATGCAGAATTCCTGGAACTTCTTCTTCAGCTATACACCTTCTGAACAACCCATCCCTCTCTTGTACAGATAGGGCTCATTCCAGATGTAATGGGAGACATCTCTTAAGAACTGCTTCTTCTGGTGTGAGTTGAGGGTTTGTGGTATATGCCCAATCACAAAGTAGTTCACAAAGTCAGCATACCAAGGCAGTTTGTTCTCCTCTAAGCTTTGCACTTCAGCTGCCTGCACTCCTAAAGCATGTAGCTGTTCCTCTGGTAGAGTATAATTGATTGAGACAAAATCATCTATCCTCACTCTTGAGAGGTGATCAGCAACTCCATTCTCAATGGCTCTCTTATCCACAATCTCCATGTCAAACTCTTGCAAGAGGAGGATCCATCTAAGAAGTCTTGGCTTGGTGTCTTTCTTGGCATAGATGTGCCTTAGTGCAGTATGATCAGTGTAGACTATTACTTTAGAACCCACTAAGTAGCTTCTGAACTTCTCAAATGCAAAGGCAACTGCTAGGAGCTCCTTTTCAGTTGTTGCATACTTTGATTGAGCCTCATCCATTGTTCTGCTAGCATAGTAGATAACATGAAGTGTATTGTCTACTCTATGCCCCAAGACTGCTCCAACAGCATAATCACTTGCATCACACATGATTTCAAATGGCAAATCCCAGTTTGGAGCTTGGAAAATTGGCGCTGATATCAGAGCTTGCTTGAGGGTGAGGAAGGCTTGCAAGCACTCCTCATCAAACACAAACTCTGTCTCCTTACACAACAGTCTTGTCAAGGGTCTTGCAATCTTTGAGAAGTCCTTCATGAATCTCCTGTAGAAACCAGCATGTCCCAAGAAGCTTTTGATTCCCTTTACTGTGTTTGGAGGCTCTAAGTGCAGCATCACATCAATCGTTGCTTTGTCCACTTCAATCCCCTTCTCTGAAATCTTGTGACCTAACACAATGCCTTCTTGAACCATAAAATGGCATTTCTCCCAATTCAGAACCAGCTTAGTGTCTTCACGCCTTTGTAGAACCTGAGAAAGATTGGACAAGCAGACACCAAAAGAGGATCCATAGACACTAAAGTCATCCATGAATACCTCCACCATATCTTCAAGCAAGCTAAAAAAGATAGAATTCATACACCTTTGAAAGGTAGCAGGAGCATTGCATAAACCAAAAGGCATTCTCCTATAAGCAAATGTTCCCTATGGGCAAGTAAAAGTAGTTTTCTCTTGATCATTAGGATGGATAGGGATCTAAAAGAATCCACTATAATCATCTAAGAAGCAGTAATACTTTTGATTTGCTAATCTTTCTAACAATTGGTCTATGAATGGCAAAGGGAAATGATCTTTCCTAGAAGCAGAATTAAGTTTTATGTAATCTATGCACATCCGATGATCATTGTTTGTTCTAGTTGGTATTAGCTCATCAGTTTCGTTTTTCACAACAGTGATCCCTCCTTTCTTAGGCACCACATGGACTGGTGAGACTCATGTGCTGTCTGAGGTAGGATAGATCACTCCTGCTTCACGCAACTTCAAGATTTCCTTTTTTACTACCTTTTTCAAGTTAGGATTCAATCTCCTTTTAGGTTCAACAGAAGTTCTTGTCTCATCATCTAGATGGATCTTATTAGTGCAGAGGTTTGGAGTAATGCCTTGGATATCATCATCATTGAGGTTATCATTGACAATTACAGGATAAGTAGAGTTAGAACTTAAGAAAACATACCTTAGCCCTTTAGGAAGAGGTTTAAGCTGCACCTTGGGTGCTTTGATCTCACTCCAGTCCTCTTCTAAGCTGTTATGCTCCTTGAAGCCAGCTTCATTGCTTCGGGAACCAGCTTCTTGAACTGAGAAGACCTCCCTTGTGGTGTAGTCAAGCTTTTCAAATGGCTCTCTTCTTCCAAGACTTTGTGAGAGTCTAACGCAGCTTATAACCCAAGCTTTCCTTATCCAAAGAACCATCTTCTCCATGCTCCTTTGTCAAATCCACTTGAAGTTTATCCTCACAACACAACTCCTCTTCAAGTTCATCATGCAGCTTCTCTAAGATCTCAATTTGAAATACTTGACCTTCAACAGCAGGCTTGTGCATAATCTGCTTGATGTCAAACTTCAAAGACATATCCTTTCCCAACTGTAGCTCAATCTTCCATTTCTTAACATCAACGACAGCTCCTGTTGTGGCTAGGAAGGGTCTCCCAAGAATAAGAGGATCTCTAGGTTCCTCATCCATATCCAAAACCACAAAATCAGTAGGTATTTCTACACTCCCAATCCTGAGTGGTACAACTTTAAGCAAGCCCTTGGGGAGCCTCACTGATCTATCAGTCAACACCAAAGAGATTCTACAGTCCTTGAACTTGGTGAATCCTAGGCGCTGTGCTACAGAGTAGGGCATCAAGCTGACACTAACTCCTACCTTAGCCCTTTAGGAAGAGGTTTGAGCTCCACCTTGGGTGCTTTGAGCTCACTCCAGTCCTCTTCTAAGCTGCTCTGCTCCTTGGTGCCAGCTTCATTGCTTGGGGAACCAGCTTCTTGAACTGAGAAGACCTCCCTTGTGGTGTAGTCAAGCTTTTTAAATGGCTCCTCTTCTTCCAAGACTTTGTGAGAGTCTAACCCAGCTTATAACCAAAGATTTCCTTATCTAAATAACCATCTTCTCCATGCTCCTTTTTCAAAGCCACTTGAAGTTTATCCTCACAACACAACTCCTCTTGAAGTTCATCATGCAGCTTCTCTAAGATCTTAATTTGGAACACTTGACCTTCAATAGTAGGCTGCTGCATAATCTGCTTGATGTCAAACTTCAAAGACATATCCTTGCCCAATTGTAGCTCAATCTTCCCTTTCTTAACATCAATGACAGCTAATGTTGTGGCTAGGAAGGGTCTCCCAAGAATAAGAGTATCTCTAGGTTCCTCATCCATATCCAAAACCACAAAATCAGTAGGTATCTCTACACTCTCAATCCTGAGTGGTACATCTTCAAGTAAGCCCTTGGGGAGCCTCACTGATCTATCAGCCAACACCAAAGAGATTCTACAATCCTTGAACTTGGTGAAGCCTAGGCGCTGTGCTACAGAGTAGGGCATCAAGCTGACACTAGCTCCTAGATCACGCAAACATTTCTCAATCAGAAGTGGACCTATAAAGCAGGGTAAGGTAAAGCTCCCTGGATCTCCTAGCTTGTTATGAGCCACTCTCTTCTGTTGAATAATGGCGCTACACTCATGTGTGAGGACTACCATCCCTTGTAGGTCCTTGGTTCTTTCATTAACAGCATCCTTCAAGAATTTCTGATAAGGAGGCATCTAGTAGTGGCATTGTGAGCTGGATCTTCTTCATCTGTTCATCAAAGAGCCCTTTGTATTTAGCAACCAGCTGCTTCTTAAACCTTCCATGAAAAGGTATGGTGGGCTGATAAGGAGGAGGGATGAATCTTGCTTCCTTGATCAACCCCTTAGAGGCTTCCTTTGATTTTCCCTTAACCACTTCCTTGTCTTTGGTGTTTTCTTGACCCTTTTCAGCTTCAAGTACTTCATCCTCTTGAGCTTCTATCTAAGGAGAGCGGGGCAAGCAAGAAAGCAGGCAAGAAGATTTGTTGCAATGTAGCTCCATAGGAACCTGGAGGAACCTAGCTTCTTCAGCGAAGCTGGAGGAACG
Source organism: Thlaspi arvense (assembly GCA_911865555.2). Classification (NCBI taxonomy): domain Eukaryota; kingdom Viridiplantae; phylum Streptophyta; class Magnoliopsida; order Brassicales; family Brassicaceae; genus Thlaspi; species Thlaspi arvense. The sequence goes on along the minus strand of OU466861.1, from coordinate 41,556,081 downwards.
CCTTAGACGGATGAATCCCGCTGGTAAATACGGGATAACCCAGGATGACCCGAGAGATATCAGTCTCGTTGCTAAAGCACCTTCGGACCGGGAGGACGGGGTAGCTGCACTCCGTCTCAGCGGAAGGAGAAGGACTAGAGATGAATACTAAGATGAAAGGTAGAACACCAACGGTAGATAGGAACCGAACTGTCTCAAGCGATGCCCGGCTACTGTGGTGTCTATGGGGTTCCCCCATTAGCTTCCACCCCCTCTTCTTATTCCTCAATGTCCACATTGGGAGTAGAAGGCGCCACTCTTGGAGGAAGTTGCTTTCCACTTCTTAATGTGACAGCTTTTACACACTCTTGTGCAAGTGAAGAGGTAGATTGTTGAGCCATGCTTTCTAGTTTGTTGATCTTCATATTCAATGGACCTAGTTGGGATTGCAAGCTGGAGTCAAAGCCTTTGTGTATCTCAACACTCATACTTCTTTGAATGTCAGTCATACTCTTTTGAATCTCAACAGCCATCATCTTCTGAAATTCTGCATTCTGAAGTTGTTGAAGTTGCAGGAACATCTCCTTAAGGTCCAATTCATGTGAAGTTTGGGAGGCATTGGCGCCAACGTTTTGAGAAGAAGAACTCTGATGTTGTTGAGTATAAGTGTCTCCATAGACCTGGTGTGCACAAACATCATGGTTTTGGTTCATTATTGGCGCCTCTTGTAGTTGAACAGCTTTGATTTGATGCTCTTTGTAGTGGTTTGGTGAAGCAACACTTGGAAGAGGTTTAGTGGTCTCATTGAGCAGCAAGTCAACTTTCTTCTGCAAGGCTTTCATCTCATAAAATGCTGTCTCTAGCTTCTCTTCACTTGCTTTGGAATGTTTCTCTTTGTCATCCACATAGTCCCAATTGCTGAGTGCCATGTTCTCCACTAGAAGCCATCCTTCATCAACATCTTTACCAAGAAAGTACCCATTGCTTGCTGTATCTAAAAGGATCCTTATTGTTGGGAGAACACCTCTGTATAGTGTGGAGAGCAGCATCACTTTGGTGAAGCCATGGTGAGGACATTGGTGAGTGAAGCTTCTGAATCTTTACCAATTGTCTCCAAAGCTTTCATTAGACCATTGTTTGAAGTTTGTGATATCATTCCTGAAGTGTGCAGTTCTTGAGGGAGAGAAGAACTTGGTTAAGAAAGCACCATTACATTGATCCCAAGAAGTGATGCTTCATTGTGCTAAAGACTTCTCCCATAATTTAACTCTATCACCAAGAGAGAATGGAAATAATTTGAGCTTCAAACCATCATATGAAACCCCACTAAGCTTTGTCAAAGCACATATCCTCTCAAAGTGATCCAAGTGCTCTAGAGGATCTTGGTTTGGCAATCTAAAGAACTGCTTTTCTTATATCATAGTAATCATGCTGCTCGTGATCTCATAGTGACGAGTCTCCATGGGTGGAAGAATACCTTGTCTTGAAGCATAACTTGAAGGTATATCAACAGCACCAATAGGTCTCAGTTGTCTTTGAACACAAGCTCATTGTAAACCATATGGACCTTGTTGTCCTTGTAAGCCTTGAATCCCTTGAAGACCTTGTGGACCTTGTGGACCTTGCAACCCAAAACCAGCAGCATACTGATGTTCTTCCATGCTTCAACAGCTGAGTTATGATGCCGCAAACCCAAATTCTTTGACCTTAAACCTCTGTTGTAGTTGTAGACACTTAAGAGCAAGTGTTGTGATACCTACAAAAGAAATTCTAGACCAAAAGAGAAATCAGTAACCAAAAACAAAAATAGCAAAGCTTGATCTCAAGATCTCTACAAATCCTACTGAACAAAGCATTCCCCTAATGGCAACGGCGCCAAATTGATACAAAACTTTTTAGGACTTGATTCAATCACCCAAACTTGTACTAATCAATTATAGTATAACATAGGGTTTTATCAATCCAAAAGGGGAGAATGAAGCAGCAAGAATGCAATAGAGCTCTTAATTCAAGCAAATAAAGATGGTTTTGAAGTTTAATAACCTAAAGGATCAAACAGAAATGGAACATCAAACAAAGAGTGAGGAGCAAGCAAAGAACCTAAAATAAGGGCAAAACAGAGCAAATTCGAATTCCAACTAAAAACAGAGAGAAAATGGGACTTGAGATGAGATAATTGGTATTAGGGAACTCTTGATTCAACCTTTGATGCTTACAAACTCAAACAATGCTATTCCTTATGCATAGGATTCATTTATATGACTAATCCAATCTCTTGGCACTAATCTCTTTGCTAATTACCAAGTTAATAACTAATTCTCATTAGTGAAATGATAAACAGCAAGCATTAAGACAATTCTATCAACCCTATATTGCCAAATCACTCCCTAGACAGTCAATCTCTTGAGCTTGGATAAGCAATCTCTTGCAAAGCAGTTCAGGCATTTCATCAAACACTTGGTGGGCATAAAATGAGCCTAAGATCTTAATCAACCTAATTAGGGCTAATCAAGCATCTAACACAGCAATCAAGAAAGGAAATAGAAGAACTAACATTAAGCAATCATAGATATAGTCTCAAATTCCCTAAACCTAACTCATCTCAAATCCCTAAAAAGACTACTCACTAAGCATCATTAAAGTCATCAATTCAAAGAGAGAGAGATGACTAATCATGATAAGTGAGATAAACAAGAAGATAAATGCAAACCTTAATTAAAATCAAGCAAAGATTCAAGTTACAAAAATCCAAAAGCTAAAACAAAGAAGGAAGAACTGCTGGATAAAATAATGTACCCAGAAATTAGGGATTTTTCGTATTTAAAGTTCAGCGAAAATGGCAAAATTGTAAATAAGTGGTCTTCATCCTGGGATCTTATCGGTCACTCCTTGACCGAAAGGCAGATCGATAGGTTTGATATCGGTCTGAAGATGATCGATAGGGTGACCGGAATACGCTCGTTTGTTTTCTATCGGTCAGTCCTCTTGACCGGTAGGCTGATCGATAGCTCATCTATCAGTCACTCCTTGACCGATAGCCTTCGTGCCTTGACCGATAGAGCTTCCAAAAATTGTCTGCCTTGGCTCTTCTTGCTCCATTCTAGCTCAGCTAACCTCCTGGTTCATTCCCAAAGCTCCTCCTTGCTCCTCATAGCTCCATAAGCACCTAAAAACATCCATGATGCAAAGAAAATGCAAGCTACATCCTAAATGCAACCTAAGTGTCAAAGGAGAAGAAAGTGGGACTAAGAGAAAGGAAACATGCAAAAGAGAACCAAAACATGCACTAAATGCAAGCCTAAATGATGCAAATGTATGAGATATCAGGGAGTTGATATATCATAGTTTTTATGGTTTTTAAGCATGGTATAAGTCCTTTTTATTGAGTCTTTTTGATCTTTTTAGAGTCCTAGTAGAGTCTTTACAGTTTATAGCATGACTGGAGCACAATTGGGAGTTTTAGATCTTTTTGGATCATTGCAAGAATCAACTCCGAAATGCAACTCGGAAGTGTTACATGGGCATTGGTGACGATCGTCACCACTAATGGGTGATGCTCGTCACCCGCATCTGAAAAGGAGTCGCGAATTTTATTAAAAGATGGAGAGGAAATTGTATCTTTGACCCAGAAGTTCCACTATTTGCAAGAAGACCTCAGCTCGTGTTTTAGCTTGTATATATTAGGTTGTCAGCCATTGTTGTCTTTTATCTTGTATCTTATTTTTTAGAGAGGTTGAGAGAGAGATTTGTAGCAGAGCTTTTGGAGAGACAAATCAGACTCCTTCGGAGCAGATTTCGAACTCCTTTATCTTTATTTCTTATTTCTTTTAATGCAGTTCTATTCAGCTATGTTTTGTGTTTTCATAACCATGTCTGAGTAGTTTGTTAGTTAAGTTAGGGTTTTTCAAAGGTTGATGAAGAGCTTGTAGAATCGCTAAACTGTTAGGAATATCTATTGGTTCTTCATATGTGCTAGCATTCATATTGATTTCTGAGACTAATCATCTAGATTTCGAAACCCTAGGTTACTTAATAGATGTGAGAACATTGTTAATCACCTGGAATTGTATTAGATGAGCAAAACGTCTATTTGCAAAGAGATTTGACTTAGGAGTTTTGTGAACAATCGAAACCTGATCTTTAATGCTAGCTTAACTTGTTAGAATTTGCAAAGAGATTTGGAATTCTTTGAATTAGGCATAGATAACTTCTGCAATGAGAATTGATTAGTTATATAATTGAGTTTTGAGTTTAAGACGGTTTTAATTCATTCCTGCTTACACGCATTCTACATTCTCGAATTCATTCTGCGAATTGTCCTAACTTAGAGCCTTTACCTATCTGAAACTTAGATCAATCAACAAATTTCACCTAATCGCTAGTGTAGTAAGCTCACTCCCTGGGGATTTGATAACCTTTTATGCTGCAACTGCTTTGCTGCGCACTTGCAGTAGTTAATTAATTAGGTAAAACCTGAGCCCTATCAAAAGCGTTAGAATCCAGGGTTCATTTGAGTACTGCCTATCACCCCTAAATGGATGGACAATCGTAAAGTATGATTCAGACCCTCGAGGACATGCTCCAGGCGTGTGTTCTTAACTGGGCGGGGAAGTGGGGCGTGTAATTACCGTTAGCTGAGTTTGTCTACAACAACAGTTATCACGCATGTATCGGTATATCTCCATACAAGGCTCTGTATGGTAGACCGTGTCGCACTCCCCTCTGTTGGACTGAGTTGGGGGAGCGATGGGACCTAGAGCCGGAAATGGTCAAGCAGACGGTCGCACAAGTGGAATTACTTAAGGACAGACTTAAAAAAAAGCCCATGACCGTCGAAGAGTTATGTCAATAAGCGTAGGAAAGATTTAGAGTTTGCAGTTGGAGATTAGGTCTACTTAAAGATGAGAACTTTCAGAGGTGTGAAAGAGATTAGGAAGCTTAAAAAGCTTAAGCCGAGGTACATGGGACCATATAGGGTCATTGAGAGAGTTGGAAATGTGGCATATCGTTTAGACTTGCCACAAGAGTTATCTGACCTCCATAATGTGTTCCATGTATCTAAGTTGAGAAAGGTAGTTAGAGAGCCTGAGCTAATACTGCCCAATCTGCCAGTGGATGTGAGTGGAAACCTCCGGGTGCGAAGCATGCTTGTCTTGATAAGGGAATATCAGACAAGGTACATTCAAGGGAAGGAAACCCGAATGGTCTTGGTGTGTTGGGAAAGAGATGGAATTAGTGAGGAGACCTGGGAAGAGGAAAATGAAATGAGGAAATGGTGTCCGAAACTTTTTGAGGGTGCGAGGGGATCGCATGGTGGTTGCAAGAATTCGAGGGTGAATTCCTCTTAAGAGGGGGAGAATTGTAACACCATGGATCTAGGCCCAACAAGAAAAGGAAAGGCTCATGAGTCTAAAGCCCAAGAGGGAAGAGTATTAGAGTTTTCCCAAGATCTCCTCTATATAAAGATAGTTAGAGATTCAGAATTTCCATCACAACTCCCAAAGCACTCAGAGATAGAACCTAGGAACCCTAACCGAGTGACCCTACCGCCGCCGCCGTCGTTCACCGCCGCCGAGGAGAGCCACCGCCGTTCATCATTTCTGAGCTGCTGTTTTCTTGAGTTCTTCGCCTTCGGTCGTTAGATCCCTTTAACCTTATATCCCTTTTTAGCTTTCAATCGATTAGGCAAAGGTGAGGATGTGTTCATGCATTCCCTTTTATATTGTTGTCTAGTTTTTTTCTATTAGATCTAGATCTCAAGTCCTCTAAACCCTACAATCTCCGCTCTAAATCATAACTTGTAGATCTGTGATCTTTGCTAGGTTTTTATTCAATTTTGAACCTAGATCTAGATGTAGATTAATATTGTTGTTCGTTGATTGAGGTTGATATTGCTTGTGAGAATTGTGAATCTATATTGCATTGCATATAGTGTGTTAAAAGCACAACTGCATTAGGACCCAGCAGTTAGAAGACACTGCTGGCGTGATTGACGCATGCGGTAGAGGATGTGCCTGCCATAGTGCCATGTGGTGCTCCGGTTGACGAACCAGTCGTGCAGCAACTTAGACACTTGCAGAGATGTGTCCCTTAACAAGGGTGTAAGACATAAGAAACTTGTGGAGGTTGATCGGTGGGATACTGTAATGAGAGGCGTTCAGTATTCTCGCTTTGTTTACTGCACAATTGTTTGTTGATTGTTAGAGGAATCGTTAAATTGTGCTTGTTCATTTGGCTCTGGTTAGCGACAGTTTTGGGTAATGGTATACGTGGTGGACTACATGTATGTCTTCTGGGTAATCTAAATTACTCATCCCCTGTCCTTTTTCTTCTTTGCGCAGGTGAACAGAAGCAGCAGGAGTGATTGGCGTATGATGGTGGCTAGCTGGTTCTCTAGTTCAAATGGTCTTCTGTTGGTTTAAGACTTATTTATGGTTGATTTCGAGTTTCAATTGGTTATTTGCAAGATTAATGAGTTTATTTGTGAAATGAATATTGATTTGAAGATTATTATATAGTAACTTGGTGAGAAAGTTAAGTGGGTGACACACTATCTCTAAATGATGAGAAGTGGGTGTTACAGTTCCTTCGGATCCTTCCTCTCTCACATGTCCAATAATTTTGGAACTCACAAAAAGTATTAATGTATTAAGATATTAATAAATCAAGTATTAATTTATAGAGATTATACTGAATTGTTTCATATACATTTCTTAAATCACGAGTTTGATTCTAAAAAAAGACTATAGACGGTAGTTTTTATAAGTGGTGCGTTTATGTGGAAATTAGTGCTGCATGAGGCCTTGGAATTGCTGCATGAGGCCTTGGAATTTTTCTTTTCATGGTTTTAACAGGCCTTGAAATTTGTCTACAAGGCTCCTCTTTTGGTGCCATTACTCGACTTTCGATATTAGTTAGTTCCACATGGTGGAGACGGCTGTGCAGCCATGGATTGTGGTGGTAGATGCAAGACTTGTCTTGGGAAAATAGCTGGTATAAAAGAGAAAATTAAGTTACTGTAAATTGTATTTACAACTATTTTTTATTAATATTAAATGAAAATTTTCTTTTCGATTATCTTGAATCCCCTAAAACTCTAGGCGGCTGTAAGGACCGATTAATTGAAATCTCTAGGTAGACAATCTTACAGCATCTGCAGTGCTGAGTCTCTGAACAAGAGTCTTTTATCAATTTTATAATAATTTTTTATATTATTTAGTTTTAAGTTGTAATTCAAATCTAAAGCAATAAAATGTAAACAACACATGAGATAGTTTTTCATGAGTCTCATAATCTCTAGTTTCAGACACTCTTTCCATTCTTTCTCTTCTCTCTTTCTAATTTTGATTATATTTTAAGATGAAAGACTCAGTTAGAACTTGCAATGCAGATGCTCTTATATTTTGATTATATTATGATAATATATTTAAGGAATAAGAATGTACTACTGAGTCTATTGAGTACTAACCTAGGCGAGGAAGTTTAGACTCCGTGAAATGAAGCTGAAAGAATAGAAATAGAAGTACATGAATTGGAAACTTAAAAGAAGAGAAGCTTATGTTGTTTTATTTATTATCATTGTTCCTCTCTCACCTGTCGACCAGTTTTATGATGTAGATATATATCGAAATTATTGGAGAAAAACAAAAATCAAACGTAAGAACGTCAATCAGTATACTTGAAGAATGAAGACAATAATAAACGAGTTCCACTAGTAGAGCTTTTCTACAAAAACGCGGTTTCGTACTACACCAGCTGTGTAACACCTTGCGACTAGACAAACGACTTGCTTAATATTATTTTTATGAATAAAAGACTTTGGTGGTTCCATTGTTATTTTTGTACATTGAGCCATTTTCCTTATTACAACATCTCTAATGGTTATTCTCATGTTCCCCCCCTCAAAATAAAGTAGCAATCAAATGAATTTAAGTTGTACTTTAATAATTATCCTCATTACAATGTCAATTTAGTATTTACACATAATTAGGTTTATCAGGTTTTGTTTGTTTGTGTGTCTGTGTTTTACGATTATCTGTTGTCAGCGGTAATTTAAATTTTGTAAGAAGATAAAATTTCTAATTATATATAGTTAAGGTTAAATGAAGGAAGGATTACTAGAATACTCTTTTAAATAGGTCTATTTGCTAGAATAGCTGAAATTTGTTTTAATTACTGAACTAACCTAGCATACCGATTATGCCCTTAGAGCCTTTGATAACAAAAACGGTATTTACGATTGTGCCATTATTTTTCCTTTGCCACGTCAGCGAGTTGTTTGACAGTAGATTTGTTTCGTCTGGTCAACGGTTGGTAGATATGTTTCGTGTGGTAGACTTGTTGTTGACGCTGAAGTGGTTATGACGCAGTAGATTTTTTGGGAACGGTAGAGTTGTTTCTTGAACGGTAGATTTGTTGGGAAACTTGGTAGACTTAAAAATATGTTGTGGAAGATTTTTTTTTCCGACCCTACCAGAGGGTGATTGGTTGACTTTTTACGTTCATTGACTTTGTATTGCGGTAGATTTATTTTTGGGAATGATAGATTTATTTTCATTTGGTAGACTTAGTATTTGTGGTGGTAGATTTTTGTTACTCCTATTTTGTATTTACTTGGTGGTAGAGTTATTTTGTTGATGGTAGAGTTTCTAGTGTCAACGAATCCTGGTAGAGTTATTTTGCTGTTGTGGTAGATTTACTTTATTTTCATAGTGGTAGATTTATATTTTCTATAATTACCAGAATAACATCATTGGCAGATTTATCGTTTTAGGTGGTGGTAGACTTATTATGTGCTGGTAGATAGTTGACTTTTTCACAGATCGTGATTACGTAGTGGTAGACTTTTCAAGGGGTACTGAACGGTGAAGAACGTTGAAATCAAATGTTGATCAGTGGGATGTTGATTTTGGACGTGATAAGAATGTGAATATTGCAGTGAAGAGATTCAACCTCTATTGCAATTGTTGAAGACTCGTTCATTACATTTCAAAATTTTATAGAAAGTACATAGAGAAGAAGTTCTTAAAGAAAGAAAGTACTTAGAGATGTTCAACGAACAAAGTGCATAGAGATAGATAAAGTGATCCATAGTAGAAAATAGACGCTATTAAAACTGAAATCTAAGCAGTTGGTACTGAAGAAAAAGGTAGCACTCGTGGCAACACATTAATGGGTGTTTGAACTTGCAGCTTGGAAATTCTTCTACTTTGAAAACATTGGGCAACAGATCTGCAGTAGCACTCTGCATTCCCATCTTGGTTCGAGAAACCTCTTCACCTAGTTCGATCATGTAGTGCATGCGTGATCTCCAACCTACAACTCTTTCCAACATCTCCATTGCAGTTGGATAGTGGCCATATGGGGTTGCGATAACAGCGACCATCAATGTTGCTTGGTCTATCCCGGCTTTGGAAGCCTTGTTGAAAAATCTGAGCGAATTTTCAACGTCGTTGTCTATAGCTATTGTTCTCACCCCGTGCAGGTATAATGCATGAGGATTGTCTGATGAGAGAGCCAAATTGAAGAAGTAAGGATATCGTTGGACCAAAGTTGTATCAGCAATGAATTCTGATAGGTTTAGTGCTTGCATTACAGATGGTTCCTTTAATGCTGTGTTGAGTTGTTTTGACGCACATGCTGCACGACATGCGTCCTTAGCAGAAACTCGTCCCACTCTCTGAAGAATCGGCCCGAGTAGGTCTCTTATTTGGTGGAGTCCATCATTTGTTTCCATTTTACGCTGAAACATAGAGAGTATAGAGAAGCGTATAAAGTCAGAACTGCAGATAAAATAAATCTTCCATCAACTAACCAAGTATATCTACCACAACAGATTAAAAATAGTTGTGCAAAAATTATAAATCTACCACAACGGCTTATTAACAGACCTAGATTTAACGTAAATCTACCAGCAAGAGGCCTTGTATAAGTACCACACAACCTCAGATGAAGTGATTTGACGATAATCTCTAACTATAACCTACAACAGATGTGAACTCGCCACAGAAGTTGAGATATTTGGCGGATGAAAAGGAAGAGAAAGCGGAATACTTACCGACGAGAGTTGGCAGTCTCGGATTCGAGTAGAGTCGACTTGCCGACGTCGGGTAGAGTAAGTTAGGAGGCGGAGTGCCCGGACAGAGACTGATGTCGGCGGTGGAAGTAGAAGAGTTAGTTGGGAGAAGAGGACTAGTAAAGTAAAGGGTTTTTAATAACCAAAAAAAAAAAAATAATTAACAAAAATTTTGGGCCACACATCACATTATCTTCCTCACCCACTCTATGTTATCGCCGCCTCCATCTTTTCTCCATCTGGTTCGACCATTGAAACTAAAGTGTCGATCTTCTTTTTGTTCTTCCTCTATTAAATTCTTATTTTGATTTCTGTTTAGCTGGTTTATGAAGGTCTTGGTCATTTTGAATCAATGGAACAAGTTATTTTGGTTTGTGGAAAATGGAGTTTTCACAATAATCGATGGAAGTTTGGCATAGATAAGGGAAAGGGATGCCGAATATTGCGGGAAATAAAGAAACCTCTTTCGCTGGATTTCTGGGAATGGTGTTTGAAGATTTTGGTTTGGATCCGCGAAATCAAGATGTGCAATTAAGCTACATGTTGTCCAAGGAGGTACTTCAAAGATTACCACATGATACACCTCCTGTATTTGTGGCAAATAATAGACAGTTGAACGGGTTTTTCGAGCAATTGAAAGAAGATCGGATTCGCATGTGTGTTGAGATTAAATCAAAAACTCCCGATGAATTTGGTTCAGATGGAGAGAATCGTCATGCTGCTAGGAAGGAAGGAGATATTACTGTTGAAGAGGAAGGAGATGAAGAAGAAGGCGATGAAGAAGGAGGAGATAAAGAAGAACAACAACATGAAGAAGCAAAACGAGATGAAGAAGACGAGGAAGACGAAGACTTGAGTACCAGATATGATGGATGCGAAGATCCAGATGGTGCTACTTCTGATGACGAAGAATATGGAACTTCTATAAAATCAAGGGATGGAGAAAGTGTTGATGTAGAAGATGATGGTGAAACTCTACCACCAAAGGTAAATCCTGCAACAATTCCAGATTTTCTTAAGATGGAGATCAGTTCAATGGATTTAGCCGTTGGCCAAAGTTACCAGACAAAAGATGATTTGATTATGCGCCTGTAAATTCTGAGCGTCATTAAAAAATTTGACTACGATGTTGCATATTCAACACCAATATTGTTGGTGGTAAAGTGTTGGGTTCAAAGATGTGCATGGCGAGTTCGTGCTTCAACTGTAGGTGATAGTTCAATCTTCTACATTAAGACTTACGTTAGCAAGCACACATGTTCTATAACTGTCCGATCACTTCGTACCCGCCATGCCACTTACCAGATTCTAGGACGTCTCTATAAAGACTTTGTCGGTGGTGTTGAACCTTCTGTATTGCCAAACCATGTCTCCGATGGGCTGACAAAACGATTTGGAATTAAGGTAAGGGTATGGGTATGTTCTGATTTATGGATTCCGGTAGATTTATGTACACTTAGAGGTGGAAGATTTAATTACGTAGATTTTTGTACCCCGGTGATGTGATGGTAGATTTATGGTGGTAGATTTATTTAAGGTGGTAGACTTATTTACGTAGATTTACGTGTGGTGGTAGATTTATGTTGGGTTTCTCTTTCTACAGGTCGATTACTGGAAAGCACATCGGGCTCTACAATATGCACGACAGTTAGTTTCTGGAACTTCGGAAAGTGGGTATGAAGAACTGCCATCTTACTTATACATGATTTGGCGAGCTAATCCGGGGACACTTATAAAGCTTGATGTCGACGATGAAGATCGGTTCAAGTTTATGTTCGTCGCGTTTGCTGCAAGCATTTTCGGGTTCCCATACATGAGGAAAGTTGTTGTGGTAGATGGCACGTTCTTGCACGGGAAAAACAAAGGTACACTACTACTCGCAACAACCCAAGATGGAAATTTTAATATATTTCCAATAGCGTTTGGTGTTGTAGATACTGAGAATGATGAGTCTTGGGAATGGTTCTTTAGACAACTTCACTGTGTCATTCCAGATGATGAAGGTCTAGCTATTATTTCAGATAGGCATAGAGCTATAGGAAAGGCCATAGGAAATGTGTACCCCCTAGCAAACCGTGGTATTTGCACATATCACTTGTATAAGAACATTTTGTTGAGATTCAGAGGGGGAGAAACATTCGGCCTAGTGAAAAAGGCTGCTAGAGCATATACGGTAGCAGAGTTCAATGCCTACTATGCACAGATTCAAGCTTTGAATCCTCAACTATATGATTATTTGCAAAAGGCTGATGTGTGTAAGTGGAGTCGTGCTCATTTCCTAGGTGATAGATATAACTTCACGACTAGCAACATAGCTGAATCGCTTAATAGAGTGTTGTCTAGTGGTAGAAGTAAGCCTATTGTTCGCCTACTCGAAGATATTAGGATGCTTTTAACAAGGTGGTTTGCAAAAAGACGCCGAGTTGCTAGTCTAATGCAAACATCTCTCACAACTGGAGTGGAAAACTTGCTTGCGGTATGTTTTCATGGTAGTTTTGTTTTGTATGCTAAAAGATATCATTGAACTCATGTATCATTGTATGTGTCCATAACAGGTTAGAGTTGAAGATGCAAAGCAGTTCGGAGTCCAAGAGATAGATGATCATCTAACACAAGTAACGCATGGGACAACATTGCATGTGGTTAACCTGATAGAGAAAACATGTACGTGCCGCAGGTTCGATTTGGATAAGCTCCCTTGTGTCCATGCCATTGCAGCGGTTGAAGCATTGAAGAGGTCTCAAAATCCCACTTCCCTTACACCCATCACCCTTTCGCATCCTTACTATCATACGAACTACTTGCGCAATGCCTACTCGAATTGTATTATGCCACCAGATATTGCAATGCCCGTGCCTGATGAAGTGGCCAACAAAGTGTGTCTCCCACCTGTGATGCGAAACCCTCCAGGACGGCCAAAGAAAACACGGTTTAAGGGAGCATTTGAGGTCGCCATGGGAAAAAAACGTCCTAGAAAACAACACAAATGTTCTCAATGTCATCAAGTCGGCCATAATAGGACTACTTGCACTACTTAAATTTTTGTTTAAAACTACTTTCCTTCCTTCTGTTACCTTTGTTTATGTACTGTTTAACTTTGTTCTCATATGGGTTGATTGTAATAATAACAGACATTAGGCAGCATGAATTTATATATCATGAATAACTTTGTTATTCATTAGTAAAATGATTTAGAACAAGTCTACCATAACCTAAAATGATTTAGAACAAGTAAAATGATTTACAACAAGTCTACCATAACCTTAAACGATTAAGAACAAGTTTACAATAATATTCATTGATTTGGAACAAGTCTACCATAACATTGTTCATAACATTGTTACATAAAACAATAAAAGCCGCAATTAAACCTGCCAACAAAGGGTCTTACATACAAAAACTGTGCAATCTACCACCAAATAAAACAAGTGTGACCCTTTGTGATATTACTGTACCAAAAAATCATTAGCGCCGTACAAATATACCACAACATCATCTGGCTGAACCTGTCTGAAGTGGATACCTGTCATCCCATTCGCCTCTAGGGTTAGGATCAGACCGCTGCAAATTGTAGTCATCGTCCGCTTCATCCAATATCTTAGCTGCCAGTTTGAGCCGAATTCCTGCCATGTTACTATCTGTGAGGGGATCCCAACCGTGCTGAAGAGCTAAACACTCGCAATACTTCACCGTATACACACCACAATCACCGGTTTGTGTGTTAGATGGAGCTGTTTTCACTCGATATATCATAAAGGATTGCTCGCATTTTTTGGCTCGCTTCTCAGGTGATGCAATCCGCTTCAACAAAAGAGGAATCAACTTTGCATATGGCTTCACTGAGTCTTCTATGTACCTGTCATCATATAACCAATGAACATTATCAAATACTCGAAAATTCAAATGGACACTATAACCAATGTGATTTGGCACTATCATATTTAAATGTACCTGTCATCATATAACCAACGGACACTATCAAATACTCGGATCTTCCTCTTTGAAAATTTCACCTCTAGAGCCACCCAATGTGCATTGTCGATGTTGTGGGCGATGTACAATACATCAATATCTTCCTCCTATTTCCTCGGTAGACAAGGAAAATCATTGAAAATCCCATTGGCAGTGTCGATATATGCTTCTGAGAATATCCAATTCTTCTCGTTCCCTACAAACTTCGCCTCATAATCTCTGCACTACATATATGAGACGAATGGGTCTAGGAACACAACCCTCCCATTTCGATATGGAGATGGAACTCGGTAAGAACAAGATCTGAACATATCGAATGCAGAGCTAATATGCTGAAAGAAGCATAAGGAAAACAAATTAAGAACATTTCTACCAAATATTTTAAGAACAGTATATTTTAAAACAAGTCTGCCACAACTACAAAACAAGTCTACCATAATAACAATACATTTCTAAATAAGTCTACCACGACTATGACATACTACAAATACTCTAAGTAAAACAAGTCTACCATAACAACAGTACATTTCTAAATAAGTCTACCACGACTATGACATACTACAAATACTCTAAGTAAAACAAGTCTACAAAATAAGTCTGCTACAACAATATGCTATCCTACAGAACAAGTCTACCACAACCATTTTTCAAACATCTATTTAGCAAACACAACTACTCATATCGAGAATTACCATGCCCGACAACCATCCATATTCTGGAGTTGGCCACATTTCTTTAGGTATCATCAACGTGAGGTAGAAATCAACCCCTGCAATTGATTCGTCGAACGGGTTTTCCCTAATACAATAATTTACAACACTTACTCTAGGGAAGTCCTTAAATAACAATGTACTAATTTAATGAAGAGCAATAATATCGAAACACTTATAAATCTTTCTTGATGTATTGGAGCAAGCAATTTAACTTTCGCTGTTCGACCTCCTCAAATGGGTTGTAATGAGCCTGCCCATGAGATACAACACCCATCATTCTACGCACAACAGAACTCCCTGCAAATGGTGAGTTTTGAGTGTGCGAAATGATACGGGGTCTTGGCTTTCTGCCGGATTCTTGGTCAATGACGGTGGGAAGTGCCATAAGCCTCTCCAATGCTAGGAGTTTCGGGTCGTCAGGTTCATCAACCAGGTGTAGAATCTTAAATTGCTCTCGTCGAGGCGTCTTATCTGTTTCATCATCAATGACCCTTGTCGGTTTTGCCTCACCCTCCCAGCCTTCTAGATTCACTTTACGGACAAACTTAACTTTCAACTTCGGATTCCTAACCACTGTTGCTTTTGGAAACTGAGGATCAGATGTATCCTGCATCTCCACGGTCCATGACTGTTAAAGCATAACCCAATTAGTACAATGTATTAGACTTATCAATTTAATGGTAGATTTGTTTTAAAAATTTTAAACATCAAAACAAAAAAACCGATTCACCAAACTTGTCAAACTTGAAACACAAAACGTTTAAACATCTCAAACACCACAGTTGATAAAAAAAAAAAAAAGGAAGTAGGTACTACAAATCTGCAAAGTTTGGTACAAAAAGTCTACCATTACTAGTTTCAAAATGCATAAAAACTCAACATCCTAGAAGAGAGACTTGCGTACCCGATCCTTCTTAACCGGGGGTTCATCTGCTTTGGATTCGGCATCTCCAGCCGGTTTCTCTCCCGCAGGTTTTAGAATCGGAACGTTGTCTTTCGCCACTCCCATAAATGTATTGACCCTCTCGTCTATTGAGTCAATTTTAGAGGACAAAAGCTGGATTGCCTGTAAAAGCGCACTTTCACTAGTAGTCTCCTGCCTCGTAAGCTTCTTCTTTACCTTCTCCACATACTGACCTACCGGCATCTCCAGCTCTTCATCGTACTCATCACTACTCTCCGCCTCCTCGCTAGTTTCCATCTCCTTCTCTTTCATTTTTCCTTTCTTCTTCTCCCTCAAGTCACTTTCTACCTTTTGGTTCTTCTTCCTTTTAGGCTGTTCCACAAAGTCATCATCACTATCCCTCTCCCCCTTCTTCTCACTCTTCTTCTTCTCACTCTTCTCGTTCTTCTTACTCTTCTTCTTCTTCTCACTCTTATCCTTCTCATCACTCTTCTTCTTCTTCTTCTTCTTCTCACTTATCCCCTCCGTCTCCCATGCGGTCTCATCCAACCGCGATTCGAGAATATCAACTATCAAATTATGCAACAACGGATCCACCTCTGCGTTCGCATCTTCGTCTGGCCAATACGCATATATTTCCTCCCGTGAAACCTCCAATAGATGCCTAACCCGAATCTGCAATATTACCAAACAACTCTATCAGCTAACAAGTCTACCGTAACCATATTACAATAACCAAACAAGTCTACCGTAACCATATTACAATAACCAAACAAGTCTACCGTAACCATATTACAATAACCAAACAAGTCTACCATCACATAACTCGTTAAGCAAACAAGTCTACCGCAAGAAAACAAGTCTACCATAACATAATCGATAAGCAAACAAGTCTACCATAACATAACTCGATAACCAAACAAGTCTACCATAACACAACTCGAGCAAACAAGTCTACCATAACTGAAGCAAACAAATTTACCATGATGATTCTTTACCTAATCTACAATCAACTGAAGCAAACGAAACTAGTCTAATATCACATAAACCTACAAGTTTCCACAATATAAGTAAACATACCTTGTTGTTAGGCTGCGTACGTACTTCCGCCTCCAACACTTTCTCTAAATTGTACTGATCTCTACAGGATTTCCATCGAAGTAGAGGACACGGAAATAACTCGGGATTATTTTCTAGTCTCCCAAACTTATTCACCCAATGTAGCCACGGACTCATATGCCCAAATGAGAAGGGCGTGGACACATCCTTGGAACGTGCAGCTAAGTCCTCCCAACGATGCAATTTTAACTGACGAAATTAGCTGCTTAAAGCTGACACGACCCCACGGATACCTCTCAAAAGCTGCCTCATCCAACACTCTTTTAGCACAATCCAAAGGGATCCGCGAATTGCAATGAATACCAAATATGGCTACATGCAATGTGAATAGCAAGCCAACCATCTTCTTCTTCGCAGATGACCATGTACTGCATATTTCAAAAACAGCAACCAACTCATGCCAATTAGGCCCGACTCCTGTACTCACACCCATCTATTTCCAGAACTCTCTATGATCAATGTCCGACTCATCATCAGCAAATAGCTCACAGTTTAGGCCAGTGATATCACGAAACTCGTGAAGCGAAAACCGCAATGGACGCCCACCAATAAGTGACCAGATTTCGTAACTCCTTTGCACCGCCAATTGGTTTGTTATGAAGTTATGGACCGTACCCGCAGTCCATATGTAACGCTTCTTGGCAAGCTTCAACATCACGCCAACCTGAGAACCGAGCATAATATTGTTGTAGACATCCTCTCCAACACCCTCAACCAGCAACCCAAAGTCCGACAAATGACAATAATGATTCAAGCTTCTCTTTTGCACAGGAGATTTTCCAGGCGGAAACAATCTCGGTGGGTACTTCTGCTTTCGCCCCCTCTTATCCTTTGAAGATGCCATATAACCTGCAAAAATTTAACATATATATATATATATATATATATATATATATCAATCAATACATCTATGAAACAAATTTACTACCAATACATCCAATACATACGATGACAAACAAATCTACCACAAGCTATCGATGCCAAACAAATCTAACAAATCATCCTCTCAAACAAATCAAACAAATCACCAATAGCTATCAAACAAATCTACCACAACAAAGCTAAGCTACCAAACAAATCTACCACAACTATCAAACAAATCTACCACCATGACCATCGTTAATACCAACAAAAACTAAGCCATAAACAAATCTACCACCACTATATATATCAAACAAATCTACCATCACTATCAAACAAATCTACCACCATGACCATCCTTAATACCAACAAAAACTAAGCCATAAACAAATCTACCACCACTATATACCATATATCGAATAAATCTACCACCATTACCCCGACATATATTAAAAATCTACCATAACGGCTCTGTAAATCCTCACCAGAATAATCTTCTCAGGCGAGCAGACTGATTTCACCGGTCAACTTTGTACCAATCTGAGCTCGAGCTCCGATAGATCTGTATAAAAAAGGGATAAGTAACAATTAGTTGTCTCATAAAATCTCGATCAATAAAGCAATTTCGTAAACAAAAAAAAATAGCCGCCGGCGGACCTTAGCTTTCTCAACGGAGAGGCAAAACAATTTTCCGGCGGCGGATCTAAACAATCCCGATAAACAGTTTTCTGCAATAAACGAATACGGTCTTAGATTTGAAGCTCAAAGTCAGAACCGCCGGAAAATTAAACTAAAAATCCCGGTACCTTTGCTCCGCCGACGATCTTTGCTCCGCCGACGCTGCGTACCGATCCAATCCGTCGCCTACGACGCTTCGCACCGATCCGGTCCGTCGCCTACGATGCCGCCTCCGATCTGTCGCCTACAAAGCAGCCGGAATCCTCCGATCTGTCGTCTACGACGTCGCCTTCTTTTTTTTTTTAGGTTTTAACCTTTTTAGTTTTTTTTTTCTGTTTCACTTTCATTATCGGGCAATAATTTCTCTCAATTCTCTTTTGTTTATTTTCTTTATTTTATTTATTTATTTAATTACGAAAATAGCTTTTTTGATGGCATTTTCGTTATTATGTTGAAAATTTAGAGTTTTATGTCTTTGCACAACTTTATGAGGTTATTATAGTAAGTCAGTTGTAGGAGGGTGTTATTCTAGTAAATACCATATTTAGTAAGGTTATTGTAGGTAAATAGCTTTTAAATGAATAGACAAATAACTTTCTCCACATAAACCAAATCAGGATTTATAAAACAGTTATAATGCAAACAACATAAGAGGTGTTATTTTTTGGGAGACAACATAATGCAAAGAGCCAAAGACAAGTTGGTTATGAGTCATTATGCTTAGGCTTTTTGGTACAAATGTTATATAGGCAAGGACATTTTGGTTTAGAATATAAACTTCATTCTTTAGTAGAACATGATAATAAATATATCACTACGGTCTTATAAACACCACTTGTATTTAATAGGAAATGAAATCTTCCCAGATATAAACATTAATCAAAGTATTAGGTACATAGTAGGAGTTCTTAAGTTCTAACCCATGCTTTAAAACAAAGACAAATGAAATGTTTTCACATATGGTCCACTTTCCTTTCTCTAAACCTTTAATGTGGTTTTGCATATTCACACAAATATGACAACAACTAGTATATAAGACTTAGAAAAAGAAGAAGCAGAATTTTATAGTATATATATGGACAAGAAGTCTCAAATCTACCAAGTATGTTTTGAATTTTTATCTTTGAATGCTAAGAACAATTCATGACACTGGCCATCACCAAAAAGACCAAGCTTGGACTTAGGAGAAAGGCTAGATTTGTTGGATTCTTAATCCAACTTGTTTTACCATTTCCGTTTTTCTTACCTTGTTTTTTGAACTTTTTATCCACTTGGACGGAAAGGACATGACGGGTGTCCTCTTTGGCATTTGATTCAACAGATTTGAGCATTCCATGCAACTCTGTTAAAGTTTTTGTCAAGTTATTCATGTTATAATTCATAACAAATTGATCATAATTTGATGGTAATGACTGTAGAATGAGATCAGTAGCCAACTCTTGGCTAATTGGACAGTCTAGTTTTTCCAGGTTATCGATATAACCCATCATTTCAATGACATGTGCACTAACTGAATCATCTTTTGACAACTTGCATTCAATAAGAGCCTTAATGGTTCGATATCTTTCAGTACATGCCTGCTCTTGAAACATCCCTTTCAGATTAGTGATCATGTCAATTGGTGACTCCAGGTTCTCATATTGCTTCTGCAAATTTGAGTTCATGGTAGCCAACATTAGACAACACACATCAACCCTATCACTCACATGCCTATCCCAATCATTCTTTTCTCCTAGTGAAAGATTTGTCTTTGGCTTTTCAGGAAGCTTCTTTTCAAGGACATAGTCCTTTTTCTCTTGTTTGAGAACAATTCTCAAGTTCCGATACCATTCGGGAAAATTTGATCCATTCAACTTGTCTTTTTCAAGAACATATCGCAGTGAAAATGAAGTTTGAGGGATTGACATAACTAAAATAAAACAATAGCATAAGTTAATATAATTTTCAAGAAGTTCGAGTATTCAAAATTGAAGAAAACTCATTGTATACTGAAACTATTTTTTTACCCAAAATAAGTACAGTACTCCAAGATCTTTATGTTACTATAATTCAAGTGAGTTTTAGAATATCATTTGAATATCTACTTATTCAGTTAAAGAGAATTCTTTCGAATTATATCTGATATAACCCATGGAGGTTGGATAACATTTTATATAACCATGGACACCCTATTTGACTGATCCATTACACAAAAAACCAACTTGATAAGATTTGAGAAAACATCATAATACGTAATATTAAACAATTTATAGTCTAGTATATTCTATTTGAAATAAAAAATGTTGAAGACGATAATATAATTTATTTCACAGCAGTTTCGCGTAAGAAGTTAATCATCGTACCTAAAACTATTCAGAATTTTCGATGCAGATTGAGAAGATAAATGAAATTCTAGTATATTATTATAGTATATATATATATATATATGCATAAGTTTATTTAATTATGATGTTGTTCGAACCATATATTTACATAGAGATTTCTAGAGATTATTATATTATTGAATTTTGTTAATATTTATAGTAGCCCAACTTATAAACAAAAGTTATCATTTTAAATAATTTATCAAGTATTATTTCTTAAAGTTTCTAAAGATTATTATATTATTATAGCTATATATATATGCATAAGTTTATGATATTATTAGAACCTAAGAACCATATATTTACATAGAGATTTCTAAAGATTATTATATTATTGAATTTTGCTAATATTTATAGTAGCCCAACTTCTGGACAACGGTTACTATTTTATCATTTTAAATAATTTATCAAGTATTATTTTTTAAAGTTTCTATTGAATTTTCAAAAATAAAAAAAAAAGAAATATTATCTCCTCTCACAAAGTATAGTGCATAGTACCTATTGTTAAACAAATACGTAAACATGGTTGACTAAATATTTCACAAGTTTATGCATCCTCAATCCGATCATAATGATCGCGTATGTCAAATATATACATTAAACTTGATTCTATTTTTAAATTATGCATGCTGCCTTGCCTCTCTCATACTATTAAAATAAATTCATATTGTTTCCTAACGATATTTTAGTATTAAATACGAATTCTGATGTCAAAATATTCGTGCAAATGCTTAATTAAATTGTAGGTTATAGAATTTATACAAACCTGTAGTTTTTCTAGTGGGATGGATTCAAAACCGTCTACCACTCCAAACGTCGTCGTCGACTATGCACACGAACTGGGATCAAAGCGGAAAGTTGATCAAATCTCTCTCAAATTCGTCTCAAATATTAAAAAATATTCTTATAGCGTTTCATTTTTCTCTGGAGACAAGAGAACGCCAAACACATCTCACCATTACATTACACAGAGCTCCTTTTAAAAGGAAGGAGTAATTCCTTTATCACATAAAGATGTTTTTTTTCTTTTTCATAAATAAAGAATATATGTGTGACGTAAAGAATTACTATTTTGGTTTATTCCTTTCCGCACACATATTCCTTATTTAATAAGAAGGCAAGATGTGAAAGAGGATTGTTAAGCAAAAAAAAAAAGATAAAAAAAAGATGTGAAAGAGGAGAAATTTATTCTTCTACTCGTGGAATTGGAGCATCGAGCGTGTTAGTGTAAAAGATCAAGCCTATGACGAATTCTTCTTCTTTTCTTTATCACTTACTTAATGAAAGGCATAAAATTCAAAACACTAGAAAGAAAGATCCGATTCTAATAGGCATCATAACAAATGCAACTACCTCATAACCAATCAAAAATCATGATGGTGAGCATGAGATAGAGTGATGAACATAGCATACCAACACAAGATATGAGTAAGATTTGGAAGTAGAAAGAGATCAGTTCATCCATTGGGATTTAAGAAAGGTTTTATGTCGGAGTAGCCAAGAGGACCCATGCGTTCCCATGTAAGATGGATATCAATGCCTATTTGTAACGCTTATGACAATAGAATTTGCAGCATAATTTCTTTATGGTAATATATGATTTAAACCCATGTACCCTACTGATGGTAGAAGGCTATAAGTATATTCCATCATATGTGGTGGATGTTTGGAAACAGAGAAAGATTTAAAAATGTTTCTAGTGCATGTGGTAGATGAGCTTCAAATATGGCAGGTGTTTGTCGCATTGTGACTACTAATTCTATTGCCCAAAAGATTCAAAGTAGTTCAGCTTCTAGTTGTGATGGTATCGAGTAGTAAGCACGTCGACCATGGTATAAAGTTTCCCCCATATGATTCCGCAGAACTCAAGATATCCCACAGTTCTAATTTGATTGAATCCATGAGACCCCAATATTGCATTTGAGCTCGTCTCTTAGTGATGTTCTCCATGAGGAGTGAACATCTCGATTAATTCGCATATGCACCGGGCCATATTCTGTTAATCTGTATGCTCTTATCCAATCTTCCATTTCACCTAATGATGTTGCACAGATTTCCATGGGCCTAATTCTGATACCTTTAAAGATCAGAGCATTGCATGCTTTTCAAACTTGTCATAGGATCCAGGGGAAAGCAGTTCTTAGTAACTTAGAGTACACATTATCTTTACTGTAGTGTATGAGATATTGCAAATTTAGAAATACCGAGGTTTGAGAGAAGCCAGCCGGTGGTGTAGGAAAGCTATATTTCTCCCATGTTAAGTTTGCTGATTGGCAAACAAATAATACATGACAGATTGTCTCTGTTTGAACTCCACACGATTTACAGGTTACATCAACTGGAATGCAGCATAATTGCAATCTCTCCATCACAGCTAAAGAGCCAAAAAGTGCTTTCCATATGAAATGTTTGATCTTAGGAGGGGGTTTGAACTTTCAGAGATCAAACCATAACTAGTTCTCCGGAAAGATTGTCGGATGAGGATCTTGAAGCTCTTGTACTAATTCCAGCAGTTTGTACCGTGACTGAGATGTGACTTAGAGAATCCCCATATTAAGCAATCCTAATTTCCTTGAGAAGGTTTTGGTAACAAAATATGGCTTGCATCTGCCTCTGCAAAACACTGTCTTACTAGCGGCTCATTCCATCTTTGTGTATCTTCAAAAAGTAAGTCAGAAAGTCTCAGAGTAAGGTCCACATTACTATCTTCCCTTACCATCTATGATCTAATTTTCATTCCATACATACGTGTTTGTCCCATCACCTATTGATTAAAGTAAACCCTGTTACAAAATATCTCGGCCGTATAGGATACCTCACCATGCATAAGATGTTTTTGTACCAATTCCACATTCAGGAAGGTGCTTCTTCTGAAATACCGATGCTTCAGTATGCGAGACAAAAAAAGAATCTGGTCGTGACCATACACTCTATGCTTGTTTGCCAAGCAATGCTTGATTAAACATACAAATGTCATGGAAACCGAGCCCTCCTTTGTCCTTGGATTTACACAATTTATTCCAAACCACCCATGAAATTTGCCATCTATTTTTACCACTACATCAAAATTCAATCATGATGCTTAAAACATGACATATACTGGTAGTGCTACTCTACCACCTTCGGCAGTACTTCTTTCCCTCCTTGTGATAGCACATGTGCATACCATGCATTAGTTTGGTTCGCCGTGTCTTCTTTCTCCAGTCTAATGAAATCATGAGGCTTGCCATTCAACAAAACGGAAAATGTAACTGTACTAATACATGTCATAATAACTAATCCATATTCTGTTGAACCTTACCTTCTCCATTAATCCTTCTAATAAGCACCACTCCATTCGGTCATAGGATTTAGACAGATCTGTCTTAATGGCCATAAATTTTTCATTTACTACAGGGTTGGTGCGCAGACCATGTACCATCTCATAGGCAACAATAATATTTTCCGACATTAGTCTCCTTGAAACAAAAGCTCTTTGAGTATCGGATATGATCACGGGAAGGATCTGCTTTTGTCGTTTACACAGTATCTTGGAGATTATCTTGTATTCGTCCGAGCATAAGCTAATAAGCCTCATATCTTTCATCTTTTTAGGATTGAAGATCTTCAGTATCAAGCTAATCTATTTATGGTTTCATCCTGCAGAGAGGATTGAAGTTCTGATGTAAGACTGTATCTCCTCAATGACGCTTTGTCAAACAATATGCCAATACTTTTGGTAAAATATCCCAGTAAACCCCATCCTCTCCAGGGGGGCACTACTTCCTTTACAAGCAGACCTTTTTCATCATTTGAAATAAAACCTGTAAGTGTATTGGTCATTTCCTCTATAATCCTGCCCTAGAGACCCTGAAGAACTGATTCCAAATCATGAGGGTTCGAGCTCAGAAAGAGTTATGTGAAGTAGTCCACTGTAATGTTTCCCTTAGACCCTTCATTTTACCAGTATACTGAAGTAGTATAGCATGAAGTGAGAAGTTTTCTCTGTCGAACTTCCTGCAACAATCGATCCCTCTACCTTAGCAAGATTTTTAGCCTTCTTTTTAAGATGTCTCATGCATCGCTTAAACATATACCTTCATCGGAATTGCACATGCCCCCCCCTAGCGCTGGTTTATATGGTGGATGGATTGGAAGATGTTCCATGACATCAAAAAATGAAGGAGGGAAAATCTTTTCTAATTTACAAAGCAACACAGAGATAATCTCTTCTAGTTGGGTGATATCGTCCTCAGTCAATGTTCGTGTGCATAAATCCCTGAGAAATGCTCCAATGCCTACAAGTTTATTCAAATTTATATATGTTAATAACTTACTCAAAGAGAACATTTAAATTCTTCATTGCTTTAACAAAAACATTATTAATTTTCTTATTTTACCTGAAATAGCTTTGTGGCTTTGTTTCAGCAAGAGCTTGGTTAACGCAAGGCATAGCAGTCACTGCATGAATACATGCCAATCATGGCTTTTCATGCCTGATAATTTTTCCCTCCCTTGTTATATGCAACTCTGGTCTTACGCATACTTCAGGTAAGTCCAACCTTGTACAAATTATGAGAAACAGTATATCTGTCATGCATGTTAGCTGGTGTGTGTCAATTTTCCCCAACTTTACACGTTTACTGAGCACCATAATATTCAATTTACTCATACAAATCATCATGGATTCCTTCCATTCTTTAGTTGAAAGGCACCTAACCTATCCAGACAATATGGACAAGATAATCTTCCATGCATAGTCCTGTCCGACAACATTCCGTACGCTGAAAAATATCTGATAGTTCACAATAACACTGCACGCATGTTGATGTTTTGTTGCTGCGAGTTATCAAATGTGAGAACACACGAATACCATAACTGTTTCAACTCAAGAATCAGAGGATGTAAGATTACATCAAGTACGCGCTTTGGATGCTTAGGACAAGGAACTAGAATACTCATGAACAAAAAGTTCTCTTTGCGTGCACATATTCAAAGAAAGATTGTATGGTGTTGAGATGATAAGCCATGGAGAATATTGTCTCCTAGACATATCAAATTGAGTAAAATCATCAATGCATAAACCAAGATAGACATTCTTACACTCACTAGCAAAGTCTGAATATGCCGTCTTAAAGTGCTTCCATGTTGTTGCATCTGAAAGATGTGTAGCCTCTCCATCCTCTATGGAATGTTGTGCATGCCATCTCATTGCCGATGATGTCCTTTCTGAGTGGTATAACCGCTTCAATCTTTCAGTGATTAGCAGGTGCCACATACGTTGGTCTGGGACCCGAGTTCTTCTGGTATTTTCTTGATATCTCGGCTTCCCACAAAATTGAAATTCCTACAGCTTATCATCGTCTTTCCAGAAAATTATGCAATTGTCAATGCATACATCAATCATTTCTGAAGGTAAGCCAAAATCCACAACCAACCAGTATATTTCATAATAATTCTCTGCAGATAGATTTTCAGCTGGCAAGTACTCTTTGAAAAGTTCAGACCACAAATCCATGCAAACCTCAGTTAGACTATTATCACTTTTAACTTTCATCATCCAAGATGCCAGTAACAATTTAGACTGTCCTTCTCTACATGTATCATAGATAGGCTGATTTGAAGTATCTAACGTATCATAAAACTGTTTTGCATCTATGTTGGGTTCTTCCCAAATAGTATCAACATATGAGGTTAGTGGAGCTTCATGCATTGCATTTACAACCATATCATAAAATCTATTCTCTTGTTGATACACTTGATCAACATTTCTAAATATATTATGCCCATAATCATATTTAGCATTATAACTGGGCTGTTCAAAAATCCTGATCCATACTACTAGTTCCATCACTATAATCTTCTCCATGCAAAAATCATACGTAATAGTTTGGCATAAATCCTCTATTGTATAAATGCTTCTTCACGGTATCAATTTCTATATATAGCCCATGCTTGAACTTTCTACATAGACAAAATATTTTACCGTGTGCTCTTGCAAATGATTGGTTTGTCGCCTGGTACAAAAATCCTCGCAACCCATCGCGATACTCTTTCATCACCTCACTAGTCTCAAAATATCAATAATTGTACATCCATGATCGTAATGCATATATCCCATGCTCTAAAGACTCTTAATATTTTCTTTCAAAATTATTTTTTTACTAATTTTTGTAATCTATTTTTTTCTTTCTCTTTCAGATCTATTTAAACCTTTTCTAAAACTCTTTGCTTTTTCAAAAAAAATATTTTTTGCACTTCTTCATTTTCTTTTCTTTTTCTATTTTGAGCTCTGATACTTTAGTAACTCACAAGGTTATTTATAGATTTTCAAAACCACTGCAAAGGCAATTTGCGACTCATTTACGATGAGCAATATTACGACGTATTTTACGACGAGGTTGTGACAGATGCACGAGTAATTTGCGACTGAGTAACTAATCAGACAGGTATGTAAGAATTTAGTAAAACATGTATCACCTAATTTGCCAATCCTTGAAAAAGCGTTGCAATTATTGCTACGAAAATGTGTTCTCGCTATGTCGTTGCACCTTGCAACAGAATTTGTGATGGTGTCTATTGTTCGTTGTAACATTTAGTAGCGGTTACAAGTTAGACGCAAATCTGTCACAATATTGCGGTTAGTTTGAGACGACGTGTGTACTTGCAAATTTGCAACAGCTTTGAGACAGATTCGAGTTGTAGCAAAGCCGCCATAACAGTGTCGCAATATTGTGACTGATATGAGCTGTCTGTAAATTTCTGACGCAAATTGATTGTTTTTTTATAGTGTATATGTTTTACTATAAAGATGATGAGTTTAAACAAAAATGAAAAAAAAGAGATATAGTGTATAATATGATATATGGTTGCTAAAAAATAATAAAAAAAAAGATTATCTTCATAAATTAAATATTGAATTATTTATAGATAATTAATATAAACTATTGTCAAACACAAAACAGAGGAAACCTCTTTAGAGATTAATATAAATCGCATTAAACTCCTAATAGAAAGAATTATGGTCACGTTATTTGAATAAAATTTCAGACTATTAAAAAAAACTACTGTCAAAACTAATTAATGTGAGTGACATATCATATAATTAATCTAGTGACATAAGTTTTTTTTTAAAAGGTTGGCGAGAATGAACTGGTTGTTGACGCATCAACAAAACGAAACCATTGTAAATATTTATAAAAATGAGGTTAATCTCTAAAAATACTTCTCAATTAATATATACTAGATATATTTTAACTGGTATATAAAAATTAATGCATCAATAACACATAAATTATAAAATCATTGATCCATGTAACAACACAAACTTTTGTTTCTGTAGACATGTTTGACCTACCTATTAGTTTCACTCGGCAACAATAAAAATAATAACCTAGAAAAAACGGTTGGTGAGAATGATTTCTTTTAAGAAGATTAGTCGAGGGTAAACCATTTTTGCAGTAGAGACTTGAAAGCTGGACAATCCTTTTTTGCAACAATTGTGTCTCGGATGCATGACTGAAGATAAGAGTTGGTGGGGGTGAGACGTTTGGCATGCTACACGCTTGAGGGTCAATGAGACATTAGCTGATGCTATTGAAAGCCAGGCAATTAGAGCGTACTGATTCCAAACTTGTTCACAATGGAGAAGAAAAAACGTTCTCTTGTATAACAAGCGGTGGTTAAACTTATTTCCCTAAGCTAAAAATCTAGCATGTACATGTAAACGATTTGGCAAGCCAAAAGGTAAAATCTATCTTAGAACTATGGCATTTTAAACAAGAAAGCTTTGAACCAAGAATTGGTTGTGGCTGTTGGTAGGCGCTAGACGGTAGCTTCTTCCAAGTTTGAGTACTGGTCGAGTTTCTATTCATTGTATCTCTTATTCTTCAGCTACAAATACCAACACCCTTGCTCCGATTTGACGGCTCTAACTCCAGCACCGCCGGCCTATGGATATTAAATTAGACAGTTCTTGTTCTAGAAGGGAGCTTTCAACCTGCTAGGTTATCGCCTGTGTCGGGTTTTTTAGCTTCATAATCATTTGAAGATCTAAATTTGTCCAATGATCAAACCATAGACTTGGTCCCCCGTCATTTACTGTAGAGTGTCGAAGAAAGATTCTGACAAGAGGATGAATGGTTAGCATCAATTTCCAAAGCTATTAATCATGTTACTTTGGTTCAGCTGCCAATACACTTTTGTGTTTCACCGTGTGTACACGGTTCTAGATAGCTAGTACACTTGGTACGAGATTCAACCTAAGTGTTGGAGATCCTTGATGAGTCATATAAAGAAAATAGAGTAAATGTGCTTAAACTAGTTATCTGGGACTCATAATAGTACAAGGAGAAGCCTCTATTACTTGTATCTCATTATTTGTATCTCATTCCTTGTCTCATTTTATTTCAGAAATCTGAGAAGTTCTTGTTCTTGTTCTTGTTCTGATTTAGCGGGTCTGTCTGTTTAATTGGACAGTTCTTCTTCTAGGACAAGGAAGCTTCCAACTTACAAGGTCAAAATTAAAATGATTAAATTATATATGTGTGTGTGAATCAAACCGTTACGTTTTTGAAAAATAAAATAGATATGTGAACAGCTAAATAATAAACAATACATATAATTTAATTAATTATGAATACTAAATATTTAGAAATATTTGAAAAAATCTATCTGGAAACAAAATAATAGAACAATAAAAAAGAAAATCAAAATAAATAAATTAATGTTAGTCTATATTTAGGCTTTTTTACTTATAGGTGATTTTGTATCAGCATTATTAATTTTCTTTTATTTACTTTCACAACGAAACCCTTTGACACGTGATTTTGTATCAGCATTATTAATTTTCATTTATATACTATCAGACCGAAACCTTTTGACAAAACTCTGATACCAGAGAATCTATTATATAAAGATTGAGTTAGTCTCATAAAGTGTTGACACCTCAGCATTCCATCACACATAAGTACAAAAAAATGGAAAAGAAAAAAAAAAAGGTTTTTCGTCAAATAGATTCAGTCAAATAATAATAGCTTTTCCAAGTGTTTCCTCCCGCAATTTAATCAGTCTTTATCTTTCCAATGAAAAATTAGTTTAATTGGAATCCAAAAACTTACTCGATGTACTCCAGAATCGAGAGAGAGAGATAAAAGGAGGAGATTACAAGCAGAGACGAATCGATCAGAGAGCAAGCGTCAAGCGTCAATCGGCGAGGTTATTTCCTTGCTCGTTCTTTTTTTGTTTTCTTCTTTGCAACAGAACTGTTTGCTACATTCGATCCACACTTCTGTAAATTACATGCGAGCCTCTTTGGTGTTATTTGAAATGGTCCTGGAGTTGTTCCGTCTGAATATAAAATCCCACACCTACAAGAGATCCATGTCAATGGGTTTTTGCGTTTCATGTTCTGGGTTTCTATAACATCGGTTTTCATTGGATTCTGCTTACACCAGTGAAGATCTTCCAGTTGTTCAAGATGTTGCCGACAATCCAGAAAAATGGTTTCCATTTACTGATGTAAGCTCGAATGTGACAACGGAGAGTGCGCTGCTTCTGGGAATTGGTCTCTTACATCCAACGAGGTAAACAATATTCTCTGATTGTATGCTTAACCTATTCGCCACTGAAGGCAGGTGTGTATGAAGTTAATTGATTGAATTTCTTTTCGTACGATAATTTCAGAAAGAAGAGAGAAGGGGTTTAAGAAAGGAGATGGGTTATCAGTGGACCCAGTCTTCTTACATGGACTATTGCTTATTCAGTTCTGGGAACAAAGGCTGGATTATCCGGCATGATTTCAGACTTGAGAATTCTTATGGTAGTGATCTTCATCCTTAGTTATTTATTTTAGTGATAGAAAGTACAGTTTATGAAAGAAAAAGGTGACAAGTATTTGTTTGTTTCTTTGGATAATAGATACTGATCTCTCTGTTGGTCAAACTGGGAGCAATCGATTCACAAGGTTTTTGTTGATCCTGGTGGTAGCCATTGCATTGCTACAGTGACCGGTGTTGGAGCTGAAACTTTCTATACCCATGCAAAGTGGCCTAAGCCGCATGTGTTGAGCCGCTTGAAAGGTTTACTGATTAACACCATCGCTTGGAACAGACAACAGGTAACAGAAGGTTGTGCTTCGCTGTTGTATTTTTTTTTTCACATAGTTCTTGATATTGTTTTGTCTTTCCCTGAAATTCAGTTTATACTAAGCAAATCATTCTGGGCACTCAGGACGGGCAGCTATTTGAGATGGTTGTGGATGAGAAGGACGAGAGAGAAATACATCAAGTTTTTATTTGAGCTAGAAGAACTTCCCGAGGCCTTCATGGCTTTGCAGGTACTACCGTTTTATACTAACTTGAAGCCATATGTTACAGAATTGCTGGTTTATATAGCTATTAAATTGCATTGCTAGGTCTTCTCGTGGCAGCCACAATGAAATATGTAGACAACACAGGAGCTAAGAACCTTTACATCATTTCGGTCAAAGGAATCAAATGTCATCTTAATCGGTGACATTTTGCTTGTGTTGTTGACATGCTAAACCGGATCTCAGAAAAAAAGGTTCTTCCTGCTGTGATGATTAGGCAGTGTAAGCCATGACACGAAAGGACGGTGTTTTCATGTATGTCGAAGGTAAATTCACAGTTTCTTGGGTTAAACATAAGTTTATGGCTCATATATATATATATATGCACATGAGATTCATACTTGGTTGATTTTTCAATTGTGGATAATGCAGGAGTGATTGTGAAGCGTAAGGGAGAAATGAATGGTACAAGACACATTTAAGTTGTCATTTTCAAAGGCATGTTGCGATCACTTGAATTTTTATTTTCTAGATAAGATCTTTGCTGAGATGTTGGGGGTGTTGTTGTGTGGTTTTATGTTCTGCGATTACTGGACTGATCGGGAAAGAGTGTGTAGATCTTTGGCCAAGGATTGCAAGTGCTACTAAGGCCATCGTCTAATCATGTTGCTGTTTATCTTATTCAACAAAACTCGAATGTAGTTTAAAACGAATCTTTGATGTTTTGGGTGTTTTTAAGTAGAGACACGATTCTTTTGTGACTTTTCAGGCTTGTTTATAAAATATTTGCTTTGCTTTTTCCAGTTCTGGATATTTCATCAAAATCTTGTCAAGTGAGAGAAAACTCTGACTATAAGCTTTGCAATGGATTTTAAATTTTTTTACAGTTAACTTAATTGCATAAAAATGAAGTGGATTAACAAAACAAGTTTACATAAAACGAGCTTATCATAAATGTCAAAAATTGAAAGTAAGAATTTACATTTCACACCGCTCTTTGAAAATAAAATCACATCAACCAATACCAAACATACATATGATTATATTAAAATATGAGATTTAATACTATTTGTCGTCTACAAATAAATTTTTAATAATTTCATATTCAATAGTGAGCGTATAACAAAATACATTGTTATTACTATATTATAAAAAGCTAAACACTCAATCAACAAAGAAAATAAAAAAAAGATGAAGTTTGTTAAAAAAACAAAGAGATCTATTCACAATAAAATAAATGATCATAACTATAATAAAAAATATTATAGTTAAGACAATAATACTATTTTCTTTTATAATGTTATCGTTCGTTTCTACTTTCAAAGTAAGCATATTAGCAGCATTTTTTTGAAGTTAAATTTTTCAAGTTTTCTGTAAACTTAATTATTGACAGTCTTTTAAAAACAACATATTTGGTTTACATAAAAAGTACAGCTAAAAAAATTTAAAAAAAAATTATAAACAAACATATTTGTAAATTATTTAAAATATTATATCAATTATATTTCCAAAAATATATAATAAAACACAAACCCACGTAACCTAGTTAGAATAAATTCTGGCCATCCAGGAAAATAGAATAAACTGGTAGAAAACGGAAGATCCCAAGTAAGCACTCATTATTGATTGCAGATGTATACCAAATATACGGTTCATAAAATTTTATTAATTTATAAAGATACTAATTTATATTACTTGGCTGATAAAGTAATTTTAAGATTAAAAGATTATTAATTTATCAAAATATTAATTTATACAGTATTAATTTATTTAGGTAAATCCTCTGCTTACATTACTTTTTTATGTTATTGAAAATAAATTAGGATGAATTTGAAGAATAACCAAAAAAAAATTGTAATTTGAAAACTAAACAAATGTGTAGAGAGAGATAGGTAGAGATTGAGAGAGAAAATGGTTAGTTTTTATATCATTGTTTTGTTTTGGTTATTAAACCAAATTTCACATTAAGTTATTTATAAAAAGAATTCTTGTAAAACAAAACACAAATTCAATAATGAAACACTTCATTTGAAAAAACACTACTTCGACTGAGATATTTTGGTGATGTTAAGAGCACAAACATGAGCAACGACAATAGTGAAAGAGGACATGTGACAAACGGCAGAGAGATTGCGTTTTCTAATGTTAATGATTTTTTTTTAATGAATATAAAATTAATTCAACCTAAAACCCCGTTTTTGTAATGATTATTCTGTTTTTGAAATATTTAAAGCATTTTTTTGTTTTATTACATCAGTATTTGGTGGTTGGTCCGCACATATGTGCAAGTATAATATTTTTGATACACATAATTAAAACATTAATATGTTTGTATATATATATATTGTTTTTGTATTTCATAACTTATTTCTGAAACTAATGTATTTCAAAATTTTTTTATTTTTATGAAATTTGTAATAATATATAATCAAAAATATAAAAGTTATATTAAATAATAATAATATTCTTATAATATTTTTTAAGTATTATTTATAATATGTTTTATTTTACCTTACACAATCTACAATAATTTTTTACGTCTTACATATTATGAATTTGAAATACGTATATAATATATTTTTAAGTATTTTTTTCATTTATTTCAAATTAAACTGAAATAGTTTTTACCATTTTCACTTATCCTAAGAGCGGATAGATAGTTGACATGCATGTGTGGGGGGTACCAACCATCTCACTACATTTAGAATAGATAAAGATTTTTTTTAAAAATAAATTATACTATAAAAATTATAATATAAATTAGACTGTAATCAAGCTTAACAAATACTAACATGCACGAAAAAGTTCATGTGACTTCTACTAATGCACAATTAATATTTATGTCTGTACGCATACTTTTAAAATAGTCGAAATATGGCTCTTACATGTTAAAAAGTTTTTATGTGACTTTGTAAAACAAAGTGCGAGAGATTTATTTTTATACACTTCTATTTTTAATTCTTATTCATATTTATTTCATCTTATTTTAATTTATTATTTCGTTTGGTTTATTTTATTTCATTTATGATCTCAAATTTTTGATATACAATAAAAAATTACGAATATATATATATGAGTATGATATAATTATTTTTATTTAAAATATGATAAGAGATAAGATGAGATGGTAACATAAGTTATGTATATTTTAGAAAACAATAATAAAAATATGATAAAAGTTTTATAAAAATATATGGTCCTATTTATATCATTAAATAATAATTACTATATACTTTATTCATTAAGTAAATATTGGTTTGAAAAGAAAATTTATTTCAAATTACTTTTTTTAAAAAATTTCAATAAAAGTTAATTATTTTTTAATTATTTTTAACATTTTATTCTTTAAATTATTTTTATCATGATTGTAATTTATTTGAAATTGTATTATTTAATAGTTTGTTTATTTAAAACTTGTTTAGATGTTAAAACTATATTTTATAAATTAATAACTTTCCAAAATAAAAATATATCATAATTTAAACATTATTAATAAAATATTTACTATTCTATTGGATAATTAGTATTATTTTTTCAATTTCATATATATATATATATATATATATTGTTTTTGTTGAAAACATTTTGAATTATATGTTATGAAATTATGACTATGTGACCAAGTATAATGCCATCTTATACCATAAAATAGCACTTCTCCCAGTTTAGAACCAAGTGCTTCTCTTCACATCTCTGCAGAACTGCACACAAGTTGTCAAAGCAGCTCTTGAAGGAAGACCCATAAACTGAGAAGTCATCCATGAAAACCTCCATAAACTTCTCAATCATGTCTGTGAAAATCGATATCATGCATCTCTGGAAAGTTGCAGGAGCATATCACAGTCCAAAAGGCATTCTGTGATATGCAAAGGTGCCATAAGGATACGTAAAAGTGGTTTTCTCCTGATCATCTGGATAGATGGGGATCTGAAAGAAGCCTGAGTAGCCATCAAGGAAGTAGTAGTACTTGTGATTTGCCAGCCTCTTCAGCATCTGATCGATGAAAGGTAAAGGAAATTGGTCCTTCTTTGTTGCTGCATTCAGCTTCCTGTAATCAATGCACATCTTGTGTCCTGTCACAGTTCTGGTTGGAATCAGCTCATCCTTGTTATTCTTCACCACTGTAACACCTCCTTTCTTAGGCACCACGTGCAGTGGACTCACCCAAGCACTGTCTGATATAGGATAGATGATTCCAGCCTGCAACAACTTCATGATCTCTTTCCTGACAACATCCTGCAAATTCGGGTTCAGCCTCCTCTGGTGCTCAACTGATGATTTCGATTCATCCTTCAAGTGTATCCTATGCATGCACAAGTCTGGAGAAATCCCTGTAATATCATCAAGAGAGTAGCCAAGAGCCTTGCGAAATCTGCGCAGCTTACTTAGCAAAAGGGTGAGCTCTGCATTGTTCAATGAAGCATTAACAATAACAGGATAAGTGGAGTTTTCTCCAAGGAAGGCGTACCTTAGCCCTGCAGGGAGCTGTTTAAGCTGAACTTTTGGTGTTTTTTCGGCACTCCAATCACCCATTGTAGCAGCTTTCGCAGATGTGGTGACAAGCTCATCCTGTGTAACCAGTTGCATCACATATGCAGTAGCATCCATCATCTTTGTGTAGCCTATTGCAGCAGCATCCAAATGCTCATAGTCTGCTGTAGAAGTGGTCAACGCCCTCTCTAAGGGGTCCTCTGAACTCATCTCATGGAAGATCTGATCGGTATTGTTTGTGAGAACATCCATATAAAAAGTCTGTCCATCTATGGCTGGCCTCTTCATCAGCTTGTCCATTTCGAATTTCGTCACTAGGTCACCAACATTCAGCTCAATTATACCCTTTCTGACGTCAATGATAGCTCCTGCAGTAGCCAAGAAGGGTCTGCCAAGAATCAAGGGGTCTTTGGGTTCTTCTCCATATTCCAGAACCACAAAATCAGTAGGAATCATGCAATCTCCTACTTTGATAAGAACATCCCCTATCACACCTTCAGGAACTCTGGTTGATCTATCAGCTAGGATAAGAGATATCCTTGTAGCCTTAAAATCGGTCATCTCCAAGCTCTTGGCAACATAATGATGCATAAGGTTCACACTAGAACCAAGATCACACAATGACCTCTCAAACCTGTCAGAAAAGATTGTGCAGTCTAAAACAAAGCTCTCAGGGTCTGAAAGCTTCTCTGGCACTCTGTTCTGGATCACTGCACTGACCTGCTCGTTGATCATCATAGCTCCAGCCTCTAAACTCAAGTTATTGGTCACCATTCTCTTCACATACCTCCTTATAACAGGAGTAATCCTCACAGCATCAATCAATGGGATCTCAATAACCAACTTGTCCATGATAGATTTGCATTTAGCATCTTCAAGCTCTTGTTTAGACTTCTTAGGATGCTTAGGATAAGGTATCTTGGGGTTATACACGGTCTCCTTAGCATTGTTTGAAGTCTCAGTCGAAACTGTAGGATGTTGCAACTGGTGACGAGCGTCACCAGATGGGTGACGAGCATCACTCATTTTGGACAAGTCGGGGTGATTTGCTCGATTTGGGTGACGAGCATCACCCTCCTAGTGACGGTCGTCACCAATCTGTGAGGAAAAATCGTCGGGGTTGTCCTCAGTTGGTGACGAGCGACACCCATGGTTGGTGACGAGCGTCACCCGTGGGTTTTCAGCAGAATTTCTTCATCTTCATACTCTTCAAGTCCCACAAAATTTCTTGAGCTTAAATCCTTCTGCAACACTGGTTGCAGGTTCTTTCCACTCCTCAATATGATGGCATTCACATGGTGTTTGGGGTTCATCAGTTCTTCCTGGAAGAAATCCTTCTTGCCTCTCAACAGCTCATGCAGTTTGGGCAACTTGAACATCAAGTTTCTTCATATGAGAGTTCAGACTCTCAATTTTTCCACTCAAGTCCTGATAGAGCGAATCTATCTTGCCATTGAAGTCCACTGTCAGCTTATGTTGTCCTTCTAGGATCTGTTCCAGCATAGCTTCCATCTTGTTCTCTTGTGGAGGTGCAGATTGGTAGGAAAAAAAACCATAGTTCCTGTTGAAATTTCCACTATTCTGGAATGGTTTCTGGTACTCTGCTTCTGGAATGGAGGCTTAGGGGTGTAACCAGGTGTTCTCTGATTTCCTGTGAAGGCAGTCTTCTGATTTTTGTTGTTGTAGCCTCTGTTCCATTGCTGATTGCCATACCTTTGACCCTGAAAACTGCCAGAATTGATGAAATTCACATCTTCCTGCTCAACCTCCTCTGGACCTTCGAAAGTCTGCACCTCTGCAGCAAAATGAACTGACTTATTTCCCATCAAGAGGCTGTGCATACTGTCCAGCTTGGCCTTGACTTCAGCAATCTGAGTTCCATCATCCAAACCAGCTTGTTTCATCCTCTGAAAATCTGCATTCTTGATGTTGTTGCTGCAGGCCAAGTTTTCAATCAATCTGATTGCTTCTTCTGGTCTGTTGGTGTTGAAGTTTCCTGCACTTGCAACATCCAGTGCCATTGAATACTTCCAGTCAATGCCTCTAAAGAAGATCCCAAGTACTTGCACTTGACTGAAACCATGATGAGGACAGTCTCTTTGATAAGACTTGAATCTCAGCCAAGAAACCTTAAAAGCTTCAGTAGGACCTTGAGAGAAAATGATGCAATTTTCGTCCTCAGGTCCTCTGATCTAGCATCATCATAGAAATTGTTCAGGAAGGCATTCTTGGTGTCCTCCCAAGTAGTCAGACAAGCAGGCTCTAGTTGCTTCAGCCAAAATGCAGCATCTCCTCCAAGTGAGTAAGGGAAAATTTTGCATAACAGAAAGTCATTGCTAACTCCAAGCTTTGACACTTGAAGCTAAATCCTCAAACCTCTCAATGTGATCCATATGATGCTCATGAGGTAAGCCATGGAAATGGTTCTGTCCAACCAGCTGATAAAAGAGAAGTTTAATCTCAAAATCGTTCCTCTGGAAAGCAGGAGGGCGGATTGCAGCTCTGTTGGCATAGAACTGATCTGATCTGTTGTAGTCCCCTAAAGTCCTCTGCACAAAACGCCCAGCAGCGTTATTAGCAGCAGCAGGAACTCCAGCGTCTTGTCCCACTTGTGAACCTGCTGTTCAACAATGACATTCCCATCTTGATCAATCCTCTGCCCATCTTCGTTCCTCCTGTTTCCCTCTTTGTCAACTAAATGACCTTCTGCATCTTCAACCAGGATCAGTGGAGCAACCATTGTAGACTATTTCTTAGTTTTCCTAATGGTCCTCTCCAACTTAACGAGTTTGTCGATGCTCAAAGTCACAAGCTCCTTCTCTTTGTTGCTTCTGGTACTGCGATTAGGCATACACTAAAACCAGCACAAAGAAAAGAAACTGGAAGTTAAATTAAAACTTAGACAAAATCATAAAACTAAAAATTGATAAGCAGCTATTACTCCCCGGCAACAGCGCCAAAAACTTGATAGGGCTCAAGTTTTACCCAAATAAAAATTACTGCAAGTGCACAGTAAAGCAGTTGTAGTACAAGGGGTATCGAATCTCAAAGGAGTATGTAAACTACACTATCGAATGTAGGTTCGGATTAAGCTAAGCAGTAAGCGATGTATATGATGCGAATGACAAATTAAAAGTAAGCAAGCGAATTTTAGTTGTTGATCTAAGTTTCAGAAGACTAAAAGCGCTAAGTCAGGACAGTTCGCAGGTTGAATCCGAGAATGTAGAATGCATGAAATCAGGAATGATTAAGAACCGTTTTGAACATAAATTGCAAATATATAACTAATCAATTCTCATTGCAAAAGTTAACTATGAATCACAGAGTTTTAAATCTCTTTGCAAACCCTAACAATCTAAACAGACAATATGATCAAATTCAATTGTTCACAAAACTTCTAAGCCAAATCTCTTTGCACTAAGTTATTTTGCTTATCAAATTCTAGTTCATGTTATCAATAATGCTCTCACATATATTTAACAACCTATGATTTTCGGATTTCTAGATGATGTGTCTAAGAAATTCGATTTTAAAGCAAGCAGAGATGATAAACCAAAAGATATTTCTAACAGGTAGCAATTCTACAAACTCTTCATCAACCTATGAAAAAGCCCTAACTTAACTAACAAATTACTTAGGCATGATCATGGAATCACAAAACATAACTGAATTAATTTGCATTAAAAGAATAAAATAAAAAGGGGATTTGAAATCTTCTCCAAAAAGAGTACATGATCTGTCTCCCCAAAAGCTCTTAATAAAATCCACTATAAAGCTCTCTGAATTCTCAAAAACTAAGATAAAAGCCAACCATATCTGAAAACCCTAATAAATAGAGGCTAAACACGATCTGGGGCCTTCTTGCAAATAATAGAACTTTTGGGCCAATTCTGTAAATAATGTTCCATCTCTTAATAAACCAGCCACGATCCCTTCCTTTCTGGGTGACGAGCGTCACCAAAGGTGGTGATGAGCGTCACCCATCTCTGATTTCACCTTCTGAGTTATACACTTCGTGGCTTCATCTTGTAATGATCCAAAAAGCTCCAATATCTCCAATTATGCTCCAGACATGCTATAACCTGCAAAGAATCTACTAGGACTCTAAAAAGACCAAAAAGACTCAATAAGAAGAACTTATATCATGGTTAAAACCATAAAAACCATGATATATCAGAAGCCTCCGCTTGTCCGTTCCCCTGTGGGTAGCAAGGCGTCGAATAACTTATGTGTAATCCCCAGACCTAAAAATTTCGGAAAGTTGAAGCAATAAATGGCAAGCCATTATTTGTGACGATCTCATATGGGAGGCCATGTTGACATATGATGTATTCCTATACGAAGAGTTGGACGTCAATTACCTTTATATAGGGGTATGCTTTAGCTTCAACCCACTTCGTGAAGTAATCTGTCATGACGAGAATGTGTTGATTGCGACCTGACTTTGGCATTGGGCCAATTGCATCCATCGACCATCTTATGAAGGGGTAAGGCGTGACTGCGGTCTGAAGGAGCTCGGTGGGTGCGTTGATGATGGGCGCGTGTTTCTGACATTGTTCGCACCATAGTACGAATTGTTCACAACCTTGGATCATTCTGGGCCAGAATAGTCTGTGCTTCTTTATTTTTAATGCTAAGGCTCTTCCTCCTGAATGGTTTCTGCCTGCTCCTTCATGGGTTTCTACCATAACCCTCTTTGCTTGCGTTTCATCACAGCATCGTAGTATTACTTTATTTGCTGTCCACCAGAACAGATTTCCGTCTTCAATGAAATATTGCGCTGCTTTCCTTCGGAGACGTCTGGCTGTCCATCTATCTTGGGGGACTATTCCTTCGGATAGGTAGGACTTAATTTCATCTTGCCAAGGCTGCTTTGGTTGTTCGGCGTCTACTTCCATCGGGCCATCCGCTTAATTTTCTTGGGGTTGGACCACGTTGCAGGCTCCTTTGAATAATTGGATGCTGGGTTGCTCGATTATTTTGACTGGAATTGTTCGGCGAAGTTCAGGATCCGTTGTTGATGCTAATGCTGCCAGCGCGTCGGCGGTGGTAATTTCAGTTCGCGGGATTTTAGTTAGTTCGAAGGAATCAAATTGTCTTGTTATTTCCTGAACCTGTTTTAGGTAAGCGTCCATTCGCTCGTTCTTCGTGTCGTAGTCTCCTTTGAACTGCCTGGCGACGAGCTGGGAATCGCAAAAGACATGGATATTTTTGGCCCCTACTTCTTTGGCGAGCCGAATCCCTGCGAGCAAAGCTTCGTACTCGGCTTCGTTGTTCGAGGCAGGGAAGCCAAGCTTGAATGATTGTTCAAGGACATCCCCTGTTGGTGATTTCAAACAGATGCCGACCCCAGATCCTTGCTTTGATGATGCACCATCCACGTATAAATTTCAGCAGCTTTCGGTAGACGACTCATCATTCAGTAGATCTGGTGATATTTCGATCATAAAGTCTGCCAAGACTTGAGCTTTGGCGCTAGTTCGAGCGCGGTACTCGATATCATATTCGGACAGTTCTCTCGCTCATTTAGCCATCCGGCCGGATTGACTCGGGCTGTATAGAATGCTCCGAATTGGTTGACTGGTGAAGACGACGATAGTGTGAGATTGGAAATAGGATCGCAGTTTCCGTGCCGAGATGATTACTGCATATGCGAGTTTTTCGGAAGCTGGATAGCGAGTTTCGGCTCCGTCCAGAGTCTTGCTTATGTAGAAGATTGGCTTCTGCTCGCCACGGTCTTCCCTGACAAAGATGCCGCTTACTGCCGATGTGGAATCTGCGATGTAAAGGTATAGAGTTTCGCCATCCTCTGGTTTAGCTAATATCAGCGGGGTGGTCAAGTACTCCTTTAATTGTGCGAACGCTTCTTTGCACTTGTCGTCCCAGTCAAAGTGTTTGTTACTCCGAAGTTATTGGTAGAAGGGGAGACATTTATCAGTGGAACGCGAGATAAATCTGTTCAGCGTGGCAATTCTCCCAGTTAGTCGTTGTACTTCGCGCGTATTTTTGGGCGACAGGAGATCCAGTATTGCCAAAATTTGTTTTAGGTTTGCTTTTATCCCCCTTTGGGTAACAACGTAACCTAGAAATTCTCCCGAGGTCACCCTGAATGTGCATTTGGCGGGATTTAATTTCATTATGTATTTCTCGAGGGTTTTGAAGCAATTCCTGAGGTGGCCGACATGATTCTTGGCGACTGCGGATTTGACTAGCATATCATCGATGTATACTTCCATGGTGCGGCCAAGCTGACTTGCAAACATTTTGTTGACCAACCGCTGATACATGGCTCCTGTGTTTTTAGTCCGAAAGGCATAACTTTGTAACAATACGTTCTGCGATCGGTGATGAACGCCGTCTTCTCTCTATCGTCGGGGTGCATAAAGATCTGATTGTACCCGGAGAAAGCGTTCATAAAGGAAACGAGTTGATTTCCAGCTGTTGATTCGACCAGTCGGTCGATATGGGGAAGGGGGAAGAAATCTTTTGGGCAAGCTTTATTGAGATCGGTGAAATCAACGGAGACTCTCCACTTTCCATTCTTCTTTTTAACTACGACGGGGGTTAGCTAGCCAATCGGGATACTGAACTTTGGTAATCGATCCAGCTCCGAGTAGTTTTTCTACATCGATTACCGCTTGTCCTTTCTCGGGGCTGAGCTTTCTTCGTTTTTGTTTTATCGGTTTGAATGTAGGGTCTACTTTTAGTTTATGCTATGTGATTCTGGTGTCGATTCCCTTCATGTCCTCTATAGACCAGGCGAATAAGTGCACGTGGTCTCGTAAAATTTTGACGAGCTCCGTTTTTATATCTTCCGCGATGTCGCCGCTAATGCTAGCGACTCTTTCTAGATATTGCTCGTCAAGGCTTACCTATATAACGCGCTCGGGCTTTGGTCTTTTATGAAAGGGGAGGCGTGGGTCTAAGTCTTCGTTTACCATGCATGTAGTCGCCGTCCCGATTTTCCTTTCGCTGAGGAGGCACATTCACGCTGTTGACTGGTCGCCTTCCAGTGTGAACATACCGGTTGGTGTCAGGAACTTAATGCATTGATGGTATGTTGAGATGACTGCCTTCATAGCGTGGATCCATGGAGTCCCAAGTATGACATTGTAGATAGTCGGGCAGTCGATGACTGCAAATTTAGCCTTTTTGGTTACGCCGTCGATGTAAGTGAGCAGATGTATTGAGCCGATAGTGTAGGAGGTGTCGCCTGCAAATCCCGTTAGTGGTTCTGCTGTTTTTGTTATTTCGCCTTCATTGATGCTCATCCTCGCCAATGTATCCCTGAAAATAATATTGACAGTGCTCTCGCTGTCCACCAAAGCTTTGGTGACTGTGCTTTCGTGAATTTGCAAAGTTATGACCAGTGGGTCGACGTGTGGCATGTGCGAAATGCGTAGATCTTCCGCTGTGAAATCTACTGGTGCTTCGTTCTCCGGGGTGATTGGATCGCATTTTGCTTCCACCGCTTTTTCTTTGTGATGCCTTATTTCTATTAGCGGACAGGGGTCGTCGAATTCCCCTCCTAAGATCATGTAGGAATTGCTGGATGTTGCGTGTTCTCCCGTGGGTGGTAGGATCGCGGTGGCGGTGTTGCCATGCTTTTGGAGACCAGATGTCTCGGTGTGTGTGGTGGTGTTGTCGTTGCGGATGAGGTCGCCGTTGTCAATCGGGAGACTCATCGCTTCGGCCTTTAGTTGCTAGTTTCTAAGAATTTATTCTCCTAGTCCCCACAGACTGCGCCAACTATTGAACCAGAAAATCACCACTAATGATTTGATTAACAGTTGTGGGTTTTGGAGAATAAGATCTTTTATTAATAGCAAAGAAGTAAAGCGATTACAAAGATTGATATAACCGAGAGGTTATGCCGAAGTGAAAGAAGGTGTTTGTGAAGTAATCTAGAAAGCGTTGGAGTCTCTGGTTTAAGCTCTACTGCTATCTAGATTGTATGAGTTGTCCTCTTCAGCTTCGGGGTCTTCTTATTTATAGGAATAAGAGGTCGGTTGCTCCGAAGTTCTTTCCCTTTTTCCTTTTAGTGAATATTTCCATATTTGCGATATGGAAATATCTCTTATTCTCCGAAAAGTATAGAAATTCTCTTTTATCCTTCGAGTAAATTCGATGTTTCCAGACTTCGAAGATTATCTTTAGGGATTTTTTTTTATTCGAGCTAGATCGGTGCAGTCTTCCTAGTCTTGATGGACTTAAATTACTACTAAATGAGGTCTTTCAGGAAATGTGCTCATTTCTCCTCTAACACATACTTTTTTAAAGCATTCTTACTTTTTAAAAATTCTTTTTTGGGACATTAAAACAAAATAACCTTACACTACAGCCATTTAACTATACATATCTCTTGTAAATTATATTCACCTTTATCTTTTTTTGGGGGTCAAAGTATAGTCATTCTTTCTAATTCGTGTATAAATGGCTATACAACTAATTTAGTTTAGGAAGCTTATCGTTGCATGAAGTTTTAAAAATTGTTAAAAAAAATAGATTATATTGTTATTAGTTTCTGAATATCGACATTTTTAATAAAATCAACCATTACTGATTTAATAATTTTTTAAACATTGTAATTTCAAAATTTTTTAATTGATTCTATCACTCTAGGAAAATCAAGTGTAATTGAGATATAAAATTTAAGTAAAATAAAAAACTTTCAAAATAAAATGGATTCACTTGGGTTCTTAAAATTATTATAATACCATATTTTTGATAAAAAATTTAAAGTATACAAAACTCTTTTCAAATTTAACAAGACATCCAAACGTTTGATTTTTTGTATTTGTTTACTTAAAAACACTTTCAAATACATAAAATCCAGTGTGGTGGACTTCAAAATACAATAATAAATCATTAAACGAATAACACAGATTTCAACCAGTATATAAAAATTAACGAAATCGATCCAACAGTGACATCTAAAAGTATGTTAGTTTTCATGCAGACTATACAAACCGACCAGTTCACTAAGGTAGATAAAGGTAATTTCGAATTTTCTATTTTGAAAGGGATTTCGACAAGAACATGGGATTCCTATTAGTAATTATTTTTATTCATTGTTTAAGTTACATTTTTTTATTCTATTCCTTTTTAGGTTTTGTGTTTTGTAAGTTTCGGGAACAGAATCTTTATATTTTTTGAAAAAAATTCTAAACAT
The DNA here is from genome assembly GCA_911865555.2 of Thlaspi arvense. Taxonomy (NCBI): domain Eukaryota; kingdom Viridiplantae; phylum Streptophyta; class Magnoliopsida; order Brassicales; family Brassicaceae; genus Thlaspi; species Thlaspi arvense. The sequence goes on along the minus strand of OU466861.1, from coordinate 41,511,466 downwards.
TTTTAGATTTCTATTTTATTGATTATGAGTTTTTTTTTTTTTTTATCTCTGTGCTGTTTTTCTACTTCCGTATCTGAGTAGTTTATTAGTTAGGTTTAAGGTTTCAAATGATCTATAAATCATTAAATCAGACATACATAGAGATTATTTATCTATTGTCTTTACCTATTGTTGTGCTTATTGCTTAGAATTGATCACTTAGTCTCTAATTTAAGTTTAATATATTTATAAAAACTAGTATAAATTGCTTGATAAGAATATATGTGAACAGATTGTTCTTAGCCAACGAAAGTTGATGCTAAGACGATCTGTGAACATATTAAACCTGATCACCAATGCTTGTTTATAATTTTAAGTTCAAACGACAGTTTGAAACCTTAGGTTTCTAGATAAAATTTTTGATACCACGACAGTGGATTGGGTATAAATTAATGTTTGAGTTCAAGACTGTGCTTATTTTTTTCTTAATAAATTGTCTGTACCATTATCTCAGATTTCTGCGAATTACCCTTGATCAAACCCCTGCTTTAATTGATCTTTTTACCGATTTATTTGCTATTTTAATTTTGCATTACAAACCACAGGCATAATCTTGCTTTAACTTAGTTTCATTCATTAAGATTTGCAGTGTGACATTTGGTCTTTGTGGATTTGATCCCTACTTTGCTACAATATTTGCTGTGCATTTGCAGTAGTTTATACATGGTTAAAAATCTGTGTATCAATTGTTTTGCGCCGTTCCTGGGGGCCAATATTGTTACCTGTGAATCTATGACTGAAATTTAGTTCAAGATTTACTAACTAGTTTCATCTTTCACTCTTATTGATTCAGGTGTATGCAGAGAAGAAGTAAAGGCACTGATAACCTCCTTAATTTCAACAACCAGGAACTTGCAAGAGCATAAAGAGCTAACAACAAGGGAGAAAAACATAAGTCAAATGAAGTCACAATGGGTGATAACATCGACAACCAAGGATTGACAGCGATTGCACTAGAGTTGGGGGTGAAGTTGGACGCCCAAGAGATTATTGAGATTGTTGATGATTCAGATGAGAAATTGATAAATTGGATTTTTGAGGCTTTCTAACCTAAGGTTTTCAATGGTTTATCGAGTCAAAGTGTGCTTTTAGAGTCTTTTAGGCCTTTTATCGAGTCTTTTCAGTATTTAGGTTGCTTTGGGAGAAAAAAGAGTCATTTTGGATGTAAACAAACATATGGAGGTGCAGAACTATGCAGAGATGTCTGAAGTTTGGGAATCATTGAAGCACTTTCCACTGATGGATCGTACTTATGTTTGGATACAAGCTATATGTTTGAGTTAGCTTTCATTTGGAAGTGGTTTGAAGGTGATCCAACGGTGTGATCTAAAGTTATGCTAGTTTTCGTGAAGACTATCAAAACCGATCGGTTCATTAATGCAGAAAAAAGAAATTTTGAGTTTTCCTATTTTGACTCGGTTTTGGAAAGGATAACCTAAAACGACATAGGACCTATATTTATACATATTGTTGACCATTGTTGAGGCCACCTCTTATTTTACATTCATAATTTTAGGTTTTGTGCTTTGTAAGCTTGAGGAGAAGAATCTCTATATCTTTTGAGAAGATTTCTGAACTCCTTTGGATTTCTTATTTATTGATTATGAGTTTCTCTTCATCTCTTTGCTATTTCTCTGCTTCTATGTCAGAGTAGATTTATAATTAGGTTTAGGATTTCAAGGGAGTTCATAAATCATTGAATTAAACATAGATAGTGAATTCACTTGTAGTTTCTTCATCTATTATTGATCTCATTGCTGAAACTTGATTAGTTACCTAGTTTCTGATCTTAGGTTGTTTAGCGCACCAAAAGTGTTTGTTTAAAAGCCTGAAAGAACATAGATGAGCAAAACATCCTTAGCCAACGAAAGCTGATGTTAAGGCATTTTGTGAACATATAAAACATAAAATAAAAGCTACTCTTGAATTCCAAAGTTTAAACGACAGTTTAAAATCATAGGTTGTTAGACAAAGTTGTTGATACCATGATGGTGGATTAATTATACATCTGTGTTTTGAGTTCTAGAACGGTTTCTAAATCATTCTCCGAATAATTGTCTGATTCATAATCTCTGAATTCCTGCAAATTTTCTGTGACCTAACGCTTGCTTAAATTAATTTCTACACCGTTTTAATTGCAAATTTTGTTTTTATATTACAACCAACAACCATATGTTTGTGTTATCTTAGTTTCATTCTTAAAGAATCGTATTGTAACATTGGTCTTTGTGGATTCGATCCCTACATTACTATAATACTTGCTGTGCACTTATAGTAGTTTATATAGGGGTAAAACTCTGTGTATCATAAGTCCATTACACAGCTCCACCGCGATACACTCCTACTGTTCCATATCATCTGCCTCCTAAACATCTAGGGAGTTCTATTAGTGAAGAGAAGCTTGCTTGTTTAACAAGATGGTATGAAGGATCTCTCATCAAGTCTCATTTGCTGAAGCTTAGGAGAGCTATCCCTTGTCTTATTTCTTTACGTTCTGCAGAGAGAGTCTAAAAGAGATTGAAGAACTTTATAGGAAAGCAATGAGTGCACCACCTCCAATGGAGCAGTTTTTTTAAGATATGAGATCCTGGAAAATTTGTTGTTCCAGGCTCTATTGCAGGAGTTGATTTTAAGCAATCTTAGTGTTATTCTGGATCTAGTTGATATGTCATGGTTTTAACGGTTTTCAACCATGATATAAGTCTTTTTTTATTGAGTCTTTTTGATCTTTTTAGAGTCCTATTATAGTCTTTACAGGTTAATGCATGCTTGGAGCATAATTGGAGATTTTGAAGCATTTTGGAGCAAAACAGGAGTCTTTCCGAATGAAGCAAGAAGACGTGATTATGCACTGGTTACGATCGTCACCCCTTACTTAGTGACGCTCATCACATCTGAGGAAGCATCGCGTGATTTATTAAAAGATGAGGGAAGAATTGCAGTTTTAGCCCAGAAGTTTTACTATTTGCAAAAATATCCCATTCGTGTTTTAGTCAGTATATTATGTTTTTCAGCCATTCTCTGGCTTGTATCTGATTTTCTAGAGAGCTTTTGAGAGAGATTAATCCAGAGCATTGAGGGCGATAAATTCCGTACTCTTTAGAGAAGATTTCAAACCCTTATATCTCTACTTTTTTTTAATGCAGTATTATTCAGTGATGATTTATGCGTTCATCTTCAAGTATGAGTAATCTGCTAGTTAGGTTAGGATGATTTAAAAGTTGGTGAAGAGTTTGTAGAATTGCTAATCTATTAGGAAAATCAATTGGTTCTTCATCTAGATTTGCATTCATATCGATTTTTAGGACTGATAATCTAGAAATTGCACCACAAGTTGTTCAATAGATGTGAGAACAATGTTAATCACATGAATTAGTCTTAGATGAACAAAATTACTATCTGCAAAGAGATTTGACTTAGGAATTTTATGAACAAACGAACCTAATCGTTAATGCTTGTTGGAATTATTAGAATTTGCAAAGAGATTTTAAATTCAGAAATTAAGGCAAAGATAACTTCTGCATTGAGAACTGATTAGATAAAAATCAGTGTTTTGAGTTCTAGACGGTTTTATTTATTTCCTGATTACATTCCATTCTACAAACTCGGATTCAACCTGCGAATTATCTTGGCCTAACGTTTTTAGTCTCTTGAACTTTAAAAACAACCAACAAATCGCCTGTTTTTATTTCATTTAATTATTTTGAATTATATTCATTTGTCTCGACTTAGCATAATCTGAATCTAAGTTCTGTAGTGTAGTATATTACTCCTTTGGGATTCGATAACCCTTTGTGCTACAACTGCTTTATTGTGCACTTGCAGTAGTATTATAAATTGGGTAAAACTTGACTCCTATCAAGTTTTTGGCGCCATTGCTGGGGAGTAATAGCTGCCTACAGATTTTTAGTATTAAGATTTTGACTGAGTTTCATTTTGTCTACTAACTTTTTCCAACTTTTCTTGTGTCTGTTTCAGGTGTATGCATAATCGCAGTACAAGAAGCAACAAAGAAAATGAGCTTGTGAGTTTGAGCATCGACGATCTCGCTAGATTGGAAAGAACTATCAGGAAAGCCAAGAAGCAATCTACAATGGTTGATCCGATCGTCCTGATTACAGATGCTGAAGGTCACTTGGTTGACAGAGAGGGGAACAGGAGGAACGAAGAGGGGGCATAGACTTGATGAGAATGGTAATGTTATAGTTGAACAGGTAGTTCAACAAAATGGACATCAAGCGCAGCTACCTGCTGCAGTAAACGTTGCTGGGTGTGGGAGAACATGGGAAACTACAACAGGCCTGATCAGTTCTACGCCAACAGAACTGCGATCCGCCCACCTCCCAGAGGAATGACTTTGAGCTTAAGCCAGCTTACTACACACTTTTGGCTCAACATACTTTTCATGGTCTTCCTCATGAATACCCCATGGACCATATTGAGAGGTTTGAAGACTTGGTGAATAGCATCAAGTACAATTGTGTGACCAATGACTATCTCTTTTGCAAGCTCTCTCCATACTCACTTGGAGGAGACGCATCATACAGGCTAAAGCAGTTGCCACCAGGTTCGCTGACCACTTGGGAGGACACCAAGAACATATTTTTTGAATAATTTCTATGATAATGCCAGGTATGAAGAGCTAAGGATGAAAATCTCTAGCTTTTTTCAAGGATCTACTGAAGCTTTCAAGGCTGCTTGGCTGAGATTCAGAGCATATCAGAGGGACTGTCCACACAATGTGTTCGGTGAAGTACGGTTGCTAGGAATCTTCTTCAAAGGAGTGGATTGGAGATATCAAATGGCCTTGGATGCTGGCAACAATGGCAACTTCAATACAAGGTTTCCAGAGGATACATATGTGCTTATTGAGAATTTGGCATCCAGTAACAGCACCAAAATCAGACTTTGAAAGGAAGAAGAAAGCTGGTACATATGATGGAAGTCAGATTGCTGAGGTTAAAGCTGAAGTTAGTATGCATAACCTTCTGGTGCAAAAGAAATCAGTCCAATTTACTGCTGAAGTGGAGAGTTTCGAAAATCCTGAAGAGTTTGAAGAAGAGGATGTCAACTTCACCAATAGAGGAGGTTTTCAGAGTCAAAGGTTTGTGAATCATCAAGAGAACAGAGGTTACAATGGAAATGATCAGTGGAGTACCTTCATAGGAAACCAGAACTCTTCTGGTTATACTTAAAAGCAACATTTTTAAAAGACTGAATTCCAGAAACCATATCAGAACAGCAGAGACTTCACAAGGAAATATGGTTCATTTTCTTATCAGAATCCACCTGCACAATCTTCAAACAGCAAAGTGAAATCTATTTTGGAACAGATACTATAAGGACATCAGAAAATGACTGTGGACTTCAATGGGAAGATGGATTCACTGTACCAGGACTTGAATGGGAAGATTGAGAGTTTAACCACTAATGTGAAGAAATTAGACATTCCAGTTGCTCAAATTGCAGGAGCTGTTCAAAGGCAAGACGGATACCTATCTGGAAGAACTGATGCTAATCCCAAGCACCACTTGAATGTCATCACACTAAGGAGTGGAAGAAACCTTCAACCAATGTTGAGGAAGGGTTTGAGTGCTGAAGAAATCGTGGAGCTGGAAGAGGTTGAAGATGAGTTTATGCTGAGAAAGAAGGGGTGACGATTGTCACCCAGGAGGGGTGTCGCTCGTCCCCAGGTTTACAAGGAAAAGATTTACGTTTTGATAGAGTAGTGATGAGTAAAGTCGTCACCCAGAGCTCGCCACCAGTCGGTGATGATCGTCACCAGGAGGGTGAAACTCGTCACCAACCCCGAGACAAAGCTGTTTTGTCTGAAACTACAGATATTGGCAAGGAAAGGGTGTATAAGCCTAAGATACCCTATCCCAAGCATCTTAAGAAGTCTAAACAAGAGCTTGAAGATGCCATATGCAATGCTATCATGGACATGCTGATGATTGAAATTCCATTGATATATGATGTGAGGGTTACTCCTGTTGATAAGGAGATGTGTGAAGAGAATGGTCCCCAACAACCTGAGCCTGGAGCAAGGAGCAATGATGATCAACAAATAGGTCAGTGCAGTAATTCAGAACCGAATACCAAAAAAGCTTTCAGATCCTAGGAGTTTTGTATTAAACAGCACTATCATTTAAGACAGGTTTGAGAGATCATTATGTGATCTTGGTTCTAGTGTGAACCGGATGCCACATTCAGTTGCTAAGAGCCTGCACATGACTGATTTTAAAGCCACTAGGATGTCTCTTGTCCTATCTGGTAGTTCAGTAAGAATCTCATAAGGTGTGATTGAGGATGTGCCTATCAAAGTGGGAGATTGTATTATTTCTACTGAATTTGGGGTTCTAAAGTATGGATAAGAACCCAAAGATCCTCTGATTCTTGGCAGACCTTTCCTAGCTACTTGCTGGAGCCATCATCAATGTCAGGAAAGGGAGAATAACACTGAATGTGGGTGATTTGGTGATGAATTTCAAAACGGATAAGCTGATGAAGAGGCCAACAATAGATGGACACACATTTTATGTGGATGCCTTAACCAACCTTGCTGAGCAAATCTTCCAAGAGATGAGTCTAGAGGATCCCTTGGAAAGAGCATTGACAAGTTCTACAGAAGAAGCAGAGCATCAAGATAAAGCTACTATTGGATATGCCAAGATGATGGATGCTACTGTACATGTCATGGAGCTGGTTGCACAAGAGGTGCTAGTCAGCACCTCTGCGAAAGCTGCAACAATGGGAGACTGGAGTGAAGCTAAAGCTCCAAAAGTTTAGCTAAAACAGATCCATGCAGGGCTAAGGTACGCCTTTCTTGGACAGAATTCTACTTATCTTGTCATTTTAATGCTTCATTGAACATTGTAGAGCTCACCCTATTGCTAAGTATGTTGCGCAAATTTCGCAAAGCTCTTGGCTACTCTTTTGATGATATTTCAGGTATCTCTTCAGACTTATGCATGCATAGGATACACATGGAGGATGAATCAAAGTCATCAGTTGAGCGTCATAGGAGGCTGAATCTGAACTTTAAGGATGTTGTCAAGAAGGAAATCATGAAGCTCTTTGAAGCTGGGATCATCTATCCATATCTGACAGTGTTTGGGTCAGTCCGGATCATGTGGTTCCTAAGAAAAGAAGAATCACAGTAGTGAAGAATGAGAAGGATGAGCTGATTTCTACAAGGACAATAACTGGGCACAAGATGTGTATAGACTACAGGAAGCTGAATGTCGCCACCCAGAAGGACCACTTCCCACTACCTTTCATTGACCAGGTGCTGAAGAGATTGGCGAATCATCAGTACTACTGCTTCCTAGATGGTTATTCAGGGTTCTTTCAGGTCCATCCAGATGACCAGGGGAAGACCACCTTTATATGTCCTTATGGTACATTTGCATACCGCAGGATGCCATTTGAACTTTGTAATACTCCTGAGACATTCCAGAGATGCATGATGTCTATCTTCACATATATGATTGAGAATTTTTTTGAAGTCTTTAAGGATGACTTTTCTCTTTATGGATCTTCCTTTAAAGACTGTCTGGAGAACTTCTGTGCTATTTTGCAGAGATGTGAAGAGAAACATCTGGTTCTGAATTGGGAAAAGTGCCACTTTATGTTCAAAGATGGCATTGTTCTTGGACATTGAGTCTCTGGAGATGGGATTGAAGTAGACAGGGCGAAAATTGGAGTCATGACGAGCTTGTAGGCGCCTGATTCTGTAAAGTCAGTGAGGAGTTTTCTGGGTTATGATGGGTTCTACAGGAGGTTCATCAAGGACCTTAGCAAGATTGCAAGACCACTCACTGCCCTTTTCTGCAAATATGTGAAGTTTGAATTCTCTGCAGAATGCCAGTCTGCTTTTGAGCAGATCAAACAAGCTTTGGTGACTGCTTCAATTGTCCAATCTCCTGACTGAGATTTGTCTTTTATGGTGATGTGTGATGCCAATGACATTGCTGTTAAAGCTGTACTGGGACAGATGAAAGACAAGAAGCTCCACGCCATATACTATGCCAGCAGGACATTGGATGATGCGCAGATGAACTATGCTACCACTGAGAAAGAATTGGTGGCAGTGGTGTTTGCTTTTGAAATTTTTTGCCAGTACCTTATAGGCTCTAAAGTCGTTGTCTATACAGATCATTCTGCACTGAAGTACTTGATTTAGAAAAAAGATGCAAAGCCAAGGTTGTTGAGATGGATTCTGCTTCTCCAAGAGTTGGGAATTGAGGTGAAAGGCAAGAAGAGGATTGAAAATGGAGTAGCTGATCATTTTTTCCAGGATAAGGATTGAAAATGATGTTCCAATCAATGACTTCTTACCTGAAAGATGTCTATCTCTATGAGACAAGAGTGCAGGCTAAGAGTACTGAAAACCTGCAATTTTGTGGCATAAAAGGGGCAGTGACGAGCGATACCAGAAGGGTGGCGCTCGTCACCCAATCCACAAACTCATAATGGAGTTGCGATATCAAGCCAGTGACGCTCGTCACTCCCCTAGTGACGCTCGTCACTCCCTCTAATGATGCTCGTCACTTTACTGAGACGTTGTCAATGATTTGTGCCAGCTTGAGAACTGCTTTTAAAAAGCAAACTTGTGCCATTACTGATCCCAAGAGGTCATGGTATGCTGATATTGTCAACTACTTAGCTGCAGAGGATGAACCACATGACTTCAAAGGATATGCTAAGATGAATTTCATGAGAGAACTTAGGAGGTTCTACTAGGATGAGTCATACTTGTAAAGCATTATTCAGATGGGATCTACAAGAGATGGATTGCAGAGAGTGAAGATCCAGATGTGTTGTTTCACTGTCATGGTTTTGAGTATGCTGGATACTTCGCTACATTCAAAACAGTGTCTAAGGTTCTTCAAGCAGGCTTCTGGTGGCCTACTCTGTTCCAAGATGCACAAACTTTCATATCCAGATGTGATACCTGTCAGAGGAGAGGAAAAATTTGCAAAAGACATGAGATACCACAAAACTTCATCCTTTAGGTTGAAGTCTTTGATTGCTGGGGCATTGACTTCATGGGTCCTTTTCCCTCATCTTATGGGAAAAAGTACAAGGTTGTGGCAGTAGATTATGTATCGAAATGGGTGGAAGCTATGCTTGTCCAACCAATGATGATGCAATGGTTTTGAAGCTGTTTCAGATCCTAATTTTCCCCAGATTTGGAGCTCTTCGGGTTGTTATAAGTGATGGTGATTCTCACTTTGTTAACAAAGTGTTTGACAAGCTGTTGAAGAAGCATGGAGTTCAACACTGAGTGGCTACTCCTTATCATTCTCAGAGCAGTGGGCAAGTTGAAGTCTCCAACAGGCAGATCAAGTAAATCCTAGAGAAGACTGTGGGAAAGACAAGGAAGGACTGGGTTGTGAAATTAGACGATGCACTTTGGGCTTACAGGACTGCCTACAAGATGCCACTTGGGACTACACCATTCCACCTACTCTATGCAAGGCGTGCTATTCCAGTGGAATTGGAACACAAGGCAGCATGGGCTATAAGGAAGATGAATTTTGACTTGAAGCCTCTTGCTGAAAGGCATCTGGTACAGCTCAATGAACAAGATAAACTCAGATATTTGGCCAATAAAAACTCCAAGTTATACAAGGAGAGGACTAAGGCATATCATGATAAAAAGATCATCTCCAGACATTTCAAGCCTAATGACCAGGTACTTCTCTACAACTCTTGTCTGCAATTATTTCCTGGTAAAATGCATTCTCGTTGGTCAAATCCGTGTACCATCAAAGAGGTCAGACCATATGGAACCAATGTCTTGATGAACTCCAAATAAGAGGAGTTCACTGTGAATGGACAAAGGGTGAAATATAATTGGACGCAACCTGAGATTCCAACGCTGTCTGAACAGCATTCCAAATCAATCTAAAAACTTAAAACAAGCGCTTGGTTGGAGGCAACCCATTGGTAAGTTTTTTTTTTCCTGTAGTTTGAATTATTTTCGTGTGTCTAGCTAATTTAGAAAAAAAAAGAGAAAACTCAAAAAAAAAAAATTGGCGGAAGTGGTGACCATCTGGCTGGTCACCACAGCTCGTCACCCATTATTGGGTGACCCACGTCACCCGCCCAAAGACCATGTACGATTTAAATTCTCTTCTTATTTTTTCCCACATAATTGTTTTTAGAACCAACGATCACATAAGAGCATCAAATCATAACTTTTGATTTTGTGAACCAAATTGAGTGATTTAAAAGCTTAATCCGTGCGGATTTGAACATCTTTCATAATCTATCACTCGTTTTCAAGATCTGCAAGGTATGTGTTTGGAATCTCCAATTTTCAGTCCGCCATAGGTTTGGTAACAATCAAATTTCGACCTGTTTAGTTTGATTTAACTGTTATATCATGGTAGGTTGTGTTAGATCAATGCTAACATCCCCATGTGATTTTATTGGTTGATTTGCAATTTTTTGAAATTTTCGAATTGGTTTTTAAACATGCAAAAATCTAGAAATTTTGGATGTTTTGGGTTGAATGTGGGCTTGAATTGTGTTCCTGGTAGTGTTGAGAACGAATGCTAATGCTTGTTTCACCATGAATCAATGGTTTTTCAAATTTTTCAAATTGGCCTAATTTTTCACAACCAGAGGTCATAAGACCACCGTGCTTGCCACCCTAGCCGAAGAGAGAGGGCAAGAAGATTGACTCAGGACTAGCTTGGGAAGGCACCCTAAAGGAGGATATAGCGAAGGATGCCTACGTCTTTCGCGACATACATGAGGGCTGGGATGAGTATGACACGCTGTTCTACAATGCGTGGCAGGATGTGAAGATACTGCCCACCAGATTTGCAGACAACAAGGTGATGCAGCAGATGGGCATTAAGGAAGAGGTTCTGCGGGTTCTGAGGAGGATTGACAACAAGGTGATGCAGCAGATTGACCATGCCCATTAAGCAGTACGATCTATATCCAGATCTCGTCCGCCAGTTCCTCGCCACCGTTAGCGTTTACTACGAGAACGAGCTGGCTTAGACTGCACAGCAGGGCACTCTCACGTTCCTGATCAGAGGGATTCGCTATAGGATCAGTCTTTTCGAGCTCTGCGCGATTTACAGGTTTGATCACCACCCTACAGGAGTGATCACGCCTTCGCAGTGGTCTCATATGTAGACCTTCTGGTCCAAGTCCGGAAAAGGGACTTATGAGTCCAAGATGAGCACACAGACTAACGTCAGGCACCCTGTGGTGCGTTACATTCTGCGTCTTATGGGCAAAAAAATTCTCAGTAAGTCTGCGCCGAGTATGATGGGCGTGAGTGAGCTCGTTTTGCTATATTACGGATTCTCTGCTATGCTTGATGATGAGATCCCAATGGAGAGCATGGTCTGCGCCAACTTGGGTGCGCTGTTTGCAGAGCACTTGGTCTCTCTGAAGACCAAGCCATTCACAAGCTCAGGAGCCAAGACGGAGAGCGTTGGCAGCCTCCTCACGCCTATCTTTCAGCACTTCCATGTCGACACAGAGCTCTGTAGGATTGTCACTGCGCAAGCTCTTATGGATGAGGCAGAATTTGGGCACACCACTTGACTTAAGCAAAAGCTGATCTGGAGCTTTATTACTCCTGATGGGGAGTATATGGGCCTGCAACTGCCCAACCGAGAGCTTACTATGATCTAGGGAGATCCACGATAGCTGCGATTTCTGCCTGACCCGACCCTGCTGCGACCCATCACGGCACCCTCGAGGAGTTTCTGTGGGCGCTTCTTCTTTTGCTGCTGCGGATCAGGCCGGACCATCGCGACGCCAGCATATGCCTGTGCCAGACCTTCCGCATCTTAGGCGACCTGTTGCTCCTCCGACCCCGATGAATATGCAAGCTTTTCAGGAGTATGTCATCTAGAGCTTCGATGGTCTCTGGAACGCCGTCGCTACTGTCAGCAACTGCGGTTTGCATTAGCCCTGACACACCTCGTGAGGCTGACTCCAAGGATGAGGACTAGTTCCTCCACTATCCTGGTTACTTGTTCTTTTTCCCATTTTATTTTTCATTCACATGAGTTAGTTTTATGTTTTATTTTGAGTCAGTTTGTCAGTTGCTTTAATGATGTTTTATGCACTTCTTGAACTATGAGTTATGATTTATTTGGATGTTTTTAATGCGTGTTTGAGTGCTCTAATAGTATAACTATGGAGTACACATGATAATATTACGTTTGGAACATCTAACTGTCAATATTGGAGTTTTAGACACGGTGACGATCATCACCCATGCTGAGTGACGCTCGTCACCAACTCCTTCGTGAGGCACCACTTTCAAACTCAGTTCAATGTGTTCTATTACTTCTTCTTGACCAACTCTAGGCTTACTAACACTGGGGACAGTGTTGTTTAAGTCTGGGGGAGGTGGCTATAAACGTTGTGTACATTTTGTCTAGTTTTGAGAGTCTTTTGTGGCTACTGACATTGTGTACATTGTGTTTTGTTTTGAGAGTCTTTTGTGGCTACTGACGCTGTGTACATTGTGTCTTATTTTGAGAGTATTTTATTTGAGTCAAAAACCTGTTTTATTAAGTCAAAATTTTGAAACTGTCAGCTCTTCTTGGAACTAACCACAAAACATTAATGCTTATAAGAACCATTGCCACCGATGTTGATCACAAGTCTTACTAAGTTGAAAGTCATAGGTAGATCAATCTAGCAAAGAAGGTTTAGGTTCTTAGAGAATCTGGAAAATTTATTGTTGACTTCACCTTAATGAACTTTTAACTTCTCATCTTGGGGCTTGATATTCATTGATTTTGATTCTCTCTTTCAACACTGGCAAGAAGATTTAGGTATAATCTCTCTTTGATCATCCCTGATACAGCTTTTAAGACTTTAAGTCTATAGAATGGTGCACATGAACATGTCTCCTCACAAGGAACAACAGTACTGAACACTCATGAACCTGTCTCCTCACAAGGAACACAAGTATTGAGTAGCATCAGTTCTTAGACTGTAAAAAAATGATAAAATAAAGTTGAAAAATCAAAAATCAAAAGATTAAAGATCAAGGGAAGATAAAATAGGAGAGATGTTTTGAGATTGACTTGTTCAATGTTTATAAAGGGAAAAAATCTACAAGCGATTGAGTTGATAAATCATTGATGAGATATCACACTTAAATAAATAAAGGAGTTAGCAGTAGAGATTCTGGATTTCTTGAAGGAGCTTGGGCTTGATTTGAGATTTCTAAGCTTGTGATGTGTATGCTGAAATATGATCTTGTGTTGGCTCTGTGGTATGTGGATTCGAAAGTTTGATCAATGTGGCATTCCTAAGGTTAGCTGATTGTTTCTGTTTTTAAACCTCGACTCTGTTCTTAGTTGTATGTTTGCTTGAGGGCAAGCAAAAGCTAAATCTGGAGGAGTTGATATATCATGGTCTTTATGGTACTGGTTATAGCATGATTGGAGCACAACTGGAGGTTTTGGAGCTTTTTGGATCAAAGCAAGAATCCTTCCCAAATGAAGCAACTCAGAAGGCGCTACTCAACAAAATTGCTTGCTTTTAATTACTTTGTTATTTCACATTACATTCACTCATTACTGCTTAGCTTAATCTGAATCTAAATTCTATAGTCTAGTAGCTTACTCCTTTGGGATTCGATAACCCTTAGTGCTACAAATACATTGTTGTGCACTTGCATTAGTAATATAATTGGGTAAAACTTACACCCTATCACTACTTTGCTCGATGTGAAGCATCCGAGTTAAGACGAAGGTCCGGAAACGCCCCTGCAGCTGTCCAAGGGAAGATCCGAGGGTAGCCAAGTACCTCTCCAACATTGAGCAACTACATCGAGCAAACCATCCTTTCATTTTGCTCGATGCAAGATGTCCCGGAGGAGAAACTGATCAGGACACAGGATCTGACGTTCTCGATATGGTACACGCTGGGGTGTTACATCGGGTGTTCTGCTCGATATGACACGTGTTAAAAAAAAATTAAATTTTTACATGGGTAAACCAAGTAAAACCCCATGTAACAACTTAGTGGAGGTGAAAAAGTTTGAAATTTCCCTCTCATTAGCATTTTCAAATTTTGAAATTAGATATTCTTGCATTTTTTATTAGATTTTCTCATATCATATCCATTTAAAATTCATTATATTCTCTTCTCTCCACCCATTTTTCTACATCGAGCTGAACATTATCTCTATCTCTGCATATATTTCTTTTCCTTCTACATTCTCTCCTTTCATCCCTCAAGTTTTTCAAAGTTTAAGGTACTAAATGCTTTAATTCCTCATTTCTATGTGTTTGTTTTTTTTAAGCTTAGTTGAGATGCATTAGAATGCTTGTTAAAAATGTTTCGCATGATTGAGATTGTGATTTGATTACATATCACCATTGTTGCACCTCTTTTTCAAAATTTGCTCATTTTGTTCTTTAATTGGCATAATTGTTAAATTCAGGCCAAGTCTAGACATGTTTTTGTTTTTCTATCATATTTGCCATTTAAATGCTTATTAATTGAGTAACAATATTGATTCTAATGCATGTTCATAGTTTAGTGCAGAGAAGATGATTTTTTGTGCTGCATATGCTTAATTTTCGGATAAACTGCTGCTTAATGTTCACGGAATTTTATTTTTCACTGTGTTTACCTTTTTGATCCGATAGTTTTTGCTAATTTTACCTCTGTTTGTTGACATTCAGTGTGAAGTTTTGTGGAATTTTCCTGTGCATGCTTAATTTTTGAAATTTATTTTTCTAAATAGTACTCTAAGGGTACAAAACAATAATTCTTGTAACAAGCTTTGTGTTTTCAGGTACAATGTCAAGCAGCAGAGGAGATGAGAATGTTTTGGGTTCAAGCAAACATGCAAGAGACAAAGCTGAGGGAAAGAGGCCAATTGTGGAAGAAGAACCAAACCCCAATCCATCACCAAAGCTCAATGACTATCTAAGAGCAATGAGGAGAGTGGAGTTTACTCCTACACGCTATGCCTCACCTGTTTTGTTAGAAGAGATGGCAATTAAAGCTTAGGTTGATGATCTGCTGAGAAACTTTGGTTTAGAGAAGTTTATCAGCCTTGGTTATCCAACATACATGCAGCTATCTTGTGAATTCCTTGCAAGCTTCAAAGTCTACTTCTTTGACTTTGATGAGGAGTATGACAAAGGAGAAGAGCAATTTGGCAATTGATTCATCAAGTTCAGAGATAACAAGGAATGGTACACACTTGGCTTTACTGAGCTAGAAGGCACCTTTGGATTTGACGAAGGCACAAGAGCTCAAGCCATGAGTTTCAAGACCAATGAGCTCAAACAAGTGTGGAAAAAAATAGCGAATGGGGCATACAAAGCTGGACATCTAAGGAGTGCAAGCATTCGCCATCCAGCCATCAGATATGTGCACTGCATGATCATAAGCACTCTCTTCTATAGGAAATAGCAGAATATGGTGAAAGAAGAAGAGATGGGCTTGCTAGTGAAAGGCTTAAAGGATATCTTAGTGGAAAGTGGAAACAAGGCATGGAAAGATTACTGGTGAGCGCTTAGGAGTGGGGCTCATAACCATTCTGATGAAGCAGTTTCTCTCAAGTCAGTAGTGGGCTTACAACACCACTGGTAAGAAGCCTAAGCTAGCCATTGGAGGCTTGATTACACTCATTTTGCTTGGCGCTGGTTTAAAGCTAGGAGAACCGGATGTGGGCGTGAACTTCATTGATGTCCCTTATTTAGGAAAGATTGGCTATCTCTCATGAGCAATGGAGACAGGCTATGCTTATCAGTTCGAGCTGGCTGATGAGAAGAAGAAGATTCTACTGCCTAAGCAACGCCTCACAAGCTTCACTTCATATGAGAACATTCGCTTCATGCCAAGTGTGGATGAGCTGTATGATCCAAGATGTGATCCGCCTTTGATGAGACCTAGCAAGGTTAGAAACTTGAGCACAGTGGGAGACTCTGAATTGGAAGATGATGCTGAAGAGACCCAAAAGGTTGAAGAACAACAAGGAGAAGCACTAGAACATCAAGACTATGATAGCCGCCCTTATGCCTTTGATCCTTACAATGTGATATGCACATATGAAGCTTCAAGAGCTGCTCATGAGCACATTAGGCTCCTCCAAATGTGGAATAACTTCGAGGACAAGGCAATCAGAAGGCTCATGAAGTCAGTTAAGGCTAACAAGAAGTCGGTTGACTCCCTTAAGAGAAGAGTGAAGAAGCTGAAAAAGAAGTTGGGAGGCTCTTTAAAGAAGACTGATCAAGCTGTTCAGACAGAGACACAAGGAGAAGGATCATCTGGTGATAGCATTTCTGAGGATGAGCCTGATGCCACGGTTAGAAAGAGGCATTCCTTGCACATTGCTGAGAGACCAAGAGCGCAACAATAAGAACCGCCAAGGCATTCATCTCAAGTACTGGTTTCAAGGAGCAAAGGAAAGAAGAGAAGGACCAGGCAGCACACTCCATCTGAGGAAGACGCCTCTCCCTCTCATGTTACTGAGAGCTCAGCCTCTCACCACTCCTCCATCTGAAGTAAGGTACACCATTCTATTCATTGTATATACCACACAATGTTTTAAAGTTGCATGCGATTACTTTCTTGATGTTTGTGAGCATTCTCTTCACCATTTTATTACATAGAGACTGTATAATATAACTGGGAGGGGGGGGGGGGGGGGGGGGGGGGGGGGGGGGGAAGTGTATGATGAGCTGATGATTTCATTTGCATTTTCATATAGATTAGATAACCATGCATCATACTTGCATTGCACTTAAGGCATAGAAAATCCAAAAAAATTGAAACATTTTTGAAAATTTGGGCATGAACATAGGACTTAGACTTTATGCATTCATCTAGGATTAGCTTGCTTGTTTAATTTGGAAACAATGATAGTAAATCTTTGTAAATGCTAGTAGTTTATGAAAATGTTGCCCTTGTTCTTAGTTCTTTGATGCATTTGATGTTGAACTAGAAATAAAGCTGAACCACTTTTGAAATTTGAAATTTTGAGATCCTTGTATGAAACTGAAGCTTTCTTTGAAATGATTTCAACCTTCATATAAGTGGAACCTTAATTTGAACTGCAAATATCATGTCTTTTGCATATGTGAGTGTTGTCATGGACAGTTTTAAAATATTTGGACTTTCTTATCCTCTATGCTACTCTTTAAAAAATCTATTTAGATCTGCTCACCTTTAACCAAACATTCTTTCAAGCCAAAACATAAAATAGTGAGCGATTTGTGAGGCATCTTCCTTCATGGTTGTAGCTTAGCAAAAAGTGTTGGATTGGAACTACAAGAGAAGTATTTCTATTGTATAACTAGCTCACTCTTGAGTTAGATAGGCTAGGAAGTTTGAGGAAAAGTTTGGGGTTTATTTTGGGTTTGATTCAAAGAGAAGAAAGGATAAAAGAAAGCAAGGTACAAAGAAATGGAGATTGACACAAGCCAAGGTGGAAATGGCGGTTGGAGTTCAAAACCAAAGAGAAGGCTCCAGTTCAAAAAGAAAAGAATATGCAAGAAGTGCAAAGCAAAAATCAATAAGCCAAAGGCAAAAGAAGCACAAGCATCAACAAATAAAGGAGCCAAGTTCACAAAGAAGAAAACCGCCACCACATGAAGTTCAAAGAAGAAGTGTCTCTCCAAAGAGCTTAAAAGAGAAGTAGTTTTGGCTTTCTATTTGGGTTTAAAGCTCTTAAAAAGGGTAGCTTAGGCGGGTTTACATTGTTTAGGAGGATTTAAGAACATTTCTTATGGGTCTGGGGTAGATGGGAGTCTTCCCTTGTATGTGTAAGTTGTTCTTTGACCCTTAGTATTTTGCCATAGCTCAACCATGCTTTTCTTGAGAGAACCCTTGAAACACAAAAACTAGTTCTAATAGATGGGATCATTTTAGTTCCATCAGCCTTGTCCTTTAGCAAAATGACACATTTGCATTTACATAAGCATGATTCACGGTTTGAGCATGATTAAATGTTAAAAAATTTGATTGATTTGATGAGCTTGTGTAGGTTGATAACATTGTGATCATTCTTGCTTTGTGATGAAAGTGGCGAAGTGTTTAGAATATTGTTCCATCAATTTCATTTTAGGTTTAGAAACATGGACATCATTTTGATTTATTGTTAGCATTTTTGAGATATGAGTTCCCATTTTAAAACCTCATCACTATGCGTTATGTTTTGTTTGGTTGAAAGCAAGCAAGCAAAGATTAAGTGTGGGGGTGTTGATAGCTTGCTATATTCTAGTGATTTAGGGTGTATTTCATTCATCTTTTCCTTTGTTTTTGCATCTTTATTTAGCATTTTAGTCTCATTTGTATCTACAAGTAACATTGCATGCATATAGTTTAGGGTTGCATACATATTAATGTTTATGGTGTTTTTCAGGTGCTTTTGGAGGTTTTGGGACTTGGAAAAGAGATTGGAGCAGCATACATTCAAAGAAATGCCATAAGAAGGAGTCTTGCAAATTTTGCATCCATATCGAGGAGGAGTATCAAGGAGGAGTATCGAGCAGAACACCAGTGGAGTGTGCTCAATGCAGGCCGCAGTACATGGAGAAGAAGACTTGGTTGTGGGTTCAAAGGAGTTGGCTTACATCGAGGTGATGTGTCGAGCAAGGAGGTCCGTACGAGCTGACTCAGAGATACATGGCATATCGGGTTCCAGCATCGAGCAGAACATCCGATACCTTGCCCGATACAGCCCAATTCCACATCAGGACGAGCACACATCTGAAAAGATCACTCGCAGCATGGAGGACTCCTATCGAGGTGATGCATCGAGCTGAACACCATCCATACATCCCGATATAACTTATCTGCGCGTTGACCAGTTTTTCTTTGACCTTATCTACTTTTTAGTTTTTCTCCTTACATTTTTGGTATAAAAAGAAGCCACAAACAATATCTAGAAATTTCTAATCTTATTCTTATCCTTAGTTACCAAAAAGGGCGATTTTGCCAAAACTTTTTATTACTCTTCTACTTTCTTAATCAAGTCTTGCTTTTATGTTTTAGATCTTGTCTATTCTGTTTGATTTTCGCATTTGGTAACTTAGTTTCATTATTTTTGCATTCTCATCACATATAATCATATTTATCTCTAATCAAATAGGATTAAACATAATTAGTGAGTAGTTTACCTTAAATTTGAGGTTCTAAGTATGGAAAGTGGTTTTTAAGGGATGATTAAGGGTGATTAGGCTTGTTTAGTGTTATCTATATTGCTTCCTTCTCCTGCAAAGTTGTTAATGTTCATAAAGCTTCTCCTTTTTGATTGAATATGAATTTTTTGATGTTGATGATTCACTTAAGAGTTTGATATCTTGTTTCATTGCATGGTTCGCTTATTTGGCATGATAGTTTAGCATTGCATATGGTTCCTTTGTCTTGTGACACCAAATATGACAGTTTGCATTGCTAGATGATTTGCTTAGGGCTAGATAATGCTTCACTCATGAGTCTTGCTTGCTGGTTAGATAGTTTGCATCAAAGAACATCCTTTTACTTGAAATCTGGTTCATTGTTTAGCATTGTTTAGGTTTCGCATTTGAGCATGATATCATATTCTTGAACTGTTGTGTTGATGCTTAGGTCCCTAGAGAATCCAAAATATTGATAGGTTGACTAGAGTGTTTGCTTCAGTGAGAGAGGTTTACTTGATTAGTGCTCCTTTTAGACTATATGGTTTTATGTTTTATGCTCATGGCTAGTGAATACACCATCAAAAGTGGGTATGAAACATTAGTCTTATTGAAATGAATTTGCTTATTAACCACTAAGTTGATTCTCTTTAGACACCTTGTTTAGGGTTACAATATTGAGATGTGCTTGCTTGTTATGAGCTTGTTGACTGCCTTTAATAGAAATCCTTTTAGTCACTCTTGAAACCACATAACCAATGTTGCTTGAAGCCTTGAATCTTGCTTTTAATATATTAAGTTAATTCACATTTCATCTTGCTGCTTTTGTATATTTTCTTTAGTTCATCATCTTGCTTTAACTTGAGTCATACTTGCTTAGCTTCAATTATCATCTTGCTTAGTTACATTTTCTGTTTTGATTTCTTGCATTGTTGATAGGGCTCAGGTTTTATCCAAATAAAACTACTGCAAGTGCACAGCGATGCAATCGTAGTATAAGGGGTTATAAAATCCCAAGAAAGCAAGTAAACTACACTAAAGAGTTCATATTCAGATTAAGCTAAGAAATAAGTAATGAATGTAATGTGAAACAAAAAAATAAATGTAAGTGGGCATTTTTGGGATTGTTCTTAAAGTTCAAAAAGCTAAAGGCGCTACGTCAGGACAATTCGTATGTTGAATCTGAGAGTGTAGAATGCAAGCAATCATGAATGAATTAAAACCGTCTTGAACATGAATTGCAAAGATATAACTAATCAATTCTCATTGCAGAAGTTAACTATGCCTAAATCACAGAGTTTCAAATCTCTTTGCAAACCCTAACAACCTAAACATGCAGTAATGATCAGGTTCAATTGTTCACAAAACCCCTAAGCTAAATCTCTTTGCACTAGGGCGTTTTGTTCATCTAATACTAGTTCAGGTGATTAATAATGATCTCACATCTATCAAACAACATAGGGTTTCGATATCCCGATGATATGTCTAAGAAATCGATATGAATGCAAGCACAAATGAAGAACCATTGGATTTTCTATAAGTTTAGCAATTCTACAAACTCTTCTTCAACCTTTGAAAAGCCCTAACTTAACTAACAAACTACTCAAACATGGTGAATGAAACAAACATCTTGAAAAGAATAGATTGCATAAAATAAGAAATAGAATTAAAGGAGTTCGAAATCTGCTCTGAAGGAGTCTGATTTGTCTCTCCAAAAGTTCTGCTACAAATCTCTCTCTAAAGGTCTCAAAAAGAATAAGATACAAGATAAAAGCCAACAATGGCTGAAAACCTAATATATACATACAAGCTAAAACACGATATGGGACTTTTTGCAAATACTGGAACTTCAGGGCCAAAACTGCAATTTCTTCCCAATCTTTTAAAAACCAGCCACGATCCTTCCTCTACAGGTGACGAGCGTCACCAGGTCAGTGATGGCCGTCACCCAAGCCAGAACAACGCTTCTGACTTGCTCCATTCGAGGTTGTATCTTGCAATGCTCCAAAAAGCTTCAAAACTTCCAATTATGCTCCACACATGCTTTAACCTGCAAAGACTCTACTAGGACTCTAAAAAGACCAAAAAGACTCAATAAAAAAGACTTATATCATGGTTAAAGACCATAAAAACCATGATATATCAACTCCTCCAGACTTAGCTTTTGCTTGCCCTCAAGCAAACATCAGATAGAGAACAGGGTCTAGGTTTGAAAACAGAAACAGTCAACTAAACATCAGGAACACCACATTGATTAACATTTTTGAATCCACATACCACAGAGCCAACACAAGATCAAATTTCAGTCTAATCATCACAAGCTTAGCAAATCTCTTAAATTCAGTTCAAGCTCTTTCAAGGAATCCGAAATCTCTACTGCTAACTCCTGCTATTTATCTAAGTGTGATATCTCATCAATGTTTTATCATCTGAATCACTTACAGATTCTTGTCCCTTCCTAAACAATTGAACAAATCAATCTCAACACAGCTCTCCTATTTTCTCTTCCCTTGATCTTTTCGATTTTTGAACTTTTTTTTCATTTTTTTTACAGTCTAAGATATGGTGCTACTCAATACTTCTGTTCTTTGTGAGGAGATAGGTTCTTGAATTTATTCATTACTGTTGTTCTCTGTTAGGAGACAGGGTCATGAATGCACCATTCTATGGACTTAAACTCTTAAAAGCTGTATTAGGGAAAATCAAAGAGAGACTGTATCTTAACCTTATTGTCAGTGATGGAAGAGAAAATCAAGATCAGTGAGAATCAAGCCCCAAGACAAGAAGTTTATAGTTCATTAAGGTGGAGCTAACAGCAAATTTTCCAGATTCTCTAAGAACCTAAATCTTCATTGCTAGACTGATTCACCTATGAATTTCAACTTAGTAAGACTTGTAATCAACTATTGTTGCAATGGTTCTTATAAGCATAAACGTCATATGGTTATATCCAAGAAAAACTGACAGTTTCAGAACTTTGACTATATAAAAACAGGTTTTTGACTCAACTTTAAAACTTTAAAAATCAAACACAATGCACACAACATCAGTAGCCACCTCCCCCAGACTTAAACAACATTGTCCCCGGTGTTATTAAGCCAAGAGTTGGTCAAAAAGAAGCAGGTGAATGTGTAGAACCAAGTGTGAAAAGTGTACCTCGGGAAGGATCGGGTGACGAGCGTCACCCAGCTGTGGTGACAATCGTCACCATCTCTGATACTCCAGAATCGAAATGTTGGATGTGTTAATGCAATGCCATCATGTATACTCCGAAGTGAGACAGTGGGTTGCCTCCCACTACGCGCTGGTTTAAAGTCATTAGCTCGACTTTGAATGCTGCTCAGACAGCTGGTGGAGAATCCAGAGACACAATGTGTCCTGCTGGAATCTCGGCTTGCACCCAATAATGCTTCAACCTCTGTCCATTGACAGTGAACTCCTCTCCTTTGGAGTTAATTAGGACAATGGTGCCATGTGGTCTAGCCTCTTTGACAGTGAAGGGACCTGACCATCGAGAACGCAGTTTGCCAGGAAAAAGCTGTAAACGAGAGTTGTAAAGGAGTACCTGGTCATTGGGCTCGAAATGTCTGTAGATGATCTTCTTATCATGATATGCCTTTTTCCTCTCCTTGTATAACTTGGAGTTTTCATAGGCCAGATATATGATTTCATCCAATTCATTGAGCTGAATCAAACGCCTCTGATAGGGTTCAGGTTTTACCCAAATAAAAACTACTGCAAGTGCACAGCAAAGCAGATGTAGTATAAGGGGTATCGAAATCCCAAGAGAGTAATGCTAACTACACTATCAATTATAGATTTGGACTAAGCTAAGCGAAATATGATGTATGTAATGCGAATGAATAATTAGAAATAAGCAAACGATGGTATGATATGTTCTAAGTTCAGGAAGACTAAAAGCGCTAAGCTAGGGTAATTCGCAGGTATGAATCCAAGAATGCAGAATGCAGGGAATCAGGAATGATTAAGAACCGTTTTTAAACATGAATCTCTAATGCATAACTAATCAATTCTCATTGCAGAAGTTATCTATACCTAGATCACAGAGTTTCAAATCTCTTTGCAAACCCTAACAACCTAAGCCAAATCTCTTTGTACTAAGTTGTTTTGCTCATCAAATACTAGTTCAGGTTATGAATAATGCTCTCACATATATTTAACAACCTATGATTTTCGGATTCCTAGATGATGTGTCTCAGAAATTCAATTTTAAAGCAAGCAGAGATGAAAAACCATGAGATAATCCTAACAGATAGCAATTCTACACTCTTTTCATCAACCTTTGAAAAACCCTAACTTAACTAGCAGATTACTCAGACATGATTATGAGATCACAAAGCATAACTGAATAAAATTGCATTAAGAGAAAGAGTAGAAAACAAAGGGGGTTCGAAATCTTCTCTAAAGAGTACAGGATTTGTCTCCCCAAAAAGCTCTGAATAAATTCTCTCTCTAGCTCTCTGAATTCTCAAAAACTAAGATTATTGCCAACAGTGGCTGAAAAACCTAATAAATAGGGGCTAAACACGATCTGGGGTCTTCATATAAATAAAGGAAACTTCTGGGTAAGTTCTGCAATTCTTCTTGATACTTTTAACAAATAGTCACGCTCCTTCCTATCTGGGTGACGAGCGTCACCAATGGGGTGACGATCGTCACCATTAGTGAATACTTTCTGCTTCGATCTTGGTACTTCGTGGCTTCACCTCAGAATGCTCCAAAAGGTTCCAATATCTCCAATTATGCTCCAGACATGCTTTAACCTGCAAAAACTCTTCTAGGACTCTAAAAAGACCAAAAAGACTCAATAAAAAGGACTTATATCATGGTTAAAAATCATAAAAACTATGATATATCAACACCCCCAGACTTAGCTTTTGCTTGCCCTCAAGCAAACATCAGATAGAGTACAGGGTTTAGGTTTGAAAACAAGAAACAGTCAGTTAGTCATCAGAAACACCATACTAGTTAAAGCTTTCGAATCCACATACCACAGAGTCAACACAAGATCAAATTTCAGCCTAATCATCACAAGCTTAGCAAATCTCTCAAGTCCAGTCCAAATCCCTTCAAGAAATCCGAAATTTCTACTGTTAACTCCTTATTTTTTAATCTAAGTGTGAAGTCTCATCAAGGCTCTATCATCTTAATCACTTTACAGATTCTTTTCCCTTCCTAACAACTGAACAAATCAATCTCAACACAACTCTCCTATTTTCTCTTCCCTTAATCTTTTCCTTAGGATATTTTCGATTTTTCACTTCTTTTTCTCAACTTTTACAGTCTAAGATATGATGCTACTCAATACTTGTGTTCCTTGTGAGGAGACAGGTTCATGAGTGTGTTCACTACTGTTGTTCCTTGTGAGGAGACAGGGTCATGAATGCACCATTCTTTAGACTTAATCTTTTAAAAACTACATCAGGGAAAATCAAAGAGAGACTGTATTTTAACCTTATTGTCAGTGCTTAAAAAGAGAATCAAGATCAATAAGAATCAATCACCAAGACAAGAAATTTAAAGTTCATTAAGGTGGAGCTAACAGCAAATTTTCCAGATTCTCTAAGAATCTAAACCTTCATTGCTAGACTGATCTACCTATGACTTTCAACTTAGTAAGACTTGTAATCAACTACTGTGGCAATGGTTCTTATCAGCAAAAACGTCCTATGGCTAGTTCCAAGAAAAACTAACAGTTTCAAAAATTTTGACTCTAGAAAAACAGGTTTTTTACTCAACTTTAAGACTCTATAAACATGACACAAAGCACACAACGTCAGTAACCACCTCCCCCAGACTTGAACAACACTGTCCCCAGTGTTATTAAGCCAAGAGTTGGTCAGAAAAATGAATGAGAAGTCGAAAAACCAAGTCAGAAAAGTGTTACCTCGCGTGGGGTCGGGTGACGAGCGTCACCAATCTGGTGACGAGCGTCACCACGACCTGTATTGCCCAAATCTTATGTTAGATGTTAAATAACGAAGTGTTTGCATGTGGACTCGGAAGTTAGACTTTTTGAGCATTCAAACACATAATTAACAACATCCAAACATAGCAATAATAACCTGGTTCAACAATCTCACAAAACATCATCAAAGAAACTGACAACTGACTCAAAAGAAACATAAAAATGACTCAAAAGAAGGAAAAATAAAAAGGGAAAAAGGAACAAGTAACCAGATAATGAAGCCTCAATCCTCATCCTCACAAGGCTCAGTAGTGTAGTGGGGGCGGACACAACCACAGTTGCTAAGTGTAGCAACAGCATCCCAGAGTCCCTCAAAGCTATCAATGACATACTCCTGAAAAGCAGCCATATCCATGGGTGTCTGTGGTCGTGGAGGACGCCGGAAGGCAGCAGAAGAGCCACTCTGACGCGTAGAAGGTCCAGCATCAGTAGCAGCAGCAGTAGAAGCAGAGGGACCAGCTGTAGCAGCTCTTGCAGGGCGCAGAGTCAAGGGGCGCAGAAGAGTCTGTGCTGGCATGAAGAATAGCTGGCGTGGGTCTGTCTGGATAGTAGTGAGTGCTCTCTGTGGTAACTTAATGCCAACATACTCTCCAAAAGTAGTAGTAAAAGTCCAGACAACTCCGGTCTTCATCCAAGTGACATGGCGCAGATACTGCTCATCCATAAGCAATCTATCACTGCGCAGACTGCAAGGGGTAACATCGATCTGGAAATGATGGAAGATCGGTGTCAACAAGCTGCCCACACTCTCAGTCTTCTCCCCTGGACTGGTGAATGGCTTGGTCTTCAAAGAGACCAAATGCTCAGCGAAAACAGCACCTAAGTTGGCGCGAACCATACTATCAACTGGTATCGAATCATCCAGCATCTCATAAAGTCCGTAGTAAAGGAGAATCAGCTCGCTAACTCGAGTCTTGCTGGGTGCAGACTTGCACAGAATAGTATGACCAAAGAGGCGCAGAAGGTACCTCAAAACCGGATGTCTAACCTCTGTCTGCGTGCTGGTCTTGCTATCATAGACTCCATTCCCGAACTTGGACCAGAATGTCCTCATATGGGTCCACTGAGAGGGAAGGAGAACGCCTGTGGGATGGTCAGAGAAGCCATAGATCCCATAAAGCTCCATCAGACTGATCCGGTATCGAATCCCTCGGATCAGAAATGTCATAGTGCCTTCCTGAGCACGCTTCGCCAGCTCATTCGCGTAGTAGACGCGAACTGTAGAGAGAAACTGGCGGACCAAATCTGGGTACAAGTCGTACTGCTGGAATGGCATAGTCCCCATGCCAATGCGCTCCAAAATCTCATAAACCTCCTCAAAGATCCCCATCTTCTGCAGAACAGCAGGATCCGCGAGCCTAGTAGGGATAATCTTAACTCCTAGCCACGCATTGTAGAACAGCGTGTCATATTCATCCCACTCCTCCTGAATATCACGGAATACACAGGTATCCCGAGCCACTTCTTGCTTTGGAGTCCCTGCCCAAACCATCTCCGAGGCTATTTTCCGATCCTCTCGTTTGGCCATGGGGGCCTGCAAACCGGGTGCTGACTGAAGGAATCTGTAGACCCTGTTGCAGTGCTGGAAGACGAGCTTTGTCTTAGTCTTTCTCTTGACGAGGCATCTGCAAATTGAGTACCAAAATCGACCAAAACCATCTCAAAAGTTAGTAAATTTTTCAAAGTTCGAAAAATCAACCAAACAGGATCAAATAGCTAATGGCGATTAATCTCTATACTACCAAGAACACAATTCAAGCATCAGTTCAACCTAAATCACCCAAAATTTCCAGATTTTTGCAACTTTCATCATGAACTCGAAAATACAAACAGTGCAAATCAACCGATTAAATCGCACAAAGATGGTTCCATTCCTCTAATACAACCTAACTAACCATGATTCAACAGTTAAATCAAGCCAATCAAGTCAAAAATCGAATTTTACCAAACCCGAGGCGGACTGAAAATTGGGGATTCCGAAAACATACCTTGCGGATCGTAAAAACTAAGTTGATATTCAGAAAGAGGAGTAAAATCCACACGGATTAGACTCTTGAATCACTCAATTTGGTTAAGAAAATCAAAAGTTATGAAATTCCTATTTCTCTCTAAGTGTTCGGTTATTTTGCAGGTTTTGGCTCGAGGGAGAAGAAGAAGAAGTTAAAACCCGTGTTCGATTCTTATGGGTGACGAGCGTCACCATAAGGGTGACGATCGTCACCGGTTTTTTTTTTTTTTTTTTTTTTTTTTTTTTTTTTTTAACTGAATAAAATTCTAATTACTAGTTCTAAGCACGAAAATAATTCCTAAGTATTATATCTACAACTTACCAGTGGGTTGCCTCCCACTAAGCGCTCTTTTAAAGTCATTAGCTTGACTTTGGTTGGCTGTTTAGACAGCTGGTGCCTGATCCAGAGACACAATGTGTCCTGCTGGAATCTCTGCTTGTGCCCAGTAATGCTTCACCCTTTGTCCATTGACAATAAACTCCTCTCCTTTGGAGTTAATCAGGACAATTGCACCATGTGGGCGAGCCTCTTTGACAGTGAAAGGACCTGACCATCTAGAACGCAGTTTACCAGGAAAAAGCTGTAAACGAGAGTTATAGAGTAATACCTGGTCATTGGGCTCGAAATGCCTGGAGATGATCTTCTTATCATGATATGCCTTTGTCCTCTCCTTGTATAACTTGGAGTTTTCATAGGCTAGATATCGAATCTCATCCAGTTCATTGAGCTGAATCAAGCGCCTTTCTGCAGCAGGTTTCAGATCAAAATTCAGCTTCTTGATTGCCCATTCTGCTCTGAACTCCAGCTCTACTGGTAGATGGCACGCCTTGCCATAGAGAAGGTGGAAAGGAGTAGTCCCAAGTGGCGTTTTGTAGGCAGTCCTGTAGGCCTATAATGCATCATCCAGCTTTGCAGACCAATCCTTCCTTGTTTTCCCAACTGTCTTTTCCAGAATTTGCTTGATCTGTCTGTTGGAAACCTCGACTTGTCCACTTGTTTGGGGGTGATAGGGCGTGGCCACTCTGTGCTGTACACCATACTTCTTCAACAGCTTGTCAAAACCCTTGTTGACAAAGTGAGAACCCCCATCACTTATGACAATCCGTGGGACACCAAATCTGGGAAAGATAATGGTCTTAAACAGCTTCAAAACCACTGCAGCATCATTAGTAGGAGTAGCCAACGCCTCTACCCACTTAGATACATAATCAACAGCAACCAGAATGTATCTATTCCCATAAGATGAGGGAAAAGATCCCATGAAGTCAATACCCCAACAATCGAAAACTTCAACTTCCAGAATGTAGTTCTGTGGCATCTCATGTCTCCTGCTGATTTTTCCTCTTCTCTGACAAGTATCACAGCTTGTGATGAAGGCTTGGGCGTCCCTGAACATGGTAGGCCACCAAAATCCAGCCTGCAAAACCTTAGAGACAGTCTTGAATGTAGCAAAGTGTCCAGCATAGTCTGATCCATGACAGTGGAAGAGCACGTCCTGAACTTCTTCTTCTGCTAAACATCTTCTGTAAATACCATCAGCACAATGCTTGTAGAGGTATGGCTCATCCCAATAGAATCTCCGAAGTTCTCTCAAGAACTTCTTCTTAGCATATCCTTTAAAATCATGTGGTTCATCCTCTGCAGCAAGGTAGTTTGCAATATCAGCATACCAGGGTCTCTTTGGATCATGTAAAGCATAAACAGGCTCTGCAAAAGCTTTCCCCAAGCTTGCACAAATCGCAGATAAGTGTGGAGATCGGTGACGAGCGTCACCAATGTTGGTGACGAGCGTCACCTCGCTCGTATACTTTTGTCGCGAATGGTCTTGGTTGGTGACGAGCGTCACCCCCCTGGTGTCGCTTGTCACTCCCCTGTAGTTTCGTGAAAACTGCAGGTTTTCAACACTTTCTTCCTGTTCTCTGGTTTCTACTAAGTAAACGTTCTCTTCAGGCAAGAAATCATTGATGGGGACACTGTCTTCGACCTGAATCCGGGATAAATGGTCAGCAACTCCATTCTCAACCCCTTTCTTGTCCTTCACTTCAATATCAAATTCCTGAAGAAGCAGGATCCATCTCAACAGCCTTGGTTTTGCATCCTTCTTCTGCATTAAGTACTTCAGTGCTGAATGGTCAGTATGAACCACGACCTTGGAGCCAACAAGATACTGTCTGAACTTCTCAAAAGCAAACACAACAGCTAACAATTCCTTCTCAGTTGTTGCATAATTCTTCTGAGCATCATCCAAAGTCCTACTTGCATAGTAGATGGCGTGGAGTTTCTTGTCTTTCCTCTGTCCCAGCACTGCTCCAACTGCAAAATCGCTGGCATCACACAGTACCTCAAAAGGTAAGTCCCAATCTGGAGGCTGCACAACAGGGGCTGTAACCAACGCCTGTTTGATCTGTTCAAAAGCAGATTTGCACTCTTCTGTGAACTCAAACTTCACATCTTTGCAGAGGAGAGCAGTAAGTGGACGTGCTATCTTGCTAAAATCTTTGATGAACCTTCTGTAGAAGCCTGCATGTCCCAGAAAACTCCTCACTGCTTTGACTGAATCAGGTGCTTGCAGACTTGTCATCACCTCAATTTTCGCCCTATCCACCTCTATACCGTCTCCTGAGACTCTGTGACCAAGTACAATACCATCCTGTACCATAAAATGGCACTTCTCCCAATTTAAAACCAAGTGTTTCTCTTTGCATCTCTGCAGAACTGCACACAGGTTGTCCAAACAGCTCTTGAAAGAAGATCCATAAACAGAGAAGTCATCCATGAACACCTCCATAAACTTCTCTATCATGTCTGTGAAAATCGACATCATGCATCTCTGGAAGGTTGCAGGAGCATTACACAGACCAAAGGGCATTCTGCGATAGGCAAAAGTGCCATAAGGACAGGTAAACGTGGTCTTCTCCTGATCATCTGGATGGATGGGGATCTGAAAGAAGCCTGAATACCCATCAAGGAAGCAGTAATACTTGTGATTCGCCAGCCTTTCTAGCATCTGATCGATGAAAGGTAGAGGAAAATGGTCCTTCCTTGTTGCTGCATTCAGTTTCCTGTAGTCTATACACATCCTGTGTCCTGTCACAGTCCTGGTTGGAATCAGCTCATCCTTGTCATTCTTGACCACGGTGACACCTCCTTTCTTAGGCACCACGTGCACTGGACTCACCCAAGCACTGTCTGAAATAGGATAGATGATACCAGCCTGCAACAACTTCATGATTTCTTTCTTGACCACATCTTGCAAATTCGGATTTAGCCTCCTCTGATGCTCAACTGATGATTTCGACTCATCTTCTAGGTGTATTCTATGCATGCACAAGTCTGGAGAGATACCTGAAATGTCATCAAGAGAATAGCCAAGAGCTTTGCGAAATTTTCGCAGCTTGCTTAGCAATAGGGTGAGCTCTGCATTGTTCAATGAAGCATTAACAATAACAGGATAGGTGGAGTTTTCTCCTAGGAATGTGTACCTTAGCCCTGCAGGGAGCTGTTTAAGCTCAACTTTTGGTGCTTTTGCTGCTGACCAGTCACCCATTGTGGCGGCTTTTGCAGATGTGGAGACAAGTTCATCATGTGCAACCAGTTGCATAACTTGTGCAGTAGCATCCATCATCTTTGTGTAGCCTGTTGCAGCAGCATCTAAATGCTCATACTCAGCTGTAGAAGTGGTCAACGCCCTTTCCAAGGGGTCATCTGAACTCATCTCATGGAAGATCTGATCAGCAATGTTTGTGAGAACATCAACATAAAAAGTCTGTCCATCTATGGTTGGCCTCTTCATCAGCTTGTCCATTTCGAATTTCATCACTAAATCGCCAACATTCAGCTCTATTCTACCCTTCCTGACG
The DNA here is from genome assembly GCA_911865555.2 of Thlaspi arvense. Lineage (NCBI taxonomy): Eukaryota > Viridiplantae > Streptophyta > Magnoliopsida > Brassicales > Brassicaceae > Thlaspi > Thlaspi arvense. The sequence continues at coordinate 41,480,430 of OU466861.1, read as the reverse complement.
TCAATAATAGCTCCTGCAGTGGCCAGGAAGGGTCTGCCAAGAATCAAGGGGTCTTTGGGCTCTTCTCCATACTCTAAAACCACAAAATAAGTAGGGATCATACAATCTCCTACTTTGATAGGAACATCCTCTATCACCCCTTCAGGAACTCTAACTGATCTATCAGCTAGGACAAGAGATATCCTTGTAGTTTTAAAATCAGTCATCCCCAAACTCTTTGCAACAGAGTGGGGCATGAGGTTCACACTAGAACCAAGATCACACAATGACCTCTCAAACTTGTCATTGAAGATGGTGCAGTCTAAAACAAAGCTTCCTGGGTCTGAAAGCTTCTCTGGAACTGTGTTCTGAATCACTGCACTGACCTGCTCATTGATCATCATAGCTCCAACCTCAAGGCTCAAGTTGTTGGTCACCATTCTCTTCACATACCTCCTAATAACAGGAGTGATCCTTACAACATCAATCAATGGGATCTCTATCACCAACTTGTCCATGATAGCCTTGCATCTGGCATCCTCAAGCTCCTGCTTAGACTTCTTAGGATGCTTAGGATAGGGTATCTTGGGTTTATACACGGTCTCCTTAGCATTATCTGAAGTCTTAGGCGAAACTGCAATATGTGGTGTCTGGTGACGAGCGTCACTGGACTGGTGACGAGCGTCACTCACTTTGGACAAGTCGGGGTCGAGTACTGGATTTGGGTGACGAGCGTCACCCCCTTGGTGACGGTCGTCACCAATAAGTGAAAAATCAGGCTCGGGGTTGTCCTCATTGGGTGACGAGCGACACCCATTATTGGTGACGATCATCACCAATGGTTCTACAGCAAAATTTTCTTCATCTTCATACTCTTCTACACCCACGAAATTTTTGAGGTTATATCCTTCTGCAACACTGGTTGCAGGTTCCTTCCACTCCTCAATGTGATGGCATTCACGTGGTGTTTGGGATTAGCATCAGTTCTTCCTGGAAGAAATCCTTCTTGCCTCTGAACAGCTCCTGCAGTTTGAGCAACTTGAACATCAAGCTTCTTCATATGAGAGTTCAGACTCTCAATTTTCCCATTCAGGTCCTGATAGAGCGAATCTATCTTGCCATTGAAGTTCACAGTAAGCTTCTATTGTCCTTCCAGAATCTGTTCTAACATTGCTTCCATTTTGTTCTCTTGTGGAGGTGCTGGTTGATAGGAAGTAGAACCATAGTTTCTGTAGTTTCCACTGCTCTGGAATGGCTTCTGATACTCTGTCTTCTGAAAAGGGGGTCTAGGAGTGAAACCAGGCGTGTTCTGTCCTCCAGTAGGGGCGTTTTTCTGATTGTTGTTGCTGTATCCTCTGTTCCACTGCTGATTCCCATACCTTTGTCCCTGAAATCCGCCAGAGTTGATGAAATTTACATCCTCCTGCTCAACTTCCTCTGAAGCTTCGAAAGTCTCTACTTCTGCAGCAAAGTGAACTGACTTCTTCCCTACCAAAAGGCTGTGCATATCATCCAACTTAGCCTTAACTTCAGCAATCTGATTTCCATCAGCTGCACCAGCTTGCTTCATTCTCTGGAAGTCTGCATTTATAGTGCTGTTGCTGCAGACCAAGTTCTCAATCAGTCTCACCGCCTCCTCTGGTCTGTTGGTATTGAAGTTTCCACTGCTTGAAGCATCCAGCGCCATCTGATATTTCCAGTCAATGCCTCTGAAGAAAATCCCAAGTAATTGCACCTGACTGAAACCATGATGAGGACAGTCCCTTTGATAAGACTTGAACCTGATCCAAGAAGCCTTGAAAGCTTCAGTAGGGCCTTGTGTAAATGATGCAATTTTCGTTCTCATGTCTTCTGATCTGGCATCATCATAGAAATTGTTCAGAAAAGCATTCTTGGTGTCCTCCCAAGTAGTTAGTGAAGCAGGTTCCAGTTGCTTCAGCCAATATGCAGCTTCTCCTCCAAGAGAGTAAGGAAAAAGCTTGCAGAACAGAAAGTCATTGCTAACCCCATTAGCTTTGACACTGGAAGCCAAGTCCTCGAACCTCTCTATGTGGTCCATAGGATGCTCATGAGGTAAACCATGGAAGGGATGCTGTCCAACCAGCTGATAGTAGACAGGTTTAACCTCAAAATCGTTCCTCTGGAAGGCAGGAGGTCGGATTGCAGCTCTGTTGGCATAGAACTGATCAGGTCTGTTGTAATCGCCTAGAGTCCTCTGAACAAAACGCCCAGCAGCGTTATTGACAGCAGCAGGGACTCCCACGTTCTCAGCCACTTGCTGAACCTGCTGTTCAACAATGACATTCCCCTCTTGATCAATTCTCTGCCCCTCTTCGTTCCTCCTATTTCCTTCCCTATCAACCAAGTGACCTTCTGCATCTTCAACCAAGATCAGTGGAGCGACCATTGCAGATTGCTTCTTAGCTTTCCTGTTAGTTCTCTCCAACCTAGCAAGCTCGTCGATGCTCAAAGTCACAAGCTCCTTCTCTTTGTTGCTTCTGGTTCTGCGATTAGGCATACACCTGAAACAGGAACAAAGAAAAGTAGCTGAAAATCAGTAAAGAAATAAAAACTTAGACAAAATCCTAATACTAAAAATCGATAGGCAGCTATTACTCCCCGGCAACGGTGCGAAAAACTTGATAGGGTTCAGGTTTTACCCAAATAAAAACTACTGCAAGTGCACAGCAAAGCATATGTAGTATAAAGGGTATCGAAATCCCAAGAGAGTAATGCTAACTACACTATCAATTATAGATTTGGACTAAGCTAAGCGAAATATGATGTATGTAATGCGAATGAATAATTAGAAATAAGCAAACAATGGTATGATATGTTCTAAGTTCAGGAAGACTAAAAGCGCTAAGCTAGGGTAATTCGCAGGTATGAATCCAAGAATGCAGAATGCAGGGAATCAGGAATGATTAAGAACCATTTTTAAACATGAATCTCTAATGCATAACTAATCAATTCTCATTGCAGAAGTTATCTATACCTAAATCACTGAGTTTCAAATCTCTTTGCAAACCCTAACAACCTAAGTACGCAGGAATGATCAGATTCAATTGTTTACAAAACTCCTAAGCCAAATCTCTTTGTACTAAGTTGTTTTGCTCATCAAATACTAGTTCAGGTTATGAATAATGCTCTCACATATATTTAACAACCTATGATTTTCGGATTCTTAGATGATGTGTCTCAGAAATTCGATTTTAAAGCAAGCAGAGATGAAAAACCATGAGATAATCCTAACAGATAGCGATTCTACACTCTTTTCATCAACCTTTGAAAACCCTAACTTAACTAGCAGATTACTCAGACATGATTATGAGATCACAAAGCATAACTGAATAAAATTGCATTAAGAGAAAGAGTAGAAAACAAAGGGGGTTCGAAATCTTCTCTAAAGAGTACAGGATTTGTCTCCCCAAAAAGCTCTGAATAAATTTTCTCTCTAGCTCTCTGAATTCTCAAAAACTAAGATTATTGCCAACAGTGGCTGAAAAACCTAATAAATAGGGGCTAAACACGATCTGGGGTCTTCATATAAATAAAGGAAACTTCTGGGTAAGTTCTGCAATTCTTCTTGATACTTTTAACAAATAGCCACGCTCCTTCCTATCTGGGTGACGAGCGTCACCAATGGGGTGACGATCGTCACCATTAGTGAATACTTTCTGCTTCGATCTTGGTACTTCGTGGCTTCACCTCAGAATGCTCCAAAAGGTTCCAATATCTCCAATTATGCTCCAGACATGCTTTAACCTGCAAAGACTCTTCTAGGACTCTAAAAAGACCAAAAAGACTCAATAAAAAGGACTTATATCATGGTTAAAAACCATAAAAACCATGATATATCAGCCTCTCTGCAGCAAGCTTCAGATCGAAGTTCAGCTTCTTGATAGCCCATTCTGCTTTGAACTCTAGCTCCACTGGTAGATGGTCTGCCTTGCCATAGAGCAGATGGAATGGTGTAGTCCCAAGAGGTGTTTTGTATGCTGTCATGTAAGCCACAATGCATCATCCAGTTTTGCTAACCAATCCTTCCTTGTCTTCCCAACTGTCTTCTCCATAATCTGCTTGATCTGTCTGTTGGAAACCTCAACTTGTCCACTGGTCTGGGGATGATAAGGCGTGGCCACTCTGTTCTATACATCATACTTCTTCAGCAGCTTGTCAAAGACCTTGTTAACAAAGTGAGAACCACCACCACTTATAACAATTCGCGAGACACCAAATCTAGGGAAAATAATGGTCTTAAGCAGCTTCAAAACCATTGCAGCATCATTAGTAGGAGTGGCCAAAGCCTCTACCCAGTTAGATACATAGTCAACAGCAACCAGAATGTATATATTCCCATAAGATGAGGGAAATGGGCCCATGAAGTCAATACCCCAACAATCAATGACTTCAACTTCAAGGATGAAGTTATGTGGCATCTCATGTCTTCTGCTGATCTTTCCTCTTCTCTGACAAGTAGGCCACCAAAAACCAGCTTGAAGAACCTTGGAGACTGTTTTGAATGTGGCAAAGTGTCCAGCATACTCTTAGCCATGACAGTGAAACAGGACGTCTTGGACCTCTTCTTCTGCTATGCATCTCCTGTAAATCCTATCAGTACAATGTCTGTAAAGATATGGCTCATCCCAATAGAATCTCTCAAGTTCTCTCAAGAACTTCTTCTTAGCATAACCCTTGAAATCATGTGGTTCATCCTCTGCAGCAAGATAATTAGCAATATCAGCATACAAGGGCCTCTTTGGATCATTCAAAGCATAAACTTTATCTTGAAAAGCTGTTCCCAAGCTTGCACAAATCGTAGCCAGAGTCTTCACCAGTATTGGTGACTAGCGTCACCTTCTTCATACAGAAAGTGGGTCGTGATTCTGCTTTGTTGGTGACGAGCGTCACCCCCTGGTGTCACTCGTCATTGCCCTGCAGTTTCGTGAAAACTGCATGTTTTCAACACTTTCTTCCTGCAATCTGGTTTCTACCAAGTAGACGTTCTCTTCAGGAAAGAAATCATTTATTCGGACATTGTCTTCAACCTGAATCCTGGATAGATGATGAGCAACTCCATACTCAACTCCCAACTCCTTTCTTGTCTTTCACTTCAATGTCAAGTTCTTGAAGAAGCAGAATCCATCTCAACAACCTTGGCTTTGCATCCTTCTTCTGCATCAGATACTTCAGTGCTGAATGGTCAGTATCAACCATGACTTTGGAGCCAACAAGATACTGCCTGAATTTCTCAAATGCAAAGACAACAGCTAACAGTTATTTCTCAGTAGTTGCATAGTTCTTCTGAGCTTCATCCAATGTCCTACTGGCATGGTAGATGGCATGGAGCTTCTTGTCTTTCCTCTGTCCCAGCACTGCTCCAACTGTAAAATCGCTGGCATCACACATCACTTCAAAAAGCAAGTCCCAATCTGGAGGCTGCACAACAGGAGCTGTAACCAACGTCTGTTTGATCTGCTCAAAAGCAGACTTGCATTCTTCTGTGAACTCAAACTTTACATCTTTGCAGAGGAGAGCAGTGCGAGGTCTTGCAATCTTGCTGAAGTATTTGATGAATCTTTTGTAGAACCTAGCGTGACCCAGAAAACTCCTCACTGCTTTGATTGAATCAGGTGCTTGCAGACTTGTCATCACTTCAATTTTTTCCCTATCAACCTCTATACCATCTCCTGAGACTCTATGACCAAGAACAATGCCATCTTGTACCATAAAATGACACTTCTCCCAGTTCAGAACAAAGTGCTTCTCTTCACATCTCTGCAGAACTGCACACAAGTTGTCCAGACATCTCTTGAAGGAAGACACATAAACTGAGAAGTCCTCCATGAAAACCTCCATAAACCACTCAATCATGTCAGTGAATATCGACATCATGCATCTCTGGAAGGTTACAGAAGCATTACACAGTCTAAAAGGCAGTTTGCAATATGCAAAGGTGCCATAAGGACAGGTAAAAGTGGTCTTCTCCTGATCATCTGGATGGATGGGTATCTGAAAGAAGCCTGAGTAGCCATCAAGGAAACAATAATACTTGTGATTTTCCAGCCTCTCCAGCCTCTGGTCGATGAAAGGCATAGGGAAGTGGTCTTTCCTTGTGGCTGCATTCAGCTTCCTGTAATCGATCCACATCCTGTGTCCTGTCACAGTTCTGGTTGGAATCAGCTCATCCTTATCATTTTCACAACTGTAACTCCTCCCTTCTTAGGGACCATGTGCACTGGACTGACCTAAGCATTGTCTGATATGGGGTAGATGATTCCAGCTTGCAGCAGCTTCATGATCTCCTCATTGACCACATCCTGCAGATTCAGATTCAGTCTCCTCTGGTGCTCCATTGATGATTTTGATTCATCCTCCAAATGTATCCTATGCATGCACAAGTCTGGAGAAATCCCTGAAATATCATCAAGAGAATAGCCAAGAGCTTTGCGAAATCTGCGTAGCTTACTTAGCAGAAGAGTGAGCTCTGCATTGTTCAATGAAGCATTAACAATGACATGATAAATAGAGTTTTCTCCAAGGAATGCGTACCTTAGCCCTGCAGGGAGCTGTTTAAGCTCAACTTTTGGTGCTTTTGCTGCACTTCAGTCACCCATTGCAGCAGCTTTCGCAGATGTGGTGACAAGCTCATCTTGTGCATCCAGTTGCATCACTTGTGCAATAGCATCCATCATCTTTGTGTAGCCAGTAGCAGCCGCATCCAGATGCTCATACTCTGCTGTAGAAGTGGTCAACGCCCTCTCTAAGGGGTTTTCTGGTCCTATCTGTTGAAAGATCTGATCAGCACTGTTGGTCAGAACATCCACATAGAAAGTTTGTCCATCTATGGTTGGCCTCTTCATCAGCTTGTCCATTTCGGATTGCATCACCAAGTCACCAACATTCAGGTCTATTCTACCCTTCCTGACGTCAATAATGGCTCCTGCAGTTTCCAGGAAAGGTCTGCTTAGAATCAAAGGGTCTTTGGGTTCTTCTCCATACTCTAGAACCACAAAATCTGTAGGAATCATGCAATCTCCTACTTTGATAGGAACGTCTTCTATCACACCTTCAGGAACTCTGATTGATCTATCAGCTAGGACAAGAGATATCCTTGTAGCCTTAAAATCGGTCATCCCTAAACTCTTGGCAACATAATGAGGCATAAGGTTCACACTAGAACCAAGATCACACAATGATCTCTCAAACCTGTCAAAAAATATTTTGCAGTCTAAAACAAAGCTCACGGGGTCTGAAAGCTTCTCTGGCACTCTGTTCTGGATCACTACATTGACCTGCTCATTGATCATCATTGCTCCAGCCTCTAAGCTCAAGTTGTTGGTCACCATTCTCTTCACATACCTCTTTATAACAGAAGTAATCCTCACAGCATCATTCAATGGGATCTCAATCACCAACGTGTCCATGATAGCTATGCATTTAGCATCTTTAAGCTCTTGTTTAGACTTTTTAGGATGCTTATGATAGGGTATCTTGGGTGTATAAACCGTTTCCCTGGCATTGTTTGAAGTCTGAGTTAAAACTGCAGTTAGTCGCAACGGGTGACGAGTGTCACTGGATTGGTGACGAGCGTCACTCCTTTTGGGCGAGTCGTGAAGGTCTGCTCGAGCTGGGTGACGAGCGTCACCCCCCTGGTGACGGTCGTCACCAATTTGTGAAGAAGAATTTTCGGGGTCTTGCTCAGTGGGTGACGGTTGACACCCCTCCTGGGTGACGAGCGTCACCCGTGGTTTTTCAGCACAGATTTCATCATCTTCATACTCTTCAAAACCAACGAAATCTCTTGAGCTCAAATCCTTCTGCAACACAGGTTGCAGGTTCTTTCCACTCCTCAATGTGATTGCATTCACATGGTGTTTGGGATTAGTATCAGTCTTTCCTGGAAGGAATCCCTCTTGCCTCTGAACAGCTCCTGCAGTTTGGGCAACTTGAACATCAAGCTTCTTCATATGAGAGTTCAGACTCTCAATTTTCCCATTCAAGTCCTGATAGAGCGAATCTATCTTGCCATTGAAGTCCACTGTCAGCTTCTGTTGTCCTTCTAGGATCTGCTGTAGCATAGCTTCCAACTTGTTCTCTTGTGGAGGTGCATATTGGTAGGAAGAAGAACCATAGTTCCTGTTGAAGTTGTTGATGTTCTGGTAAGGTTTCTGGAACTCTGTCTTCTGGAACTGAGGCTTGGGTGTGTAACCAGGCGAGCTCTGATTTCCTGTGCAGGTACTCTTCTGGTTATTGTTTTTGCAGCTTCTGTTCCATTGCTGATTCCCATACCTTTGACCCTGAAATCCTCCAGCATTGATGAAATTCGCATCTTCCTGCTCAATCTCCTCTGGATTATCAAAAGTCTCTACTTCTGCAGCAAAGTGGACTGACTTCTTTCCCACTAGAAGGCTGTGCATGCTGTCCAGCCTTAGCCTTGACTTCAGCAATCTGATTCCCATCATTCAAACCAGCTTGTTTCATCCTCTGAAAGTCTGCATTCTTGGTGTTGTTGCTGTAGGCCAAGTTTTCAATCAATCTGATTGCTTCTTCTGGTCTGTTGGTGTTGAAGTTTCCAGCACTAGCTGCATCCAGTGCCATCTGATACTTCCAGTTAATGCCTCTGAAAAAAATCCCAAGCAGTTGCACCTGACTGAAACCATGATGAGGATAGTTCCTTTGATAAGACTTAAATCTCAGCCAAGAAGCCTTAAAAGCTTCAGTAGGACCTTGGGAGAATGATGCAATTTTCGTCCTCAGGTCCTCTGATCTAGCATCATCATAGAAATTGTTCAGAAAAGCATTCTTGGTGTCCTCCCAAGTAGTCATCGAACCAGGCTCTAGTAGCTTCAGCCAATATGCAGCATCTCCTCCAAGTGAGTAAGGGAAAAGCTTGCAGAACAGAAAGTCATAGCTAACTCCATTAGCTTTGACACTTGAAGCTAAGTCCTCAAACATCTCAATATGATCCATGGGATGCTCATGAGGTAAACCATGGAATGGATGCTGTCCCACCAGCTGATAATAAGCAGGCTTAAGCTCAAAATCATTCCTCTGGAAACCAGGAGGGCGGATTGCAGCTCTGTTGGCATAGAACTGATCAGGTCTGTTGTAATCTCCTAGAGTCCTCTGAACAAAACCCCCAACAGCGTTGTTAGCAGCAACAGGGACTCCAGCGTCTTGTGCCACTTGTTGAACCTGCTGTTCAACTATGACATTCCCATCTTGATCCAGTCTCTGCCCTTCTTCATTCCTCCAGTTTCCCTCTCTGTCAACCAAGTGACCTTCTGCATCTTCAACCAAGAGCAGTGGATTAACCATTGTAGATTGCTTCTTGATACTAGAGGTTTTATCCCTTTCTCAATCACCCCTGTATTTAGGTCAGTTGTAGTATAGGGGTTTTATGTCAATCCATGGGGAGTTGTTGAAAGCAAAAGAGTTGCAAGCAGAAATCCTTAAGTCAAGGAAGCAAAAAAGGTTTTTGTTGCCTAAGCAACTAAACTAGCAACCTAAAATGATCAATCACCAAAGAGAACTCAAAAGAGACCGTTTAGTAATGATCAAAGAAGTAAAACAGAGCAAATAAACATAGTACTAAAGCAAATTCGAAATTCAATAAAAGAGAAAGCAAGTTCCTAGATGTGGTTATTGACTTTGGGGAATTCAGAGACTAACTAAGGTTATTTCAAACAGCATTGATCAAGCAAACAGGCTAGCAATGGTGGTTCCTAGGCATAGAGTTCACAAACAAGCAAGCTAAGTCCAATCTCTTGATAAATAGCCATTTGCTAAACACCTTAACAAGAACTAACTCTCATTAGTGCTAAAACATTTAACAAGCAATAACAATCAACTCTATTCATGTCAAAATGCTCCTCAAACAGTTAATCTCTTGAGCAAAGGCCAGCAAATCCTCTATCAAATAAGATCAGCATTTCATCAAACACTTGGTGGGCATAAGAGAAAACTCAAATCCTAGATAAGTGTGATCAAGACAAATCTAGTTTAAAACAGATCAATAGAGAGGAACCCATGCTATTAAACATTAAAAAAACCTTAATCAATCCCTAAATCCCTTTAATCTACCACATCTAAGAACCCTAAGCAAACTACTCACTAATAGCCATGTTTAACACCAAATCACAAGAGGAAAATATGCTAATCATGATTAAAAGAGAGATTAGAGAAATATTAAAGGCAAATATAAACTTATATTAAATAAAGCAAGAAATTTGTCTTACAAACTCAGAAAATTAACTTAAGAACAGTGTTATGACATGACTTGTCGAAAATCCCAGAAAAGGGGTATTTATACATAAAGGAAGGAAGCTCTAAAGTAATGGCAAAAGTGTAATAAAAGACAGGTTCGGACTGGGTTCCTATTGGTCAGTTGTGACCGATAGGGTGATCGATAGGGATCCTATCGGTCTAGAAGGTGACCGATAGAGTGACCGAAATCCATACGGTGCACTTCGATCGGTCACTTCTCTGACCGATAGGCCTGGTCAATAGTCCTTCTATCGGTCACTCCTTGACCGATAGGCCTTGTGTCTTGACCGATAGGCTCCGCAGAGATCGTCTGCCTTGGTCCTTTTTGCTCCTCTTGGCCCAGCTAGCTTCCTGGATCATCCCCAAAGCTTCTCCATGCTTCTTATAGCTCCATAGGTACCTAAAAACATCCATAATGCATAAAAAATACAAACTGTATCCTAAATGCAACCTAAGTCTAAAAGGAGAAGAAAATTGGGACAAAAGATAAGGAAAACATCCAAAAGAGAATCAAAACATGCCCTAAATGAAAGCCTAAATGAAGTAAATACAAGAGATATCACTTCTTAGCTTTCCTGATGGTCTTTTTCATCTTAGCTAGCTCGTCGATGCCTAAGGTCAAAAGCTCCTTCTCTTTGTTGCTTCTGGTACTACGATTAGGTATACACCAGAAACCAGCACAAAGAAAAGTAGCAGAAAGTTAGTAAACAAATTAAAACTTAGACAAAATCCTAACACTAAAAATTGATTGGCAACTATTACTACCCAGCAACGGCACCAAAAACTTGATAGGGCTCAGGTTTTATCCAAATAAAACTACTGCAAGTGCACAGCGATGTAATCGTAGTATAATGGGTTATCGAATCCCAAGGGAGCAAGTAAACTACACTAAAGAGTTCAGGTTCGGATTAAGCTAAGCAATAAGTAATAAATCTAATGTGAAACAGCAAAATAAATGTAAGTGGGCATTTTTGGGATTGTTCTTAAAGTTCAGAAAGCTAAAGGCGCTAAGTCAGGACAATTCGCAGGTTGAATCCGAGAGTGTAGAATGCATGCAATCAGGAATGAATCAAAACCGTCTTGAACATGAATCACAAAGATAAAACTAATAAGTTCTCATTGGCAGAAGTTAACTATGCCTAAATCACAGAGTTTCAAATCTCTTTGCAAATCCTAACAACCTAAACATGCAGTGATGATCAGGTTCCATTGTTCACCAAACTCCTAAGCCAAATCTCTTTGCACTAGGGCGTTTTATTCATCTAATACTAGTTCAGGTGATTAATAATGCTCTCACATCTATCAAACAACCTAGGGTTTCGAAATCCAGATGATGTGTCTAAGAAATCGATATGTATGCAAGCACGGATGAAGAACCAATGGATTTCCTATAAGTTTAGTAATTCTACAAACTCTTCTTCAACCTTTAAAAAGCCCTAACTTAACTAATAAACTACCCAGACATGGTGAATGAAATAAACATCATGAAAAGAATAGATTGCATAATAGAAAGAAAGGAGTTCGAAATCTGCTCTGAAGGAGTCTGATTTGTCTCTCCAAAAGCTCTGCTACAAATATCTCTCCAAAGCTCTCAAAAAGAATAAGATACAAGATAAAATCCAACAATGGCTGAATTCCTAATATATACAAGCTAAAACACGATCTGGAGCCTTTTTGTAAATACTAGAATTTTTTAGCCAAAACTGCAATTTTCCCAATCTTTTAAAAACCAGCCACGATCCTTCCTCTACGGTTGACGAGCGTCACCAGGTCAGTGATGGTCGTCACCCAAGCCAGAACAACGCTTCTGACTTGCTTCATTCGGAGTTGTATCTTGCAATGCTCCAAAAAGCTCTAAAACTTCCAATTATGCTTCAGACATGCTTTAACCTGCAAAGACTCTACTAGGACTCTGAGAAGACCAAAAAGACTAAATAAAAAAGACTTATATCATGGTTAAAAACCATGATATATCAATTGTTAGGTTGTTAGAATTGTTCTTGCATCATTTAAACCCCATTATGACTTAGCTAATTTCTTCTCAAATTGCCATAAGTGGATTGATACCTCATCCCTTACTACAATTGATTAGAGGAAGAGGACATTTATCCCAAGATCGAAAAGTCTTGCCTCAGTGTCCCACTTTAAGACAACGACAACATCAATAAATAGATCGGACTGTTGGTGTTTTGACTAGCGGGCTGTAAGTGTCGAGATAATCTATACCCTCTTCTTGATCAAAACCTTTTGCAACAAGCTAAGCCTTGAGCTTGCCAAGAGTTTCATCAGCTTTTAGTTTTGTCCAGAACACCATTTACAGCCAAGAATATTCATGTCTAGGTGATAAGGAACCAAAGAGAAGGTTTTGGTTTCAGCCAAAGTGTCAATTTCCTCTTGCGATGCTGCATTCCAACCTGAATGTTTCAATGCTGAAATTATAGTTTTTGGTTCCAGAGGGGTGGAAGTGATTGTAAGCATGGCATAGCGAGGGTTTGGCTTAGAAATTTCATCCCTTAGTCTTGTAGTCATGGGACGATTTTGAAATGGTGTTTGCCTAGAAGGTGGGGCAGCAGTCGCAATAGTTGAGACATCATTTGTCACCGTAGTTGACGCCAGTAAACGTTGGTGCATCACTGTGTTCTTAAACAGGTTGTTCTGCAGGTGAAGACACAGCTGAGTATTTTCTTGAGAAGTGGGAACAAAGAGACTATCAACATCAGTGTTGAAGAAGCATGGCTCAGCAGCAGCAAAAGTTTTTGTAGAGACAGAACAATTAAAACTTTGCTGACAAGCAGATAGCATAGGAGCGGTGGGGGCTCGGATGGAGATGAGAGTAAGATGTTGCAAAAGGGAACATTGTTTCATCAAAGAGAACATGGTGACTGATATAAACACGTCATGTAGGTGGATACAAGCACCAATAGCCTTTGTACTTGTCATTATATCCCTAGAAGACACACTGCAGAGACCGAGGATCAAACTTGTTGGACGCATATGGTCTCAGAGATGGATAGCAAGCACAACCAAAGGAGCAAAGGGCAGAGTAGTCTGGTTTGTTACCGAATAACACTGCATACGCACTTTGTTGATGAAGGAAGAAGATTACTCAAAATGTTTGCAGTAAAGAAAGCTTCAACCCAATATTTTGTGGGATTTTGCTTTCAAACATCATTGCTAAACCCAGCTCAGTGTTATGGTGATGTTTTCTTTCTGCAATCCCATTTTGTTGAGGTGTGTGAGGGCATGATATGAGTTGTTTGATTCCACATTGTGAGAGATTGTTGAGAAAAGTTGTACTAGTAAATTCACCACCACCATCTCAACAAACAACTGAAACTTAGAAGAAAGTTGAGAAGAAATCTGATTAAGCATATACAACCAACAAAACCTTGAGAAATTTTCAATAAAGAGAACGTAATATCTGAACCTTTGAGAAGAAATCGTTGGTGTAGGCCCCCATCACGGTGAAGACGTTCTAAAGGACGAGTAGCAGCATAAGCAGAAAAAGAACGGTAAACACGCACTTTTAGCAAGCTGACAGGAGTCACAGAAATTATTGGCAGCTTTATTGATAGATATAGCATTAGTTTTGACCAGATGTTGAAGAATCTCGGAGCTTGGATAACCCAACCGTCTATGCAAAACATCAGCACTTGTGATGAGCTGTCTGTTGGAGTAGAAGGCTTGAATACGAGAGCTTTTCGTTGTGGTTTGTATGTGCCTCTGAATATTCAATCAGCGTGTTGAGGAAGCTCTGTTGTATTTCTTGGCAAGGTTAAACCAAAGTTCCTGGGAGGATCTCAAACCATAGATGCTTTTGAAAGCATCTTCAGACAAAGATCTATAGATCCAAGCCATTATGAGCTGATATATATGAACCCACTTCTGAAACTCCGGATTGACTGTTTCAGTAGCTTGGTCACTAGTATGAACAATAATGGTTGGTGGAGGCCGAAGAATAGCACCACTGACATAGCCAAGAAGAAGTTGGCTCTGCAAAAACTGTTTGAACTGTAGTTTCTATTGAAGATATATCTAATCGTTCAGCTTGAGAGTGACAACATGATTAATGGACAAAGTAGCTGGTGAGAGCGTGAATTGAGTAACCTCCATGGCTTTGATACCATGTAGGTAATAACAAAGCAAAGCAAGAGACTTCTAAAAAAGAAGTTTTTTGCTTAAGACATTTCACTTTCATTACTTGCTTAAGATCTAGTTTATAACTTAAGCTCTATGTAGACTTAAAGAGAAGCCCTAGAAGAGAGAGTATGAACTCTAGGTACACTCGACTTCACCTGATCCCAAAACTCTCAAATCTATTGCTGATAACCATGTTCACAACTGGCTTGTACGGAGCTTCCTTGTGCTTGGTGCAGGATGTTGACGTTTAGTTCAAGAAAGAGACGTTGTGTTCTGATAATATAAAGTGTTGGGCTTCGGTTGATTGTTCTGGCTCAATAACTGATCTTCGTTTCCTTTGCAGCCCACTTCCATTTTAGTTGACTTTGTAGGCGTTGACTTCTTTGCCTTAACAGCTCGCATACTCAAGCTTTCTCTGGGTAACATAAGGGACAAGAACATTTGGGCATATACAAAGCATGGATTATTGTTGTCAAGAGTGGACATTGGTTGGTGGTAAATTATCCCCAGTCCCCATAGCCACATCCAACACCAACGAAAATAGAGCGTATAACTCTGAAACAGAAAATCTGGATAATAAAGAACCTCACCAGGATAAAAATACTCTTATGGCATTTTATCTCAGGTGTTTTAGCGGTTTCAAAAACATGACGTACGAGGAATAAAACAGTGGACAGTGAACGCAAACTCTGTAACAAAAGAGCAGAAAAAATATGCCAAGTCCTTTTCAAATGCGCCTTGCAAATATATGCTTGTTTCCTGTTAGTAATGTTAGAACAGAGAAGTCAACTCCGAAGTCAACAAATGTGGAAATGGGCTGCAAAGGAAACAAAGACAAGCTATTGGGCATGTGCAATAAAACGAAGCCCAAACCTTTGAATCATCAAAACTCATCTGCAACGGCTCTTTCTGAAACAGAGCGTGAGATGTCAACATCCGACACCAAGCACAAGATAACTCCGTACGATCCAGCTGTATGCGTGGTTATCAGGAACAGATTCGATTGTTTAGGATCTGGTGAGACCGAGTGTATTTAGGATCTATACTCTTGCTTCACTAGGGTTTTCTTTGAGTACTATAAATACTCCTGCAATTGTAAACCTTACGGTTAAGTTGAATGAAATCATAAATGCTTTAAGCAAACTCTTTTCTCTTAAGCTTTCAGCTTCGTTTTACATTTTCCTATCAGAGCTGCAGTCGGTTCATCGGTTCTTAATCTCACCACCTTCTACTATCAGATTTCATCTCTAGTAATTTCCTAGTCTCCATCTTCAAGAAAGCAAAGGAGCTCAGAGTTTCTTCCTGAAGCAAGGTGAAGCAAGACTCAGATCGTAAGATTCATCTGCTACGTTTTTCAGATCCAAGGTAATGTTTCTGTTTTCTCTACTTAGACAGAACATATCTCAACACGTGAGAAGGACAATGACTGGTTTTAGATGAAGATGATTAGTGGTTTAGGGTTTCTATGTCTGAGATTGAGAAGTTAGAGGCTGTTGGGTTGGTTAACGATGATTTTATTGCTGCAAGTTTCTGGCTTTGCTTGAATGCACACAAGCTGTTTGGTTAAATGTCAAAGAGAGTGACAAATTGCTGAAGTGCAGATTATCGGTGGTATATAATATGAAACAGAGAGTGAAGCTGGGTTTAGGTAGTTGTAGGAAGAAAATTTTCTGTGGCGGTTAGATAGCTTAGTCGAGTTAAAGAGGGAAAAACCCAACTCGTTGTGAGACAAATAGGTCAAAAGAGCCTGAAAAAGTTCTCACACTAATGACTATTCTCCAAGCTGATAGAGTTTTATGTCTACTTCAAACGGACCTTCCACTTCTCTTGCCATGTCCAAGCCATCTTCATTTGCAATTCCAAATTTGTCATCTTGCTTCAACCGACGCCAAGTTTGCGGGGAAGTGTAAACGCAAGCCCAATCTAAGCCCAGTTTGTTGTGTAGCCAAGCCCAGTTTCCAAGCAAGTAGTTTAGATATAAATATCTATGTTATGAGAACTTAAAATATAATTTTGGCTGCTCAAAACAGCAGCCTCTTCTCTTTTATTATATGAATCAATCGACATTTATTTGATCTTGGTGACAACCTAAAGCTTTCCCTTTTCATTTACTTTCTTGCATAATAAAGCTCTTATGAGCTATTTCTCTTTTAATAATTTATATCTAAATAAAGCTCATTTGAGCAAATCTATCTAAATAAATAGGCTTGGGCGAGAATATGAGTCCATTACCACATTGATTGAAGATTCAATGGACTCACACACAAGTCCTTCTTATGAAGATGTCATGTACAAGCTGATTGGGTTTGATGAGACGCTCCAAACTTATGAAGATTCCTCTGCGATCATTCCACATCAAGCTTTCTATTCGGACAGAGGAGGCTACTCAAGTCGTGGCAGAGGTAACTACTCTGGTCAAAACATGGGTCATTCTCGTGGCAGAGGCTCTTACTCCACTGAAGGAAGAGGCTTTCCACAACAGTTCTCACCGAGCAACAGTCGTGGTGCTTACCACAACTCTGGACAACGACCTTCGTGTCAAATATGTGGGAAATACGGTCACACTGCAGCAAAATGCTACAGTTGTTATGATCCATACGATCCAAATTTGACATCTTTGCGAATCAACTACCTCAAGCCCTCGCTGCAATGACAGTGTCTGACCAACAACAGCAACAGTCTCCTGGTCATGAATGGTACCCTGACACTGGAGCCACTGCACACATCACCAACTCTACTCAGAATCTTCAGACATCACAACCGTATCGTGGCAATGACAATGTCATGGTTGCGGATGGAAGCTTTCTCCCTATCACACATATTGGCTTCATTCCTCTGCAGACTGTGTCAGGTAATCTCTCACTTAATCAGGTTCTTGTTTGCCTTGATATTGCTAAATCTCTTCTGTCTGTGTCTAAGTTGACAAGCGATTACCCTTGTACCGTCAAATTTGATGCTAATGATGTTCGTATAAAGGAAAAAGTCACCAAACAGCTCTTGACTCAAGGAAGCAGACATAATGACCTGTATGTTCTGAGGAATCCTTCAGCGTTTCCAGCCTTCTACTCCAACAGACAGCTAACCACAAGTTTAGATGTTTGGCATAGGCGGTTGGGACATCCAAGCTTTGAGATTCTTCAACATCTGGTCAAGATCAATGCTATCTCTACAAATAAAGTTGCCAACAAGCTTTGTGACTCCTGTCAGCTTGCTAAAAGTGCACGGTTGCCATTTTTCTCTTCTGCTTATATCGCTACTTGTCCTCTAGAACGTCTCCACTGCGATCTTTGGGGGCCTGCTCCAGCAACTTTGTTTCAGGTGTTCAGATATTATGTTATCTTTATTAACAATTTTTCAAGGTTCTGTTGGATGTATCCGCTTAAAAATAAATCAGATTTTCTCTCAACCTTCATCAAGTTTCAGTTGTTTATTGAGAACAATTCAGTCTTAAGATTCAGTCCTTTCAGTGTGACGGTGGTGGTGAATTCACATGTACAAAATTTCTTCACCATCTCACACAATGTGGGATCAAACAATTCATCTCTTGTTCCTCATACACCTCAACAAAATAGCGTTGCTGAGAGAAAACATCGACATATCACTGAGCTTGGCCTTGCAATGATGTTCGAAAGCAAAATCCCACACTAATATTAGGTTGAAGCATTCGTTACTGTAAACTTTCTCAATAATCTTCTTCATTCATCCACTAACAACAAACAAAGTGCACATGAAGTGTTATTCAACCAGCAACCAGACTACTCTGCTCTTCGCTCCTTTGGTTGTGCATGATATCCCTCTCTCAGGTCATATACATCCAACAAGTTTGATACGCAATCTCTGCAGTGTGTATTCTTGGGCTATAATGACAAGTATAAAGGCTATCGCTGTCTACATCCACCTACAGGGAGAGTTTACATCAGTCTGCATGTCCTGTTTGATGAAACGGTGTCCCCCTTTGAAGCAGCTTATTCTCATCTTCACCCAAGACCCACCACTCCCCTGCATTCTGCTTGGCAACAGAGTTTCATTCACTCTGTCCCTCCTCGACCGGCAGAATCCTTTTCACCGGAAGAACCTCCTGCAGTTGTTGTCGTCTCTGCAGAAAACTCTACTCTGGAGCTCTCTGACGCTCCGTTGATTACTGATGCTGATTTTCCACCACTAGTGTCTCCTCCTGCATCTTCACCGCAAGCTATTGTCTCAACTTCTGCGACTGTTCCTTCACCTCTCAGGCCAGCACCTATGACTACTCGTCTCCGAGCTGGAATATCTAAGCCCAATCCCCGTTATGCTATGCTTACGATTACTTTCACTCCTCCGGAACCAAAGACAACCACCTCTGCCTTGAAGCATCCGGTTTGGAATGCAGCAACAAAAGAAGAAATTGATACTTTGAAGGACACAAAGACCTTCTCCTTGGTCCCTTACCATCCGGACATGAATATACTTGGCTGCAAATAGATATTTCGAACCAAACTACATGCTGATGGTTCTCTTGACAAGCTCAAGGCTCGTCTTGTTGCCAAAGGGTTTGATCAAGAGGAAGGCATAGACTATCTTGACACATATAGTCCCATGGTGAAAATGCCTAACAGTCTGCTCGATTCTACATGCTGCAGTTGTCTTAAAATGGGACATCAAGTAGCTTGATGTCACCAGTGCTTTCCTCCATGGTGATCTCACTGAAACTGTCTACATGCATCAACCTCCTGGATATGTTGATCCGATGAAGCCAGGGTTCGTTTGCAAGCTTCACAAAGCTATCTACGGTCTTAAGCAGGCTCCTTGGGCATGGTTCAACAAATTCAGTACTTATTTGCTGGATTTTGGCTTCACCTGCTCCACCGCTGATCCATCCCTTTTTGTTTATCTGAAGAATGGTGATGTTATTCTTCTGCTATTTTATATCGATGACATGGTCTTAACCGGCAACAACAATACGCTTATCGCTCAGTTGCTTGCTGTTATGCACAGTGAGTTTAAGATGAAGGATCTAGGACGCCTTCACTACTTCCTTGCGATTCAAGCTCATTTCTTGATGACGGTCTGTTTCTAAATCAGGAGAAGTACACCGAGGATCTTCTTCACATTGCAGGCATGTCTGAATGCTCGTCAATGCCAACACCTCTGCCTTCTCAACTTGACAGAGTTCCAAATCAGGAAGATCTCTTCCCTGAACCTACTTATTTTCGCAGTCTTGCTGGTAAGTTGCAGTATCTTACGTTTACCAGGCCAGACATCCAGTTCTCTGTGAACTATATATGCCAAAAGATGCATTATCATTCTGTTGCTGACTTCAATCTACTGAAGCGCATCCTTCATTATCTCCGGAGAACCACAGATTTTAGCCTCAATCTCACCGGTGATACTGATTTTACTGTTCGAGCATATAGTGACAGTGACTGGACTGGATGTAAAGATACACGACACTCTACTGGAAGTTTCTGCACTTTCTTAGGCTCTAATATCATCTCTTGGTCTGCAAAGAAACAAGCGACAGTCTCTCGCAGCTCGACTGAAGCCGAGTACAGAACTCTTTCTGACGCTGCTGCAGAACTCACTTGGCTCGGCAATCTTCTCTGTGACATTGGGTTTTCACAGCTTCCACCATCGGAGCTCTACTATGACAACCTTTCTGCTGTTTATTTGTCTGTAACCCCGGCTATGCACAAGCACTCGAAACACTTCGAAGTGGACTTTCATTACGTTCGAGAGAAAGTTGCTCAAGGCTCGCTTGTTGTTCATCACATCTCTGCCGCTCATCAACTTGCTGACATCTTCACGAAACCATTACTGTTCCATGCTTTCTCGGATTTAAGTTTCAAACTTGGTGTGGATTATCCTCCACAAAGTTTGAGGGGGAGTGATAGAACAGAGAAGTCAACTCCGAAGTCAACAAATGTGGAAATGGGCTGCAAAGGAAACAAAAACAAACTATTGGACCTGTGCAATAAAACGAAGCCCAAACCTTTGAATCATCAAAACTTATCTGCAACGGCTCTTTTTGATATGATCCAGCTGTATGTGTGGTTATCAGGAACATATTCGATTGTTTAGAATATGGTGAAACCGAGTGTATTTAGGATCTATACTCTTGCTTCACTAGGATTTTCTTTGAGTACTATAAATACTCCTGCAATTATAAACCTTACGGTTAAGTTGAATGAAATCAGAAATGCTTTAAGCAAACTCTTTTCTCTTAAAGCTTTTAGCTTCGTTTTACATTTTCCTACAAGTAATGGGAGCCTCTTCTCTGACTCGCCAGAGACAAACAAACCGATGATACTGAACTTAATGGAAGACAACAACATCCATGTGAGTATCAGAAAAAGCGATCTTCCGATTAAAGTGAAATAATGGAAGAACCGCAACGCGATATTATGGCTTGGAGACAAGAAGCTCCACATGTCATCTTTTATAAAAATGTGAAAGAAGCGATGATACGTAACAAGCTCAACTATCCAGCGCCAGTGTCAATCTGGAAATAAGTGAAAACTAGTGGCAAAACCCAATGCCAGAGATAATCAAATGCAAGATCAACGCCAATTGGAGGAATTCTATACTGCACACTGGTGCCGCTAATATGAGCATTGCATAGCCTATAAGACCTGTGAATTCGACATGTCAGCATAGTTTCAGATTATGCTGAAGCTGTTAAAACCATCGTAAAACCAATTGGGTAACCCCGATACCGCTCCCTTACGAAGTCCATCATTCTTTGACCGATGTGAATTCAAAATAGAAAAAAACTGTCAACTAATTCAGTTGCTGATTCAAAAGTGTTACAAAAGATGAATGATTCCAACCACGTCTATCCTAATTACAAGATCAGCTGAGACAAGAAAGTCACAAAGCATCCAGTTATCTTTTTTAGTATGCGTTTATCTCGAGGGTTATGTTAACCACTCTGTTTTTTTGGGTTCCCCTGTTTTGTTTTCAAACACTTGGTTCACAAATTTAGGATGATAGAAAAAAAACTAAACCGAGATGTCCAAACTTAATGAGGAGGCAAGGCTTGAGATTTTTCTATAGGGATGTGAAAGTTATTAACTGTTCTACACAACGCCATGATTTATTACAACTTTTAAAAACATAAGTAAGCAGCAAAGTGACAAACTCTAAGATTTATTACCCAAGTTTGTGGTCACTTTACAAGACCCGGATTCAAAGTCCACGAACAAACCTCACAAAAGACTGGCTCAACTCAACTACGGATCAAACTGACACCAAACGAGATGGTACAGATCATGAGACCTAGCAATCCCAAGAAACCATATTTCCTGCAACATAGAGGATACAGATTACAAGTTGAACAGATATATGTCAATCAACAAGAGAAGAAGAAAAAGAAATCAAACCCGATGGTGAGACGTTTCATGGGATCTCCAGTAGAGTAACCTTTAAAGTAGAAGAATCGAGTAATATTGTAAAGCAAACCCAAACCAGCACAGAAGCAAGGATGTTTCATTCCACCAAGGATCATTAGTATGAAGAACATTGGCATCATCTCTAGAGAGTTTTGGTGCCCTCTCTGCACAACCAAAATTTTTCAATGTAAGTGAGTTAAAATCAGAAAAGAAGTTAGCATCTGAACACAGAATCACAAGAGAAGGGTTTTTTTTTTTTTTAATCTCTTTTCCAACCTGAACACAGTTAAAGAGTTTAGCGTCTTTGTTTTCTGATTCTATAGCATATAGAGTTGGATACGGCACACTGTACCTGCATCAAGTATTATAGAAAGAGTTTCATATATTGATTAAATTGATCTTGATCAAAAAAAAAAAAAAAAAAAAAGATTAAATTGATCATAGTCACATGCTTTGAAAAAAAAAACATAGAGGAACGAAAGGATCAGACTACAGAATCCAAAAACTCAAGACGAAATTGGATACTGTGAGAGCAGAATCTTCCAGTATTTAAAAAAATTGCAACGAAACAGTGATTTTAAATCACAATAACATGTTTCTCAAATGACGATTGAATTGAAGAGAACATAAAAGAAAAACAGAAACATAATAAATAATCAAAAATTATGTCGAAACTAGATTAGGGTGAGAGCAAAACCCTCCCGGTATTTGATAAAATTGCAACGAGGCAGTGGTTTCAAATCACAATTACATGATTCTCAAATGAACGAGCATACAAGAAAACATAAACAATCAAAAGATTTAACAACAAAATCCAAAAATTAGGACGAATATGCACTAGAATGAGAGCAAAATCGTGCCAGGGTTTTGGTGAGATTTCAACGAAACAGTAATATTAAAATCACTATAACATGTTCCTCAAATGAAAATTGAATTACGAGGACACAATAGCAAACAGGAACAAACAAGAGATCCAATAAAAGAAAATTCCAGTTTCACAAAGAAATTTAAGACGAAATTGGACTTAAACTCTGCAAATATATGATAAATTTGTAACTGGAGCATAAGTTTTTTTTCCCAGTCACAAAAAAAAAACATGGAGATAAGTCATTCGCACAGAAATCGAGAGAAAGCAAGAGCGAACTGACGATTCTACCAGATTCGAATTAAAGGCTAAAATCACGCCTAATTAACAGAGACGATCGTTTTAAATCTGAGAATAGCGAAGAAAGGGAAGAGGAAGTTTGTGGAAAACCTTTTGCGAGCTCTGCCGACTTGAGCACCCATCCAAAGGTTGAGGAAGCAGTAGAAGACGAGGACGAGAACGACGTATCCGTACTCTCTAGACAGAAATTCGATTATCGCCATGGATGCTTCGGAAATTTTTAGTTTACTAGCTTAACTCGCAGGAGATCAAATGATTTAGTCTCATTCATCTTATCAAATGAGTTTTTTTTATTCTTTTCTGGGTCGGTAAATAGATTTATTTTCTGTTAGGGAGAAAAAATAAAATATCAGGATATTAGAAAAGTAACTAAGGTTTATGAAGATGTTAGAAAATTTCGAAAACTTAAAAATTTATGAAGATCTCGCATATTCTCATTTGAAGATGCGGCACCTTCTAAATTCAACAAGATCAAAGAAAAAATCACCATAATCTTTTATGCAGATTCTCATGCGGATTTTTTTCAGAAGTGCAACAATTCATTGTAGCTAAATTCAGAGTTTTTTTGTATTATTACCTTATAAAGAAGATGTTCATACTACTTCAACAAAAGTGAATTATGCAGGAATGCCACCTACTTTATTGCAACAGGAAACAGAGAATGTGACCAACTGGTCAACCAATGAATCATCTCAGCAACAAATTCACTATGGGCGTGCAAAGCATTTTACGTAAACAATAGAGTAGAACAAGCAAAAGGGAAGCTCAGACTAGTTATCGATTACAAGCACTTCAACCAATATCTTCAAGATATCAAGTTCTCTCTGCCAAACAAGAAGGCCCTTCTACAGCATCTACAAGGAGCAACAATATTTTCAAAGTTCGACCTCAAATCAGAGTTTTGGCAACTTGGGGTTCATCCAGAGGAAAGGTACAAGACAGCATTATGTCTGCCAAATCGTCATCTTCAGTGGAGTGTTTTGCCTTTTGGATTAAAGACAACACCCTCACTATTCTAGTAGGCGATGTTAAGGATATTCAAGCCACTAATCGACACAGCTCTAATTTACATCGACGACATTCTCTTATTTTCGTCAAGTACAACATAGCATATTCAGACTCTCAGAAAGTTTCAAAGCATTGTCAAGGAATTCAGATTTATGCTCTCAGCCCGAAAGATGATTATAGCCCATCCCAATATCGACTTCCTTGGAATGAAGATTAACAACAGACAGATAATACCTCAGTCTCATCCAGCTACAACTCTTCTTGATTTTCTAGACGAAAATCTCTCAAGGCGACAAGTCCAACAATTCCTTGGAGTAATCAATTATGTAAGCGACTTTATCCCGAAAATTTTGCAATTGAAAAGACCACTCCAAAAGATGCTCACAAAGAATCCACCACAATATTTTGCAGACTGATACGATTGAAAAATATTGGGGAGCCATACTGTTCGAAGAGATAAATGGGAAACATCAAAGCTGTGGTTAAAAAAAACGGACGCTTTAAAGATGCAGTAATGCATGATCATTCCACGTTCAAAAAAATCTTGGCGGTCAAGAAGGCTATCGAGAAGTTCGAGTTCCATCTGATTGGACATAAATTTTGTATCAAAATGGATATGTCCTCTTTCCCAAAGATGTTACAATTCAAGCATAAAATGGTCCCACGCCAGCTGCTATTACGATGGAGCGAATGGTTTTCAAAATACGACATCGACTTCCTTGGAATGAAGATTAACAACGGACATATATCACCTCAGTCTCATCTAGATATAGCTCTTCTTGATTTTCCAGACGAAAATCTCTCAAGGCGAGAAGTCCAACAATTCCTTGGAGTAATCAATTATGTAAGCGACTTTATCCTGCAACTTTCGCAGTTGACAAGACCACTCCAAAATATGCTGACGAAGAATCCACCACAATGGGCAAAATAACAAACAGAAGCAGTCAAAAGGCTATAGATATAGATACATAAGCTACCACCACTAAAGATTCCCTCCTCGGGGACACGTATTTTACAGACTGATGCGAGTGACAAATATTGGGGAGCCATACTGTTTGAAGAGATAAATTGGAAACGTCAAATCTGTGGTTATAAAAAATGCAGAAATGCATTATCACTCCACGTTCAAAGAAATCTTAGCGGTCACGTAGGCTATCGAGAAGTTCGAGTTCCATCTGATTGGACATAAATTTCGTATCGAAATGGATATGTCCTCTTTCCCAAATATGTTACAATTCAAGCAAAAAATTGTCCCACACCAGCAGCTACTACAATGGAGCGAATGGTTTTCAAAATACGACTTCGAATCATTCTATTTAAAGGGCAAGAAAAATACTCTTGCAGACATGCTTAGCCGAAACCCACCAAAGGAGATTCATCTAATGGCGAGCTAATCTACTTCGACAAAGCATTATTACGACTTGGAAGCCTACATGCCCGAAGACACCCATCAGTTAATCAAAAGAAACTTTCTACACGAACATCTTCAGCATAAGATCTTCCATTATCAGTCAATCATCCTCTCAAAGTACGGTATCAACTGTCACTACATCGCACCAATGGGGATTCACCCGGACAATTTTCGTTCACCTCTACCGGATCGAAAATTTGAACATACCTGAGGAAGTTCTGTGCTTCCTATGGTATATATGCTCGGTCTACATCATTGGCATCACATTCGACATAGGATGGCTATATCAATACATCAATGCCCAGCAAGGTCAGAAGGATTGTATCTCGATTTTCCTAACATGGTTTGCATCTTTCAACATCTGGAACAAAAAACTAAGAAAATCAGCAAAAGCAACAAGCTTGCCATTCAAGCAATTAAGAGGTCAGAGATGCCTTAATCCGTTCTTCAACCATCACAATATATACTTCTTCCACCGACCTGTTCAAATCAACATCATGTCCAACAAACTTCATGCACTACCCACACTCATTCACCACAACGACTACCGAAGAGAAATCAGCCAAAATTTCAATATCCATGAAAACAAGCCTTACGAAGACTTTCAAACACACGCATTTCGCATCAACACTGCCAGGCAGACATTCCCCATTCCATTCAACCCAAGCTGGATCTACTATTCTGCTGACTACCAGATGATCCTCGACTAAGATTTACAATACTTCATGATGAAACACGAAA
Source organism: Thlaspi arvense (assembly GCA_911865555.2). Taxonomy (NCBI): domain Eukaryota; kingdom Viridiplantae; phylum Streptophyta; class Magnoliopsida; order Brassicales; family Brassicaceae; genus Thlaspi; species Thlaspi arvense. Next base: position 41,454,350 of record OU466861.1, on the reverse strand, counting down.
GCATGACGGATAATACGAAGATCACAAGGCAGATCTCTCCAGAGATAGCAAAACTAGAAGAGACGTCTCAACAGTGCCCGCCAGAATATTTCCAAAATGCACAACTCCCTGACGATTCTATGAATATTGATAAAATCGGGAAAATGTTCAACATCGACGTCAACACGGAGCCCGAAGAAAACTTTGAAGAACCAGAAGAAGAATACGAATGTCCAGGAGATCACTATGATTGTTGCGCCAAACATTTCATTGAGTTCGAGATGGATCACTAAATAAAGTATCTCTAAATACTTCATTATGTATAATTATGTAAGATTATAAGCATGTTTGAAATAAATAAGTAGTGATGTAAGCGCTTATGTCAGCACATCAATAATGTAGGATGAGGTAAGCGTTTATGTCAGCGTGCACTCTTCCTCCCTATAAATATGTGTGTATCCCCTTGTAACAAATCATCTCAGAATTTCAATAAAAATTTCTCTCTAATTTCTCTCTCTAAATGAGTCTCTAAAGTCTTTAAGTTTTTCAGACTTCCTAACATCGTCATAAGCCTTGGTTACTTTCTGTCGTCAGAAAAACACCGATCTGCTCCAGATCGATGCTTGAGCTTTCTGGTTAATCAATACGGCTCCAGTCAATACGACTTTTGGAGGGGGGGTAATATTCCTAACGGTGGCTGAACAAGTAAGAGACCGGAGTGCCCAGTAAAGCTCCCTTACTCGGAAACTACCACCCCCGTCTGTCAACATGACTTTAGTCAATACGATGACCAGAGGTTCCTACTCAGAAATTGTTTAAGCAGTTCTTCCGTCTTCTATGTGGCTGCCACACCAACAAGAGTTCCGAGTCGCAAACGCTGGCTCGCTATCAGTTAGGCTCAAGTCCAAACCAATAACCATAGAAATTTTCCCAGGATGTCAAGTTACAACAGAAATTCTAGGATCTTCTGTTCCTGGAAAAGATCTAATCATGGGATAGAATACATACTATGCATTAAAGAAGAGGTTCGATATCTCACTCGAGCCACGAGGAATGAAATGGAAGTCTTTATACAAAGCTTTCACAACAATACCTCACATATTTTCACTTGAAGATGCGACACCTCCCGAGTTCAACAAGATCAAAGAAAGAAATCACAATAATTTCCTGTGCAGATCCTCATACGGATTTCCTTCAGAAGTACAAAAATCCACTGTGGCTAAATTCGGAGTTCTTTGTTTCATTACCTTTCAAAGAAGATGTTCACACCAATCCGACAAAGGCGAGTCAAGCAGGAATGCCACCTAACTTATTGCAACAGGCGAACGGAGAATGTGACCAACTGGTCAACCAAGGAATCGTCTCAGTAACAAATTCACCATGGGCGTGCAAAGCATTTTACGTAAACATCAGAGCAGAAAAAGCAAGAGGGAAACTCTGGCTAGTTATCGATTACAAGCCTTTGAACCAATATCTTCAAGATGTCAAGTTCCCTCTGCCAAACAAGAATGCCCTTCTACATCATCTACAAGGAGCAACAATATTTTCAAAGTTCAACCTCAAATCAGGGTTTTGCAACTTGGAGTTCATCCAGAGGAAAGGTACAAGACGGCATTCTGTCTGCCAAATAGCCATCTTCAGTGGAGTGTTCTGCCTTTTGGATTAAAGACAGCACCCTCACTATTCCAGCAGGTGATGTTAAGGATATTAAAGCTACTAATCAACACAACTCTAAATTACATCGACGACATTCTCTTATTTTCGTCAAGTACAACAGAGCATATTCAGACTCTCAGAAAGTTTCAGAGCATTGTCAAGGAATTCAGAATTATGCTCTCAGCCCGAAAGATGATTATAGCCCATCCCAACATCGACTTCCTTGGAATGAAGATTAACAAAAGACAGATAATACCCCAGTCTCATCCAGCTACAACTCTTCTTGATTTTCCAGACGAAAATTTCTCAAGGCGACAAGTCCAACAATTCCTTGGAGTAATCAATTATGTAAGCGACTTTATCCCGAAAATTTTGTAATTGAAAAGACCACTCCAAAAGATGCTCACAAAGAATCCACCACAATATTTTGCAGACTGATACCATTGAAAAATATTGGAGAGCCATACTGTTCGAAGAGATAAATGGAAAACATCAAATCTGTGGTTAAAAAAATGGACGCTTTAAAGATGCAGTAATGCATGATCACTCCACGTTCAAAAAAATCTTGGCGGTCAAGAAGACTATCGAGAAGTTCGAGTTCCATCTGATTGGACATAAATTTTGTATCAAAATGGATATGTCCTCTTTCCCAAAAATGTTACAATTCAAGCATAAAATGGTCCCACGCCAGCTGCTATTACGATGGAGCGAATGGTTTTCAAAATACGACTTGGAATCCTTCTATTTAAAGGGCAAGAAAAATACTCTTGCAGACATGCTTAGCCGAAACCCACCAAAGGAGATTCATCTAATGGCGAGCTCATCTACTTCGACAAAGCGTTATTACGATTTCGAAGCCAATAGCCCGAAGACGCCCATCAGTTAATCAAAAGAAACTCTCTACACGAACATCTTCAGAATAAGATCTTTCACTATTAGTCAATCATCCTCTCAAAGTACGGTGTCAACTGTCACTACATCGCACCAATGGGGATTCACCCAGACTATCCGTTCGCTCACCTCTACCGGATCGAAGATTCGAACATGCCGGAAGAAGTTCTGTGCTTCCTATGGTATCTATGCTCGGTCTACACCATTGGCATCACATTCGACATAGGATGGCTATATCAATACATCAATGCCCAGCAAGGTCAGAAGGATTGTCTCTCGACTTTCTAACATAGATTGCATCTTTCAACATCTGGAATGGAAAACTAAGAAGATCAGCAAAAGCAACAAGCTTGCCATTCAAGCAAATAAGAGGTCAAAGAAGCCTTAACCCGTTCTTTAACTCTCACACTATATACTTCTTCCACCGACCTCTTCAAATCAACATCAAGTCCAACAAACTTCATGCGCTACCCACACTCATTCACCACAACGACTACCAAAGAGCAATATGCCCAGACTTCAATATCCGTTACAACAAGTCTTACGAAGACTTTCAAACGCATGCATTTCGCCTCAACAATGCCTGTCAGACATTCCCCATTCCATTTAACCCAAGCTGGATCAACTATTCTGCTGACTACCAGATGAGCCTCGACGGAGATTTACAATACTTGATGATGAAACACGAAAGCATGATGGATAGTACGAAGATCACAAGGCAGATCTCTCCAGAGATAGTAAAACTAGAAGAGACGTCTCAACAGTGCCCGCCAGAATATTTCCAAGACGCACAACTCCCTGACGATTCCATGAATATTGACAAAATCGGAAAATGTTCAACATCGACGTTAACACGGAGCCCGAAGAAAACTTCGAAGAACCAGAAGAAGAATACGAATGTCCAGGAGATCACTACGGTTGTTGCGACAAATATATCATCGAGTTTGAGATGGATCACTAAATGAAGTATCTCTAAATACTTCAGTATGTATAATTATGTAAGATTATAAGCGTGTTTAAAATAAATAAGTAGTGATGTAAGGGCTTATGTCAGCACATTAATAATGTAAGATGAGGTAAGCGCTTATGTCAGCGTGCACTCTTCCTCCCTATAAATATGTGTGTATCCCCTTGTAACAAATCATCTCAGAATTTCAATAAAAACTTCTCTCTAATTTCTCTCTCTAAATGAGTCTCTAAAGTCTTTAAGTTTTCCAAACTTTCTAACATCTTCATAAGCCTTGGTTACTTTCTGTCATCAGAAAAACACCGATCTGCTCTAGATCGATGCTTGAGCTTTCTGGTTAATCATCACGGCTCCAGTCAATATGACTTTTAGAGGGGGGTAATATTCTTAACGGTGGCTGAGCAAGTAAGAGGCCGGAGTGTCCAGTAAAGCTTCCTTACTTGGAAATTACCACCTCTGTTTGTCATCACGACTTTAGTCAATACAATGACCAGAGGTTCCTGCTCAGAAATTGTATCAGAGCCAACAAGAGTTCCGAGTCAATGAGGAATATGATTTTTGACACTTGTCATCGACGAGGAATAAGATTTTTAAACAATTTTACTATCGATTTTTTATGAAACTATGACTAAAAAATTAGTTAAGAAATTTTCTGTGCATCAAAACTGTCATAAATAATAAATGATCAAATATTTTCTATTAATTAGTAATTTCCTACCAATTAAACAAACTGATGTTCATCGGTCAAAAAATGGTAAAAAATCGATAAAAAATAGATTCTATGTATCATTTAACAAAATGATAGATTCTATCATTCTATTGTAAGCGATTATAGAACTAATGATTTTCTACTATCTCTTTTTACAACAATTAATTTATATATTAAATTAAAAATTTAAATAAGTCACTTCAATAAAATAAGTTTATATTAAAAAATATGGATTCGATTGACTTTACTGAGACGATTAATCCAAACATTAAAAAATTATGAAATTAATTATAAAAAGATTATGAATGTTGGACCATAAAAACTCTAATTCTTTTTATTTTGTTGCTAAAATTAGCCATTTTTGTCTGCTTCAATTAGGTTAACCAATTGAAAATAGTCGGTCTCGATCACTAAGGCAGGAATCCGCATAGGAATCAAAACTCTTATAATCCATATGAGGACTTCAAATTCAACATACAAAGGTGAGAGAGACTGTTATGTCGCCGTCAGCCTGTATAAGTGACTACCATTTTCTAATTCAAGTACGAGACCCTTGCATGTTGTGTGTCCATCCTTAACGCAGGAGACATCCACTTGGCATTATGAGATCAGAGGTATATTCTCCATCGGGCTTGTCACAATCCTTTCTACAAGCGGACTTGGCGCCTGACCAAAATTTGAGATTTCCCCAATCTCTGAGATCTTCTGTGCAACTTTCCATGATTTTGCTTCTTGCATAACAATCTCTAAAGTATTTGTTGGCATAATATCTTTGTTGTTAAATACTTTCTCATTTCTGGCATTCCATGTATATAATAGATTCTATGAAAAAGCTTCCAAGAACTTTGCAGCTTCCCCTTGTGTTGGGACCCGGAAGAAGAGATGTGCTAAGCTTTAGGAGATTACCTTACTCGGGAAAATACGTGGAAGTGATGGAATTGATGGGATTGCACTTAAGGTTCATGTTTATAGCGCTAGATGGAATTCAAAGAGTACATGATTGATGGACTCTATCTCTGCTCCACAACGTTGACATCGGCTATATAAACCACAATGACGGTATGTTAGTTGGCTATTGGTAGCCATACTACTAGAGAGAGCCTGCCACATGAAATGTTTTATCTTCTGAGTGGTCTTTAGAGCCCAGACTTTACTCTTTAAGGGGGTAAAACTTTGTTCTATAACCGGTGGCATACCTACTTCGCCTCTCATTTGTAATGTCAGTTCATAAGCAGTCCCTACAGAATACATAGCAGACTTAGAGTAAGCCCACATAAACCTAGCTGGTTTGTATGACCTACTTGGTCTGATGCTCTTTATACGTGGAATGTCTTTCGGATCAAATAACTGGTTTAGGAGATCAATCCGCTATTCATATGTATTTGGATCAATTAAATGATGTACATACAGGTCCGGATCTCTCCATTCTCCTATGTCGAGTTGTTATATCACACTTTTGTGCTTATCCTGGAATTTATCGTTTTTCTCAAGAATTTTTGAAGAAGCTCTCTTGCCTCCATAATACTCTGTCATCCATAAGATAGATTATTAGCTTTTGTCATACCACAATTTTGTGTTTATTCAGTTGTCATACCACACTTTTGTGCTTATCCTGGAATTTATCGCTTTTCTCAATTCTTTTTAAAGAAGCTTTCTTGCCTCTATAATACTTTGTCATCCATAAGATGGATTATTAGCCTTTCCAATCTCTAGGTCGAGTATCGGTAGTATCTCGCCGTAGGACTCTCACCAAAAGGGATGACGGATAATCTTCCAATCCCCAAAGTTGTTTGGCTATAAAAGCGAGATTGAAGCTTTCCAAGTCTCTGAACCCCAAACCACCTTTATCTTGGCTGACACAGATTTTGTCCCTCGATTTTTTGTTTAGTACTCCACCAAAATTGGGATATAGTGCCATTCAGCTTCTTTTGCAAAGCTTGAGGGGGAAGGAAGCATGACATGACATAAGTAGGTAGAGCTTGTGCTACCGACTTAATCAGAACTTGCTTCCCTCCTTTTGAGAGCAGTCTGTCTTACCACACATTTATCCAAGTACTTAATCTGTCGTGGATAAAAGGAAAAAGCTTGCTTTTTGGAACAATAGATCTTCTCTGGTAACCCCATATACATAATCATACCACCTTCTTAAGAGATACCTAAAGCTTGTTTTAGCTCTCTCTTTTTCTCTGGTGGAACCTTACTCTCGAAGAGGATAGAAGATTTTGTACAGTTTAGTTGCTGTCCTGAAGCTTTCCCATAACAGTCAATAATCTTCATTAATTCTTCGTATTCAGACTTGTCTGATTTGCAGAAGAACATGCTATCATCTGCAAACAGAAGGTGCAAGATGGGTGGATAAGTCTGGGAAACTTTAATCCCGGTGATTCTTCCTTCTGCTTTCGCCCTTTTAACTTGGGCTATCAAAGCTTCTGTTAGAATAATAAACAGAAAGGGGAATAATGGATCTCCCTAGCAAAGTCCTCTTGAAGGTTGTATGTTACCCTTCGCTTCTCCATTGAGAAGGACTTGATATGACACATATGAAATGCACCATTTGATTAACAAGGCCCATTTCTATGCAAATACCATTTTTCGCATCAGTGCTTCAAGGAATCCCTGTCAACATTATCAGATTTACTCATATCTATTTTAATGGCTATAGTCTTCGTTTTACAGATTGAGTTTGTTCGCAATGTATGTAACACTTCCTGCACTACTAAGATATTATCTGTAATAAGGCGTTTAGCTACAAAAGCTAATTGAGTCTCAAAAATATGTTTCAGAAGGAATATTTTAAGCCTCTTGATAGTAGATTTTTATGCCACTTGCAATTACTCAAGCTTACTTATGTCATTGTAGTACTTGAAGATCAATCCAAACAGGGAAGATGAAACACACAGAATGCATGATGATCTTGTAAGCTAAGAAAAGTTTGTATTAAGTCTAATAACTTAAGTAATCATCAAACTTAAAGTATCTAGATGAAGTAAACCATAAGCAGTAAAGCAGATCAAGTAAAAACAACTTCAACCTAACAAGAACAGAGAAAAACTGAGGAAATATAGATATAATTCGCATTATAACAAGAAGGATTCTAGAATGGGATAATTGACAAAAGATAATCCCTGGCATGAAACAAGATGTTCAAATAATCAATGAATGCATGATCCTTTTAGCACAGAACTTAAAACATGTAAATCAATTCTTTCTCATGACAATGATTCCTTTGAAAGCAGCCTAATCAAGATCTAATTCTCATTAATGATCAAGACACAATCAAGCATGAAGAAATAGTTCTATAAAGCCAATTAACTCCCTAGTCATCCATCTCATGTATAAGAATAAGTAAATCCACTAAAAGGTTGGTTCATGAATTTCAACAAACACTTTTGATGCAAGAAAAACCCTAATTTCAAATCTCACATGATCAGGGTAAGACAAGCATAAGATCACCAAATAGTGAAGGATCTAAAATCATCTACACCTAAACATTAAGTTATGAGTCTTGGATCATTCTAAATCTAAACCATCCTTAACCCAGAATTGACTACTCACAAATTATGATTCATCTATCAAAATCTAAGCAAGAGATGAAGGAAGACATGATCAAAAGCAGTAGGCACAAGACCAATAACAAGGAATGCAAACTTAGATTAAAACTTCAAATTATTGCTAACAAAATACCAAAAACGAGAAAACTGCTCAAAAATAAGAGAGAGAGAGAGAGAGAGAAAGAGAGAGAGAGAGAGAGAGAGAGAGAGAGAGAGAGAGAGAGAGAGAGAGAGAGAGAGAGAGAGAGAGAGAGAGAGATTAAAGATAAGGTTTTTTGTGCTTAGAGATAAGATAAAAACTTGATAACTGATTAAAAAGATAAGGTTTTTCTTTTATAGTCAAGGGTTAAAGCTTTGTTAACTTGGTCAAAGGCTGAAACCGAGCGTTGACCAAAGTCAAAGTAGGCTGGGAAGGAAGCTGATATCGGCCAACAACTCGATACACCACATCAATACAATTTCCATCTTCTGATATCGGCTTGCACGTTGATACAAGTGGTCAATACTGAGGTACTAGCAGAATGTTATTCTTCACTCGTTCTTCTGTATCAGAGTGATGTCCAATACAGACGTCGATACAGCCTTCCTTTGCTTCCATATCGAGCAGCAACTCATTATTCATCTTGATACAACCCCGTGAAAATTCTTCAGGTCCTTTGAGTGCTCCTCCTTGCTTGAGCTTGAACTTCAAGAGTCCATTAATCCTCCTAAGCCTCAAATGTACCTGAAATACACTCCAAAATGCACCTAATATGCAATGCATAGCATGAGACTCACTAGCTATACAATGAATGCAAAAGGGACCTAAAATGTGCATGAATGCAAGGGAAAGACATAAAAAGCATATGAAAATTTAAGAAGGACTTTTGCAAGTCTTAACTCAATCCCACTCTAAATCAGATGTAGTATAGATGGGGTTTATCAATCAATCTAGGAGCTAGAATAAAAGAGATGCATTGTACTAACTAAGCTTAACCAATATGATAAAGAAGGATTATCTGACAACCTAAGTGATCAAGTATGAAATGCACAAGTGAAAAGCAATCCTAACAAGACTAAAGCAAGTAATGCAATGCAAAGAAACTAAAAGCAACGGGAATCAAAGGAAGCAAGAGCTAAATGGAAATGCAAGATGAGAGAATGAAAGCTAAATGCAACAACTTAAGGTGCAAGGAAAGATATGAAAGTAAATGCAACTTAGGTGAACAAATGTAATGCAACTAAAACAGAGGAAAACAGAACACAAGATGACCAAATGCAAAGAAGAATAAGGCGCAGGTTCAAGGCTAGAGCAATGATGGCATGGGGATTACTTAGTATCAAACCTAGGGTAGTCAAGACCAATAACAAGCTAAAAACATGATCAAGCCACTAAATCAATCAATTTGCAAACAGAGCAAAAATGTCTAAGTTAAGCACATGTCAGACCCACTTGTGATGGCGTATTTGTGCAAAATCAGCATGAAAGCACAAGACGCTTATAGACCAAACATGCTACCCAAACGCAATATAATCATCTAGGCGAATGTTCCTAACAAAGTTCTTTCAGGCATTTAAACAAACACTTTTGATGCAGCAAATACCTAAGATCAGATTTCACTCAAACAAGTTACTCAAGCCTTAAGAACAACTAAGCTAGGTGATTCAAGCATGAATTAAACCAAAACTCTCTAAGTTATCAACTAATCATACCCAAATCTGCTCCAACCTTAAACCATATAAAACTACTCACAACACATTATGAAATCACCAAAACATAACAGAATTGACAAAGCAAACATGATCAATCAAAGCTAGAACAAAGGAAACACGAAACTTTATTAAAAATGATGATCTTAATTCATAAATCCATAAATCTCCTTGTGGCTCTCCCACAGGTCTAAAATAAGGATAAGAAAGAAGATAAGTCCTGAAAAGGATAAGCCAAAGGCTTATAAAGATGAAAGGATAAGGTTTGGTCAAAGCAGAAAACGTTGGTCAACAGCGGGGATAAAGCATATCGGGCAGTATGGAAGGTGTTTGGCTCGATGCAGTTGGCCGATATAGTCTGCCGCTGTTGCTTCAGGCAGCTTTTGTCGGCTCAGCACGCACCAGGTAGGCTTGCCTGGGTTTTGCTTGATGTGCTTGCCCAATACAATACCCTGCTGAACACTCCGTAGCTGAAATCGCTCTATCTCTTGAACCTCAGATCTAAATGAAATGATTCGACCACCACTGGAAATCTATTTCGATCCTATACAACTTTCATGAAGAACATGGAGCCTGAATCTGAGTGGAGAGGCTTCGCCCCGACCGATTTATAACTCGCATCCTGTTGAACCGAGCAAAGACCTCGATGTGGGACCTCAGTGCAGCTTCTAAACAGCTTGGCTTCATTTTTCTTGCATATTTTTTTGACTCTAGATGATCCCTCATCCTTCCACAAGTCTGCTTAGCCTTAAAAACACCTGAAATACACCTCCAACATGCAAATGTATGTATTCTTAATCTAAATGCATGCATGACTATTTCTATATGCAAATGAAACTAAAATGATAAGAAAAAATGCAAGAACAAGAGAAAATATGTATAAAATGCATCCTAAAACACTACAATATAGCAAACTATCAAAAATGCATGCTAAAATGCTATAGATATGATATCTATCAACATCCTACAAACTTGCCTTTTGCTTGCCCTCAAGCAAGCAAGAAGAACAAACAAGAGATGAGGTTTGAAAGTGGGAGTTCACAACCTAAAATGTCAAAGGAAAAAATAAGAGCAATGTCCAAGTTACCAATTTTAGGATGCATATGATTTTGTTTTACTTGATAACTGTCTTTTTGGGTGATAAAGGAGGCTGAAATCAGCCAACATGAGGAGGGATCATACCAAGTCTTGTGGCATGAGCATTAGATGGTCCAAAGGATCCTCCAAAGGTAATCCATGGAATTTGTTTCCTCTCACCATAGAAATCAGACTTCCCTTTAGCTCAAAGTTATTGTTGACAATAGGGGAGGGGTAATACCAAGTCTTGTGGGATGAGTATTATGAGCATCTCCTGCATCAATCACTCTAGCAGGCCTAGGAGCATGGACAGAAAATCTTCCATTAGCTCCTGGGGAACCAGCGAAACCCTGAGGTTCCCGTACTCCCTGAATACCTTGGGCGCCAGCTATTCTTTTTGGTCCTTGTGCACCTTCTGCACCAACAGAAACATGTCGTATGTTCATATCAACAGTCCTTGTTCTGTGTTTTCTTCCAAGTCTGTCTATGTTGTCCAAAAGTGGCAGGAGTATATCTGAACCTTGTGATCTCAGGTTCATGCACCTGAAAGAGCAAAGCCAAAGCAACACCTAGTAAGTAACAAAGTAAAGAAACAACCTAGTCTTACAGAAAATCAAAATCTAATTGTTCAGAATTCCCTAAAGGCAACAACGTCAAATTGATACAAGTGTTTTGATCACTTGTGACTCAATTCCTTAAGTCCTAGATCCTATCATTGTAGACTTTATGTATCAATCCATTTAGAGAATTTGAAGCAATGAGAATTCATGAAGTTCTATAAGCTAAGCCAATCAATAAGAGAGTTTTAATGAGCTAACAACTTAAATGAACCATCAAACAAGCAAAGATGATATTGAACTAAGATGCAGGACAAATAACTTAGAAACTTAATACTTAGAAAACAGAGTAATGATCAAGCAAGCGAATTCGAAACTGATAAAGAAAGTTTCATAGATGGGGTAATTGATCCAAGACAATTCTAAGCCCTAGATGTAATGTTTAAAAAAATCAACAAATGCAAGATCTTTTAGCATAGAACTCAATTCATATAAATCAATCCAGTCTCTTGACAATGATTTCTTTGTTCACATCCTAATCAAGATCTAATTCCCATTTGTTAAAAGCAATGTGATCAAGCATAAAGAAACAGTTATATCTAGCCAAGATGCTCCATAGTCATCCATTAAAAGGCTACTTCAGACATTTTATCAAACACTTTTGATGCAAGACAAACCCTAATTTTGAAATCTAAGTGATCAGCAAAGATTAAGCATTAAGAACACCTAGAAATGAAAGATCTAACATTATGATGTAAGCTTTTATGCTATCTCAATTGCCCAAGCTTACACTAGTTCTGTAGCAAGGGTTCTTATCAATTCATAGGTCTAAGATGAATGGATTAGGAATGCAATGGAAAGACTAATCCAAGCCAAAACAGAGAAATAGTGTTCCAAACTATTAAACTAATGAACCAATGGCTAAATAAGACTATTAGAAGCAATGATTAGACAATGATCAAGCAAACAAAGCAAATTCGGAGTTTAGATAATAAAGGCAATGATCCTAGATGTGGTTATGGAATTTGGGGGATTCAAACACAAGATTATGCTGTTATCAAACTCATTAACAATGCAAACAACCAAGTAATGCTAATTCCTAGGCATATAATTCACTAATTAAGCATGCTAAACCCAATCTCTTGGTGATTAACAGTTTGCTAAACATCCTAACAAGAACTAATTCTCATTAGTGCTAAGATCAATAGCAAGCAAGCATAAACCAATTCTATTTAAGCCAAAAATACTTCTTAGACAATCAATCCCTTGAGCTAAGACAAGTAAATCCTCTAAAAGACAATATCAGCATTTCATCAAACATTTTGTGGGCATAAGAGAAAGCTTAAATCTATATTCATGAGATCAAGAAAATCCAGCATAAAAACAGTCTAAAAGAGAGGAATCAATGATATTAAACACTAATAAGCCTCAATCAAGCATCTAAATCCCCATAATCTACCACATCTAAGCTCTTAAAGGAAACTGCTCACTATTCATCATCAAAACCATCAAATCCACAAAAATTAATGGGTTAAACATGATTAGGAATGAGAGATTAAAGAGATAAATGCAGAAACTTAGATTAAAAATATGGATCTTGTTCTCACAAAGCAAAAGCAGTTAAGAAAAAAACAGATTAGAAGCAAGAACAAGACATGCTAATATTTTTAGGTCTCAGCCTATTTATACTAAGAGACAAATACCTTACTACAATGGCAAACTTGTAATTAAATGAAGGTATGGGCAAGTAGATGTCGGGCTAGAGTGGTCGACATGCATCTCGACATTGAGTCTCGGGTGCTCGATGTCGAGCTGGCCTTGGGCGACATGCATCTCGACATCGCTTGTCGGGTGTCTCGGCTCGGCTATGTCACACGACATGCATCTCCACATAGGTGTCTTGTCTTCGGATGTCGCCTTTGAAGCTCAACATCAGTGCACGACATGGACGTTTTCTCCTCCTTCTTAAAGATGTCGACCTTGTTGCACGACATGGAGGTCTACATTGGCTTCAGAATGCACTTCCTTGGCTCCTCTTGATTCTCCCTCCCAAGCTCCCACCATGTCTCCAATGGCTCCTTAGGTACCTAAAAACATTCCTTATGCAAATAAAATACAAACTACAGCCTAAATGCAACCTATGTCTAAAACCAAGACCTTTGGGCATGGTAAAGGATTTTCCTTTGAAGATTGACAATTGCTTGGTATCAACAGATTTTGTGGTTATGGAAAAGACATATTCAAGAGAAGTACCACTTCTTCTAGGAACACCATTCTTGGCAACAACAGAAGCTCAAGTAGACTTCAAGAGAGGCTCTGTGATTCTTAAGAATGTTGATGAGTACAAAGTCAACAAGATTGTCTCATCTTCCATAGCTTTTTTTGGAACCATTGTGGAAGAAGAGAGTGAGCAACAGCAACTTCCAGAGAGTGTGGAGCAAGCTATGAGCTTCACAATGAACATGCTGATGAGAGACACTCTCCCTGATGAGCTAGAACAGAAGCTTGACACTGAGTTAAAGCTTGAAGATTGATACAAGCACAATCGATTGATCATGTTGTATAACCCGTAGTTCAAGGCTTCGGCTAATCAGAAAAGTAATTGTGGGATGAGTGGTCAGATGGGACGAGATTTTTGGGTCGAACAGCAGAGGAACTCAGGCTATGGGACCAATGGTCGAGTGGGACGAGGGATGTTACAAGTGGGACGAGGGACGGTACGAGTGGGACGAATAACTGAACGGTGGGACAGTGGAAATTGGTCGAATGGTCGAGGAACTCAGATGATTAGACCGGTGGTCGGATGGGAAGAATGTAAGAACCAGATGGATCGAAGTGTACCACAAAGGCTATGGATTTTCCTTTGATACAATACAAGACTTCGTTATAAATTTGGAGGTGCTGGTCTCAACAAAGTTAAAGAGAAAGAACACAAGATTTGATTATAATCTTTGTGAAAGAAAATTCAGTATTTTTATTAGAAAAATCAAAGATGAAAATTACAATGCTGCACGGAAACTTTATATAATGGTTCTTCAGCTTTAGGGAATAAAAATATATGCAAGAAAAAAATACAAAAGTGCATTAAGAAAATTACATAAATTGAAACAACTAATCACGCTTAATGTAAATCAAAAGGAGCAAAGTTTGGGATTAGTCAAACCACAAAAATGATTGAAATAGTTTATATACTTACCTTTACTAGCCTTTGACGAGTTTGGTTTAAAGCGATGATCTCTTGATTCCTTTTGCGTCCCCTCCTCTTGAATGTGAACCGTGAATATGTTGTTGTGGGCTTCTTTTGATAACAAGGGCCAGCTTTCTTGAGTTTTGTCCGTTGGGTCTTGACTTTGGTCTTCTATGTATTCAAATGAGCCGGTCCATGTATACATGTTGCTTTCTTGGTCAGCTTTGGAAATTGCTTGTAGTATGGCTTGGTTATACTTTTTTTTGAAGTGAGCGAGCTCTTTGTCTAGTCATGGCACCTTTGTTTAGGACGGGTATCTCTAGCTTTTGAGAATCTTGTAGCTGCGGTTCAGTGAGGTCCAGTTCAGTTGGGATGTCCTCATCATTCCCTCTCTCTTGAATTGGTTTTGACCTCAAAACTGTATCATCTGCCAAGAAAGGAGCTAAATCAGTAACATTAGAAGTGGAGGATACATTTAACTAACCTGGTAATTCAAGACGGTAGGCATTGTTGCTGATTCTCTCTAAGACTTTGAATGGACCGTCTCCTCTTGGTTTAAGCTTTAAGCTTCTCTGATCTGGAAATCTTTCTTTCCTCATGTGCAACTAAACCCATTCTCCTGGTTGAAAAAGTATCTCCTTTCGTCCCTTGTTGGCTTGTTTTGTATACTGCTTCGTCCTCTTCTCTAGGTTCTCTCGGGCTTTTTGATGAAGTTTCTTGATGAACTCAGCTTTCTCATTGCCCACTAAGCTTACCGCTTTTGCTGGTGGTAAGGGAGTCAAATCAAGTGGCGTTTTAGGGTTGAATCCGTATACAACTTCGAATGGTGACATCTTGGTGGCTGAGTGTGAGCTCGGTTGTAGGAAAATTCAATGAATTGTATACACTCTACTCAGTTCTTTGTGTGCTTTCCAATAGTTGCCATTAGCAAGGCGGATAGCATGCGGTTCACAACCTTTGTTTGGCCGTTCGTTTGAGGGTGACAAGTGGTGGAGAAAAGGAGTTTAGTCTCTAACTTCTTCCACAAGGTTCTCCAGAAGTGACTCAAAAATTTGCTGTCCCGGTCAGAGACTATAGTTCTCGGAACCCCATGTAACTGTACTACCTCATTAAAGAATAGGTCTGTGGTTTGAGTTGCATCATTCACCTTAGCACAAGGAATGAAGTGTGCCATTTTGGAGAATTTATCCACCACCACGAATATATAATCTTTATGGTTGATCTTTGGTAATCCTAGGACAAAATCCATGGATATATCAACCCAAGGAGCCGTGGGGATGGGCAGGGGCAAGTATAAGCCATGTGGATGAACTCTAGACTTGGCTTTCTTGCATACTACACATCTAGAACAATGAGCTTCAACCATCTTCTTCAGGTGTGGCCAGTAGAAATGTTCTTTGACCACGACTAAAGTTTTATCAACCCCAAAGTGTCCCATGAGCCGTCCTCCGTGTGCTTCTTGCACAATTAGCTCTTTTAACAAACATTGAGGTATACAAAGCCGCTTCTCTCTAAACAGAAATCCCTCAAAGATGTAGAACTTGCCAAACGCTCCTTTGTTGCACTCGTTAAATACCTCCATACGATCTTTGTTTTCACAGTAAATCTCTTTGATGAATTTGAATCCCATAACCTTGCTCTCCATCGTAGAGATCAGAGCATATCTTCGAGATAAGGCATCAGCTACGATGTTGTCCTTGCCTTTCTTGTATTTGATGATGTATGGGAAAGTCTCTATGAACTCCATCCAACAAGCATGTCTTCTCTTAAGATGTGTTTGTCCTCTAAGGTTCTTTAGCGTTTCATGGTCAGTATGAACCACAAATTCTCTTGATATCAGGTAGTGCTGCCACGTCTCTAAAGCCCTCACAAAGGCGTATAATTCCTTGTCATATGTTGCATAGTTGTGTGTAACTCCTCCTAGCTTCTCGCTGAAAAACACCACTGGTTTCGTGTCTTGAGTTAGCACTGCCCCTATGCCTATCCCCCAGGCTTCACATTCAACTTCAAATATCTTGTTGAAATCAGGTAAGACCAGAACTGGTGCATTGGTTAACCGGTCTTTCAAGGTGTCAAAAGCTTGCTGCTGTGCTTCTCCCCATGTGAAATCAACACTCTTCTTTACTACGGCCGTGAGAGGAGCTGCTATGCTGCTGAAGTCTTTAACAAACCTCCTGTAGAAACTCGCCAAACCATGGAAGCTTCTTACTTGACTGACGTTCTTTGGTGCTGGCCATTCCTGAATAACTTTAATTTTCTCTTCATCAACCTGTAATCCCTGCGAGCTTACAATAAAACCTAGGAAAACTAGTTGATTAGTGCAGAATGAACACTTCTTTAAATTTGCATAAAGCCTTTCTTGTCTAATAGTCTTTAATACAAGCTCAAGATGTGTCAAGTGATCATATAAGCTTTTGCTGTAAATTAAGATATCATCAAAATATACAACAACAAACTTACTGATGTATGCTCTAAGCACTTGATTCATGAGGCGCATGAAAGTGCTAGGGGCATTGGTGAGTCCAAACGGCATTACCATCCATTCATATAGCCCTTGCTTGGTTTTGAAAGTTGTCTTCCATTCATCTCCTTCTTTCATTCTTACTTGATGGTATCCTCTCTTTAAATCTATTTTAGAGAACAAAACAGAACCACTAAGCTCGTCAAGCATATTATCTAACCTTGGTATTGGATGTCGGTATTTGATGGTAATGTTGTTGATGGCTCTACAATCAACGCACATCCTCCAAGAACCGTCCTTCTTTGGTACAGGTAGGGCTGGTACAGCACAGGGGCTAAAGCATTCTCTCACGTATCCTTTGTCTAGTAACTCTTTAACTTGCTTCTTAAGTTCCTTAGATTCTTCAGGGCTCATTCGGTAAGTTGGCTTGTGGGTAAAGGAGCACCAGGAATGAAGTCAATTTTGTGTTCAATCCCTCTTAAAGGCGGTAATCCTTCAGGCGTGTCTTCTGGAAATACATCTTTAAAAACGTCAAGCAGCTGAATTATTTCTGGTGGTAATTCTGATGTTCCATAACCTGCGCTCAAAACTTCCTTAAAGATCATAAGTAGCATTGTGTGTTTAGAAGCTATAGCTTTTCAAACATGACTAGGCTGAATAAGAAAATTAGACTTAGAAATAATTTCTTTTTCTTTAGCCATTTGCAATTGTAACTTGAGAAGGTGATAAAGGTGCTAAGCTAAACTTTCGTTTATCATGCATAAATGTATACATGTTAGTCCTACCATCATGCTTAGTTTCTTTATCAAATTGCCAAGTTCTGCCTAACAATATATGGCCGGCTTGCATAGAAACTATATCACAAATAACTTTATCTTGATATTTCCCTATACTAAATGGTATAATAACTTGCTCATTGATTTTTAACTCAACCTTGTCATCGAGCCACCTTAGCCTATAGGGCCGTGGGTGTTTAGTTCTCTCAAGGTGAAGTTTATCAACCATGTGTGTACTTGCCACGTTAGTGCAAGACCCACCATCAACAATTAAGTTACATACCTTGCCTTGCACTGTGCAGCGTATATGGAAGATGTTTTCTCTTTGCATAAGCTCGGCTGGTTCCACCATTGTGCTAAGTATACACCGTGAAACGAGGAGTTCTCCTGAGTCATGGTACTCAATATCTCCAAATTCATCAAGCGGTTCAGCTTCTGCTTCATCTTGAGATTCATACTCTCCGGTTTCAGTTAATAGCATGACTTGCTGATTCAGACATGCTCTAGCCATATGTCCCCTGCCTCTACACTTAAAACATGTTATATCTCTAGAACGTTGAGGGTTAGTAGGCTTACCTGCTTCTGAACGGTTGTCTTTGGTGGTATCTAAAGCTTTCCCTTTGTACCGCGAGTCTATCTTAATGCCTTTGCCCTTATCTAGAGGTTTGTTAGCGTTGGGGTTCCATGGTGTTTGAGCTTTGCTCTAAGTGATATTAGACGTTCATTTGATGTGTTGTTCAGCTTGTATAGCTAGATATAAAAGATCTTTGAAGTCTTGATAAGCTTGCCTTTCTACTTTTCGGCTGATCCTTTCTTGTAGCCCATCTATGAATTATGCCATCAAAGCTTCTTCGTCATCATGAAGCTCCAAGCGGTTCCTCAAGCGCTCAAGTTCTTCATAGTACTCCTCTACTGGCCCAGTTCCCTGTTTAAGAGCACAAAACTTGCGTTGTAAGTCTCTATTGAAATGGGGAGGAATATACCTTTGGCGCATGATATCTTTCATGTCTAGCTAAGAGTCAATGGCTCTTTGACGGTTTCTCCTGCGGTCAGCCACGGTTCTATCTCACTAGATGAGGGCATTGTCTGTAAGCTGAGCTACGGCTAAGGCTACTCCCTTGGGCCCAAGATGATCATAGTAATCAAACAAGTGGTCTATCCTCTTTTCCTATTCAAGATAAGTTTCAGGATTAACTTTGCCAACAAAATTCGGCGCGGTAAGCTTGATGTTGCTATGATTTTGTCTTTGATTAGGCACATATTCTTCTTCTACTTCATCTCCATAATTTTCTCTTCATATTCGTTGTCTACGTCCACGGTTGTACAGGAGAGATGGCTCTTCTTCGTCCTCTTGAGAATCATCATTGTTGTGTCTCGGGTCTCCATCAACGGGTTCACTGATATGAATACCATTGAGTCTCGGGTTGGCTCTGTTTGGTGGTGCAGCTCTAGGAAATTTTTTGGTGCCGAGGCCTCCAACGTTTCTAATTGGCTGTAAGGGAGCACATGGGGCTTGCTCTACACGGGTAAGGCGATCCCCTATCTCTTGCCTAAAGGCTTGAAATTCTTCTCTCATCATGGCCATCATAAGGGTGGCGGGGTCTTGAGCATTACTGGACTCTTCTCCCATCTTTCTCCTTAGATTAAACATAAAACAAGAAGTTTGGATTAAGAATAGTAGTTTAATTCAAAGACTAATGGTAATGATAAATATTAAGGACTGATTTGAAAATAGATATGGAAAACACGCTTTAAATCAAACTACTCGAATGATTAGTTGAAGTAAAACGGGAAATTATGATCAAATTAATGGAAAACTGATTTTTTTTTTTAATTTTCGTGTTTAGAAAACTAAATGCAATAAAAAATATGACAAAAGCTAGAAATAACAATTTATCAGAACTAATGAGAGATTAAACACAAATGATTCGGCTACAATTAGATGAGATAATTTTTTTTTTGACTTTAATGTATAACTTATGAAATAAAGTATGGAAGAAAATAATGAAAAAGTATATATATATATATATATATATATTTTTTTTTTTTTCTTATATGAAAAAAAAATTAAACAAAGAAAGAAATATGCAAAAAGTATTGATAGATTAGATAGATATAACTTGGCTGAAGGAACTTCAGCTCTGATACCAAAAATGATACAAGCACGGGCGATTGATCGTGATGTATAACCCTTAGTTCAAGGCTTTGGCTAATCAGAAAGTAGTCGTGGGATGAGTGGTCGGATGGGATGAGAGTTTTGGGTCGAACAGCCAAGGAACTCAGGCTATGGGACCAATAATCGAGTGGGACGAGGGACGGTACGAGTGGGATGAGGGACAGTATGAGTGGGACGAATAACTGAACAGTGGGACGGTGGAAATTGGTCGAATGATCGAGGAACTCAGACGATTGGACTGGTGGTCGGATGGGAAGAATGTAAGAACCGGATGGATCGAAGTGTACTACAAAGGCTATGGATTTTCCTTTGATACAACACAAGACTTCTCTATAAATTTGGAAGTGCTGGTCTCAACAAAGTTAAAGAGAAAGAACACAAGATTTGATTATAATCTTTGTGAAAGAAAATTCAGTATTTTTATTAGAAAAATCAAAGGTGATAATTACAATGCTGCAGGAGAACCTTATATAATGGTTCTTCAGCTTTAGGGAATTTAAATAAATGCAAGTAAAAAATGCAAAAGTGCATTAAGAAAATTACATAAATTAAAACAACTAATCACACTTAATGTAAATCAAAAGTAGCAAAGTTTGGGATTAGTAAAACCATAAATAATTTAGATACTTACCTTTACTAGCCTTTGACGAGTTTGGTTTAAAGCGATGATCTCTTGATTCCTTTTACGTCCCCTCCTCTTGAATGTGTACCGTGAATATGCTATTGTGGGCTTCTTTTAATAACAAGGGCCAGCTTTCTTGAGTTTTGTCTGTTGGGTCTTGACTTTGGTCTTCTATGTAATCAAATGAGCCAGTCCATGTATATATGTTGCTTTTTTGGTCAGCTTTGGACATTGCATGTAGTATGGCTTGGTTATACTTGTTTTGAAGTGAGCGAGCTCTTTGTCTAGTCATGGCGCCTTTATTTGGGACGGGTATCTCTAGTTCTTGAGAATCTTGTAGCTCCGGTTTAGTGGGTCTGGTTCAGTTGGGATGTCCTCATCAAAGGTGGTTTAAAAGAGGATGAAGGCTTGATCCCCAAAGAAGTGAAGCCTTTGATCACAACAAGAGTCAAGAAAAGGAGAAACAGGAAGACAGCTCGTGACAAGAAGAAACTGATGTTAGTGGATACTTGGATTTATAAGAAGAAGGAGGAAGGAGCACCAGCTCCATCAACTTTTTCTCACTAGTTCTCAAACCATCAAAGTCAAGCTTAGTAACTTAAAACAAGCACACTTGGGAGGTAATCCCATGACTATCCTTGTAAATATTTGCTTTTTTTTTATAACTAATGTCTTTATTTAGTGTTTCGGAGGTCAAAGAACAGGTCCATGGCTGTGTAGGATGGTTTAAAGGCTAAGGAAAGAAAACTCTGTTTTCATATCGAGGTACCATATCGAGCAGAACATCTGCCGTTGCTGCTCGATACAGATTATCTCGGGGAAGGAGCAGTCCATACACCGAGCAGGTTCCACGATGGAGACTACATCGAGGTATCCCATCGAGCAAAACCTCCAAAGCCTTGCTTAATGTGATCGCTCCTGGAGCCCCAGTCCATACATTGAGGAGAATGGACCATACATCAATCAAATTACACGGTGGTGATCACATCGGGATGCAGCATCGAGCAGAGCCTCGCGAACTCTTGCTCGATACAGTCTCCAGTCCGTACATAGTGGAGCCCCAGCCCGTATATCGCAGAGGTGCTCGATGGAGTTACACCGAGGGGTAGCATCGAGCAAAACATCTAAGGTTTTGCCCGATATGGATGTTATCAGCTAACTCGAGCATAATACGATGTCCGGTACGACAACCACCAACGAGCACTACAACCGGAGAAGATCCACATCGAGGTGCAGCATCGAGCATAGCACCAATATGTTTGCTCGATGCAGACTAGTCGAGCCCAGAACAAGCATCCGGATGATGTCATGCACCGCCCAAGGGAAGGATCATGCAAGCCAAAGTGTCTCCCTACACCGAGCAACAACATCGAGCAGAACATCTGCTGAGACTGCTCGATGCAAGGTTTCCTAGAGGAGAAGCTGACCAGAACACAGAACCCCCAAGACAGAGGAGCAGGATCGCCGAGCCACAAGACCCGACGTCCCCGTTATGGTACACATCGAGGTACCACATTGAGTGTTTTGCACGATATGATCCGTGTAAGAAAATTTTGAAATTTTTACATGGGTAAATCGATTAAAACCTTTTTGTAGACCTTGATGGCTGGTAAAAGAATATTTTATTTTCCCCTCACATGTATTTTTGAATTTTAAACAAGATTTTCTTGCATTATCTTTTATTTTCTTTAGATTTCCCTTGTCTTTTACCTTAAACCTAGCATTTCATCTCTCTCCACACATCCATATCGAGCTGTGATAGCACGATAATTGCTACTAAGCAAATCCTAACACATTCATGTCATTGCAGCATGTAAGGTATCAATCCATCTGAGTTCTTAAAGCACCAACAATACAGCAAATCATTTAAGTCAAGCTAGATTCAAGAAAGCAGTTGTGATCAAACCAAATAAGTCTAAAGACTGAACTAAGCAAAGCAGGAAATTCAAATAGATGAAGTAAGGATCTAAGATGGGGGTTATTGATTAAGAGGGGATTATAACCTAACTAGTGATGCTTCAAAACCATTCAACCAATGCTATCTTCTAGGCATAAGATTAACAACTATAACTAGCTCAATTCCTTGACACTAATCACTTTGCTAAGCACACATTCAAGATAAATCCCTTTACTCAAACACATGATCAGCAAGCATTCAGAACAGAACTCCAATCCTATAAAGCCAAAATGCACCTTAGACATCTAATTTTTTAGGCTAAGCATACAAATCCTCTAAGACTAATCTAGTGTTAAGCATATCTAATAGGGAGAAGACAATCATATTAAGCACAAGACATCACTAATCTAGTCCTAAAACCCTTGTAATCTATCCCATCTTAAACCCTAGATAAGACTACTCACTAGCCATAGTCTAAACCACAAATTCCAAAGAGAAAAGATGGTTAAGCATGATTAGAAAGCAGAATAAACAAGAATAGATCAAAGGCAAATACATAAATTTACTAAATCAAACTAGTTCTTACAAAGCAAAGCTGAAAAAGAAAAGGTGTTTAGTGCAAGAACAGAAGAAAAATAATAAGATCCAAAATGCCTAACCATTTTATGACTTTAGTATTTATAGGAAAACAAGAAAACCCCTAGTAAACCAAGATTAAACCGAAAATAAGCTGACTCGGACAGACCATATCGACAGTGAACATCGATACACATGTCGATATCATGTCTTCTTCTGTGTTGTATCGATGTCTGTTGGCCGATATGCACGTCGATACAGAAGGCTTACAAGTTGTATTGGTTTGGCTCTCTAAGGTGTGAAGTCAATACAATCGCCCTTTAGTTAAGGCTCATTGATCAAGCAAGTCGATATGGAACCTCGGTATTGTCCTGTCATGTGTATCGGTTTGGGACGCCGATACACTGCTCGATATGGACTCCATTCTGCTGCATCGAGGTTTCTAAGTCGATATGCTTCCTTCACACTATGCATCTTTCTGTATCGATGTTGAAGTGGTCGTACTCCCATCGATATGCTCCGTATCGATCACATGATGCCGATATCACCATTGATATTGGTCCATCCACCTTTGTCTCTTGCCTTGCTCCATTCCCAGCTCACACCCATTGCACCACATGACCTCCACACTCCTTCAAGTACCTGAATAAAAATCCAAATGCATGCAAAATTCAATGCAGCTCCTAAAACTACACTAACTCCTAAATGTATGCAAATGGGACCCGAAGAAGAAAAATATGCATGTTTAGAGACTAAAACAAGTGATGAATGCAAGCTAAAATGATATAAATAATGGAGATATCAACACCCCCACACTTGCGTTTTGCTTGTCCTCAAGCAAACAAACTAAGACAAGGAGGGAGTGAGGTTTGAAGGTGGGCACTCAAATCCAAAAATGCAAAGGTAAAGAGATGGAATCAATGCTTAAGTGTTAGTTGTGGGATGCAAACATAATTAGTTGTACTTTAAAGAACTTAGCCATGCTCATCATGTTTCAAAATGATCTCAAATCTCAACTTAGACAAATGCTCAAATCAATCAACTCTTTAACATTCAATTAAGCTCAAAACCATGAATCATGTTTATGCAAATCAAGTGAAGATATTTGGTTCAAAGGGTAAGGTTATGAGATTAAAATTATTTCATTTCAGCATAGGGTTCACAAACATAAGGGATCACTCAATGAAAATGATTCTATCTTAGGCAAAATTCTTAAGGTAAAAACACACTTATGCATACAAATCAAAGCTCCCTTCTACCCTTTTACCCAAAGATGAATCCTATAAACTTCTAAACCCCAAAGTGAGTCCCTAATTCTACCCTTCTCCTAAACTCTACCATTTGTCCTTCTTCATGGCTGGGGAAACTTCTTCTTTTTGCTTGTGTGGCTGGTTCTTTTGGTTGGGACTTGCTTTTTTTTGTTGAATTGGCGCCATTCTTCACCTTTGGTGGATTGCCTTGGGTCTGATTTTCTTCTTTTGATTGACCCTTTCAAAGCTTTGTTTTTGGCGCCTTTCTTTATTGAACACTTAGAGCCTTTTCTTCCCTTTTACTTACCACATCTTAACCTTATTTCCCCACACTACCATACCATACTTTTCCCTCTTCTTTCAAAACATATAAACATGAAGTTCAAACCACTTAACACTACCCTTTTATCCCAAAACTCCTAACCTAGAATCAAGATCAAGATGCAAGATGATATCTACAAGAGAGCTTATCATTGCCAGCCTTATTCCTAACACTTTTTGCCAAGACAAAATTCAAAAATGATATGCAAAGGCCTCACAACTCTCAAGATAGTGTTTAAGCTTAGAAGGAGGTTTGGTTAAGGGAGTGGGTAAGCTATTTGGATCAACAATAGTGGTAAGAAGGGAAACGATGATCCAAATATGTATATGGTAGCCATGAATTCACTTTTCAATGCACACACATGATAATTAAAGATTCAAATTAAGGTTCAAGTTGATAGAGTTGATTTTCAAAGAGCAAATGCTTTCAGTATGAGATGAGAGGATCAAATTTAGCGATTCAAGCATGGATCAGTCTTAACTTCTAGCTTTCTCATGATGCATCAAACAACTAACCACTGAAAAACTGAAATCATCTCTAAACATTAAGCATTTTACAAGGAATTATCATCATCATGCCATATGCCAATGCAATGCAACTATATGAAAATACAAAATACTAGACTCAATCCTAAATAAATGAATGCAACTACATGCTTTTCTTTTTGGTTTGCAAAAGATGCAAATTTTTCTGATTTTTTCAAATTTTTGTGTTTTTCTATGCCTTAGATGAATGCATGATATGCATGTGACTGAAGATGAAAGAAAATAAAAAACTAAGAAAAGAATAAACAAAGTCAAACCCCAAACCCCTCCCCCACACTTAAATTACACAAGCCCTTGTGTAATAAAAGAGTAGAAGAGAGAAGCAACAAAAGTATATTACAAGAACTAAAAAAAATGCAATGGTATATACAATGGAGGAGTTTGTAGTACCTTAGAAGGTTGTGTGGGAGATGTATGAGGCGCCTGAAAGGTCCTCCAGGTCAATGGTGTGGCTCCTCATTTCCCTCTGTCTCCTTGGGTGTCTCCTCCTCCTTGGTGCTTCTTCACAAGATGCTCTTGGTGGCACCCAAGCTCTCACTTCCTCATAACCAGCAAATGAACGCCTTCTACTAGGAGCTCTAGACACTCCTTGGCTTTCAGATTGTTGCTCTTCTTGAGGAGCAGAAATATAAGCGCTACTAGACTTCCTCTTTAAGTCCTTGATTTGAGCTTTCATGCTCTTCATGCCTTCACCAACTTCTTGATGGTTTTGTCTTGCCATTTGTTCCATCTTTGCAAGAGGTTGATGTGCTCATGGACTTTCTTCAGAGCTCCTCCATGGTGTGAGACATCATGGGGCTGGAAGTGGTACTCCTCACTGTTGTAGTTTGGCATCTGAATCTTCTTCTTCCTGAATTCCTTCTTCCATTTGCCCTCCTTCAAAGAGCACAAGGGGATAGTTTCCTTGAGGAAGAGTGATGTTAGCGCCTTGGTATATGTAAGATGATGAAGCGCCAAATTGGTGGAGAATGTGCTGTGGAATTTGAAAGGCAAAGCTATTGGGGTTGGAGAAGTATGTTAGATGCACATCAGGGAGTAGAAGCTTTGCAGCAGATCCATCTTCTTGGATGAAGTTGTAGATGTACTTGTCACCCACTTGTTCACCAAGGAACCTTGCTTTCTTCAAGTATGGCAGGTCCAAGTATGTGATGTTGACTGTTGCTGGTCCACTCTCAACTCCAGAAGCTTCCATTAGTTGAGTGATAAGTCCAACACAATACAGCTTGGGCGTTTTGTCATCATTGGTTGTTAACCAATGTTTAATGACCAAAAGCTGTTGCATGAAGATGGTGACCATTCCAGTTGTACCATCTGCTCCTCTAAGAGCCACACCTTGGTTGGTGCTGTCCAAAACACTCATAAGACCATGATCAATCAGCTCTCATTCTCCTCCCTTAACAGCTCCACTTCCCTTCCTAGCAAAGAGTGTATGCGCCAGCACCTTGTGCACATATCTGATTGTTGGATTCCTGATCAGATAAGCCTTGCTTCTTCCTGGCTTGAAAGCGCCTTTGGCTACATGCTCCCAAAGGCTGCTCATCTCCTCTTTTCTAACCCCAAGATTCTGTCCTCTAGCACTCCCATAAGAGAATCCAAAGGCATCTTCAATGGCTGAGAAAGACATCCTATAGTCCCTCTTTGAAACTCTGAAAGTGATGAAGCCATCACCATCTTCTTCAGGAGTCTCTTCTCCTGGCTCATAGAATGTCACTTCAAAGCTTGCAAAGAATTGAGGACTTGGTCTTTGTTGGCTGAATATAGAGTTCCCACCAGCTTTGTGAGCTCCATTGTCTCCAGCAAAGAAGAGCAGTCTTCAAAGAGTCCCAAGGCCTTTAGAGATGGCACATGGGGGTACTCACATCCACTTTTTGCAGCTTGTCATACAGCTGCCTTTGAGCTGGTGTGGTTCATTTCTTCTTTTGAGGGACCTGCTCACTAGCGCCAACATCAACTCTCTTCTTGCCTTTGGATTTGGCGCTTGGACTCCCAACTTCTTTGGCTTTTCCCTTGCCTTTCTCTTGCTTCTCAGCCTCTTTGTTAGCTCCACTTCTTGTTGTATTTCCCATGGTACCTAAAACATATTCTCAAAAGAAAAATGAGAACCATGGAAGCAACAAAACACAATGCCTAATGATGCTAGAAATCACAAAAGGAGGAGTTTATTTACTTAAAAGTAAATCTCTAACATTTGTGAAGCAATTAAAAAGGAAATGCATGCAAAGGATTCATTAGACATATTTTATGAAATAATTGAAAATGATGAATTCTAGCATGGTGAAACTAAACAAATGCACTAAGATACTAATGCAAAGATAAATAGATGAATTTGACAAGTAAATATTCAAGATTCGAAATGCTTCAAGAACCAAAGATAGCTTATTCACCATGCAAAAGAAATAAAAATAAGCAAGAGGCAATG
Source organism: Thlaspi arvense (assembly GCA_911865555.2). NCBI lineage: Eukaryota > Viridiplantae > Streptophyta > Magnoliopsida > Brassicales > Brassicaceae > Thlaspi > Thlaspi arvense. Next base: position 41,427,043 of record OU466861.1, on the reverse strand, counting down.
AATCATTACTAGAAATCAACCACTAAACAATAACAAGTGTTTAAGTGCATGAAACAAAAATTTTAAACATTTATAAGCTAAGAGACAATACTTGAAATGGTTTGACTCTCTCAAGCACTTTGAAAACACAAAAATTCGAAATTTAGTGGTTGAAAAACTAGGAAAATGAAAGTGAGAAAGAGAGAAGGGTGGGGTTAGTTTATATAGAGGGTTGGGGAATCTTTTTGTGGGGAGCAAGGGGAGAAAGAGTGCTAGAGAGAGGTCCCACTTGTGCTTGGTAAGGGGAAGGATAAAAATTTGAATTCCTTCATCTAGTTTGACCAAGGAGGGAAAATTTTGAACTGAAGAAAGCTTACCTTGTGCGTAATATCGACCACCCAAGTAGATATTGTGATCAATATTGATCATATCGACTTGGTCTGGTCGATATGCGTGCCGATATCGGTGGTATGGGTCTTGATATCGACCTGCATGCATGTTGATACTGATTGACATCTTTTGTATCGATATCCCTTATGTCGATATGTAGTCCGATAATCATACGTAGATGTCCAATATCGAGCTAGTAGCTCGATATGTAGCTCGGTATGATTTGAAAAAAATTCCATATCGGACTAACATGTCGATATGCACATCGATACACCTTGACATATGCTGAACTGCATGTTTTCATTTGTCACTTAAGGTGTATCGACGTGGGATGTCGATATTCACTCCGATATGCCTTAATAAAGGGCGATTAATCGCCTTTCGTCCTCACAGTTAAGGCACATCGGTGTGTTACGTCGATATTGTGTTCGGTACACACTCCTTGATGTCATATCGACCTGGTATGTCATACATGTGATCGATACAAATACCAGTTGAGGCATATTGAACAGTTTGTACCCCGATACATTGCTTGTTAAAGCGTATTGGGTTGCCTTATATCGGTACTTTGATCGATACAGCAATCCTCACAAGAGTATCGATCAGGATCACCCCGATACGCACGTCGATACATGTCCAACATACTTATATCGACCAAGACATGCTCGATATGCATGCTCGGTATGACTTGTATCGATGTGCATGGCCGATATGCTGGTCGATATTGACCCTTCTTCGACTCTTCCTTCTCCCAAGCATGGTTCCTTCACCCTCAATTCGAACCTGGTTACTAGAGACACTCAAAAACTCCCACACAAACATAAAACACATAAAAAAGCAAAGCTATATACAAGGATACCATGAGATTGCCTCCAAAGTGCGCTTGTTTAGAGTCACTTAGCTTAACTTTCCTCAGCTCCTTAGTTGAGGTGTGGAGCAGGAGTCTTGGAACTCCTTGATGTTGTTGTGCCTCCTTTGACCTTTCTGGTGACCCCATCAATCTTCAACACAGCAAAGGGCTTTGGTTTGCTTACCTCCTTTAGCTTGTAGTGGATCTCACCATACTTTGAACAAAAGGGCTTCACGACAACCCCATCTTCTTTGTTACCCAACAGAATTTCATTCACACAATCAGAAACAACCACTTCGAGGACCTCCTCTTCAGTGGTATCAGCAAACATCCTTGGCAGACAGCAACCATCAAAAATTTCACCAACATAGCCTTCAAACTCTGGCCAATGCTCTCCAACTTTCTTCAACTTCTTGACCTCCATTGAGAAGGCTTACTTATCTTCCAACTTGTTCCCTTTGGAGTCAAACTTCAGAACCTTCTCTTTGGTCAACCTTAGCTCTATTGTGCACTCTTTTGCATCAAACACTGCACCAACTGAAGCTAAAAATGGCCTCCCTAGAATGATGGCGTTCTTGATCTTTCCTTCAACATCTAGGACCAGGAAATCTGTTGGTATGATCACTCCTTCAATCATCATTGGCACGTCTTTGAGAGCTCCAAGTGGTGCCTTTACTGACCCATCAGCTATGGTAAGAGACACATTACTCTCTTGAAGTTGAGTGTAGCCAAGCGCCTTAGCAGTAGAGGATGGGAGAAGGTTGACACTTGCTCCAAGATCACAAAGACAGCTCTTGAAAGTTTACCCTTTGAGTTTACAAGGGAAAGTGAAGCATCCAGGATCTCCAAGCTTCTTGATGTTCAGGACCTCAGTTTTGGCAATGGCTTCCTTCAGCTATGTCCCAATATCAAGACCTCTAAGCTTCATCTTGGTTGCACAGAGAGTGGTGTACTTATCCATAAGCTGCTTCTTAAACCTTCCAGGAACGAGGAGAGCTGGCTTGTAAGGAGAATGATCATAGATCCCAATTTGTTTCTCAGCTTGATTCTCCTCAAGTATCCCCTTCTTCTCCTCTTCCTTAGTTGTTGTTGCTTCAAGAGATTCTTCCTTTGCAACATCATGGTTGGCGCCAGCTTCCAAAAACTCTTCCCCCCCCCCCACTCTGAAGTTCAGTGTCCTCATTGAACAGAGAAAGGAACTCCTCAATGACAGCTTCCTCTTCATCTGAGAAGGGCTCTTCTTCAGTGACTATGGCGTTGCAGAACTCCTTAGGGTTAGCTTCTGGTTTTCCAGGAAGGTTTCCTTGAGGTTTTGGACCAGCTATGCCCTTGTTGTTCTCTAGTTTCTATAATCTTGAAGCCAACCCATCAACTTTGTTTGACAGCTCCATATGAAGAGTATCCATTCTGTTGTAGACTTTAACAAACTTCTTTGTGATCTCCACATTAGTAGATTGTTGGCCCTGAAGGAGTTGTTGCAGCAGTCTTTTCACTTCAGCATCATTGGTGTTGGATGAGCTTGCTTGACCTTGATAGAATCCAGGAGGAGCAAACTGCTTTTGCTGGAAGTTGCTTTTAAATTTGTTCATTGGTGCATAACCTCGGTTGAATGGCACAAAAGGTCTTGGCTGATTCCCTTGAGGTTGCTGTTGTGGGTAAACTTGATCTCGGGGGTTGGCAACATTTTTGCTTCTGTATGACAGGTTTGGGTTAGGTCTGAAGTTCCCATACCCATTGTATCCACCTTGATTACCCAAGTAGTTCATATCCTCTACTTGTAGCTCCTCTTCATTAGGCATCTCCACCATTTCACCAACATAGTTGATCTCTTTGTGTTCCACTTAAAGAAGTTTGTCAAGCCTAGTGTTCAGCTTCTTCAACTCTCTTCTTATAGACTCCAGCTCCTTCTTAGTGTTGCCATCTTTTAATCTTGGAGTTCTATCATAGTCTTCACTATAATTGCCATAACTTTGGGCTAAGTTCTCCACAAGCTCAAGGCCTTCATCTACATCCTTTGATAGGAAGTTTCCATTGGATGCAATATCAAGCAACATCCTGATCTTAGGGAGAGCGCCTCTGTATAAGGTTGAGAGTAGTGAAGCTTGTGAGAACCCATGGTGAGGGCACTGAAGTGTGTATCCCTTGAATCTCTCTCATGCTTCACCAAAACTCTCACTATTCTTCTGAGCAAAACCAGAGATCTATTTCCTGATTCTAGCAGTTCTTGAAGTAGAGAAGAACTTTTCTAGAAAAGCTTTCTTGCACTCATTGCAGCTGGTGATACTTCTTGAGGTAAGTTTTTCTCCCATTGGTGTGCTTTTTCGCCAAGAGAGAAAGAGAATAACCTGAGCTTGAAGCCATCTTCGCTTACTCCATTGATCTTGGTTAGTGAGCAAAGTCTATCAAAGTTATCCAAGTGATCCAAAGGGTCTTCAAGTGGCAACCCATGGAACTTACTGCTCTGAACCATTGAGATCAATCCAGATTTGATCTCAAAGTTATTGTTTTACACTGCTGGAGGAATGATCCCTGCGCGGTTGTTGTAAGCGTTTAGGGCGTCACCAGCTCCAATTGGTCTGATTGGGCGTGCGCCATGTGCTGGTCCTCTCTGACCTTGTTCACCTTGGACTCCTTGCTGTCCCTGAATATTAGCAACTCCTTGAGCACCTTGCGCTCCTGGTGGTCCATGAAATCGCTGATCATCTATACCATGCTCCATGTTGAGCTGATGAAACCTTTGCAGTCTCTCTCTTTCCCTTGTTGCTCTTAGTGCTCTTTCCACTTGCAGAATGTTGTGTTGATAGTCCAGAAGGTTTTGATTGCCTTTAGACCTCAAGTTCATACACCTATAAGTAGAAGAGCAGCTTGCAAATCAGTAATAAACAGAAAAAAATAACAGCTTGATCTTAAACAATTCACAAATCCTAATGCTTAAGCTAAACCCATATGGCAACGACGCCAATTTGATAGCATGATAATTACAACTAAGCAGATCCTAACACACTCATGTCATTGCAGCATGTAAGGTATCAATCCATCTGAGTTCTTAAGGCACTAAGAATACAGCAAATCATTTAAGTCAAGTTAGATTCAAGAAAGCAGTTGTGATCAAACCAAATAAGTCTAAAGATAGAACTAACCAAAGGAGGAAATTCAAATAGATGAAGTAATGATCTAAGATGGGGGCTATTGATTAAAAGGGGATTAGAACCTAACTAGTGATGCTTCAAAACCATTCAAACAATGCTATCTTCTAGGTAGAGGATTAACAACTATAACTAGCTCAATTCCTTGACACTAATCACTTTGCTAAGCACACATTCAAGATAAATCCCTTTACTCAAACACATGATCAGCACGCATTCAGAACAGAACTCCAATCCTATAAAGCCAAAATGCACCTTAAACATCTAATTCCTTAGGCTAAGCATACAAATCCTCTAAGAGACTCTAAGATGCATTTCATCAAACACTTCAGGCGCACGAGAAAGCCAAGATACTAAACAATCCTGGCCAAGACTAATCTAGTGTTAAGCACATCTAATAGTGAGAAGACAATCATATTAAGCACAAGACATCACTAATCTAGTCCTAAAACCCCTCTAATTTATCCTATTTCAAACCCTATATAAGACTGCTCACTAGCCATAGTCAAAACCACAAATTCCAAAGAGAAAAGATGGTTAAGCATGATTAAGAAACAGAATAAACAAGAATAGATCAAAGGCAAATACAGAAATTTACTAAATCAAACTAGTTCTTACAAAGCAAAGCTGAAAACGGAAAGGTTTTTAGTGCAAGAACAGAAGAAAAATAATAAGATCCAAGTTGCCTAACAATTTTAGGACTTTAGTATTTATAGGAAAACAAGAAAACCCCTAGTAAACTAAGATTAAACCGAAAATAAGCTGACTTAGACAGACCATATCGACAGTGAACATCGATACACATGTCAATATCATCTCTTCTTTTGGGTTGTATCGATGTCTCTTGGCCGATATGCACGTCGATACAGAAGGCTTCCAAGTTGTATCGGTTTGGATCTCCAAGGTGTGAAGTCGATACAATCGCCCTTTAGTTAATGCTCATCAATCAAGCAAGTCGATATGGAACCTCGGTATTGTCTTGTCATGTGTATCGGTTTGGAACGTCGATACACTGCTCGATATGGACTCCATTCTGCTGCATCGAGGTGTCTAAGTCGATATGCTTCCTTCACACTATGCCTCTTTCTGTATCGATGTTGAAGTGGTCGATACTCCCATCGATATGCTCTGTATCGATCACATGATGTCAATATCACCATCGATATTGGTCCATCCGCCTTTGTCTCTTGCCTTGATCCATTCCTAGCTTACACCCATTGCACCACATGACCTCCACACTCCTTCAAGTACCTGAATAAAACTCCAAATGCATGCAAAATGCAACGCAGCTCCTAAAACTATACTAACTCCTAAATGTATGCAAATGGGACAAGAAGAAGCAAAATATGCATGTTTAGAGACTATAACTAGTGATTAATGCAAGCTAAATTGGTATAAATAATGGAGATATCAAGCTGAACACCATTGCCAAACATATCTTTCTTCTCTCTTGCATTCTCTGTTCTAGAACTTCATCTCTTTGTTCAAAGATTAAGGTAAATTTTGCTAAGATCTTCATTTCTTGAGTTTAATCTTTGCAAGATGAAATAGGATGCATTAGAATTATTTTTTATTTTTATTATGGTTTTTATTTGGATGTCACAATTGTTGCTCTTCTTTGATGATTTATGGTTTAAATGTTTGGGAAATGCTCTTTTTTGTCCTTAATTTGACATAGTGTTTAGATTTTGGCCAAATCTAGGTATACTACTATTTTTCCAACATATTCACCATTTAATTGCCTCATATTAGAGTAGTAATGATGAATCTGATGCATTTTCATAATTTGGTGGAAAGAAGATGATGTTTTGCTGCATATGCTTGATATTGACTAAATCGCTGCTTGTTTCTGTGGGAATTTTTTGAGCTGAAATTTTTTGTTAAATTAGATTCTGTTTGTTGTCAATCAGTGTGAATTTTTATAGAATTTTCCTGTGCATGCTTGATTTTTGAAAAATAGTTTTCTGCACAGAGCTCTCAAAGGATGTTATGCTAATTTTTGTTTTAAGCATTACATTTTCAGGTACTATGTCGAGCACTACACGAGATGAGGAGATTTCTGACTCTAATGCTGCTGCAAGAAACAGAGCAGAGGGAAAAAAGCTAGTGGTTGAAGAAGAACAAGTCCAAGATGCAGCACCTAAGCTCAAGCACTACATGAGGGCGATGAGGAGAGTAGACTTTGCTCCTAAAAGATATGCTAGCCCTGGTCTGTTGGAAGAGCTGGGAATCAAGACTGAGGTGGATGAGCTGTTAAGCAACATTGGACTTGAGAAGTTTGCTAGTCTTGGGTATCCAACATACAAGCAACTTTCTTGTGAGTTCCTTGCAAGCTTCAAAGTCTACTTCTACAAATCTGATGAAGAATATGATGAAGGAGAAGAAGACTTTGGCAATGGATTCATCAAGTCCAGGGCTAACAAAACATGGTACACCATGGGGTTCACTCAGCTTGTATAAATATTTGGATTTGATCAAGGTTCAAGAGCATAAAACATGAGCTTCAAGCACAATGAGCTAAGGCATGTATGGGAGGAGATAGCGAATGACGCCTATAGAGCTGGTAATTTGAAGAGTGCGAGTATCCGCCATCCAGCTATCAGATATGTTCATAGGGTCCTCACCAGCATACTCTTCTACAGAAAAGAGCAAATTATGGTAAAAGAAGAAGAGATGGGGTTGCTTGTGAATGGCTTGAAGAACATCATGATGAAGACAAAGCATGGGAAGATTCATGGAGAGCGCTTAGGAGTAGGTCTTGTGAGAGCCATAATGAAGCAATTTCTATCATGCCAACAATGGGCTTTCAACACAAGAGAGAAGAAGCCTAAGTTCGCCATTGGAGGTGTGATCACTCCCATCTTGCTTAGTGCTGGAGTTGAGCTTGGCACACCAGATGTTAGTATGATCTTCTTTGATGTCCCCTATTACAGCAAGATTGGATACCTCTCAGCAGATATGGAAACAGGATTTGGCTATCAGTTTGAGCTGGAAAACAGGAAGAGGAAGATCATCTTGCCAAGGCAGCGCCTCACAAACTTCACCACTTATGAGAACATCCGCTTCACGCCAACAGAAGATAAGCTTTATGATCCTAGGACTGACCCTCCATTAATGAGGCAAAGCAAGGTTAAAAACATGAGCACCATCAAAGATTCAGATGTGGAGGAAGATATTGAAGAGCAGCATCAAGAACAAGAGGTTCAGCATCAAGGGAGAGAGGCGGATGAACATGAAGATTATGATAGCCGCCCTTATGCATTTGACCCTTATGATGTGATCTGCACATCTGAAGCTTCAAAGGCTGCTCATGAGCATATTAGGCTTCTTCAGAGGTGGAACCATTTCCAGGATAAGGCCATTAGAGGCTTGCTGAAGACAATTAAGGCCAGCAAGAAGTCGGTTGATTCCTTGAAGAAGAACGTGAGAAAACTCAAGAAGAAGTTGGGAGGATCTTCATCAGCCAAGAAAACTGATCAAGCGGTTCAAGCAGAACCACAAGAAGGAGGATCTGATGCTGAGGATATGTCTGAGGACACACCAGAAGCCACAGTCCAGGAGAGACACTCATTCCACATCAGTGAGAGGCCAAGAACACATGTAGCTGAACTAGGTCCCTATATGGTTCACAAGATTGATAGTTTGATCTGAATTCTTGTTTGAGTGAGAGTTGTTTACTTGCTTAGTACTTCTCTTAGGCTAGAATGGTTCTGATCTTTATGCTAATAGTTGAAGAATACGCCATCACAAGTGGGTTTGACACTTCAATCTTATTGAATATGAACTGTTAATTGACGCCAAGCTGATTCTTTTTCGATACCTTGTTTAGGAGTATAACATTGAGAAATAAATGCTTGCTTATGAATTCCAGATGTTTGCTTTTGCTAGAAACCCCCTTAGTTACTCTTGAAAACCATTAATCTCACAATTGCTTAGAACCTTGACTCTTGCTTTTTATTAATTGTCTTAAGATCATCTTGCTTAGTATTGCTTAAGTTATCTTTCTCATTTAGTTCTTGCTTAGTTATTGCTTTGAGCTCATTGCTTAGTCCCTGTTTACTTGCATTTAATTTCTGCTTTCTATTTATTACATTGTTAGGTTGCTAGAATCATTACTTTAAAAATAAAATCCTCAATCTCACTTAGCTTACAACATTGTTTGTATCTCAAGATCCACAAGTGTGTTTTGACACCTATGACCCTATACTCCATCTGATTTGGAGATTAGGATTACTTTGAAGTTTAAATAAGACTTGTAAAAGCTGTTCTTCAAAAGCCTCATAGGGGACTGCGACAGGGTGACCTGTTGTCGCCGTATCTATTCATCCTTTGTACAGAGGTGCTAATCTCAAACCTAGAGAAAGTAGAACATGAAGAAAAAGATTACAGGCTTAAGAATTGCCCGAGCAAGCCCAAGAGTATCACATCTATTCTTTGTGGATGACAGTTTAATTTTTTTGCAAAGCCAATGTGGAGGCAACATGTCTACTAGATCTTCTCAAACAATATAAACGAGTATCAGGACAACAATTAATTTCGATAAGTCATCAGTCCAGTTTGGCCATACAGTTGAGGGGAGGCAACCTGAAGTAGTACTTAGTAGTTTGGGTATTGTCTGGATAGGCGGCATGGGTACATATTTAGGGATACCGGAGAGCCTTGGTGGTACAAAAACATAAAAATTTTATTTCCTTATAGACCGTCAACAGAAACGGTTCAAAGGGTGGACATCTCGGTTGTTATCGTAGACGGCCATGAGTCCGAGTGACCGGCTAAGGTCCACTAGGGCTGTGGAAAAGAGACTAATAGAATCAGTGGCGCCCGCCGTACCGATGTTCGTCATATCCTGTTTCAGGTTACCAAAAACGATAACTTCAAAACTCACAAGTGCAGTGGCAAAATTTTGGTAGAGTGGTAATGGGCAGAATCTAGGAATGCATTAGATGGCCTGGAACAAATTATGCAACCACAAATTGGATGGTGGTTAGGATTTTGGATAATCGAGGATTTAACACGGCTTATTAGCTAAACAACTCTGGAGACTAATTGATTATCCGGAATTGTTATTTACAAAAGTTTTCAAGGGTCGATACTTTCAGACTGGTAATCCCCTTGACCCGATACGCTCATGTTCTCCATCATTTGGGTGGAGGAGTATTATGTCAGCTAGATCTCTGGTAAACAAAGGGTTAATCAAAAGAGTTGGATCTTTACATTTTATATCTGTTTGGAATGATCCATGGATTCCATCCACACTCCCGAGGTCAGCTTTAGGCAAACTATAAAGATTTAACAGTTAATCAATTGATTAACCCCTCAACATCATCATGGAATTTACCATTATTAGGACAACTATTTGAACCCCAAGAAATATCTCTGATCATTGGAATGCTAACAACTAGGGATAATTGCCCAGATAAATTGGGATGGAGCTTTACAAAGTCATGGAGATACACGGTAAAATCAGGATATTTAACAGAACGAGCTAATACACAACAGGGTATTCAAATCCCATCGATATACATGCCAGATTTAAGCAGACTTCAAGCACAGTCATGGCAGATCAAATTCCCACCAAAAATGAAACGTTTCATATGGCAGACAATATCCGGATGTTTGGCAGTGATGGACCGGTTACAGAGTCGAGGTATCAATTGTGATCCACAATGCGGCAGATGTGGGGCTGACCGAGAAACAATTAATCACACTTTGTTTCGATGTCTGTAACACCCCCGACCGCCCCTACCAGCGAGTCACCCATCCCTCCGTCGGGCTCGTGGGCCCCGCCCCTGTCCGACGGCGGTGCGTTATTTTTCCCAGAGCCCAATCGACATATTTACTGACCCTGCAATCACCACATGATCTTTCCCCGTGTTTTGGCCTAACTCACACAATTTCGGGAATCACTTCCCGAAAGGTCACCCATCCTAGTCCTGCTCCAGCTCAAATACGCTTAACTCTGGAGTTCTCTCAGGCCCACTAACCGAAAAGATAAGTGCACTTTGATGACATAGGTAGCCAAATCAATCCATTTAAATTTATTCAAATGGACCGGGCCCGGTTGTTACACTTATAACTCATACTATCGGGGTCCGAATTCGGGGACGATTTCCCGTTTAATGGGGGAGAATTGTAACAACCCGGGCCCGTCCCATTTGAATAAGTTTAGATAGATTGATTTGGCTACCGTCACCAAAGTGCATTTATCTTTTCTGTTAGTGGGCCTAAGAGAACTCCAGAGTTAAGCGTATTTGAGCTGGAGCAGGACTAAGATGGATGACCTTTCAGGAAGTGATTCCTGAAACCGTGTGAGTGAGGCCAAAACACGGGGAAAGATCATGTGGTGATCGCAGGGTCAGTAAATAAGTTGGTTGGGCTCCGGGAAAAATAATGCACCGACCGTCCGATAGAGGCGGGCCCCACTAGACCAACAGAGGGATGGGTGACTCGCCGGTATCCTCTTTGAGAAGCATCTTAAGGACGTGGAGATCAAGCTACCTCTCGTCGACTGCCTTGCGATGATGCCTAAATGCGCCAAATTCTTCAAAGACACGCTAGTGAAGAAGAATAAGGAAAGCAAGGAGGTACTTGTTCTAAGTGAAGAGTGTAGTGCTGTAATACATAAGGAGATAGTCCCTAAGAAGTTGGGAGACCCTGGAAGCTTCACTATACCTTGCGTTTTAGGCCCGCTAGAGTTCAAGAGTTGCTTATGTGATCTCGGAGCTAGCATAAACCTGATGCCTCACTCCGTGGCTAAGAAGCTTGGTTTTACTCGTTTCAAAGACTGTCGGATCTCGTTGGTACTGGCTGATAGGAGTGTGAGGCTACCAGTGGGGCTGCTTGAAGATTTACTGGTGCGTACGAGTGTTGATAGGGAGGGAGATAATTGTTGCCTGAGGGATTGTTGTGCATTAGTCCCCAGGATAGTGTCTCCACGTCATTTTTGTTTTCTTTTTCATTTTTCATTTTTCTTTAGAACCCTACTAAAGCTGTCTATTACAGATGCTCTGAGATAACTCTAGAGTTAAGTGTGCTTGAGCTGGAGCAGGACTAGGATGGGTGACCTTTCAAGAAGTGATTCCCGAAACCGTGTATGTGAGGCCAAAACACGGAGAAATATCATGTGGTGATTGCAGGGTCAGTAAATAAGACGGTCGGGCCTCCGAAAGAAAAGTAACACACCGACTGTCAGATAGGGGCAGGGCCCACGGGCCCGACAGTGGGATGGATGACTCACCGGTAGGGGCAGTCCCGACGTTACAAAGTAGTATCAGAGCTTGGAAATTCAAATTGGTTCTATCTTAGTGTTTGGGGGTTATAGCTCACACTATTGGGATCTGTGACGACCCGGGCCCTGCCCATTTGAATAACTTTAAATGGATTGATTTGACTACCTATGTCACCAAAGTGCACTTATCTTTTCAGTTAGTGGGCCTGAGAGAACTCCAGAGTTTAAGCGTGCTTGAGCTGGAGCAGGAGTAGGATGGATGACCTTTCGGGAAGTGATTCCCAAAAACGTGTGAGTGAGCCCAAAACACGAAAAAATATCATATGGTGATTGTAGGGTCCAGGAGAAAAATAATGCACCGGCCGTCAGAAAGGGCAGGGCCTACGAGCCCGATGGAGGGATGGATGACTCGCCAGTAGGAGCGGTCGAGGCGTTACAAGTCCCCTAGCTCTGCACGTATGGGCCTTATCACCACTCCCTACACACATGAGGGTTTTCCGACTGATGCCCATTATACAAATATGGCATATTTATTTTGGCATCTTCCAAACCACGAGGTTATGAGAGTATACCCCTGGCTGTTATAGTATATTTGGAAATCAAGGAATGATAAGATATTCTCGAATTTAGAGAATGATCCACGAGACATCATAAGGATTGTGATGGCATAGGCAAAATCGTGGAAATTAACACATATACACAACGTAGAGGAAACAATTACACAACAAGGGACAACCAACCGTCGGGTTTTGATTGGGTTAATATGCCAGACAGACGGATCTGGAAACATAACGTCGGGAACAGAGGATTAGGATGATATTGTCAAGAAGTGGATATGACAACTAAATGGATTAGGGCAAAAATGTACGGAAGAGTATTTCTCCATTACATTCAGAACTCAAAGCAATGAGAGGGGCAATGCATTGTATGCTTGATACAAGGAATTTGAAGGTGACTTTTGTAACAGACTGTTCCGAGCTGGTGAAGATGGTATCCAATCCAGAGGAGTGGCCAGCTTTCTCCATCCATTTAGAGGAATTTGAGAAGAGCAAAAGAGAGTTTGAAGCTTTCTCGATTACTCAGATAGCACGTGAGCAGAACAAGAAGGCAAACAAGTTAACATGAGGTGCTAGGAACTACCTTCATCCTCTACACTATGTTAACTCAATCCCACTGGCTTAGATAACTTAGCCATTCTAAGAATTTGAAGCCGTAGAAAAAAAAATGCATACGTACACAATATCAATGTAACATTCAATAAAAAATTATATTTTAACACATAAACCATAAAGAGAAAATAATTGTAGAAATCTTATGTAAAACAAAACAAAACATCAATATCTTAGTATGAAAAATCTTTCTCTAAATCAAATGTATGTGTATGTTAAATTTAGATAATCGATAGGTATCATTGTTATTATTTTACTTAATAAAAATCATAATTTTTATAAATAAAAATAGCAGAAAACTACAAATTATATTTTAAATTCTATAATAGAAAAGATCATTTCTATAAATCTACTATAGTCATAATAATTTAAAAGATAGATTCTAAAAAAAGTTTAAAAAAATCTATTAATACAGACTTGCGCGTAGCGCGAGTTATAAACCTAGCAAATTAATGAGTCCAATAGCATACTCTTTTGTATGTAAAATGTATCATAAATTGCAAGTTTTTAACTGATAAAAATAAAATTTTAACTAACAAAAAAAAAATAAAGCTTTAAGATACCTATTTAAAAAACAAATATAAAAGAAAAAAAAAGTTGATTATGTTTTTACTAAATATTAATTCATACAATAAAAATAAAAACTAATATCGGAAAATCTAAAATAAAAAATTATTTAAAAAATTGACTTGATTTTTACGCTAACTTTTTACAAATTAATATCAAATAGTCTTATTAACAGAAAAATAAATAAAATTAGATATTTAAAATGTCAATATTTTTTTTTAAAAACAAAATTTCAAAATAAAATAAAATAAATATCAAAAAGGTGAATTAAAAAAAAAAGTCATATAAAAGAAAACTAGCTTGATATTAAGGCTAACCTTTTTTAAAAATCAACAAAAACAAAATTTAACTACAAAAAAAAAATAATTTTATAAGCTTTTGGGAGAAGTTAAAAAAATGAACAGTCATAGCATGTCAAATCAACATTATAACTAAAATGAAAAATAATATAAAAAAAAAATACAAAGATAAAGCATTAGTGTACGGGAAATTAACTTGATGCGTTTGCTACTTAATTTGAAAATCAACAACAAAAAAGTTAATAAAAAAGTATATATATGTATGTATATATATATATAAATCCTAAGTATACCAAACATACCAAAAAACATTTATAAATGAAAACAAACTATAAAATTACTTTCAAAAGATATAAAGTATATAAATTGTTTTATAAAAATTAATTTAAAATTAGTTTCGAAAAATTCCTGCTTTCTAAAAGAGTTGCATCCACAATGAATAATTATCTAAAGTAATAATAGGTTTACATGAGTTTTAAAATCAAATCTATTTTTAAATATAGTGTGTTTCTGATTTAAAAATTAACATAGAAAAATACTAAATAATTTTACACTTGAGATTTAACAAGTAGTAAAATCTGATTTCTATATATAGCTACTACTTATATCTCAACCAACATTAAGAACACATGTGTAACACATTCTAAAATTTTATTTAAATAATAAATTATGACAGAGTTATGAATCAAACACGTTTTAGTATATGTAGCTAAAATATTCAAATAAAAACATGCAGAAAGCATACAAAAGATAATAATAGTGGAAAATAATGTGAAGATTCCACACAGTTTCAAAATTAAAATTATCAAATATTAAACTATAAAAAAAGATCTCAATAATAAACTGAATAAAGATATAAATGTGATCAGTGCAACTTCCAAACAAAACTAAATGTGAATCAACATGAATCATGGATTATATATGCATATATACACACCATCAATGAGACATTCAATAAAAAATAAATATTTGAACATATAAACTTTAAAAAAGAAAAAAACTATAGAAATCCTATGGAAAGCAAAACAAAACATCAAGATCTTAGTATGAAAACATGTTAGGGCCCAGGTTTTATCCAAATAAAACTACTGCAAGTGCACATCTATGCAATCGTAGTATAAGAGTTCAGGTAAACTACACTAAAGAGTTCAGGTTCGGATTAAGCTAAGCAATAAGAAATGAATGTAATGCGATACAGCAAAATAAATGTAAGTGGGAGTTTTTGGAATTGTTCTTAAAGTTCCAAAAGCTAAAGGCGCTAAGTCAGGACAATTCGCAGGTTGAATCCGAGAGTGTAGAATGCATGCAATCAGGAATGAATTAAAACCGTCCTGAATATGAATCACAAAGATATAGCTAATCAATTCTCATTGCAGAAGTTAACTATGCCTAAATCATAGAATTTCAAATCTCTTTGCAAACCCTAACAACCCAAACAAGCAGTAATGATCAGGTTTAATTGTTCACAAAACTCATAAGCCAAATCTCTTTGCACTAGGGCGTTTTGCTCATCTAATACTAGTTCATGTGATTAATAATGCTCTCACATCTATCAAACAAGCTAGGGTTTGGAAATTCAGATGATGTGTCTAAGAAATCGATATGAATGCAAGCACATATAAAGAACCAATGGATTTCCTATATGTTTAACAATTCTACAAACTCTTCTTCAACCTTTGAAAAGCCATAACTTAACTAACAAACTACTGAGACATGGTGAATGAAACAAACATCATAAAAATAATAGATTGCATAAAAGAAATAAGAAATAGAAATAGAGGAGTTCGAAATCTGCTCTGAAGGAGTCTGATTTGTCTCTCCAAAAGCTCAGCTACAAATCTCTCTCTAAAGCTCTAAAAAAGAATAAGATACAATATAAAAGCCAACAATGGCTGAAAACCTAATATATACAAGCTAAAACACGATCTGGGGCATTTTTGCAAATACTAGAACTTTTGGGCCAAAACTGCAATTTCTTCCCAATCTTTTAAAAACCAGCCACGATCCTTCCTCTACGGGTGACGAGCGTTACCCCTAAGGGCGACGAGCGTCACCCAAGCCAAAATCCTCCTTCCGAGTTGCACACTTCGTGGCTTCATCTTATAATGCTCCAAAAAGCTTCAATATCTCCAATTATGCTCCAGACATGCTATAACCTGCAAAGACTCTACTATGACTCTAAAAAAGACCTAAAAGACTCAATAAAAATAACTTATATCATGGTTAAAAACCATAAAAACCATGATATATCAACTCCCCCCAGACTTAGCTTTTGCTTGCCCTCAAGCAAACATCAGACAGAGAACATGGTCGAGGTTTGAAAACAAGAAACAGTCAGCTAAACATCAGGAACACCACATTGGTTAACACTTTCGAATCCACATACCACAGAGTCAACACAAGATCAAATTTCAGTCCAATCATCACAAGCTTAGCAAATCTCTCAAATCCAGTTCAAGCTCCTTCAATAAATCCGAAATCTCTGCTGCTAACTCCTTATATTTATCTAAGTGTGATATCTCATCAAGGTTTTATCATCTCAATCACTTACAGATTTTTTTCCCTTCCTAAACACCGAACAAAGCAATCTTAACACAGCTCTCCTATTTTCTCTTCCCTTGATCTTTTCCTTTATGATTTTTTTCAATTTTTCAACTCTTTCTCATTTTTTTACAGTCTAAGATATGGTGCTACTCCATACTTGTGTTCCTTGTGAGGAGACAGGTTCTTGAGTGAGTTCATTACTGTTGTTCCTTGTTAGGAGACAAGGTCATGAATGCACCATTCTTTAGACGTAAACCCTTAAAGCTATATCAGGGAAGATCAAAGAGAGATTGTATCTTAACCTTATTGTTAGTGCTGAAAGAGAGAATCAAGATCAATGAGCATCAAGCCCCAAGACAAGAAGTTTAAAGTTCATTAAGGTGAATCTAACAGCAAATTTTCTAGATTCTCTAAGAACCTAAACCTTCATTGCTAGACTGATTCACCTATGACTTTCAACTTAGTAAGACTTGTAATCAGCTACTGTGGCAATGGTTCTTTTAAGAATAAACGTCCTATGGTTAGTTCAAGAAAAACTGACAGTTTCAAAACTTTGACTCTATAAAAATAGGTTTTTGACTCAACTTTAAGACTCTAAAAATCAAACACAATGCACACAACGTCAGTAGCCACCTCCCACAGACTTAAACAACACTGTCCCTAGTGTTATTAAGCCAAGAGTTGGTCAAAAAGAAACAATTGAACGTGTAGAACCAAGTGTGAAAAGTGTACCTCGCGAAGGATCGGGTGACAAGCGTCACCCAGCTGTGGTGACGATCATCACCATCTCTGATACTCCAGAATCGACATGTTGGATGTGTTAATGCAATGCCATCATGTGTACTCCGAAGTCAGATTGTTAGAGCACTCATAACACACATCAAAAACATCCAACCAAAGCATAACCCATGGTTCAAACAAGTTCACAAGACATCATCCAAGCGAACTGAACAAACTAACTCTCTCTTTTTTTCGATTTTTCTCATGTTTTTGGGATTTTTTTAGCTATGTAATAGAAACCTAAACTAAGTATATGAAAAAGAAAACTTACCAGTGGGTTGCCTCCCACTAAGCACTTGTTTAAAGTCATTAGCTCGACTTTGAATGCTGCTCAGATAGCTGGTGGAGCAGAAGGTGGCATTGAATGCCTTGGAGAAGAATGTCTCCTCATTCATCGTGGTTTATAAGCAATAGGTGCATGAACTCTTCCAAGAAAGTGAGGAACATCAGCAGGGTGGGTCATGACTGTGGGTGGTACACTTCATTTTCCTGCACAATCATCAAAAGAAACACCAAGGATTCTTTGCTTAGTTGATGGTTTCTGGGTTGTGGAATGTTCAATTTTTGGTTTGGCAACATAAGATAGACTTGTAGCTGAAAGATCATGTCGCTCCTTTGTGTCCAGGTTGGTGACGAGTGTCACCGAGTTTCTGACAGTCGTCACTGACCCTGCAGGTCGGGTTTCTGCGGTTTTTCTGCAATCCAGCTCTGCAAGTCTTGCCTCCATCAGAAACTCGTCCTCCTCCAGCAACTTGGCATTCATTGGACCCTCTTTTGCAAGCCTAGTTTTGAAGATATCATTCTCACTCCAATCCTCAAACCCAACAGCTTTTGCCAAAGTTTCTGATATTGCCTCTTGAACAGACAACTTCTTCACTTGCCTTCTATTATCTGATTCATTGACATACCCAGCAGTAATGTCTTCTGAATGCTCCATGACAGGCTCTTCGTCTCTGAAAGTCCTTACAGAAAAGGTCTGACCATCAATGGTAGAACTCCCTCTTAACTTGTCCATGTCAAAGTTCATGACAACATCACCCAAATCAAGCTCCATGTTCCCATTTTCCACATCAACGATAGTGCCAGTAGTAGCCAAGAATGATCTTCCCAGGATAAGAGGATCTTTAGGTTCTTCAGCATATTTCCGAACCACAAAATCTGTAGGAATTATGCAGCCTTCAATGTTAACAAGAACATCTTCTAAGATACCTTCTGGAGTTCTTATGGATCGATCTGCTAGGATGAGAGAGATCCCAGCTGGCTTAAAAATCAGTCATTCTAAGTCTAGCAGCAACATAGGAGGGCATCAAGTTGATACTTGACCCTAGATCACAAAGAGAGTGAGGAAAACGTCCTAATTGAGCAATCAAGCACAAAGGTCCCTGGATCAGAAAGCTTCTCTGGAATTCTGTTTTGAATGATGACACTGACTTGTTCAGAAACAGTCACCTTCTTCTTCTTCTTTGGAATTGTGCCTAACAGAATTGCACTGATGTCTCTGGTAATCAATGCTCATTCCTCAGGACTTACACCATTCACAACCATCCCCTTAACATACCTTCTTAATGCTGGTGAAAGCTTGACTCCATCAACAAGAGAAAAATCTCAAGCATCAACTTCTCTATCATAGCCTTGCATCTGGCTTCTTCTATCTCCTGTTTAGTCTTCCTAGGATGCTTAGGGAATGATATTTCGGGTTTATAGACTCATTCCTGACCATTATCTGCAGTTATAGGCGAAGCAGCTTCTATGGGGTGGGTGACGACGGTCACCAGGGTGGTGACGCTCGTCACTCGTTTTGGACAAATCGGGTGTTTCAGCTCTAAGTGGGTGACGAGCGTTACCCACCTGGTGTCGCTCATCACCAGTTTGTGAAGAAAAAGTGTCGAGCTCTTGCAACTTGGGTGACGAGCGACACCCACCTTGGTGACGCTCGTCACTGATCTCTGAGACTGTAAAATTTTCATCTTCAAGCTCCATCTGCTGCACGATTTGCTCTGCACTCAGCCTCTTTTCCTGCACTGTTTTAAGCTCCTTTTCACTCCTAACTGTGATGGCATTAACCTGGTGCTTGGGATTTATATCAGTCCTTCCAGGAAGGAATCACTCTTGCCTTAGAACAGCTCATGTAGTTTGAGCAACCTGAACATCTAGCTTTTTCATATGAGAGTTCAGACTCTTAATTTTTCCATTCAGGTCTTGATACAGCGAATCCATCTTGTCATTGAAGTCCACTGTCATCTTCTGCTGTCCTTCAAGTATCTGCTCCAGCATAGCTTCCATCTTATTGTCTTGTGGAGGTGCAGATTGGTGGGAAGAAGAACCATAATTCATGCTGTTTTGGTAAGATTTCTCAACTTCAGTCTTCTGGAACTGTGGTATTGGAGTATAACCAGTTGCATTCTGGTTTCCTGTGAAGGTGCTCTTCTGATTATTGCCATTAGATCCCCTGTTCCACTGCTGATTCCGAAATCTTTGGTTCTGAAAATCCCCATTGATGAAACTAACATCCTTTTGCTCAAATTCTTCAGAATTTTCGAAAGTCTCCACCTCTGCAGCAAATTGGACTGATTTATTTCCCACCAAAGGGCTGTGCATACTGTCCAGCTTAGCCTTAACTTCAGCAATCTGATTCTCATCATCCAAACCAGCTTGTTTCGTCCTCTGAAAATCTGCATTCTTGGTGCTCTGACGAGCGTCACCCAAGCCAAAATCTTCCTTCCGAGTTGCACACTTTGTGGCTTCATCTTATAATGCTCCAAAAAGCTTCAATATCTCCAATTATACTCCAGACATGATGTAATCTGCAAAGACTCTACTAGGACTCTAGAAAAAGACCAAAAAGACTTAATAAAAAGACTTATATCATGGTTGGAAACCATAAAAACCATGATATATCAAAATACTTCTCTAAATCAAATGTATGTGTACGTCAAAGTTGAATAATTGGATATGTGTCATTATTATTATTTTACTTAAAGAAGATTTAAATTTTTATAAATATAATAATAAACTACAAATTATATTTCAAATTCTATTATAGAAAAGAAAATTTATATAAATCTACTATAGTTTTAATAATTTAAAATATAGTTTCTAAAAAAAAATTAAACAAAACTATTAGTACTGATTCACGCATAGCGCGAATTATAAATCTAGTAAGAACTGTAATAAATGAAGCCTATAAAGGGAAAATTAGAAATAAAAGATGTTTTTTGTATTCTCTTATCCATTAACACATTTTTAATGTTAAATTGTGCCTAAATTACCCCAAAATTATATATTCTAATATTTAATTTATTTTAAAATTTTGTTTTAAAGAAATAACATTTATTTAAGGAAACCTATTATTCTAAAAACCTAATAAAAAAAATACTTACAAAATGTTTTTGACATGTTCTACAAAATTCAGAAGGTTTCTTCTGTGAATTCTCTATGATCTGTAAGTTTTAGAACATATTTTCTGCGGGTTTCGGTATTAGGAACATGATATTCTTTAACTTTTTTATGTTATCTTTATAATATATTCTATATATCTATGATTCTTTTAGATTTCTACGAAAATCAATGGTATAAACTAAAATGTGTTAAATAGATTTAACATAAATCTAGTGAGTTAATTGAGTTTGTTGTTTGCTTTATAACAAACTGATCTGGGCAAATTATAATCAGAGGAATTTATCAAAAACAAAAACAACGGAAATTGATGTGATGTGTGTGTATGTACATCATTTGGCAACAACGAATGAATAATTATTATTTATCAAGACAAACATGTTTATTATTTATTTTGGATTTAAAAAAAATAATAAGTTATGATTTTAAGGTTTTTAGTTAAATGATGTGTTAATTTTTTTAGTAATTATATTAGAAATAAAATTAATAAATTAGAAAGTATAATCAGATTTAGAATACTATAAAGTACAAAATCACGAAAGATAGTTTAGAAAGTGTAGATAGACAAAATAGTATAAAAAACATCATTTATTTCTAATTTTCCTTATAAATAATCTTATTTTTATTAATCGAACATCAAAGATCTATGAATAAATCCCTTTTAAATCCAACTAGATAACTATTTTCTTATGGAAATAAAAAGTATCATTAGATTCATGATAAGTGCAGTTATGTTAAAGTATAACGAGGGTTTAGAAAATTTCTAAAAAAAAAATTATGAATGAACAAATATTTTCCTTTAATATTTTAAAAGGAAAGAATTAAGAACAAAAGTTGTAAATTTTTGGTAGCTGTGTATCTCTAATAGAAATAGCTGTGTAAATTTTTGGTAGCTGTGATTCTCTATGGTGGCACACGTCAATGACTCAATGTCAATAGAAAATTTTCGACAAGTCATGTTTGCAAAGGTCTTGGTGATAAATAAAAAGATGACTGAGGTAAATAAACTAATATTTACGAACGATTTTGGAAAAAAAAAACGGAGCATAATTAAGTTAGGAGGTGGTGATTGGTGAAAGAAAAGCTGAAAGCATTGTACTAAAAAACGGAGCATAATTAAGTTAGGAGGTGGTGATTGGTGAAAGAAAAGCTGAAAGCATTGTACTATCTGTCTTTCAATTACTTTTATTTATAATTTATAAGTTAATCTCCTACTCACAACGTCTCTGTTCAAGATTGTCAATCATACCTTTTACAAATTTAAAACTAAAGATTTCGTAAGATTTTTCTTTATAAATTTACTGATTTCACTAACATGCATATTTAAAGCCTAGTTATAATATGTTTTTTTTTTTGGTCAACAGTTATACTATGTTATTCTGAGAAATTTCTCCATAAAATATAAATGAGGTTGTTTCAATGAATATTTTACACAATAATATTTGCATAAATTAAGAAAATGCGTAAACCTAGTCAGAGACTCAGAAATAAATCATGATAATTGTATGTTTTTGAAATAATAAAAGTAAAAGCAATTGTTATTCTTTTCCTTTCCGAGGAGGAAAAAGAAAGAAAAAAAAAAGAACAAATCTTTTGGACTTCCAACACTCAATCTTTCGTCTCCCTCCTTACAATAATTTCTTCATCTTCTTCTACCCAAAATACCTTTTCTTGTTTCCAAATATATCTCTCTCTAAAGTGCTCAGAGAAATGTTTGCTTACAACTGCATGTAAGAACACCTTCAAATTGCAGTGAAAGGGTTTAAAATATGCAGCAATTGTGGGAAGTAAAGGAAACCAAGAAGAACGAGAGAAACATTAAAGGAAGAGATCTTGTAGATGTTGTCTTTTTATGGTCTGTTCCTGATGTCCTAAACTCTAATCTTTACAAAGAAAAGGTTCTGTTTTCTTTTGATTCACATCTTATCTTAGAAACTTAAGATATGTGACTCTTGTTCTTGCTACCTCTTCACTTACTTGCTTTGTGGATTTTGTGTGTTTTGGTTTAATAGGTGAATAAGATCCCTAAAACATTCTCATCAACAAAAGAGTATCTAAACTCATTTGTTAATCCGCTTATAGAAGAGACACATGCTGCTTTGTTGTCAAGTATGGAGACTCTGAGACGAGCACCAGCTTTCAAGTTCTGGGACATCAAGCCATCTAAAGATTTTAAACCTCCCAAGAATCTTTATTATGAGGTTACTTTGCAGACAATGTCTGATAGTATAACCAATGGAGATCGAAAACTGTTGGAGTTTAATGATCTCATTGCAGTGACTGATAAGAAACCTACTCGAATTGATGACTTGAGATGTTCCAATGAGCCTTACTTGCTTGCTCTTGTTGTTGGAGTGAACGAAGATAATCCACATTTGGTAACTATCTTGGCCTCAAAACCCATTGTGTTCGAGGAAGATATCATTGAAACGACAAAGAAAGGAAAGGGTGTGAAGAAAAGTCAAAGCCAAAGCCTCTTTGGTGTTTATTTGATCAACATGATGACAAATATTCGTATTTGGACTGCGTTGCATCCAGATCCAGAAGGAGGGAACTTAAAGCTTATATCAAGAGTTCTTCAAAGCAACAATGAGGTAATTAAGATGAATTCAACTTAAGGAACTCTTGGAACAGAATCAAAACGATATCTTTAAATCTGTTTCTTGTTTAGGTTGGTGGTGAAAGTTGTGCTTCTTGCCAAGAAAACAGTGAGAGTGTTGTGTCACAACACGTAGAGAAAATGCTACGTTCATTCAAACTGAATTCATCTCAAGAGGGTGCGATTTTAAGCTGTCTAGAAGCCAAAAGCTGCAACAATTGCAACAATATCAAACTTATATGGGGACCTCCGGGCACGGGGAAGACGAAAACAACGAGTGTTCTGCTTTTGAATATTTTGAAAGTGAGATGTAGGACACTGACTTGCGCTCCAACTAACATAGCTGTTCTTGAACTTGCTTCAAGGGTTGTGAATTTAGTCTCCGAGTCATTGAGGTTTGGTGGGTATGGTCTTGGAGATATTG
This sequence comes from Thlaspi arvense, assembly GCA_911865555.2. NCBI lineage: Eukaryota > Viridiplantae > Streptophyta > Magnoliopsida > Brassicales > Brassicaceae > Thlaspi > Thlaspi arvense. Next base: position 41,403,672 of record OU466861.1, on the reverse strand, counting down.
TGTTGTTTGGCAATCAAGAAAGGATGAAGATTCAAGAACGGGAGGATCTTTTTGATGTTTTTCTTGATTACAGAGTTGATAAGCTCTATAATTGCTTTCAGGCTGTTACTGGATGGAGAGCAAATGTAAACCATATGATCTCTTTCCTCAGTGATCCGAAACAAGTGTATCACCAGTCCTTGATCAAGAACAGTCTCTCGTTTAAGCAGTTTGTAGAAGAGAGGTTTAGAAAACTCAGGATGGACCTGCATTATCAGTTCTCAACTCTGTTTCTGCATTTACCGACAGCTTTGCTTTCCTTTGGAGTAGCGGAGAAGATAAATCGGACTAATGATCTCCTTAGAGTTATGACGTTTTCAGATGTGGTGTCAAATCATAAGTCCTTACATGGAAGATTGAAATATATCGTTCGAGATTCTGGGAAAGAAAATGGAAGATTGGAGAATGATTCAAGAAAGCAAGAATGTCTAAAGATGTTAATATCGATTTGTAGGAGTATCGATCTTCCGGATTTTATAGGGAAGTTTGCACTTAAAAAACTGTGCTTAGCAAACGCATATCTGATTTTCTGTACAGCATCGAGCTCTGCGAAGTTACATACGAGTAGTCCAATACAACTTCTTGTGATCGATGAAGCTGCTCAGTTAAAAGAATGCGAGTCAGCGATTCCTTTGCAGCTTTCAGGACTTCAACACGCGGTTTTGATCGGCGATGAGAAGCAGTTACCTGCAATGATCCAAAGCAAGATTGCTTCAGAGGCTGATCTTGGGAGGAGTTTGTTTGAAAGATTAGTGTTGTTAGGGCACAAGAAACAGTTGTTGAACATGCAATACCGTATGCATCCTTCGATTAGTATTTTTCCAAACAGAGAGTTTTACGGTATGAAGATTTTGGATGCTCCTTCTGTTAGACTGAGAAGTTATGAGAGAAAGTTTCTTCCTGAGAAAATGTATGGACCTTACTCTTTCATCAACATACCTTATGGAAGAGAACAGTTTGGACAAGGATACAGTTCAAAAAACGTTGTTGAGGTCTCCGTTGTGGCTGAGATAGTCTCAAAGCTTCACGCAGGTAAACTAATCTTAATTAATATCAGTCGTAAAAATTTGGTTCTTGATGTTGATTCTTGATTCATATCTGCAGTATCAAGAAAGGCGCAAAAACCGATCAGCATTGGTGTGATTTCACCTTACAAGGCTCAAGTGTTTGCAATCCAAGAAAAGTTAGGTGAAAAGTATAATACCAATGAGCAAATCACAGTGAGTGTTAGGTCTGTAGATGGGTTTCAAGGAGGTGAAGAAGATATTATAATAATCTCAACTGTTAGGTCTAATGGTAGAGGAGCAATTGGTTTTTTATCTAACCAACAAAGAACCAATGTCGCACTCACGCGTGCGAGGTATCTAATCGCTTTTCTCATTTTCTTAATAATTGATATATGCTATTATTGTCAAACTGTTTTTTTGTTTTGTTCTTGATTCTGTTACCTTTGTTTGTAGATACTGCTTATGGATTCTTGGAAACGAAGCGACTTTAACGAACAATAAATCAGTATGGAGACAGTTAGTTGATGATGCAAAAGCACGAGACTGTTTCCATGATGCAGAAGAAGACGAATCATTAGCTAAGTGTATTGAAAGATCAACAACAGCACTTGATGATCTTGATAAGCTTCAGAACAAGAAGCTTATTTCATTTGAAAATTCGATATGGAAGGTATGATTTATACTCCTTTCGTTCATTTTTACTAGGATGTTTTAAAAGGTTTTTAGTTTCATTTTATTTGATATCTTAAAAAAAATTTTAGCAAAATTTGAATTTTTTAATTCTGCCGTCTCTTTTATTGTTGGTCAAATTGTTTTTAATTAGGCATAAAATGATGTTTTTCAAAATATTATTTATACTTCTTTCGTCCTTTCCTACTAGGATGTTTTAAGTCTTTTTTTTTTATTTCATTTTAATTGATAATATTCAAGTTTTTTATGCAAAATCTAAATCATGCAATCTCTTGTTTTGGTCAAATTGTTTTTAATTAGGTATAATATGATGCTTTTATTTTTTAATGTAGAGAAAAATTATAATTTCTATATTTTAGTTTTTTCCGTATTTTTAGTCAAAGTATCTTTTAAAGGAAGCAGAGTTCTTGATCTTTGAAAAGAGAATCAAGATAAATTTGTATTTATATAATTTCTTGCTTCTATGATCTTTTCTCCTCCAGGTTTGGCTTAGCGATGAGTTCTTGAAATCTCTGGAAAGGATCATAGACTCTGAAATGAACAAAAGAATTATGAGCTATTTGGAGGTGTTATCAAATGGGGAGCTTCACCAAGAGTCGGAGACTGAGAGTGATAATCTGTTTAGACAACATGAGATACATAATGGCCTAAGCCTCATATGGGCAATAGACATTATCAAGAAAGAGAATCACCATGTCCAAATTTTGAAGATCTGGCACGTTTTGCAATCTTCTGAGGTTTCTCGTGCTGAAAAATGTCTAGAGAAACATTACAAGAGATACACGAAAGTCAAGATCGAACGGTGCAGATACATATCTTCTCAAGGGTAAGTGTAGTGGAATTTTTATGTGTGGCTTTGATTAGGCAGAAACGTAACATTTTTCGTTGCTTTTGTATTGATGCAGAAATTTGGTTGTACCGATGAGATGGCCGGTTAAGTCTTGCTCCAAGAATGACATTATAACCGACGTATCAAGATCGTTTGCTTTGTTGAATGTTGTGGAAGAATTTGAGTCTCCCAGACCAATAAAGTAAAGCTTCTTTTGATGAAAAATTCGGATATTTTGTATAAGAGCAGTTCAAATCATATTCTCTGTTTGTTTTGCAGGAAAAAGTCGAAGCTGAACAAGGTGTGGAAGATTAGAAGAAAGGTTCAACTTCAGAGATCTTAAATGGATTTCGACTGTTTCTTCTTAAAAGTATTTGCGGAGTTTGAAGCAGAATTTTTATTTTCCCTTTTCTTTCTTTTAAAACAAACTTTGTCTGCTTCTTTTGTGTCTTGTTGAATTAAGCAAATCTAAAACTTCTCTATGATCCTTATCAGTTTGTGTAGAGAAAAATGGGTCATATAAATGAAAGTTTTCTTATCTTACGTAGTACAAATAGTTGAATGAAGTTAAGTAGAGTATTATCACATAGGGGATTCAAACGCAGAATTTGTTAATTTTGTAAAGTTGTTTGATTTTAAAACTCGAGGGATTTGTTAATTTTGTAAAAAGTTTTGTTAGATTTGGAGAGAGATTGTATATTTAGGTGGATGATGGATTCAGACATTTTTTTATTAAAATATATTGTTATGGGTATGGTGATTTTTAAAATTTAAGTAAAATCTATTGTTATTCAAAAAGTTTGAGTTTTAAGAATTTTATGATGGGGTTCTGGCAAATATAACTAACAAATTAGAGTCAATTGCAAATATAACCTCTCTTTTCACCACTTTAACATTAACTACTTTCTCTCAATTCCATCCTTATTAGTTTCATATATTCACGAAAATGCCATCCGATTATTGTTATTTGTTTTATTTTTGGAAATCCAATTGATCAAACAATCCTGATCATCTTCTTTGGAGAAGTCTACTTTTGCGAGTACACTTCTTACCAAAAAGTCAAAGTTTGATTAGTTGCAAAACTAACCTTTTTTAAGTAGATTTCTCAAGTGAAGAAGTCTACTCATCTATTGGCAATTGCAAAGTAACCTAAAATTAAGACTTCATTGTTCGTCTACTTTTTGTAGACGTCCAACACAATCTACTATTTCATCTTTTCAAACGTATTTTTTATCAAATTTACAATGAATTTTTAAGATTTTCTTGGTCTTGCAATTGTTTTATTGAGTGTACTTACATTTGTATAAGTTTTACATGTTTATATTATATATATTTGGTGAAATTAAGTTTCTTATTTTATTTGATATTTAGCTTATTAGTCCGCTGACTTCAAGTGAAGTCTACATAGTGGACTTCATTTGCAGTCTGCGACTTTAATTTTTTTTAATAAAACTAATTGATCAGAAATTTGTAACAAATAAAATTTATTCTTTGACTCGTAAGTGTGTGTTATCTATTGTTCTTGGTTATGTATGAGTTTGACATATTTGTTTGTTATAGTTTAGCTTTAATTTATTTTCTTATTTTATTTGGTATTTAACTTATTAGTCTGCAGACTTCACTTGAAGTCTACATAGTAGACTTTGTTTGCAGTTTGCGACTTTAATATCTTTATAAAATTAATTAACCAGAAATTTGTAACAAATAAAATTTATTCTTTGACTCTTAAATGTGTGTTATTTATTGTTCATACTTATGTATGAGTTTGACATGTTAGTTTGTTATAGTTTAGTTTTAATTAATTTTCTTGTTTTATTTGGTATTTAGCTTATTAGTCCGTAGACTTCACGTGAAAAACAAAATGTTTACGGACTAATAACAATAGATAACACACACTTTTATAAATATATTGTTATGGGTATGGGTATGGTGATTTTTAAAATTTATGTAAAATCTATTGTTATTCAAAAAGTTGGGGTTATGGGAAATATAACCAACAAATTAGAGTCAATTGCAAATATAACTGATGTTACTACATATTGCATGCATTCTGCATACATATCAGTTAGCTTTTCATGCATTTACATCACACTTTAGACTAGATTGCATCACTTAGGGTCCTAGAGCATTCTCGCACCAGCATACGCATGTTCCTTGCATTTTGCATCACATTCAGGTTGTTTATGGCTACTTTGGAGTCGTGGAGGTTCGTGGACGTGCTGAAGCTGTTGTGGCAGTTCGTGGAAGGTCGGATGTTTGCTAAGGACCAGAGATCGGGGAGCAGATCGAGCATGGCAGGTCGATCTAGATGAGATCGACCAGAAGATCGAGAGGCCCAGACGATCCAAGGGAAATGATCGAGACGAAGATCGAGTGGAGCAATCGATCAAATGGTACGGACGTAAATGACGCCATGCAGAGCGAGAGCCGGATCGAGTCCACCACTCGATCCGACCGAAGATCGATACCAAGATCGGATGCAACACTCGATCCGCCGAAGATGATCGAGACCCAGATCGAGTAGAAAACACGATGTCCAAAAGTGATCGAGAGAACCGCTCGATCCCGAAGTCGATCTCTGTCCTTTCAACCGCTTTTGGCCGCTAGCGAGTGGGGGGACCATCGAGCTGTTTTCGCCATTTTGGGAAGGCGGCGATGTCTTTTTCTACACACACTTTTTCAATCTTACTTTTTTATGCTTTTTCTCTCTGGTCTGTAGATTATCCGCCATTGTTGAACTTGAAGCTTTTCTTGCTTTTGTATTCGAATCGTTTTGAAGTTTAATCTAGTTCTTTTTCATGTTCATCGCTTCGTCTTTCATCTTTATTTCGGTTATTCTCATGTGTAGTGAGTAGTTCATTTGGGTCTCGGGGTTGAGAGGATTCACGGGGTCTAAGGGGTTTTCAAGTTGGTAGTTTTCTTGTTCTTAATAGCTTTCTCTTCTAGGATGTTGAGTCCCTAAGGCTTAAAGACTCTCACGCCAAGATCTTTATGATCAGAGAGGTCTCTTACCTTGACAGGATCCAGAGATCTCTGAAAATCACATCCTAGAGACTAGTTACCCTTTCCCAAAAGCCATGGAAGTTTAGGGGACTAGTTAGGTCGTGTGTTTGAAATCTGAGTTCATTGCCCTTTAACCTCTCTTTCCACCAGAAGCCATGGGTTTGGAGGAGAGGATGAAGGAGTGATCCATACCGAAAGCCACGGATGGATCTTGTTTTCGTTTTCAAGGCTTAGGGAATCTCACAAAGTGAGTCGATTTAAAGTTTTTAACCCCAACTTGGACCCTTGAAACCCCGTACCATGAATCTCAACCCTAGACCCTTCTTTCTTAGCATTCTTACATCGTCGTTAGTCATTTGCTTGATAGTCGCTGCATCCTGGTCATTAGTTTCTTCATACTTGCATTTTTAGACGAGATCGATCCAAACTGCTCGATCTAGTGGTCGATCCACTAGTCGATTTTTGTTAAATCATAGCCTTGCATTTTAATTATTCCGTTTGTTCCCCGTAGTAATTTAATCATTCCTGGTATTTTTAAAATAGTTTTGCATTTCATTTGGTTGCTGCATATAGTTTTTAGGATTTTTACAAAACCGCTTGTTATTCGCTTAGCTTTACACTGCTCTTGCATTCTCTTTGACCTTCCTAGCTCCTAGAAATGGATTGACTCTCACTTGCATACTGTACTACAACCTAAGTGTTGCATTTGAGTTTGATAGCCTCATTGCATCCTCACCCTTGCAAAGAAAGTAGTTATCAAATGGCGCCGTTGCCATCCTAGGATTGTTTAGAAAGCATAGAGATTTGGGACTTAGTAAAGACTAAGCCTTTCCTTGTTTTAGTTACTAATTTTTCTACTCTACAACGTGTGTCTCTCAGGTACATGAATCTTCGTTCAAGGGGAGATAACAATCTACTTCAACCCTTGGACAACATTCATCAGCTTGGTCATTCACGGCAAAGAAGAGTACGAGAACAAGCCAGAGCCTTTGAGGAGATTGTTCAGCACGGTTTGGTTGACTTTGAAGCTATGGCTGAGCACGAGCATCCAGAGGGACCTCCTCCAGCTCTTGGGACAGTGGGAAGGGGCAATGGAAACCCCCAACACGCGGCTAGACCCCCAAGGATCATAGGAGCCGGAGATGCTCCCAATACTCATCACAATAGGTTTGGGATCACTCCTCCTCCTGTACAAAACAACAACTTCGAGATTAAGCCGGGTTTCATCTCCATGGTGCAAAACAACAAGTTCCACGGCTTAGCAATGGAAGATCCCTTGGAGCACCTTAACAATTTCGAGCAAGTATATGGGATGATCAAGATAAACGACATATCAGAAGATGCTTTCAAGCTGCGTCTCTTTTCCTTTTCACTCGGAGACAAAGCTAGGCATTGGGAGAAGACCCTTCCACAAGGCACCATCACCTCATGGGCCGAGTGTAAAAAGGCATTTCTCTCAAAATTCTTCTCTAGCACCAGAACAGCACGGTTGAGAAGCGAAATCAGCGGCTTCACTCAGCGGAACAATGAGACATTCAATGAGGCAATGGAATGTTTTAAAGATTACACGATCCAATGTCCTCATCATGGTTTCAGCGAGGAGACCCTACTCAGCACCATCTACCGCGGCGCCTCACCAAAGATCAGGTTGTTGCTTGACACAGCTAGTAAAGGGAACTTCCTTGGTCAGGAGGTAGAAGAGGGCATGGAACTAATAGAGAACTTGGCATTGAGTGATGGCAACTATGCTGAGGATTATGACCGTGCACCGAGAAGATCTGAGCTAGAGTCTCACAAAAAGGAGCTGAAATCCTTGCATGAGAAGATTGACAAGCTGGTGTTAGCCAACCAGAAGCATGTTCACTTTGTTGGTGAAGCGGATGAGAATCAAGAGGAGCTTGAGTTGAGCCAGAAAGAAGCCAATTGGGTGGCGGGACAGAATAATTACAAACCTCACGGCTACAACCAAGGCTACAACCAGAACAACAATCTCTCCTACCGTAGTACCAACGTCGCCAACCCTAAGGACCAAGTGTACCCTGCTCAGCAAGCAAAGCCTTTCATACCTTACAACAAAGGTTTTCAGCCGAGTGGTGGCTTCCAAGGTCAAGGGCAGAACAACTTCCAAGGGCAACATCAAGGTAACAAGGGTTATACGCCAAACTACCCTCTGGGCTTTGCACCTCAGCAGCAACAGCTGATGCAACAACAAGTTGATCCGGTTCAGGCCATGTTTCAACAGCTGATACAAGGACAAGCCTCTACAAACCAGAAGTTTGCCGAGATGAACACTCGTTTGGACTCGTCTCTCACTGACTTCTCCACTCAGATCACCAACTTAAACAACAAGATCAAGCAGCTAGAGAAGGGGAAAGCGAGTACAAGTGGTCAGAATAGTCTACCGGGCAAGTGTGAGCAGAATCCTAAGGAATATGCCAATGCCATCACGTTAAGAAGCGGCAAAGAGCTAGCACCTCCGGTTACTCCTAAGAACAACGAGGACGTTGTAATTCAAGAGGGGGAGGGTAAGCTTTCCGCTGATGATGAGATCAACTTTGACAATGTCTGGATTCAAGGGCCAAGAAGAGGAGACAAAGCAGTTGCTGAGAAGAAAGTGGAACAAACTACTAAGGAGAAGGATGCTTATGTACCTCCACCGTATGTACCTAAGCTGCCTTTTCCTGGCCGTTTCAAGAAGCAACTCCTAGAGAAGCATAGAATTCTCTTTGAGAAACATCTCAAGGACGTAGAGATCAAGCTACCTCTCGTTGACTGCCTTGCAATGATGCGTAAATGCGTCAAATTCTTCAAAGACACTCTCGTGAAGAAGAATAAGGAAAGCAAGGAGGTGCTTGTTCTAAGTGAGGAGTGTAGTGCTGTGATACATAAGGAGATAGTCCCTATGAAGTTGGGAGACCCTGAAAGCTTCACTATACCCTGCGCTTTAGGTCCTCTGGAGTTCAAGAGTTGCCTTTGTGATCTCGGAGCTAGCATAAATCTGATGCCTCATTCCATGGCGAAGAAGCTTGGCTTTACCCGTTTCAAAGACTGTTGAATCTCGTTGGTGCTTGCTGATAGGAGTGTGAGGCTACCAATGGGATTGCTTGAAGATCTATTGGTGCGAATCAGCGGTGTGAACGTGCCTACGGACTTCGTCGTGTTGGAGATGGATGAAGAGCCTAAGGACCCGCTCATCCTAGGAAGGCCATTCCTTGCAACCGCCAGGGCTATTATTTACGTCAAGAACGGGAAGATTGCCTTACACTTGGGAAAAGATATAAGGCTAGACTTCGATATCAATGAGGTTCTGAAGAAGTCGACAATAGAAGGGCAAGCCTTCTATATTTAAACGATGGATGCTTTAGCGGATGAGCTGCTTGAAGAACTTGCTCAGGAGGACCATCTGAAGCTAGCACTTACAAAGGAGCCAGGAGACTTTGGCTATGTAGATCAGAGGACCCAGGAGTACGCCAACTTGCTGGATTCTAGGAAGATTGTTAAGAAGGATGAAGGCTGCTGCCTAGAGATCGACTCTGAAATCGACGCTATCACTCGATCCAGATGTCAGATCGACAAGGCAATTGAGAACACAACTCGATCCGGTGCAGCAATCAACAGTCAGACCGAGAGGGGTGATCGATCCGGGAAAACAATCGAGTCAAAGATCGAGAAAGACCTTTCGATCAGTTTGGGGTCTAATCCGGAGATTGACTCAGCGTCTCGATCCCTTACTCGACCCACATTAAATCGAGTAAGTGAATCGAGCGAAACCACTCGATCTAGACGACATCGAGAGCAAAATCGACTAGATGACTCGATTTCAGAAGGGATAGCGGTTGAGGAAAGCAGTCTTAAGGGCCATGCCTCAGGTTCTAAGGAGGACTCCAAGGTGGCAAAAAGCAACAACAGCCACAAGGATGACTGGAGCGAGCTGTTAGCCCCAAAGGTGGACCTTAAGGAGCTCCCAAAAGGGCTAATTTATGCTTTCTTAGGGCCTAATAACACCTATCCCGTGATTGTGAATGAAAACTTAAGTGATGATGAGTTGCACTCGCTCCTGACTGAGCTGAGAAAGTATAGGAAGGCCATTGGGTACTCTCTCAGTGACATCAAGGGCCTTTCACCAATGCTTTGCACTCACAGGATTCACTTGGATAATGAGAACGCCTCTTCTATAGAACATCAAAGGCGTTTGAATCCTAATTTGAAAGAGGTTGTTAAGAAAGAGATCATTAAGCTTTTAGAGGCTGACGTGATCTATCCCATAAGTGACAGCACGTGGGTTTCTCCTGTACACGTGGTGCCTAAGAAGGGAGGGATCACGGTCATAAGGAATGAAAAAGATGAGCTTATTCCTACTAGAACCATCACTGGTCATAGGATGTGTATTGATTATAGGAAACTTAATCTTGCAACTAGGAAAGATCATTTCCCTTTGCTTTTTATTGATCAAATGCTTGAGAGACTTGCTAATCACCCTTACTACTGTTTCCTCGATGGGTATAGCGGTTTCTTTCAGATACCAATTCACCCAAATGATCAGGAGAAGACGACCTTCACATGTCCCTATGGTACCTTCGCTTATCGAAGGATGCCATTTGGATTGTGTAATGCACCGGCTACGTTTCAGCGGTGTATGATGTCGATCTTCTCCGATCTAATAGAAGAGATGGTAGAGATGTTTATGGATGACTTCTCTGTCTATGGTGCGTCCTTTTCTGCGTGTTTGTTAAATCTTTGCAGGGTACTAAAGCGTTGTGAAGAGACAAACTTGGTGCTAAACTGGGAGAAGTGCCACTTTATGGTTAAGGAAGGGATCGTGCTCGGTCACAAGATATCAGAGAAGGGCATTGAGGTTGATCAGGCTAAAGTGGAAGTCATGATGGGTCTTGAGGCGCCGGTTAACGTTAAGGGAGTCAGAAGTTTCTTGGGGCACGCCGGGTTCTATAGGTGCTTCATCAAGGACTTATCCAAGATTGCACGCCTTCTTACACGGTTGCTGTGCAAAGAAGCTGAGTTTGTGTTTGATGAGGAGTGCTTGCGAGCTTTCGTGACCATCAAGGAAGCCCTTACATCAGCCCCTATAGTTCAAGCACCAGACTGGACACTACCCTTTGAGATCATGTGCAATGCTAGTGACTACACCGTAGGAGCCGTTCTTGGTCAGAGGAAAGACAAGAAGCTGCACGTGATTTACTATGCTTCAAGAACCTTGGATGACACGCAAACGAGGTATACTACTACAGAGAAGGAGTTGCTTGCCGTAGTGTTCGCCTTTGAGAAGTTCTGGTCATATCTTGTGGGTTCCAAGGCTATTGTCTACACAGATCACGCGGCTTTGCGATACATCTATTCAAAGAAGGATACTAAGCCTCGGCTTTTGAGGTGGATCCTCTTGCTTCAAGAATTTGACATGGAGATTAAAGACAAGAAGGGAATAGAAAACGGAGTCGCTGACCATCTATCTCGGCTAAGGATCAACGAGTCTCTTCCCTTAGATGATTCTCTTCCAGAAGAGCAACTCATGGCGATCACTACGCCTGTTTGTGGAAAGCTAGAGGGGCAGTTTGAGGAGGTATTGAGCTTCAAAGAGAAGGATCTTCCCTGGTACGCTGATGTTGTGAACTACTTAGCATGCGGAGAGGAGCCAACACATCTCAACAGCTATCACAAGAAGCGCTTCATGAGAGAGGCGAGTGACTACTTTTGGGACGAGCCCTACTTATACAAGAGAGGGGTGGACAGTTTGTACCGGAGGTGTGTTACGAAGAAAGAAGCTAGAGACATCCTCTATTACTGTCATGTCTCTTCCTACGGAGGACACTTCGCTTCATTCAAGACTGCCACGAAAGTGTTGCAAGCTGGTTTCTGGTGGCCGTCCATCTTCAAAGATGCACACGAGTTTGTGAAGAGCTGTGAGGCATGTCAACGAGTAGGGAATATCACTAAGAGGAACGAGATGCCTCAGGTTCCTATCTTCGAGGTTGACGTGTTCGACGCGTGGGGCATAGACTTCATGGGGCCATTTCCTTCTTCATACGGCAACAAGTACATCTTAGTAGCGGTTGATTATGTCTCCAAATGGGTTGAGGCTGTTGCTTCCCCTACAAACGATTCTAAGGTGGTGATCAAGCTGTTTAAAAGCATCATTTTCCCGCGGTTTGGAGTACCAAAGGTGGTTATAAGCGATGGAGGAAGCCACTTCATAAACAAGGTCTTTGAGAACCTTTTGAGGAAGTACAGCGTTAAGCATAAAGTAGCTATACCGTATCATCCTCAAACGAGTGGTCAAGTGGAAATCTCCAACCGGCAAATCAAGGCTATACTAGAGAAGACGGTCGGAGCAACAAGGAAAGACTGGGCAGTAAAGCTGGACGACGCTCTTTGGGCCTACCGTACCGCCTTTAAAACACCGATTGGTACGACCCCTTTCACTCTGCTCTATGGCAAAGGCTGTCACCTCCCAGTTGAGCTGGAACACCGTTGATTGTGGGCTGTGAAGAGGCTGAACTTTGACCTCAAGACTGCTCAAGAGAGGCGCCTCATCCAGCTACATGAACTGGATGAACTAAGGTTGAACGCTTATGAGAGCTCTCAGATATACAAGGAGCGGACTAAGGAAGCTCATGACAAGAAGTTGGTTGCCAAGGAGCTTAAAGAAGGAGGTTTGGTGTTGCTGTACAATTCAAGACTCAAACTCTTCCCGGGAAAGCTGAAGTCGAGGTGGAGCGGGCCGTTTGTAATCCAAGAAGTGTTGCCTTATGGAGCTGTTACATTGATGGGCAAGAGTGGCAGTGCATTCACCGTGAACGGACACAAGGTCAAGCCTTACTTGGCGGACAGCTATGACAAGGAGAGTACCTCGGTGCTTCTCCAAGACCCACCATCTGCCTAAACCAAGTAAAGTCTAGCTAAAGACGTTAAAGAAAGCACACTTAGGAGGCATTCCCATGTCTATCCTGTACATATTTCTGCTTTATTTCTCTTTCAGTTTTATGTTTTTACTTTGCAAGTGTGTAGGAACAGGTATGAGGAGTCTAAACGTCGATCTTGAAGTCCAAAAGAGGCGATAGTGGTTAAGAAAAGGCTAGAGATCGAGTGCTAGATCGACTAATCTTAACTCGATCTTTGCTAGATCGAGTTAGTAGATCGAGAGGAGCCAGTCGATCTAGACGAGAACGAGTGATAAGATCGATCTAGATGAAAACAGATCGATCGATCCTAAATGGATCAACCGATCTAATTTCTCTCGAGAAATCCTTTAAAAACAGATCGATCACTCGACTCGATCCATCACTCAATCTATGCCAAATCGACCCCCAAATCGAGGACGTAGCTCGATCACGAGGACTTAGCCGTGGAGCCAAAATCTCAACGATCGAGGGAGCCAATCGATCCGAGACTCGATTCATCATGAATCGAGTCACAAATCGAGTAACCCTCGATCTAAGCCATTATGGGCATGAGATCGAGTCCTAGATCGACCAAACGGACTCGATCTCATGCCGAGGTAACGATTTCTTTCCCCCCCTTTACTCTTTTTCCTCCAGCTTTTAAATTCAAAACTTGGTCAAGGCAAGCATCTTTGACCATGAAAGGTGTGCCTTGACTAAGACTTTGTCAGAAAACCACCCTTCCTACCTATGGTTTTGTTTCTTGCTTAGCCTTTAAATATTTCAACAACTTCTCACCCTCTCATTCTTGTTTTCTCGAAAATTTTAAGCAAAGAGTGTGAGAGTTATCTGTTTTCTAAGGCTAGCAAGTCTCTTTAACAATCTTGCAAAAGGTATTTTTGGAGTTTGATAAAATATTTTTGGAAAATTCCCTTTTATTTCGCAAGTCATTGTTTTAGATGATAGAGCCGTTTTTGAATTTTAAAATTTAGCTAAATAAAAGAAAAAATTCTGGATTTTCTAGTATCTCTAGATTTGATTCTCCTTTATTTTGCTATAATTTTTATAAATTCCCTAAAATTCTAGGGTATTAATTATAAGCTTTCTTCTTCACCTTTCTTCTTCTCTCATCCGATCGCCGTTTTGCTTATCAAACTGCTTGAGAAATTTGTTTCAGGCACAATGGCTCCTAAAAGAACGAGAGAAGAGAGATCACAAGAGGGAGAAGGTCAGGAGGTGGCTGTTCAAGAGAGGGTCAGATGGAGTAAGGATGAGAAGAGGGACAAGAAGCGGCTTGAAAGGCTTCGGTTTGAGCCTACTAAGTTCACGGACAGGGAGTTGCTGTCTAAGATGGGGCTGCTAGGAGATTTTGATCAACTTCTCCAGAGGATAGGGCTGAGGTGTTTGTCACGGATGGATTGCCCAACCTTCCCTGAAGTGACAATCGACTTCCTAGCCACCTTGGCGTTCGGATACGAGAATCCTAGCATGCCAAACCCTTCTCAAGGCCGCCTCTCCTTCAAGATACAGCGCCAAGCTTTCAGTCTCTCAGTCCCCGAGCTCTGCCAAGCTTATGGCCTCGATGCAGCTGCTAGGAAAGTGGAGTTCCCCTCCTTCACTCAAGCGAATGACTTTTGGGACCTCATCGCCAATGATGACTATAAGGCGAACACTGCGAAGATCAAGAGAGTGAGAAACCCGGTGCTACGTTATACTTTGAAGCTGATGGCCAACACCTTTAGTGGCCGGTCCGTAGCTCCCACTGTGACCAGGACAGAGCTTTGCTTTCTGTTCCAATATCCTTTGTGATCCAGACGAGAACGAGGAGCCGTTGGAAGATCAACTCGGATACGACGTGAACTATGGGTGCATCCTTGCTGCTTCGTTGGTCAAATACAAGGCGTATGCCTTGAGGTGCAAGGCAAGCTTGTCACTCATTGGTAATTTCCTCACGCCTTTGTTCGTGCAAGCCGGCGTACAACTCAAGAACTTCACTCCTGTTCCGGATAGAGGATTTATGGACGAGACGTATTTAAGGAACACTGATAGCTTGGGACGCACGCCAGCTGAGGGCTTCTTTGAGTACTTATACATCGACGAGGAGAATGAGAAGAGGACGTGTATTCTGCCGAACCAGAACGAGACCGAGCTGTTTGGTGTAGGGAACATTGAGTTTCTTCCAAGCCAAGAGGAATGCTTCGCTCCTCTAGGAGCCACAGCCGCCGTTTAGCAAGCTGCCCGACCAAGATCAGAGTCTCCAGCCACTGATGATGAGATGCCCGAAGCATTCACCCTTCCCAAGCTTGACTTTGAGCCGTGGACTAAAACGGAGAAGTTCCTTGCTTCTGTTGTGGAGATGCAAAGAAAAATCAACAAGTGGCAGAGCAAGGTGTTGAAGAAGCTTGCAAGGAAGGTTAAATCACTTCAAGGAGGCTCACCTAAGAAAGATGCAAGTGAAGAGGTTCAACAACCCGAGAAGAGGAGACTTTCAACCGGCGGAGTTGTCATCCGTGAGACTCAAGGCAGCAACATCCAACCGGCGCGTCTCTCTCTTCAAGAGCCAGGCTCCAAAGGCAAAGCCGTAGCATCTAGCTCCTCTGGAACATCCTCAAGTTCCAGCCGAGACTAGACCCGAGGTAACAACCTTCTTCCATTGTACATACCGCTCATTTTTGCTTCTTTTTGCTTTGTGTTTTGATGCCCCTTTGAATTTGTTTGCCACCGGGACGGTGTCAAGCAAGTTTGGGGGAGTATATGTGTGGTTTGACTTGTGTTTTCTGGTCTTATTTTCCCTTTAGCATCCTTGAGTCTTCACTACATGAAAAATTGGTAAAATTTTTAAATTTTTTCAAAGATTCATGTAGTCGCATTCATCTCATTAAGCATTTTAGGATTGAGTCTAGAATCTTAAAACATCTAGGCTGTTCATATTCACATAAGGGGTTAGAGTTTTTCTTAGAAAGGTGTTTTGAACTCATGAATTGTTTCAATGCCCTAGTTAGTAGTTCTCTAACGCTTTGCTCATACTTTGAAAGTAAGTTCTTACCATGCTTGGATCACTTGCTATGATTTTCGTGACTTGAATTGAACTCTCATGATTTGAAGCTTGTCCTAATAAGTGAAAACCTTAATCTGGAAGGTTAAATCACTTCAAGGAGGCTCACCTAAGAAAGATGCAAGTGAAGAGGTTCAACAACCCGAGAAGAGGAGACTTTCAACCGGCGGAGTTGTCATCCGTGAGACTCAAGGCAGCAACATCCAACCGGCGCGTCTCTCTCTTCAAGAGCCAGGCTCCAAAGGCAAAGCCGTAGCATCTAGCTCCTCTGGAACATCCTCAAGTTCCAGCCGAGACTAGACCCGAGGTAACAACCTTCTTCCATTGTACATACCGCTCATTTTTGCTTCTTTTTGCTTTGTGTTTTGATGCCCCTTTGAATTTGTTTGCCACCGGGACGGTGTCAAGCAAGTTTGGGGGAGTATATGTGTGGTTTGACTTGTGTTTTCTGGTCTTATTTTCCCTTTAGCATCCTTGAGTCTTCACTACATGAAAAATTGGTAAAATTTTTAAATTTTTTCAAAGATTCATGTAGTCGCATTCATCTCATTAAGCATTTTAGGATTGAGTCTAGAATCTTAAAACATCTAGGCTGTTCATATTCACATAAGGGGTTAGAGTTTTTCTTAGAAAGGTGTTTTGAACTCATGAATTGTTTCAATGCCCTAGTTAGTAGTTCTCTAATGCTTTGCTCATACTTTGAAAGTAAGTTCTTACCATGCTTGGATCACTTGCTATGATTTTCGTGACTTGAATTGAACTCTCATGATTTGAAGCTTGTCCTAATAAGTGAAAACCTTAATCTGAAATTTCAATTATCATCCTTATGCATTTGAAAATGAACACATGGATTTTAAAATATTTAGGCTCTCTTCTTCCTTTTACCACTCTTTGTGAGCCTAAGTAGAACTCCCACCTTGACCCTTACCCTTCTTTCAAGCCAAATATTTCTTGTGTGACATCATTGTGAGGCCTTCATTTTCGGTTTTGAACTTAGCATAAAGTGTTATGTTTAGGCGACATGATTGGGTTCTCATATGATTGCTAACTTTGCATTTTGAAGCTAGATATAGGCTTAGGATAAGTTTGGGGGATCATTGGGGTTGTTTTCATGTTTATATGTTCTCGGTTTCAAAAGAGTTTGGTGTTTAAAAGAAAGAAATAGGTTTTAAGTGAAGGGTTGTGTTTAAAAATTATATATGCTCTAATAAATTTCAGGAGGTAGCTCTCTCAAATAAAAATAAAAAGAAAAAGAGCCTAAGTGCCAAAAAAAAATAAAAGAAAAAAACTAAATAAAAATAAACAAGAGAGCTACCAATAAGGAATAGTTAAAGAGCAAATTATGTTCAACCTTTTCACTAGCCTAAAGAGTTAAAAATATTTTCTGTTTTGAATTGGGGGATGCTAAGCTTTTGCCTTGAGAAAAGGGGTGGATTCTAAGTGGTGAGTAAGGATAAAAGTTAATAAATGAGAGGGGTTTAGGATCATTGTTAGTTTACTAAGTAGATGAGAATCTGATCATGTATGCATCAATTGCCTTCACCTTTAGCATTATGCATAAAGTTCTTGCCATTTTTGAGAAAAACCCTTGTTTAAAATGAAAACCCTTTTCAAATGAGATTATTCCATGCTCATAGCCTGCATCCTTAACCAAATGTGTTCTGCTTTAAAGTGCATAAGTTTGATTCATGGTTCGGATGTTAATGAATGTTAAAGGATGAGTTTCTTTGATTGTTAGGAATAGGAGAGTCATAATCTGAGTTTCTTTGTGTGATGAGTATGGCTAAGTTCTTTGGAGTATGAGTGTGCACATTGCATTTTAGAACTAGTAACTAGGACATTGAGATTGATTCATTTGAAAGGCACCTTTGCAAGAAGCTTAAACCCCCGTCTTTTCTAAAACCTCTCTTCCTTTCTTATTTTCTGTTGCTTGAAGGCAAGCAAGAAGTAAGTTTGGGGGAGTTGATGTTACTACATATTGCATGCATTTTGCATACATATCAGTTAGCTTTTCATGCATTTACATCACACTTTAGACTAGATTACATCACTTAGGGTCCTAGAGCATTCTCGCACCAGCATACGCATGTTCCTTGCATTTTGCATCACATTCATGTTGTTTCTGGCTACTTTGGAGTCGTGGAGGTTCGTGGACGTGCTGAAGCTGTTGTGGCAGTTCGTGGAAGGTCGGATGTTTGCTAAGGACCAGAGATCGGGGAGCAGATCGAGCATGGCAGGTCGATCTAGATGAGATCGACCAGAAGATCGAGAGGCCCAGGCGATCCAAGGGAAATAATCGAGACGAAGATCGAGTGGAGCAATCGATCAAATGGTACGGACGTAAATGACGCCATGCAGAGCGAGAGCCAGATCGAGTCCACCACTCGATCCGACCGAAGATCGATACCAAGATCGGATGCAACACTCGATCCGCCAAAGATGATCGAGACCTAGATCGAGTAGAAGACACGATGTCCAAAAGTGATCGAGAGAGCCGCTCGATCCCGAAGTCGATCTCTGTCCTTTCAACCGTTTTGGCCGCTAGCGAGGGGGGGACCATCGAGCTGTTTTCGCCATTTTGGGAAGGCGGCGATGTCTTTTTCCACACACACTTTTTCAATCTTATTTTTTTATGCTTTTTCTCTCTGGTCTGGAGATTATCCGCCATTGTTGAACTTGAAGCTTTTCTTGCTTTTGTATTCAAATCGTTTTGAAGTTTAATCTAGTTTTTTTTCTTGTTCATCGCTTCGTCTTTCATCTTTATTTCGGTTATTCTCATGTGTAGAGAGTAGTTCATTTGGGTCTCGGGGTTGAGAGGATTCACGGGGTCTAAGGGGTTTTCAAGTTGGTAGTTTTCTTGTTCTTAATGGCTTTCTCTTCTAAGATGTTGAGTCCCTAAGGCTTAAAGACTCTCACGCCAAGATCTTTATGATCAGAGAGGTCTCTTACCTTGACAGGATCCAGAGATCTCTGAAAATCACATCCTAGAGACTAGTTACCCTTTCCCAAAAGCCATGGAAGTTTAGGGGACTAGTTAGGCCGTGTGTTTGAAATCTGAGTTCATTGCCCTTCAACCTCTCTTTCCACCAGAAGCCATGGGTTTGGAGGAGAGGATGAAGGAGTGATCCATACCGAAAGCCACAGATGGATCTTGTTTTCGTTTTCAAGGCTTAGGGAATCTCACAAAGTGAGTCGATTTAAAGTTTTCAACCCCAACTTGGACCCTTGAAACCCCGGACCATGAATCTCAACCCTAGACCCTTCTTTCTTAGCATTCTTACATCGTCGTTAGTCATTCGCTTGATAGTCGCTGCATCCTGGTCATTAGTTTCTTCATACTTGCATTTTTAGACGAGATCGATCCAAACTGCTCGATCTAGTGGTCGATCCTGTGGTCGATCCACTAGTCGATTTTTGTTACATCATAGCCTTGCATTTTAACTATTCCGTTTGTTCCCCGTGGTAGTTTAATCATTCCTGGTATTTTTAAAATAGTTTTGCATTTCATTTGGTTGCTGCATATAATTTTTAGGATTTTTACAAAACCGCGTGTTATTCGCTTAGCTTTACACTGCTCTTGCATTCTCTTTGACCTTCCTAGCTCCTAGAAATGGATTGACCCTCACTTGCATACTGTACTACAACCTAAGTGTTGCATTTGAATTTGATAACCTCATTGCATCCTCACCCTTGCAAAGAAAGTAGTTATCAATAACCTCTGTTTTCACCACTTTAACATTAACCATTTTCTCTTAATTATATCTTTATTAGTTTCATATATTCACGAAAATATATATTTGTCTGAATAACATATAAGAGTATTCTGAGAAGAAGAAAGAAACTCATAGGGTCTGTTTAGGAAAGTGAGAGATATTAGAGAAAGAGAGAGAAGGAGGTGGGACCCAAAGAGGCAGTAGTCAAAGTTCAAACCAAACAGATATCTAAGATTTATTATTACTTAAACTCATAGGGTCTGTTTAAGTAAATTAGTGTCTAAACCCTAATTTATATTGTTATGGGTATGGGTATGGTGATTTTTAAAATTTATGTATTTTACTAGGGTCTGTTTAAGTAAATTAGTGTCTAAACCCTAATTTATATTGTTATGGGTATGGGTACGTGTTTCTGTATTTTAGATTTAGATGTAGATAAGAGTTTTGCTCGTATTTAATTTTGGCTGTGTCGTGTTTTTCTTCTTTTTCGTTTTGGAATCTGATTCTTAAATTTCAAAATGAAAAGATTGAAGAATAATAAATCTTTGCCCACAGCTGAATATGACTCAAAACTTAAGTTGAAATGCAAAACTAGACCCTCTATTGCATGTTTGACAGAAATAACTCATATGGGTAATAAAATTACAACCTTAACCCTAATGACAAAAAAAAAATGTCAGTCTCAATTACTGTTTTATCCCAGAGAAGTCTACTCTCTAATAATATGTTTATAATTAATTTTAAAAATCATAAATAATAATTTGATAAAAAAAATTAGATACATAACACAAATATATACTTTTTACACCTGTTAAAAATAAAACTTGACACAAAATAATCAATTTAAATCATCATAGATAAATTAGGATAAAAATCAATACTAAGTAGACTTCTCGAGTAGACTTCTCGTTTTCTCGAGTAGACTTCTTGGAGAAGTCTATTTAAACGATTTTTTCACATATATAAGGAGAGTTTAACCTAATTGTATTAACAATAAAGTCTCTCTCTATCTATAAAAAACGCCCCTCTCTCTCTTCTCCCTTTTCTCTGGCCATGAATTTCTTCTCCTTCCTCTCTTGCTGTCAATATCCTCGCCATCCTCTCTATCTTGCATTCAACCTCCTCTTACTTGCAGGTTGTGGTAGTGGTAAGCAAATCTGAGCTTCTGTGTTCCTCTTTTTGTTTGCTTTGTGTTTATATTGCAAATCTGAGCTTATTATTATAGATTTGAGCTTCTTGTTGTAGTTCTAAATATATTTTTGTAGATCTGAGTTTATTGTTGTGTTGTATAAATTTTGTAGATTTGGCTGTAGATCTGAATTTTATGGCAGATCTAAATTTTTTGTTATTGTTGCAGAGCTGAATTTTGTTGATTTTTTTGCAGATATGAATGTTATAAATATAGTAGATTATTATTATACATCCGAGCTTATTATTATAGATTTGAGCTTATTGTTGTAGATTTAAGTTTATTTTTGTAGATCTGAGTTTATTGTTGTATAAATTTTGTTGTAGATCTGAATTTTGTTGCAGATCTAAATTTTTTGTTATTGTTGCAGAGCTGAATTTTGTTGATTTTTTTCAGATCTGAATGTTATAGATATAGTAGATTATGTTGCAAATCTAAATTTTAACATTTTTTTTTTCTTATTGTTGCAGATCTAACCTTATTTATATTTATGGTTTTGTTCTACAAATCTCAACAAAGCTCTTGCTTGTCTCCGCTGGATTTAAGTGATTTGAAGGTTAGAATTTAGCTTAGAATTCTCGAGTAGACTTCCCGAGTAGACTTCTCGAGTAGACTTCTCGAGCAGATTTCTTGAGCAGACTTCTCGAGCGGAATTCTTGAGTATACTTCTCGATCTGCGTTAGAAGTCTGCTTGAGCAGACTTCTGAAGCAGACTTCAGTTGCATACATATTTTTGAGAGATTTTAGTTTAGTAGTGATTTCTTATGCCAATTTTAAGATTTATAATCAGTGATCCTTAAATGTTTGTTTGTTTAGAGTGTTATTTTCTATGTAATGATGAATTACATTGAATGTTTTGTATCATATTCCTTAATTATGTGTGTTTATGTATTCTACAAAATAGACTTCTCTTGTCTCGAGTACACTTCTTAAAGACATTAATTTTACATAACTTAAAGGTGATTAAGAGGGACATTTTTCCCATTTATATCACATAACTTGTCAACCGAGTAGACTTCTCTTGTCTCGAGTAGACTTCTGAAGTAGATTTCTCCTGTCTCGAGTAGACTTCTTAAGGACATTAATTTTACATAACTTAAAGGTGATTCAGAGGGACAACATTCACCCTCCCTTGCTATTCGCCATCCTTTGCCAACATTCACCAAGAAGCTCACCATGTGTGCAACCATTTCTTAAGAACAACATTCGCCTTCCTTTGCTATTATCCACCTCGAACTGCCACACTGGTTCACTCCTCACACATTCTCCATAAACAGTGGGTATGTGAACCATTCTATGTAAAAACAAAAACAAAATCCAAACCACATTAGAAATCAAAATTGAATAAGTAGACTTCTCTGAAAGTCGGATGAAGTCTACTTAGTAGACTTCTCGAGTAGACTTCGCGAGTAGACTTCTTGGAGAAGTCTATTCTTAATAAGCTAAGTATCATATAAAATATAGAAACTGATTAGACTATACATATAAAATATAAACATGTAAAACTTATGCATACTAAAAGAAGCTTAGGATCACGAAAATCTTAAAAATTCGTTATATATTGTATAAAAATGAATTTAAAAAAAAACAAGAAAAATAGACTTCTCGGAGAAAAGTAGACTTCTCAGAGAAAAGTAGACTTCATTTGGACCAAAAGAAGTCTACTTTTTTCATGCGGTCAATTGCAAAACTAACCTGGGTGTTGACTAGTAGACTTCAATCGAACCAAGAGAAGTCTACTTTCGAAGCCTAGAATTGAAAAACACTAAAATTGACTGAAAATCCGACTTACCACTCATCTTTAGCTTCTTTTCTGGTCAAGATCTTCGATTCTAACCACCATGAAAGAAACACAACCGCAAAAAACAACCAACTCGCCGGAATATAAAAATATATATTAACTTTAACTTTCTAATAATTATAGAGTTTTTGGGAAGAAAATAGAGAGAAAATAGAAGAATAGAAGCTTAAGAGAAAGGTAATGAGCTAAACAAACTCAAAATGGATTTTTGGTGCCATTAAAGCTCAAAATTGGTTGAAAATGGTGGTTGGGTGAATTGATGATGATGGCATTTTCGTAAATAAGTGAGGAAGATGAGGATTAGTTGGTCATTTGGAATTTCGAAAATTAAAGAAATTAATTTTAAAAAATGACAGTTTTGTGAATAACTGAAACTATGAAGGATTTATTTGGGAGAAAGTGGCAAATTTTGAAGTGGCCAATTTTGGAGGTTAGATTTGCAATTGAAATCAATTTTTGAGTCATTTTTGCAAGAATCCCATAAATAAAATTTAAGATTTAGTTATCTAGTAGACTTTTTGTGAAGTCTGCTTATGCAGACTTCTTTAACAGTATACAAAATTAGACTTCTTATGTAGACTTCCCATGGATAAAATCATAACTGTGGCTGACGTTTTTTGTTCACTCATAAAGGATTGAGCTGTAATTTCACTATCTTTTTAGGTTAGTTTTGCCAAACATTCAATAAGAAGTCTATACTTTTTGAAAAATCCAACTTTTAGGTTACTTTCAGCAATTCCCCCTTCTATGATTCTATTAAAATCTTTGTTATTAAGACATAAATTTTAAACATATTAACATCATTCTGCCAGATGTTCCTCTTGAATGAGGCGTATACAATTTCACGTTGTTGTAGAAGTGCTTCCAAGCCATACTTTCAACAAAAGAAATTGGCAATTGTCTTATCACAAGAATCTGTAGCCTCCTTGAATATAGCCTCAGACACTTTGGCTCTCTTCATATTTCCAGTCTCATCAATGATTCTCTAAGATTCATTCTCTTCATAAACCTTGTACTGTTTGCAGGTTTGTAAAGTCTTTATCAGGTTGGATGTACCTAACGATGTTGGACATGCAAAAATCTTCTTACAGTAGTTACATGTGCATTTGTCACAGGTTTCTTTCACCCTTGTGTACTTCTTCCAAACATCAGACCTTGGGTCAAGTGTCTTCTTCGACTTTGGTGGCTGAGAAGAAGCTTTACTTCTACCTGTCACTTCCTTTCTTTCGTTTCGGCCATTAGAAGGATTAAACTCTTCTTCGCCATTTTGTGCATCATTGTTGGGTTGAGCGTTCTATGGGTTTGAAGATGAAGAAGAATCCATCTGTATATACGGGCAAGTTTTTAACCATTCAATTATTACTTTGGCTTTTTCCTTGTCGAAAGGTTTAAAAGGATCGTACACATTTCCGCGTGCAGTCGGTTTTATATGAATTACTTTCTCTAGAACATGGGTACCCTTATCGCATGCTTTGCTGGTAATCTGCTTAGACCTTGACTTCACAATGAGCGCTGCTGCTTTCTCCCTTACATCCTGCTTTTCTCTCCTCACTTTATCAAAATCTACATTTAGAGGTTTTGTTTCACAAACTACAACTTCTGGTTCCATCTCCTTGTTAACAATACTATGGTTGTTAGAGGACAGCAACAATTCTTCGAAATTGTCAGAAGCTTTCTTGACAATAATATACTCATTTTTCCCAGGATCTTTTTCACTCATGGAAGCATCTATTCCTTTCTCTTGCTTTCTCAAAACAGCAACTTGTTGGTTAACATTACATTTTCTGCAGAGAGGTTTGTTGTTTTCCCTACATTGGCCTGATCTTCGAGGAATGATTCTTCAAAACATGTGCCTATTTAAAAATGTATTAAGAACAACATTTAACCAAATTTTTTTGCAGGAATTTTTGAAAATCTTTTTTGTTTATCCTTTCCAAATAGCTTTCTAAATTTTTCAGAATTTGAAGAAAGTAATGCAAACATAACTAACTCCACCACAGATTTAGGAAGCGCATATTTTTATGGATTGTTTTCTGAAAAATATAAAAGTAGGAATATTACAAGCAAGAAATTAGGAAACATTTTGCTTCTTACGTCTTTGCGATTGACGTGCTTTAGTACCTTAGTATGAAAGATTTCTTCTTTCTGGTACTTCCTTCATCTTAATAACAATATCACGGTAGAAAGCCTAATCTTTACTTCCTTCTTTGATAGCTTTTGGTCCAAATGGATTATTTTAGATAAATTCTTGATCATTCTCAGCTTCTACTAGCTTCTTCAAATACATCCTCGTATCACCACCATCACCTGTTATTAACATCAAAATACCAAAACATATAATAATGTATATAACTATTAATCAAACATATAAGAAAGAATTACTGATAACATTTTTTTTTACCTAACGATGTATCTTTCTAGTTATGATAATCGTATTTGTCAGAGAATATCGTTGTATGTGATTGTAAAATCAGATAATTCATTCAGAATAGCATTATTTTTTATAAAGATGGATGACTTTGCAGATATACTTATTGGGTTAAAAAAACGCTTTGTAAGGAGAATCATGTAACAAAACCATGTTACTCTCACTGTAATCACCCTTCTTCCACATAAGATTAGACTTACGGTTTTCCTAGATCAGGTTTAGATACTTGAAAACCACTTCCTTTTTTTTGTTTTCAAGGCAATTAGCTTCGGTTTTAGTACACTCAGACATGTCCCGCCAATGTTTTTGTATCACAACACAATTCAAAATTCATTTAGAACATATTCGACTGGAATTAACTACCCAATGATATAAATAGAAGAAATAACCACGTACCCAACAAAACGGCACTTTTTTCTTTACATCTCCAAGCAAGTGGCTACAGATATCTTGAACGTTTTCTTTGTAAGTCAACATGTTAATCTATTGTAATCATCTTTTAACTTTCATATTATGTTAATTGATATGCAAGAAAAAGATTAATATAAGAGATATGAGTAATGTCTTACTTGGTTCCCGAGGACCAAATACCAACTTCAAAATCTTCACAAAAAGGTCTCTTAAACACTAGCATCACTTGAATTTCTTTTCCTTTCATCAATTCTGTCCAAGTCAATTGTTTGCTATTGACTATGTCTGCAAGCAGGCCATTAAGATCAAGGACAAGAAGTTTTTTCCTTGAGACCAATAATGTTGATCTGATCTTTTCTATGTTTTCATCAGAAGCAACATAGGAATATGTGGTCTATTTCAGTGTATTTTCAACAGAAACAGCAGAAGAATCAATGTTGTCAATCAAAGGATTCTCAAATCTGCTTGAACCTGAAGCTTCATTCTTCTTTTCGATCTGATCATCTTCAACTGAGACATTAACATCAGCTTCAGCCTCCTTTATAATCGATGCATCGTTACCTTAGACAACAGCATCAAAAATCATGAGAAAGGGTTCTTTATGAAAATCCATGGGTTCTTCCATGACTGACTCTTTTCAGAAATTTTCACCTTGAGCGGAAGCATCAGATTGTGACTCAGATGCTTTTGACTTCTTCGTCTCAGGTGGTACAATCTTGGTACCAGTTTCTCCTTGAGCCATACCCTCTTGCTGTGGCTCAGAAGCCAATGAATCAGAATGCCATTGACGGACAAGTGTTTAAACAAAAGGTGGTGTACAGATACATTGCCTTGGGTCTCAGTTTCTTTGGATGAAGTTTCCTCTGGTCTACGTAGCCCAATGCTTGGTTTTGGCAAAGTTAGTTTCTTCTTAGTATCAATCTCTTTGTTTAGGGACTTCGAGGTAGATGTGTTCTGTACCTGACTGCTTGTTTGAGGTAGGTCAGCTGCATGAAGTTTTTTGACTCAGTTCTTAATGACATCCTCATCACCTGCCTGCCCTTTGTTTGACTTGTTAGGACGGAGAGTTTCATTTGTCACGTTAGCGATTTCGGAAGTAGGAGGGATGACCTGAGGGAAAATATATATTTGCCATCACTTATCATATGGTGCATACATATAGTTACTATAAACTCCATATATATAGATCACAACTCACATTCACAAGAATGGCAGTTGCATGAGCAGTAGAATCTACATTAGCAGGTCTATCGTGGATCTCTATATTAGCGGGGCCATGATTGGCAAGGTTATCCTACCAACAATGGGACAATTAGTTTCCACGATTAAATACCCCAATCTACATCTACTAAACATAATGCATGCATATAGTGGGTAAGAAAATGAACTATATAGTTCACATGACTCACATTCTCAGCAGTGGCAGGTATGAAAACTATATAAACTAACTACATAGAGACTATGTGATTGAGTGACATAGTAACTATATACATTCATTATATCGGGTGCTAAGTTTTACCTTTTGTGTTCCATCTCCATGGTATTAGGACCATCACCCAAATCGGCCTTCCACATCAGTATTATGCTGGGATGAATCAAGATTAGGGTTCACCTCACCTTTTCCTTTGTTTGAATCTGGTACATCATTTTTCATCATCCATCACAGCTGCCTGCAAAGGTTTAATCCTATAAATCAGACGCATAATCAACTATGTATGAAAACTATGTGTAGTGAGTTGTGCCTGCATATGTTTAATCTTATAAATCATATGCATATTCAACTATGTAAGTAAACTATATATGGTGTGGAAAGTAATACCTTCTTGGTGGTAGTATATTGGTCTTCTCCATTTTTTTCTTTTGTAGAAAACTCTTCTCCGTGCTCGTATACTTTTTCTTTCCTCATAGGTTATCAATCTGTTCTTCCTCTTCTAACTCTTCTCCATTATCTTTCTCTTCTGAACTCTCTTTTTTTATCTTCTACATTCCCATCGTCATCAGCAGCTATCAACTTCTTTTTACTATATCTGAAAATATATATTTGCCATCATTTATTATATGATGGATATATATAGCTACTATAAACTCCATCTATATAGATCACAACTCACATTCATAGGAATGGCAGATGCATGACCTGTCTGACTTCCTTTTAAGGACTTAGATCTCGGCTTTGTTCTCTTTCGAAAGCTCCTTCACGGCTGCCATCACCTGCTTGTGGTAAGAACCTGTGTGGTAGATTATTAGTAATGTTAAAAAATAGTAGTATAAACTATAGATATAAATAACTATGTGTATGAAAGAGGACTTTTGCAAGTCTTAACTCAAATGTCCTTAGCCTCTAATTAGTTGTAGAATAGGGATCAGGTGTCAATTCATTTGTGGAAGATGAGATGCAAACAATGCCATAAGCTAAGCAATGATGGGCTTTTGATTGAACAAGGGCAAGTCTAACAACCTAAGAGTACAATGGAAAGAAAGCATAAACTAAATGCAAGTGAACAAAACTAAGCAATGAACTTAAAGCAATGACTAAACAAGAACTAAGCAAGATGACTTCTAAAGCAAGAACTAAGCAAGATGATCTTAAAGACAATTAATTAAAAGAAAGACTCAAGGTTCTAAGAAATTGTGGGATAGTGTCTTTCAAGAGTGAAAATGGGGATTTCTAACAAAGGCAAGCATCAAGCATTCATAAGCCAGCAATTCTCAATGTTGTACTCCTAGACAAGGTATCTAAAAGTAACTAACTTGGCGTCAATAAGCAGTTTGTATTCAACAAGATTGGAGTGTTAGACCCACTTGTGATGGCGTATCCTTCTACCATGAGCATAAAGATCAGAACCATTCTAGTCTAAGAGATGTACTAATCATGCAATCATTCTCTCACCCAAGCAAGAATTCAGATCAACTTATCAATCTTGTGAACCAATAAGGACCTAGTTAGCTAAACACCAATCAAGAATATATATTTAAGCACATAGCTGCAACATCCTAACAAAGCTAAGCAATGAACAGCAATGAAACAAAGGCAAGATCTTTTGATGCATACTATCTAACCATCAAGCAAGAATCCCAAAACCAGCATTATCTAGCCCTAAGCAAATCATCTACCAATGGTGAACTACCACTTTGGTGTGACTGAACAAAGGAAACATAGACCAAGCCAAACTATCAAGCCAAATAAGCGAACCATGCTTAGAAATGAGATAACAAGCCATTTAGTGAACCATATGCATCAATCAATACAATATTCAATCCAAAGGAGCAAGCTTTATGAACAATAACCACTTTGCAAGAGAAGGAGACAACAAAAAACAGTTAAATAAGCCTAATCACATCTTAATCACCACTTTCCTTACTTAGAACCTTAAATCTAAAGTAAACTGCGTACTAATCATGATTAATCCCATTTGTTTGGAGTTAAATATAACTAGATGAGATTAAAATGCAAAGATGATAAATCTAAACTACCAAGGTGCAAGAACAAAGATTAAAAGACAAGATTAAACCATAAAAATGCAAACTTTATTAAAGATTAAGATTCTAAGGCAAATCGCCCTTTAAGGTTTAGAGAAGAGAGAGTTTTTGATGAAAAGATAAACTTGGATAAAGATAAAGTTTTGTGGCTTCCCTTTTATAGTAGGGAGCCAAAAGAAGCATAAAAACCCAAAAATAGGATACAGTCAAAGAAAATAAAGTGGTTAATGCGCGGATGAGTTGCATCGAGGTCGTACGAATGACGTTCTGCTCGATATGATCCGTGCAACGTGCATCGCCTTCCTTCCTCGATGCTGGACCTCGATGTAGAACAACAGCTTAGACTCCTCGTGCTGATCCTCTTCCTCTCGTCCTGCTGCTTACATCGAGCATACTCCACGGATGTTCTGCTCGATATGCTTTCTCGATATGGACCAGGCTTTGCAAGAGCTCCATTTCTGACATCTTCTTTGATCATGAGCTGCTTTCATCTCCTTCCCAACTCCAAGAAACTCCAAAAACATCTGAAAACCACCACAAACATGCACATATATGCAAATGTATGTAATCTAAGCTAAATACATGCCATATTGTATCTAAGTGCAAATGATACTATAATGCTAAACTATAATGCAAAAACAAAGGAAAAGATGTATGAAATGCAACCTAAAATGGTTCTTAATTTGTTTTTGCATGGTTCTTAATTTGTTTTTGCATTTCAGTTCTTAATTTTTGAGAACCAGTAAATACCAAGAACTTTTTGGTTCCAGCTAGTTCTGGTTCGGTTCAGGTATTTAGTAACCAAAAACCCAAAAAGTTATCTGAAACCTAAAAAATTACTTGAAATATACCTGAAATCACAAAAATATATCCAATATTCCGAAAATACACCCTAAACCTGAGATTAACTATAAAAAATCCAAAAACAAAACTTGCAAAAATACCCGATGGACCCAAAATAACTTATGTTTAATGGTCATAGTCGTATTGAAACCAATGATCTCCCGTTACATGCAGGTAGGAGTAGATATCATCCACATCGAGACCTCATATTTTGTTTGATTTGCAGAACTCTAGGAAATCTCCTATACGGTAAGAATAGGCCCCAGGAGATAGTGCACAGTGTAAATGAAAAGAGACTTTTGCAAGTCAGAATCAATTCTTCTTCTAATCAGTTGTGGTTAGATGAGGTTATCAATCCAATTTTGGAGTTGGAAAAGAGATGCAAGGAACTTAGCTAAGCTTTAACCATTTTGATGTAAAAGAAGTTTTCTAACAACCTAAGTGATTAAAAGAAAATGCACAAGTAATGGAATATATAACAAGAACCAAAGCAAGGTATGAAATGCAAGTAAGCTAAATGAAACAGGAACAAGGAAAGCAAGGTTATCTAAATGCCCGAACCATATGGAGACGAAATGCAATAACTTAGAATGCAAGGTAAGAAAACAAGGGCAATGTAAATAAAAACAGAGAAAATAGAACACAAGTAACTAATTGCAAGAACAAAATGGAAAAAGGTTCAAGGCTAGAGCAATAGATGACTTGGGATTACTTAGCTTCATACTTAGAGAAATCAAAACTATCAATAGGCAAGGAACATAGTCAAGCAACGGATTCAATCAATTTGCATCATGGAAAAGATGTCTAAGTAATGCATTTGTCAAGCCCCCTTTTAATGGTGTATTTGTACAAAACCAGCATGAAAAGAAAGGCTCTTATAAACCAAACAATCTACTATAATGCAATATAATCATCTAAGTCCCTAACTTAGTTCTGTCAAGCATTTAAACAAACACTTTTTATGCAGCAAACACTTATGATCTATTTCAATCTAACAAAGTACTCGAGCCTTAAGAACAACTAAGCAAGGTATACCAAGCAAGTATCAAACGAAAATCCTCTAAGCAATCAATTAATCATCTCCAAATATGCTCCAACTTCAAACCATGAAAGACTACTCACTACTCATCCAAAATCAACAGAACAAGGCAAAAAGAACAAAATATGCATGATCAAACAATAGCTAGAAGATAAATAACAAGAGAAAATACAAAACTTTATTAAAAAGAGTGATCTTAAATGAAAATCTCATAATCTCTTTGTGTTTTTCCCACAGCTTGAAATTAGGATTAGAAACAAGATAAAACCTCCAAAAGATAAGCCAAAGCTAATATAAGTGAAAAGATAAGGTTTGGGAAAAAGTGGAAAAAGTTGGTCAATAGCGCGGAGTTGACGTATCGGGCAATACTGACAGGTGTTCTGCTCGATGCGTCAAGCTCGATGCAGCCTTTCTCTGTCATGGTTTGATCATGCGGACGGTCCTTCGTCATGAAATGGGTCTCGGGTCATATCGGGTAAGGTGTCGGGGGTTCTGCTCTGGACCCCGATATGTCCCGTTTCACCAAATCGTCCTGTACGGCCTCCTCTGCTCGACATAAAATCATGATGCACTCTTGGAGTTAATGGTTACGCCTCTCGCCTTTCGTCCTACGGTTCACATTGGGCATGCCTCATGAGTGTTCTGCTTGATGCCCCACCACGGTACAGGATCCAAATGTGCAAAACAGCGTCTCCATGGCATCTCCTTGGACGTCTATGACTCCAAACTCCTCCCAAGATCCTAAGCCTCAAAATACACCTGAGATACACCTCACATTCCTAATTTAAATGAATGTATGGTTACTTCTAGATGCAAATGGAACTAAAAAGACAAGATATGATGCAAAAGCAAGGAAAGTATATACAAAATTCAGCTTAAAACACTACAATATAACAAGCTATCAACACCCCCACACTTAGTCTTTCTTGCCCTCAAGCAAACAAGGCATCAAGCATGGTGATGAGGTTTTAAAATGGGAACTCATATCTTAAAAATTCTAACAATAAATCAGAATGATGCCTATGTTTGTAGTTCTAGAATGAAAGTGATGGAATTATACTCTAAAAACTTAGCCACACTCATCACATAATGAAAATGATTCTCAAGTTATCAATCTACACAAGCTCTCAAATCACTTGACCTTTTTAACATTCATTAAGCAAGTAACCAATGGATCAGATTTGTGCAAATCAAGTGAAAACAATTGGTCTAAGGGACATGGTTATGAGATGAAAAAGATCTCATGCATAATGGGTTCAAAGAATCAAGGAATCACTCATATGAAAAGAATCTATCTTAGGCAAAATCCTAAAGGTCAAAGTTAACTTATGTATGCAAGTAAAATCTCTCTTCTACTCATTTCCCAAAGATGATCCTAATCAAGTCTAAATCCCAAATGAAACCCCTAAATCTACTCTTCTCAAAGCACTTGTGATCTCTTTCTTCTTGATTTGTGGGGGAAACTCCTTCTTCTTTTGCTTGTGTGGGTGACTTCTCTTTAGAACATGATCTTCTTTGTTGTATATGCGCCAATTTTCATCATCCTTTTGGTGGATTGCTTAGTCTGATTTTTCTTTTTTTGGATGACCTTTGTTAGCTTATTGTTGCAGGCACCTTTTCTTCTTTGCTACTTAGATCTTTCTCCTTTGTCACTTAACCACCAAATAGAATTATCTTCCCCACAATTTCATCTTCTTCACACTACCTTTTCCATTCTTCTTCTCTTCTCAAAAGATGTAAACAATCAAAGCACAAACCTCTCAACTCGACCCTTCCTCAATCTTTTAACCTAGTACCAAGCTCAAAATGCAAGCTGGTATCTAGAAGAGAGCTCTTCCTTTCTAGCCTTAATCCTAACACTTTTTGCCAAGATAAATTCAAAAATGCAATGCAAGGCATCACTAACTCTCACAATAATGTTTGGGATTAGAAGGAAGGATTGGTTCTAGGTGTTAGTAACTGCCCCTTAATGGTGAGGATCAGCTACTTGGATTAACATGAGTGGTAAAAAGGATGAAGATAATCCAAGTATGTATATTGGCAGCTATGTAATCACTTTCAATGTACAAACAAGATAATTCAAAGTCCAAATTAAGGTTCCACTTAGATAAAGGTCAAGATCATTTCAAGCAAGCTTCAACTTCAAACAAGAGTTTCAAAATCATAAATTCAAAGAGTGGTTCAGCCTTAATCCAAGTGCTTCATCAAATGCATCAAAGGACTAAGAACAAGGGCATCAGTTTCATAAACCACTACGATTTTCAATAATTTACAATCATTGCACCCATTTTAAACAAGCAAGCTATACTAAGTGAATGCAACAAGTCTAAGTCCTATGGGAATGCAAATGAACACTCTCTTTTTGAGAAAATGTTTTTGGAAATTTCAAAATTTTAGGGGTGTTGTATGCCTTAAGTGCAATGCAAGCAATCATGAGTATGAAAGATGCTTTAGCTACATGCTATGTGATATGAATGCAAGATGCTAGTCCAAGCAAACCATCCCCCACACTTAGAATACACAGTCCTCTGTGTATTAGAAATGCAAGAGGAGGCAATACCACAATATAAGCAATGAAGGTGTCGAGGATGAAAGATAAGGAAGTTGTGTACTTGTATTGGAGGTTGGAGGCGTGGAGGATGGACATTCATTGCAATGGAAAAGGCCAATGGAAACCATCAGATAGTGGCATCCTTTCATCCGTGGTGTTTAGAGTTGTTCTTGTCTGTATCAGTCTGGTCCTTGGATGTTCTCCTCGATGTGCATCATCGATATGATCTCCATCGAGCATCTTGATTAGCGTACGAACAGTTATCCCAGTGTACGAATAAGGCTCTTTGAGGGGTGATTGCATCAGGCAAAGCATTTGAAGTTATGCTCGATGCACGTCCTCGCTATGATCCCCTTAGCAAAGCCAGCTCGATGTATGGACTGCTTTATCCCCTATATAAATTGCATCATGCCAAATGTGCAGAGGTTCTGCCCGATATGGTGTGCCCACACGGAAACAGAGCATTAGTTTCCTTGGATTTCCCACATTGTCTGACCAATTCTACCACTTTTTCCAACCTGAAATCACTCAACAAACATATCAAATGCAAAAGGAAAGCATATTTACATAGATAGTCATGGTATTACTGATATATCATGGTTTTTATGGTTTTTAACCATGGTATAAGTCTTTTTTATTGAGTATTTTTGGTCTTTTTAGAGTCCTAGAAGAGTTTTTGCAGGTTATAGCATGGCTGGAGCATAACTAGAGATATTAAAGCTTTTTGGAGCATTACAAGTTGAAGCCACAAAGTATCTAACTCGGGAAGAAAAGTATGCATATGGGTGATGCTTGTCACCAACCTGGTGACGCTCGTTACCCAGAAAGGAAGGGGTAGTGGCTGTTTTCTAAAGATAAAGGATTATTTGCAGTTTTAGCCCAGAAGTTCCAGTATTTGTAAAAAGGCCCCAGATCGTGTTTTAGCTTGTATATTAGGTTTTTCAGCCATTCTTTTGGCATATATCTTGTATCTTGTTATTCTAGAGAGCTTTAGAAAGAGAGATTTGTAGCAGAGCTTTTGGAGAGACAAATCAGACTCCTTCATAGTAGATTCTGAACTCCTTTACTTTCTACTTCTTATTTTTTTTATGCAATCTATTCTTTTCATGATGTTTTCTCAAATCACCATGTCTGAGTAGTTTATTAGTTAAGTTAGGGCTTTTCAAAGGTTGAAGAAGAGTTTGTAGAATTGCTAAAAACTTATAGGAAATTCATTGGTTCTTCATCTGTGATTGCATTCATATCGATTTCTTAGACACATCATCTGGATTTTAAAACCCTAGGTTTTTGATAGATGTGAGAGCATTATTAATCACCTGAACTAGTATTAGATGAGCAAAACACCTATTTGTAAAGAGATTTGGCTTAGGAGTTTTGTGAACAATTGAACCTGATCATTACTACATGTCTAGGTTGTTAAGGTTTGCAAAGAGATTTGAAACTCTGTGATTTAGATATAGTTAACTTCTGCAATGAGAATTGATTAGTTATACCTTTGCGATTCATGTTCAAGACTCTTCTTAATCATTCCTGATTTCATGCATTCTACAATCTCGGATTCAACCTGCGAATTGTCCTGACTTAACGTCTTTAGTCCTCTGAACTTTAAGAACAAGCATAAAACGCCCACTTGCATTTATTTTACTGTTTCTCATTACATTCATTACTTATTGCTTAGCTTAATCTGAACCTGAACTCTTTAGTGTAGTTTACTTACTCCCTTGGGATTCGATAACCCCTTGTACTACAACTGCTTTTGCTGTGCACTTGCAGTAGTTTTATTTGGGTAAAACCTGAGCCCTATCAAGTTTTTGGCGCCGTTGCCGGGGAGTAATAGCTGCCTATCGATTTTTAGTATTAGGATTTTGTCTAAGTTTTAATTTGTTTACTAACTTTTTGCTACTTTTCTTTGTTCCTGTTTCAGGTGTATGCCTAATCGCAGTACCAGAAGCAACAAAGAGAAGGAACTTGTGACTTTGAGCATCGACGAACTCGCTAGGTTGGAGAGAACTAACAGGAAAGCTAAGAAGCAATATACAATGGTCACTCCACTTATCTTGGTTGAAGATGCAGAAGGTCACTTGGTTGACAGAGAAGGACACATGAGGAAGAAGAGGGGCAGAGGATTGATCAAGATGGGAAATTTATTGTTGAACAGCAGGTTCAACAAGTGGATGAGAACATTGGAGTCTCTGTTGCTGCCAATAACGCTGCTGGGTGTTTTGTTCAGAGGACTCTAGGTGACTACAACAGACCTGATCAGTTTTATGCCAACAGAGCTGCAATCCGCCCTCCTGCCTTCCAGAGGAACGATTTTGAGGTTAAACCTGTGTACTAGCAGCTGGTTGGCCAGCATCTATTCCATAGCTTACCTCATGAGCATCCAATGGATCACATTGAGAGGTTTGAGGATTTGGCCTCAAGTGTCAAAGCTAATGGTGTTAGCAATGACTTTCTGTTCTGCAAGCTTTGCCCTTACTCTCTTGAAGGAGAAGCTGCATATTGGCTGAAGCAACTGGAACCTGCTTCATTGACCACTTGGGAAGACACTAAGAATGCCTTTCTGAACAACTTCTATGATGATGCAAGATCAGAAGACATGAGGACGAAAATTGTATCCTTTACCCAATGCCCTACTGAAGCTTTTAAGGCTTCTTGGATCTGTTTCAGTCAGGTGCAATTACTTGGGATCTTCTTCAGAGGCAATGACTGGAAGTATCAGATGGCGCTGGATGAAGCAAGTGCAGGAAACTTCAACACCAACAGACCAGAAGAGGCGATCAGGTTGATTGAGAACTTGGTCTGCAGCAACAGCACTAAGAATGCAGATTTTCAGAGGATGAAACAAGCTGGTGTGGATGATGGGAATCAGATTGCTGAAGTTAAGGCTAAGCTGGACAGTATGCACAGCCTTTTGGTGGGAAAGAAGTCAGTTCAGTTTGCTGCAGAAGTGGAAAGTTTCGAAAATCCCGAAGAATTTGAGCAGAAAGATGTTAATT
Source organism: Thlaspi arvense (assembly GCA_911865555.2). NCBI lineage: Eukaryota > Viridiplantae > Streptophyta > Magnoliopsida > Brassicales > Brassicaceae > Thlaspi > Thlaspi arvense. The sequence continues at coordinate 41,367,702 of OU466861.1, read as the reverse complement.
TCATCAATGGAGGGGGTTTTCAGAGCCAAAGGTTTGGAAATCAGCAATGGAACAGAGGCTACAACAGCAATAATCAAAAGAATACCTTCCCAGGAAACCAGAATGCAACTGGTTATACTCCAATACCACAGTTCCCGAAGACTGAAGTTGAGAAACCTTACCAAAACAGCAGGAATTATGGTTCTTCTTCCTACCAAACTGCACCTCCACAAGACACTAAGATGGAAGCTATTCTGGAGCAGATACTTGATGGACAGCAGAAGATGACAGTGAATTTCATTGGCAAACTAGATTCTCTGTACCAAGACCTGAATGGAAAAATTGAGAGTCTGAACTCTCATATGAAGAAGCTTGATGTGCAGGTTGCTCAAACTGCAGGAGCTGTTTAAAGGCAAGAGGAATTCCTTCCTGGAAGGACTGACATCAATCCCAAGCATCAGGTTAGTGCCATCACAGTCAGGAATGAAAAGAAGATTAAAATAGTGCAGAAAAAGAGGTTGAGTGCAGAACAGATCGTGCAACTCATGGAGTCTGAAGATGAAAAATTTTCAGTATAAACAGGAGATAAAGGAAGCCAGATGCAAAGATATGATAGACAAGCTGATGGTTGAGATGCCTCTTGTAGATGCAGTCAAGCTTTCACCAGCTCTAAGAAGGTATGTAAAGAGAATGGTTGTAAATGGTGTAAGTCCTGAGGAAGGAGCATTGCTTACCAGAGACATCAGTGCAATCCTCTTGAGTACAGTTCCAAAGAAGAAGAAGAAGGTGCCTGTTTCTGAACAAGTCAATGCCATCATTCAAAGCAGAGTTCCAGAGAAGCTATCTGATCCAGGGACCTTTGTCCTTGATTGCTTAATCTCTGCAGGACGTTTTCCCCACTCTCTATGTGAGCTAGGGTCAAGTATTAACTTGATGCCTTTCTCTGTTTTTGTTAGACGTGGAATGACTGATTTCAAGCCAGCTGGGATCTCTCTCATCCTAGCAGATCGATCCATAAGGACCCTAGAAGGCATGTTAGAGGATGTTCATGTTAGCATTGAAGGCTGCATAATTTCTACAGATTTTGTAGTTCTGAAATATGCTGAAGAACCTAAAGATCCTCTTATTCTTGGGAGATCATTCTTGGCTACTGCTGGTGCTATCATTGATGTGAAAAAAGGAGAAGATAAAGCTTGATTTGGGTGATGTTGTCATGAACTTTGACATAGATAAGTTAAGAGGGAGTTCTACCATTGATGGTCAGACCTTTTCTGTAAGGACTTCCAGAGATGAAGAGAATGCCATGGAACATTCAGAAGACACTACTGCTGGGTATGTCACTGAAACTAATACAAGTGGTCAAGTGAACAAGATGTCTATTGAAGAGGCAATATCTGAAAATTCTGGAAAAGCTGTTGGGTTTGAGGATTGGAGTGAAGATGATACCTTCGACATTAGGCTCGAAAAAGAGGTTCCAATGAATGCCAAGTTGCTGGAGGAAGACGTGTTTGTGATGGAGGCAAGACTTGCAGAGTTGAATTGCAGGAAAACTGCAGCAACTCGAACTGCAGAGTCAGTGACGAGCGTCACTGACCTGGTGACACTCGTCACCAACCTGGACACAAAGGGGAGAAGTGATATTTACTCTACAAGTCCATCTTATATTGCCAAACCGAAAATTCACTATTCCACAACCCAGAAACCTGCAACTAGGCAAAGGTATGCACTTCCTGGAACCAAATCTAAACCTCCTAATCTCATCAATAAGAATTTAAAAGGTGCAAAAGATGCTTCACACTTATGCAAGTAACGAGATTCTCGTAGAATGCTTAGTGTTTCTTTTGATGATTCTGCAGGAAAACGAAGTATCCTACCCACAGTCACGACCCACCCTACTGATGTACCTCACTTCCTTGGAAGAGTTCATGCATCTACTGCTTATAAACCACCATGGATGTGGAGACACTCTTCTCCAAGGCATTCAATGCCACCTTCTGCCCTACCAGCTGTCTGAGCAGCATTCAAAGTTGAGCTAATGACTTTAAACAAGCGCTTAGTGGGAGGTAACCCACTGGTAAGTTTTCTTTTTCATATACTTAGTTTAGTTTTCTATTACATAGTTAAAAAAACACCAAAAACATGAGAAAAACCGAAAAAAGGAAGAGTCAGTTTGTTAGTTTGCTTTGATGATGTCTTGTGAACTTGTTGGACCATGGATTATGCTTTGTTTGGATATTTTGATGTATGTCTTGAGTGCTCTTACAGTCTGACTTCGGAGTACACATGATGGCATAACATTTAACCATCCAACATGTCGATTCTGAAGTACAGGTCGTGGTGACGCTCGTCACCATGGTAACACTTTTTTGCCTAGGTTCTTCGACTTCTCATTCATCTTTTCGACCAACTCTTGACTTAATAACACTGGGGACAGTGTTGTTTAAGTCTGGGGGAGGTGGTTACTGACGTTGTGTGTTTTGTGTCATGTTTATAGTCTTAACGTTGAGTCAAAAACCTGTTTTTATAGAGTCAAAATTTTGAAATTGTCAGTTTTTCTTGGAACTAACCATAGGACGTTTTTGCTTATAAGAACCATTGCCACAGTAGTTGATTACAAGTCTTACTAAGTTGAAAGTCATAGGTAGTTCAGTCTAGCAATGAAAGTTTAGGTTCTTAGAGAATCTGGAAAATTTGTTGTTAGCTCCACCTTAATGAACTTTAAACTTCTTATCTTGGGGCTTGATTGTTATTGATCTTGATTCTCTCTTTCAGCACTGACAACAAAGTTAAGATACAGTCTCTCTTTGATCTTCCCTGATGCAGTTTTTAAAAAAAAGTTTAAGTCCAAAGAATGGAGCATTCATGACCCTGTCTCCTCACAAGGAACAACAGTAATAAACACACTCAAGAACCTGTCTACTCACAAGGAACACAAGTATTGAGTAGCACTATATCTTAGACTGTAAAAGTTGAGAAAAAGAATTGAAAAATCAAAAATACCCAAAGGAAAAGATCAAGGGAAGAGAAAATAGGAGAGCTGTGTTGAGATTGGTTTGTTCAGTTGTTAGGAAGGGAAAAGAATCTGTAAAGTGATTGAGATGATAGAAGCTTGATATGATATCACACTTAGATAAAAAAATTAAGGAGTTAACAGTAGAGATTTCAGATTTTTTGAAGGGATTTGGACTGGACTTTAGAGATTTGCTAAGCTTGTGATGATTAGACTGAAATTTGATCTTGTGTTTACTCTGTGGTATGTGGATTCGAAAAGTGTTAACTAATGTAGTGTTCCTGATGTTTAGCTGACTGTTTCTTGTTTTCAAACCTCGACCCTGTTCTTTGTCTAATGTTTGCTTGAGGGCAAGCAAAAGCTAAGTTTGGGGGAGTTGATATATCATTGTTTTTGTGGTTTTTAACCATGGTATAAATCCTTTTTATTGAGTCTTTTTGGTCTTTTTAGAGTCTTAGAAGAGTCTTTGCAGGTTATAACATGTCTAGAGCATAACTGGAGATATTGAAGCTTTTTGGAGCATTACAAGTTGAAGCAACGAAGTATCCAACTCGGGAAGAAAAGTATGCATATGGGTGATGCTCGTCACCAACCTGGTGACGCTCGTCACCCAGAAAGGAAGGGGTCGTGGCTGTTTTCAAAAAGATAGAGTATTATTTGCAGTTTTGGCCCAGAAGTTCTAGTATTTGCAAAAAGACCCTAGATCGTGTTTTCGCTTGTATATTAGGTTTTCAACCATTCTTTTGGCATATATCTTGTATCTTGTTATTCTAGAGAGCTTTAGAGAGAGAGATTTGTAGCAGAGCTTTTGGAGAGATAAATTAGACTCCTTCAGAACAGATTCTGAACTCCTTTACTTCCTACTTTTTATTTCTTTTATGCAATCTATTCTTTTCATGATGTTTACTCAAATCACCATGTCTGAGTAGTTTGTTAGTTAAGTTAGGGCTTTTCAAAAGTTGAAGAAGAATTTGTAGAATTGCTAAAAACTTATAGGAAATTCATTGGTTCTTCATCTGTGCTTGCATTCATATCGATTTCTTAGACACATCATCTGGATTTTGAAACCCTAGGTTTTGATATATGTGAGAGCATTATTAATTACTTGAACTAGTATTAGATGAGAAAAACACCTATTTGCAAAGAGATTTGGCTTAGGAGTTTTGTGAACAATTGAACCTGATCATTACTGCATGTCTAGGTTGTTAAGGTTTGCAAAGAGATTTGAAACTCTGTGATTTAGACATAGTTAACTTCTGCAATGAGAATTGATTAGTTATACCTTTGCGATCCATGTCCAAGACGGTTCTTAATCATTCCTGATTTCATGCATTCTACATTCTCGGATTCAACCTACAAATTGTCCTGACTTAACGCCTTTAGCCCTCTGAACTTTAAGAACAAGCATAAAATGTCCACTTGCATTTATTTTACTGTTTCACATTACAGTCATTACTTATTGCTTAGCTTAATCCGAACCTGAACTCTTTAGTGTAGTTTACTTACTCCCTTGGGATTCGATAACTCCTTATATTACAACTGCTTTTGCTGTACACTTGCAGTAGTTTTATTTCAGTAAAATCTGAGCCCTATCAATTACCTCCCAAATGTGCTTTGTTTAAGGTCTCTTAGCTTGACCTCTCTTTGCTTGGCTTCATGGGAACATCATGGAGACTAATTGTTGTCTCCACCTCTTGGACCTATGAGGCTAGGTATGGCTTGACTTTGTGTCCATTAACTGTGAAGTCACCTTCTTCATTATCTGCCAATGTGATTGCCCCATAAGGAAGGACTCCTTTAATCCTAAATGGTCCATTCCATCTGGAATTAAGCTTGCCAAGAAAGAGCTTCAACTATGAGTTTTAGAGAAGCACCAAATCCTCTGGTCTGAATTATCTTCTTGTCATGGAATGCTTTGGTCCTTTCTTTGTAAATCTTTGAACTCTCATATGACTCTAACCTGATTTCTTTAAGCTCATGCAGCTGCAAAATTCTTCTCTCTTGGGAGCTCTTGATGTCAAAGTTCAGCAGTTTTATTGTCCATTGAGCCTTGTATTCAAGCTCTACTGGAAGGTGACAAGCTTTTACATACAACAAGCTGAAAGGTAACCTTCCAATTGGTGTTTTGAAGGCAGCCCTATAAGCCCAGATTGCATCACTTAACTTTGCTGACCAGTCTTTTTTTGTGACCCCTATAGTCTTCTTCATTATAGCCTTGATTTCGCGGTTTGAAAGCTCAACTTGACCACTTGTTTGTGGGTGATAAGGCGTTGCTACTCTGCTTAACCCCATGTTTCTTTAAAAGGTTATCAAGAACTTTTTTTATGAAATGACTACAGCCCTCACTTATCACCACTCTAGGGACGCGAAATCTTGGGAAGATCACGGTATTGAAGAGCTTCACAACAACGGAAGAGTCATTTGTAGGACTTGCAACAATCTCAACCCACTTGGAGGCATAGTTAACCACTATTAGTATGTATTTGTTCCTATATTAAAAAGGAAATGGTCCCATAAAGTCAATGCCCCACACATCAAAGATCTCAGCTTCAAGTTTTTGGTTTTGAGGCATCTCATCTCTCTTGCTTATGTTGCCTTTCATTTGGCATGCAACACACCTCTTGATGAACTCATGAGTATCCTTAAAGATGCTAAGCCACCAGAATCCGGCTTTGAGTATCTTAGTAGCAGTGTTGAATGTTGCAAAATGGCCTCCATAAGCTGAACCGTGGCAATGAGAGATGATTCCCTTGGCTTCTTCTTCTGCTACACATCGTCTATACAGTCCATCTGATCCCTACTTGTATAAATAAGGATCATCCCAATACAATTGAGAAAAGTCTTTACAGAACTTGGTCTTGTGGTAGGGCTTTTGGAAAATGGGAAGAGTGTCTGAGACCAAGTAGTTCACGAAGTTTGAGTACCAAGGCAGGTTCTTGTCTTGCAATGTGTTGGCTTCCTCCCATCTCATATTAGTATCAACTCCTTGCTCCAAAATTTTGATCACCATAAGATGTTCTTCAGGTAGAGAGTCATCAATGAGGATACGATCTTCAATATTCATTCTTGAGAGGTGATCAGCAACACCATTCTATATCTCCTTCCTTTCAAGTATCTCAAGGTCAAACTCTTGAAGCAAACATATTCATCTGAGCAAACGTGCCTTTGTATCCTTCTTGGTATATATGTATCACAGTGCTGCATGATTCGTGTATACAAGACCTTAGAACCCACTAGATAGCTTCTGAATTTCTCGAAAGCAAAGAATACAGCCAGGAGCTCCGTCTCTGTTGTGGCATACTGAGTCTGAGCATCATTAAAAGTGTGGCTTGTATAGTATATAACATGTAACTTCTTATGCCGAAGTACAGCTCTAAGGGCATAATCACTAACGTCGCACAATATTTCAAATGGCAGGCTCCAATCAGGTGCTTGGACAATGGGAGCGCTCACAAGAGCCTCTTTGATGGCTAAGAAGGCTTTCATGCACTCATCATCGAAGATAAACTCTGTTTCCTTGCAGAGCAGTTTTGTCAAAGTCCTTGCAACTTTGGAGAAGTCTTTGTTGAACCTCCTGTAGAAACCTGCGTGGCAAAGGAAGCTTCTGATCCCTTTGACTGAGTTTGGAGGATCCAAGTGTAGCATCACATCTATCTTGGTCTTGTCCACTTCTATACCTTTCTCAGAAATTTTGTGTCCCAACACTATGCCTTACCTTGACCACAAAATTGTACTTCTCCCAATTGAGAATCAGATTAGTCTCCTCGGATCTCTTAAGTACCCTGCAAAGATTAGACAAGCAGACGCCAAAAGAAGACCCATAGACAGAGAAGTCGTCCATGAATACTTCCACCATTTCTTCAATCAAGCCAGAGAGTATAGAAGTCATAGCTGGAGCATTACATAATCTAAATGGCATTCTTCTATACGCAAAAGTGCCATAAGGACATGTGAAAGTGATTTTCTCTAAATCATTTGGATGAATAAGAATTTGAAAGAAACTACTATAGCCATCTAAGAAACAATAGTAAGTATGATTGGCTAATCTCTCAAGCATTTAATCAATGAATGGCAAAGGATAATGGACTTTTCTAGAAGCAGAATTCAGTTTCCTACAGTCAATGCACATTCTATGTCTTATTATAGTTCTTGTTGGGATCAGCTCATCTTTATCATTCTTTACCACTGTGATTCCTACCTTTTTAGGCACTACATAGACTGGTGAGACCCATATACTGTCTGAAATGTGGTATATCACGCCAACATCAAGGAGTTTTAAGATCTCTTTTGTCACTACTTCTTTAAGGTTTGGGTTTAATCTTCTTTGGGGTTCAATGGAGGTTTTTGTCTTATCCTCTAGATGAATTATGTGAGTACAAAGGTTAGGAGATATGCCTTTGATATCATCTAGTGAATATCCAATGGCTCTCCTAAACTTTTTTTAACTCTTTAACAAGAGTAGAGACTTCATCATCATTGAGATTTTCATTGACAATTACAGGATAAGTCTCATTTGATCCAAGAAACACATACCTTAGCCTTTTAGGAAGTGGCTTCAGGTCTAGCTTTGGAGCTTTGAGTTTGGTCCAATCATCATCCTCATGATCCGGTCCTGACTTAGCATCCTTAGTCTCACTAGCCTCTTGATCCACTAAGCTGACCACTTCAGATCTTAGCTGGATAAATGGGCCATGGTGCATGTCTAACTTGTGCTCCTTGAACTGCCGCGCATACTCTGAAGTTTCTTCATGCAAGTACCCATATTCTCCTGGTTCCTTAGTTAACACCACACTCAAATGATCCTTTCTGTTCAACTCCTCAAAAAGCTCATGATTCAGCTCATCTATAGCATCAACCTTGAACACTTGTCCTTCTATTATTGGCTTCTCCATGACCTCATGAATGTCATACTTGAAAACCTTATCTTTACCCAAATGCAGCTCTATCTTTCCTCTCTTGACATATATTACTGCATCAGCCGTGGTAAGGAAGGCTCTACCAAGTATCAAAGGATCTTTTGGTTCAGCATGAAGCTCTAACACAACAAAATCAGTTGGTACTTCAATGTGTCCCACTTGGACAGGAAGGTTCTCAAGAATGTCATACTTGAGAACCATATCTTTACCCAAATGCAGCTATATCTTTCCTCTCTTGACATCTATTACTGCATCAGCCGTGGCAAGGAAGGCTCTACCAAGTATCAAAGGATCTTTTGGAGCATCAAGCTCTAACACAACAAAATCAGTTGGTACTTCAATGTGTCCCACTCGGACAGGAAGGTTCTCAAGCAGTCCAATGGGATGTCTATCAGAACGGCCAGCTAGCACAAGAGATATCCTACATGGTCTGAAGCTTATGAATCCTAGGCGCTTTGTAGTGGAAAGGGGCATGAGACTCACACCTGCTCCAAGATCACACAAGCAGTTGTTGAATGTGGGGGGTCCTATGAAGCATGGTAAGGTGAAGCTTCCAGGGTCTCCTAGCTTCTCAGGTGAAGGGAGTTGCTATATGATAATACTAACTTCATGTGTAAGAACAACCATCCCTTAAAGCTCTTGTTGTCTCTCTAAAACCACATCATTCAAGAACTTTTGGTATTGAAGTACAAGCAAGAAGGCATCAAGCAAGGGCATAGTCTACCCCACTTCTTTCATTTGCTTGTCAAAGAGCTGCTTGTTTTTCTCCACAATCGGCTTTTTGAATCTTATAGGAAACGGAAGTGGTGGTTTGTAAGGAGGAGGGACAAAGACAGCTTCTTTCCTTGTAGGTGGTGAGACTTCTCTTGGTGCTTCCTCAACTACTTGTTTTCTTTTTCTCACACTCTCTGCCTCAGCTCTTCTCTCTATCTCAGCTTCAGCTTCTGCCTCTTCTTCTTGAGTCTCAAGAGACACCCCCCCCCTCCAATTTTGTTTTGCAATGTCCGCACTGAGAGGTGTTGGTACAGCTGGTTCTAGAAGCTTCTTACCACTCGTAGTAGTAACAGCTTGTATAGCAGATGGAAGTGGTGTTTGAGGTAGATAAGATGAAGCTTGATTGGCTTTGAGCGTTGCTAACTCTTCACTATCTTTGTCAAACTTTAGTAGCAGATTAGCATGCATGTAAATGGTGCTCTTTCTATGAGCTGCAAATAATTGCTCAAGCAGTTTAGCTATGGCTGCGTCCAGTGTAGATAGTGTTGTAGGTTCAACCTAATGGTGTTGTTCAACCTTGTAGTGCTTCATGTGAAGGTGTAAAGCTGTGGTGTTGTTGAATGGGAACACCAAGATGGTTGTCTAACAGAGCACTATCCTTTGTGTTCACTTGGGGGCTGTAAGCATTGTAGATATTATAGCTTGTATCCTTGTGAGGCTCATGCTGAACATCTTCTTGTTGCATGTAGTAGGCGGCAGCTTTCAAGTTGTAAGCATGATCAAGAGCTGACTTCTTCTCCTTAGCCTTTGGTGATTGATTCATAGAGTTCTCAATCAACAAGTCTAGCTTAGCTTTCATGGCGAGCACATCCTGCTAAGTCTTGTGAAGAGAGGCTTCAGTACTCTTCTTGTAAGTGTCTTTATGTTCATCAGCATAGTTTCCATTACTCATGGCAAGGTTTTCAATGAGCTACAAGCCGTCCTCTACTCTTGTACCAAGGAAGTGTCCATTGCTGGTGTGTCTAGCAGCATCTTGAACTGTGGTAATACTTCTCTGTAAAGTGTGCTGAGCAAGGATTCCGTTGAGAAGCCATGATGAGGGCAACACAATGTGTAACCTTGAAATCTTTTCCATGATAAACAGAATGGTTCATCTGGTGATTGTGTGAAACCTGATATGTTCTGCCTTAGTGTAGCTATCTTTGTAGAAGAATAAAACTTGGCAATAAACACTCTTCTGCAATCATACCAAGAACATATGTATCCACAAGGCAAAGCTCTTTCCCACAAGTGTGCACGATCACCAAGAGAGAAAGGAAATAACCTCAGTTTGAAGCCATCTTCCGTGACACCACTGATCCGTTGTAAGCTGCAAATACTCTCAAAACTGTCCAAGTGATCAAGCAGATCCTCCATAGGTGTACCATTGAAGCGGTTGGCTTGTACCATTGCAATCACACTGCTATTTATTTCGAAGTGATGCTCTTGAGATGGTGGAGGTAGGATACCACTGCGTCTACTATGAAGATAAGGAGCATCAGGAGAACCAATGTGTTGCGCTCTTCTAGCAATTTAAATTATTAATAATGTAATAGGCGGTTAAGTCTAAGCAAGAACCTAAACTCAATTATCCAAACAGTCCTAGAATGGCAACAACGCCAAATGGAAGAGAGAATTTTACAAGTCAAAATCAATTTCTCTTCTAATCAATTGTAGTATAGATGAGGTTATCAATCAAATCTAGGAGTTGGCTAAAAGGGATGCAAGAAACTTAGCTAAGCTTAACCATTTTGATGAAAAGGAAGTTTTCTAACAACCTAAGTGATTAAAAGAAAATGAACAAGCAATGGAATATCTAACAAGAACCAAAGCAAGGTATGAAATGCAAGTAAGCTAAATGAAACAGGAACTAGGAAAGCAAATTTATGTAAATGCAAGATTCATATGGAGGCTAAATGCAATAACTTGGAATGCAAGGTAATAAATGAAACAAGAGCAATGAAAATGAAAACAGTGAAAACATAACACGGGTAACTAAATGCAAGGAACGAAATGGTAAATGGTTCAAGGCTAGAGCAATGGATAACTTGGGGATTACTTCGCTTTATACTTAGGGAAATCAAAACAATCAACAGGCAAGGAACATAGTCAAGCCATGATTTCAATCAATTTGCATCAAGGCAAAGATGTCTAAGCAATGCACATGTCAAACCCACTTTTGATAGTGTATTTGTACAAAACCAGCATGAAAAGCAAGGCTCTTATAAACCAAACATTCTACTATGATGCAATATAATCATTTAAAAAATTATCCCTAACTTAGTTCTTTCAAGCATTTAAACAAACACTTATGATCTATTTCACTATAACAAGATACTCAAGCCTTAAGAACAATTAAGCAAGGTATACCAATCAAGTATCAAGCAAAAATCCTCTAAGCAATCAATTATTCATCCCCAAATCTGCTTCAACCTCAAACCATGAAAGACTACTCACTACTCATCTCAAAATCAACAGAACAAGGCGAAAAGAACAAAACATGCATAATCAAACAATAGCTAGAAGATAAATAACAAAAGAAATGTAAATCTTTATTAAAAATAGTGATCTTGAATCAAAATCTCATAAATCTCTTTGTGGTTTTCCCACAGCTCGAAATTAGGATTAGAAACAAGAGAAAACTTCCAAAAAGATAAGCCAAAGCTAATATAAGTGAAAAGATAAGGTTTGGGAAAAAAGTGGAAAAGTTGGTTAACAGTGCGGAGTTGGCGCATCGGGCAGTACAGACAAATGTTCGGCTCATGCGTCAAGCTCGATGCAGCTTTTCCCTGTTGTGGTTCGATCATGCGGACAGTCCTTCGTTATTAAATGGGATTCAGGTCGTATCGGGCAAGGCGTCGGGGGTTCTGGTCGATGCTGGACCTCTGTATGTCCTGTTTCACCAAATAGGCCTGTACGGCCTCCTCTGCTCGACACACCATCCCGATGCACTCTTGGAGTTCATGATTAAGCCTCTCGCATTTTGGCCTGTGGTCCACATCGGGCATGCCTCATGAGTGTTCTGCTCGATGCGCCACCCCGGTACATGATTCAAATGTGCAAAACAGCGTCTCCATGGCATCTCCTTGGACGTCTACGACTCCAAACTCCTCCCAAGCTCCTAAGCCTCCAAATACACTTGAGATACACCTCAAACATGCAAATATATGAATTCCTAACTTAAATGCATGCACTTCTAGATGCAAATGTGACTAAAAAGAAAAGATAAGCCAAAGCTAATATAAGTGAAAACACTACAATATAGCAAGCTATCATTAAACCTTTTGCATTTCCTGACTCAACAAACGTCTTGTAGTACAAACACCATAATTTTCTGAAATCAGTATCAAGAAAGCGAAGCCTTAGAGATCACATTTGGATGGTTTTCGTTCCGATATCTCTAAGAGATTAATCCTAACATCAATGTGGTGCATTTAGAAAACAATATCTTAGAAGGTGGAAAAAAAATCATAAACTTACGGCTAGTGAAAAAAAAAGAAGTCTGAGTTTTGAAATCTGAATGTGTAGTGTGATCATGATGTCTCAACAAGTTTTTTCACCAACAATCAAACTTCACATTAGAGATCAGATTTCATGCTCTTGACTTCTCTTGGAAATCTCACTGTGTCATGAAGATATCTGGTTGGAATCTGCAGTGTGCGATACCCATACATATGCAAGCACAACTCACTACACATAGTTTTCATACATAGTTCATTATGCGTCTGATTCATAGGATTAAATAGAGTAAATATCCTGATTTTTTGGTTGAAAACCTCTTAAAAAAGCCACTCATATAGTCAATTTCTCTCCCCGAAAGACACGGAACCGAAACAACACAAAGAGTTTTGGTTTTGGTCTTGTCAGATTCAGTTCTTAATTTTTGAGAATTAGTAAATCACCGGAATTTTTCAGTATATCCAGTTTTGACACGGATGTAACTATATGATGTAACTATATCCACTTACTTAAAAGTTAGTGGTATAACAAAAATGTTAGTGTCAAAACTCGATATATTGAATATTGAGTACATAGATGAGGGTTATAATTGACTATATCAGAGAGCTATATCCAGTTTCAGGTAGAGAATTTTTATACCATATAAGAACAGTTAAGTTTTGGTTCGGGTCTTGTCGGATTCAGTTTTTAAGTTTTGAGAACGAGTAAATACCCGGAATGTTTTCAATATATCCAGTTCTTAATTGACTTAAAAGTTAGTGGTGTAACAGAAATGTTAGTGTGATATCTCTTGTATTTACACTATTTAGGACTGCATTTAGTACATGTTTTGGTTCTCTTTTGCATGTTTTCCCTTAGTTTTTACCTTATTTTCTTCTCTTTTTAGACTTAGGCTGTATTTAGGGTATAGTTTACATTTTTCTTGTATTTTGGATGTTTTTAGGTGCTTTTGGAGCTAAAAGGAGCTTGGAGGAGCTTTGGGGATGATTCAGGATGCTAGCTGGATCAAAGAGAGCAAGAAGGATCAAAGCAGACAATCTCTGCAACAAAGGTTTTCAGTCATAGCACAGTGAACATCGGTCAAGGGGTGACCGATATCAAATTTTCGGTCACCAGCATCGGTCATGGGGTGACCGATGTAAGCACATCGATAACAAGCATCGGCCAAGAGTGATCGACATAAACACAGCGGATCAATTTCGGTCACTAGCATCGATCACTGCCAGACCGATGGGATTTACATCGACCACAGATGACCGTTGTAACTGACCGATGTAAACCTAGTCCGAACCTGTTTTTATTTACATTTTTGCCATACTCTAGGGCTTCCTTCTCTAGGCTATAAATAGCCTCTTTTCCAGATTTTCGAGAAGCCTTGTCAATTTACTGTTCTTAAGCATTTTTTTTAAGTTTGTAAGACAAATCCTTTGCTTTATTTAATATATTTGAGTATTTGCCTTTAATCTTTCTTTATTCTCTCCTCTAATCATGATTAACATCATTTTCCTTTGTGATTTGGTGTTAAACATGAGTATGAGTGAGTAGTTTGCTTAGAGTTTCTAGATGTGGTAGATTATGGGAATTTAAGACTTGATTAGGGCTTGTTTAGTGCTTCAGTTTATGGGTGTCTCTCTATTAATCTGTTATTAATGCTAGATTTGTCTTGATCACACTTATCTAGGTTGTTAGCTTTCTCTTATGCCCACCAAGTGTTTGATGAAATGCTGATCTTGTTTAATAGAGGATTTGCTGGCCTTGGCTCAAGAGATTGACTATTTGAGGAGCATTTTGACTTTAATAGAGTTGTTTAGTATTGCTTGCTTGATGTTTTAGCACTAATGAGAGTTAGTTCTTGTTAAGATGTTTAGCAAAGGGCTATTTGCCAAGAGATTGGATCTAGCTTGCTTGATTGTGAACTCTATGTCTAGGAATCACCATTGCTTGCTTATTTGCTTGATCAATGTAGTTTTAAACGGCTTTAGTTGATGTCTAAATTCCCCAAAGTCAATAACCACATCTAGGAACTTGCTTTTCTCTTGTTTAAATCTCGGATTTGCTCTGTTTTGCTCTGTTTTTGTTACTTATATCTGCTTAGTTTGCTTTTGTTTTCACTTTCTTTGTTGATTGATCAACTAGGGTGTTAGAACAGTTGCCTAGGCCACAAAAACCTTTTCCTGCTTGCTTGACTTAGAGATTTCACTCTTAGCTCTTCTGTTTTCAACTAATCCCAATTGGATTGACATTAAAACCCAATGCTACAATGACTAGTACAATGGGTGATTGACATAAGAGGTGCAAAACTCTTGTATCAATTTGGCGCCGTTGCCATTTGGGATTTATGTTTGAATTATTAGAGTTTGTAGAATCTTTAAGATCAAGTTTTTAGTTTTCTTTGGTTACTCACTCCTTTCTAAGTGTTTTCATTTCAGGTGAGTTATAACAAACAACACGATGCTATACTTTCAAGACACTACCTACAACAACTTCTTCCAAGAGCCTCTACCTATGCACTACATTGAAGAGAGCTACACTCCTTCCCCCACTCAAGACCAACCATATGTTCCTACATCTGGAAAAGCTGACATTAGGAGCATGATCATGGTAAACATCAATCTCCAGACCATTGGAACTATGGAGATGAAAAAGATATTTGCTGAGCTGCACAACAGGATAGATTATATTCATGATGACCTTCATGCCAAGTTTGATGACCTGGACTCAAGGATACATCTCTTGGAGAACAGCCAAGATGATGCACCAACACCAAGACTTCAGGACACTCTTCCTAGAAAAGATGCACACAAACCTCAGGAATTCTGCCGCTTACTCACTGAAGAGGCAGAGGAAGCAGAAGAGGAATTCACTGATGAAGATGCTTCATTGGAAGAGCTTGGCATCATGATCCAAGAAATGATATTACATATGGACAGGCTAAGGGTTGAGTATGGAGGAGAAATCAGAAGGAGTAACATCACTGATCAAGAAGCTCAGGAAGTTGTAGGGAAGTTTCTCCATGGCCTTGATGAAAGCTTAAACAGAGAAGAAGAACAGGAAAGAGCAGCACTAGAAGCTGCTCAGAAAAAGGAGGCTGAGAAAACCCTTGCTGCTGCTGAAGAATCCGCCACACCAAAACACACCGATGCTGATGAAGAACCACTTGAGACACATCATGCTTTGATGGTCTTATCTAACAACACTCCTCAAGACTCCAAGGAGCTCTTCCATCACCAAGTGGGAAATTCTTCAAGCAGTAATGAGAAGGGTAAAGAACTTGCAGTTCAGGACTGCAAACCACCAACCTCCTACCCCACAATGCATTTTAGAAAAGCCAGAATGGAGATGTACACAAAGTTCAAGCAAGACATACAAGATGCTGGGATAAAGCTCCCACATAGCACCACTTTGCTAGAAGTGAAACATCAAATTAGGTTCCTGAAAGTAGTTTTTGACAAGCTGGAGGTGGTGGAACCAATCCTTGAGAATGTTGGGGCTGAAATGAAAAGAAGCAAGATGATGAAATCATTGCCAAAGCTCCCCAACCCAGGAAAATTCCTCCACTTTTGAGCTGGAGATGCTTGACAATGTCAAGGCCTTATGTGATTCAGGATCAACTGTGAATGTCATGTCTCTCCATCTAAGCCAAACTCTGGGAATCAAGAAACTGCTACCATCCAGGACCTCTATCACTTTTGTGGATAACACCTCCACAACGCCTCTAGGTATGGTGAAAGACTACCCCTTGAAGATTGGAGAATGCCTAGTGCCAACAGACTTTGTAGTCATAGAGAAAACATATTCCAGAGAGGTGCCACTTATTCTAGGCACACCATTCTTGGCAACAGCAGGAGCTCAGTTAGACTTCAAGAGAGGTTCAGTGATTCTAAAGAATGTTCATGAGTTCAAAGTCTACAAGATTGACTCTCCTTCAATAGTTTTCTATGCGGCAACTGAGCAAGAGAATGAATAGTGAAAGCTTCCAGATAATTTGAAGGATGCTATGAATCTCACTATGAGCATGTTGATGAGTGATGGTTTACCTACTGAACCAAGAAAGACACAAGATGTTGTGTTGAAGCTTGAAGAGGGTTTGAAAGATAATGAAAGCTTAACCACCAAGGATGAGAAACCTTCAACTACACCAAATGTCAAGAAGAAAAGGCATAGGATGTCAGCTTATGGCAAACCAAAGCAACTATCAAAGGGAACATAGGTCTGGAGGAAGAAAGAGGTAGGAGCACCAGCTCCATCAACCTCTACTCATTAGCCCCCAAGTAAGCAAAGTCAAGCTTAGTGACTTTAAACAAGCACACTTGGGAGGTAGTCCTATGGTATCCTTTTGTATATATTATGCTTTCTACTTTATCTTTTATGCTTTGTTATAGTGTATATAAACAGGAGTTCGAATTGGGAGTTGAGAAAGTCTGAAGGGGACAAAGAGCAGATGTTTTCTGGCTGACATCAATCAACTGTATCGGCCATGACAAGACCGATACACACTTTTCGGTCATGAATTTCAGTCATGTTTGATTGATGTCAGTGGAGCCAGTTTACACCAGTCAACACATCGGTCACTTGTGATCGATGTGGGAGGAAGTTTGAAAGAGGAACACATTTCGGTCATCCACATCGGTCAAGCTTTATCGATGTAGACCCACCGGATGAATTTCGGTCAAGTGTATCGATCAGTTAGTGATCGATGTGATTCTCAGGAAACATATCGGTCACTAACATCAGTCATACACAGACCGACATAAACATGCCGGATGGATTTCGGTCGAGTACATTGATCATGTGATGACCGATGCTGTCCCCAGGAAGCACATCGGTCACTAACATCGATCACCTATGACCGATACTGACTTTTCGGTCAGTAACAACAGTCATTTGTGACCGATGTTCCACCTAAGTGATATCATTGCATATTGCATACATTTTGCATACTCATTAGGTAGTTTTTCATGCATTTGTATCATGTTTTAGGCTAGATTGCATCACTTAGGGTCCTAGAGCATTCTTGCATCAGCATATGCATTTTCTCTGCATTTTGCATCCATTCCAGGTTGTTTCTGGTTGCTTTGGAGACACGGAGGTTCGTGGAGGTGTGGAGGCCGATGTAGCAGTTCATGGAAGCTCGGGAGTGTGCTAAGGACCAGTGATCGAGGAGCAGATCGAGCATGGCCGGTCGATCTAGGAGTTGATCGACCAGAAGATCGAGCCAACTAGGCGATCCAAGGATAATGATCGAGACGGAGATCGAGTGAAGTAATCGATGTATCGGTACGGACGTAAATGACGCCATGCAGAGCGAGAGCCGGATCGAGTACACCACTCGATCCTCCTGAAGATCGATACCGAGATCGGATGCAACACTCGATTCACCGAAGAAGTTCGAGACCCGGATCGAGCCGAAGACACGATGGCCGGATATGATCGAGAGAACAACTCGATCCAATGGTCGATCTCTGTCCTTTCAACCGTTTTTGGCTGTTAGCAAAGGGGGGACCATTGGACTGTTTTGACATTTTAGGCAAGGCGGCGAATGCTTTTTTGATAACTTTTAGATTTCTAACCTTTTCCTTCAAGTTTTCTCTCTCGTTTTTCGCAAGAACACCATTGTTGAACCAGTTTTCTTTCCAAGCTTTTGTATTCTCGAACCTTATCGTTTAATCTAGCCATTGTTTCATGTTTATCGTTTCAATTCTTCTACCTTGCTTGATTTACTTTATGTATAGTGAGTAGTTTACTTTGGGTTAGGGGTTGAGAGGATTAAGGGGTAGAAAAGGTTCGATCTTGGTTTGTTTTCTAAACGTTTTTAAGGCTATCTCTTCTAAGGTGTTGAAAGCTTAATGCTTGAAGACTCTCACGCCAAGAGCTTCATGATCCGAGAGGTCCCTTACCTTGACAGGATCCAGGGGCCTCGGAAGATCTCACCTTAGAGACTAGTTACCCCTTCCCAAAAGCCATGGAAGTTTGGGGGACTAGTTAAGCCATTGTTCGAAATCTGTTTCCTTGCCTTTCAACCTCTCTTTCCACCAAAAGCCATGGGTTTGGAGGAGAGGATGAAAGAGTGATCTATACCGAAAGCCACAGATAGATCTTGTTTTGTTTTCGAGGCTTAAAGATCCTCACCAAGTGAGTCGATCTAAAGTTTCAAACCCAAGATCGATCTTTGAAACCCCTTATATGAATCTCAACCCTAAAGCCCTCTCTTCTAGCATATTTACGTCTCATATCATCTTTAGCTTGTTACCTGATAGCATCCTGGTCTTTAGATTCATTGTTCTTACGATTTTAGACGAGATCGATCATTTCTGCTCGATCTAGTGGTCGATCTTGTGGTCGATCCACTAGTCGAATTTTAACAATTCGAAGCTCTTCCCTTTAATTTATCTGTTTGTTCCTCGTGGTAACTGCTTCCTTTCTAGTATTTTTAAAATAGGTTTCACTCTGTTTCGGTTGCTGCATTTAGTTTTAAGATTATTTCTCATAAACTGTCTCATTTGCTTAGATTTGTCTTAGACCTTGCATTCTCTGTGGATTCTCTATCATCTAGAAGTGGATTGACACTCTCCTGCTTGCCTTACTACAACATTGCTTGCATTAGAATTTTGATAACCTCTCTGCTGCATTAGACCGTAAGAAAACGTTTATCAAATGGCGCCGTTGCCATTCTAGGTTGCTTAGCGAACATAGAGATTTGGGCCTTAGCAAAGACTAAGTCTTTACCTTTTTCAAGTTACTAATCCTACTACTCTAAACCGTGTGTTTTCAGGTACATGAATCTTCGTTCAAGGGGAGACAACAATCTTCTACAACCCTTAGACAACATTCATCAGCTTGGTCACTCACGGCAAAGAAGAGTCAGAGATCAAACAAGAGCCTTTGAGGAGATTGTTCAGCAAGGTCTGGTTAACTTTGAAGACATGGCTGAACACGAGCATCCAGAAGGACCACCTCCAGCAGGACGGGGCAATGGAAGCCCCCAACACGCGGCTAGACCTCCGAGGATCATAGGAGCCGGAGATGCTCCCAATACCCACCACAATAGGTTTGGGATCACTCCTCCTCCGGTACAAAACAATAACTTTGAGATCAAGCCGGGGTTCATATCCATGGTGCAAAACAACAAGTTCCACGGCTTAGCAATGGAAGAACCCTTGGAGCACTTGGATAATTTCGAGCAAGTGTGTGGAATGATTAAGATCAACGGTATATCAGAAGATGCCTTCAAGCTGCATCTCTTCCCCTTTTCACTCGGAGATAAAGCTAGACATTGGGAGAAGACCCTCCCACAAGGCACCATCACATCATGGGCTGAATGTAAGAAGGCTTTCCTCTCAAAGTTCTTCTCAAGCACCAGGACTGCTCGGTGGAGAAGCGAAATCAGCGGTTTCACTCAAAGGAACAACGAGACATTCAATGAGGCTATGGAGCGTTTCAAAGATTACACGATCCAATGTCCTCATCACGGGTTCAGTGAGGAGACTCTACTCAGCACAATATACCGTGGAGCTTCACCAAAGATCCGGTTGTTGCTTGATACAGCTAGCAAAGGGAAATTCCTCGGTCAAGAAGTAGAAGAGGGTATGGAGCTGATAGAGAACCTGGAGTTGAGTGATGGAAACTATGCCGAGGATTATGACCGAGCACCGAGGGGATCAGAATTAGAGTCTCACAAGAAGGAGCTCAAATCGTTGCATGAGAAGATTGACAAGTTGGTCTTAGCTAATCAGAAGCATGTTCACTTCGTTGGTGAAGCTGATGAAAACCAAGAGGAGTTAGAGCTAAGCCAAGAAGAAGCAAATTGGGTGGCTGGACAAAACAACTACAAGTCTCAAGGCTACAACCAAGGCTACCAGAATAACAACCTCTCTTACCGAAACACCAATGTAGCCAACCCTAAAGATCAAGTGTACCCTGCTCAACAAGCTAAGCCTTTCATCCCTTACAACAAAGGTTTTCAACCGAGTAGTGGATTCCACGGTCAAGGGCAAGGCAACTTCCAAGGGCAACAAAAACAAAACAAGGGTTATACTCCTAACTACCCTCCGGGCTTTGCACCTCAACAGCAACAACAACCGATGCCACAACAAGTTGATCCGGTTCAAGCAATGTTCCAACAGCTAATACAAGGGCAAGCTTCTACAAATCAGAAGTTTGCTGAAATGAACACTCGGCTAGATTCATCCTTAACCGACTTCTCCACTCAAATCACAAACCTCAACAACAAGATAAAGCAGCTGGAGAAGGGCAAGGCAAGCACGAGTGGACAGAACAGCCTCCCGGGAAAGTGTGAGCAAAACCCCAAAGAGTATGCCAATGCTATTACGTTACGAAGTGGCAAAGAGCTTGAGCCTCCGGTCTCTACAAAGAACAACAAGGACGTTGTAATTCAAGAGGGGAAGGGTAAACTTTCAGCTGATAATGAGGAGATAAACTTTGACAACGTATGGATCCAAGGACCGAGAAGAGGTGACAAGGCATTCATTGAGAAAAAGGCTGAGAAAACAACCAAGGAAAAGGATGACTACGTGCCCCCACCTTACGTACCGAAGTTGCCATTCCCGGGTCGTTTCAAAAAGCAGTTAATATAGAAGCACCGGATCCTGTTTGAGAAGCACTTGAGAGACGTGGAGATAAAGTTGCCTCTTGTAGACTGTCTCGCTATGATGCCCAAGTGCGCCAAGTTTTTCAAGGACACCCTTGCGAAGAAGAAAAAAGAAAGCAAAGAGGTGCTTGTAATAAGCGAATAGTGTAGCGCGGTTATTCATAAGGAGATAGTGCCTAAGAAGCTGGGAGATCCTGGAAGCTTCACCATACCCTGTGCTTTAGGTCCTCTAGAGTTCAAGAGTTGCTTGTGTGATCTCGGAGCTAGCATAAACTTGATGCCTCACTCCGTGGCTAAGAAGCTTGGTTTCACTCGGTTTAAGGAATGTCGGATCTCATTGGTGCTGGCTGATAGGAGCGTGAGATTACCGGTGGGGCTGCTTGAAGACTTACCGGTGCGAATCAGTGGTGTGAATGTACCTACAGACTTTGTAGTGCTGGAGATGGACGAGGAGCCGAAAGACCCACTCATCTTAGGGAGACCATTCCTCGCAACCGCCGGAGCCATAATAGACGTGAAGAATGGGAAGATTGCCTTGCATTTGGGGAAAGAGATCAGGCTAGACTTTGACATCAACAAGGTTCTAAAGAAGCCAACCATTGAAGGACAAGCTTTCTATATCGAAACGATGGATGCCTTGGCGGATGAGTTGCTGGAAGAGCTAGCTCTAGAAGACCATTTGAAGCTAGCACTCACTAAGGAGCCAGGAGAGTTTGGCTATGTGGACCAGAGGACCCAAGAGTACGTGAACCTGCTAGATTCGAGGAGGATCATCAAGAATGAAGAAGGATGTTGCCTAGAAATCGACCCCGAGATCGATGCTATCACTCGATCCAGGAGTCAGATCGACAAGCCAATCGAGAACCTAACTCGATCCGGTGCAACAATCGACCAACAGATCGAGAATGATGCTCGATCAGAAGAAACAATCGAGTTGACGATCGAGAAAGAACTCCCGATCATTTTGGAGTCCAATCAAGAGATCGACTCAACGTCTCGATCCCTTACTCGATCCATATCAAATCGAGTAAGTGAATCGAGTGAAATGGCTCGATCTAGACGACATCGAGAGGAGAATCGACTGGGGGACTCGATCACAGAAGGGATAGCGATAAAGGAAAGCAGTCTGAAGGGCCATGCCTCGAGTTCAAGGGAGAGTTCCAAGGAGGAAAGCAACAACAACAGCCACGAGGGTGACTGGAGTGAGTTGTTAGCCCCAAAGGTGGACCTTAAGGAGCTCCCAAAAGGGCTAAGGTATGCTTTCTTAGGACCTAATGACACCTATCCCGTGATAGTAAATGAAAACCTTAGTGATGATGAGTTGCACTCGCTCTTAACTGAGCTGAGAAAGTATAGGAAGGCCATTGGGTACTCTTTGAGTGACATCAAAGGTCTTTCACCAATGCTTTGCACTCATAGGATTCACTTGGATAATGAGAACACCACTTCTGTAGAACATCAAAGGCATTTGAATCCTAACTTGAAAGAGGTTGTTAAGAAGGAAATCCTTAAGCTTTTAGAGGCTGACGTGATCTATCCCATAAGTGACAGCACGTGGGTTTCACCTGTACACGTGGTGCCTAAGAAGGGAGGGATCACGGTCATAAGGAATGAAAAGGATGAACTTATCCCTACTAGGACCATTACTGGTCATAGAATGTGTATTGACTACAGAAAGCTTAACCTTGCAACTAGAAAAGACCATTTCCCTTTGCCTTTTATTGATCAGATGCTTGAGAGACTTGCAAATCACCCTTACTACTGTTTTCTCGATGGGTATAGCGGTTTCTTTCAAATACCTATTCACCCAAACGATCAGGAGAAAACGACTTTTACATGTCCCTACGGTACCTTTGCATATCGAAGGATGCCGTTTGGATTGTGTAATGCACCGGCTACCTTTCAGCGGTGTATGATGTCGATCTTCTCCGATCTTATAGAGGAGATGGTAGAGGTGTTTATGGATGACTTCTCTCTGTATGGTGCGTCCTTTCCTGCGTGTTTGTTGAATCTTTGCAGGGTACTTAAACGTTGTGAAGAAACAAACCTGGTGCTGAACTGGGAGAAATGCCACTTCATGGTCAAGGAAGGGATAGTGCTCGGTCACAAGATTTCAGAGAGGGGTATTGAGGTTGATCAGGCTAAGGTTGAGGTTATGATGGGTTTGGAGCCGCCGGTTAATGTTAAAGGGATCAGAAGCTTCTTGGGACACGCAGGGTTCTATAGGCGCTTCATCAAAGATTTCTCCAAGATTGCACGCCCCCTTACACGGCTGTTGTGCAAGGAAGCTGAGTTTGTATTCGATGAGGAATGTTTGAAGGCTTTCGTGACCATCAAGGAAGCCCTCACGTCAGCCCCTATAGTCCAAGCACCAGACTGGTCTCTCCCTTTTGAGATTATGTGTGATGCTAGTGACTATGCTGTAGGAGCAGTCCTTGGTCAGAAGAAGGACAAGAAGCTACATGTGATCTATTATGCTTCAAGGACCTTGGATGACACGCAATCACGATACACCACTACGGAGAAGGAGCTGCTTGTAGTAGTCTTCGCCTTTGAGAAGTTCAGATCGTATCTCGTTGGCTCCAAGGCTATTGTATACACGGATCATGCTGCTCTACGATACATCTACTCAAAGAAAGACACTAAGCCTCGGCTCTTAAGATGGATTCTCTTACTTCAGGAGTTTGACATAGAAATTAAAGACAAGAAGGGGATAGAAAATGGAGTCGCTGACCACCTCTCAAGGCTAAGGATCAACGAGTCTCTCCCTTTAGACGACTCTCTTCCAGAAGAACAACTTATGGCGATTACTACTGCTGTTTGTGGGAAGCTAGAAGGAAGGTTTGAGGAAGTGTTGAGTTTTAAAGAGGAGGATCTACCATGGTATGCTGATGTGGTGAACTACCTAGCATGTGGTGAGGAGCTAACACATCTCGACAGCTATCACAAGAAGAGGTTTTTGAGGGAGGCTAGTGACTACTTTTGGGATGAGCCTTACCTATACAAAAGAGGAGTAGACAGCTTGTACCGAAGATGTGTTACAAAGGAAGAAGCCAGGGATATCCTCTATCATTGCCATGGCTCTTCCTACGGAGGACACTTCGCTTCATTCAAAACTGCCACGAAAGTGTTGCAAGCGGGTTTCTGGTGGCCGTCTATCTTCAAAGATGCACACGAGTTTGTGAAGAGCTGTGAGGCATGTCAGCGAGCAGGGAACATTACCAAGAGGAATGAAATGCCTCAAGTTCCTATCTTCGAGGTTGACGTGTTCGATGCGTGGGGTATTGACTTCATGGGGCCTTTTCCTTCTTCATACGGCAACAAGTACATCTTAGTAGCTGTGGATTATGTCTCCAAATGGGTTGAGGCTGTTGCCTCCCCTACAAATGACTCTAAGGTTGTGATCAAGTTGTTCAAGAGTATCATCTTTCCAAGGTTTGGGGTACCCAAGGTTGTTATAAGTGATGGAGGAAGCCACTTTGTAAACAAGGTTTTTGAGAGCCTCCTGAGAAAGTATGGGGTTAAGCATAAGGTGGCTACATCGTATCATCCTCAAACGAGCGGTCAGGTGGAAGTATCTAACAGGCAGATCAAAGCTATTCTGGAGAAGACCGTTGGGGCAACAAGGAAGGACTGGTCAGTGAAGCTAGACGATGCTCTTTGGGCCTACCGTACTGCCTTCAAGACGCCGATTGGTACAACCCCTTTCACTCTACTCTATGGCAAGGGTTGTCACCTCCCGGTTGAGCTGGAACACCGTGCATTATGGGCTGTGAAGAGGCTGAACTTTGATCTCAAGACGGCTCAGGAAAGGCGTCTTATTCAGCTACACGAACTGGACGAGTTAAGGTTGAATGCTTACGAGAGTTCCAAGATCTACAAGGAGCGGACTAAGGAGGCTCATGACAAGAAATTGGTTGCCAAGGAGCTTAAGGAAGGAGGACTGGTGTTGCTGTACAACTCGAGGCTGAAGCTCTTCCCGGGCAAGCTGAAATCAAGGTGGAGCGGACCGTTCGTGATTCAAGAGGTCTTGCCATATGGAGCTGTTACTCTGATGGGAAGAAGTGGTAGTGCATTCACCGTCAACGGACACAGAGTCAAGCCCTACCTGGCGGACAGCTTTGACAAGGAGAGTACCTCGGTGCTTCTCCAAGACCCACCATCCGCCTAGACCAAGTAAGGTCTAGCTAAAGACGTTAAAGAAAGCGCACTTGGGAGGCATTCCCATGTTTATCTTGTACATATTTTTGCTTTCATTTCTCTTTCAGTTTTATATTTTTATGTTTTTAGTGTGTAGGAACAGGTATAAGGAATCTAAACCTTATCTTTGGGGTCCAAAAGGGGCAATAGGGGTTAAGATAAAGCTAGAGATCGAGTGCTAGATCGACTGATCCTGGCTCGATCTTTGCTAGATTGAGCCAGTGAATCGAGAGGAGCCAGTCGATCTAGACGAGAACGAGTGACAAGATCGACCTTGACGAAAAAGGATCGATCGATCCAAATCGGATCGACCGATCTAATTTCTCTCGGGAAAAATCTGTTGAAAACTGATCGATCACTCGACTCGATCCACCACTCGATCTATGCCAAATCGACCCCTAAATCGAGGACATAGCTCGATCAGAGGGACTTAGCCGAGGAGCCAACATCTCAATGATCGAGAGAGCCAATCGAGTAACCCTCTCGATCTGAGCCACTTTAGGCATGAGATCGAGTTCTAGATCGACCAAAAGGACTCGATCTCATGCCGAGGTAACAATTTTCTTTCCCTCCTTTACTCCTTTCCCTCCAAGTTTTAAATTCAAAACTTGGTCAAGGCAAGCATCTTTGACCATGAAAGATGTGCCTTGACCAAGACTTTTGTCAGAAACCATTTTGACCACCCATTGTTTTGGTTTGTTAAACTCTTTAAATGTTTCAATTTATTCCTCACCCTCTCATTTCTGTTTGCTCGAGTTTTTCTTACAAAGAGAGTGAGAATTTAAAAGCTTTTAAAGTTTAGCAAAGATATCCTCTACTCTTGCAAAGGTATTTTCAAGGTTTAATGATTTTATTTCAAGAAAATCTCCTTAAAAATCGCAAGTTCTTGTTTTAGGATATATGATCGGATTTGAATTTTTAAAATTAGCTAAGTAATAGGAAAAATTCTTGATTTTCAGTATCTCAAAGATTTGATTTTCTTTTATCTAGCTATTATTTTTATTTGATCCCCAAAATTCTAGGGTAGTTTATATAAATCTTCTTCTCCTCTTCTCTTATTCCTATTCAATCGCCTCTTGCTAATCATTCTCTAGAAAAATTTGTTTCAGGAGCAATGGCACCAAAGAGAACAAGAGAGGAGCAAGTACAAGAAGGAGAAACACAAGAAGTGGTGGTTCAAGAGAGGGTCCGGTGGAGCAAAGATGAGAAGAGGGATAAGAAGAGGTTGGAGAGGCTCCGGTTTGAACCTACAAAGTTTGCTGATCGAGAGCTCCTGTCCAGGCTCGGGATCCTTGGAGACTTCGACCAACTCCTCAAGAACATTGGTCTGAGGTGCTTGTCGCGGATGGACTGCCCTACGATTCCCGAGGTGACGATAGATTTCCTAGCCACTTTGGAGTTCCGGTACGAGAATCCGAGTGCACCTGTTCCTTCTCAAGGCCGTCTCTATTTCAAGGTTGGCCGCCAAGCTTACACACTATCCATCCCCGAGCTATGCCAAGCCTACGGTCTCAAGGCTGATGCACACAAGGTGGAGTTCCCAGCCTTCAAGAAAGCCGACGAGTTTTGGGACCTGATCAGCAATGAAGACTACAAAGCCAACACCGCCAAGATCAAGAGAGTTAGGAGTCCGGTGCTGAGGTATACTTTGAAGCTGATAGCTAATACATTCAGTGGGAGGTCTGTTGCTCCTACTGTCACGAAGACGGAGCTGTGCTTCCTTTTTCAAGGCGTGAAGCATTTGGTGTCTGATCCGGATGCGAACGAGGAGCCCATAGAAGATGAACTCGGCGATGAAGTGAACTACGGCTGTGTGCTCGCGGCCTCTCTGGTGAAGTACAAGGCTTATGCCTTACGGTGCAAGGCAACCTCTTCCTACATTGGCGGTTTCCTTACCCCTTTGTTCGTGCAAGCCGGCGTGCCCATCCATGACTTTGCTCACGTCCCAAACAGAGCTTTCTTGGATGAAGCATACATGAGAAACACTGATAGCTTGGGACGCACGCCAGCAGAAGGGTTTTATGCTTACCTCTTCATAGATGAGGAAGACAAGAAGAGAGTGTGCATCCTCCCCAACAAAGACGAGACCGAGCTGCTTGGTGTTGGGAACATCGAGTTCTTACCCACGGAGGAGGAATGCTTTGCCCCTTTAGGAGGACCGCCTGCTTCAGCCATTGCCCCGCGCCAAAGGTCAGAGTCTCCAGGAACAGAGGATGAGATGCCCGAGGTTTACACACTTCCCAAGCTGGATTTTGAGCCAAGGACCAAAACCGAGAAGTTCTTAGCCTCGGTGGTGAAGATGCAGCGGAAGATCAACAAGTGGCAAGGGAAGATGCTTAAGAAGCTGGGGAAGAAGGTCAAATAACTCCAAGGAAGCCAGCCTAAGCCAGCTGTAAGCCAGGAGATACAACAACCCGAGAAGAGGAGACTCTCAACCGGAGGAGTTGTGATCCGCGAGACCCAAGGAGCCAACATTCAACCGGCTCGCCACTCCCTCCAAGAACCAGGCAACAAAGGAAAGGCAACAATCTCTAGCTCCTCTGGAACGTCCTCAAGTTCCAGCCGAGCCTAGACAAGAGGTAACAACCTTCCTCCATTGTATATAACCGCACATCTTTGTTTCTTGCATTGTGTTTGTTTGCTCCTTCGGATGAGTTTGCCACCGGGACGGTGTCAAGCAAGTTTGGGGGAGTACTTGTGTGATTTAATCTTGTGTTTTTTGGTCTTATCTTCCTTTTACATCCTTGAGTCTTAGTTCATATATTTTTTTCAAAGATTCATGTAGTTGCATTCATATTTCTTAAAACATGTAGGATCGAGTCTAGAATTTCTCATATCACTTAGGTTGTTTGCATTTGCATAAGGGGTTAGAATTTCTTAAAAAGGTGTTTTACTTATGCATCATTTCAATACCCTAGTTAGTAGTTCTTTGATGCTTGTGCAAACTTGAAGTTAAGTTCTAACCATATTTGGATCATTTGTTTTGATTTTCGTGGCTTAAGTTGAACAAACATGAATTGAATCCTTTTCTACTAAGTTAGAACCCTAATCTGAATTTGAATTATCACACTTGTGCATTTGAAATGAAGTACATGGATCACATATACATATTCAGGCTTTCTTACCCTTTTCTACCATTCTTTGTAAGTCTGAATAGAACTCCACACCCTGAACCTAGCCTTCCTTTCAAGCCAAATATTTCTTGTGTGATGTGAGACCTTATTTTTGGATTGAACTTAGCATAAAGTGTTAGGTTTAGGCGACATGATTAGGTTTTCATATTTATGCTAGCTTTGCATTTTGAAGCTAGTTTTAGGTTTGTTTTGGGGCAGGGATTCGCTGGTGTTAAAAGAATTTTGCTTATGTGTTTTCAGTTTAAAAAGAAATGGTTTGGGATTTGAAAATAAGGACTCATGGTTTTAAGTGGTGGTTTGTTCTATTTTTTTTTTAAAAAAATCTCAGTTTTAAAAGAAAAGAAGGTAGCTCTCAAAAATAAAAAGAAAATCAAAAAGAAAAAAGCCAAAGACCAAAATAAAAAAAATAAAAAAAAAAGAAAAGAAGAAAAAAAAAAATAAGAGAAGAGAGCTACCAAGTTTTTAAAGAAAAAAAAAAAAGAAAAAAAAAGGGCTTTAAGTTTGTGTTCAACCACCACTAGCCTAAGAAGAGTGAAGTTGTTTTCTATTTTTGTGGGTTATGCTTGGCTTCTTGCCTTATTGTTTGGGGTAGCTTCTAGAGGGTGAGTGAGCTTGAAAAAAAAGAAAATGAGAGGGGTTTAGGATCATTGTTAGTGTATATGGGTAGATGAGAGTCTAGTCATGTATGCATCAATTGTTTTTACCTTTAGCATTATGCATAAGTTCGATCCTTTTTGAGATAACCCATTGTTTGAATCACCCACTTGAATGAGATCATCTTTGTCTCATAACCTTGTCCTTAGCCAAATGTATTATGTTTTGAGTGTATGAGTGTGATTCACTTCACGGTTTGATCATTAATTGAATGTTAAAGGATAGGATTCTTGGATTGTGTGGAATATGAGAGTCATGATCTGAAATTCAACATGTGATGAATATGGCTAAGTTCTTTGAAGTAGAGTTTGTATACTGCATTTTAGAATTAAGAACTAGGACGTTGAGATGATCTATTCGAAAAGCACCTTTGCAAAAAGTTTAAAACCCCTTTGATTTTTCTGAAAACCTCTCTTCCTTACTTGTTTTTTGTTGCTTGAGGGCAAGCAAGAAGTAAGTTTGGGGGAGTTGATATCATTGCATATTGCATACATTTTGCATACTCATTAGGTAGTTTTTCATGCATTTGTATCATGTTTTAGGCTAGATTGCATCACTTAGGGTCCTAGAGCATTCTTGCATCAGCATATGCATTTTCTCTGCATTTTGCATCCATTCCAGGTTGTTTCTGGTTGCTTTGGAGACACGGAGGTTCGTGGAGGTGTGGAGGCCGATGTAGCAGTTCATGGAAGCTCGGGAGTGTGCTAAGGACCAATGATCGAGGAGCAGATCGAGCATGGCCGGTTGATCTAGGAGTTGATCGACCAGAAGATCGAGCCAACTAGGCGATCCAAGGATAATGATCGAGACGGAGATCGAGTGAAGCAATCGATGTATCGGTACGGACGTAAATGACGCCATGCAGAGCGAGAGCCGGATCGAGTACACCACTCGATCCTCCCGAAGATCGATACCGAGATCAGATGCAACACTCGATTCACCGAAGAAGATCGAGACCCGGATCGAACCGAAGACATGATGGCCGGATATGATCGAGAGAACAACTCGATCCAATGGTCGATCTCTGTCCTTTCAACCATTTTTGGCTGTTAGCGAAGGGGGGACCATTGGACTGTTTTGACATTTTAGGCAAGGCGGCGAATGCTTTTTCGATAACTTTTAGATTTCTAACTTTTTCCTTCAAGTTTTCTCTCTCGTTTTTCGCAAGAACACCATTGTTGAACCAGTTTTCTTTCCAAGCTTTTGTATTCTCGAACCTTATCGTTTAATCTAGCCGTTGTTTCATGTTTATCGTTTCAATTCTTCTACCTTGCTTGATTTACTTTATGTATAATGAGTAGTTTACTTTGGGTTAGGGGTTGAGAGGATTAAGGGGTAGAAAAGG
Organism: Thlaspi arvense; assembly: GCA_911865555.2. Taxonomy (NCBI): domain Eukaryota; kingdom Viridiplantae; phylum Streptophyta; class Magnoliopsida; order Brassicales; family Brassicaceae; genus Thlaspi; species Thlaspi arvense. The sequence goes on along the minus strand of OU466861.1, from coordinate 41,337,644 downwards.
TTCGATCTTAGTTTGTTTTCTAAACGTTTTTAAGGCTATCTCTTGTAAGGTGTTGAAAGCTTAATGCTTGAAGACTCTCACGCCAAGAGCTTCATGATCCGAGAGGTCCCTTACCTTGACAGGATCCAGGGGCCTCGGAAGATCTCACCTTAGAGACTAGTTACCCCTTCCCAAAAGCCATGGAAGTTTGGGGGACTAGTTAAGCCATTGTTCGAAATCTGTTTTCCTTGCCTTTCAACCTCTCTTTCCACCAAAAGCCATGGGTTTGGAGGAGAGGATGAAAGAGTGATCTATACCGAAAGCCACGGATAGATCTTGTTTTGTTTTCGAGGCTTAGAGATCCTCACCAAGTGAGTCGATCTAAAGTTTCAAACCCAAGATCGATCTCTGAAACCCCTTATATGAATCTCAACCCTAAAGCCCTCTCTTCTAGCATTTTACGTCTCATATCATCTTTAGCTTGTTACCTGATAGCATCCTGGTCTTTAGATTCATTGTTCTTACGATTTTAGACGAGATCGATCGTTTCTGCTCGATCTAGTGGTCGATCTTGTGGTCGATCCACTAGTCGAATTTTAACAATTCGAAGCTCTTCCCTTTAATTTATCTGTTTGTTCCTCGTGGTAACTGCTTCCTTTCTAGTATTTTTAAAATAGGTTTCACTCTGTTTAGGTTGCTGCATTTAGTTTTTAGATTATTTCTCATAAACTGTCTCATTTGCTTAGATTTGTCTTAGACCTTGCATTCTCTGTGGATTCTCTATCATCTAGAAGTGGATTGACACTCTCCTGCTTGCCTTACTACAACATTGCTTGCATTAGAGTTTTGATAACCTCTCTGCTGCATTAGACCGTAAGAAAACGTTTATCAAATGGCGCCGTTGCCATTCTAGGTTGCTTAGCGAACATAGAGATTTGGGCCTTAGCAAAGACTAAGTCTTTACCTTTTTCAAGTTACTAATCCTACTACTCTAAACCGTGTGTTTTCAGGTACATGAATCTTCGTTCAAGGGGAGACAACAATCTTCTACAACCCTTAGACAACATTCATCAGCTTGGTCACTCACGGCAAAGAAGAGTCAGAGATCAAACAAGAGCCTTTGAGGAGATTGTTCAGCAAGGTCTGGTTAACTTTGAAGACATGGCTGAACACGAGCATCCAGAAGGACCACCTCCAGCAGGACGGGGCAATGGAAACCCCCAACACGCGGCTAGACCTCTGAGGACCATAGGAGCCGGAGATGCTCCCAATACCCACCACAATAGGTTTGGGATCACTCCTCCTCCGGTACAAAACAATAACTTTGAGATCAAGCCGGGGTTCATATCCATGGTGCAAAACAACAAGTTCCACGGCTTAGCAATGGAAGACCCCTTGGAGCACTTGGACAATTTCGAGCAAGTGTGTGGAATGATTAAGATCAACAGTATATCAGAAGATGCTTAGGATCAAACGCTATGTATCAGAAGATGACCTTCAAGCTGCGTCTCTTCCCCTTTTCACTCGGAGACAAAGCTAGACATTGGGAGAAGACCCTCCCACAAGGCACCATCACATCATGGGCTGAATGTAAGAAGGCTTTCCTCTCAAAGTTCTTCTCAAGCACCAGGACTGCTCGGTTGAGAAGCGAAATCAGCGGTTTCACTCAAAGGAACAACGAGACATTCAATGAGGCTATGGAGCGTTTCAAAGATTACACGATCCAATGTCCTCATCACGGGTTCAGTGAGGAGACTCTACTCAGCACAATATACCGTGGAGCGTCACCAAAGATCCGGTTGTTGCTTGATACAGCTAGCAAAGGGAACTACCTCGGTCAAGAAGTAGAAGAGGGTATGGAGCTGATAGAGAACCTGGCGTTGAGTGATGGAAACTATGCCGAGGATTATGACCGAGCACCGAGGGGATCAGAATTAGAGTCTCACAAGAAGGAGCTCAAATCGTTGCATGAGAAGATTGACAAGTTCGTCTTAGCTAATCAGAAGCATGTTCACTTCGTTGGTGAAGCTGATGAAAACCAAGAGGAGTTAGAGCTAAGCCAAGAAGAAGCAAATTGGGTGGCTGGACAAAACAACTACAAGTCTCAAGGCTACAACCAAGGCTACCAGAATAACAACCTCTCTTATCAAAACACCAATGTAGCCAACCCTAAAGATCAAGTGTACCCTGCTCAACAAGCTAAGTCTTTCATCCCTTACAACAAAGGTTTTCAACCGAGTAGTGGATTCCACGGTCAAGGGCAAGGCAACTTCCAAGGGCAACAACAACAAAACAAGGGTTATACTCCTAACTACCCTCCGGGCTTTGCACCTCAACAGCAACAACAACCGATGCCACAACAAGTTGATCCGGTTCAAGCAATGTTCCAACAGCTAATACAAGGGCAAGCTTCTACAAATCAGAAGTTCGCTGAAATGAACACTCGGCTAGATTCATCCTTAACCGACTTCTCCACTCAAATCACAAACCTCAACAACAAGATAAAGCAGCTGGAGAAGGGCAAGGCAAGCACGAGTGGACAGAACAGCCTCCCAGGAAAGTGTGAGCAAAACCCCAAAGAGTATGCCAATGCTATTACGTTACGAAGTGGCAAAGAGCTTGAGCCTCCGGTGTCTACAAAGAACAACGAGGACGTTGTAATTCAAGAGGGGGAGGGTAAACTTTCAGCTGATAATGAGGAGATAAACTTTGACAACGTATGGATCCAAGGACCGAGAAGAGGTGACAAGGCATTCATTGAGAAAAAGGCTGAGAAAACCACCAAGGAAAAGGATGACTACGTGCCCCCACCTTACGTACCGAAGTTGCCATTCCCGGGTCGTTTCAAAAAGCAGTTAATAGAGAAGCACCGGATCCTGTTTGAGAAGCACTTGAGAGACGTGGAGATAAAGTTGCCTCTTGTAGACTGTCTCGCTATGATGCCCAAGTGCGCCAAGTTTTTCAAGGACACCCTTGCGAAGAAGAACAAAGAAAGCAAAGAGGTGCTTGTAATAAGCGAAGAGTGTAGCGCGGTTATTCATAAGGAGATAGTGCCTAAGAAGCTGGGAGATCCTGGAAGCTTCACCATACCATGTGCTTTAGGTCCTCTAGAGTTCAAGAGTTGCTTGTGTGATCTCGGAGGTAGCATAAACTTGATGCCTCACTCCGTGGCTAAGAAGCTTGGTTTCACTCGGTTTAAGGAATGTCGGATCTCATTGGTGCTGGCTGATAGGAGCGTGAGATTACCGGTGGGGCTGCTTGAAGACTTACCGGTGCGAATCAGTGATGTGAATGTACCTACAGACTTTGTAGTGCTGGAGATGGACGAGGAGCCAAAAGACCCACTCATCTTAGGGAGACCATTCCTCGCAACCGCCGGAGCCATAATAGACGTGAAGAATGGGAAGATTGCCTTGCATTTGGGGAAAGAGATCAGGCTAGACTTTGACATCAACAAGGTTCTAAAGAAGCCAACCATTGAAGGACAAGCTTTCTATATCGAAACGATGGATGCCTTGGCGGATGAGTTGCTGGAAGAGCTAGCTCTAGAAGACCATTTGAAGCTAGCACTCACTAAGGAGCCAGGAGAGTTTGGCTATGTGGACCAGAGGACCCAAGAGTACGTGAACCTGCTAGATTCGAGGAGGATCATCAAGAATGAAGAAGGATGTTGCCTAGAAATCGACCCCGAGATCGACGCTATCACTCGATCCAGGAGTCAGATCGAGAAGCCAATCGAGAACCCAACTCGATCCGGTGCAACAATCGACCAACAGATCGAGAATGATGCTCGATCAGAAGAAACAATCGAGTTGACGATCGAGAAAGACCTCCCGATCATTTTGGAGTCCAATCAAGAGATCGACTCAACGTCTCGATCCCTTACTCGATCCATATCAAATCGAGTAATTGAATCGAGTGAAATGGCTCGATCTAGACGACATCGAGAGGAGAATCGACCGGGGGACTCGATCACAGAAGGGATAGCGATAAAGGAAAGCAGTCTGAAGGGCCATGCCTCGAGTTCAAGGGAGAGTTCCAAGGAGGAAAGCAACAACAACAGCCACGAGGATGACTGGAGTGAGCTGTTAGCCCCAAAGGTGGACCTTAAGGAGCTCCCAAAAGGGCTAAGGTATGCTTTCTTAGGACCTAATGACACCTATCCCGTGATAGTAAATGAAAACCTTAGTGATGATGAGTTGCACTCGCTCCTAACTGAGCTGAGAAAGTATAGGAAGGCCATTGGGTACTCTTTGAGTGACATCAAATGTCTTTCACCAATGCTTTGCACTCATAGGATTCACTTGGATAATGAGAACGCCACTTCTGTAGAACATCAAAGTCGTTTGAATCTTAACTTGAAAGAGGTTGTTAAGAAGGAAATCCTTAAGCTTTTAGAGGCTGACGTGATCTATCCCATAAGTGACAGCACGTGGGTTTCACCTGTACACGTGGTGCCTAAGAAGGGAGGGATCACGGTCATAAGGAATGAAAAGGATGAACTTATCCCTACTAGGACCATTACTGGTCATAGAATGTGTATTGACTACATAAAGCTTAACCTTGCAACTAGAAAAGACCATTTCCCTTTGCCTTTTATTGATCAGATGCTTGAGAGACTTGCAAATCACCCTTACTACTGTTTTCTCGATGGGTATAGCGGTTTCTTTCAAATACCTATTCACCCAAACGATCAGGAGAAAACGACTTTTACATGTCCCTACGGTACCTTTGCATATCGAAGGATGCCGTTTGGATTGTGTAATGCACCCGGCTACCTTTCAGCGGTGTATGATGTCGATCTTCTCCGATCTTATAGAGGAGATGGTAGAGGTGTTTATGGATGACTTCTCTGTGTATGGTGTGTCCTTTCCTGCGTGTTTGTTGAATCTTTGCAGGGTACTTAAACGTTGTGAAGAAACAAACCTGGTGCTGAACTGGGAGAAATGCCACTTCATGGTCAAGGAAGGGATAGTGCTCGGTCACAAGATTTCAGAGAGGGGTATTGAGGTTGATCAGGCTAAGGTTGAGGTTATGATGGGTTTGGAGCCGCCGGTTAATGTTAAAGGGATCAGAAGCTTCTTGGGACACGCAGGGTTCTATAGGCGCTTCATCAAAGATTTCTCCAAGATTGCACGCCCCCTTACACGGCTGTTGTGCAAGGAAGCTGAGTTTGTATTCGATGAGGAATGTTTGAAGGCTTTCGTGACCATCAAGGAAGCCCTCACGTCAGCCCCTATAGTCCAAGCACCAGACTGGTCTCTCCCTTTTGAGATTATGTGTGATGCTAGTGACTATGCTGTAGGAGCAGTCCTTGGTCAGAAGAAGGACAAGAAGCTACATGTGATCTATTATGCTTCAAGGACCTAGGATGACACGCAATCACGATACACCACTACGGAGAAGGAGCTGCTTGCAGTAGTCTTCGCCTTTGAGAAGTTCAGATCGTATCTCGTTGGCTCCAAGGCTATTGTATACACGGATCATGCTGCTCTACGATACATCTACTCAAAGAAAGACACTAAGCCTCGGCTCTTAAGATGGATTTTCTTACTTCAGGAGTTTGACATGGAAATTAAAGATAAGAAGGGGATAGAAAATGGAGTCGCTGACCACCTCTCAAGGCTAAGGATCAACGAGTCTCTCCCTTTAGACGACTCTCTTCCAGAAGAACAACTTATGGCGATTACTACTGCTGTTTGTGGGAAGCTAGAAGGAAGGTTTGAGGAAGTGTTGAGTTTTAAAGAGGAGGATCTACCATGGTATGCTGATGTGGTGAACTACCTAGCATGTGGTGAGGAGCCAACACATCTCAACAGCTATCACAAGAAGAGGTTTTTGAGGGAGGCTAGTGACTACTTTTGGGATGAGCCTTACCTATACAAAAGAGGAGTAGACAGCTTGTACCGAAGATGTGTTACAAAGGAAGAAGCCATGGATATCCTCTATCATTGCCATGGCTCTTCCTACGGAGGACACTTCGCTTCATTCAAAACTGCCACGAAAGTGTTGCAAGCGGGTTTCTGGTGGCCGTCTATCTTCAAAGATGCACACGAGTTTGTGAAGAGCTGTGAGGCATGTCAGCGAGCAGGGAACATTACCAAGAGGAATGAAATGCCTCAAGTTCCTATCTTCGAGGTTGACGTGTTCGATGCGTGGGGTATTGACTTCATGGGGACTTTTCCTTCTTCATACGGCAACAAGTACATCTTAGTAGCTGTGGATTATGTCTCCAAATGGGTTGAGGCTGTTGCCTCCCCTACAAATGACTCTAAGGTTGTGATCAAGTTGTTCAAGAGTATCATCTTTCCAAGGTTTGGGGTACCCAAGGTTGTTATAAGTGATGGAGGAAGCCACTTTGTAAACAAGGTTTTTGAGAGCCTCCTGAGAAAGTATGGGGTTAAGCATAAGGTGGCTACACCGTATCATCCTCAAACGAGCGGTCAGGTGGAAGTCTCTAACAGGCAGATCAAAGCTATTCTGGAGAAGACCGTTGGGGCAACAAGGAAGGACTGGTCAATGAAGCTAGACGATGCTCTTTGGGCCTACCGTACTGCCTTCAAGACGCCGATTGGTACAACCCCTTTCACTCTACTCTATGGCAAGGGTTGTCACCTCCCGGTTGAGCTGGAACACCGTGCATTATGGGCTGTGAAGAGGCTGAACTTTGATCTCAAGACGGCTCAGGAAAGGCGTCTTATTCAGCTACACGAACTGGACGAGTTAAGGTTGAATGCTTACGAGAGTTTCAAGATCTACAAGGAGCGGACTAAGGAGGCTCATGACAAGAAATTGGTTGCCAAGGAGCTTAAGGAAGGAGGACTGGTGTTGCTGTACAACTCGAGGCTGAAGCTCTTCCCGGGCAAGCTGAAATCAAGGTGGAGCGGACCGTTCGTGATTCAAGAGGTCTTGCCATATGGAGCTGTTACTCTGATGGGAAGAAGTGGTAGTGCATTCACCGTCAACGGACACAGAGTCAAGCCCTACCTGGCGGACAGCTTTGACAAGGAGAGTACCTCGGTGCTTCTCCAAGACCCACCATCCGCCTAGACCAAGTAAGGTCTAGCTAAAGACGTTAAAGAAAGCGCACTTGGGAGGCATTCCCATGTTTATCTTGTACATATTTTTGCTTTCATTTCTCTTTCAGTTTTATATTTTTATGTTTTTAGTGTGTAGGAACAGGTATAAGGAATCTAAACCTTATCTTTGGGGTCCAAAAGGGGCAATAGGGGTTAAGATAAAGCTAGAGATCGAGTGCTAGATCGACTGATCCTGGCTCGATCTTTGCTAGATTGAGCCAGTGAATCGAGAGGAGCCAGTCGATCTAGACGAGAACGAGTGACAAGATCGACCTTGACGAAAAAGGATCGATCGATCCAAATCGGATCGACCGATCTAATTTCTCTCGGGAAAAATCTGTTGAAAACTGATCGATCACTCGACTCGATCCACCACTCGATCTATGCCAAATCGACCCCTAAATCGAGGACATAGCTCGATCAGAGGGACTTAGCCGAGGAGCCAACATCTCAATGATCGAGAGAGCCAATCGATCCAGGGCTCGATTCACCTTGAATCGAGTCTCAAATCGAGTAACCCTCTCGATCTGAGCCACTTTAGGTATGAGATCGAGTTCTAGATCGACCAAAAGGACTCGATCTCATGCCGAGGTAACAATTTTCTTTCCCTCCTTTACTCCTTTCCCTCTAAGTTTTAAATTCAAAACTTAGTCAAGGCAAGCATCTTTGACCATGAAAGATGTGCCTTGACCAAGATTTTTGTCAGAAACCACTTTGACCACCCATTGTTTTGGTTTGTTAAACTCTTTAAATGTTTCAATTTATTCCTCACCCTCTCATTTCTGTTTGCTCGAGTTTTTCTTACAAAGAGAGTGAGAATTTAAAAGCTTTTAAAGTTTAGCAAAGATATCCTCTACTCTTGCAAAGGTATTTTCAAGGTTTAATGATTTTATTTCAAGAAAATCTCCTTAAAAATCGCAAGTTCTTGTTTTAGGATATATGATCGGATTTGAATTTTTAAAATTAGCTAAGTAATAGGAAAAATTCTTGATTTTCAGTATCTCAAAGATTTGATTTCCTTTTATCTAGCTATTATTTTTATTTGATCCCCAAAATTCTAGGATAGTTTATATAAATCTTCTTCTCCTCTTCTCTTATTCCTATTCAATCGCCTCTTGCTAATCATTCTCTAGAAAAATTTGTTTCAGGAGCAATGGCACCAAAGAGAACAAGAGAGGAGCAAGTACAAGAAGGAGAAACACAAGAAGTGGTGGTTCAAGAGAGGGTCCGGTGGAGCAAAGATGAGAAGAGGGATAAGAAGAGGTTGGAGAGGCTCCGGTTTGAACCTACAAAGTTTGCTGATCGAGAGCTCCTGTCTAGGCTCGGGATCCTTGGAGACTTCGACCAACTCCTCAAGAACATTGGTCTGAGGTGCTTGTCGCGGATGGACTGCCCTACAATTCCCGAGGTGACGATAGATTTCCTAGCCACTTTGGAGTTCCGGTACGAGAATCCGAGTGCACCTGTTCCTTCTCAAGGCCGTCTCTATTTCAAGGTTGGCCGCCAAGCTTACACACTATCCATCCCCGAGCTATGCCAAGCCTACGGTCTCAAGGCTGATGCACACAAGGTGGAGTTCCCAGCCTTCAAGAAAGCCGACGAGTTTTGGGACCTGATCAGCAATGAAGACTACAAAGCCAACACCGCCAAGATCAAGAGAGTTAGGAGTCCGGTGCTGAGGTATACTTTGAAGCTGATAGCTAATACATTCAGTGGGAGGTCTGTTGCTCCTACTGTCACGAAGACGGAGCTGTGCTTCCTTTTTCAAGGCGTGAAGCATTTGGTGTCTGATCCGGATGCGAACGAGGAGCCCATAGAAGATGAACTCGGCGATGAAGTGAACTACGGCTGTGTGCTCGCGGCCTCTCTGGTGAAGTACAAGGCTTATGCCTTACGGTGCAAGGCAACCTCTTCCTACATTGGCGGTTTCCTTACCCCTTTGTTCGTGCAAGCCGGCGTGCCCATCCATGACTTTGCTCACGTCCCAAACAGAGCTTTCATGGATGAAGCATACATGAGAAACACTGATAGCTTGGGACGCACGCCAGCAGAAGGGTTTTATGCTTACCTCTTCATAGATGAGGAAGACAAGAAGAGAGTGTGCATCCTCCCCAACAAAGACGAGACCGAGCTGCTTGGTGTTGGGAACATCGAGTTCTTACCCACGGAGGAGGAATGCTTTGCCCCTTTAGGAGGACCGCCTGCTTCAGCCATTGCTCCGTGCCAAAGGTCAGAGTCTCCAGGAACAGAGGATGAGATGCCCGAGGTTTACACACTTCCCAAGCTGGATTTTGAGCCAAGGACCAAAACCGAGAAGTTCTTAGCCTCGGTGGTGAAGATGCAGCGGAAGATCAACAAGTGGCAAGGGAAGATGCTTAAGAAGCTGGGGAAGAAGGTCAAACAACTCCAAGGAAGCCAGCCTAAGCCAGCTGTAAGCCAGGAGATACAACAACCCGAGAAGAGGAGACTCTCAACCGGAGGAGTTGTGATCCGCGAGACCCAAGGAGCCAACATTCAACCGGCTCGCCACTCCCTCCAAGAACCAGGCAACAAAGGAAAGGCAACAATCTCTAGCTCCTCTGGAACGTCCTCAAGTTCCAGCCGAGCTTAGACAAGAGGTAACAACCTTCCTCCATTGTATATAACCGCACATCTTTGTTTCTTGCATTGTGTTTGTTTGCTCCTTCGGATGAGTTTGCCACCGGGACGGTGTCAAGCAAGTTTGGGGGAGTACTTGTGTGATTTAATCTTGTGTTCTTTGATCTTATCTTCCTTTTACATCCTTGAGTCTTAGTTCATATATTTTTTTCAAAGATTCATGTAGTTGCATTCATATTTCTTAAAACATGTAGGATCGAGTCTAGAATTTCTCATATCACTTAGGTTGTTTGCATTTGCATAAGGGGTTAGAATTTCTTAAAAAGGTGTTTTACTTATGCATCATTTCAATACCCTAGTTAGTAGTTCTTTGATGCTTGTGCAAACTTGAAGTTAAGTTCTAACCAAATTTGGATCATTTGTTTTGATTTTCGTGGCTTAAGTTGAACAAACATGAATTGAATCCTTTTCTACTAAGTTAGAACCCTAATCTGAATTTGAATTATCACACTTGTGCATTTGAAATGAAGTACATGGATCACATATACATATTCAGGCTTTCTTACCCTTTTCTACCATTCTTTGTAAGTCTGAATAGAACTCCACACCCTGAACCTAGCCTTCCTTTCAAGCCAAATATTTCTTGTGTGATGTGAGGCCTTATTTTCGGATTGAACTTAGCATAAAGTGTTAGGTTTAGGCGACATGATTAGGTTTTCATATTTATGCTAGCTTTGCATTTTGAAGCTAGTTTTAGGTTTGTTTTGGGGCAGGGATTCGCTGGTGTTAAAAAAATTTTGCTTATGTGTTTTCAGTTTAAAAAGAAATGGTTTGGGATTTGAAAATAAGGACTCATGGTTTTAAGTGGTGGTTTGTTCTATTTTTTTTTAAAAAAAGCTCAGTTTTAAAAAAAAAGAAGGTAGCTCTCAAAAATAAAAAGAAAATCAAAAAGAAAAGAGCCAAAGGCCAAAATAAAAAAAATAAAAAAAAAAAAAAGAAAAGAAGAAAAAAAAAATAAGAGAAGAGAGCTACCAAGTTTTTAAAGAAAAAAAAAAGAAAAAAAAAAGGGCTTTAAGTTTGTGTTCAACCACCACTAGCCTAAGAAGAGTGAAGTTGTTTTCTATTTTTGTGGGTTATGCTTGGCTTCTTGCCTTATTGTTTGGGGTAGCTTCTAGAGGGTGAGTGAGCTTGAAAAAAAAGAAAATGAGAGGGGTTTAGGATCATTGTTAGTGTATATGGGTAGATGAGAGTCTAGTCATGTATGCATCAATTGTCTTTACCTTTAGCATTATGCATAAGTTCGATCCTTTTTGAGATAACCCATTGTTTGAATCACCCACTTGAATGAGATCATCTTTGTCTCATAACCTTGTCCTTAGCCAAATGTATTATGTTTTGAGTGTATGAGTGTGATTCACTTCACGGTTTTATCATTAATTGAATGTTAAAGGATAGGATTCTTGGATTGTTTGGAATATGAGAGTCATGATCTGAAATTCAACATGTGATGAATATGGCTAAGTTCTTTGAAGTAGAGTTTGTATACTGCATTTTAGAATTAAGAACTAGGACGTTGAGATGATCTATTCGAAAAGCACCTTTACAAAAAGTTTAAAACCCCTTTGATTTTTCTTGAAAACCTCTCTTCCTTACTTGTTTTTTGTTGCTTGAGGGCAAGCAAGAAGTAAGTTTGGGGGAGTTGATATCATTGCATATTGCATACATTTTGCATACTCATTAGGTAGTTTTTCATGCATTTGTATCATGTTTTAGGCTAGATTGCATCACTTAGGGTCCTAGAGCATTCTTGCATCAGCATATGCATTTTCTCTGCATTTTGCATCCATTCCAGGTTGTTTCTTGTTGCTTTGGAGACACGGAGGTTCGTGGAGGTGTGGAGGCCGATGTAGCAGTTCATGGAAGCTTGGGAGTGTGCTAAGGACCAGTGATCGAGGAGCAGATCGAGCATGGCCGGTCGATCTAGGAGTTGATCGACCAGAAGATCGAGCCAACTAGGCGATCCAAGGATAATGATCGAGACGGAGATCGAGTGAAGCAATCGATGTATCGGTACGGACGTAAATGACGCCATGCAGAGCGAGAGCCGGATCGAGTACACCACTCGATCCTCCCGAAGATCGATACCGAGATCAGATGCAACACTCGATTCACCGAAGAAGATCGAGACCCGGATCGAACCGAAGACACGATGGCCGGATATGATCGAGAGAACAACTCGATCCAATGGTCGATCTCTGTCCTTTCAACCATTTTTGGCTGTTAGCGAAGGGGGGACCATTGGACTGTTTTGACATTTTAGGCAAGGCGGCGAATGCTTTTTCGATAACTTTTAGATTTCTAACTTTTTCCTTCAAGTTTTCTCTCTTGTTTTTCGCAAGAACACCATTGTTGAACCAGTTTTCTTTCCAAGCTTTTGTATTCTCGAACCTTATCGTTTAATCTAGCCGTTGTTTCATGTTTATCGTTTCAATTCTTCTACCTTGCTTGATTTACTATATGTATAGTGAGTAGTTTACTTTGGGTTAGGGGTTGAGAGGATTAAGGGGTAGAAAAGGTTTGATCTTGGTTTGTTTTCTAAACGTTTTTAAGGCTATCTCTTCTAAGGTGTTGAAAGCTTAATGCTTGAAGACTCTCACGCCAAGAGCTTCATGATCCGAGAGGTCCCTTACCTTGATAGGATCCAGGGGCCTCGGAAGATCTCACCTTAGAGACTAGTTACCCCTTCCCAAAAGCCATGGAAGTTTGGGGGACTAGTTAAGCCATTGTTCGAAATCTGTTTTCCTTGCCTTTCAACCTCTCTTTCCACCAAAAGCCATGGGTTTGGAGGAGAGGATGAAAGAGTGATCTATACCGAAAGCCACGGATAGATCTTGTTTTGTTTTCGAGGCTTAGAGATCCTCACCAAGTGAGTCGATCTAAAGTTTCAAACCCAAGATCGATCTCTGAAACCCCTTATATGAATCTCAACCCTAAAGCCCTCTCTTCTAGCATTTTACGTCTCATATCATCTTTAGCTTGTTACCTGATAGCATCCTGGTCTTTAGATTCATTGTTCTTACGATTTTAGACGAGATCGATCGTTTCTGCTCGATCTAGTGGTCGATCTTGTGGTCGATCCACTAGTCGAATTTTAACAATTCGAAGCTCTTCCCTTTAATTTATCTGTTTGTTCCTCGTGGTAACTGCTTCCTTTCTAGTATTTTTAAAATAGGTTTCACTCTGTTTAGGTTGCTGCATTTAGTTTTTAGATTATTTCTCATAAACTGTCTCATTTGCTTAGATTTGTCTTAGACCTTGCATTCTCTGTGGATTCTCTATCATCTAGAAGTGGATTGACACTCTCCTGCTTGCCTTACTACAACATTGCTTGCATTAGAGTTTTGATAACCTCTCTGCTGCATTAGACCGTAAGAAAACATTTATCAAATGGCGCCGTTGCCATTCTAGGTTGCTTAGCGAACATAGAGATTTGGGCCTTAGCAAAGACTAAGTCTTTACCTTTTTCAAGTTACTAATCCTACTACTCTAAACCGTGTGTTTTCAGGTACATGAATCTTCGTTCAAGGGGAGACAACAATCTTCTACAACCCTTAGACAACATTCATCAGCTTGGTCACTCACGGCAAAGAAGAGTCAGAGATCAAACAAGAGCCTTTGAGGAGATTGTTCAGCAAGGTCTGGTTAACTTTGAAGACATGGCTGAACACGAGCATCCAGAAGGACCACCTCCAGCAGGACGGGGCAATGGAAACCCCCAACACGCGGCTAGACCTCCGAACCATAGGAGCCGGAGATGCTCCCAATACCCACCACAATAGGTTTGGGATCACTCCTCCTCCGGTACAAAACAATAACTTTGAGATCAAGCCGGGGTTCATATCCATGGTGCAAAACAACAAGTTCCACGGCTTAGCAATGGAAGACCCCTAGCACTTGGACAATTTCGAGCAAGTGTGTGGAATGATTAAGATCAACGGTATATCAGAAGATGCCTTCAAGCTGCGTCTCTTCCCCTTTTCACTCGGAGACAAAGCTAGACATTGGGAGAAGACCCTCCCACAAGGCACCATCACATCATGGGCTGAATGTAAGAAGGCTTTCCTCTCAAAGTTCTTCTCAAGCACCAGGACTGCTCGGTTGAGAAGCGAAATCAGCGGTTTCACTCTAAGGAACAACGAGACATTCAATGAGGCTATGGAGCGTTTCAAAGATTACACGATCCAATGTCCTCATCACGGGTTCAGTGAGGAGACTCTACTCAGCACAATATACCGTGGAGCTTCACCAAAGATCCGGTTGTTGCTTGATACAGCTAGCAAAGGGAACTTCCTCGGTCAAGAAGTAGAAGAGGGTATGGAGCTGATAGAGAACCTGGCGTTGAGTGATGGAAACTATGCCGAGGATTATGACCGAGCACCGAGGGGATCAGAATTAGAGTCTCACAAGAAGGAGCTCAAATCGTTGCATGAGAAGATTGACAAGTTGGTCTTAGCTAATCAGAAGCATGTTCACTTCGTTGGTGAAGCTGATGAAAACCAAGAGGAGTTAGAGCTAAGCCAAGAAGAAGCAAATTGGGTGGCTGGACAAAACAACTACAAGTCTCAAGGCTACAACCAAGGCTACCAGAATAACAACCTCTCTTATCAAAACACCAATGTAGCCAACCCTAAAGATCAAGTGTACCCTGCTCAACAAGCTAAGCCTTTCATCCCTTACAACAAAGGTTTTCAACCGAGTAGTGGATTCCACGGTCAAGGGCAAGGCAACTTCCAAGGGCAACAACAACAAAACAAGGGTTATACTCCTAACTACCCTCCGGGCTTTGCACCTCAACAGCAACAACAACCGATGCCACAACAAGTTGATCCGGTTCAAGCAATGTTCCAACAGCTAATACAAGGGCAAGCTTCTACAAATCAGAAGTTCGCTGAAATGAACACTCGGCTAGATTCATCCTTAACCGACTTCTCCACTCAAATCACAAACCTCAACAACAAGATAAAGCAGCTGGAGAAGGGCAAGGCAAGCACGAGTGGACAGAACAGCCTCCCGGGAAAGTGTGAGCAAAACCCCAAAGAGTATGCCAATGCTATTACGTTACGAAGTGGCAAAGAGCTTGAGCCTCCGGTCTCTACAAAGAACAACGAGGACGTTGTAATTCAAGAGGGGGAGGTAAACTTTCAGCTGATAATGAGGAGATAAACTTTGACAACGTATGGATCCAAGGACCGAGAAGAGGTGACAAGGCATTCATTGAGAAAAAGGCTGAGAAAACCACCAAGGAAAAGGATGACTACGTGCCCCCACCTTACGTACCGAAGTTGCCATTCCTGGGTCGTTTTAAAAAGCAGTTAATAGAGAAGCACCGGATCCTGTTTGAGAAGCACTTGAGAGACGTGGAGATAAAGTTGCCTCTTGTAGACTGTCTCGCTATGATGCCCAAGTGCGCCAAGTTTTTCAAGGACACCCTTGCGAAGAAGAACAAAGAAAGCAAAGAGGTGCTTGTAATAAGCGAAGAGTGTAGCGCGGTTATTCATAAGGAGATAGTGCCTAAGAAGCTGGGAGATCCTGGAAGCTTCACCATACCCTGTGCTTTAGGTCCTCTAGAGTTCAAGAGTTGCTTGTGTGATCTCGGAGCTAGCATAAACTTGATGCCTCACTCCGTGGCTAAGAAGCTTGGTTTCACTCGGTTTAAGGAATGTCGGATCTCATTGGTGCTGGCTGATAGGAGCGTGAGATTACCGGTGGGGCTGCTTGAAGACTTACCGGTGCGAATTAGTGGTGTGAATGTACCTACAGACTTTGTAGTGCTGGAGATGGACGAGGAGCCGAAAGACCCACTCATCTTAGGGAGACCATTCCTCGCAACCACCGGAGCCATAATGGACGTGAAGAATGGGAAGATTGCCTTGCATTTGGGGAAAGAGATCAGGCTAGACTTTGACATCAAGAAGGTTCTAAAGAAGCCAACCATTGAAGGACAAGCTTTCTATATCGAAACGATGGATGCCTTGGCGGATGAGTTGCTGGAAGAGCTAGCTCTAGAAGACCATTTGAAGCTAGCACTCACTAAGGAGCCAGGAGAGTTTGGCTATGTGGACCAGAGGACCTAAGAGTACGTGAACCTGCTAGATTCGAGGAGGATCATCAAGAATGAAGAAGGATGTTGCCTAGAAATCGACCCCGAGATCGATGCTATCACTCGATCCAGGAGTCAGATCGACAAGCCAATCGAGAATCCAACTCGATCCGGTGCAACAATCGACCAACAGATCGAGAATGATGCTCGATCAGAAGAAACAATCGAGTTGACGATCGAGAAAGACCTCCCGATCATTTTGGAGTCCAATCAAGAGATCAACTCAACGTCTCGATCCCTTACTCGATCCATATCAAATCGAGTAAGTGAATCGAGTGAAATGGCTCGATCTAGACGACATCGAGAGGAGAACCGACCGGGGGACTCGATCACAGAAGGGATAGCGATAAAGGAAAGCAGTCTGAAGGGCCATGCCTCGAGTTCAAGGGAGAGTTCCAAGGAGGAAAGCAACAACAACAGCCACGAGGATGACTGGAGTGAGCTGTTAGCCCCAAAGGTGGACCTTAAGAGCTCCCAAAAGGGCTAAGGTATGCTTTCTTAGGACCTAATGACACCTATCCCGTGATAGTAAATGAAAACCTTAGTGATGATGAGTTGCACTCGCTCTTAACTGAGCTGAGAAAGTATAGGAAGGCCATTGGGTACTCTTTGAGTGACATCAAAGGTCTTTCACCAATGCTTTGCACTCATAGGATTCACTTGGATAATGAGAACTCCACTTCTGTAGAACATCAAAGGCGTTTGAATCCTAACTTGAAAGAGGTTGTTAAGAAGGAAATCCTTAAGCTTTTAGAGGCTGACGTGATCTATCCCATAAGTGACAGCACGTGGGTTTCACCTGTACACGTGGTGCCTAAGAAGGGAGGGATCACGGTCATAAGGAATGAAAAGGATGAACTTATCCCTACTAGGACCATTACTGGTCATAGAATGTGTATTGACTACAGAAAGCTTAACCTTGCAACTAGAAAAGACCATTTCCCTTTGCCTTTTATTGATCAGATGCTTGAGAGACTTGCAAATCACCCTTACTACTGTTTTCTCGATGGGTATAGCGGTTTCTTTCAAATACCTATTCACCCAAACGATCAGGAGAAAACGACTTTTACATGTCCCTACGGTACCTTTGCATATCGAAGGATGCCGTTTGGATTGTGTAATGCACCAGCTACCTTTCAGCGGTGTATGATGTCGATCTTCTCCGATCTTATAGAGGAGATGGTAGAGGTGTTTATGGATGACTTCTTTGAAGGTACCAAGGGAAGAACAAACATAGCTGCTGGGAAAAAGGGAAAAGCACCTCAGGAAGGAGCCACTGCCTCACCACGAGCAAGCAAAGACAAGGGAAAAGGCGCTGCTGCTGAGCACTCACCAAAAGCTGCTGGAAAGAGACCAGTTGGGGATAAAGGCGTCAAACAGAAAAGGAAGGATACAACTGTGGAGGAAGAAGTCCGCTGCCGTGAGCCAAGGGTTAGAAAACTCATGGAGGCTTTCAACCAATGTAACTTCAAGCCAACAAGATACCCTTGTGCTAGTACAATGAAAGCACTAGGGATCTACATGGACTGCAAGACAGTGTTTGGGAATATGGAACTTGAAAGCCTCATAACAACACCACTCCCTTCATATCGGCAACTCACTTACCAGTTTCTCTCCACCCTCTAAGTGGTCTGGTATGAATACAATGAGCTTCCTAATACAGATGGGTGGTTCTCTTTCAAAATTGGCAATCAGAAGTTCACCTCCACCTTCCTGACTATCGCTAAAGCTCTTGATCTAAGGTCCCGCCCCAACAAGTAGAGCACTTTCGACATATCCAGGAGGCAGCACGCCAATCTATGGGAAGCTATTGGGGCTGGACAATTCATGCCTGGAACAACAAGGAATCAGCACCTGAAGCATCCAGCTGTGAGATATGCTCACAAGGCACTTCCAAAAAACGTTCTTTGCAAGGAAGGAGACAACATATCTCACAGGAAGGGAAATAGACCTGATATACCAGGGAGTGTATGATATTGTAGGCACCACCAGTGATGGTAGACCTCTCAAGGTGCCAGAAAAATATCCATGATATGTGTCTATGCTGATGGAGCAGCTCCTCTACTACCAAGGCTGGGTTCTGAGCAAAGTGAAAAATGGGAGAAGCCCACATCTCCACATTGGGGGAATTGTGACAGCTGTTCTTCTGGCTAGTGGAGTAGACCTTGAGGGATATGAAGATGATGCCCTTGAGCCACAATGGATTGATATAGCCTATCTCAAGAGAAGCCCCTTCCTTGAAAAAAGCACTGGTGGAAAGCATGTATACACCTTCATCAAGGGCTTGATTACACCAGCAAAAGTCCTTCTCCCTAATCCAAGGCTCACCTCTTTTACCAAGAGGAGCAACATCAGCTTCAATCCAAGTGATGACCAGCTCTACACAGGCAGCCCTATCTCTGGAGAGAGAGAAGAAGATAGTGAGGAAGGAAACACTGAAGAGATTGGAGAAGAAGAAGAAGAAGAAGAAGATCACCAATGGAATGCTACTGCTGGAGCTGAAGGCCAAGGAAGAACCTATGAAGAAGATGAGCTTGAAGAAGAAGAAGTGTTGAGCTACAGCTCAAGGCAGTTCCACTTCAAACCCTATGAATCACCTAACCAAGGAGGCTCTTTGAAGATAGCTCATGAGCACATCAATGCTCTCCAAAAATGGTGTAAATGGCAAGACAAAGCCATTAAGGGGTTGATGAAAATGGTTAGGGGGAAGTTCAAGAAAGACAAAGCAACATCAGCAAGAACTTCCCACCAAAGCCACACTCATGAGCATACACTTCACCAAGAAGAGCAAGCACATCAAGCTGATCCAACTGAAGAGGAGGAAGCTGTTTGGAACCCTCATGGAAGACACTATTTCCATGCACAGCCAAGTGATCAATGGGGGACATGGGCACAACCAAGAGCTTCATCTTATGAGCCAAGTACCAATGTACCATCAACTTGGGAACCAAATCCCACTCCCTCTTCAGTTCAGGAGACATGGCAATGGGGTCAACAAGGGAACTCTTCTCAAGCAGAGCAGTTATGGTCAAGCTGGGTTCAACCACCTCAAGAAGCAGAGCATTCCACAAAGGTTTATGAGAGGAGAAATAAGAGGAGAGCTAGCAAGTATCCTCAGACCTCAGGATCATCCCACCACTCCTACCACTGAACCAAGTACCACATCCTCTCCACTGTTTATACCATTGCATCTTTTTAGTTTTGTATTATATTTTGTGCTTCTCTCTCTCATTGCTTTCATTACACAAGAGACTGTGTAATTTAAGTGTGGGGGAGAGATTTTGGGTTTGACTTTGTGTTCTGTTTTCTTAGTTTTTCTTTTTCTTTTTACTTTGAGTCTCATGCATATCATGCATTCATGTAAGGCATAGAAAAACAAAATAAAAAAAAATCGCAAAATTTGAAAAAATTTGCATTTTTGCAAACCAAAAAGAAAGCATGTAGTTGCATTTCATTCTTCTAAGATTGAGTCTAGTGTTGACATATAGGTTGCATTGCATTTGCATAGGGCATTATGATGAATTTTTCTTGTAAAGTGCTTAGTGTTTAGAGGTGATTTCATTGTTTAAGTGCTTAGTTCTTTGATGCATCATATGATTGCTAGAAGTTAAGGCTGAACCATGCTTAGATTGCTAGATTTGGTCTTCTCATGAAAGCATTTGTTCTCTGAAAATCAACTCTATCAACTTGAACTTTAATTTGGACTTTCAATTATCATGTCTTATGCATTGAAAAGTGAATTCATGGCTACCATATACATATTTGGATCATCTTTCTCCTTTCTACAACTCTTATTGATCCAAATAGCTGATCCTCATACTTATGGGACAGTTACATCCTCACCCTTAACCAAAACCTCTTTTTGAGCCTAAACACTATTGTGAGAGCTGTGAGGCCTTTGCATTGCATTTTCGATTTTGTCTTGGCAAAAAGTGTTAGGAATAAGGCTGGCAATGACTAGCTCTCTTGTAGATATCAGCTTGCATCTTGAGCTTGATTCTAGGATATGAGTTTTGGGGTTTAAAAGGGTAGTGTAAGTGGTTTAGAACTTCATGTATATATGTTTTGAAAGAAAAGGAAAAGATCTGAATGGTAGAAAAGGGAAAACAGTCTAGAATTGTGGTTAAGTAAAGGGAAGAAAAAGCTCTAAGTACAAAGAAGAAAGGCGTCAGCAACAAAGCTCAGAAAGGTCTAAAGAAGAAAGATCAGACCAGGAGCAATCCACCAAAATTGATGAAGGTGCCAATACAACAAATAAGATCAAGTCCCAACCAAAACGAAGCAACCACACAAGCAAAAATAAGAAGTTTCCCCAGCCATGAAGAAGGGTAAAGGGTAGAGTTTAGGAAAGGGTAGACTTAGGGGTTCACTTTTGGGGTTTAGAAGTACTTAGGATTCATCTTTGGGTATAAGGGAGCTTTGATTTGCATGCATAACTGTGCTTTTACCTTTAGCATTTTGCCTAAGATGAAGTCCTTTTCATTGAGTGATCCCTTTTGTTTATTAACCCTTTGCTAAAATGAGTTCATTTTTATCTCATGACCTTACCCTTTCAACCAAATGTCTTCACTTGATTTGTATAAGCATGATTCATGTTCTGATCTTAATTGAATGTTAAAGAGTTGGTTGATTTGAGCATTTGCCTAAGTTGAGATTTGAGATCATTTTGAAACATGATGAACATTGATACCATCTCTTTACCTATGCACTTTTGGAATCTGAATGCCCACTTTCAAACCTCACTCTCCCATTTGTTTTTGATTGCTTGAGGACAAGTAAAAGGCAAGTGTGGGGGTGTTGATATCTCTTGTATTTATACAATTTAGGACTGCATTTAGTACATGTTTTGGTTCTCTTTTGCATATTTTCCTTTAGTTTTTTCCCCATTTTCTTCTCCTTTTAGACTTGGGTTGCATTAAGGGTATAGTTTGCATTTTTCTTGCATTTTGGATGTTTTTAGGTGCTTTTGGAGATAAAAGGAGCTTGGAGGAGCTTTGGGGATGATTCAGGATGCTAGCTGGATCAAAGGGAGCAAAAAGGATCAAAGTAGACAATCTCTGCGAAGGTTTTCGGTTATAGCACGGTGAACATTGGTCAAGGGGTGACCGATACCAGATTTTTGGTCACCAGCATCGGTCATGGGGTGACCGATGTAAGCACATCGATCACCAGCATCGGCTAGGAGTGATCGACATAAACACAGCGGATCAATTTTGGTCAACAACATCGATCACTGCCAAACCGATGGTATCTACATCGACCACAGATGACTGTTGTAACTAACCGATGTAAACCCACTTCATACCTGTTTTTATTTACACTTTTGCCATTACTCTAGGGCTTCCTTCTCTAGGCTATAAATAGCCTCTTTTTCTAGATTTTCGAGAAGTCTTGTCAATTTACTGTTCTTAAGCATTTTCTTTAAGTTTGTAAGACAAATCATTTGCTTTGTTTAATATATTTGAGTATTTGCCTTTAATCTTTCTTTATTCTCTCTTCTAATCATGATTAACATTATTTTCCTTTGTGATTTGATGTTAAACATGAGTATGAGTGAGTAGTTTGCTTAGCGTTTCTAAATGTGGTAGATTAGGAGAATTTAAGACTTGATTTAGAATGTAGTTAGCATTTTCCTTGCATCGTGAATGTTTTAGGTACTTCTATAGCTATGAGGAGCAAGGAGGAGCTTTGGAAGTGGACCAGGAAGCTAGCTGAGCTGGAATAGAGCAAGAGGAACCAAGGCAGACGATCTTTGCAAGTCCTATCAGTCAAGGCACGAAGCCTATCAGTCAAGGAGTGACCGATAGAGAAGTTATCGATCAGGCTATCGGTCAAAGGAGTGACCGATAAAAGTTTACCGTGTATATTCTGGTCACCCTATCGATCACTTTCTAGACTGATAGAAAGCCTATCGAGCACCCTATTGGTCTGAGAGTGACCGATAGGATCCTAGACTGAAGACCAGTTATTTACAATTATGCCATTTCTGCTTGGACTTCTTTAAATACGAAAAATCCCTAATTTCTGGGTTCACTCTTTTATCCAGCAGTTCTTTCTTCTCTGCTTTAGTTTTTTGGATTTTTGTAACTTGAATCTTTGCTTGATTTTAATAAAAGTTTGCATTTATCTTCTTGTTTAACCTCTTTAATCATGATTAGTCATCTCTCTCTCTCTTTGAGTTGATGGCTCTAATGGTGCTTAGTGAGTAGTCTTTTTAGGGATTTGAGATGGGTTAGGTTTAGGGAATTTGAGACCTAATCTATGATGTCTTAGTGTTAATTCTTCAATTTCCTTTCTTGATTGCTGTTCTTAATGCTTGATTAGTCTTAATTAGGTTTATTAATATCTTAGGCTCATTTTATGCCCACCAAGTGTTTGATGAAATGCCTGAACTGCTTTGCAAGAGAATTGCTTATCCTAGCTCAAGAGATTAACTGTCTAGGGAGTGATTTGGCAATATAGGGTTGATAGAATTGTCTCAATGCTTGCTGTTTATCATTTCACTAATGAGAATTAGTTCTTGACTTGGTAATTAGCAAAGAGATTAGTACCAAGAGATTGGATTAATTATATAAATGAATCTTTTGCATAAGGAATAGCATTGTGTGAGTTTGTAAGCATCATAGGTTGAGTCAAGAGTTCTCTAACACCAATAATCTCATCTGAAGTCCCATATTTTCTCTGTTTTTAGCTTGAATTCGAAATTTCTTTGTTTTGCCTTTGTTTTAGTTGCTTTGCTTGCTTTTCACTCTTTGTTTGATGTTCTCTTCACTTCTGTTTGGTCATTTGGGTTGGTAGACATCTAAAATATCTATGTTTGCTTGAATTAAGAGCTCTATTGCATTCTTACTGCTTCATTCTCCCCTTTTGGATTGATAAAACCCTATGCTATACTACAACTAATTAGTACAAGCTTGGATGATTGAGTCAAGTCCTAAAAAGTCTTGTATCAATTTGGCGCCTTTGCCATTAGGGAATGCTTTGTTCATTAGGAATTGTAGAGATCTTGAGATCAAGCTTTGTTATTTTCGTTTTTGGTTACTGATATACTTATATATTTCGCATATTTAGCATACATTTAGAGTAGTTTTCATGCATACATCTTTCATAATAGGCTAGTTTGCACCATTTATCTCATTTTAGGTACTAGAACACTTTGCATTAGCATTTTGCATATTTCTTGCATTCTTGCATCATATTCAGGTTGTTTTGGAGACACTGGAGCTATGGAGGGTGCGTGGATGTGCTAAGGACCGAAAGGGAGCCTGTGGATACGTGGGAGAACTCGACCATGCAGCAAAAGAACCGAGATCGAGGTGCAGATCGAGCTAGGCAGGTCAATCTACATGAGATCAACCAGAAGATCAAGACACTCGGGTCATTTCAAGGAAGAAGATCGAGCTCAAGATTGACCAAGAAGATCGAACGTGAGTACGGACACAGAAGCTAGGCCCGGGAAGAACGAGAACTAGATCGAGGTCACGACTCGATCGTCTGAGGATCGACCAGAAGATTGATAGGAGCGCCCGATCCACCAGACTGAATCGACCAGAAGATCGAGCAAAAGAAGACGTTCTATGTGGAAGATCAAGTAAGAGATCGACTGCTCAGGTCGATCTCTAAACCTTATCCGGACAGCTCACTTTTGGAGTTTAGTGAGAGGACCATTTCTACTTTTGTTTACTCTATTTTTGAGCGAATAAGAACCATACACTTTGTCTCCCTGTTTTTTTATCTTTCTTTGAAGCAAAAACGCCATGGTTCTTAGTTTTCAAGCTTTTCATATTTTGTAGACATTAATCTTGCTTTAATCTTAAGTATTTCTCTTAATCTTTCTTGCTTAGTAGTTTAATCATGTTTATCCTTTCTTCCTGTGCATTTTCATTTGTTTTAATCATGAGTAGTGAGTAGTTCACCAAGGGTTTAAGGTTGAGGTGATTAAGGGGTTTTAAAGGGTTTAAGCTTTGGTCTTTTCTTGCGCTTAACTTAATCTCTTGTTGGATTTGGAGGTTTTAATGCCTAGAGACTCTTGACAAAAATCTCTTTGATCTCATGGATTTCCTTACCTTAGCAGGATTTTAGGAGATCCCTTAAAACCAAATCCAAGAGACTAGCTCATCCTTTCCCAAATGTCATGGATGCTTAGGGAGCTAGTTAGTCCATGTTTTGACATCTATGCTTCATGTTCGTCACCCTTCCTTTCCACCACATGCCATGGGTTAGGAGAAAAGGTTGAGGAAAGGATTTATACCACACGCCATGGATAAATCTAGCTTTAGTTTCTCAAGGCTTAGAGATAGCACTAAAATGTGTAGATCTATGTTTTCAAAACCCAAAACTTGAATCTTGAACCTCTTAAGCAAGATCCTCAACCTTGAATCCACTTTTAGCTTTTGAAATCTTAAAGTCATCATTTTCTAATTTAAAGTTTGAATCTTTTCTCTTAGTTTCATTGTCCTAGGTTGTTAGAACTTTTCCTTTTAATCTGCTTTTATTTTTCAAATTTTAAAAACCAATAGTTTTGCATTTTAAATTCTTAAAAGTCATCTGCTAGTTGTTTAACCCATCAATGGGAATTTTAAAATAGTTTTTGTGGTTATTTAGTTTTTATAGATTTTCTTCTCAAATTATCTGGATATCACTTATATTTACAAAACTCTTGCATTCCTAGTATCTTTCATCAACCTGAGCTGGATTGACACCTAAAGCACACTATACTACAACAGAACATGCTTTAGAATTGATAATCAGTTAGCTAGCTTGCTAAAAAATCTAGTTATCAAATGGCGCCGTTGCCAACTTGGGTTTGAGTTGAAAGTATTAGGATTTGGGACTTAGTAGAGACTAAGTCTTTATTTTTACTTTGGTTACTAATCTATCTACCTTCCTACTTGTCTTCTCAGGTACATGAATCTGAGGTCTAAAGGTGACAGCAACTTATTACAACCTCTAGACAACATTCATCAACTTGGAAGTGCAAGGTCAAGAAGGGCAGTAGAACAAGCACAAGACTTTGAGGAGATAGAGCAACCTGGTATTGTTGATTTTGAGGTTATGGCTGAGCAAGACCAAGCTGAGGCTCCACCTCACCGTGCTGCTGCTGCTAAGGATAATGGAAACCCCAACCATGCCCCAAGGCAACCAAGGATCATTGGTGTGGGTGATGCACCAAACACTCATCACAATCGTTTTGGCATCACTCCACCACCAGTGCAAAACAACAACTTCGAGATCAAGCCAGGCTTTGTCTCAATGGTCCAGAACAACAAGTTCCATGGCCTTGCTATAGAGGATCCTTTGGAGCACTTAGACAACTCCGAGCAAGTGTGCGGAATGATCAAGATCAATGGGATCTCGGAGGACAGTTTTAAGCTTAGGCTTTTCCCTCTTTCACTTGGGGATAAATCAAGGCATTGGGAGAAGACCTTACCTCAGGGGACTATGACCTCATGGGCTGATTGCAAGAAGGCACTTCTGTCCAAGTTCTTCTCCAGTACAAGAACAGCTCGCCTACGGAGTGAGATTAGCGGTTTTACACAAAGGCAAAATGATACCTTTAGTGAAGCAATG
This sequence comes from Thlaspi arvense, assembly GCA_911865555.2. Taxonomy (NCBI): domain Eukaryota; kingdom Viridiplantae; phylum Streptophyta; class Magnoliopsida; order Brassicales; family Brassicaceae; genus Thlaspi; species Thlaspi arvense. The sequence continues at coordinate 41,312,258 of OU466861.1, read as the reverse complement.
GAGTAGTTCAAGGACTACACCATTGCATGTCCTCATCATGGTTTCACTGAAGTGACACTCTTTAGCACCATCTATAGAGGAGCTCTTCCCAAGATTTGAATGCTCCTAGACACGACGAGTAAAGGGAACTTTCTTGTTCAAAATGTAGAAGAGGGAATAGAGCTTATTGAGATCCTAGCTTTGAGTGCTGACAACTACAGTGAAGACTATGATAGAGTACCAAGAGGGTCTGACCTTAAGGCAAACAAGAAGGAGCTGAAATCACTTCATGAAAAGATTGACAAGTTGGTACTTGCAAATCAAAAGCATGTACACTTTGTGGGAGAGGCTACAGATGTTCTAGATGAGTTGGAGCAGAGCCAAGAGGAAGCGAATTGGGTTGGAGGCCAGGACTATACTAAGCCACATGGCTATTTTCAAAGGTATCAAGTCAACAACAACCTATCTTACCAAAGTACCAATGTGGAGAACTCTAAGGATCAAGTATACCCTCCACAACAAGTAAAACCTTTTGTTCCTTACAACAAAGGTGGGTTTACACAAAACTGTAGGTACCAAGGGCAAATCAAGGAAACTTCCAAGGCCAGCCACAGCAAGGGAACAAAGGCTACCCTCCTGGTTTCGTGCCTCAACAGCAACAAGTTCAACCTCCACCTCAAGATCCAGTACAAGCTATATTCCAGCAGTTACTTCAAGGACAAGCATCTACAAATCAAAAATTTGTTGATATGAACAATAGGCTGGACTCTTCTCTTACTGAGGTATCTACACAAATCACCAACTTGAACAACAAGATTCGCAAGCTAGATAAAGGAAAGGCTAGTTCAAGCGGTCAAGGTAGCTTATCCGGGAAGTGTGAGACAAACCCTAAGGAGTATGCAAACGCGATCACATTGAGGAGTGAGACAAACCCTAAGGAGTATGAAGGATACTCTTGCTAAGAGGGACAAAGAGAGTGAAGAGGTCTTGGTATTGAGTCAAGAATGCAGGGCGATCATCCACAAGGAGATAGCACTAAAGAAGCTAGGAGATCCGTGGTCATTCACTATCCATTGTGCACTAGGCCCTTTAAAGTTTGAAAGTTGCTTGTGTGATCTAGGGGCAAGCATAAACCTTATGCCTCACTTCATTTCCAAAAATCTAGGCTTTACCAAGTTTAAGGAGTGTAGAATCTCACTCATTCTGGCTGATCGAAGTGTAAGGCTTCCTGTAGGTATGCTTGAAGACCTACCCGTGAGGATTCACAACGTTAATGTGCCAACAGATTTTGTAGTGATAGAAATGGATGAGGAACCAAGAGACCCTCTAATCCTTGGTAGACCCTTTCTAGCAACTGCTGGGGCCATCATAGACGTGAAGAATGGCAAGATTTCTCTGCACCTGGGTAAAGACATCAACGAAGCCTTGAAGAAGCCAACGATTCGTGGACAAGCGTTCTACATAGAAACTTTGGATGCATTGGCCGATGAGTTGCTTGAGGAATTGGCACATGAGGATCAACTACAGCTGGCTTTGACAAAGGAGTGTGGGAAGTATGGTTTCTTGAGTGAACAAACCCAGGAGTATGTACACATCCTTGATTCTCGCAAGGTTGTGAAAGAAGATGAAGGTCAGTGCCTAGAGATCGACCTGGAGATCGACTAAATTACTCGATCCAAGAAAGAAATCGATGGGACGATCGATAGAGACAACTCGATCTGTTCAGAGAACGACCTCGTGAATCGATCTCCTGCTCGATCCATATCCAATCGAGCAAGTGAATCGAGGGAGTGCATTCGATCCAGCCTAGAACAAGGGAGCAATCGACTGACTGGCTCGATCTCTGCAGTAGGAACGGTCCAAGATGGGAGCTTAAGAGCTCATGACTCGGGTTCAAAAGGGGCGAATGAGGACAGCAACCTCAACACAAGCCAAGAGGAGGACTGGAGTGAGCTGCTAGCCCCAAAGGTGGACCTAAAGCAGCTTCCAAATGGGCTAAGGTACGCTTTCTTATGACCAAATGATACATATCCTGTCATTGTGAATGAAAATCTAAATGATGATAAGTTAAACTCGTTCCTTAAGGAACTGAGGAAGTATAGAAAGGCCATTGGGTACTCTCTCATTGACATCAAGAGCCTTTCACCAATGCTTTGTACTCATAGGATTCATTTAGACAATGAAAACACATCTTTCATTGAGCATCAAAGACGTTTGAACCCGAATTTGAAAGAAGTTGTTAAGAAGGAAATTTTAAAACTCTTAGAGGCTGACGTGATATACCCTATCAGTGACAGCACGTGGGTCTCTCTGGTCCATGTGGTGCCAAAGAAAGGGGGTATCACGATTATAAAAAATGAAAAAGATGAGTTAATCCCTACTAGAACAATAATCGGACATAGAATGTGTATTCATTATAGGAAACTCAACTCAGCCACTAGGAAAGATCATTTCCCTCTTCCCTTCATTGATCAAATGCTAGAGAGATTAGCCAATCGCCCATATTACTGTTTTATAGATGGCTATAGTGGTTTCTTTCAAATCCCCATTCACCCTAATGACCAAGAGAAAACCACTTTCACATGCCCTTATGGTACCTTTGCATATTGAAGGATACCATTTGGGTTATGTAATGCACCAGCAACCTTTCAAAGGTGTATGATGTCTATTTTCTCTGACCTCATAGAGGAAATGGTGGAGGTTTTCATGGATGATTTTTATGTGTATGGTGCTTTGTTTGGTGGTTGTTTGTCAAATCTTTGCAGGGTTCTCAAGGGATACGAGGAGACAAACTTGATGCTAAATTGGGAAAAGTGTCACTTTATGGTGAGAGAAGGCATTGTGCTTGGGCACAAGATTTCTGAGCATGGGATTGAGGTTGACAAGGCCAAGATAGAGGTTATGATGAGTTTAGAGCATCCGGTTAACGTGAAAGGGATTAGGAGTTTCTTGGGGCACGCTGGCTTCTACAGGAGGTTTATCAAGGATTTCTCCAAGATAGCACGTCCTCTTACAAGGCTACTGTGCAAGGAAACCGAGTTCATCTTTGATGAAGAATGCATACAAGCCTTTAAGACCATCAAAGAAGCCTTAGTCACCGCACCTATAGTTCAAGCTCCGGATTGGAATTTGCCCTTTGAGATTATGTGTGACGCAAGTGACTACGCCGTGGGTGCTGTTTTGGATCAGAGGAAGGACAAGAAGTGCATGTGATCTACTATGCAAGCCGTACCTTGGATGACATGCAAGTGAAGTTTGCAACCACCAAGAAAGAGCTTCTAGCCGTGGCCTTTGCTTTTGAGAAGTTTAGGTCTTACTTGGTGGGTTCTAAGGTCATCATGTATACTGATCATGCTGCCTTGAGGTACATATATTCCAAGAAAGACACCAAACCGAGACACTTAAGATGGATCCTTCTCTTGCAAGAATTTGACATGGAGATCAAGGACAAGAAGGGTATAGAGAACAGTGTAGCAGATCATCTTTCAAGAATGAGGGTGAATGACGTCTTGCCTTTGGATGACTCACTCCCTGAGGAGCAGCTTATGATGGTTAACACCGTGGTATGTGCAAAGCTAGAGGAGAAGTTTGAAGAAGTCTTGAGCCTAAAGGAAGAAGATCTACCGTGGTATGCGGATATTGTTAACTATCTGGCATGTGAAGAAGAGCCTACTCACTTGGACCATTACCATAGGAAGAAGTTCATGAGGGACATCTCTCACTACTTTTGGGATGATCCTTATATGTACAAGAGGGTTGTGGACAGCCTATACCGAAAATGTGTCACAAGGGAAGAAGCAAGAGACTTTCTGCTCCATTGCCACGATATGACTTATGGTGGCCACTTCGCATCATTCAAGACAGCTACAAAGGTCGTCCAGGTTAGGTTTTGGTGGCCTACACTCTTCAAGGATGCACATGAGTTCATAAAATCATGTGAAGCTTGCCAAAGGGCCAGGAACAAAACCAAGAGGAATGAGATGCCACAAGTACCTATCTTTGAGGTGGAAGTCTTTGACGCTTGGGGAATTGATTTTATGGGTCCATTTCCATCATCATACGGCAACAAATACATCCTAGTAGCAGTGGACTATGTTTCTAACTGGGTGGAAGCCATAGCCTCACCAACTAATGATTCAAGGGTGGTAGTTAAGCTTTTCAAGACGATCATCTTTCCAAGGTTTGGAGTTCCCAAGGTGGTGATTAGTGATGGAGGCAGCCACTTCATCAACAAGATTTTTGAGGGTCTTTTGAGAAAGTATGGAGTTAAACACAAGGTGGCCACGCTTATCACCCTCAAACCAGTGGCCAAGTGGAGGTTTCAAATAGGCAAATCAAGGCCATCCTAGAGAGAACCGCAGGAGTGACTAGGAAAGATTGGGCAAGCAAGCTTGATGACGCTCTTTGGGCTTATAGAACGGCTTTCAAGACTCCAATTGGTACCACGCCTTTCAACCTCCTCTATGGTAAATCTTGTCGCCTCCCTGTGGAGTTAGAGCACAAAGCTCTTTGAGCTGTGAAGCAAGTGAATTACAGTCTCAAGACGGCACAAGAGAAAAGACTAGTGCAACTTCATGAGCTTGATGAATTGAGGTTGGATGCTTACGAAAGCGCCAAGATCTACAAAGAGAGGACCAAAGCCGTTCATGACAAGAAGCTGGTGCTTAAGGAGCTCAAAGAGGGAAGCCTGGTTCTGCTCTACAAATCACGTTTGAATTTCTTTCCCGGGAAGCTCAAGTCTAGGTGGAGCGGTCCGTTTGAGATAAAGGAAGTGCTATCGTATGGGGCAGTGACTTTGGTTGGCAAGGGAGGATAGAGTTTCACAGTGAATGGGCATAGAGTCAAGCCCTATATGGTAAGTGATTGCAGCAAGGAGAGCACCACATTGCTTTTCCAAGATCCCCCTCTAGCCTAACCAATTAAAGTCAAGCTAAGAGACGTAAAACAAGCACACTTGGGAGGCAATCCCATGACTATCATTGTAGATATTTTTGATTTATTTCTGTTTCAATTTTATGCTTTTTAGTTTAAAAGTGTAGGTACAAGGAGATGGGAACTAGAGATCGTGATCTTAGATTCAACAAGGCAAGGAAAGGAGACGCAGGGGCAAAATATCGAGTGAAAGATCGACCTGTCCTGGCTCGATCTTTACTAGATCGAGCTAGTAAATCGAGTGAAGTCACTCGATCTAGACGAAATCGAGTAGACAATCGAGTGAATCAGTCGATTGCGAGAGGATGACCCACCCATGCGTTTAATTTGACATACAAACGGGGTGTGGATCGACTGGTCTCACTCGATCCTCGAACTGGATCGATCAGCTAACTCAATCAGCTCACTCGATCTCCTCCAAAACGACCTCGAAATCGATCAAGGAGCTCGATCTAAGGAGCATGGCCATAACCACGTGGAATCTTGAAACGAGGAGCAGACTCGATCTAAGGCTCGATTCAAATCAGAACGAGCCTCCAATCGAGCAAGGCTCTCGATCACAAACAAAATGGGCATAAGATCGAGGTTAAGATCGACCAGTTTGACTCGATCTCATGCCAAAGTTGGTTTAAATTTTCCCCCTTCTTTCTCTTTCCCTCCTATTTTGAATTTGAATCTTGGTCAAGGCAAACATCTTTGACCATGAGAATGTGTGCATTGGCCACATGTTTATCAAAACCCACTTGCATGCATCCAAAGATTTTTGCCTTTATAAAACCTTGCATACACACTCTCCCCCATTGCATTTCAAACAGATTTTTTTTAGAAAGAGAGACTGTGAGTTCGGTTTTGAAGGTCATAGAGCATCTAATAATCATTCCCATTTCAAAGGTATTTTCGAATTTCTTGAATTGCATATTTGAGTTTTCAAAATTTCCTTTTTGTTGAATTAGTTGAATGATATTTGCTAGGGATTAGGATGAATTTTTAAAAATATCTAAGTATTAGGGAAAATTTTCTTGATTTAATCTTATCTCAAGAGATTTTCCTCTTCTATTTATTGATATATTTTAGAATATCCCTAAAAATCTAGGATTTATATTTAGAGATTTTTCTCTCTGTGCCTTATCTTTCTCTCTTAATCGCCACCTATCCTCACTTTCTCTTTGAGAACTTGTGTTTCAGGTACCATGGCACCCAAGAAGAGAAGCAGAGATTTGGCAACTCTAGAGGAAACTCAGCAAGTGGTTGAAGAAAGGGTCAGGTGGAGTAAGGAAGAGAAGAAAGCAAAGAAGAGGCTTGAGAGGTTGCGGTTTGAGCCTACAAAGTTTGTAAGTAGGGATCCCTTGGAAAGGCTAGGTTTGTTGGAGGAGTTTGATGAGTTGCTCATGGGCATGGGTCTTGCTTGCTTATCACGGATGGATTGCCCAACTTACCCCGAGGCCACGCTTGATTTCCTCTCCACCTTGGACTTCTCATATGAAGATCCAAGCATCCAAACTCCATCCAAGGGTCATATGACGTTCAAGATCAGGAAGCAAGCCTACCATCTCTCCATCCCTGAACTATGCCAAGCTTACGGTCTTAATGCTGCAGCCAAGCTTGTGGAGTTTCCACGGTTCACATCCATGAATGCTCCATGGGACTTGGTTAGCGATAGCGACTACAAGGCTAATGCCGCCAGATCAAAAAGGTGTGAAATCCTGTGCTAAGGTACACCCTTAAGCTGCTGGCCAACACATTCAGTGGAAGATACATAGGCCCAACGGTTACCAAGAATGAGCTATGCTTCCTTTTCCAAGGGGTTAAGAAGATTGTGTGCGATAGTGAGGAGAATGATGAGCCAATGGAGGATGAACCTGGGGAAGACGTCAACTACGGTTGCATCCTGGTTTCTTCTTTGGTCAAGTTCAAGGCTTGGGCAATAAGGTGTAAGGCGAGCTCTCCACTCATAGGAGGTTTCCTCACACCATTGTTCATACAAGCGGGAGTGCCCTTTGCAGATTTTGAGCCTTGTATGGAGCGTGCGTACATGGATGAAGTCTACATGCGCTACACCGATTCCTTGGGACCTACTCCAGCTCCAGGCTTCTATGCTTACTTGTTCTACAACCATAACCAGGAGAAGAAGGTCTGCATTATGCCCAATCCAGAAGAGACAAACCTACAAAGCATTAGCACAATAGAGTTTTTACCAAGCGATGAAGAATGCTTTGCGCCTCTTGGACACACAGCAGCCCCACCTCAGCTCACTCGTTCACCATCAGAATCACCTCCTACAGATGCTGAGATGCCCCCAAGCTTTGATCTCCCCAAGCTAGACTATGAGCCATGAACAAAGGCTGAGAAATTCCTTGCCTCGGTTGTTGAGATTCAACGCAAGGTTAACAAGTGGCAAGGCAAGATGATCAAGAAGCTAGCAAAGAATATCAAAGACCTACAAGGAAGCTCATCTGAGACGTCTTTGAGTGACGAGGTTAAGCAAATGGGCGAAACAATGAGGAGAAACTCAACCGGAGGTGAGGAGATCCGTGAGCGTCAAGATGGCAATTAAGCTGGGCGTCTTTCTCTACACGAGGGCACAAGCAGGAGCAAGGGCAAGGGGGTACTTCACGACACTCCTAGAAAGAGCAGGAGGACCGGAGCAACTTCAAGCACCAGTCATGCCTAGCTCCGAGGTACCAAAACTCAACCATTGTATATATCATGCATTTTTAATTTTTGCTTGTGTTTTTGGTCTCCTCTTGAATTTGTTTGACACCGAGACGTTGGCATTACGGTTTGGTGTGAGAATGTGTGCTTTGACATGTTTTTATTTGGATCTTATTTTGTGTTCACATCCTTGAGTCTTCATGCATTGCATTCATCTAAGTGCATAGAAAAATACAAAAAATCAGAAACATTTTCAAAAATTTCAAAAAAAAAAAATCATATAGCTTGCATTTGCATTGTCAAATATTTTAGGATTGATTCTAGAATTTTTATCATTTAGGTTGCTTGCACTTCCATAGGGGGCAATGATATAAAAAATTTCCTTGTAAAGTGTTTTAAGCTCATGAATTGGTTCAAGACCCTAGTTAGTAGTTCTTTGATGCTTTATACAAACTTTGAAAGTAAGTTCTAATCATATTTGGATCATTTATCTTGATTTTCGTGGCTTAAGTTGAACAAACTTGAATTGAATCTTTTCCTATCAAGTGAAACCTTAACATGAATTTTGAATTATCATACTTGTGCATTTGAAAAAGAAAACATGGATTACATATACATATTTAGGCTTTCTTATTCCTTTCACCATTTTTTGTAAGCCTAAATAGAACTCCTCACCTTAACCCTTATCCTCCTTTCAAGCCAAATTTCGTGTGTGATTTTGTGAGGCCTTAATTTTTGATTGAACTTGGCATAAAGTGCTAGGTTTAGGGCGACATGATTAGGCTCTCATATTGATGCTAGCTTTGCATATTGAAGCTTGTTTTAAGCTTAAGGTTAGGGGGGATTCACGGGTGTTGCTTACTTGTTTCGGTTTTGAAAAGATTTGGTGTTTGGGGGTTTGAACAAAAAGGGATTCATAGTTTTAAGTGTGGCCTTGAATTGTTTTAAATAAAAGCTCAAGTTGAAAAGAAAAGAAGATAGCTCTCAAAAAAAAAAAAAATTATAAGAAAAGAGCCAAAAGGCCACGTGCTTAAAAAGAAAAAAAAAGTATATGAGAAGAGAGCTATCAAAAGAAAAGAAAAGAGCTTAATATTTATGTATGGCCATACCACTAGCTATAAGAAAGGTTGAAGATGGTGTTTATGTGGGTTATGCTTGGCATCTTGCCTTGTTTTTTTTGGGTAGTCTCTAGAGGGTGAGTGAGCTTGAAAAAGAAAATAATTGAGAGAGGGATTAGGATCATTGTTAGTATGTATGGGTAGATGAGAGTCTAGTCATGTATGCATACATTGCCTTTTACCTTTAGCATTATGTATAAGTTCAACCCTTTTGAGATAAACCATTGCTTGAAATACCCACATGAATGAGATCATTTTTATCTCATGACCTTGTCCCTAGCCAAATGTATTCGGTTTTAAATGCATATGTGTGATTCACGGTTTGAACTTAAATGAATGTTAAAGGTTAGGATTCTTGGATTGTTTGGAATAGGCGAGTCATGGTTTGAGATTCAATATGTGATGAATATGGCTAAGTTCTTTGGATTAGAAGTTTGTGTACTGCATCTTAGAATTGAGAAGTATGACCATTGAATTGATTCATTTGCTGAAACACTTTTGGAAATTTGAGCTCCCATTTTAAACCTCTCTTCCTTTCTTGAATTTTGTTGCTTGAGGGTAAGCAAAAGGCAAGTTTAGGAGAGTTGATATACTCATATATTTCGCATATTTAGCATACATTTAGAGTAGTTTTCATGCATACATCTTTATAATAGGCTAGTTTGCACCATTTATCTCATTTTAGGTCCTAGAACACTTCGCATTAGCATTTTTCATATTTCTTGCATTCTTGCATCATATTCAGGTTGTTTTGGATACACTGGAGCTATGGAGGGTGTGTGGATGTGCTAAGGATCGAAAGGGAGCATGTGGATACGTGGGAGAACTTGGCCATGCAGCAAAGGAACGGAGATCGAGGTGCAGATCGAGCTAGGCAGGTCGATCTAGACGAGATCGACCAGAAGATCGAGACACTCGGGTTGTTTCAAGGAAGAAGATCGAGCTCAAGATCGACCAAGAAGATCGAACGTGAGTACGGACACGGAAGCTAGGCCCAGGAAGAATGAGGACCAGATCGAGGTCACGACTCGATCGTCTGAGGATCGACCAGAAGATCGATAGGAGCGCCCGATCCATTCGACTAAATCGACCCGAAGATCGAGCAAAAGAAGATGTTCTATATAAAAGATCGAGTAAGAGATCGACTGCTCAGGTCGCTCTCTAAACCTTATCCTGACAGCTCACTTTTGGAGTTTAGTGAGGGGACCATTTCTACTTTTGTTTACCCTATTTTGAGCGAATAAGAAACATACATTTTGTCTCCCTGATTTTTATCTTTCTTTGAAGCAAAAACGCCATCGTTCTTAGTTTTCAAGCTTTTCATATTTTGTAAACATTAATCTTGTTTTAATCTTTAAGTATTTCTCTTAATCTTTCTTACTTAGTAGTTTAATCATATTTATCCTTTCTTTCTTTGCATTTTCATTTGTTTTAATCATGAGTAGTGAGTAGTTCACCAAGAGTTTAAGGTTGAGGTGATTAAGGAGTTTTAAAGGGTTTAAGATTTGGTCATTTCTTGTGCTTAACTTAATCTCTTCTTGGATTTGGGGGTTTTAATGCCTAGAGACTCTTGAGAAAGATCTCTTTGATCTCAGGGATTTCCTTACCTTAGCAGGATTCAGGAGACCCCTTAAAACCAAATCCAAGAGACTAGCTCATCCTTTCCCAAGCGCCATGGATGCTTAGGGATCTAGTTAGGCCATTTTTTGAGATCTATGCTTCATGTTCTTCACCCTTCCTTTCCACCACATGCCATGGGTTAGGAGGAAAGGTTGAGAAAAGGATTTATACCACACGCCATGGATAAATCTAGCTTTAGTTTCTCAAGGCTTAAAGATAGCACTAAAATGTGTACATCTATGTTTTCAAAACCCAAAGCTTGAATCTTGAACCATTTAAGCATGATCCTCAACCTTGAATCAACTTTTAGCTTTTGAAATCTTAAAGTCATCATTTCCTAGTTTTAAAGTTTGAATCTTTTGTCTTAGTTTCATTGTCCTAGGTTGTTAGAACTTTCCCTTTTAATCTGCTTTTAGTTTTCGAATTTTAAAAACCAGTAGTTTTGCATTTTAAATTCTTAGAAGTCATCTGCTAGTTGTTTAACCCATCAGTGGGAATTTTAAAATAGTTTTTGTGGTCATTTAGTAGCTGCATTTATTTTTTATAGATCTTCTCCTCAAATTATCCGGATTTCACTTAGATTTACAAAGCTCTTGTATTCCTAGTATCTTTCATCAACCTGAGATGGATTGACACCTAAAGCACACTATACTACAACAGAACCTACTTTAGAATTGATAATCAGTTAGCTAGCTTGCTAAAAAAATCTAGTTATCAGTTACTGAATTCTCTTTTGGTCTATAATTTCTTTTGTATGTACCACAACACTTGCTCTTAAGTGTCTACAACTACAACTGAGGTTCAAGGTCAAAGATATTGAGTTTGCAGAATCAGATATCAGCTGTTGAAGCATGGAAGAACATCAGTATGCTGCTGTTTTTGGTTTGCAAGTTCCACAAGGTCCACAAGGTCTTCAAGGGATTTAAGGTTTACAAGGACAGCAAGGTCCACATGGTTTACAAGGAGCTTTGTTTCAAAGACAACTGAGACGTATTGGTGCTGCTGATATATCTTCAGGTTATGCTTCAAGACAAGGTATTCTTCCACCCATGGAGACTCATCACTATGAGATCAAGAGCAGCATGATCACTATGGTTCAAGAGCAGAAGTTCTTTGGAATGTCCAACCAAGATCCTCTTGAACATTTGGATCACTTTGAGAGGATTTGTGCTTTGACAAAGCTTAGTGGAGTTTCAGATGATGATTTGAAGCTCAGATTATTTCCATTCTCTCTTGGTGATAGAGCTAAATTATGGGAGAAGTCTTTAGCACAAGGAAGCATCACTTATTGGGATCAATACAAATGTGCTTTCCTAAACAAGTTCTTCTCTCCCTCAAAAACTGCACATTGCAAGAATGAGATCACAAACTTCAAACAGTGGTCTAATGAAAGCTTTGGGGACACTTGGGAAAGGTTCAGAAGCTTCACTCACCAATGCCCTCACCATGGCTTTACCAAAGAGATGCTGCTCTCCACACTATACAGAGGTGTTCTCCCAACAATAAAAATCCTCCTAGGTACTGCAAGCAATGGTTACTTTCTTGGTAAAGATGTTGATGAAGGATGGCTTCTAGTAGAAAACATGGCACTCAGTAATTGGGATTATGTTGATGATAAAGAGAAACACTCAAAGGCAACTGAAGAGAAGCTAGAGACAGCATTGTATGAGATGAAAGCCTTGCAGAAGAAAGTTGACTTGCTGCTCCATGAGACCACTAAACCTTTTCCTAGTGTTGCTTCACCAAACCACTACAAAGAGCATCAAATAAAAGCTGTTCAACTACAAGAGGCGCCAATAATGAACCAAGACCTTGATGTTTGTGTACACCAGTCCTATGGAGACACTCATACTAAACAACATCAAGGCTCTTCGTCTCATACAGTTGGCGCCAACACCTCTCAATCTTCACATGATTTGGACCTTAGAGAAATGTTCCTACAACTCCAACAACTTCAGAATGCAGAATTTCAGAAGATCATGGCTGTTTAGATTCAAAAGAATATGACTGACATTCAAAGAAGTATGACTATTGAGCTACACAAAGACATTAACTCCAGCTTGCAATCCCAACTAGGACCATTAAATATGAAAATCAACAAACTAGAAAACATGGCTCAACCATCTACTTCTTCACTAGCACAAGAGTGTGTCAAAGCTGTCACTTTAAGAAGTGGGAAGCAACTTCCACCAAGAGTAGAGACTTCTACACCCAATGTGGATATTGAGGAACAAGAAGAGGGGGTGGAGGCTAAAGATAATGAAGAAGCTCAAGAGGATGAAGTAGTTGAAGCTGAAAGAGGTTTAAACAACACCAAAGCCAAAGAAGTGGTTAAGGAAAAACCAAAGGAAGCATCGAAGGAGTTGATCAAGGAACCAAGATACATCCCTCCTCCTTATCAGCCCACAATACCTTTTCTTGGAAGGTTTAAGAAGCAGCTGGCTGCTAAATATAAAGGGCTCTTTGATGAATAGATGAAGAAAATCCAGCTCACTATGCCACTGCTAGATGCCTTTGTTCTGGTTCCTCCTTATCAGAAATTCTTAAAGGATGTTGTTGCTGAAAGAACCAAGGACCTACAAGGGATGGTGGTCCTCACACATGAGTGTAGCGCCATTATTCAACAGAAGAGAGTGGCTCCCAACAAACTAGGGGATCCAGGGAGCTTTACCTTAGCCTGCTCTATAGGTCCACTTCTGTTTGAGAAATGTTTTTTGTGATCTAGGAGCTAGTGCAGCTTGATGCCCTACTTTGTAGCACAGCGCCTAGGCTTCACCAAGTTCAAGGACTGTAGAATCTCTTTGGTGTTGGCTGATAGATCAGTGAGGCTCCCCAAAGGCTTGCTTGAAGATGTACCACTCAGGATTGGGAGTGTAGAGATACCTACTGATTTTGTGGTTTTGGATATGGATGAGGAACCTAGAGATCCTCTCATTCTTGGGATACCCTTCCTAGCCACAACAGGAGCTGTCATTGATGTTAATAAAGGGAAGATTGAGCTACAGTTGGGCAAAGATATGTCTCTGAAGTTTGACATCAAGCAGATTATGCAGCAACTTACTATTGAAGGTCAGGTGTTCCAAATTGAGATCTTAGATAAGCTGCATGTTGAACTTTAAGAGGAGCTGTGCTGTGAGGATAAACTTCAAGTGGCTTTGACAAAGGAGCATGGAGAAGATGGTTACTTGGATAAGAAAAGTTTGGGTTATAAGCTGAGGTTAGACTCTCACAAAGTCTTGGAAGAAAGAGAACCATTTGAGAAACTGGACTACACAAAGAAAGAGGTGCTCTCAGTTCAAGAAAATGGTCCTCTAAGCAATGAAGCTGGCGCTACGAAGCAGAGCAGCTTAGAAAAGGACTGGAGTGAGCTCAAAGCACCCAAAGTTGAGCTCAAACCTCTTCCTAAAGGGCTAAGGTATGTCTTCGTGGGCTCTAACTCTACTTATCTTGTAATTGTCAATGATAACCTCAATGTTGATGAGATCCTTGCTCTTGTCAAAGTGTTAAAGAGGTTTAGGAGAGTCATTAGATATTCACTTGATGACATCCAATGCATTTCTCCAAACCTCTGCACTCATAGGATCCATCTAGAGGATGAGACAAGAACTTCTGTTGAACCTCAAAGGAGATTGAATCATAATCTAAAAGAAGTAGTAAAAAAGGAAATCTTGAAGTTGCTTGAAGCAGGAGTGATCTATCCTATCTCAGACAGCACATGGGTCTCACCAGTCCATGTAGTGCCTAAGAAAGGAGGGATCACTGTTGTAAAAAACGAAAATGATGAGCTTATACCAACTAGAACAATTACTGGTCATAGAATGTGCATAGATTACAGAAAACTTAATTCTGCTTCTAGGAAAGATCATTCCCTTTGCCATTCATAGACCAAATGCTAGAAAGATTAGCAAACTATAAGTATTACTGCTTCTTAGATGCTTATAGTGGATTCTTTCAGATCCCTATCCATCCTAATGATCATGAGAAAACTACTTTTACTTGCCCATATGGAACATTTGCTTATAGGAGAATGCCTTTTGGTTTATGCAATGCTCCTGCTACCTTTCAAAGGTGTATGACTTCTATCTTTTCTGACTTCTTTGAAGAGATGGTGGAGGTATTCATGGATGACTTTAGTGTCTATGGATCCTCCTTTAGTGTCTGCTTGTCTAATCTTTCTCAGGTTCTACAAAGGTGTGAAGACATTAAGCTGGTTTTGAATTGGGAGAAATGCCATTTCATGGTTCAAGAAGGCATTGTGTTGGGTCACAAGATTTCAAAGAAGGGGATTGAAGTGGACAAGGCAAAGATTGATGTGATGCTGCACTCACTTAGAGCCTCCAAACACAGTAAAGGGAATCAGAATCTTTTTAGGACATGCTGGTTACTACAGGAGATTCATCAAGGACTTCTCAAAGATTGCAAGATCCTTGACAAGACTGTTGTGTAAGGAGACAGAGTTTGTGTTTGATGAGGAATGCTTGCAAGCTTTCCTCACCCTCAAGCAAGCTCTGGTATCAGCGGCAATTGTCCAAGCTCCAAACTGGGATTTTCTATTTGAAATCATGTGTGATGCTAGTGATTATGCTGTTGGAGCAGTCTTGGGGCAGAGAGTAGACAAGAAACTTCATGTTATCTACTATCCTAGCAGAACAATGGATGACGCTCCATCAAAGTATGCAACAACTGAAAAGGAGCTCCGAGCAGTTGTCTTTGCATTTGAGAAGTTCAGAAGCTACTTAGTGGGTTCTAAAGTGATAGTCTACATTGGTCATGGTGCACTAAGGCACATCTATGCCAAGAAAGACACCAAGCCAATACTTCTTAGATGGATCATCCTCTTGCAAGAGTTTGACATGGAGATTATGGATAAGTGAGGCATTGAGAATGGAGTTGCTGATCACCTCTCAAGACTGAGGATAGATGATTTCGTCCCAATCAATGATACTCTACTAGAGGAACAGCTGCATGCTTTAGGAGTGAAGGTAGCTGAAGTGCAAAGCTTAGAGGAGAACAAATTGCCTTGGTATGCTGACTTTGTGAACTACTTGGTGATTGGACAGATACCACAAACCCTCAACTCACACCAGAAGAAGAAGTTCTTAAGAGATGTCTCCCATTGCTTTTGGGATGAGCCCTATCTGTACAAGAGAGGGAATGATGGGTTGTTAAAAATATGTATAGCTGAAGAAGAAGTTCCAGAGATTCTGCATCATTGCCATGGCTCAGCCTATGGAGGACATTTTGCAACATTCAAGACAGCCTCCAAGGTCCTCCAAGCTGATTTTTGCTGGCCTAGTCTGTTCAAGGACGCCCAAGCTCTCATCTCCTCATGTGATGCATGCCAAAGGAAGGGAAACATCTCCAAGAGAGATGAGATGCCTCTGAACTCTATTCTTAAACTGGATCTGTTTGATGTGTGGGGGATTGACTTTATGGGACCTTTCCCTTCCTCCTATGGGAACAAGTACATCATTGTGGCTGTTGATTATGTATCAAAGTGGGTTGAAGCCATTGCCAGTCCAACAAATGGTGCAAGAGTTGTGCTGAAGCTCTTCAAGACAATTATCTTCCCAAGGTTTGGTGTTCCAAGGTGTGTGATCAGTGATGGTGGAAGTCATTTCATCAACAAAATTTTTGAGAGTTTGCTCAAGAAGAATGGTGTTAAGCACAAGGTTGCCACTCTTTACCATCCTCAAACAAGTGGCCAAGTGGAGGTGTCTAACAGAGAGATCAAAGCCATCTTAGAGAAAACAGTTGGTGTTACAAGAAAGGACTGGTCTAATAAGCTTGATTATGCTTTGTGGGCTTATAGGACAGCCTTCAAGACACCAATTGGCAGAACTCCTTTCTCACTCCTTTATGGGAAGTCCTGTCATCTGCCTGTTGAGCTGGAATATAAGGCATTGTAGGCAACAAAGTTGCTGAATTTTGACATCAAGACAGCCCAAGAAAAGAGACTCATCAACTTGCATGAGCTAGAGGAAAACTGCCTTGAAGCTTTTGAGAGTTCTAGGATCTATAAGGAGAGGACAAAAGCTTTCCATGACAAGAGGATCAAACACAAGGACTTCAAGGCAGGGGATCAGGTGCTGTTATTTAACTCAAGGTTGAGGTTATTTCCTGGAAAGCTGAAGTCAATATGGTCAGATCCATTCAAGATCAAGGAAGTGTTGCCATATGGAGTTGTGACTTTGTTTAGCAAGGATGGAGAAGACTTCACAGTGAATGGGTACAGGCTGAAGCCATACATGGCAAGTGAGTCTCTTGGGGATGAAGTGGACATCAACCTTGAGGAACCTCTACAAGAGTGATCAACCAAGGAAAGTCAAGCTAAGGACGTTAAACAAGCACACTTGGGAGGTATTCCCCTGTTATCCTTGTATATATTTTTACATTTTATGCTCTCTTTTATGTTTTTCTTTCAATAACAGGAGCAATTGTGGTTTAAGGCAAGTTGTTATAAGTCTGGGAAGCAAGAACAGATGCATATGGGCTGCTATCGGTCACTGTATTGTTCAAACCCAGACCGATACAGACCCTATCATGCATGCTATCGGTCATGAGGTGATCGATAGTGGTGGAGCCAAGAAGCATCAGTCAACCTTTGGTCAGTTCTAATCGATAAGGAAAAGGTTGTGACTGATGGGAAACACCCGAGTGTATTTCAGTCACTCTATCGGTCGACAAGGTGACGATAGGATTTATCAGGAGAGCTACCGGTCACCCTTTCGATCAGGTAGTCACCGATGGAATTACATCGGGTGTATTTCAGGCACTCTATCGGTCACGAATGTGACCAATAGGATTTGGCAGCATATCGGTCAGCCTATCAGTCTGAGAGAGACCGATACAACCTCCCAGTCTAACCAAACTTCCTCTAAGGTACACAGCCCCGCTCCTATGCTTCTTAATACTTCTGAGTACCTTCTATTTCCATCCTTCAAGCTTCTATTACACAAGGGACTGTGTAATTCAAGTGTGGGGGAGGGCATTGCATTTGACATGGTCTTTTATTTTCTTATTTTCTCTTTTACATCCCATATACGTACTTGGATTATCTTCTTCCTTTCTTACCACTCTTGTTAATCCAAGTAGCTGATCCCCACACTTATGGGACAATTAACCACATCCTAAACCAATCTTTCTTTCTGAGCCTAAAAACTATCTTGAGAGTTGTGAGGCCTTTGCATATCATTTTTGAATTTTGTCTTGGCAAAAAGTGTTAAGAATAAGGCTGGCAGTGATAAGCTCTCTTGTAGATATCAGCTTGCATTTTGAGCTTGATTCTAGGTTAGGAGTTTTGGGATAAAAGGGTAGAGTTAAGTGGTTTGAACTTCATGTTTATTTGCTTTAAAAGAAGAAGGAAAAGTATGGTATATTTGTATGGGGAACAATTAGCATTGTGGTTGAGTAAAGGAAAGAAAAAGCTCTGAGTATGCAATGAAGGAAGGCACCAGCAACAAAGCTCTGAAAGGGGTCAGTCAAAAGAAAAAAATTAGACTCAAAGCATCCACCAAAAGTGAAGAATGGCGCCAATTCAACAAAAAGGAGCAAGTCCCTACAAAAAGAAGCAACCACGCAAAAGAAGTTTCCCCAGCC
Organism: Thlaspi arvense; assembly: GCA_911865555.2. Taxonomy (NCBI): domain Eukaryota; kingdom Viridiplantae; phylum Streptophyta; class Magnoliopsida; order Brassicales; family Brassicaceae; genus Thlaspi; species Thlaspi arvense. The sequence continues at coordinate 41,294,358 of OU466861.1, read as the reverse complement.
ATGAAGAGGGAGAAAGGGTAGAATTTAGGAGAAGGGGTAGACTTAGGAAATCACTTTGGGGTTTAGAAGTTTATAGGATTCATCTTTGGGTAAAAGGGTAGAAGGGAGCTTTGATTTGCATGCATAAGTATGCTTTTACCTTTAGCATTTTACCTAAGATAGAATCATTTTTATTGAGTGATCCCTTATGTTTATGAACCCTGTGCTTGAATGAGATCATTTCCATCTCATAACCCTGTCCCTTGACCCAAATGTTCTCTCTTTATTTGCACAAGCATGATTCATTAGTTACTGATTAATGAATGTTAAAGAGTTGGTTGATTTGAATGCTTGTGTAGGCTAAGCTAGAGTTCATTGTCTGCTATGATAAGTATGGCTAAAGTTTTTAAAGTAGAGCAATCTCTATGCATCTTAGAACCTATAACTTGAGCATTGATTTAATTTTTCATTAACATCTTTAGTTTTGAGCTCCAACTTTCAAACCTCACTCTCTCATTTGTTCTTATTTTCTTGAGGATAAGCAAAAGGCAAGTTGGGGGTGTTGATATCTCATGTATTTACATCATTTAGGCTTGCATTTAGTGCATGTTTTGGTTCTCTTTTGCATATCTTTCTTATCTTTTCTCCCATTTTCTTCTCCTTTTAGACTTAGGTTGCATTTAGGATGTAGTTTGCATTTTCCTTGCATCAAGAATGTTTTTAGGTACTTGTGGAGCTATGAGGAGCAAGGAGGAGCTTTGGGAGTGGACCAGGAAGCTAGCTGGAATGGAGCAAGAGGAACCAAAGCAGACGATATTTGCAAACCCTATCGGTCAAGGCACGAAGCCTATCGGTCAAGAAGTGGCCAATAGAGAAGCTATCGATTAGGCTATCGGTCAAAGGAGTGACCGATAGAAGTTTACCGTGTATATTCTGGTCACCCTATCAGTCACTTTCTAGACCGATACAAAGCCTATCGATTACCCTATCGGTCTGAGAGTGACCGAGAGGATCCCAGACTGAAGACCACTTATTTACAATTTTTTCATTTTTGCTTGGACTTCTTTAAATATAAAAAATCCCTAATTTCTGGGTACACTCTTTTATCCAGCAGTTCTTTCTTCTCTGTTTTAGTTTTTAGGATTTTTGTAACTTGAATCTTTGCTTGATTTTAATAAAAGTTTGCATTTATCTTCTTGTTTAACCTCTTTAATCATGATTAGTCATCTCTCTCTCTCTTTGAGTTGATGGCTCTAATGGTGCTTAGTGAGTAGTCTTTTTAGGGATTTGAGATGGGTTAGGTTTAGGGAATTTGTGACCTAATCTATGATGTCTTAGTGTTAATTCTTCAATTTCCTTTCTTGATTGCTGTTCTTAATGCTTGATTAGCCTTAATTAGGTTTATTAATATCTTAGGCTCATTTTATGCCCACCAAGTGTTTAATGAAATGCCTGAACTGCTTTGCAAGAGAATTACTTATCCTAGCTCAAGAGATTGACTGTCTAGGGAGTGATTTGGCAATATAGGGTTGATAGAATTGTCTTAATGCTTGATGTTTATCATTTCACTAATGAGAATTAGTTCTTGACTTGGTAATTAGCAAAGAGATTAGTACCAAGAGATTGGATTAGTCATATAAATGAATCCTATGCATAAAGAATAGCATTGTGTGAGTTTGTAAACATCATAGGTTGATTCAAGAGTTCCCTAACACCAATAATCTCATCTCAAGTCCCATATTTTTTCTGTTTTTAGCTTGAATTCGAAATTGCTTTGTTTTGCCTTTGTTTTAGTTGCTTTGCTTGCTTTTCACTCTTTGTTAGATGTTCTCTTCACTTCTGTTTGATCATTTAGGTTGGTAGACATCTAAACTATCTATGTTTGCTTGAATTAAGAGCTCTATTACATTCTTACTGCTTCATTCTCTCCTTTTGGATTGATAAAACCCTATGCTATACGACAACTGATTAGTACAAGCTTGGGTGATTGAGTCAAGTCTTAAAAAGTCTTGTATCATTACACCGCTAACTTTTAATTAAGTGGACAAAATTTCATCATATATTTGAGTATATTGAATATATACATTGCTATTTCAACATAGGCCTAGGAAATTATACTAGAGTTTTATAGTTTGTATTCAGATAACAAGAAACTGGATATAGCTCTATGATATAGTCAAGTATATGCCTCATCTAGATACTCAATATTGACACTAATATTTTTGTTACACCACTAACTTTTAAGTAGATATTACATCGTATATTTGAGTATATTGAACATATACATCGCTGTTTCTATATAGGCCTCTGAAATTATACTAGGGTATTGTAGTTTGTATTCAGCTAACTAAAAACTAAATATAGCTATATGATATAGTCAATTATATTCCTGATCTATACCTTCCATATTCAATATATCCAGTTTTGACAATAACATTTCTGTTCCGCCACTAACTGTTAAGTGAGTATATTGAACATATACATCGCTATTTCTACATAGCCTTAGAAATTATACTGGGGTTTTGTAGTTTGTATTCAGCTAATTAGAAACATATACAAACTAGGAATATAGTTATCTACATAGAATAGAATCAGTTATCAGTGTCATACCACATGAACCATCTTTATAGTGTAGAACACATTTTTAAAAAAGATAGAGTATAACATCTTGTTAGTTTCTATCTGAGTCATATTTTGTGCGTATGGTATAAAATTTCTCTACCCGAAAGACTCATAACTGAAAGGAACTTACCTGAACCCGACCCGAAGACCCGAAGACCCGAATGTCCACGCCTAGATTCCACACATTTTGTCAAAGAAAAAGCTAATTTTGAAACGTAAATGTACCTGTGCATTGAAATTGACCCAAAATCACAAAAATATACCTAAAATTCTGAAAATATACTCCAAGCTCGAGATTAAATAAAACAAATCCTAACAAAATTGTTACAAAAAAACCTGATGGACCCAAAATTACTTATATTTAATGGTCATAGTCATACTGAAACCAGCAATCTCCCTTTACGTGCAGGAAGGAGTAGATATCATCCACATCGAGACCTTGTATTTAGTTTGATTTGCAGAACTCTGGTAAACCTTCTGCATTCTCTGACTCAACAAATGTCCTGTAGTAAGAACACTATTTTTCTGAAATCAGTATAAAAAAAGCAAAGTCTCTTACTTCTAAACAACTCTGGATGGTTTTCAAACCGATATCTCAAAAGATTAATTCTAGCATCAATGTGCTGCATTTAGAAAACAATGCCTTAGAAGGTGGACAAAAGAATCCTAAACTTACTGTTAGTGAAAAAAAAAGAAGTTTAAGTTTTGAAATCTGAATGTGAAGTGTGATCTTGAAGTCTCAACAAGTTTTTTCACCAACTATGAAATTTCACATTGAGACTTAGAGATCAGATTTGATGCTCAAACTTCTCCTGAAAATCTCACCGTGTCATGAAGATATCTGGTTGAAATCCGCAGTGTGCGGTACCAATATGTTGATGAGTTTACTTTGACTTTGTTCCTTTTCTTGTACTCTTTGCAAGTCAAATTATTCGTCTGAGATCAAAGGTAAGAACACACATGCAATCAAAAACTTAGAGCAGAAAGACTTACAGGCAAGTTTTAAACCATTCACTCTTTACTTTGGCATTTTCCATGTCAAAAGGTTTAAAAGGATCGTACCCATTGCCGCGTGCAGTCGGGGTTCATATGAATAACCTTCTCTACAACATGGGTACCCTTTTCGCCTGCTTTGCTGTTAATCTTCTTAGACCTTGAGTTCATAATGAGCGCTGCTGCTTTCTCCCTTACATCCTGCTTTTCTCTCCGCACTTTATCAAAATCTACATTTGGAGGTTTTATTAAACAAACTACAACTTCTGGTCCCAGCTCCTTGTTAACAATACTCTGCTTATTAGAGGAAAACAACAGTTCTTCGAAAATGTCAGAGGCTTTCTCGACAACAATATATTCATTTTTCTCAGGATCTTTTTCACTCGTGGAAGCATCTATTCCTTTCTCTTGCTTTCTCATAATAGCAACTTGTTCGTTAAAATTAGATTTTTTCTGTAGAAAGGTTTGTTGTCTTCCTAATTTTTTTGCAGAATATTTTGAAAATCCTTGTATTTATCCTTCTCAAATAGCTTTTTAAAGTTTTCAAAATTAGAAGAAAGTAATGTAAACATAACTAACTCCACCACAAATTTAGAAAGCGCATTTTTTAATGGATTGCTTTCTGCGAAATTTTGAAAGTAAGAATATTACAAGCAAGAAATCAGGAAACATTTTGCTTTTTACATCTTTACGATTGACGTGCTTTAGTATCTTGGTATGAAGGATTTCGTCTTTCTGTATATTTCATTATCTTAATAATAATATCACGGTAGAAAGCCCAATCTTTACTTTCTTCTTTCATAGCTTCTTGGTCAAATGGATTCTTTTGGATAAAATCTTAAACATTCTCAACTTCTACTAGTTTCTCTAAATACAGCCTCAGATCACCATCATCACCTGTTATTAACATCAAAGTACCAAAACATACTATTAATCAAACAAATAAGAAAGAATTACTGATAACATCTTTTTATTTTACCTAACATTGTATCTTTCTCGTTATGATAATCGTATGTGTTAGGAAATATTGCTGTATCAAGGTGGTGCATTTAGAAAGCAATGTCTTAAAAGGTGGGAAAAAAGAATCCTAAACTTACGGCTAGTGAAAATGAAAATGAAGTCTGAGTTTTGAAATATGAATGTGTAGTGTGATCTTGATGTCTCATTAAGTTTTTTTCACCAATTATCAAACTTTACATTGAGACTTAAAGATCAGATTTCATGATCTGACATCTCTTGGAAATCTCATAATAGCAACTTGTTCGTTAAAATTAGATTTTTCTGTAGAAAGGTTTATTGTCTTCCCAATTTTTTTGCAGAATATATAGGAAATCTTTGTGTTTATCCTTCTCAAATAGCTTCTTAAAGTTTTCAAAATTTGAAGAAAGTAATGCAAATATAACTAACTCCACCACAAATTTAGAAAGCGCATTTTTTATGGATTGCTTTCTGCGAAATATTGAAAGTAGGAATATTACAAGCGAGAAATCAGGAAACATTTTGCTTCTTACATCTTTGCGATTGACGTGCTTTAGTATCTTGGTATGAAGGATTTCTTCTTTCTGTATATTCCATCATCTTAATAATAACATTACGGTAGAAAGCCCAATCTTTACTTTCTTCTTTAATAGCTTCTTGGTCAAATGGATTCTTTTGGATAAAATCCTAAAAATTCTCAACTTCTACTAGTTTCTCCAAATACAGCCTCAGATTACTATCATCACCTGTTGTTAACATCAAAGTACCAAAACATATAGTGATGTATATAACTATTAATCAAACATATAAGAAAGAATTAATAATAACATCTTTTTAATTTTACCTAACATTGTATCTTTCTCGTTATGATAATCGTATGTGTTAGGAATATCGCTGTATCAAGGTGGTGCATTTAGAAAGCAATGTCTTAAAAGGTGAAAAAAAAGAATCATAAACTTATGGCTAGTGAAAAAGAAAAAGAAGTCTAGGTTTTGAAATCTGAATGTGTAGTGTGATCTTAATGTCTCAACAAGTTTTTTCACCAACTATTAAACTTTACATTGAGACTTAAAGATCAGATTTCATGCTCTAACATCTCTTGGAAATCTCATAATATCAACTTGTACGTTAAAATTAGATTTTTCTGTAGAAAGGTTTGTTGTCTTCCCAATTTTTTTTCAGAATATTTTGAAAATCCTTGTGTTTATCCTTCTCAAATAGCTTCTTAAAGTTTTCAAAATTTGAAGAAAGTAATGCAAACATAACTAACTCCACCACAAATTTAGAAAGCGCAATTTTTTATGGATTGCATTCTGTGAAATATTGGAAGTACGAATATTACAAGCGACAAATCAGGAAACATTTTGCTTCTTACATCTTTGCGATTGACGTGCTTTAATATCTTGGTACGAAGGATTTCTTCTTTCTGTATATTCCATCATCTTAATAATAACATCACGGTAGAAAGCCCAATCTTTACTTTCTTCTTTAATAGCTTCTTGGTCAAATGGATTCTTTTGGATAAAATCCTAAACATTCTCAACTTCTACTAGTTTCTCCAAATACAGAACATCTTGTTAGTTTCTATCCGAGTCATATTTTGTGCGTATGGTATAAAATTCCTCTTCCCGAAAGACCTGGAACCGAAAAGAACTTACTTGAACCCGACCCAAAGACCCGAATATCCACACCTAGATTCCACACATTTTGTCAAAGAAAAAGTTAATTTTGAAACGTAAACGTACAAGTGCATTCATGTAGACAACGATATGTACTTGTACGTTTAGAGTTTAGACTTACTCGTACTGATACGACTATGACCGTTAAATATAAGTAATTATTTTGGGTCCATCGGGTATGCAACTAGAAATGTTGAAATGAAAATTTAGCTATTTTAAAATCAGCTTCTAGTAGCTTCTCAGACAAAAATGTACTATAGTTAATTTATTGTAATAATCTTTTGACTTCTAATTTTTTGGGTTTGAGGATTATAATTTGAATCCGAAATTTTTTTGGGTTTTTGGGTACTAAATATCCTACCGTATAAAAACAGATAGAGTTTTTGGTTCAGGTCTTGTTGGATTCAGTTCTTACTTTTTGAAAACTACACGTGAAATACCTGATATTTCTTCTTTTGGTATGAGTCATAATTTGATGTATATGTTCAGTATACTTAACTATATGATGTAACTATATCCACTTACTTAAAAATTAGTGGTGTAGTCAGTAGTGCTCTGTGTAAACCTTCTGCTTTCCCTGACTCAACAAATGTGTTGTAGTGAGAACACCATACTTTTGTGAAATCAGTATCAAAAAAGCAAAGTCTCTCGCTTCTAAACCACTCTTGATGGTTTTCGTACCGATATCTCAATAGATTAATCCCAGCATCAATGTGATGCATTTAGAAAACAATGTCTTTAAAGGTGGAAAAAAGAATCATAAACTTACTGCTGTGAAAAAAAAAAATTTTGAGTTTTGAAATCTGAATCTTAAGTGTGACGTTGAAGTCTCAAAAAATAATTTTCACCAACTATGAAATTTCACATTGAGACTTACAGATCAGATTTGATGCTCAAACTTCTCTTGGAAATCTCACCGTATCATGAAGAGATATAGTTGGAATCCGCAGTGTACAATACCAATATGTTGATGAGTTTACTTTGACTTTTTACCTTTTTTGTACTCTCTGCAAGTCAAATTATTTTTTTGAGATAAAAAAAGGTAAGAACACACATACAATAAAAAAAACTTAGAGCAGTAAGACTTACAGGCAAGTTTTTAACCATTCAATCATTACTTTGGCATTTTCCATGTCGAAAGGTTTAAAAGGATCGTACCCATTGCCGCGTGCAGTCAGGTTCATATGAATTACATTCTCTATAACATGGGTACCCTTTACGCCTGCTTCATTGTTAATCTGCTTAGACCTTGACTTAACAATGAGCGCTGCTGCTTTCTACCTTACATCCTGCTTTTCTCTCCTCAATATATCAAAATCTACATTTGGAGGTTTTGTTTCACAAACTATAACTTCTGGTCCCAGCTCCTTGTTAACAATACTCTGCTTATTAGAGGACAATAACAATTCTTTGAAAATGTCAGAAGCTTTCTTGACAACAATATATTTATTTTTCCCAGGATCTTTTTCACTCATGGAAGCATCTATTCCTTTCTCTTGCTTTCTCATAATAGCAACTTATTCTTTAACATTATAATTTTTTTGTAGAAAGATTTGTTGTCTTCCCAAATTTTTTGCAGAAAATTTTGAAAATCCTTGTGTTTATCCTTCCCAAAAGGTTTTTAAATTTTGCAAAATTTGAAGAAAGTAATGCAAACATAACTAACTCCACACAAATTTAGAAAGCGCATATTTTTATGGATTGCTTTCTGTAAAATATTAAAAGTAGGAATATTACAAGCAAGAAATCAGGAAACATTTTGCTTCTTACAATTTTCCAATTGACGTGCTTTAGTACCTTAGTATGAAGGATTTCTTCTATCTGTATATTCCAGAAAGCCCAATCTTTACTTTCTTCTTTAATAGCTTATTGGTCAAATAGATTCTTTTGGATAAATTCTTGAACATTCTCAGCTTCTACTAGTTTCTCCAAATACAGCCTCAGATCACCACCATCACCTGTTATTAACATCAAAGTACCAAAACATATAGAGATGTATATAACAATTAATCAAACATATAAGAAAAAATTAATGATAACATCTTTTTTTATTTTACCTAACGATGTATCTTTCTCGTTATGATAGTCATATGTGTTAGGGAATATCGCTGTGTGTGGCTGTAAAATCGGATAATTCATTCAGAATAGCATTGTTTTGTATAAAGATGGATGATAAACTTACTGGATCAAGAAATGCTTTGTTTGGAGAATCATCTAGCAAAACCGTGTTACTCTCCATGTAATCACCCTTCTTCCATGGAAGATTATACTTACTGTTTTACCAGATCATGATTAGATCTTTGAAAACAACTTCCTTTTAATTGTTTTCAAGGCAGTTAGCTCCGGTTTTAGTTCACTCAGACATGTCCTGCCAATGTTTTTGCATCAGAACACAATTCAAAGTTCATTTAGAACATATTCGACTAGAAACAACTACCATGGGATGTAAATCGAAGAAATAACCACGTACCCAACAAAAGGAAAGTTTTTTCTTTAGACCTCCAAGAAAGTGGCTACAGACATCTTGAATGATTTCTCTGTAAGTAAACCATATTTCTTCAATTTATATTGTAGAAAATATTTTGCTTCTTACGTCTTTGTGATCGACGTGCTTTAGTACCTTGGTATTAGGATTTCTTCTTTATGTATCATCCTTTATTTTAATAATAATATCACAGTAGAAAGCCCAATCTTTACTTCCATATTTCATACCTTCTTTCCCAAATGGATTCTTTTGGATAAATTCTAGAACATTCTCAGCTTCTACTGTCTTCTCTAAATACAGCCTCAGATTACCACTATCACATGTTATTAACATCAAAGTACTAAAACATATAATGATGTATATAACTATTAATCAAGCATATAAGAAAGAATTACTGATAACATCTTTTTATTTATTTTACCTAACGATGTATCTTTCTCGTTATGATTATTGTATGTGTCGGAAATATCGCTGTATGTGGCTGCAAAATCAGATAATTCATTCAGAATATAAATGTTTTTATAAAAAGATGAATGATTTTGTAGATAAAGTTACTGGATTAAGAAATGCTTTGTAAGGAGAATCATCTAGCAAAACCGTGTTACTCACACTGTAATCGCCCTTCTTCCACAGAAGATTAGACTTACGGTATTTCCAGATCAGGTTTAGATCCTTGAAAACCACTTCCTTTTTATTGTTTTCAAGGCAATTAGCTCTGGTTTTAGTACACTCATACATTTCTTGCTAATGTTTTTGTATCACAACACAATTCAAAGTTCATTTAGAACATATTCGAATAGAATTAACTACCCAAGGATATAAATCGAAGAAATAACCAAGTACCCAACATAAGGATAGTTTTTTCTTTAGATATCCAAGCAAGTGGCAACAGACATCTTGAACATTTTCTCTGTAAGTAAATCATATTTCTTTAATTTATATCGTAGGAAATATTTTGCTTCTTACGTCTTTACGATTGACGTGCTTTAGTACCTTGGTATGAATGAATATTTCTTTCTGTATCTTTCTTCATATTAATAATAATATCACGGTAGAAAACCCAATCTTTACTTCCTTCTTTAATAACTTCTTGTCCAAATGAATTCTTTTAGATAAATTCTTGAACATTCTCAGAATCTACTAGCTTTTCCAAATACAGCCTCAGATCACCACCATCACCTGTTATTAAAATCAAAGTACCAAACCATATAATGATGTATATAATTATTAATTAAACATTTAAGAAATAATCACTGATAACATCTTTTTTTTTATTTTACTTAACAATGTATCTTTCTCGTTTTGACTATAAAATCAGATAATTCATTCAGAATAGCATTTTTTTGTATAAAGATGGATGAATTTGTAAATAAACTTACTAGATTAAGAAACGCTTTGTAAGGAGAATCATCGAACAAAACCTAGTTACTCTCACTGTAATCACCCTTCTTCCACGGAATATTAGATTTACGGTTTTCCCAGATCAGGTTTAGATCCTTCAAAACCACTTCCTTATTATTGTTTTCAAGACGGTTCGCTCCGGTTTTAGTACACTCTGCCAATGTATTTGTATCATAACACAATTCAAAGTTTATTAAAAATATATTCGACTGGAATTAACTACCTAAGGATATAATACATAGAAATAACCATGTACCTAACAAAATTAAAGGACAATTTTTTCTTTAGATCTCCAAGCAAGTTGTTTAAGACATCTTGAACGTTATATTTCTTCGATTTATATCATATGAAACATTTTGCTTCTTACGTCTTTGCAATCGACAAGCTTTAGTACTTTGGTATGAATGATTTCTTCTTTATGTATCTTCCTTCATCTTAATTATAAAATCACGATAGAAAACCCAATATTTACTTCCTTATTTAATAGCTTCTTGTCCAAATAGATTGTTTTGGATGAATTCTTGAGCATTCTCAGCATCTACTAGCTTCTCCAAATACAGCCTCATATCACCACCATCACCTGTTATTAACATCAAAGTACCAAAACATATAATGATGTATATAACTATAAATCAAACATATAAGAAAGAATTATTGATAACATCTTTTTATTTATTTTACCTAACGATATATCTTTCTCGTTATGATAATCGTTTATATCAGGGAATATCGCTGTATGTGGCTATAAAATCCGATAATTCATTCAGAATAGCATTGTTTTTGTATAAAGATGGATGATTTTCCAGATAAACTTATTGGATTAAGAAACGCTCTGTAAGAATCATCTAGGAAAAACGTGTTACACTCAATGTTATCACCCTTCTTCCACAGAAGAATAAACTTACGGTTTTCCCATATCAGGATTAGATTCTTGAAAACCACTTCCTTTTTATTGTTCCTAAGGAAGTTAGCTCTGGTTTTAGTACACTTAGACATGTCCTGGCAATGTTTTTGTATCACAACACAATTCAAAGTTCATTTAGAACATATTCAACAGGAATTAACTACCCAATGATATAAATCAAAGAAATAACCATGTATCCAATAAAAGCACAGTTTTTTCTTTAGATCTCTAAGCAAGGGGCTACAGACATCTTGAACGTTTTCTCTGTAAGTATACCATATTTCTTCGATTTATATCATAGGAAACATTTTGCTTCTTACGTCTTTGCGATTGATGTGCTTTAGTACCTTGGTATGAAAGATTTCTTCTTTCTGTATCATCCTTCATCTTATTAATAATATCACGGTAGAAAGCCCAATCTTTGCTTCCTTCTTTAATAGCTTCTTGTCCAAATGGATTCATTTGGATAAATTTTTGAATATTTTCAGTTTTTACTAGCTTCTCCAAATACAGCCTCGGATCATCACTATCACCTGTAATTAACATCAAAGTACCAAAACATATAATGATGTATATAACTATAAATCAAACATATAAGAAAGAATTACTTATAACATATTTTATTTTATTTTACATAACGATGTATCTTTCTCGGGATGATAATCCTATGTGTTTGGGAATATCTTTGTATGTGGCTGTAAAATAAGATAATTCATTCAGAATAGCATTGTTTTGTATAAAGATGGATGATTTTGGAGATAAACTTATTGGATTAAGAAACGCTTTGTTAGGAGAATCTTCTAGCAAAACTGTATTACTCGCACTGTAATCACTCTTCTTCGACGGAAGATTAGACTTACGGTTTTCCCAGATCAGGAATAAATCCTTGAAAACCACTTCCTTTTTATTGTTTTAAATGTAGTTAGCTCCGATTTTAGTACACTCAGACATGTCCTGCCAATATTTTTGTATCACAATACAATTCAAAGTTCAGTTAGAACATATTTGACTGGAATTAACTACCCAAAGATATAAATTAAAGAAATAACTACGTTCCCAACAAAAGGACAGTTTTTTTCTTTAGATCTCCAAGCAACTGGCAACAGACATCTTGAACATTTTCTCTGTAAGTAAACCTTATTTCTTCGATATAAAGATTTATATCGTAGGAAACATTTTGCTTCTTACGTCTTTGCGATTGACGTGCTTTAGTACCTTGGTATGAAGGACTTCTTCTTTCTGTATCATCCTTCATCTTATTAATAATATCACGGTAGAAAGCCCAATCCTTACTTCCTTCTTTAATAGCTTCTTGTCTAAATGGTTTCTTTTGGATAAATTCTTGAACATTCTTAGCTTCAACTAGCTTCTTCAAATACAGCCTCAGATCACCACCATCACCTGTTATTAACATCAAAGTACCAAAACATATAATAATGTATATAACTATTAATCAAACATATAACAAAGAATAACTCATAACATCTTTTTTTGTTTAACCTAATGATGTATCTTTCTCGTGTTTATAATCCTATGTGTCACGGAATATCGCTATATGTGGCTGTAAAATCAGATAATTCATTCAGAATAGCATTGTTTTTGTATAAAAATGGATGATTTTGTAGATAATGTTACTGGATTAAGAAACACATTGTAAGGAGAATCATCTAGGAAAACTGTGTTACTCTCACGGTTATCACTCTTCTTCCATGGAAGATTAGACTTATACGGTTTTCCCAGATCAGGTTTAGATCCTTGAAAACCACTTCCTTTTTTATTGTTTTCAAGGAAGTTAGCTCAGGTTTTAGTACACTCAGACATGTCCTGCCAATTTTTCTTGTATCACAACACAATTCAAAGTTCATTTAGAACATATTTGACAGGAATTAACTACTAAAGGATATAAGTCGAACAAATAACCACATACCCAATAAAAGCACAGTTTTTTCTTTAGATCTCCAAGCAAGTGGCTACAGACATCTTGAACGTTTTCTCTGTAAGTAAACCATATTTCTTTGATTTATATCGTAGGAAACATTTTGCTTCTAACATCTTTGCGATTGACGTGCTTTAGTACCTTGGTATGAAGGATTATTTTTTTATGTATCTTCTTTCATCTTAATAATAATATCACGGTAGAAAGCCCAATCTTTTCTTTCTTCTATAATATCTTTTTGTCCAAATGGATTCTTTTGGATAAAGTCTTGAACATTCTCAGCTTCAACTAGATTCTCCAAATACAGCCTCAGATCACCACGATCACCTGTTATTAATATCAAAGTATCAAAACATATAATGATGTATATTACTATTAATCAAACATATAAGAAAGAATTACTGATAACATCCTTTTTTTATTTTACCTAACGATGTATCTTTCTCGTTATATTTATCGTATGTGTCAGGGAATATCTTATGTATGTGGCTGTAAAATCAGATAGTTCATTTAGCATAACATTGTTTTTGTATAAAGATGATGATTTTGCAGCTAAACTTACTGGATTAAGAAACCCTTTGTAATGAGAATCATCTAGAAAAACCATGTTACTCTCACTGTTATCACCCTTCTTCTACGGAATATTAAACTTACGGTTTTCCCAGATCAGGTTTAGATCCTTGAAAACCACTTCCTTTTTATTTATTTTCAAGGCAGTTAGCTCCGGTTTTAGTACACTCAGACATGTCCTTGAAGCAAGAGTTTTTGAGTCTCTTGTTAGCAAAATATTCCTAATCCCCAAATCAGTTGTAGTATAGGGACGTAGGTGTCAAACACACTTGTGGAGATTAAGATGCAAACAATGCTGTAAGCTAAGCGAGATTGGGGATTTTTTATTATGGCATAGTAACTCTAACAACCTAGAAATGTAATAAAGAGAGGACAAAAATGAAATGCAAATAAATAAAGATTAAGCAATGAAACTAAAGCAAGTACTAAACAAGAACTAATCAAGAACCAAATAAAAGACAACTTAAGCAATACTAAGCAAGATGAAGACTGAATTTAAACTAGCAAAGATAACTAAGCAAAGCGGTTCAAAGACAACTAATAAAAAGCAAGATCTAAGGTTCTAAGCAATAATGGGATTAGTGGCTTTCAAGAATGACAAAGGGGATTTCAAGGAAAGGCATACGTCAAGCAATCATAAGCAAGCAATTCTCAATATTCTAATCCTAGACAAGGTATCTAAAAGGAATCAACTTGGCGTCGATAAGCAATTCATATTCAATAAGATTGAAGTGTCAAACCCACGTTTGATGGTGTATTCTTCAACCATGAGCATAAAGAACATAATCATTCTAATCTAAAAGAAGTACTAAACAAGTAAACATCTCTCACCCAAGCAAGAATTCAGATCAACCTATCAATCTTGTGAACTATATAGGGACATATACAATTAATCAACCAATTAAGAATATGGACTTAAGCTCACAGTTGTGAAATCCTAACAGTGCTAAGCAATGAATAGGAATCAAACAAAGGCATGATCTTTCAATGCACACTATCTAACCATCAAGCATGAATCTCATAACCAACACTATCTAGCCCTAAGCGAATCATCAAGCAAGGTGAACTATCACTTTGGTGTCACTGAATAAAGGAAACATAGACCAAGCTAGACTATCAAACAAAATAAGCGAACAATGCATAAAAATGAGATATCAAGCCATAACGTGAACCACATGCATCAACAATACCATATTCAATCAAAATAGATTAGCTTTATGAACAATAATCACTTTGCAAGATAAAGAAACAACAGAGAGTAAACTAATCAAGCCTAATTACCCTTTAATTATATTTTAATCACTATTTTTCCTACTTAGAACCATAAATCTAAGATAAATTACTCACTAGTCATATTTAATCTGATTTGATTAGAGTTAAGTATGATTAGATGAGATTAAAATGCAAATATAAGGAAACTAAACTACCAGAGTGCTAAATCAAAGATCAGAAAACAAAATTAAACCATAAAAAAATGTAAATTTTATTAAAGAAAAATTACCGAGCCAATCTTTTTAAATGCATATTATTTTCTACTCAAACTTTTACTACATGGTTTGATAATTTTCTTAATGGACTTTAACCAGCTGATGTAATTGATTAACACAAAGATCCACAGGTTTGAAATTGTTGTATATATAAAATTATGAAATTTAGACCATTGACCAGTCTCCTAGTCTCTTTGACATTAAATGTGTTTTAAAACTCATAAATATGAAAATTAATAGAACTAATATAAAACTTCGGGAAAAAGATTTTATGGTGATTTGAAATGCCATACATCAAGTCTTTTGAATCTCTAAAGTGGCGCACCAGGGTGTCGATCTCTCAAAGACTCATTAACAATAATAACGAACCAGATAGGTTTTTGTGGCAGAGTTTGATTTGGCTCCGATTTGGAAGCGATGCGATTTGATGAAACTACGAATGGAGATACAATTTAATTGGGATTTTGTATTTTACCAGAAAACATGAATTTGTATTTTTGAGAAAAAAAACCCCGTGATGTATATTTTGTTTTTGGCGGAAACTCAGATTTTATACTATTAGCGGGAAAATGTGATTTTGTTTTTTTTTTTTTTAAACAACATTTTTTTGTTTTTTTGGTGAGAAAATAGATAATCCAAGATTTTGGCAGAATACTAAATTTTTATATTTTCTTTAGAAAATAAGTTTTTTACGCTATTAGTAGGAAAATCATTTTATATTTTCATAAAAAAACATGAAATCACCTTTTTTTTACGTGAAATGTGATGGTATATTATAATTTGTAATAATAAAATATAATTACTAAATATAAGTAATTGTAAAAAATGAAATAGCTATCGCACTAATCACTACAGTACAATACTATTTGAGCAGAAAAGGATCATGGCGAGACTGATAAATCTTATGAGAAACATTTATTGACGTGGTGAAGAAGAAAGACAAGAAGTCAAACTTCTTTTGGTTTATTGGCCTCTCTGCCTTTTGTCTTTAAATCAAAGCTACTATAATACTTTGTTTCATACGTAACTTATGGTAGTTATTATCAGATTTTAAAACATCTTTACTCACAAACAGCAATCTATCTAGTTTTCCATGCACGATTCTTGTATGTACCAAACATAATTTAATCACGTTCCAAGATTTTTTCTTATTTTTTTCTTATCAAAATTGCACATGACCACATAACTAAAGTGAGTTATCTCACTCATGCCCAAATTCTAGAGAATTGTATAGGCTTACATAGCTAATATATTGCAATGTGGGCAATGGAGAGAGATTAGTCTTCACTCCTCTATGATTCTTCCTTTTAATTATAAACTATGATTCTTCCTTTGAAAACTCGGGATCAGCTGGTTTGTGAGGTACCACATGTGGAGAGCTAGAACAATCCCCTCCATTTTTCTGTCGATTTCGCAATGCTCTGGACAAAAATCTTGACACGTAGAGAGTTGCTCCAAGATTCAGTTGTTGGCCATGTGCAATTTGCTGATGTTCAGTTTCAGTGTGTAAGATCTTAGAAAGCTTCCTTTTGCAATGTTCCCTCCATGCTGCCTGTATGAAGCATGCCGCCCATGATCGCCAATTTGGTGAATAGAACCTGAAAAATGGAATTTGAGCCTCAAAGAAAAAAGTATAAAAACCTCAACTGCTATAATGTTTTGAAACCTTACTTGAACATTTGTTTGAGTCTGCTGCTATGAAAACGGTTGAAATGAGAAGCTACAAATTTGAGATCATCAGGCAGGTGAATGAACCCCTCAACATTGGTCACGGTCAATATTGTTCTGTTTGAAGTGGGGAGGCCAGAAGAATGATGCTGATGAAGAAGCCAAAAGAGAAGATCTCCACATATGTCACCTGCTTTGAGGTCAGATGAATCATAGTAACCACTTATTTCCCTAGAAGATGCGGTCATACTTTTCAGCTCGCCTCTTGTTACAATAAGCATTTCGCCAATCGGCTCACCCTCTCGCACTATGTAGCTATTCGCTGAGTAAAATACAGGCTTCACTCGGTCGCACAATACTTCTAGTAGCCAGGGATCATCCATGATGTTGAGCCAAAAAACCTAACACAAAATGCTATAAGTTAGCAACTATATCCTTGTGAACCCTAGACATACAAAGAAGCTTACACTGTTTAACATAGAAAGGTAGAGATGGCGTTTGGTCTCAAGTCTTAGGTCACTAGGAAGGTTGCGAAGAAAAGCTTCCTCTTCAATGCCTCTGGTTTCTCGCCATTTGTAATTCTCGTATCTCCTTATGCGTTCCTTTAGGTACTCTGGTAGCATCCGATTCGACATCCATTTCTCTGTGTCTCTCTTTTTCTCCTCCATTTCATCTAATCTAATAGTAGTTGATTGCAAGTACTTCTGTAATTTCCAACAAATTTTTTTATTTTATTTTAAGAATCAGTTTTAAGAGATCAAAATATGTTTAGGCATTACCTGAACGTTCCCAATGAGCACAGAAAACAAGAGTAGACCAGAGACGCATATGATGATAGCAAAAACGATATCCCCTACAGAGTTACTAGTCTCCAGGTTTTGGCCTAAAGCACTGTATTTGTTAAAGAGTGGGTTAAGCTATTGATCTTCTAAGAGCAGAGAGTTAAAATGTACTAACATGAGGGGATAGTCCGGGGGTAAAAGCCCGGATCACTCCCTAGTTATCAACATAAAAAATAAAATATACAAACCTAAGATTTCGGAGACCCCACCAAAAGCAGTAGAAGAATTTCCTTGGAAAATCCCTTGGCTTTACCTCAACGATCCCTGACTTCAATGCATCAATGTACATACCAAAGTTGAAGACTGTGGAGTTTGTTATTTGGTCAGGCTCAATTAATGGGCATGAAGTATTCAGATAACGACTGTTGTCTCCGCCACCTCGTGCACAATACTGATTCACTAGATTGCATCCGGGTGTCCTAGCACAAGCTTCACGCCAACATTTGTTTTTCTTTTCTATTGCACTCAAGTACCAGAAAGCCCCAAACACCTGGCCAGAACTGTCTTTTATCACGTTCAAGTGAAGCAATCGAATATGGTTCAAGATTAAAATATAAAATTATTTAACAAACTTTCAATTAGATGTATATGAATTAGGGCCTACTTTTTTTCAAATGTCATTTAATCAAATTATATATGCCCTTAATAGAAAATTTAAACAGAGCCAACAAATACTTTGATCCGTCCCTGCACCTGGCCATCATAACAGTTGGAACAATTCTTGCCACTATATAACAAAGTGGGAGCAAAAAAGACTTACATAACTGTGCAACATGTAGAGGAAAAGGTTGAAAGCAGCACCGATCCACTTTGTTTCTGCTACTGTACCAGAGGCTCTTGTCACTTCTATGAAAAGCGGATAGATACGAATGATTTTTGGTACATATTGAGAAAGTATAATCCATTTCAGTATTTCCTTTGACACCAGTGAGTCAGACCTTTGCATGAGAGTGAGTACCACAACCTACAAGGTTTTGCATTGCACATCTCTAATGCCACATGTCAAAAGTATACATAATATTAAACCTGATGATTGTGATAATAGCTAGATCTTTTCTCCCACTTCCTTACAAAACCCACCAAATTCACAATTAACTTTTTCAAATCATAAGACAGTTTATATAGATAAAGACTAAATACCATAACATATCTAATTTAAACCATGGCTATTTGAAAGTAACCATAATAACTATATTACACTTAGTTGTAATTAGTTATAAACATTTATGCCTCTTAAAAAACCACTACAAGAAAACATGTTATTTTCCGACAATAATGTCCTGACGAAATCTATCCTCCGAAATTTTCTGACCGACGACTTTCCGAGAAAACTAAACATTGTCGAACAACATGTCCGTTAACTGCGTCTATCATATTATATATATCAACCTCATAAGATCGTCAAAAGAAGGGAACACACCTTGGGAATGGGGAGAACAGAAAGAATGTCAACGACGAAGTGAAACCAGAGATTTCTTTTCCTTATGGCCTTAGAATGTAGGATGAGCTCGCCTCTTAAAGAAACTTGAGGATGAGGAGAAATGAGCTCGGTAATAAAATTAATAATGATGTGAATGATCACATATAAAGTGTCAATAAAGGAACTGACTATAGAAACTGCTGCTCCAAGCTTCTTGTCGAAAGTGATGCAGAATCTAGGAGAATCAATCACAGGGACAAAGAGAAATAAAGGGTCAATACCCAAAGCAGCCACGCAAACTAAGAGAACTGTTTTCCTCCTGTTTTCAAGGGTTTTCATCTTCCTGTATACTCTCTTTAAGCTTTCTCTAACATTCTTGAAATTCCCATTTACATATTGCATGTTTGAAGATCTCTCCATTTTGCAATTATCAAGCCTGCATCAATAAGATATAGCATCTCTCCATTTTTGTTTTTAATTGAATGTCAAGTTTTATCTAAACAAAAGAAGAACTTTTTACATCATTAAATTGTGAATGGTATATAATCAGTGGAATCACGTTTTTTAACATAAAAACGTTTTTTTTTTTGTTCAACATAAAAACGTTAATGGCATATGCTACAACAACTATTCCTCGGAAAAAAAGAAACTAGTGAAATTTAGAGAAGCCACCTCACAAAATTACTCCTCTGGTGGTTCATATATGTATGTACAAGAATATGAAGTCCAGTCGATCGTCTCTACCAAAAATATTCGATTCCATCGAAACAAGAGCTAATTAGAAACCAACAAAAAAAGTTGATAATACAGTATATATATGCTAATCTGCAATCAGTATTTAACTTTCAGAAGAAAGTTGGAAGAAAGAAAATCCTAAGAGAGACTCAAACTCTCGATTAATTTCGATCAAAGAGAGAGAAAACAAACCTTGCAGTCAGAAATTGTGGGAAAATCGATGATCGTTCAAAACTTTTCCCCAGTTTCTTGTTCGAAGATTTGTCAAAGCAGCAGGTTGTAGAATTTTAAACGTCTCTTACAAAAATAAGAAAGTCAACTCTACGGTGGGAACTAAATTTGAGTCATTCGAAACGATTGTTACCAGTCAGATCTGACTTGACAACGGCTTAGGGGAAATTTTGATTGGTTGGTTTCTGATTCATTCAGGTACCTATTCGGGTTCGGATCGGGTCTTTTCGGATATTGGTTACTTCGGTTTTAGACAATGAGCCCTATTCGGGTATTTTTAATTTTTCGGTCGGGTTCGGTTTGGTTCTTGTCGGGTTCGGGTCAGTTTCGGGTACCCAATTTCTCTGAAATTTATTTAAAATTTTTTATATAAAATTAGATTTTAAAAATATATTGATATATTTGGTTAAGTTTTGCTAAAAATATTGAATTTTGATATATATAACTTAAATAATTTGGATATTTTGATTATTTTAATCTAAATATAAAGAATATATTCGATTCATAATTATGATTTTGAGAAATTTGGTTATATTATATCTAAATATAACTAATATTTATATATATATCATTATATTTCGTATATTTCGGATATCTGTTCGGTTCTCGGTTCGGTTCGGGTACTGTACCGGTTCTTCGGATATAAAGGTAAAGACTCCATTCGGATATTT